>OZ025293.1:169245773-171645773 GCA_964019185.1 Maratus speculifer
TTTATAATCATTTGAAATTTGAACCTTCCCTCCCCCCCTTGACCACAGTTCAGTTTGCGCTTTGACCACTCCCAACTACTCAGATTTGGAGCTTAAAATTTAAGTTTAAGTCTAAGCTTCCGAAAACTTTTAATGAGATGCAAAAAATAGTTGTTCGTACTCCAAAGTCTAAAGCGCCCTCTATCGACATTTTTTGAAATTTATCTTTAAAATTTATTTTTAAGAAAATACGGACATGAAGAATAGTTTCAGTGAAAACCGCAAACGAATCGACCAATTTTTTCCGTTTTTTATAATCATTTGAAATTTGAACCCTTCCCTTGAACACAGTTCAGTTTCCTCTATTTAACCTCGCCCAACTATTCAGATTTTGAGCTCAAAATTTAAGTTTAAATCTAAGCTCCCGAAAACTTTTAACGAGATGCAAAAAATAACGGCAAATAATAGTTGTTTGTTACTCCAAAGTCTAAGCGCCCTCTATCGGCATTTTAAAAAATTTATCTTTATAATTTATTTTCAAGAAAATACTGACATAAAGAATAATTTTAGTGAAAACCGCAAACGAATCGATCAATTTTCCAGTTTTTTACAATCATTTGAAATTTTGGACCCTAAACTTTAATGGCAGCTATCTCCTTCGGAAGACGTTTGGGACCCTTAGTTTCCTATTTAATATTGTTCCTCTTGATGTATACTATCACCCCTTAAGGTTTTGCCCAAGAGTTTAGATATACCCTGTATATATAATTTGTCAAGTACAAGTATTACTCGCGCTCAGGGGGTTCCGTAAATAAACATATGAACTACTAACTGCATTATTAAAAATATCGTTTCTAAAAGAATAATAAGACTTTGTATAAACTATGCAACGTTGGGCTGTGTATAAAAAAAAAAATAGACTATTTTACTTTTTGACCCATATACTTAGAAAAGCATTAATGGGTATACCATAAACGTTCAAAGAGATATGAAGCCTAAATAATATCATATGTTGCTATTCTGTATAACTTCTTTTAATCTTATTCTAATCTTTTTAACTTAATTTGGTACTGAGAATAAAAATAGTACATATTTAAACACCATTTGGCGTTTCATATAAACTAAAATTTAGCATAGTAATAATCTTTTCATTTACAGTGCAGCTAAAACAAAACGATCTTCAAAGCCTAAACTTGGCATTGTACTAAGTTCACATAGAAAGGGGCTCGTAAAGTTGTAATACCGCGATGGTCCGTGACGTGTTTTCCCAAATAGGTTTTTTATTAACTGTTAAAGACACGGGGGGGGGGAGAGGGGCGTAATGAGAAGTTCACTGAAGGCAAACAAGTCGCGAATCCCATAGTATTTATGTAATTAATTCTAATTAAATTAGTCTTTTTTTTTAACAATTTGAATATTTTTCAATTTCAATATTAGTGAGTAAAATAAAATTACACACTAATATTGAATGCTGCATTACACAAATATATCATTAAAAATTGTTATCTAGATTTTAAAGGCCCGTGGAACACAGAGTGCGCCTCCTCTGTTATGGAAAAAGTTCAAAGCGTCCGTGTTTTTCAGAGTCAATATCTCAACTAATTACCGATTTTTTTTTTCAAAAATCATTTTGAGCAATACTTTTCTTCTTCTGCTGCGATAGATTTGCAATTTGAGATAGATATGCAAAGATTTTTTCTCCAGCGTTGCTCAACACCTTTTCTCAATGCCCGAAAATCCAAATTTTTGTGTATCGGGAAAATGCATTTTTCTCAAAAACTATGTGACCTAGGGTAATAGCTATAGTTTTCTTGCAAGATTTAACGTATATCACCTCTAATTTTTTCACAATTTCAATTTCAGTAGATTCGTAAATAGATGAAGAGGAACTTATTTTTACTCTGCATTTTCGATGATATCTTCGAAAATAAACTGCCTAAAATGAAAAGAAATGTACTTTTGAATTTGTTTTTTTCGAAAGCTTTCACACGATTTCCTAACGATATGCAAAGAAAAGATTTTTTCCAAGTAACTTAATTGCCCCCCTCTAGCCCTTAGTCTTATATACATTTAAGAACGTTTGATAATCTGTAAATATATGGGTCAATACTATTCATTATTTTCTCCAATTTGCACTTTCTACGTTCCGTAGTTTATGAGTAAAATGGCTATGACAGACAGACACAGGAGTAATCTCCATTTTCACTTTTTAAGTACGGAACTCTAATAGATGAACCTTTTTGAAAAAATAACTGCAGGACAATATTATTAATGTAATCTTGCTGCCTAATTTTCAGAAATATCTTTGCAATGTACATTGCCTACTGCTTCCATTAGTTACAAAATTAAAGCAACTTTTCAAGCTTTTTGGTACACCCTATGTAGTAAATTACAGTACTAAAATAAACAATTACAAATCAAAACTGAATATCTTTTTTTATGGTGCTGATTTTTAAAAATTAACTCTATGAGTGAATAATTTTATAATTGTAGTCTTATTTTATTTATAATTAATGTTAACGGATTTCTTCTAAGTGTCTTTAAATCAATTTTCTAACAACTCAACAGAAAAACTTTTTATATTTTAATAACTTCCTCTCCTTAGCACTTCGCAAATGTCATAATTAATCTAATATTAATCTATTATCTTATGGGGAATGCACTTTTAAAGACTAGTTTCGACAGCCACGACTTGTCTAAATGGAATGTTAAGCAAGGAAAACTAGTGATTTGTAGAAACTTACATCTACAAAATGCTGCTATGTAATAAATTCTAGTAATCAACATCTAGTAACAATGACTTAAGTAGTAAAGAGCATGAGGTACGGCAGAAGTCTCCGATTTCATAAATATATTCAAGAAAATGGATTTTGATGTATACTTGATGAATTACTGCTCTTAACTTGTAAATCAGATAACATGTAACATGAAAAAGATTCGAAACTAATGGAAAAAAATAAATGTAAAAATAAAGGCATGCACTACTGTAGAATTTGCAGTCTTGTAAAACTTACTTTTTTTTTTTTAGATGTCACAGTGTACTGTATTGATGAAAATTTAGAAAAGTATTGTGTGGATATTGGTCTATTAAAGGTTTAAAGGAAATCATACCCCTGATAAAGTTGCCAAAATGTTGCCAATGTGTTGCCAAAATTTAATATCAACTCTGAATTTGGACAATTTTTTTGGGTTCTGTACTTAGAAAGTAAAAACGAAACATTTATAAAATCATTCTTGTGTCTTCTGTCACATCCATTTTACTCGTAAACTAAGGAATGTGGAAAATTGAAATTGATAGATATAATAGACTATTGATCCACACATTATCAGATTATGAAACATTTACAAACATATTTTGGGAAAATGTAGAGTTTTATTAATTTACTCGAAAAAAAAAAAAAAAATCTTATCTTTGTATATCGTGTAAAAATTTTCGTAACGCTGAATTCAAAAATACATTTTTTAAGGTTTAGGTATTATATTTTCAAAAATATCATCGAAAATATAGTGCAAAAATATGCCCTCGCACCCCCATTTAATTACGGTTCTATTGAAACTAAAATTCTTTAAAAATTAGCGGTAGTAGATGTTAATTTAAACTTCGCAGGAAAGGTATAGCGATTACGCTAGATTCCACAGTCTTTAAAAAAAGTGCATTTTTCTGTTACACACAAATTTCAATCTGCGGCCATTCAACAAAAGTGTTGAAGAGAGCTGGAAGTACCTACCGTGGCAGATGTGTAAAAGCATTGTTGATAAGGATTTTTGAGAAAAATCGTCGGTATATAACTAAGATATTAACTCTTAAAAGCACGGACGGTTTAAACATTCATGATGGTAGCGACAGCCTAGTCTATTGCTATCATCTTTTAAAACCTAAATAACAACTTTTAAAAATATATTTCTGTAATGTAATATCTATAGTATCAGTATGAAAAGAATAAACTTCAAATTGTTGAAAACAGACTAATTTAATTAGAATTATTCACATAAATACAAATGCATTTTGAAAAATTGAAAGTGAAAAGTAACTCCTTTCTATAGCTTAAACTTCCGATTCAGTTTAACTTTTGCTGTCTTCACCACCTTCGGTTCTATTTAAATGCCCGTCAGTTATTTAAAACAATGCTTTTTAGGTAGATTTCGTAAGAAATACTACCTATTGCAATCGCACCAGTTTATATATCTATCTATCTATCTGTATATATATATATATATCTCACTTTCTTATGGACACGATAAGTTCTATAATTCTTCACCAATCTCCACCAAACTTTTACATAAAATCAAAGGGGATAAAATCTTGGCTAAGTTCGTTAATGGGCAAAATCGGACCAAGGGGGTCGGAATAGAGGCCGTTTTTGTGAAAATCGAAAAAACGCCATAACTTCTTAATTAATTTAGATATCGAATCGGTTTCAAGTTTGTATTACTTCTTAAAAATGGGCCAAAAGTATATGCATGATAGATTTTTGATAAATTTAGAAGTGGGCTCAAGGGGCGAAAAAAACAGGGATTTTGAGAGAAAAAAATTCATAACTTCGTCAATTTTCAAGATATCAAGTCCAATTAAATTTTTTGTAAATGTTCTTAAAATTATCTAAAACTTTTGTATTTACAAGTTTTCGATAGGACCAATTTCTACCGATGAAAAAAATTAAAAACGAAAAGAAAAAGGGCGCTGAATAAAGAGAAAAATCCATAACTCCGTCAATTTTTAAGATATCAAATCTGATTAAATTTATTTTACATCTTCTCAAAAATATCTACAACTTTTATGTTGACAAGTTTTTCATAGGACCAACTCGTATAGCAAAAAGAAATTAAACAAAAATAGGAGTTGGAGAAAAAACCTCAAATCCAAACTGCTTATATTCTGACTCATTTTTAAATTTATTTTTGATTTTAAACGCATCCAAATGGTAGATCCTTTTATTTAGAAACTGTATAAAGTGACGCATTGGTCAATTTTCTGATAAAGACAGAATATATTTCAAAAAAGGCTAACTACTAAAAAGGGTATTTTGAACAGAATTTCCGAAAGTCATCGGGACTGAAAATTGAAGGAAGTATTCAAATAAGAAATTGCGTTTTTTTCTGACTCGTTTTTAAATTCATTTTTGTTCTCAAACGCATCCAATTTACAGATCCTCTTATTTAGGAACTATATAATGTGATGCATTGGTCAGTTTTTTGATAAAAACGGAATATATTTAAAAAAAAGGCTACCAAAAAGGGTATTTTGAACAGAATTTTCAGAAATCATCGTGATTTGAAAAACATATTTTGATAAAGATAGAATATATTTTTAAAAATGCTGTCAAAGTGAGTATTTTGCACAAAATTTTCCGAAGCAATCATGATTAAAGAATTAAGAATGTATTCAAACAACAAATCGGTTATTTTATGACTCATTTTTAAATTCAATTTTTTTCTCAAATGCATTCAGCTGACAGTTTTTTGTTATTTAGGAACTGTATAATGTACCGTTTTGGTCGATTTTTTAATAAATTCAGAATCGATTTCAAAATATGTTGTCAAAATGGGCATTTGAGCTGAATTTTTCTTAGGATGATTCTGATAAAACCAGTTTTTGCAGAAAAATGAAATTAAATATTTTTCATAAACGACCAAATGAAGTTATTAAACTGGGTTTATCTCTAATCATATATATATATATAAATATATACTCTGCTCAAAACAATTAAAGGATATTTGAAGTTTGATATAAAATAAAGATATAAATGAAATTTTTTTTGCCGAAAATAGAAGAAGAGAATCACAAATGCAAAATTTTCTGGTTTTCAAACTGTGGAGTATGCAAATTTTGAGTTCGACGTCAAAAACGTCGCTTCAGCGGCAGTGAATGAAATTTGACTTTCAACTAGATAAAAGAGAATGAAGACAAGGGTGATCGGCATTCAGTGATTGCTTTGTTTCGATGAGTACGATGTCTCAGCGAAGTCATTTGACAGATTCAGAAGCTTGGAGAATTGTTGGTAGGTTAGAAGGAGGCGAAACTCAAGCCGAAGTAGCGCAAGCCATTGGAGTGTCACAAAGTGTCATTTCCAGGATCTGGAACCGTTTTTTGGAGAGTGGATGTGCAGGCCGAAGACCGGGGCAAGGTCGTAGACGGGCAACAACGCCCAATGAAGATCGGTATTTAGCGTTAACAGCTCGGACACACCGAAACATGAACGCTACTCTTCTCCAACAACACCTTCACTCGGCTACAGGCACCACGAATTTAACTCAGACTGTCCGAAACCAGCTCTGTATGCTCGCCGACCGATGGTATGTGTTTTATTAACATTAAGGCATCGTCGCGACCACAGGGAGTGGGCAACCGAGCATGTCAACTGGAGGAGAAAGAATGGAGCAATATTCTGTTTTCTGACGAGTCCCGTTTTTCTGTGCATCCGGATAATAGGCGTATTTTCATCTGGAGGGACCATGGCAGTAGGAATAATCCTGCGTTCGTGCACGAAAGTGTCAAATTTGACGATGGAGGAGTGTTGTTGTATGGTGGCATCTCCATTGACGGGCGCACTGACCTCTACATCATTCGAGATGGAGCTCTGACTGGTCGCCGATATATGGATGAGATCCTCAGACCTATTGTAGTCCCTTACGCTGCAGCAATCGGAGATAACTTCATTTTAATGGACGTTAACTACAGGCCACATCGTGCAAACCAGGTGGAGGATTTCCTTTTCGAGGAAGTAACAGTTCGAATGGAATGGCCAGCGTGATCTCCAGACATGAATCCAATCGAGCACGTTTGGGACGCTCTAGGAAGACGAGTTTCTGGCCGCCAACAACCCCCACAAACTCTCCAAGAACTGGAAAGTGCTCTTCTGGAAGAGTGCGGTAGAATACCCCAACTCGTCATTAATAGCCTCATTGAGTCCATGCCTCAAAGGTGTTCAACGTTGCTGGCCGCCCGTGGAAACCATACACCCTACTGAAAATGATTTTCTTTGAAGAAAACACCTTTTCTTATTCTTTTTTTCTCATATGCACAAATTGTGTTTTTTCTTTTTGTACACAAATGCGCAATAAAATGTATTTTTTCTGCCAAAAATGTGCAATTTATTCTCATATAACCTACTATGTCTGTCGACCGAGTATCAATCGGCTAAAAAGTTTCCCAGATACAAAATCCACCTAAAACTGCAATATCCTTTAATTGTTTTGAGCAGTGTAGTTGCAGCTGAAATAGTTTTTTTTATATATTTTTATATATACATATATATAATAGGTTATATATATATATATATATATATATATATATATATATATATATATATATATATATATATATATATATATATATGTTGAAATGAGCCATTTTCGAAATCTACCTCCGTCTATAGGCCCTGCCGACAGGGATTTTTAACATGCTGATTAAGAACTTTTTCATAATTTTAGCTCTTACAACTTCACGCTTTTTATCGTCCCGATGAGACTCTGAAAAATGTATGTATCCTTGGACCAGGTTGGGACCTTCATTGTTTTTATCTGAATACTCGCGAGACCGGGCCTAACGTATTTTTTTCATACCGTACCAGAACTGCTTCCTTCTTCCTACCCCTGCACGGGACGAAATTTTAAATCCCGGTCCACGATCCATATTAAAATGATTGTCTCTGACCAATTTAAATCATTGTCAATTGACCTAATCATTGCAAAAGTAAGTAAAATCTGGTTCAAACAAAAGATTTTTACAAAAAATGCATATATTTTTAAATCACCATTTCTTTACAATAAAACTTTAAAATTCATTTTTTTATAGGATCAATGCAAAATCAATGCAAATAATAAGTGAAACTTGGCTCAGTCAAAATTTTTACGAAAAACGCATATATTTTGAAATCGTCTTTATTTTACAGAAAAATAAGAAACTTAATTTGTTTTTAAAAGAATAGTAGATTTCAAAGAAGAAAAAATTAAAATACAATAAAACCAGTGAAAAATTCCGCATATGACAGAATCCTGTCTAAAACGGAAAATGTGTTAATCCATGCAAAATTAATTTAATAATACCCGAGCAAAAAGAAAAAAATACATTTACACGACTAAGTAAATTTATTTATAACGTATTTGTTCATTACCTATGTGATTCCGTCTTAAATATGTTACTGTATAGCATTCCTAAATTCTCCAATACATGAAATATGGATTATCGATATTAAAGTATGAGTGAAACATTTACATATAAATAGAGGTTAATTTATAAAATAAATATATATCACAGTCTTTGAAGATTCTTTAGTAATAAAAAGTATAAATATGAAAACGGAAAGCTATAAGTATTTTTGGTCAAAACTCCTCCATACGAAACAATTTTTAACCGTATCGAAGTAAAAAGCTATGTAGAAATTCAAGGCTGAGCCGGGCGGTGATTTTAACATTTCTCCAGGCCGGGCCGACCTTTTCCTTCCATGGGTTGGTTCGGGAGCAGACCAAGAACTTTCGACCCATGGAGACCTCTAGTGCAGATGCCACCAGGATATTTTCAAAACAGGTTTAGCGTAAAATCTATACACTGCTATTTTCCGTCCAAAGAAGAAGCCCTGTCTTAAATTTTTTTAAATTAAAGTACAATTTGTAAATGATCTCTATCTTGCGTTGAAATTGTGCCAAAAACTCGCCGTTTAGAGGCGGGGGGAGAGTGGTGTAAGTCACAAATTTTGGATAATTTTTGATTTTAATATCTCAGTGGAATTTATAGTTATCCTGATTTTTCTTTGTTCAATCACAGGAATATATAAGGAAAACTTTTCTAATTAGAAATTTAATACTACGGGAGCCGTATAAAAATTGAATTGTTGTATTTTCTCAAATAGACCCCCCCCCTATGTAGTTGCAACATATCTTATCAAATTTTGCACCTTTTTATGAAACTTTGCAATTGGAAGTATGTGCCTAGGGGTAATATTTAAGGAGATACCTATTGTTTCGATAATTATGACTAACCCTGTATATATGTATAAAATTATAAATTTACAAAAATGCTAAGTATGTATGGAAATGTGATGAAATTTTTCAAAAATCTGAAAAATACCTAACAAAAACAAATAAATTTGTTAGAAAAAATTGCCGTTAAAATAAACTGGAAGCTTTTATCTAGCATACCTTTTAAAAGTTAAATAATACTTGCCTTAATAAATAGAAGTTAAAGAGATGACCGAAGAGTCAATGATAAGATTTTCAATAGTTTTATCACGTTTTTTTTTATTGAAATAGTAGGTCATAAGTTTAAAAATATTCATGCAATTGAAATTCTTTTAGTAGATGCACTAGACAACAACATATAGACACATTTCATAAAGTTTTATGGAGGAATAATAATATTTTTATGTATCATTTTTTGAAATAAGTTAATTTTGTGAAAAAGTCAATATTTCGAAAATCTATTTAAACGTTATATTCGTGTATTTTTGCTATAAATTCACTTAACTTCTGCTCTAAAATAAGAAAGGAATTTCATTGTTTCCATGGTAGGAAACACTGAAGGAAAAACAACGCAGTTTTAGAATTTAAAAAAAAGCTGATCATTTAAAGGAAATAATAAAACAAAATCGATAATTTTCGCGATAGTGCTCATTTCCACTGTAAGCAGATATCTTAAATAAACCCAGAAGCTTTACATAATAAAATGTTTCTCCTTACTAAATGTACTTTTATTTCGTGTCTAATTATCATTTATACAATACAAGACTTTGTATCTCACAGACAAACTGCAGTAAGAACAAGTAAGAAAAATGATGCGCTAAGCGTAGATTATGAAACAGTTTCCAACACTTCCCGAAATCTTTAACAAAACTTCGTTATTTAGGTAAAGGTGTTACAGTACATAGCCAAATTTGTATTCGAATATTTTTGAACAGTCCCGTATTTGATCTGTCGATTGATGTATACTATATATTGGGGGAAATTTAGCTTGGACAGAAAACGCCTAACGGGTTGAAACTTGTCTTTCAGCAATTTACACTAACAAACGGAAACATACTTGAATAATTTTGTTCAGCCCTGTAATTTACTTTACCTTTATTACATGCCAGTATTTAGCTAAAATTTAGTTCAAATAAAAATATTCTTAAAACTACTAAACTCAAATTTCCAGAAATTATCATCTATCAGCAACTATGTATCCAATTATTTGCGTGGCCCTGTATAGCACTTTATCTATATGCGTAAATATATTCATATGTGCAAAAAATCTCTGCCTTTTGTATCCAATTTGCACATCTTCTAATGAACTGCACTAGAGCATTTCTTTTTTATTTTACCCTTCTTCTTCTTCTTCTTTTCAAACATAAAGTAGCAACAGGTGAAAAAACGAATTCCAAGACAACTAGACGACCTAATTTTTTCGACATGTTTCCCCTCTTTGACAGGATCTTTACAAAGATAAGATATATCCCTAGTTTAAGGGGCCCGATGATGTCGATGGCTTTGTAGAGAAAGTATTTTCATTCACAAATTAAACGAGCACATTTCATGAACTATACATCTTATTTTTAAGATTTTTTACTATGTTTCACACCCTTTTTTAAAATAAGACAAAAACAACTATAATATCGATTCTTTCAAATAAATTAGTACATAAAATTGAAAAATTTCATTTGTTATATTAATTATTTTGATGCAATTTCTTTTTTAATTTTTAATATTTGAGAAAACACAATGCAGTATTTGTTGCTTACTAAAATGTACTCCTCACAAAAGTAATGATAGTTTTTTTTTATAAATATGTAATTTGAGTCACTAATAGTATAATGAACCTAAATTACAAAATGTAATTTTCTATAGGTATGATCATTCAATTTATCACTTCGATATTTTTGGCTTTGGTATTTTTTCTCTAATGTTAGTTAAAACAACAGATTGGTGTAAAATTTCAGGAAATTCTCCAATATCTAAACAGATGATTTATCATACTTAACACATCACATAAATTGTAGGCTATTGGTTTTATAGACTTATATATAAATTTCTTGGAAATAAAACACTTTTCATAGTTGATTGTTCATTAAAATATATAATTCGAAAAAAAAACAGAACAAATAAATAAATAAACAAAATAGCCATACTAATTTAATTAAGAGTATATATGCATATACAGATATACATACCTATATATAATTGTAATATATTTTCCAGTGATCGTATGGAGAAAAATAGAAACTGTTATGGATAGTTAATTGTGCAATCTATTTATATAATGCGCTAATGTGGCGATTCCGAGTTTCTCCTTATCTTCGAGAAAAGCAACTTATGGCTGCCACGTTAGGCATAAGTATTTAGATGCCATAAATATTCGACTGTTCAACATACGGAAATATACACATAATTTGCATTGTATCATATCTATTCTACTTCTTTTTTTTCAACATCTTCAAAAATTATCCAATTATAATATTTTACATTCTAAATTAAAAATAACAGATAACAAGCTATAATGAGCAATGAATAACCATATACAAATAAAACAATACTATTTTGGCGCCATGTATTGACATTCGATATAAATTAAAAATCTTAAAGCTTTTTTTTTTTTTTTTTTTTTTTTTTTTTTTTTTTTTTTTAAAAGAAAAAAGCAGGACGTAATGGTGTAATTCCATATCTATTTTTTAAAACTTCAGTTATATAATTTTAGAATTTTGTTCCATTTAAATAAAATTAATATTATAATTTAAATTAAGTCTTATTAATTTTTAAGACATTTACACTTATCCGCTTATTTTTTTATTTTTTTGTATGCATTATAAGTAAAAGAAGTTTTTTTCCAGATATAATTGAATTATGAGTTGCATTTGTATGACTGAAAATCATTTTTTCACATTCTCTTATTAAATTACAATTCTTATTAAATTTTTTTATTTTAATTTTAAAGTTATGTTCGAATGTTAAGACGTTAAAAATCGAAATTTTATCTGTATTGATATAATTAATATGTGTAGTACAAAGTGTTATATATTCCTTACATTTGAATTACATTTTGTAAGAAACATGAATTTTATTTACAATGGAATTAAATTTCAAGTGGACGTAAAGAAGTGGAAGGATCTCTTAAGAATTGATAAAACTGAATTAAAATTTTACAAAAGAAATAATAAAAATAATAATTTTGATTTTATTTATACCCAGTGAAATTTTATAGCTAGAGTTTCGGTTAAATACTTTTATAATTTCGTTTAATATAAATAAAATGAGTATTAGAATTTTAATTTAATTTTATTAACTTTTAAGTGCTTAACATTTATCGCTTAATTTTTAAAAATTTTGTTTGCATTGTAAGTAACCAGACTTTTTCAGTTGTAATTTAATTATGAGATTGCATTTGTATGAATAGAAATGATTTTTTCATTTCCTCTTATTAAATTACAATCTTATTTTCACTCCAAAGTAATGTTCGAATGTTATTACTTTAAAAATCGAAATTTTATCTGCGAAATTGGATACCTGCATTGATATAATTAATACTTATAGTACATGGTGTAACATATGTCTTACATTTTAATTACATTTTTAAAGAAATATATGTATTTTTTCACAATGCAATCAAATTTCCAGTGGATGTAAGATAATCTCTTTGTTCAATTATTTCATAAGTTAAACAATGATTAAAACAAGTGTCTTTATCATTTGCATTCATAGAACTCATTTGTCATTTTTTAAATTTTTTTTTCTACAATGCAAACTCTTCAATAACAAAATCTTCATTTCACGTTTATTTCATTTAAACTGTTATTATACTGTTATTTTGCATTAAAGAAATATATCGTTAAAAGCTGTAATCTGGACTTTAAAAGCCGATGGTACATATAGTACACTGCTTTAATATTATGTATGTCCAAACCGACCGTGTTTTTCAGAGTCAATATTTCGGCTAATTACTGACGATTATTTACCAGAATCATTATCAACAATATTTTTATACTTCTGCTACGATTGGTACCTTCAGCATCTGTCAACATCTTTGCTCGATGCCCAGAAATGTCAGCTATCGTAACGGTTTTTACCGTTACGATAGCTGACATTTTCTCAAAAACTATGCGACCTAGGGTAATCCCTTTAGTTTTCCTGCAAGATTTAAATTAACATCTACAATCTCTAATTGTTTCATATTTTTAGTTTCAGTAGATTTGGAAATAGGTGGGGAGGGGGGCATATTTTTTACACGACATTTTCGATTATATCTGCGAAATTCATATTACCTTCAGTTAAAAGAAATGTAGTTTTGAGTCCAGCTTTATGAAAGCTTTTGCGCGATATACAAAGAAAATAAGAAAAGATTTTTTTAACTAACTCAATTAGCCATTCTACCCCTAAATCCTAAATATATTTATGAATGTTTAATAATCTGTAAATATGGGAGATAATAATCTTTATTATTTCATCCAATTTGAACATTCTACTTTTCATGGTTTATGTGTAAAATGACTGCGGCATACAAACACAGGAGTGATTTTATAATGGTTCCGTTTTCACTTTTTAAATACGGAACACTAAAAACCTTGAAAAACAAAGATTTCACTTACCTTGTTAGAAAATTTAGAAGCGTACATTTGCTTTGTTGAAATTTTCGCTCGGAAAATATTATAAAATATCTGCATTTTTAAATAAATTATAAATTGAGTATTCATTTTATCCGAGCTAAAAATATAATTATGTGCGACGAATTAGTACGTAAAATGGGGTGAATCGGAACAATTTTCAACTTTAACGTTAAAAAAAAAAGCAACAACTAAATTTTTTATTTTTTTTATATTTCTACTAAAAACTCCGGTCTTGTTTTGTTCTTTACTTTTTAAGCAAAAACGAAGCATTTTTACTGTTTATATATGTATTATTTATTTTTTTAATGGTGTTCCGATTCACCCCGCAGATAGGGGTGAATCGGAACAAATGTTATAATCTTTATTTATTCCAATTCAAACTTTAATAAGGTTTATGAAAACAGTTAATACTGATAAGGGGGGAATAGGAACACGTAGTTATTGTGAAACTAAGCCTTTATTTTTTATAGAAGTAAAGATATGCCTTTTTAAAAACTAGAAAACAACTTTGAAATCAAGAAAAAATTAAATTTATTTTAAGCTATTATATTCGAATTGCAGAAGTAGAATTTAATACAAACTCAGCCCTGTTCTGTGTTATTATTTACTAGTAGTCATTGGATACGTGAATATATTGAGTAGCCCCAATCGCTGCATGTATTAATACGATCTACTAATACGTCCTCATCGCAGTCCTTAGTACTGTTTGCATCCCTCTCCTTTTCAATTGGTTTTTCATTTTGAGATGTTTGTGTAATGTTGTGGATGCTAGAGAATAATCCTGTGCAGTTTTTCTAACTAATTTGCTATTTTTAAATTCCTTTATTGTGTATTCCATGTCTGTTGGATTAAGCGTTGACTTTTTTGTTTAACCAAGTAATTTCTGGGCACTTCTAAACTCTCCAAGTAATTAGAACAAACAAAATATTGTTAAAATACATATTCATACATATGTTTTCCTATATTACATAAAACTATTACTGTATAGAAAAAATAAACCATGGGATAAAACGTATTCCGATTCACCCCGTAAATCTTAAACCTCTGATGTTATAAGCCATTTTTCATTTTTTCATTATGTAGTTTAGAAATAAGTAGAATTTAATACAACATATCGTTTGCAGGTTTATCATTAATTAAAAATCCCCTCTCTTAGGTTTAGAATACGAAAAACACTGCAATTACATACAAAGTTTTGAAGACATTGAAAAAATGTGGTTTTTGAGGATCCACTTGAAGTTTCTTTATATACCCCAGTAGTGCTGCTAACATGTCAAAACTGAATTTCCCAACTCTTAATATTATTACCTTCTTATAAAAAAATTGGCAACTAAAAATATCATCACATATATTTATAATGAATTTATTTGTACGACCGGGAAGTTTCGTTCCTATTCACCCCGCTGTTCCTATTCGCTCCATTTTACGGTATATTTTTTGTGCAAATATTACAATCAAGTACATTCTTTGTAGCTTTTAAAAATTAAGTAATAGTTTTATTTTCGTAGTTGTAAAATTTCATTGTTCATACACCTGAAGGAAAACAAGGGATTTAAATGGTTTGAATACTAGAATTTTTGTAAGGTAATGATAGCCATGTATAAATACATAATTTTTTTTCATAAAAATAAGGTAAGTGTTACTTTATGAAAATTATAGTACTCTTTTTTTGAGCCGTCTTAATTTCAATTAGATATTATTTTATAACATTCTCTCTGTAATACTCTTCAGTGCTTAGAAAATTAAGTTTGAAATGCGATTAATTTGTAAGTTTTTATTTTAAAGCAGTTAAATCTTTATAATCCATTCATAGTTAATTATCCATTTTATTTTCTACTGTTTTATTATTACAAATAAGTGCATATAGTAACTGCTTATTTTTTTTCTCTAATACACATATTACAAATTTTTCATTTTATATCGGCGAGGCGAACGTTTTTGAAGCAAATAATGGACCAAGCGAGCGTATTCTTGTAATGTGAAATTTTAATGGAAAACTGCATGCAATTTTAATTTTTTTGCCATTATTTAAATATTATATAAAAATTGCATGTTTTTCATTATAGTCTAAAGTTATAGAAATGGTTAGGGGCGCGACAAGAAACGGAATCTCGGCATGTAATCAAAATACATAGTATATAAACTAATAAAAAGAAAAAGAAATAAGGAACAAACAGTAACAGTTAATCAGATTATTTTGTCTATGCTGGCAGAAGCACGTGAAAAAAAAATTAAAGCTTTTTTACAAATAGCTTTTTTTAAGGAGCAGATTTGCATTGCAAAAGAAATATCGTTACTCCATGAAATTGGTGGCAGCATGCCGTCTACAATTTTATGCGGTAACTTAACTTATATAATGTTGTAAATTAAATTGATATAACTTGCGTAATATTACATATTAGTATATTAAGGTACCCTGGGGTAATAACGCCACGTTAAGGTTCTACCATTTTTCACGGCTCAGTTTTAGTTTGTATTTTTCAAACCAATATATGATTTGATACAGCAACTCATTGACTATCTATATAAAACAATAATTTAACAGATATGTATTCATAAAATGTAATGGCGTGATTTCTTGACCAATGCTATTTGGCGTTATTGCCCACCTATATGGGTAATAACGCCATGCAAACAAAACTATGAAATAAGATGGAATAATTGCATGTAGATTGCCCAATTCTAAAAATACAAACTCTACAAACTTAGAAATTGACAAATTGCATTCTAACCTATTGAAAATGTTCATTTTTTTTGGGAAAGTGTAAGAAAAACAAAGGTGTGGCGTGTGTGTGTGTGTGTGGGGGGGGGGGGGAGGATGAGGCAAAAGAATATCAGACCGTGAGCTTCTTTTTGTTTAAAAAGGACCGCTTAAATATAATTATCAGAAACTTTGCACAGTTTTAATTGTGTTTATTTGAATGAGTATTTAGGATGTAGCTCGGCCACTGTACGGAATCAACCGGGGTATTAATGCCAAGGATTGGCGTTATTACCCCGTTATAGTTATTGCGCTGTACATTTTAAATTACAAATTATCTCGCGAAGATATCCAAAATCCTCAACAACATTTTGAAAATCCATGAAATGTCCTACAAATTTATGTAATTAACAAAGTATTTCCGGATAAAAAAATAGTCTTCACATCACAAAACGTATCTAGCAAATTTTAGATCAAGCGTTAATTTTAGTAGCTTGTAAAAACAATAAGACCTAAAAATGAAACAAATTAACTTGAAGCTGTTTTTTTGCGATTTATATGACTCAAAACCCTTCTGCGCAGAGCACATGGGTGTCATTTACTAGATTATTTCATAATTATGGAAAATATTAGCACTTGGCGTTATTACCCCGCCAGGCGTTATTACACCAGACCACCTTAGTATAACGTAAAACCAGTTATATTTGTTAAATTACTCAATAAAATAGAAGCATATAGGCTGCCTCCAATTTTATATAGAAACAGTATACACATTTTTTACAGTAAGGGTCAGGAGCTCAAATAACTCATTGTATATGATTTGCAAAAAACCAGAAAATTCGATTTCGTTATTTTGACGATCCCGAAAAGGGTTCCTGTAGTGCTTTCCACACGGAAAAGAAAAAAAATCAATGAATGCGGCCTCAATTATTGAATAGGAGTCTACAAAATATAAAATTCTAAAGGAAGTAAAATCTGTTACAACAACTATCATTGTTAATAGTACATGTTTGAGACTCATGTACACAAGACAAAAAAGTAAAATAAAATTCGAGGCAGCATTATCAAACTGGCTCACGATTTGCAATTTGTTCATTATACAATAAGCTCCTTGCGAAATCCTTAAGAGGTTACTTCAGTCAAATGAAAAAACCCGTTCGCTAATGCTAATCCAATGGCAGAAATTTATAAAGATATCTCGGTTGCATTTCAATACGTTTAAATGATATATATATATATATATATATATATATATGTATTTGAATTGGATAGCTGAGATTGATCTGAATGCAGACCGTTTTTTACTTTTTCGATTTTGGTTGCAGATATTTTTTATGAGGGTGCTTTTGCTTTCCAAACCGGTTCCGAAAATGAACGCGTTTTCATAAAAAATATCTGTAAACAAAATCAGAAAAGTAAAAAACGGCCTGCATACAGATCGATCTCAACTATCAAATGGAAAGAAATCATTTAAAAATATTTAAATGTTTTAAGAGTCATCTTTATAAATATATCGAGATATCATTATAAATTTCTTCCATAGGATTAGTATTAGCGAACGTGTCTTTTCATTTGAATGAAGTAGCCTCTTAGTAAAGAGATTAAGGGAATTTTCACTATCGTTGAAAGAAATATGTTTTTCCATTGCTAATGATACTTATTTGTTCGCTTCACCCATTTCACCACATTTCTAGCCATAATTTTTAGGTAGATTTCGTAAGAAATACTACCTATTGCAATCGCACCAGTTTATATATCTATCTATCTATCTATCTATCTATATATATATATATCTCACTTTCTTATGGACACGATAACTTCTATAATTCTTCACCATCTCCACCAAACTTTTACATAAAATCAAAGGGGATAAAATCTTGGCTAAGTTTTAATGGGCAAAATCGGACCAACAGGGTCGGAATAGGGGACGTTTTTGTGAAAACCGAAAAAACGCCATAACTTCTTAATTAATTTAGATATCGAATCGGTTTCAAGTTTATATTACTTCTTAAAAATGGGCCAAAACTATATGCATGACAGATTTTTGATAAATTTAGAAGTGGGCTCAAGGGGCGAAAAAAACAGGAATTTTGAGAGAAAAAAATTCATAACTTCGTCAATTTTCAAGATATCAAGTCCAATTAAACTTTTTGTAAATGTTCTTAAAATTATCTAAAACTTTTGTATTTACAAGTTTTTGATAGGACCAACTTCTACCGATGAAAAAAATTAAAAACGAAAAGAAAAAGGGAGCTGAATAAAGAGAAAAATCCATAACTCCGTCAATTTTTAAGATATCAAATCTAATTGAATTTATTTTACATCTTCTCAAAAATATTTACAACTGTTATTTGACAAGTTTTTCATAGGACCAACTCGTATAGCAAAAAGAAATTAAACAAAAATAGGAGTTGGAGAAAAAACCTCAATTCCAAACTGCTTATATTCTGACTCATTTTTAAATTTATTTTTGATTTTAAACGCATCCAAATGGTAGATCCTCTTATTTAGAAACTGTATAAAGTGACGCATTGGTCAATTTTCTGATAAAGACAGAATATATTTAAAAAAAGGCTACCAAAAAGGGTATTTTGAACAGAATTTCCGAAAGTCATCGGGACTGAAAATTGAAGGAAGTATTCAAATAAGAAATTGCGTTTTTTTCTGACTCGTTTTTAAATCCATTTTTGTTCTCAAACGCATCCAATTTACAGATCCTCTTATTTAGGAACTATATAATGTGATGCATTGGTCAGTTTTTTGATAAAAACGGAATATATTTAAAAAAAGGCTACCAAAAAAGGTATTTTGAACAGAATTTTCAGAAATCATCGAGACTGAAAATTTAAGGAAGTGTTCAAATAAGAAATTGCGTTTTTTTTCTGACTCGTTTTTAAATCCATTTTTGCTCTCAAATGCATCCAATTCACAGATCCTCTTATTTAGGAGCTATATGCATTGATCGGTTTTTTGATAAAGACAGAATATATTTTGAAAAAAAGTACCAAAAAGGGTATTTTGAACAGAATTTCCCGAAGTCTTCGTGATTTGAAAATTTAAGGAAGTTTTCACATAGCAAATTGCATTTTTTATGACTCGTTTTAAAATCCATTTTCGCTCTCAAACGCATCCAATTTACAGATTCTCTTATTTAGGAACTATATACTGTGACGCATTGGCCAGTTTTTTGATAAAGATAAAATATATTTTTTAAAATGCTGTCAAAGTGAGTATTTTGCACAAAATTTTCCGAAGCAATCATGATTAAAGAATTAAGAATGTATTCAAACAACAAATCGGTTATTTTATGACTCATTTTTAAATTCAATTTTTTTCTCAAATGCATTCAACTGACAGTTTTTTGTTATTTAGGAACTGTATAATGTACTGTTTTGGTCGATTTTTTAATAAATTCAGAATCGATTTCAAAATATGTTGTCAAAATGGGCATTTGAGCTGAATTTTTCTTAAGATGATTCTGATAAAACCAGTTTTTGCAAAAAAATGAAATTAAAATTTTTTCATAAACGGCCAAATGAAGTTATTAAACTGGGTTTATCTCTAATCATATATATATATATATATATATATATATACACTGCTCAAAACAATTAAAGGATATTTGAAGTTTTATATAAAATAAAGATTTAAACGAAATTTTTTTTGCCGAAAATAGAAGAAGAGAATCACAAATGCAAAATTTTCTGGTTTTCAAACTGCGGAGTATGCAAATTTTGAGTTCGACGTCAAAAACGTCGCTTCAGCGGCAGCGAATGAAATTTGACTTTCAACTGGATAAAAGAGAATGAAGACAAGGGTGATCGGCATTCAGTGATTGCTTTGTTTCGATGAGTACGATGTCTCAGCGAAGTCATTTGACAGATTCAGAAGCTTGGAGAATTGTTGGTAGGTTAGAAGGAGGCGAAACTCAAGCCGAAGTAGCGCAAGCCATTGGAGTGTCACAAAGTGTCATTTCCAGGATCTGGAACCGTTTTTTGGAGAGTGGATGTGCAGGCCGAAGACCAGGGCAAGGTCGTAGACGGGCAACAACACCCAATGAAGATCGGTATTTAGCGTTAACAGCTCGGACACATCGAAACATGAACACTACTCTTCTCCAACAACACCTTCACTCGGCTACAGGCACCACGAATTTAACTCAGACTGTCCGAAACCAGCTCCATGCTGTAGGTCTGTATGCTAGCCGACCGATGGTATGTGTTTTATTAACATTAAGGCATCGTCGCGACCACAGGGAGTGGGCAACCGAGCATGTCAACTGGAGGAGAAAGAATGGAGCAATATTCTGTTTTCTGACGAGTCCCGTTTTTCTGTGCATCCGGATAATAGGCGTATTTTCATCTGGAGGGACCGTGGCAGTAGGAATAATCCTGCGTTCGTGCACGAAATTGTCAAATTTGACGATGGAGGAGTGTTGGTGTATAGTGGCATCTCCACTGACGGGCCCACTGACCTCTACATCATTCGAGATGGAGCTCTGACTGATCGCCGATATATGGATGAGATCCTCAGACCTATTGTAGTCCTTTACGCTGCAGCAATCGGAGATAACTTCATTTTAATGGACGATAACTACCAGACCACATCGTGCAAACCAGGTGGAGGATTTCCTTTTCGAGGAAGTAATAGTTCGAATGGAATGGCCAGCGTGTTCTCCAGACATGAATCCAATCGAGCACGTTTGGGACGCTCTAGGAAGACGAGTTTCTGGCCGCCAACAACCCCCACAAACTCTCCAAGAACTGGAAAGTGCTCTTCTGGAAGAGTGCGGTAGAATACCCCAACTCGTCATTAATAGCCTCATTGAGTCCATGCCTCAAAGGTGTTCAACGTTGCTGGCCGCCCGTGGAAACCATACACCCTACTGAAAATGATTTTCTTTGAAGAAAACACCTTTTCTTATTCTTTTTTTGTCAAATACACAAATTGTGTTTTTTCTTTTTGTACACAAATGCGCAATAAAATGCATTTTTTCTGCCAAAAATGTGTAATTTATTCTCATATAACCTACTATGTCTGTCGACCATATATCAATCGGCTAAAAATTTTCCCAGATACAAAATCCACCTAAAACTGCAATATCCTTTAATTGTTTTGAGCAGTGTAGTTGCAGCTGAAATAGTTTTTTTTTATATATTTTTATATATACATATATCTAATAGGTTTTATATATATATATATATATATATATATATATATATATATATATATTGTTGAAATGAGCCATTTTCGGAATCTACCTCCGCCTATAGGCCCTGCCGACAGGGATTTTTTAATTTAATATTCAAATTTAATACTTAAATATATTTTATTTGTCATTTTTTTTTCAACTTGTTACACGTACATCTCGAAAAAAAATTCATTTATTATATAGAAGTCCACTTACCAAATGTACTTATTCCAAGAAGTGCTAAACCGCCGGAATAACTCTTTTTCTGAGCGTGCAAACTTTTAGTCCTATCTACACAGATATTTTAAAATAAGGAAGTATACAAGTTAACATTAATGGAGAGATAAATAATTTCGTTGAAGAAAAAGTATTTTGCTTATTGGGAAATAATATTTTATACTAAAAGACAAAAAGATGTTCAGATGGATGAAGCGAACAAGTAAATGGCATATTAAGAATCTTCTTAACTCAGTAAAAATACAACACACTCCCTCAAACCCTCACAACTAAAAAAAAAAAAAAAAGTTTTTTTTTTGTTTTGTTTTAAGAATTTTTCAGATTTTAGATCAACATAGCGCCCCCACCCCCCAAAAAAGCCCTGTTATCCATTTAAAAAATGTCTTCTATACAGGGTGTCCACTCTTAACAGTAGCCAATGGCTAACTTCATGGCTAATTTTAAAACTAATTAGTTATAGACATATAATTCCAATTGCTTTAAAAAATTGCTTGCCAAATGCTTTAAAAAAAGATAAAGAATTGCTTTTTAAATAATTTTGGTAAAAAAAATTGGTAAAAAATTACGAAAATTAAATTTTTATATGGTCCCCCGGTCCTATAAATGATATTTAGTAAACTTTTGCAGCAACTGAAACAAGTTAGGCAAAAAAGTTCCATTCCCCTGCGATTAAAACTGATCGAGTAATAGCTGTTTAAAATTGACGCATCTTTTTGTGGCAAAATAGGGGTCAGTCGCAAATTTACTGGAAATAAAAATAAACGTCAGATGTAAAACTTAACATTAACATTGCGAGTAAAATAATTTTTACAATATATTTTTTAATTTATGTTGATGTTTGCATATTAAAGCAAAATATATAACTTGTTCTAAAAATAGGTATAATTAAAAAAAGTAACAGAAATTTTGTTAAATTAAAGTATGAAAAGCAACAGTCACAATGCGTTACAAAATGATACGGATTTAAAATTCTATTAGATTACTTAACCTAATAGAATTTGGTGTACTCCTATAAAATAAATAAATGGTACTCGCGTAAAATCGTATTAATATTACATTGTCATTGGATATAAATAAGTTTGCGAATTGGAACTCGAACAGATATTTGGTACAGAGTTAAAATTTGAATATAAATTTTGAACTAGAAAAACATACATAAGAAAGTCATAAGTAAAATAAAAGCTTATCAAAATAAAACACTTTTTTAAAAATAAAATCATGAAAAGAAACAGCTTCATATCCTTACTAATCATAACTTATGTAAAAATACAATTGAGGATGTTAATTTCAAAACTCGCCTTATCGCTTTTGTTTTCTCTATCTGTCTACACTAATCTGCACTAATGTAATACTACAATATCCAAATTTATAATAAAAAACAATGGACGCATTTAAAGGTTTTTCGCGATTTCCTAAAATTTGATTTTCTTGATAAAGAACATTTTGAAACTCATGTCTTCAATTATTTTAACCAATCTAGAAGTCAATTAATTAAAGTTAACGCTACCGTAAAACTTATATGGTGGCTGCAACTTCATTTAAATCGCTTTAAAAATATTTCTTTACCTCATTTAAAACATTTTTGTAATATGAACTGTATTTCTGTTACATATGGTTTAGGAATTAGCCATTAGACAGCGTTGGAAATGGGCGACCTTTATAATACTTTAAGTACTTAGCGTACATTCCCTTAAAACTTGGTGCAACTAATCCGTTTTCAGTTACAGGAAAGTGGTTTAAGTCATGAAATTTAAAATTTCATAACTCGGTCAATTTTAGTGTTAGATGAATGGGACCTTTTTTGTATTGCTTGCACTGTAAAAAAAAAAAATGTAAATTTACGGGCATTTACCGTAATATTTGACGGTAGTTGTCCGTTTTTGAAGCTTAACGGTACACTTCCGTAAATTTACGTTGCGGAAACATAAATTCGGAGTACTAATATGTTTTTACGGGCAACGCCCGTTTTTTTATGCAGGATGTTCAAATCTGCTGCCTAGCCATTTTTTTTACGGACAAATACCTTTGAATAAAGGTCTTTCGATGACGTCATAACAGAACGTTTTATTTTGTTTGTTGAAAATATTATTATTATTTAATTAAATTATTGTCTGGTTTAAATTATCGCATAAAATTATCGTCTGGTTTTAATATGCTATTGTTTTGGTAAATTTATCGAAAAATTAATCGGTGGTGGCACTCCAAAAATTTTCTTATCTCATATATGTAAATACTTCCTGAAAAGTGCAGTATAACAGCGCCACCGGTTATGTGATTTACACCAAAATCTAATCATTAACAACTTACGTGAACTCCTAACTGCATCTGAAGTTTGCTGAAAATCCGTGCATTAGTTTCTGAGATAGCGCTATTACTGAATCTGAAATAAGTTCTGCATAATAGTGCCACTTGCAGGGTGATATACACAAAAAACTAATCAGGACTAATTTTAATAAGGGGTTAAAACTGAATCTGAAGTTTGATAAAAATTCATGTATTATTTCTTGCGATATAGCTATTGCGAAATCGTGAAAAATGCATCATCCCAGGTAAGCATGGTAGCACAGCAGTATCGACTCGATATTGCCCAATATCGGACAACTTTGGCGTGCATCGGCAAAGACAGGTTACCTTTTACCAGGGATGTTAGTGGAGGGTATACGGGGGTATACGCCGTATACCCTCTGGACTTTTTTAAGGAACACCATATACTCTCTGCTTCTCAAGAAAACTATAGTATATACATTTTAGGGTATACCATACCCTATATTTTGAGCGTATACTCTCTGGATTTTTTGCCATTACACCACTGCCTTTTACCGACATTAGCCAATATTGATCGATGTTCGGCGATATTGGATCTAAAATATAAAAACTTGTGGAATTTTTAATATTTAAAATTTTAATTTATGTGTTGTACATTTTTGGAAAAATGGAAGGTAGGAATACATTTTTATAACATCTTAAATTCTGTAAATTTACGTAGAAAAAGTCTATTTCTCAATATCGGTCTATATCGGCCATGACCAATTCCAATATTAGCCAATCTTGGCCTCTATTGGCAAAGACCGATTTTATTTTACCGATATTGGTCAATATTGGTCGATGTTGACCAATGCTGGATCTGAAATATTGAAACTTATGGAAACTTAAGAATTTAAATTTTTTTAATTATATATACTTTTTTGGGAAGAGGTCTTTTTTATTGCATGGCCAAATCGGGACTTTGCCTATGAGCCCTGGACTTCAAGGGGCCCTCTCCATATATTAATTTCCAAAATATTTATCATTTCCCCCAATTCCAACTCTGAAAATTTTCAAATACAAAATACAAATTTAATTTTTAAAAAATTTGCCTAACTTTCTGAAAAACAAATTTCATTTTGAACTCACAGAGCTCAATGCTTTCGCAAAGCTAATTTCAACCACTATTAAAAAAGAAATAATATTTTTATTGTAATATATCGTATTAACGATGAACTTAAATCATATCAAAATTTTAGTGATTGAAAATAATCAATATGTGTAGTACAACTTAAAAAGATGCTAAACTAAAGAAAGTAACTTGGTAAACTCTCATTTTTATGTTAGAATATTTAGCTGAAGTTATTAAATTCATCTTAAAGTAATATAACAAGTTCCTAAAGTTATATAAAAGAATCTTGTTCTATACTAAGGGGGAAAAAAAAGAGTATTTTTATTAATTAAAATACTTAATCCCAGCTAAGAGTTTTCTTCGATAAATCCAAAGTGCGGTTTTCTGTGCAATCGGGCAGACAAATATTCAACCAATCAGAGACAAGCATCCTTTTCAACATTTCAACCCAAAACAAAACATGGCGGTCTGTCGCGTGAAACAACGTCTCTCGTCTGTTTGAAGCACCTGTCTTACGTTAATTCTCATTTAAAACAGGTAAGCGCTTTTATAATTTATATTCTAAATTGATTTTGAAGTATTGCTTTCTGTTTAAGTTATTTATATTCTTGTGTAGCATGTATTTTCTGTTCGAATTGTGTTTATGATACATTGACAATGTTACATTGGCTTACAAACGTTTGAAGTATATTCTTTAAATGTGTATTATCATTTTCATACATCCAACTAGTTTTTTTACAACAAACAGTTTTTCATCTACCTTTGATTATAAACCATCTGTTTTTGATTAATCAAATTATTATTGGCTTAGATGCAGTATCTTCCCGCGAGCCGCCATTTTGTCTCCCTGTTATTTCTCATACATTATTATTTTATCTAAAACTACAAAATGCAACTGAAATGATTATTTAACGATTGAATCATACATTTCAAAAAATGATACGAAATTAAACAAGACAATTTACTTTGGAAATTCAAAGATTGAATGATCAAATTTTTGATAGTAAAAATCGCTTGATTTACATATTCATTTATTATGTAAAACATTCAAGTAAAGTGAAAATAAATTTTTTAGTATGCATAAGCTTTAAAAATATTTATTTTATGTTTCTTCAAAAAAAAAAAAAAAAAAAAAATGCAAAATAATGATAATAATAGCAATTTGTGAGAAATGATAGGGAAACAAAATGGCGGCTCGCGGGAAGATACTGCATCTGTTCCCCATAGACAGTGCCCGAAATGGATTTCCCCCTACTTCTATCACTTTTCAAAAATTTGTTGTTAATTTCAGAGAGGGATGTATTGAATATTCGGTTTTCGGCCTACACGGCCATATTACCGAATATTCGGTTACCTTTCGGTTAGGCTGAATATCAAACTATTCGGTTTGGCCGAATATCAAAGTATTCGGCCGAATCCAATACTTAATAAAGCCTTTTAAAACGCATTTTAAAAAACTTTTCACAATTTCTACTTTTAACTGTCAATTTATTAATATATTTAAGATAATTAGAAATAAAAACATATTTAAATAATATAGAATGTTTTTACATTATTTATTTGCTGTTTGTAAAGTCTAACTTAAGAAAATTAACCATGAGAAGGATTAAAATTATGATTTATTAGGATTCTTCCTAGGAATAAATGATGCGAGTGCAGATGCAAGTTCCTAAATTCTATTTAGTAAATAATCTGTTTCTTGCTTTTCCCAAAAGACCTTCCTTAAACAGGAAAGGAAAACTTTTGAGATTAGTAATTGCTATCAAGGTAGACAATTTTTTGTTTATGAAACCATAATCGTAATCAACTTATTGAATCATAAATGCATTATATTTCATCTCACTCTAGGTCAAACTTGTGTTTTCGTTTGCTGCATTAACAATAAATAAGATACCATATTTTCAACTCACATACTCACATGCTTTGATTTCTGTAAAATATGATATGATGGGAAGGATGGAAAATGCCACTATTCATAAGAAAAGGACTATGAACTAGACATTCCTTTATTCAGAATTAAGTTGAAAGTATTTACAGTGGCAATTAAAAGTTTCAGGCCAGCAAAAAATTTTCAGTTAATTTGTAAATATACCCATATGAAGAGGAATCTCAAAGTAATACTTATACATTATATTGACATATTAGTTAGGAACTTACTTATAGAAGAATAGATATCAATAAATTTTATTGACAAAATTAAATATAAAAGAAAACGCATGTTCTCAAAAGTTTCCAGCCACTTATCATTCTTTAGTTTTTTTCAATGCATAAAGTGTTTTTTGGTTGTGTTTATGAATGAATCAACATATATAGCATAGTTTGAATTCAAATTTGAAAAGTTCAACAATTACCTATTATTCATAAATGAGTGATCTTAGTTTGTCGCTAAAAGAACAATCTTCTCGAGATATTGCGGCTAAGTTATCGATTGCTAAAATCGACTGTAAACAATATTTACAAAATTAAATAAAGATGGTTATGGCTTTCAGAACTTTCAGAGGTCCGGGAGACCCCGAAAAATTGCTATTCCTGCAGACAGAATTACCAGGAGAAAAACCATTGATAATCTGCATGAAAATTCCGTTGCAATATATTGTGATTTACGGAATGAAAATATTGCTGAAATAAGTTAGTCTACCATGTAATGATGCTGATGTGATACAGAACTTTATGGAATAGTCTGTGTTAAAAAATTTTCATAAGTAAAAAAAATACTGACGTACCCTACTTTCATTTTCCAAGGAACACAAAGTCTAGTCAAGTGAAAACTAGAAAAAAGTTCTATTTTTCCATCAATCGAATTTGAAACAGTTTTGGAAGTGATGACAGACACAACGTCCGATGACCTAACAGCAAAAGATATGATTCAACCTATGTTATTCGTACAATGAAGCATGGCGGAGGACACGTTATGCCGTGGGGAGTATTTCCTTCAAAAAGTGACAGTCCGTTATTTGAAATCCACAGCCAGGTGAATTATACAATGTATAAGGATATCTTGCTAGCCTATTTTCTGCTTTATTAGATAAAAAATTTGATCGCATCTATTTTTCTTACAATGATAACGACGTAAATAATGTTTGCAATCCTTGATAAGCAATGGTTTTCGCACAAAAAATTTCGTTTTTGAAATGATCAGCCCAAGCGCCCAGCATGAATCCAATAGAAAATCTTTGAAAAGAAGATGACAAAAGTCTGCGGAACTATAAATATTCCAACTCAGCCAAAATTTCACCAAAATTGCAAGAAATGTGGGAAAAACTTACCATAGACGATCTTTAACCGTTGATTGTATGAATGTCACGTTGCTGCGCCGCAGTACTTATTGCTAAAGCTATAATAAAATAGTAGTGCGATAAAATACTAATAAGGTGATCGTAAATGTTGTTGATCACTGTAATTTTCTATTACAATACCATTTTTTTTACAAACTTGTGAAGGTGGCCGGAAACTTTTGAGAACATTCATTTTCCTTTATACTTAATTTTGTCAGTTAAATTTATTGATATTTACATGTTCTTCTATAAGTAAGTTCCTAACTATTATGTCAATAAAATGTAAAAATATCACTTTGAGATTTCTCTTCATATGGGTATATTTACAAATTAATTGAAAAAGTTTTGCTGGCCGGAAACTTTTGACCGCCACTGTATACTTTATATTGAAAAAAAATCTGCCTTGAGTTATTTAAAAAGAACAAATGAGACTGTACAGTTTTTCTTCAACTATTTTTTCATTATTTCTCTTTGATTTCAAAATGTTTGTTTCAATTCGTAGAAGAAATGAATTTTAAAATTTTACTAATTGAAAAAGTCTCATAATTATTAGGGGTGGGACGAATATTCGGCCACTATTCGGTATTCGGCCCTTTTGCCGAATATTCGGTTGGCCGAATATTGAAGGCTTGTTCACCGAATACTTCGGCCGAATACCATTAGCCGAATATTGCTAAAATCTCGCCGAATAGTGAAAGATATCTTGCCAAATAAATTTAGGATTTAAAGAATTTCATTTCTTGCAACTTTTTTTCTCTAATCCAAATTGGCTACTTCATTCATGAAGTCATTCTTATTCTTACTTAGAAAATATACAGTTATTCAGATACTAAAAAATATACAGCCTTTCTGTATTTCCTATAAAAGTTAGTGATATTTTAGAAAATGCAGCCTAAGTTGGAGATTTAATTATACAGGAAATGTCTTCATTAGAGAATGATACATTACAATTCAAGATATAAAAGCACTTATAGAAAAAAAAAAACACTGCCTTATTCTAAAACACTCTAATATTTATTAATGTCTGCAAATTCCATGCACATATATAAAGGCTTTTATGAATTTCATAACTTATTTTCTATAAAGTAGGAAATAAAAAAATTCATTCACTAGATGTATTAACGAAGATTTATTTTTTAAATTAAACATCAAATATCACTATTCCAAATACAGCGGTACATCTGAAAACAGAACTGATGTCAAACAAGATATGCTTAGATGACACAACTTGTTTTATGAAGATGATTTTATAAATATTTAAACATAAATTCTAAATACTGAACAAAGTATTTTTTTTATTCTGTAGTTTCCCCTTTTAAATAATTATTTGCCTGATTACTGACTTAAATATGTAACATTATTATGTATATATCTTTAATTTACACCTCCTTTCATTTATGTTGTTATCAATTTCTGTTTATCCTTTTAATGCTTGTTGAATAAGTGAACTATTGAAGTTGAATATTGTATGCACCGATTCAAATGTCAAAGATTTTGTTAACATATGCATTCTACTTTAAGCATAACCTTTTGCTTTAACATAATTTGTAATTTATAGCTTGGCAACTGATTTCAGAACAGTCTCATTCTTAGAAATTTGCTTATCATTAGGGACGCAAACTCTAAATGATCAAATTTACTTCATTAAAGGTTATTTCAGAAAATATCTCCTTGTGAGTTGTGAGAGAAAGAGATTAAGAATATTATTAATTTTGGATGGAAGAAAGGATAAAAGTATCATTTGATAATAAAACTGAACTACATTCCTCATATTTTAAAGGAAATACCTTACCATCCTGACTTGCTGAAAATCAATTTGATGTACATTAGCATAAAAGAATATGATGCAATTTCATAATTTTTTGAGTTAAAATGAGTTTTACAAGTTTAAAAATACATCTAAAAGCCCAATTAAGAGTAATAATTATTAATGAGCTCCTATTTTTAAAATTATATGTAATGAAAATTTATTTCCTTTATTGAAAAAAAAGTTGGTATTCGGCCTAAATTTTGGCCGAATATTCGGTATTCGGCCAAATCACTATTCGTCCCATCCCTAATAATTATGCTTCTTAATTAAAAAAAGGCATATTTTTTTAATACTGAATGTTTTTATAAAAAACTCTTGTTTATCAAAATGTAAGTTTCTCTTATTAAACATTATGTAAAATTGTTTTAAAAAGTAACATTTTAATACCTTTAAACTTTGAAACATAAAAAGTACAGTCGAGTCTTTGTATAATGAAACTCCATACATCGAATTTCTCTATATAACGAATTTTTAGTTGGAACGGTCCCCTTTTCGCATGATTACATTAAAAACAGTCTTTAGCGAAATATCTATCTCCGTATAACGAATTTTTTCATAAATTGATCTTAATTTATTCAGTTTTAAAAAGCTTCGTATGGTATCAATTTTCCATCACTTACTTTTGATTTATCGTCAGTGCTGAGTTTTTTTTTTTTATATTACTTCTCTCCTTGTTCTTTAAATGCAACAAATTCATCCCACCTACCACACACCTTTCCACATCCTTCTCGAAACAGAGTCAATTGGATTGATACACGTAAGAGAGGAATCAATGAAAAGCACATAAGGGAGGCCTTCAAATGGAGGAAAATGTTAACGACAATTTTTCATTCCTTGCTAAAAGTTTTTTTTATTGGAGAGCGTAACAATTTTAAAATCAAAAACAACAAAAAATTACAGATTTCTTCGTCTGAAATTAATGCAAGTCTTCCTCATTTGATTTTCATTAAGTTTTTAAATAAATGTCTGTTCTCTTTTTTGAAACAACTTAAATAATTAAGAAATAAAATGTTAGGTTAATATTTACTTTTAAATATTTCAAATACTTAATTCAAAAGATTAATTTCTCTATATGAAAAATTTTTTACTGGAACGGTTGATTTCGTTATATAGAGACTCGACTGTATTTGAAAAGCCAAATATTCGGTATTCGGCCGAATAGTTACTATTTGGATGGCTGAATGTTCGGTATTCGACCAAAATGACTATTCGGTGCATCCCTAACTTCAGTTTTTTTTTAATTTTTTTCCTTCAGAATCACCTGTGATGTACAATCCTATTGAATGGTAAGTAACAGAAATAGTAAATAACATTGTTCTTAGCTTGAAAAAACACAATTTTGTATGGAGCATTTGTAACTTTGTTACTGGCCAGTAGTTGAAAAAAATAGCCAGTTAGAAAAATTAGTGTACTGGCCAATGACCATTGGCTAAAAATGTTAATTTTGACCTATATCTTCCACCAAAAAAAAAAAAAAGCACAAGTATCCTATACCTAAATTTAGTTTTCATGCTGTCCATGTAGCGAATTGATTATTATCTTTATTACTGTCTGGCTCATATGACAGTGCCTGCATCTTGATTGAATTAGTGTAATTTTACATTTAAAAAAGAAAATTCTTCAAAAACAAACCTATGATTGATGACCTCACGAATTTTGGTAGTGCATTTCCTTGTGTTCTCTCCAACATTGTTTAGGCCTCGATAAAATTTGCATGTTTTCAAATTTTATGAAAGAAATCTTTCAAAATGAACTTTATTTTTATTGTTATTAATAATAAATAGAAATTAGCTTTTTATTTTTAACAATTTCAGTTTTAAGCATTTACATTCATTTTTTCTTGCTCAATATGATAACTAGTCCTCTTGTCCCTGTCCCACCCTTTTATTAAAAATATGTGAAAAAATTGTATATAAACTTACTTTTTTGATATAAAATTTGTTTAATATTTTCATTTTATATTAAGTATACTTTATTTTCAGTAAATGGTGTTGGTGGTAGCGAAAAATAATTGGTTTGTGTAAGTAAAAATTTATGATGCTAAACCTAAAATTCTTCAAAATTGGTTTTATGAATTTTTTATTGAGCTTTTCGCTATGATAAATGAGTAATTAAATTCGACACAAAAATCATTAAATGTCAGGTGGAATGAAATTGTTATAAAAACAGCACATAGTGTGTTCAAGATTATTAGGAAATATTGTTAATTGGCAATACTGTCTTTAAGGTACATAGCTGGCTTTACAGTCTACCAGCTGTAAAAAGAGCAATTGAAATCTAGGAATATTTGTAGTTGTTTATCTGTTGTGTTGAAAAAGAAAGAAAAAAAAAAGATTCCCAATCCCAATTATCACATGTATGATTCTATTGTATCTTTTTTTAAAAGTTAAATTTATTCTTAATTTTCATTTTCCTTCGTCAGTTTATTGTTGGTACAGCCTTACATGAAAAAATAACTGCCATTTGTTGTAATTGATTTAACAAAGTTGATTCAATCATGCTAATTAAATAACAAATTTCTTAAGGAGAGTGAAATGAAACATGTAACAGTTTCTGAACTTCCTTGCCTTGAATTCAAAAGTATTATGTGAATTTTGTTGCTAAAATAGACTCTGTTCGCTGGGATAAATTCTTTAAAAATCTTAACCGAGCAACAATCTGCGAAACAAAGTGGTGTTATTTTTCTTAAACAAGAAATAAGGAACTTCATTTGCATAGTGATGTAAAAATCATTAAAAAAAGTCTAATAATGTATAGCATTGTGTGAAATTTATCTTGTTTAACTCCTAATGAAATTTCATGGGTAAAAAAAAATTGCATTTCACAAATGAAATCACATAGTCTCTCACGAAAATGGTTGATTACCGAAAAATGACTATGAAATCACTCTTCGCTGTAAAACATTTCTGGAAACGTTACTCCATACAATTGGTGTAAAAATGGTGGCAAATGCTGCCTCCAGTTTCATGGAGTAATTGTTTTCACATATGCAATGGTGTAATTTAAACATATATTACTGATTTAACATGACAATGTTACACTGGTTTTAACGGTTAAAATACTCGATAAAACTGGAGGCAGCAATGAACCCTGTGAAAATGCTAACAAAAATTAGCTGCTTGCTTACAAATTTGTGCAAATTTAATACACATATCGACAAAACATGTGCCCGTAATGACAGTTAATAACAATGAAAAGGTCTAATAAATAAGCATGTGAAACCAGCCATAAATGATTCAAAACTTACTAAAATTAATTATATTAGCAGAGTTAGAAGCTTTTAGCCAAACCAAATATGTCATCTGGCCTTTTTTTTTTTTTTTTTTTTTTTTTTTTGTAAAACACTTTAAAAAAGCCTGTTTTAATTGAAAAACGCCAGCTTTTATTTATTTGTTAAAGATGGTTTACATTAGGGGTGCACAATTTTTTGAAGAGAAGGGCCACTTTCAAATATATCTGGGTGGTTGCGGGCCACATCAATAACATGGAGAGAATTCGAGTTAGAGAAGGTGATCTGTAGCCTACAATCTGAAAAAAAAAATATGTGGTTTCAGAGGAGAGTGTATGTGTATGATTGGGGGGGGGGGGTACGAAATTTGCAATTTTTACAAAGGCGATAGACAAAATTCATGATGTTCATGAAGGCGATCGACAAAATTCATGATTTTTACAAAGTCAATAGACGCAGTTCGCGATTTTTAAAAAGTTGATAGATGAAATTCATGATTTTTGCAAAGCTGATAGACGAAATTCACAATTTTCCTTCGCATGATTGACGAAATTGGCGATTTATCCGAACCTGATTGACAAAACACGCGATTTTAATGCGACTGAATAACAAAATTCGTAATTTTTCCGCACGTGATTGACGAAATTCGTGATTTTTCTGCACCTCATCGGCAAAATTCACGATTTTTCCGAAGCTAATCGACAAAATTCAGGATTTTTACGAAGCCGATCAATCAAATTTGTGATTTTTTTTCAAAGCCTGTCGGGGTCATTCCATGTCAGATCACCCAGACCATGGCACCCACCATCACCAATTTTGATAAAATTCAGTGAATTTGTAGAATTTCTAATGCTGATTCCAAAAACATCAATTATATTGAAATTGATCAAACGGTTTGTGAGTTATGAGCTTTTAAATAGCTCCCAAGATGGCCGACTTGCCGCCATTTTGAATAGCACATGTGACAACAAAAAAGTCCATAACTTCTTTCAGGTTTAAGCTAGAGCTTTCAAATTTTTTTTGTTTTGTTCAGAATAAAGTAAACTTTCATTTAAACAGATTTTTGTGAACCTCATTTTATAAAAATGCTGTCAAAAATGACTTTTTGTCATTTTTTTAAGTAAAAAAAGGGGCAACTTCAATGGCTGATTTCCCCCAATGTACCCCCTTCAATTTTCATCTAATTGCATAAATAAGCAACTCAAAGTGTGTTTTGATGACTAATAAAAAAAACTTAATGGGCAGTTCACAGGTTTTTATTTAAAAAAATAAATTCAATTTTACTGACTTTCCTCAATAACAGAAAACGCAAGATAATGTGTTGACATTTCTTTTATTACCAGAAATATTTATGCATCCAAAAGTTTGATAAGGTTTTATGTTACTTAAATATGTATGTTTAATGTGGCTAAAATAGGGGAATCCCCTATAAAAAAGGAAATTAATAGGAATGCCAATAATGGATTTTTGCAAGACATAGAAGTACTTTCCTGACAAATTGAAATCTACAGCAGAGTTTCAATAAATTATTTCCTGACAAATTGAAATCTACAGCAGAGTTTCAATAAATTATAAGTAAAAAAGAAATGATAGAAAAAACTCTACAAATAGGTACATTATATAACAAAATCATACTTGTATATAATAAAAAATGTGATAAAATTAAAACTCTTAAATAAAAAATACAGTAAGTAAAAGTTACACTAGTCTACATATCAGATGATTAAGAACCAATGCACCCCTTTAAAGTATTTTTCTATGCTAATTTCACAACTGTTCTTAGTTTTCTTCTATCACGTATAGTTTGTTTGCGATCAACCAGAGGTGATTTCTAAGATTCATTGCCGAGAACAAGCATCATGTAATCGTCACAGATAATGTAAATGTATACTTGTTGTGGGTGTTTGCGAACTTATCTAACGACTTTTAGAATACAATCTGATTGTATTTAGCATGAGATAGACAAATGGTTTAACAGTGACTTCATATGTACATTAATATTATTGGCACAAAAAGCTGTGTATACAAAAATGCCTTGCTTTCTATGTGAACGGGACAGTTCGGCAAAGCAAAATCATTGGATTTTCTGATTCATTTTTAAATCCATTTTTGCTCACAAACACAATTTAAATTCAAATGGCAGGTTCTATATATATATATATATATATAAGGCATACTATATTAAAAAAAATGCTGTCAAAGTGGGCATTTTGAATTGAATTTAAGCTATAGTACTGGAAATGGAAAAAATGGCCATACTGAGAAAATAATTGTTGTAAATCAAGATCTAATTCATTGAACAAAAAATAAAAACACAGGTTGCAAGGCTGCCACAGACAACTATTTTTTAATTCTAACTGGCACCAACCACTTTCTTAAAAATGAAATCCATAATAGATGCTTTGATAACATTTGCAAGTAAAATATACTTCAAATTTTATATTAGAAAAATACTAGTGCACACAGAATATAAAAATAGTTGCCAGTAGCAGCCCTGAGGTCGCTTATAAATCTCTGAAAAAAAAAAAAAAAAAAAAAAAATCACATCAACAAGTATAATGTTTTTACTTTTAAAAATGAATCTGAAAATGTGTTAGAAAATTTTGAGTTGTTGAGGGTACGAAAATATTTTTTTATATGCACTGCCTTAATATGATTCTGACAAAACCAGTTCTTACAGAAAATTTAAATTTTAAAAACAGCCATATAAAATTGTTAAACTAGGTTTATATCTAAATTTGATTTAGTTTTTGGTTTTTGTTACTGAAACAAGTACAGTAAACTATCTCAAATCCGAAACCCCAAAATCCACAACTCTAAAAAATCTGCATATAATTTACGGATGTAAATAATGAAACATTCAGTTCAGATATAGGGACAAAATTTGACTTTTATAATTTTATATCAATTCCATTTTATTTTAATTTGTAACTTTTGTTAATAGTACTGAATTCATGTTTTTTTTCCCCAAGAAGGAAAAGAAATATATTCTGAAAAAATTCAGATTTTTCTTATATATCATTGGTAATCACAATCTTCTTATCAAATATATTTATGTATTAATCAAGCTTTTTTGGTTATTAAATCTAAATCTGGCTGAACCTGAAAAAAAAAAAACTTCTTTATTTTATGATTTTGTTGAGAATTAGTAATGTATCTTTATGAGGTACATTAGTAACTACATTGAATAATTTAGGAAAGATATATTTCATGTTTATAATGAATATTTAATCATATATTATTGATTATTAACTTGATCCTTACTTTTAATATTTTAATCACTTTGAAAATTATCTACATTTTTATTATTTTAATTTATTACTTATTTTAATATTTATTATATTGTAAAGCATTCATTTTAGTTTTGATTGCATTATTAATTGCATTCAAATTCTTGTTTTAAAAAAAGTAAACAAAGTAATGACCGGAAATCGGCAAAATTCTAAAATCCACAAAACTTCTGGTTCCAAGCTGTGCGGATTTGAGGGAGTCTACTGTATTTAACTTCAAAATTTACATCTGCATGTTGGCAGGAATTTTTAAAAATTACCTTTACTTTAAATTATTATTGATGAAGATATATTTTTAATAGCATGTGTTTATTGTGTATGTGATATGTTATTTTGCATTAATTTAAAGTACCGTAATATTTATTTAAGAGTTGCAATTTTATTGTATTTTGTATAACAAAAGTATGATTTTGTCATAAAATTCAACTATTTGTAGAACTTTTTCCATCATTTCCTTTTTATTCATAATTTACTGAGACTGCAATAGATTTCAATTTGTCCGATTGTAAGAATCCATTATTGGTATTCCTATTTATTCCTATGGGATTCCCATTTTTTAGGCACATTAAATACATATATTTATGTAACATTAAACCTTATCAAACTTTTAGATGTAAATATGTATGATATTTCTGGTAATAAAAGAAATATCAATATTATCTTGTGTTTTCTGTTATTGTGAAAAGTCAGTAAATTTGAATTTATTTTTTTAAATAAAAACCTGTGAACCGTCCATTAAGTTTTTTTTATTAGTCATCAAAACACATTTTGAGTTGCTTATTTATGCAATTAGATGAAAATTGAAGGGGGTACATTGGGGGAAATCAGCCATTGAAGTTGCCCCTTTTTTTACTTAAAAAAATGACAAAAAGTCATTTTTTGACAGCACTTTTATAAAATGAGGTTCACAAAAATCTGTTTAAATGAAAGTTTACTTTATTCTGAACAAAACAAAAAAAATTTGAAAGCTCTAGCTTAAACCTGAAAGAAGTTATGGACTATTTTGTTGTCACATGTGCTATTCAAAATGGCAGCAAATCAGCCATCTTGGGAGCTATTTAAAAGCTCATAACTCATAAACCGTTTGATCAATTTCAATATAATTGATATTTTTGGAATCAACATTAGAAATTCTACAAATCCACAGAATTTTATCTAAATTGGTGATGGTGGGTGTCATTTTTGGAAAAATCTGGGTGATTTGACATGGAATGACCCTGTCGGCGAAATTTGTGATCTTTGCAAAGCCAATCAATGAAAATCGCGAAATTACTCTGCATGATCGATGAAATTCTCGATTTTATTCTAGTCTGATCAACGTAGTTAGCAATTTTTCTATGTGTGACCAACAAAATTTGCAAAATTCCCATCTCCGACCAAAGAAATTTGCTATTTTTCGAAATGCGATCAATAAAACTCGCAATTGTTCGGTCTTTGATCGACGAAATGTGCACTTTTTTTTTTGCTGTAAATTGACAAAATACACATTTTTCTTCAACCGAGTATCAATATTTGTGATTTTTGTATTAGCATTGACAAAATCTGCATTTTTTTTATGCGGCAAGATAAAACTCGTGATTTTTTTTTCTTGATAAATTGACAAAAACACGATTTTTCCGCAGCTGATCAACGAAATTTGTAATATTTCCACGCATCATCACTTAATTCGCAATTTTCCCGTGTCTTATCAACAAATTTTTTTTTTTTTTTTTTTTTTTTTTTTTTGTGTGTCTGATCGACAAAGTTTGCGATTTTTTGTGCCTTATCGACAAAATTCGCTTTTTTTTTAATGCGATAAACCGAGAAAATATGCTATTTTTCCATCCGATGATAATTTGCAATATTTTCGAGGAACAACAACATTTATGATTTTTTTCTTGCTTGATCAACGAAATGTGCGAGTTTTCGCGTCCATCTGACAAAATCTGCGATTTTTCCATCCCTGGTCGAAAAAACTTGCGATGTTTTCGTACCCAATCGGGAAAATTTGCTACTTTTTTCCCCGAGTCTCATGAGCAAAATTCGCGATTTTGCCCTCTCTGATGAGCAAAACTGATGATTTTTCCGATCCTCATCGATAAAATTTGACTTTTTCGCATTTGATCAGTAGAATTCGTGATTTTTCCGTGTCGATAAATGACATTTGTGATTCTTAAATGACGAAATTTTATATTTTCCCGCAGTAAATTGACGAAATTTAGGATTTTTTTTGTGTGACATATGTACAAAAATTGCAATTTTTCCCAGTTGTAAATTGACGAAATTCGCAGGCCACAGGTTGTGCATCCCTAGTTTACAGATATTTCATATTAAATTTGAATTAATTTATTTGTAATACACTTATAAATATTTTCTATTAAAAAATGTACATTTCTACTAAATTTTATCAAATAAATGAGTCTTTATAACTGCTGATGCATCTGTGAAGGCATTATGTCTGAAATTGAAATTATAAATATTCATAAGAATAAATTAAATTAGACTGTAATGTTGTGGTTTGGAATTCGTTGTTGCATAGCTCTATATATACCAAACATTTTAAAGATTATATGAAACAATAACTAAATGTTACATATAAAAATGGAATTTTCCTTACATACTTCTATTTACTTTTGAAATTGACAATAGCTTATGTGTATTTAATAATTGAAATCATCTTGTTGTAATAAAACTTGCTGAATTAAAATTTTGAAAAGCTCATTGTTATTTTAAAGAATGCATACTCATACATAAACTAATGCAAAGTTATTCGTAATGCTGTTTTATTAAAAAGAATTGCTCTTTTTATTAAATGACTTTATGTGTGGCTCCAAATAAAAATTTATGAGCAATAAAATAAGACTTGTATATTAATATCCTTTAAAATTAGTTAAGTAATAAATTATGATACTAACTATACAACTATTGTCCTTTTTAATTATATAAAGTAGTAAAAAAAAAAAAAAAACTGTATGTGTGTGTTTGGGGGGGGGGGGTAAAGTCAGTATAAACTAGAGAAAGCATTTTGTATGGTCTTTTAAAAGTTAGCTGATATATTTATAATTTTGACTGCAAATCAATACGTATTATTCCAATATTAATGTGTTCATTTTGGAGAAATTGGGTTATATTGAATTCTACCTCAATTAAGTCTTTAAAACTAACTAAAAAACACCAATTTTGGTCAATAAAAGCTGGTTAAAACAAATAAAAGCCACCGGCATGGCTTTTTTGCAATCCTGGCTATAATTGGTTCAAATGGCTATTGCCGAAAGTTTTAATACTTTAACAATTAGACAACTGTTCTATAAAATAATTTGTTACATCTTAAAATGCATTGACTTTACACACTTTAACATACTCAGTGATTTCATGAAATAATTAGGTATTTTATGAAATAACATAATTACTTTTAATGGTAACTAATACATTTTTGTAAACACCCTGTATAATACTGCATTTTTTTGCAGATGAACCAAGTAAGCTTGGCCGACTACAAGCTACTGGTTAAAAGGTTACTAATTACCTATTTCAAATGGACAGCTCCAGAATATGATGGAGATGCTTCTATCACTGGTAGTGTCATCGAGAAGAGAAAGAAATGGAGGCATAAAGTGTGCGTCTCAAAAGTAAAATCTCACTTTTAAATTTTTAAATGAATAACTTTATTTATTTGATTTAATTTTAATGTTCTAACATATACTATAAATAATAAGTATTTTTGATTTAAAAAAAAAAGAATTCTAAAATTGATAAATGTTAATGATTTGTCAATTTAACTTTAGTCACCACGTGGGTCATTTGTTAACAGAATAGTTGAGGCAGATTTGAATAGTTCATAAGTGTCTCAATAATCATTCTATGATTCTGTTTCTTTCAGTTCACTTCATGCGAAATAATGTCATATCTAATATTGTCTTGAAATAGGAGACTTTTTGTCATATATTTGATTTTGTATTGAACTTTTCACAAGAGCATCCGTTAGCAAGTATGTAAAGAGCTATAAGCTTATTTATATCCAATTATAATTTAAATCCATGTAAAGTTTTCTAAGATGCAATAGTTTTTTGCAATATTTTGCTAAACAATTTCATTTCTTCCAAACTTGGAATGATGGCCCACTTTCACCTCTAAAATGTGTATGTGTATGATGCTTTGAATGGAGATAGATATTAGAATTGCCTGAAATTAAAATTTTTAAACTGATACTATAAAATATTGTGAGCTTCCCCCCCCCCTTCCTCTTTCAAAAGTAAAAGAAGTTAAATTTGGGTGTGTGCTTGTAATTGAGTTTATTTTTTTTTAATCATTTTAAAATCCTTTATCATTATTTTAGAATAGAAGGGAAATACAAAGATACTCAAAGGATACAAGTATACACATACAAGGTATATATATCCTATACAAGGATACTAGAAGGGAAATACAAGGATAAGAATCTTTTGTACTTTGGCAGATTTTTGATAAATATTATCTAAATTCCCCTAAGCAAAATTTAAAGGCTTTATTTTTTTCAAATGTACATCTTAATTTTTATTTTATTCCGACAATATTTAATTAGTCATATAATCCTCCTTTTTCCCAGTCTACTTATTTCCGTCTTATAATCTTGTGCTTAAATCTATCACTGCGGAACTAGAATTTTGTTTATAGTAAATTTAACACATAGTGTAACTAATGATCATGACAACAAATAAAAAACAGAATGTAAAGCATATCAAATATTTTTTCTTGTGTTCGCAACTACCCTGCTGTTGGGGCACTTGTGAGCAATTCATTGAATTTATAAAGTTATTAAAAAAAAATAGAAGAGCTAACTATAAAGATGATTTTATAAAAAATTACCTTGTTTAAAAAAAGGGTTCTGTTTACTGTATTCAGTATTTTTTGTTTTCAGAAATTAACCAGTAATAAAAAAAGCTATCTTTATGTGAATTATTCACATGTGCTCCAGTCTCTCCTTCATGTATTCAAAGGCAATACACACATTAGGCTGATTTTTTTTTTTTCTCTTTAATTCACTCCCTAAGGTGGTCAGTGGGCTGCCGTAGGTATAATGGTTGTTTTCATATGAAGAAATCTGTATTAGCTTAAACAATGGGTAATTGTAAAAAAAAAAAAAAAAAAAAAAAAAAAAAAAGTAGTAATAGCAGTATTACTACCATAGAACTAAATTTTGACCAATTTGGTCATATACAACTAAATTTGGCAACAAAATAAATTACCATATATAAAACCAACTTAGCTGGTTAATTTGGTGAAATTTTCTATCTTTTAATGCATTTTCAAAAAATGTATATTTTTGTAAATGTTACAATAATGAAAACATGCTTTTTTTTTTTTTTCATTTATATTTAATTCACAACAATCTGTTTTTTTTTTTTTTTTTTTTTTTTTTTTTTTTTTTCATATGTAGATATGTAATGTTGCAAAAAAATTTTTACCTGCTTCCTAATATGTTAAAATAAGAAATTATGCAGAAAAATGTTTCTAATGACGATATAGCATTTTAATATTGTTACAAATAATTATTAATTTTAAGGCATTTTCACTCAGTTAGTTATAATTCGAAATATTAGGTGTTGCATTGAAATCATTGTAGCGACAAGTCATCACAGCATCAATTTGTTCGCGTGAAGTTTTATTTCCAGCCTTCTTCTCCCCCACCCCCCCCCCAAAAAAAATACTCACCATTAAGGGGGTGGCACAGTCTGCAATATTATTAATCTAAATACGTTTTTGTTAACTCTAAAAAATTGACTGTGAATTACAGGTCAGCAAATTAGATACTCTACTGTATAGTATTTTTTAGAAGAGGCATGTTTGTTTTTAATTTCTCAAAAATTAAAATCAATTACAAATACCACTACAGATCTGCCAACTATTGCAGTTAAATTGTATTTTGAATGATTTTAATGCTCACTACGATAATACAATTTTACTAGCAAAGATGATTTTTTGTCGTATCTGAAATACTCTAGATTCTAGAAAGGAAAAAAAAAGGGGGGGGGGGCACCAGGTTGAACTTTTCGAAGAGAAACCACTAATTTAAAAAAAGAGTACATTTTTTCAAAAAGAGCTATTAAAAAAAAGGGGGGGGTATGCTTGTTCTTTGTATACCAAAAATATTTGCTATAATTTTCAAAGATCAATTGAATTTCCACAGGCTGCCATGGAAATGTTTAAAAAAAACCATTGTGTGCATCAAAAGAGTTTAAAAGAGCCGCCAAGCACATAAAATAAATAAATTGGCTGCTTATGGTGCCATTTTAAGAGTTTCTTGGGGGATGGGTTGTCTTTGAGGGGTAGGGTTTGAAATCATGTGCAGAATTGTGTGATTTACATACAGAAAAAGAAAGACCTACACATTAAAATTCTGTACTGTATTTCCCCCTGTAAATTCTTCTACATATTTTTTTCTGCAAAGTGAGCCAATCGGTTGTGCAAAACTGTTGAGAATTTTGGCGATCAGTCATGATAAACTATCGTGAATTTTAACAAATGAGTAGGTATAAAAAAGTCAATTAGTTGCAGAAGAAATAAATTTTGTCAAAGGGTCATGGTAAAAATGCACATTCTGCCAAAATATCACAGAAAGAAATTGCAAATCCCTTAAATAGAACAATCGCATTAAAAAAATGAAGTTTCGTCAAAGAATCTTGGTAAAAAATGCTAATTTCATCATACTTACAAAATGCAGATTTCAACTTAGAATCATGATAGAAAAATGGGAATTATGATTCTGCAGAGAGGGAGGGGGTGATATGAATATCATTAAATAATCTGAAAAAGTGTGACTTTAGTTGACATCTTCGGAAAAAGTGTGAATTTAGTCAAGATTTCAGGGGGCGGGGTGCAAATTTAGTTAAGATCCTGGGAGGGAGTGCAAATTTAGTCGTGATCTCGAGAAAATGCATTATTTAGTCGAGATGAAAAAAAAAATGCATTATTTAGTCTTGATCTCAATAAAAGATGCAACTTTAGTCGCGATCTTGTTAAAACATGCAAATTAGTTGAGATCTCCAGAAAACGTGCAAAATTAGTCAAGATCTGAAAAAAAAAAGCGCATTAATTAGTCGAGATCTGAAAAAAAAGCGCATTAATTAGTCGAGATCTCGAGAAAAAGTGTTAATTTCATTGAGATCTCAGGAAAACGTGCAAATTGAGTCCAGATCCTGGGGGGAAAAGTGCGAATTTAGTCGAAATCTTGAGAAAAAGAGCAAATTTAGTCTAGATATCTCGAAAAGAGCACCAATTTATTCGAGATATCTCAGAAAAAGTGCCAATTTAGTCGATCTTGAAAAGAGTGTGAATCTAGTTGAGAGATCTTGTAAAACATACAAATTTAGTTGAGAGTGCAGTGACAGAACTATCTTCAAGTGTCTGCATCAATAATTATATTATTAAAAAGTCTGCAAGATGGAATGTATTATATAAATCTATTGTTTGTGCTGTTGTAGTGTTAATTATGGCAACGTGTGTGTATGTGTAAAATATTTCCATCACTTACGGAAAAAAAAGTTTTTCGATAAACAAAAATATTTATTTATGGCATTAAGAATGTTCTTAACTGATCCGCTGAACAAGCGAAAGACGTTTTGACACATTTACAAATTCATTTTTTAACAGAAAGTTATAAAATTTTAATGCCTGACTATGAAAGCGATTTCGAATTGAACTTATTTTTCCATTTTATGATAATTAAATTACTTATCGAGTTATAAGCTATTTCGATGACGCAATCACCTGTTTTTCTCCTCCTTTTCAACCGGTTTTTCTGCTTTCGTCAGGAAATATGCTCAAAAGTGTCAACTTTGAAGGCTTGTTATGAAAAATCTATTGTGTTTTTTAAAAACAAAAGAATGAGTGCAATTAGACAGTTTCTGAATAACAACACCTGCTATTTTCATGCATTTCGGAACAAAAATAAATTAATGCATGTGCAGGGTTGTTATGTTTAAAACATTTTGTTTAAAACAGCTGTTTAAAACGCGTTTAAAACATTACATTTAAAACAATGTTTAAAACATAAATAGTGCTAATAATGTCACAAATTAAAATTTACGAAATAAAATTGTATTAAAAATTTCTAATTAGCTGTATGTACTAAAATACATTCAAATTTTATTAAATTTATAAATTGGTTATTTAATTTTAATTAAGTATTTAAATTAAATTTATTTCCTCTAAAATTGGAAATATATAATTTATTTTTTTAAATATCTCAATTATGATTTTTTATATAATATCAAAGTTCTATAATATATTAATTTTCGAAGATTAAAAGTAAGACTGAAAGAGCATTTTTCGGATATACAATACAACAAGCCTATTACAGCCTTATCTAGAATGCAACGAAAAGAAAATATTTTGATAAATTTCTACAAAGCTAAAATAATCTTTTCAACATCAAATCATTACTCTTCAACTATCCGTGAATCCCTCGAAATTTTGCTTAACAATGATACTGTTTGTAATGACGTCATTTCTTATAATATTCGACACTTCGGTACAATATCCTTGGTGTTTTGATGAATTCATTGTGACTTTGTTTGTACAAGCAGACTGTTTTTGTTTTGTTTTTACATTTTCCATTTCTAATGAATTATCTTCTTTTATACTCCTTTGAAAATGGATGCGAGGGCATCCAAAAGATCTAAGGTAAATAATAATTAAATAATATCTATTTTTACAACACTTTTTAAGTATTTATTTGTATATTTTGAGAGATCTATTTCTCCTTTTTAGTGAATAAATTCGGCAGTTGGTGCACAGAGAACATAATATTGAGTAAAAAATCTGGGCTAAATGCCTTCTTAATATACTATAAATAATACTTTCTCCCATCAATAGATAATGCTATAATACTTTATAGATATTTGTTTAGTAGTCAAAAAAGATTTTTTATTGTTTTTTTTTTCTCTTTCTTTATTAAAATTATAATGGCTTCAGTTTAAAATATTCATATATAAAAAAAAATTCAACATTAATTTAAATTTCTTTTAATAGTATTTCCTTTTTAATAATTCATTTATGAAAATAAACTGAAATGAAAAAAAAAAAAAACTTATCTACTTTCAGTTCGTTTTAAATTCTAATTGTTTAAATTTGTCCTCAGAGTTATAAAAGTATGCTACCTACCAACCAATCTATCTACTTTGATTTTCAGTTTGAATATGTTCTCAAAATAATAATAATAATTTAATAATAAAAAATGGACATGTTTAAAAAATATTTATTTCTTAACTATTTTTTTACGTACTTCATATTTTTTTACACATTTATTACATATTTTTTACATATTTCATTACGCTTTAAAGGAGAATCACTTGCAATTGATGAGACTGAAAAAGGCATGAACCTTGCTGCCAAATTATGTCCTGAACTAATTCCAATAATTATAAATTATAAGCTAAGTCAGTTCCATTCTCTGATTATATGTTTGATGCAGTTGCCAATCATAAATTTGACATTGGAGAATCAAATAAAGTGGAAATAACACAGGTTAAGCTTTGAAAAACACATATATATTGATAAAAATGCCATGAATATCATAAAACAGTTACACACAACTGTATGTTCTACTGCTGGATTAGAATAGAAAGAGTTTTCCCTACTTTTGGTTTTGTGCAAAGCAAAACCAGAAATCGTTTGGGTGTTGATAAGGCTGTTGTAAGGGTATTGACAAACTTGTTACCATTTTTAAAGAACTGAACAATTAAATGTTTTAGTTTAGAATAAAAATAAAATTTGTAATTAATGTTTGGTATTTGTTATATATTTTTTTTCTTCCTTACTGCCGTTTGAAAATATTTCCATTCTTTATATTTAATAATTTTTGTTCACTTTAATCAAAATTGTGCTGTGTGAAAAAAAAAACGTTTTAAACGTTTAAAACATGTTTTAAACAAAAAAAACATGTTTTTTTTTTTTTTTTTATAAAAAACATGTTTTTTTCCAACCCTGTGCATGTGTCACAAAGTTGCTCTTTTTGATTTAAGAACACCCTTAAACAGAAAATTAGTTACTAAGAGAACATTGGAAAATGCTCTATTTGAAAGAAAAAAATATTATTTTACTATTCTCCAAAATTCTCAATGTAACTGTTGATTTATTGCTTGATACAAAAGAAGTTGATGTCGATATATTTTTGAAATGGTAGTAAAAAATTATTCCCTATATGAATTGAAGCAATTTTTAAATCAGGAACTAACAGAGTTTTATAATAACCTGTGCATTAGTTCTTGAGTTAAAGATATTATGGAAACTGAATAATGCATCATATCAGCGCCACCTGTTAAGAGATATACCCCAAAAACTAACCAGCTTCAGTTTATATCAATGCTGTAATTAAATGTAAAGTTTTTTGAAATGTCATGAATTATTTCTTAAAACAAAGCAGCCACATTTTTTTTTTTTTTTTTTTTTAATTAAAAACTTACGGCGTTGACTGATAGACATTTTCTAAAAACTTTTAAATTTCATTCCTTGCCTTCCAATACGTACAAATCCACCGAAAGTCAGAATACCATATTTTCTTTGAATTCAGTATTTTCTTGTAAAGATAGAACATAAAAACATATGAAAAAACATGCACTCTCAATTACAGTTAGCAATGAAGAAGAGATCTAAGAAATGCAATACACATTGGCTGCAAAACAGACAAACAATTCAAAAGTGATTAAAACCAACTATAATTGGTTCAAACGGCTATAAGTGGTATATATAAACGGTTCAAGGTGCTATAAAGGCATCTTACTTTGATATAAATTAACATTAATGTCTATCAGAGATGTTCAGGCCTTTTTGTTTTTGGGCCCAAAGTTTTATATCAGAGCTTAAAAGAATTTTGTCATTTTAAAATTGCTTCAAATTTAATCTACTCATTTAAAAATATTTTACATAGAAATAAAAGGTCAAGTGCAAGTTTTATTCATGTACAAAAGGTTCAGTAAAATAAATTACTAACTGTAACATTACAACAAATGAATTATTTTACAATAATTGAAATTAATTTTGGGTTAAACTGGAATGAATTCTAATTATTCCTTACTTTTTTTGTTACTTGTTTTAATAGGATGCTCATAACAATTATCTATTAAACATAACTGCTGTATTTTCTGTTCATCTGGAATAATTGAGATTGTTATTATACTCAATTTCTGTTTATTGTGTATACTTTTATGTAATATTTATCTTACCTTTTTTCTAAATAGGACATGCTTGGCTATTAATCTGGAAAAAGACACAAAATCGAAAAAACTATCTGCAAGATCCAAACAACCTTGGCGATAAATTGTGTTACTACAAATCTGTGTGAAAAAATGAATTTTTTATTTGTTGTTTCTTAATTTGTTATTTAAATTTGTTACTTCTAAGAATACTGTGTTGAAGTATATTAAATAAATTTGTAAAAATTCATGTTTTCTTTTTATTTATTGAATGATAATTTATAAAACAGAACCATTGTAATAATTTCATCTTCAAACATTCCCAAGTTTAATCAATTTTCACCGAAATCTCGTAAACAATATAGTATATATTATCTGTGTACACAAGATCAAGAACCGTGGGAAATGGGTGCAAGATCTTCAGTCTCAGGACTGATTTCAGTGTTGAAGAGATTTTTGACTTACTTAAATAATAGTGGTTCTACCATCAAGAACATTTAATCACTTTCTTTTATTGTTAGAGACCAATTTTTAGGTATAAAACAAGACTTAGAAATCTTCTAACCCTTTTGCATTTAGTTATTTCTAATGCTCAGAAAATATTTCAGTCTTGACTTAGATGGATTTCTTGCACCGATGTGTGTAGGATTATGAATCATTGTTAAATCAAAAATGGACTACTTTTGTTTCATGTAGTATTTAGTAAATATGTGATACATAAAAATCGAAATAATAAATTAGCATTTGTGTATCATAAAAAAGCTGCTCTCTATTATTAAGCGGCTTGGAAGGGAAAAGAGGGAGCAATAGCAGTACAGCTAATAAACTGATATTACTAATCATAATTTTTCTGATCAATTCAGGAGTCGATGCAGGTTTTTATTCTGGGGCTCATTTTGTGAAAAAGAAAAGTTATTTTTGTGAAAATAACATTTTTTAATGGAAGTTGACTTTGTTATTTGAACAAGGAATTTAAAAACTAAATATATATATTTTAAAAAACTCCTTTGCTAAGTTTTTGAAAATTATGACATGTTTTTGTGTACAAATTAGATTTTAAAACAGTATGAAAATGGCATAAAAGAATTTTGTGAAAGGGTCTGTTTTATTAAAGTTATTTTTGTGAAGAAACCTATTTTATTAAATAGTTTTTTGTGAACCCCAAATTTTGCCTGGATCAACCCCTGTAATTTAATATTAACTAGTTTTCTATTTTCATTTTACATATCAGACTTTTATCTAAACACATGAGGGTTTGTTATCTTACCAGTTTTTAAATGCTTCACCACTCTCTCACTATTAAAGTGTGTGATGGTAAATTTTGGAAAGCTAAAAATTGTATTTTAACATAAGTTATTTATGCAATAATACCAAAAGTGAGAACCTCGTAACTGAATAAAAATACAATTTACTATAGGAAATGAGTGAGAATGCTCTCCTTTAATAGAATTAAACTTTTATTAAAAAAAAAAAAAAAAAAAAAAAAACTAACTGCCTGCTAAGAGTACCTGAAAACCTTGGAAAATTAGGCTTTGAATATACAAGTTTTATAATATGCATAAGTTATGAATGTTTTATTCAAATATTGCGAAAACATAAGTACTCCTGTGAAAATTTTTGTTGTTTGTGTTGTGAATTATCTATATTCCTCTTTTAAATCTATTATGGATTTTCAGTTGGTATATATGGTGATCTCCATTAAAGATTTTATTTAAAAAACCCCATATTTTATGATTTGTGGCCCCTTTTTTCCCCCCCTGAGTCCAAAAGAGAATGGGATAATACTGGAGTATGGAAATTTATATTAATTTCACTGAATGATCCTTTTTTTAATTTTACAAACAATGCTTTTTCTTTAATGAGGTATCCTAATGTATGTGTTTTGTTATTTTATGGGCAACACCCTTTTTTTTCATGGCCAGAATTTGTATTATTTTACAGGCAATGTCCCTTTTCTCAGAGATATCTTGGTATTGTATTTTTATGGTCAATGCACCTTTTTTTACGGGCATCTTGGCATTATAGTTTTACGGCCAATGTCCCTTTTTTCACGGGCATCCTGGCATTATAGTTTTGCGGGCAACGTCCTTTTTTTCACGGGCAACTTGGCATTTTATTTTTACGGACAATACTACTTTTTTTACGGGCTAGTTATGCATTTGCTAAAATGTAAAATTACGGGTGATTTTTAGATTTACGGTCAAAATATTTTTTTACGGATATTGTCCGGAATCTCTGCTGCCGGCTTTTGTCCGTAATTTTACGTAGATTTTTTTTACAGTGTGTTAGAGTGATGAGAAATTTTTACTAAATATCACTTATAAGATCGGGGGACCGTATAAAAATTTAATTTTCGTATTTTTTTAGTAAATTTTTTTTGACCTAAATCGCTTAAAAAACAATTCTTTACCCTTTTTAAAGCATTTTTGCCATTGGAACTATACGGTTTGGAAATTAGCCATTGGCCACCGTTGAGAGTGGACACCTGTATAATGTGAAGAATTTCGTTCTTTTACTCAAGACAAAAAAAAGTTCAATCTAATATATATATTAACTTGAAATTATGTATTGAAACAATATTTTTTTAATCCCTACTGTTCAAATAAGTTCCTTCTATTTCCATGTTTTCGAAGAATGTGTGAAAGATTAAATTAAATGCTTACGATTTCAGAAAACTTCCAAACATCCAAAATCTTTGCCATTGCGTTACAGGTATACAATAAGTAAGATATAAAGAATATACTAATAGAAAGTGATCTTGAGTCCTGGTAATGGTTAATATAAATGGCCAATTATACTTAATGATCACAAATAAATTATTTAATCACATTGATAAACATGCGTTGTGTAATTTTTCTGAAAACTACTTGTAGTCTATTATCCAATGAAACAAAAATTCTGGCTAATTCAGACCCATTAGCTAGAAATTATTTTATTCCCAAACCAAAGATTATAATCTACACCTGATACATAATTAGAAAGAAATAAAGCTCAGTAAGAAAAACAAATATTTATTTAAATAAAAAATATTTACAAAATTAGCACTTTATTAGCAAGTTAGTGGCCTAAAATTTCTTTAGATGTTTCCGGTTACGCACCTCCATACTTTCAAACCAAATTCGGAGCTGAAGATTCATGCCTCGTTTTATGTCATTTCGGGTATTTTGTATTGCTATGAAAATTTATAACTGACTAGATGTTCGCCTGGCGTTGCCCGGACCTGCAATAATATTTTTAACTGAACCTGAAATTTTTACAGCATGTTCATACAGAAGAGGGGAGGAGCAGAGACGGTGCAAATCACCAGGGGTCGAATAAGCCGGAATGTTGTGTAAAGTTACAGGTTAAGGTTTTGAATTTTTATTTGTCACTTACTTTAAACTCTTTTATTCAAAATAAATTGAAAAATTTAATTAAAATCTAATTATGTTTTCAATAGTTTAAATTTTTATTAAAAACCTTTAGATGAAAAAGTAATTAAAAATACATCATAAACTGTAGTACTGAAAAAGAAATAAAACTGTAAGCAAATATTTTTAGAGATAGCATAGAGACCATCGCATTTAGAGATAGAGCAAAATAAAGATTTTTAGAAAGTTACCTAGCAATTTCATTTTTTAATAAAGTAAAGCCTCTTTATAAAGGAATCGTTCAATAAACTGAAAAAAAAACAGGTTTCAGCTCTCCCCCCCAAAAAATTCTGTTATGCTGCATTTAATATAAAGAGCTCACATAAAACGGAATTTATCATTGGTCCTTGCGTTTCCATATAAGCAACTTTTATTGTATCTTACATCAGGTAGGGGGAGGGGTATATTGAAATCATTATCAGAACGGACAGACTCTTTGTACGGCCAGATTTCTATCATTTTATATCTTTAGACAGTTTTTTAGCGTCATCTAGCGGGTGTTTTAGAGGTGAAAGATTTTTTTATTGGTATATAGGTTTAAAAACGTCCTTAAAAGTGTAAAAGAACAAAAAAATTCTTTTAATTAAATATGTTGAACATTGAGATTTTTAACATGCAGTATATATATATACATTTTAATTCGATTCATTTATGTGTAGATCTTTTCTTTTAATAATTCGATTACTTTTTAAGTTAACAATATTTGTTGCATGTACTTATTTACTTATTACCACAATGATTTACGAATGTGAACCTTTTTTTACTTATGGTACCTCTTCAAAGAAGAATGAAATCCTTAAAATAGTAAAAATGTACTACTTCAAATTTTAACTTACTCCTACCGAGTTTGGAATCTGAGTCTGTTCGTATAGATAACTAAAGCATTAAGCGATTACGGCACAAATTCTATAGACAATTTAGTAAATTAAGGTTCCTTATCGGAGTATAAATGTTTTCTTCTTTTCTTTTATTTTGGCGGTGGTTTCATTAACATAATAAAATGGATGGTTATTGTCGTCCGAATTCACTGTAGTTTTAATGGATCGAAAATATAACTAAAACCAAACCGTTTAAATTCTTTTTTTTTTTTTTTTTTTTTTTTGAAAATGCATATTTTAGAGGGAAAACATTTTACAGAAATGGAGAGAATTCGCATCGAAATATAATTTTCTCGATGAGCAGTAATGTGACCTGTGATTGATGGTGTATTTGAAAGAGTTAAAATTCATATTTTTAAAAACCAATTACAACATCGATTCAAAGAAGGTGTAATAACTTAGCCCTTAGTAGATTATGATGCTAAGTGGTAGGCCGCTCGGCGAATAATCCAGGCAAGAATATTTAATGGAGAATCTATTTATTATTGGTAGAACAAAAAAGATCCTCAGGTGAAATATTTACAGCATTAAAATTATTAAAAAGCACGTAGGCTCTTATACCAACCAGCTTCAACTAATGTTCAGTTTGAGTTCCGTAACTACAAATTTCGTGATTGACGTAAAGTCTCGCTAAATTACACACAACGTAGAAGTAAAATAATTCATAGATAACTGCGTTATCAAACCACTCAAGACGAGAGTTATCGCTGTCTCTCCTGGCGAGAGTACACTCCGCGATGATGCACGGGCTCTGCGATCAGAACACCCACTGAGATCCGCTGGGGGATATCTCTTCTTCCAGCTCTCAAATCCGAGCTGCTTCACTTATCCGAGAGAACACTCCGAGCTCACCGCTCTGCTCTCTCTCTACTCTGTGAGAATCTCTCTACAAGCCCCTGGCTTCTCCTTTTCTTCCGATCCAGGTCCTCCTCTAGACGTCCCCTTAGAGGTTTAAAACCAATCATGAACCTTAATGATCTTTTTCTCATTAAATGAAAAAAATCTGAAAAAATTACAGAATGTTCTTCTCGTGTAGATATATACGTTTATAAAAAAAATTTCGGCGGAATCTCCATTCCGTAACCGTAAAAAACTAATGAAAATTTCGTTATTTGGCGATTTATCGCCGGTTGGCAATGGAATGTAATTTCAAAAAAAAAAAAAATAATAATTAAGTCAAATACACTTCAAGAAAAAGAAAGTTTCATGTTGAACTTGTTTTGATAAGTTTAATTTAAATAACTTTAGTTTTGTAAGTATCATCCTGTAGCATCCGAGTAGCATCCTGTCGTAAAAAGATATGAGTCCACGAAGAAAGTGCATTATGCACAAAAATGGAACGACCAGTGCGCAGACTGTTTGGAATAGGACGGATTGTGGAAGTGTGTCTATGTGTCTTTCACACGACAGACAAATGTAGCTGGATCTACATAATCCTTGGATGCAGAAAAAATTCACCAGGTAAGCGAAGTTTCACCATATTCGAGTTCAGCAACACTAGCTTGCAGGTCTTCTTTGATGGATGAGCGGAGGCCCAGGAGAATAGTGGGTAGTATCTCAACCCAGCGTTCTGTGGCATAGCAGCGAAAGGGTAGCCTTAAGACTTGTGTGAAATCGTTCAACAAGTACATTCGATGCTGTATGGTACGGAGTCTTGTATACATGGTGGGTGCCAATGAATTTAGATAAACTTTCGAGCAGCTGAGATTCAATTGTCATCCACGGTCTGTGGTTATTCGGAGAGGTACATCAAACCTGCAAATCCACTCAGAATAGAACTTGAAGGCAATAGTGTCAGCTGTTATATCCTCTATTGGAAAAGCCTCTGGCCAACGTTTAAATATGTCTACTAGTGTCAGTAGATATTGACAGCCTTTCGATGGAGGGAGAGGACCCACTAAATCTAAATGGATGTGCTCAAAGCGAGAACTTGGAGTGGCGAACTGACCTGGATGACTAAATGTGCGCTTCTAGACCTTGCTGCGCTAACATGGAATGCAAGAACGGGTCCACTTGGTAATGTCAGTTTGCATAAATGGCCAACAGATACGTTGTTTTATCAGCTGCACAGTTGACTTGACACCAGGGTGCGAAAGTCCACGAAGACTGTCAAAGATCTGGCAACGCATCACCAGGGGTACAAAAGGTCTAATTTTGTCACTCGAGACATCACAATAAAGCTCAGATGTGGAACCATTTTCTACTGGAAACTTCTTAAGAATTAAATTCGATGACGTAGGGTTTTGCAGTAGCTCGCGTAGTTCACTGTCAGTCAGTTGAATTTCAGCCATTGTTTGTAGACTGCGATCCATGGATATTGTATTTATGCTGGAGAGTGCATGAGCAACACTGTTATCTTGCCCGCTAACACGTTGAATATCCGTTGAAAATTGAGCAATGAAGTCAAGAGGACGAACTTGTCAAAGAGTACACTTATCAGGTTTCTGTGCAAACGCAAAACATAGAGGTTTGTGGTCAGTGTATATAGTGAATGATCTAGCTTTAACCATGTACCTAAAGTATTTAATTGCTTCGTAAATAGCTAACAGCTCTCTGTCATAAGCTGAATAGCTTTGTTGTGCAGGAGAAAGTTTTTTTTTGAAAAAAATACAAGTGGCTGAAGACCTTGTTCCGTTTTTTTTTGTAATGCTGCACCAATAGCTGTATCAGATGCATCTGCATGCAACACTAATGTAGCAGTTGGATCAGGATGACATAACATTGTGGCCAGAGAAAGTTTCTCTTTACAAGTTTCAAAAGCTTTCTTTGTAGCATCAGTCCATGAAATTTCTTTTGTCATTTTTTTGGATAATTTTGCAGCAATTGATTTAGAGGCATTTGAATGGAAGCCATCTCAGGTAGAAAGCGCCTGTAAAAATTTAAGGCACATAAGAATCTGCGGAGTTCTTTCACTATTTTTGGTTGGGGAAAGTCTATAATTGCCTTAACTTTGTCTGGAAGAGGTTTACAGCCACGCTCAGAGACAAGGTGTCCAAGAAACTGGATTTCATCCTGAAAAAACTCGCACTTAGATGGATTGATAGTCAAATTATATTTGTCAAGACGACTTAAGACTTGCTGGAGGTGCACTTCATGCTCAGCTGGTGATTTACTCTTGATCAAAATGTCATCCAGGTATGGGAAACAGAAATCAAAATTATTGAGAACTTCATGAATGTGCCTCTGAAATGTTTGGGCAGCATTCGACAGCCCAAAAGGCATAAAAACAAACTCGAATAAACCAAATGAGGTAGTAATGGCTGTTTTGAGAATGTCCGTAGGGTTTACGGGGATATGATGGCACAATATCCCGCACAATATCAACTTTTGAGAAAATTTTAGCACCATGCAAATTATGAGTAAAATCTTGAATGTGGGGTATAGGATATTTATCAGAACGTGTTATCTTATTAAATGCTCTGTAATCCCCAGTGGGACGCCAGTCACCTGAAATCTTACGAGCAATGTGCAAATGAGATGCCCAATTATATTTAGATGGCCGACAGATACGCCTGTTCTAACATAAATTGGAACTCTCGTTTAGCTGCAGCAAGTTGTGCAGGGTGGAGTCTTCGCGGTTTGCTAAAAACAGGTGGGCCAGAAGTTTCAATAAAATGGTAAGTATTATGAGTAATTTTGCTGTTAAAAGGACGGGGACGTGTAAGGTTTGGAAATTGGTTTAAAATGGATCATAAATACATAAGCGACTATTGTGTGCGATCACATGCCGCTACTGTGATGCACTCGTGTCGTTTCCCGTTTGGGAAAAAGAACATGGTTTTGTACATTTTCTAGCTTGAGGGCCAAAACGTGCATGATAATAACAAATATCAGAATTATATCTGCGGTTTTTTGAGAAACTGCTGTTTCTATAAAAATTACCTCCTCTGTTACGGTTTGGAGAACGAGAGCGATTCTCTGAAAAAAAAGCTTTTATTGCATCAAGCTTTTTAGACAATTCAGAAACCTGCAGACGCAGAATTTTTATTTCACTGGTATCTGACAAATAAGCTATTGTATGATCATTGTGAGGAGTGCTGATCTCTGACACTTTATCTGCAAGGACAACAAGTTTGCCAATTCATCACCCCCTACTGCTAAAACGGTTTGAATATTGCTTGGCATGCGTTGCAGCCAAAGATTTCTCAAAAAAAATATCATCTGTAACTTGGCCAGAGGCAAGATCCTTCATTTTTCTGAGCAACACACTTGGTTTTAGGTCCCCAAAAGGGAGCTCTTGCAGGCGCGCTTTCGTTTTTTGGGCAGTTGAGTTTTCAAAAATAGAGAGCAACTTGTTTCTTAAAGTAGTGAAAGGATTTACCTCAGGTGGTGTAAATATGAGATCGCTAACAGAAGATAGGATGTCTGTGTCTAAAATATTGATTAGATAATTTAACTTAGTTTTTTCATCAGCGATTTTGTTTAGCGTAAATGCCGAATCGAGTTGCGCAAAAAATAACTTGATATTGTGTTTAGAAAACGTTGGCATTTTCGCTTGCACGACTAAAACTCCTGTCTCTTGATCCACAGACATCGTTATTTATTTTCGACGGACAATAAAATAAGGAAATAAAAATTACTAGACATGATAAGACTGATTGAAATTAATATATATTTACATTACACAATAATTTTGTTACGATTACGATTACGATACGATTTGCGATAACACAAGAGAGGGGAAAAAATAAATATATACATAACAAGGTGCAATCAAACAAAATAATAATCAAAAGAAAATATTGATCAAAAGAAAATAATGATCTAAAAGATATCAGGTGATGATTAATTTCATAGAAGTAACACTACGCGATTGACACAAAACGGGGAACAGCCATTACGAAAAAAAAATATTATAAAAAATAACTGTAACTATACCTGGAGACACGCTTTATAATTAAGCAGGAGCGAAACATAATAATGCGTTCCGAACAAGTCATCATATTGGAGATTGTTATTGGAGTACGTTGTTTGATAGTCGTCGTTGCACTTCGTTGTTAGGCCTAGGTCGCCATGAGCTGATCGATCACGCTTTTATTATTTACAGATAAAAATGTTCTGAGTCCGTGGTCATCACTGTGCAATTGTGCATTTACGGTGGAATGTAACTTAGTTTAAATTACAGAATTAAGAATCAGAAGGGTTAAACTATAACATAACAAAATTTAATAACACTTAAGAAAATGTGCGAACTACATCGTAGGAAGAGCAAGCCACACTGACACTTGTGGACTGTTGCCAAATTACAAAGATAAAAGCTCTTGTGATCAAATCAGCTCAGTTCAGGATTCAGCCCAAAACGGCTGTTGCATGTTGGCACAAGAAGTACAATTTTCAATATCAAGTCGTTTGTATGAACGCCATTTTCTGGATGCTATGAACCCTACGGAAAAAAGACAGAAGCGTAAAACTTACAGAGAACAAAAAAAATGTTCATTCAATGTGAATAAAAATGGAAACAAAATTATAAAACGAACCAGAAATGATTGCAAGGACTGTAATGTAGGACTCTGCATACCACACTTCAAAGTTTTCAATGCATTTAAATTTACTAGATTTTGAAAAATACATCGAATGCCGATTTAGAAATTAAATTTGAATAAAATTGTGGTCTTTGTAGTAATATAACAAATTGCTTGATTTATACCTTTACCTTTACTTAAAGTGAAATTACAAATTGCAACATCGCATTGTAACTTTCCTACACGTCATGTATCTACAAATTTTAAGGAAATGATTGACACCGGAATTTATGAACACATTTATTTCAAAATAAGAAAGAGCTAAATCTCACATACTTATAAGTAGATTGTCCGAGGCTTGTGTCGCCGAATTGGATGAACTTTTGTGTATCGATAGAGTATAGTTAGTATATAAATATATGACAGCCATTAAGCGCAAGACCCAGGGGGTCTTGAGAAAATAACCCTTAAAGTTCATGCTATAGTTTATAATCAGATAAATTTCCATCAAACGCAAGTGTCTTCGTGGCCTGTTCGGTAGCGAACCGGATTCGAGTTTTTTCCACCTGGGTTCTAACCCCGCTCGGACATTTTTTTCGAAACGAAATTTTCATTGATTATTTTTGAACCGCAATTGAAAAAATATGCGTGGCAATTAGAATTTACGAAAAATATAAATTAAATTTATTTTTTGTAAGATATAAATGCATTTTTAACTGCAAAATTTTGCAGACAAGAGAAAAGAACACATTTTTTTAGTTGTTGCGTGTTTTCAGTGTATGTTTACCAACAGAATATACTGATAGAGAAAACACGATTGTTTAAATCTTAGATAAGGCCGAGTTTCGCATTTCACATCCTCAAATGTATAACTCTGGTTTCGGTAATATCGTATCAACGTCTTTTTATTGACTAGATCCGTTTCTGCAATTTTATCGGTAACAGAAATTATTGTGTTTTCTCTATGACAGCTTAATTTTTTTTTTTTAATTAAAGTCATATTTCTTTGCATAAGTGAATATAGTGAATAAGTTACTTGTGAACATAAGTGAATAAGTTACTTGAAATATTATATACAGGGTCTTAAGACAGAGCGCAAATCTGGCCAATCCAAAACTTGAAAATTTTTTAACTGAAAGCTATTGTTTATACTATGTGAGTGACGTTTTGAAGAACAAGTCTTGCTGTTACTTTTGAATGTGTTATTTTGTTTCCTCTTTCCAAATTGTACTTGATCTAAATCTAAATCTGAGAAAACAGTTTATGTGATAACTAAATGGTACATGACTCTTGTGAGTAAAGAAAAAACTGTTGTAAATTTCTTCTCTAATTGTAATGCATAAGATAAAATTCCTTCATGGAAAATTTTTGAAGAGAAAGGAGACCGATGTTTTATATTTATGAAAGAAAAACTCTGAAAGCCTTTCATAACTAACCCTTTCAATTCGAAAGGATACTAATCCGTGGACGATGGTAAAGATAATTTAATTTTTGTGTCTTGTACGCTGTAAATCATTGAAGAGGAGAATCAGTAAGATGCTACTCTCCCAATTTTTTCTATCTTTGGTGATTTCAAAGACTTATTTAGGTATAAAAATTCTACATGAAATTTCGGCTGATATACATAAAAAAAGTTATAGTTTATGGAAATTTTCAGTATTTTAGGGCTGTTATAAATACGCCTCACATATTTTATAGCCTTTTTTTTTTACAATGTGTTATATGACATTACGTCGGTTATCGTTCATTAAACCTGTTATACATTAATGACAGTTCCAAATGTTTTTACAACATGAGTTCATGACACATAATAACCGATCAAGAAAGTAAGAAGACAGAAAAATAAGTCTTAAAGACATGCGCTATATTTATATATTTTAATATCGATTGAAATGTAACATTACTACTGCACTGTCAGAAATTGTTAGTTATTTAGTTTTTAAAAATATTGAAAGTAGGATAATACCTACATACACATACACAGTTCGTTCCAAAATTTACCAGACAGGTTAAATTAGCGGCCAATATATAGCACTGCATGCCAACAGGAGATGTCGAAAGCACAACTGCACTTTGCCTTGTAAAGCAGTACAACTTAATATTACTACCTGCTATGTGATGCTAAGAGCATCCGGTTTATTGGAATAGTGTAAAGTGATCATGTCAGAGTTTGTTTAGGTTGAACAACGAACCATTATTCAGGAGTTCATTCCTAAAGATTGGCGATTCAAGTGCTCGAATACGCCATCTGGTGGAGAAAAGATGTAACTGATCGCTATAGGATAGTGCTGTGCAAGCGCATTGCATTACATGTATTTTAAATTCATTTAGAATGATTATTCGTTATCACAATTTCAGATTGTCTGTGATATTTGTGTTCTGTCTTATATGACAATGTAAAAAGTATCCAAATTTGAATATCTAAAACTTTTAAAATTCATTTACAATAAAGAATTATTTTAATGGTACATTATAATTAGTTAAAGAGAGATTAAAGGGACAACTTTCCTTTGCCGAAGGCTGCGAGGAGCGCTTCTATATTCGTTTTAATTCCCGATACTACTATTACTTGAAGTTGCTATATGGATATGTTAAAGCGTTTAATGCCCGATTACGCAAAATTCGTCATCAATACAGACAGGAAGTAGTTGGTCATAGCACGACAATGTACCAGTACCAGCACACACTTCGATCATTATGCGGGAGTTTCTGGCTTCTAAAAGAATCGTCGTGCTCAACAGACCTCCTTAATCTCAAAATATATCTTCTGTGAGTATGGCTATTTCCTGTTCTCCAAGTTGAAATTGGACCTGAAAGACGGCATCCATTAACGGCATCCCAAACATTCAAGTGATGGCAACCCATTATTTGACGCACATTCCAAAGGGGAACTTCCAGAGATGTTTTAATGAGTATTGCATTAGTTGTAAAAAGTATGTTGATTTCAGAGGGGTTTATTTCGAAATTAAAGTCAAAATTTTCATTTGAGATCTTAATTTTTTCTTTATGGAATCAGTCTTGGAAATTTTGTACTAGTATTGACATATAGGTTTATTTATGTATCTCTGTCGTCATAACATGTAACAATTCAGAGAATGTCATGAATTAACAGCAGGTTTAATGAAAGAATGCCAGTATAAAGTCATGTGGCATTTTATAATAAAAACGAGTGGATGGTTTCTGCAAAAAAGTAATTCGATGTTATGAAATACCTAAAATACTGGTGAACCCAATAAACTAAATCATTTACTTGCTGTATTTAGGCATAACAGCACAAATTTCGCACGGAATTTTTTTATTCCTTGCTAGGACCTTCAAATAAGCAAATTTTGGTAAAGTTCTGTATGTTTCACTTTACTAATTCTCCTTGATAGTGCAGTTTAAAATTCCTTTTAGACCAATTCAGTTCTACACTGTTAAAAATTTGAAACATTTGCTGCATCGTCACCCCACGCTTTTATGGAATATTTCTATTTTGACCAATGAGAATGCTCCATAATACAGTGAAGTAATCGTTTTCTATAAAAGCGGTGGAGTGACGATGTATCAAAAGTTTCAAATTTTTAACAGTGTAAAAACAAGCAGATAAAAATAACAATATAACATCCAAAAATTTAAAATTTCTAGTTTGCTGTCTACTTCAATTTATAGGTTTAATCTAAGAAAAAAACACTTTATATATATATATATATAAGGTACCCTGGGGTAATAACGCCACGTTAAGGTTCTACCAATTTTCACGGCTTAGTTTTAGATTGTATTTTTCAAACAAATATAGGATCTGATACAGCAACTCATTGACTATCTATATAAAATAAAATAATTTAACAGATATGTATTCACAAAATGTAATGGCGTTTTTTCTTGACCAATGCTATTTGGCGTTAATACCCACCTATATGGGTAATAACGCCATGCAAACAAAACTATAAAATAAGATGGAATAATGGCATGTAGATTGCCCAATTCTAAATATACAAACTCTACAGCTCTAGAAATTGACAAATTGCAATCTAAGCTATTGAAAATGTACAACTTTTTTGTGACTCTAAAAGAAAAAGAAAGCTGTGGTGGTGGAGGGGGGAGGAGGCAAAAGAATATCAGATTCTAAGCTACGTTTTGCTTAAAAAGGACCATTTAAATAGAATTATTAGAAACATTGCACGGATTATTTGAATCAGTATTTATATTCCCTTGTATGCATTCTATGCGATAGAAAATATTGATTTTTTTGTGAAAGTGAAAGAAAAAGGAGTGAGGGGGAGCTTCAACAGAATATAACACCCTGTGTCTCTCTTTGCTTAAAAAGTCCCGCTTAAATATGATTATAAGAAACATTGCATGGTTTTAACCATTCATAATGTAATATTTTAATCATGTGAAGTTTTATGATAACTAGAGTTATTTGTAATAAATATTTTTGTTAAACCTTAACTGCTGTCAGAGTTTAACTTGCAATTTTTAATTTAACTATAGATACCGGGAAAATTTTGTTTCATTTGGAGTCCTATTACTATCTCTTGAAACTTTTGAATAGCTGAATTTTATTTATAATAGTCCTGTATATAAGGTTCAATACAAAAATAATATTCTAAAAGTTAATTTAACATTTTATTCATCGTTAGATTAAGCGGTCTGACAGGCCGCTCACAGTAAGTTATGCGACAATTTTTGTCACAGCAGTTAAGGGTTAATACTATTATAGTAATCTAGTAAATAGTTTTTAACCCATAACTCCACACTAATGCGGATTCTCCAAACCTACAGTTAAATTGTCGACGTTTTAAAGAGCATGCTTTAATAAATTTTTAATAAATTGAATAAAATTTTTGATTAAAAAGTATTATCCCAAAGAGATCTTTTATTCAATTTTATACATAATTCATATGATTATATATCATTATCTCTATATTAGCAACAAAATTAACCTTTAACTGCTGTTAGCAATCTGACTGAACACTGTACCCCCTCCCCCCCCCAAAAAATAGCGTTTAACTTGTATTTTCCAGTTTAACTATATAGTTACAACTGAAATTCTCTTTCGTTTGGAGTTCTCGTAATATTGTTAGAAATATTTGAATAGGTTAAATTTAATTAGAATTAATTCTGTACCAAAAATTTAAGCGCAGGAACAGTATTCTATTATTTTTAATCATGGATCGCATTTTAACCTTTAACTAATGTTACCGGTCTCGTAGACCACTATTTTTCTTTTAATTTTTTAGTTTAACTTGTAATTTCCAGTTTAACTGCAAACACTACCGAAATTTTGTTTCATTTGGAATTTTAGTACTATCACCAGAGACTAAATAGGTGAATATTAAGTATAATACTCTTGTATAAAAAGTTTAGTACAAAAACACAATCCTATGAGTTATTCCCGCCTTTTATTCATCTTTCAATTTTGTGGTCTCACAAACCGCATCACATTCATACGTTACAATTTCTGTCACATCAGTTAAAGGTTAAATTTATAAAGTTTTGAAAAACCGAACGCTGAGAAAGAGGACAGTTAAAATTTCGAACTCAATTGAACAATCCAGAGGAAATGTAATAGAAACTTGATTTTGAAGATCTTCGAATTTGAATCTGGAAAATATTTTGATATAGTTTTATTTACAAGAGTTAAAAATTCTTTTTTTACATTAGTAAAAAAAAAATAATAATATGATAAAAAAAAAAAAAAAAAAAAATAGAGAGATTATCTTTAAGTATTGGGCACCCCTCCCCCCTTAATCTTACCATTTCAACAATGATGATAATGCTGTCCCATATTAATATATAAACCCCCTTCGGATATAGTTCGGCCACTGTTAGGAATCAACCGGGGTAATAACGCCAATCCCTGGCGTTATTACCCCGGGATACTTATTGCGCAGTAAATCCTAAACTACAAATTATCTCGAGAAGATATCCAAATTCTTCTACAACAATTTGAAAGTACATGAAATACACTACAAATTTATGTAATAAACAAAGTATTTCTGGATAAAAATATAGTCTTCATATCAAAAACCTTATCTCGCAAATTTTAGATCAAGCGTTAATTTTAGTTGCTTGTAAAAACAATAAGACCTAAAAATAAAACAAATTAACTTGAAGCTGTTTTTTGCGATTTATATGACTGAAAACCCTTCTGCGCAGAGCACTTAGGTGTCATTTACGTGATTATTTCATAATTATGCAAAATATAAGCACTTGGCGTTATTACCCCGCATGGCGTTATTACCCCAGGGTACCTTATATAGAAAAAAAACAAAAAAAAACTGAGCGCATCCGAACATTTTTCTAAAATGCCTCTTCCATTAAAACGTATGTTTCCTGAAACATATAATGGCAACTCCCAGTCAGGAGTGTTCGTTATATTTATTACCACTCATAAAGGTAACTTTCCTAATTCCAAAGTCATTAACGCATAAATGCCATTTCTAGATTCTTTGAAATAAACACAAAGGCGTGTCATCTTCGTGAACAAATAAAATTTTTTATATCTGTGAAGAAGTGTTTGGAAATTATTGTTGTACAATTGTTCTATATATTTTAATTTTTAAATAGAATTTTCATTGATTGTTTGCTATCCTGGCACAGATTTTGTAATTTAATATCCCCTGCCCCTTGAAGAAGAAACGCCAAAGTAAGTACTAATGATCAGTGTAAACGACGCATATATATATTTTTTTTAATTAAAAGCGAAAATTTTCTTCAAAAGAATTTAAAGATGAGCCAAGATGCGAAACAAAATGTTTATGAAATTTAATGTTTTTGATATATCACGTGGTTGTGAAATATATAAACTATATGGCCATTAATGCTGGACACTTTCAATTTTAGATATATTGTCAAATATTTAAAAATATACTTGTCGGATTCCTCTGGAACTTTAGGATTATAAAGATTATGTCTGAGATCATATTTATTAACGTCCATTTCATAAGAAGGACAATTAAAGGGCCGAAATAAAATCAAAGAAAAATAATACTATTTGGGATCACCTTGTACATTAAACTGCACGAAATGATCTACCGATGAAATCTACAAATAAGTGGATACTGTACAACGCGTTCGTTGATTTTTGTACGAATAATATAGATATTCATGGAGATGTAGCGATTTTTTTGAAACGTTAAAAAAAATCTGTCATGATTTTAAATTATATCACGCAGAATTTTTAACTAAATTTAACGCCAATTTCAGAATAGTTTGCAAAATGTAGTAGAAACGACATAGTGTGATTGGAATATAAATATATTAAATGTTTTAATGATATGAAGAATTGTATGAAATATTTTTTTACCAGCAGCATATTCGCGAAAAACAACAACAATCTGTTTTGCAGAATTTAATAGTAAACTCTATGGAATAATTCATTAAAAGCAATCTGGTGAAATATCGTGAAGATTCAGAAAGATATCGTAAATAGGGGTGTGCTGATTTTTGCTTTTTTCTAAAAGCAGCTGAATGATGAGAGATTTTTCACAAATTGTCAATTTTATTATTATTTTTTCATTTTTACTTATGCTTTAGTTCTTTGATAACCAGGGTAGTAAAGTGTAATAAAAAAAGGATAAAAACCTAAACATTTGTTTCAAATCTTCTCATTGATATTCATTATATACTTCTTTAATTAACTTATTCAGTTAATAAAAAATGACAATTAGGGGAAAATCCCTTATCATCCAACTGTTTTCAGAGAACAACTAAAAAAACAGATAATTCTATAGACTACTTCTTTCTAAATTTTCACGATATTTGACTGGATTTTTTTGCACCATAAAGTTCACTATTACACTATGTAAAAAGATTGTTGTTATAGTTCGCGCATGTGCAGATGAAAATTATTTCATACAACTACACATATTTCGTAAAATATTTAATATATTTATATTCCAATTGAACTATGTTGTTTCTATTGCATTTTGCCAATTTTTCTGAAACTGATGTTAAATTTGATTGAAAATTCTGCATCATATAAGCTGCATAATTAAACATGAGAAAAAATTTTTAACTTAAAAAAATCGTTATATATCCATGAATCTACGTGCAATTCTTACAAAAATCTTTGGATATGTTGTACAGTATCTAAATATTTGTATTCTGCCGCGATAGATGATTTAGTGCATTTTAATGTACAGTACAGGGCGATTCCAATTATTATTATTTTTCTTTGATTTTTTGTTGGCTTCCTAATTGTCTACTTATCAAATCGACGTTGATAAATTTGAGGTCAAACGTATTTATAATCCTGAAGTTCCAGAAGAATATGAGAAATGTAGTTTCAAATATTTCACAAAATGTCTAAAATTGAAAGTGTCTGGTCATTATTGGACGAGTTGAGCACATATAAGAGTTCATCAATAATTTAATAATAACGTCTAACATACAAAATGCGCAAAAAAATACAAAATGTGCAATTTTTGTGGAAAAAAGCATTTAGACATTTATACAAAAAACTATGAATTTATTTTAAAACATAAACTCTTAATATTTTTAAAAAAATCCACCAGTGTTCATAATTGATTGTTTTCTTGTTGACATTCTATCACAATCTCCTTCCCTGATTGTTATTAATTTTGAAAGTGTTTCTTGCCATTTTATCAAAACAGTGTTTTTTAAAATCAAATTTATCATTATGAAAATTACAAACTTTCTTATAAAAAAAAATGGCCATTACTTTCTCAATCTTATTAAAATCTGGTGTCTGGAAAGCTGTTAGAAACATTTGGAGAACCTTATATATATATATATATATATATATATATATGTATATATATATGTATATACGTATATTTATACAGGGTGAGTCATAAATATCTAAACAATAGGCTATCTCCTTAAATATTGCCCCTAGACCCATACTTCCAATTGCAAAAATTCTTTAAAAAAAGTAAACGTTTTGATAAGATAAGTTGCAACTCCATGGGGAGTCTATTTGAAAAAATATGAAAATTAACTTTTTACACGGCCCCCGTAGGATAAAAATTCCAATTAGGAAAACTTTCCTTATCCAGTCCTGAATAATACACAAAAAGTCATTTTTTTGTGATGGTTAGCTATATAATTTGCAAAGAAAATCACACCCTAAAAATTATCATAAAATTTATAAAAATTTCATACGATTAGTACTGGTTTAAATGGGATAATTAAAAATCGTTATAACTCCAAACATTATTTATCGGATTTCGATTTCTTTCCATTTAATTAACATTTAATTAAAGAAGAAAATCTGATTTTAGTTTTGTTTCGGGATTTTTGTTTTTCAATATTAATTTTAGAACTATTAAAAATATTTATTGAAAAAATAATATAACTAAAAAAAATCTTATTTTCAAAAGTAAATAATTTTTCATTTTTTCCCGAAACAAACCTAATGTAAAATAATTTAAAATGACATGTTTCAAGTTTGTACTTTTTTTCTTTAACATTTCTTAACTTAATAGGGTCTGCACTAGACGAAATTTTCAATTCCTGTCTCAAATAATCCGTATTAAAATCATTGTCTCTGACTGACCTAATACGTACATGAAAATAGTAAAATTTGGTGCAATCGAAATTTTTACAAAAACCACACAGATTTTAAAATCGCTTTTATTTTACAAAAACAAAAAGAAAAAACAAAAAAAAACTTATTTTTTAAAAAAAGAATAGTGTATTTAAATGCTAAAAAATTAAACACAATAAACCCAGAAAAAAATCTGTCTATGACGGAATTCTGTCTAAAACAAAAAATGTGTTGATCCATGCAAAATGAGTACAATAATACCTGATAAAAAATAAACTCCATTTAACCCTCCTAGGAACGGCATTTTTCTATTATGTATTTTTTCTTTCCTATGTGATTCCGTCTTAAAAGGTTTTACTGTATACCATTTTTCATAGTCTCTAACGCACGGGATATGGATTAGGATATAAAAATATAACTGAAACATTTAGATATAAACAGAGATTCATTGATAAAATAAATATATCACAGCCTGTAGCGTTTCTTTAATAACAAAAAGTATAAATATAAAAAACGAAAAGCTTTAATAAGTATTTTTGGTCAGAAATCCTCCCCGCGAACAATTTTTAGCTACACTGAAGTAAAAAACTATTTATAAATTCACGGCTGAGCCGGGCTATGATTTAAACTTTTTTCCAGACTGATCCGGATTATGATTTTAACATTTTTCCATGCCGGACAGAAATTTTTTCCCTGTGGATCGGTTTGGGGCCTGTCCTAGATATTTCAATCCATGCAGACCTCCAGTGCTAACGATCAACATATTTTGAAAACAAATTTTGATTTAAATCTATACGCTGCTTTATTATGTCCAAATAAGAGGCACGGTCTTGAATCGACATTTAATACGCATAATTTGTGGACGATCTCGCATTTGATTTGAAAATTCTTCGTTTACAGGCATGGTAAAGTGGTGTAAGTCACGAATTTTGGAGAATTTTTGGATTTTAATATCTCTGTCAGATTTTCAGATACGGAGATGAAATTTTTTTTGTTCAGTTTAGGAATGGATAAGGAATAATTTCCTAATTGGGAATTTTGCTCTACGGGGGCCGTATAAAAATTTAATTTTCGTATTTTTTCACATAGACCCCCCCATGGAGTTGCAACTTATCTTATCAGAAATTTCACTTTTTATTATGATTTTTTGCAATTGGAAGTATGGGTCTAGAGGCAGTATTTAAGGAGATAGCCTATTGTTTCGATATTTATGACTCACCCTGTATATACATATATATATATATGTGATGATTTAAAAGTTAGGAGCCAGAGACATCAACGCCGGGTTTCCCATTCACCGCAGAGAAGTCATGGCCACCGAGGAAAATAAATAAATAAATGTAGAAAATCCAAATAATTACTCATTGGCTGCTGTAAGTTCATTTATTTAATCCGTAATAATGAGAAAGGGAAAAGCTCCTTTTGCGAACTATCTCTAACCGAAATATCCAAAAAATATTCCATCATTTACTTAAACCAGCCGTACTCAGCTAAGAAAGAACCAAGAATCTTTTTCCTCAACTCGAGGCTTCCCCTTTTAAATCTAAAAAGAAAATTCTAGAACCTTCTGTAACTTCAAACCATCATTCTTTTATGTAAACAGAATTCTTTTCCAGCTACGAGACTATTTTCCACAGACGATAAATTTATTTAAAAAAATATATTATTTAACCAATTTATAATCGACTCAGGATTTCTTAGGCAGACGATTTTTATAAATGATTAATTTTAAGAGAAAAAGAAAAGAAATGAATTTATTAACATGCACACATCAAAGGTTGTCGGCGGAAAAATAAATAAATAGATAAAATAAAATAATGATATTTTTTGAAAGGTATGGTTTTGGAATAAATTTAATAAGACTTTCTTAAAAAGGGTTGATAAAAACATAGAAAAATGAATTTTATTTGGAATATTAAGAAATAAAGTTTAATTAAGAATATTTTTAATTTAGAGCCATCTTTTTAAGTTTACGCATACTGGAATAATGTTTTTTAAGGCAAATTAAGAATTTATATCGTCTGCATAAAGATTAACAGATTAGATTTAGAAACAAGATTTTAATTTAATAATTTGAAGTAAGTACGGAACATTATTATAAGAAAATTAAGATAGTATAAAGGTTAGTTTTGGCGAAATTTTTTTAAATTTGTAATATTATCCCCCCTCCCCGAAAATTTGTATGAAATTGATAGTTAAATAAAACTACAAGTTCAGACAACAGAAATATAATAATTTAGAAAAATTAAATTTTGGATTAAAACTGTCAAACTCAGGAAGCCAAGAGATGGAAGAAAAGAAAATTAACGCAATATAAAAAATATTAGTGATTAAAATAAAATAGTTAAGAGAAAATTAATGTGAATTAAATTTAGGTAGGAGCATTTCCCTGAAAGAAATACAATAATGTTACAATATCACTTACTATTTGTAAGTGCATAGGAGATAATACATACAATAACAGTAAATAAGTTACAAATATAAATAAGCAAGAGATAAAAAATATAATAAAAACAATAAAAATTCGTTCTCATGGAAGTTTAAATAATTGCAATAACTTAATGCATAGTTTATTTAAATAAAGTCCTTTAAATGAAAAAAGTCTTTTAATAGTGTATATAAAAGAGTCTTTTCCAATGTTCCTAAATACAGTCTCTTTAACCTTCCGTCTACAAGACAAAACACCCATTTATCTACGGCAACACCTAATTTTAATTCCAAACTTGCAAATGGCACCAGTAATATTTTAATATAATTTTGCTTTTACAATGAAAGCTTAAATTAAGGAATTCGTAATATCTAGACAAGTCCTTTATAAATTCCGGTGTCAATCGACAATTTCTCATTTTACCATTGACACCAGAAATATTGCTGTCGGGTCCAATGGACCCGTCTGGTAGACGGAAGGTTAATTAAAGATCTTCAAACCTAGTTTAATCTTTGGTTTTAATGTTATGTTGGAATCTTATGTTGGATCCAACATCTCTTAATAATATATAAAATTTTTCTTTCAATGATATGTCAATTTTTTAATAATAAATAGCATCACTCTCAATATCAATAATAAATAATATAGAAAAATTAAAATAATAATAATAACAACAATAATAAGTAGTATAATAAGACTCAAAATTTATAGCAACAATAATAATAATTTTCCATATCCTAATATTTCTCAATAAGAGTATAATTAATACTATACTTCAGTATAGAAATCATAATGATAATAATAATAAAACAAGAGTATAATCAAAAGAAATTATAACTATTTGTTTATTATTGATAGGGAAAATATTGGTTGAGGATAAAAATAATTACATAGCAACTAAATAATTTTCTTATCTTCTAATAGCATAAGAAAGTATTTTTTGCTAGCCGAAAGTATAAATAAAAAAATCATAATAATTCCAAAATCCAAATAAAATTAAATCTAACTATTTAGAAAATGGACTCTCAACCAGTATTTCCTTACAGTAATTCCTCTCTGATACTCTTTTACAAAATTGTCAAATTTGGTTATAAGTTTTCAAATGCCAAATGTAGAATAATGTTTTATCTACACATGGTTTATAAACTTTAATAATAAAATACAAATAGGAATAAAAGGTGTCATCTTAATTGAGAAATGGAAATAAAAATAGTGTGCTTTTTTGAAAAACTCTTAATATCTGTAGTTTTCACAATCACTGAAAATCACATATTATGTTATAGGTTTGAGTAGAATCATCAAATTTTATAACTGTTATCACATAATCTCTGCTGAATAAATAGAGTAATACTAATGTCAAATAAATGAGTAAATATAGTTAGACTTATATACACTTAAAATTAATTTATCAGCATCAATTTGAAAGCTTTTACAATCAAAGTGTACACCTTATGCCTGCATAAGGAGCCCAATTTAATCCCAAAAACAAGTAATATTCTTGTTGGCCACCAAGAACATACCTGCTAATGTTGAAAATTATGGTGATAAAATATTTAAAGAATAAGAATTAAAATTTAATCTACTGTCTTGACTTTAGTTTGATCTAGTGATTGTGATTGTATCTGAGGTTTTGTTGGTTTTTTGGGTTGCTCATGAAACAGTTTAAAATCTTCTGGTGAAAAATAGGGTCTTAATTTAGAAACATGCACAATAACGGAATTCTGTCCTGTCTCATAATTAAATTTATCTATTTCATAAGTTACATCAGAAAGTTTATTTATAATTTTATATGGTCCAGAGAAAGTAGGTTCTAATTTTCGAGTGTTAGTGTATTTAAATTCTTCATAAATTACAGAGTCTTGTATTTTTAATGGGCATTCGACAAAATTTCGATCATAGAGTCCTTTACATTTAAGGTGAAATTCACGCGTTCGAGCTTTCGCAATTTTGAGGGCTTTGTCTACTGGAGTTGTATACATTTTAACTGCCTCACACAAAACCATTACCCTCCATTTTAAAAATCTGAATCAAAATTATCGTGAAAATTATAACTAAATTTAGCTGCTAACTTTAACCAGAAATTTTATCTAATAAAAATGGAAATTGTAAATATCATAGTTATACCTTAAATTGGGATCAACTTTTTAATTCTATTATTTTATAAATCATAAATAGATACAAAAATTTTAATGATAGGTAATTTCGTACTTAAAATCACAAAATTTACTGAAAAAATTAATCATATTTATCAGTCAAGATTCTAGCAATAGCCTTGCACAGTTCCATCTTTCTTACTGAATTTAAATAAATTATAAGAATCCGGGAACCAAAGCTCACTGTAACCAGAAATTCTAACAAATAAAAGGAAAAACATAAATGTTAACTTAATTTTCAGCTCAAATGTCTAGTTGTAGGAACATTATCATGAAAATACTGCATTCTGAGACTATTCCTTGATAACAAACAAATATCAATAAATTAGAAAATGTACTTTTAAAAATAAACTTGAGCTTCTAGGTTTTTTATATAATTCATTATTATTACGAACTTATCTTTAAACGTGCATAAAAATATCATAATAATCTTTAATATGCAACAGTAATTGTCTAAGAATATCATACTCTTCAATTTAATCCTTAAGAACAAAAATGTTTCAATCTCCAACACATAATAATGATAATAATAATACTCATAAATAGGCAAGTAAATAAAATTCACAAACAAATAATCAAATAAATAAACCTGACAAACAGAGAATAATTAATTTAAATAAATACATAAAAAGTATACAAATAATACTAATCAAAACACTACGAAAAATTCTCATCGAAATCCTATTGGTCTCAACTATCTCGAAAAAATATTTGTCTATTCACCAATTAACAAGAAATGGTCTTGTAATAATTATTTTTTTTTCTTCTTTTCATCATCACGAGGACTACTTTTTCTCGACTATGAAAGAATGAATCTCAATCGTGATGGAACACACAAGCAAACTCAAAGCAAGCACTAATTCTTTCAGATTAACATCCTTCCAGGCATAGCTGTGAAGTTCTTTAGAAAGAATATTCCTTTACTTTAATTAAGTAAGAAATTACGGCGATTTTGGCACAAGAACATTCACGAGAAGTCGATTTTCGGCGATTCGCAAACCTATCCCCATTTCGTTCCACAGCAGACTCCATTAGCAAGCTGAAAATTTTCTTTAAATATCCGAAAAAGGCAGCACAGATAAATTATCCTGTCGGACTTTTGAGTTTATTGTGATGATTTAAAAGTTAGGAGCCAGAGACATCAACGCCGGGTTTCCCATTCACCGCAGAGAAGTCATGGCCACCGAAGAAAATAAATAAATAAATGTAGAGAATCCAAATAATTACTCATTGGCTGCTGTGAGTTCATTTATTTAATCCGTAATCATGAGAAAGGGAAAAGCTCCTTTTGCGAACTATCTCTAACCGAAATATCCAAAAAATATTCCATCATTTACTTAAACTAGCCGTACTCAGCCAAGAAAGAACCAAGAATCTTTTTCCTCAACTCGAGGCTTCCCCTTTTAAATCTAAAAAGAAAACTCTAGAACCTTCTGTAACCTCAAACCATCATTCTTTTATGTAAACAGAATTCTTTTCCAGCTACGAGACTATTTTCCACAGACGATAAATTTATTTAAAAAAAAATTATTTAACCAATTTATAATCGACTCAGGATTTCTTAGACAGACGATTTTTATAAATGATTAATTTTAAGAGAAAAAGAAAAGAAATAAATTTATTAATATGCACACATCAAAGGTTGACGGCGGAAAAATAAATAAATAGATAAAATAAAATAATGATATTTTTTGAAAGGTATGGTTTTGGAATAAATTTAATAAGACTTTCTTAAAAAGGGTTGATAAAAACATAGAAAAATGAATTTTATTTGGAATATTAAGAAATAAAGTTTAATTAAGAATATTTTTAATTTAGAGCCATCTTTTTAAGTTTACGCATACTGGAATAATGTTTTTTAAGGCAAATTAAGAATTTATATCGTCTGCATAAAGATTAACAGATTAGATTTAGAAACAAGATTTTAATTTAATAATTTGAAGTAAGTACGGAACATTATTATAAGAAAATTAAGATAATATAAAGGTTAGTTTTGGCGAAAAATTTTTAAATTTGTAATATATATATATACGAAGATGAAACCAAACACCTCATTTGTAGTTCCAAAGTAATTAGGGCTTGACAATTCTGCTTTGGTTCTGAAAATTACATTTGTATTCATTTTATTTATTTATTTATTTCCCCCATGTTTCAATGTGTTAATTTTCTATTAAATTCAATGGTTCATATATTGTAATACAACTAATGGTTATATATATATATATATATATATATCAGACGATTAATAGTATACAATATTAACCATTTGAATTTAATAGAATAAAACCATTAATACTATTACAATATATGAACCACTGGATTTAATAACTTATAGCACATTAGACATGGAAGGAAAAAATAAATAATTAATATGAATACAAATGGAATTTGTAGAACCAAAGCAGAATCTTCAGGTCCCAAATACCTTGCAACTACAAATGAAGTGTGTGGTTTGATCTTCGTATTTGCCATGAAAAAGAAAAACAATACGAATTTGGGACTACCAACATACATATAACCAAAATTCATTAAAGAAATACCAAGTAATCCACAGTGGATATGGAGAAAATAAAAACAAAGAGAAGTTCCCACGTGTAGACTTCAGAGTCAAAAAAAAAAAAAAAAAAAAAAAAAAAAAAAAAAAAAAAAAAGGAAGGAAAATGTGACGAGAAATAACATCAATAACAAAGAACAACAAATAACTGAATTGGACATAAAATTTAAAAGTAGAAAAAATAAAATTAATAATCGTACACATCATAATAGTAAATTTATAAATTAATGAAAAGTAGAATATTGTGATTACAGAAAAATTAAACCATACTGGCATAGTTTACCATATTATTATTTAAATCAATAACATTTATTTTGACTATGCTGGGCTAAACTCAATATCTTAATTTTGGATGATAAAAGATTAAAAAATAGCTTATTAATAAAGTACCATACACTGTTAAAAATCTGCTGCATTTTGCTGCAACGCACTCCCCTGCTTGTATAGAAAACGGTTACTTGGCCGTGAAATGGCTCTTTCTCATTGGTTGGAATAGAGATATTATATACAAGTGGTGGAGGGCGTTGCAGCAAAATGCAGCAGATTTTTAACAGTGTATACATAGTGCAGTGATATAGTACTCACATTTATTATTTAAACAATTATCCACACATTGGTGTCAATTAAACTCCATAGAAATTTTGTACCAAATTAACATATGAATTTCCCACTCTCATTTTTTTAAATAAATTAACCTTTGCGTTTTATCCAGACAACACCGCCCTCCACCGTCTTCTAACATCTACCCGCCCAACCAACCTATTATATACATTTTTTATATATTTTTTACGCAAAGTGTTAATTATTTATTAGATCATGTAATAACTAATTGTATATTAAAGAATATATATATATATATATTGTTTATTTGCGTCATATGTTTGAAGTTTCTCGATAGCTAGATCTAGGTGGTGTCTCCACTAACCAAATTTGAAATGTTTTCAAACTAATGATCTGTAATTATATTAATGTACTATCTAGTCTAGTATCAAGAATGTCATCGTTATTGCAAGTTTACTAAGTATATTCCAAGCCACAGAGCCTCGAACTACAACTCCCACAATCATCTTTTACAATATTTAATGACATCTGAAGATTACTAAGTATTAATTTATTTCCTCCAAACTTAACGCCAGTGATTGAATAAACAAAATTTATTCTCATAGATAAACGATATATTTTTCAAAATTTGTAAAAAAGTATCAATAAACTCTTTTGCAACCTCCAATCACTTTTATGATTTAGTTCAATAATCTTGTGGTTCTTATTGGCCCTTCTACTCTCATAGCCTAATTTATGGAAATAGCTTTTATTAATCCAAGGAATGACGGAATGTTAATCTGTGTTTCATTTTCACAAGATTTCATACAAACAAAAGAATGAAGATTATATTATTGAAAGATTTGTATAGTAGAAAAGTATATTTAAAAAATGATAAATAATTTCTACATATACAGATATCAGGATATTTTTAGTCCTTGTTCAATTCATTAAATAGTTGAATAATTGGACTAAACAATGAGCAAGCAGTATTTAATGCGGCGGTAATAATAATTAGCAATGTGAAACACAATTTCTGAAGATTTCATAAACTGTTAAAATTGAATAATCATTGCGTTACAATTTCTTTTATTTTAAAATATATAATTTTCATAACAATGAATGGATTTGAAAAAATGAATGGCCCATTAAGCGGATTTTCATTATGCTTTTTCTCATGGATTAGTAAAACTTTATGTTCATTTTTAAATGTGGATTTGGCGCCATTTATGGGCAATTAATATAATCGAAGAAACTTTTTGTTAAATTGTAGTTTTACCCCCCTTAGGAAATATGCAATGTCGCATTGAATTAATTGAATATCAATTTTCGAAAGCTTCAGCTATAAAGTTTCAGCTATAAATGATTCGGTGTAAAAAAGTAAAAATTATTATTACTATTATTACTATTATTTTCATTAAATTTTTACCAATTCTTAAGAGACTAGTGTAGTATATAATCCCCGTCAAAAATGACGAAATATTGATGTGTGGTTCATTTTCATGACTTCATACAAATGAAAATGTTGTTACTCAAGAGTTTTTATTGTAGAAAAGTTCATTTAAATAATGCCAAATAAGATCTACAAATATAAATGATGAGGATATATTTTTCAATCATTGTTCAATTTATGGTATAGCTCAAAAAGAGTTCAACGAAGAGATTAGATCATGTCAACTTGAAATTTGATTGCATTGTGAATAAAATTTATATTTCTTACAAATTGTAAGGTATATATAACACCATGTACTGCATATATTAATTATATCAATGCAGATAAAAAATTCGATTTTTAACGTTGTAGCATTCGAACTTAACTTTAGTGTGAAAATAAATTATAATTTAATAAGAGACAGTGAAAAAAGAATTTCCAGTCATTCAAATCCAATCTCATAATTCAAGTATCATTGAGAAGAAAAACTCTTTTTATTTATAATGTAAACAAAATTAAAAAAAATAGCGGATAAACGTTTAGCTCGTTAAAAGTAATAAAACTAAATTTAAATTCTAATAGTCATATTATTTATATAGAATGAAATTGTAAAAGTATTTAATTGAAGCTCTAGTTATATAACTTTAAAATTTCCCTGGGCATAGCAAAATTCAAAATTATTATTTCTATCTTTCTTTCGTAATATTTTAAATCAATTTTATCAATTATTAGAGATTAGTTTACGTTCACTTGAAATTTCATTTCATTGTAAATAAAATTTACATTTCTTACAAAATGTAATTATAATGTAAAGAATATATAACATAATATACTATATATATTAATTATATAAACCCAGACAAAATTACGATTTTTAACATCGTAACATTCGAACATAATTTTGGAGCAAAAATAAAATTGTAATTTAATAAGAGAATGTGAAAAAATAATTTTCAGTTATACAGAAACAATCTCATAATTCAATTACATCTGGGGGGGGGGGGACTCTTTTTACTTATAATACAAACAGAAAAAATAGCGAATAAGTGTTCAGCTCTTAAAAATTAGTAAAACTAAATTAAAATTATAATATTAATTTTATTTATATTGAACAAAATTCTAAAATTATGTAACGGAAGTTTTAAAAATAAGTATAGAATTATATCCTTACGCTCTGCATTTTTTTTAAAACTTTAAGTTCTTTTATTTATACAGATTACCAATAGATGGCACCAAAATAGTGTTTTTTTATCTTAGTATCCGTTGTCCATAATAGGTTGCTATACGTTATTTTTAATTTAGAATCTAAAAAATTATAATTGGATAGTTTTTGAATATTTTGGAGAAAAAAGAAGGAAAATAAATGTTATACAATGCAGACAAAGTGTATATTCCCATATGTTAAACAGGCGGCATACCTATGGTATCTAAATACAGAAGCCTACCATCGCAGCCATAATTTGCTTTTCTCGAACATGAATAAAACTTGTATTCGTCACGTTAGCGTAATATATAAGTAGATATCAAAAATTTAAATTGGAATTCAAGAGTTATTATGATGTCCTCAGATCCACGCAAATACTTGACGTTAATGTCATCGCGAAATCTACAGTACAGATGTCAAAATTTATAGACAGACATTTCTTTATACTTAAGAGCTAACTAAATGAGTCAGAAAGATGAAATAAACTATTCAAATATATGATTATGAAATGGAAATAATAAAGTACTCAAGTAACTTTTAACCATCATGGATTTGATATAAAAATATAGAAACAAAAACTGCTGTCCCAAAAATATGAAAGGTACACTAGAGAAAGTTGATCATAAGGGGAGACTTGATCCACCCTTCATTTTTCATATTTAAAAGAATTTCACAGTTTTGCCAATAGGCCGTAACCAAAGCTTCTGAAATGCCCAAACCATAGTCTTTGATTCATGCAAATAATTGAAGCAGGTGTAGAAAAATGAAATGTGAAGTTTCACCTGAAAAGTGTACTTTTTAAAACATTTTGTACGATTTTCTCAGATAAAATATGCAGTGGTAATTTAAGTAAGTAGGTTGTAACTAATGCACGAAGATTGAGCTTTCATTCCAGGTGCAACGATTGTACAGTAAAATACATTAAATTTAATCATGTGTTATACTTCAAAAATTAGCTTCATACACTATATCTAATGAAGGATTAATGGTTCTATTTCTAAAATAATATAAATTTACTTTGTCAAACTACACAAAAATGGGTTGATAGAAAAGAAAATATTCGAAATTGGTAAGTAGTTGTGAAATTGAAGATGTGAAAGTAAGATGATAAAGCAGGGTTCCCAACCTTTATACTATCTAGGGTATGTTTGAAGTTAACCATCTCCGTGGTGCCCTCTCCTCATTTAGGCACATATTTATATGTACGTAAATGGTGCATATTACATTAACATAAGCAATTTCACTTATGTAGATGTTGGATATAAATTAATATTTCTGAAATTTTTCATGCACAAAGGGTATGAACCAAAGCTTCTTTACAAATAATATCATCAAAGATATTTTCAAACTTACAACACAAAACACAAAAATGAAACTAATTTCCCCAAAATGCTATCTTTTAAAACGAAAGTCACCTTGTTTAATTTTTTTCCCGATTTTATTTTACACTTTCCAACCCATTCAAAAAACTGCACGAAAACTGTATAGTTTAAGAAAGTGAAAGGTGGTGTCTGAGGAAAAAAAAATGAAATTATATGAAATCACTCACTTATGGAGCCATCCGTCAAACTTAGGAACTTTTCCCCAGGTGGGGAAATGTTTAATGTAAATACAAATTTTAGATTACAGATGTTGAACGTTACATCAGAGACTGAACTAAAATTGGTACACAGTTGATTTTTATAATTCAAGCTCAGCATCGCAAAATTTCTTAACATAAAAAACCCCTTTCCGGTCTGTACTGGGAGGAAAATGTAGCTTAACTATTCCTTCTTTTCAATTAGCGATTTACCGGATTTTAAAATAAAATATAATAGAAGCAAGGTATATATTTAAGGAAAGTCATTATAATTATTTTCTTTATGAATGGTTTGTGAATAAGGAAACTCAAAATTGATTATAAGATGAGTGCAGAAAAATGTTATAAAATGTAGAAAGTCATAATGGTAATATTTGTGAAAGAAAAAAAAATATGAAATCATGACAAACTGATTTACATTTGTATTTTTTAAAAATATATTTCAAAGACAGTAGAATCAATAATTAAAGTTTTAAAAATTTTCAGTTTAATGTTAATCAAAAAATTTTGATTAGAAAAAATCCTGGATCATTGTTCAACCTATCACCAAAAACTTGATTAAAAATCACTGAATTATGGTTCAACCTTTAACCAGAAAATTGGATTTTTAAAAACCCCGATTCATAGTTAAACATTTCCCTAGAAAAATGCATTAAAACCCCCTGAATCATGATTCAATCTTTCACCAGAAAACTGCATACATAAAAATCCTAAATCATGGTTCAACATTTTACTAACATAATGGTATTTGTGAAAGCACCAATAAGCTGGCGAAACTTATCACCAATATCTTGGTCGCAGCTAAATTTTAGATACTTTTCACCATTTTCTTGGTGAAACCTCGAACTTCCTTTTTAACAATGTGCCTCTAAAATTTAATAGAAAATTTTGCTTTATTTATCGTTATAAATTGTCAGGTTTTGCCGGTTTAGTTAGACAAAATATATTATTAAAGTGTAGTGACACGGCCAAACTCCATGAGCGCTTCCGTTCCTTATACGGCCTTGACAATCACCCCTTATTTTTTTCGGAATCATCATTCACCGCTAGGTGGCTTGATACTGACTGTAAATAATGCTTACTGAACGTTACTTTTACACATAAAAATACGAAAAACCTCGCTGTACATGGGTTATAAAAGATATATATTATATGTATATTTTGTATGGCCGTTCTTTTTCTATAGACAGAAAAAACTGAAAGATTTAGGGATAAATAAATACTATGCTTTATGCAATTAAAATATTTTTAATAACACTCTACCATAACATCGAAAACAAAAATTATAATTAAATTTTTACTTTTATTTACATTTAAATTCTTGATTACTTGAAACACTGAGAATTCTGACCGTAAAATAAACAATAAAACATTTTTTTAAATAATATTTACCGCTTCAAAATATCAAGAAAATTAACCAAAACTTTATCAAAAGAAAAAAAAAAAAAACTCTTTGAAATAAGGATAGCTTTTTAGAACATTTAATGCCGTACTTCGGATGAAAAATATAGATATATAAAGTTGATTGCAGATACTTAATTCACACTATAATTTTAAATATATGAGGTACAGAAGATGAAGTCACTGGGAAATATTAATATATATGTATATTTATATATAATTATAGATTTCTATTATGTTAAAAAAAATTATTTTAAGGAAAATTATAAAATCAAATATTTGAATTCTGGACAGTCATATTATAAAAAATACACTATATTGCCATTGATTATGGGACACTTGCGATTTTAGACATTTTACTAAATATCTAGAAAAATACATGAGGAATCATCTCGAAACTCTTAGTGTATAAATATAATAGTATACGTCATACATCTCCGTGAAGATTTTTTACCGAAACGCTATAGGGGACCGTCAACAAATTAAAAAAGAATGAATATCTTTTGAATAACCCTGTCAAAACTAATGTAGCAAAAGCGCTCAAATTCTAGATTATGATTAAATGCCTTATTGTAATATACTGTGTTCATTTTTATGCAAATAGTATGCACACTCGCAGAGTAATTAAGGTTTTTATAAAACTGGTCCCAAATTTTTCTAAGTTTTTCCATTATAATTTTCAGAGTTCTTAATATAAAATAATATTTTTTTCAGAAAATATGACAAACAATATTGCACACAGTACCCTGTAATCAGAATTAAAAAATAATAAAAATTGTATGAAAAATGAGTAGGTTTACTATATAATTTTTTACTGCGCATGCGTCAAAGATATCAAAATTTCATTTGCATATTATGTTAGCTAAATGTATAGAGCAACTTTTGTAAAAGTCTCAAAATCATAGCTTGAAAATTCTGAAAGTAATCGTCTATAGAAAAAGGACAAAATCCGTTGTTTCCAAAATGAAGCAAAAAAATGAGGGATTTTATCCAAATGCAGCAGTTCATCCCATATTGTGTATTCTATATTGACACTAATCAATGAATATATGGATACAACCCCTCTTGTTTTTGCTTCATTTTGAGAATAACGGATTTTCGACTTATTCAATTGACGATTATTGTCAGAATTTTCAAGTTATGATTTTGTGACTTTCACAAAAGTTGCTCTATACATTTAGCTAACATAATATGCAAATGAAATTTTGATATCGTTGACGCATGCGCAGTAAAAAATTATTTAGTAAACCAACTCATTTTTTATACAATTTTCATTATTTTTTAATTCTGATTACAGGGTACTGTGTGCAATGTTGTTTGTCATATTTTCTGAAAAAAAATAATATTTTATATTAAGAACTCTGAAAATTATAAGGAAAAAACTTGGAAAAATTTGGGATCATTTTTATAAAAACCTTAATTACTCTGCGAGTATGCATGCTATTTGCATAAAAATGAACAAGGCTTATTACAATAAGGCATTCAATTACAATCTAGAGTTTGAGCTCTTTTGCTACATTAGTTTTGACAGGGTTATTCAAAAGATATTCATTCTTTTTTAATTTGTTGACGGCCCCCTTTGGAGTTTCGGGAAAAAATCTTCACGGAGATGTATGACGTTTACTATTATATTTATACACTAAGAGTTTCGAGATGATTCCTCATGTATTTTTCTAGATATTTAGTAAAATGTCTAAAATCGCAAGTGTCCCATAATCAATGGCAATATAGTGTATAATACATTTAAGAAAAAAAATCTATGTGTTGATCTGAAATATACAAGTATATAGAAAAATTCACAAACTTGCATATAAAATTAAATATTTTAACTTTGTACAGTCATAAGATTAAAGTATATGATAAAAATTAAAATGTAACAACATGGTTTATTAATATAAGCAAATCTTTTTGCCACTATCCGGCCAGAAAAAAATAACGATTTTTTTCAATACATTGAAATTTACACTATTCTTAATTATTTTTTAAAATATGGATATATTCATATATATGCATTGCAAACAATTTTCAATAAATTTGAGTCATTATATGTGCTGCTCTGAAGTTACAACCGTATAGAAAAACAACACACTTACTTATTAAATGAAATATTTTAACTTCGGACAGACATGGCAATAAAGTATACGAGGAAAATAAAAATATATTTACATGTTTCAAAACATAAACAAATGAAGAAAACTTTTTCGACAATATTGGGCAATGACATCATATCGATTTTTTTTTCTAAAACATGGGTATTTATATGTATCTTAATTATTTAGAAAATATTAATTATCTGTACATTGCAAACAATTTTTCAAATAATTTAACCATTATAAGTGCTGATCTTAAGGGGAAAAAAAAAAGTAAAATTAATTATTTTCTGGAAAGTCATCGTATAAAAATGTATGATGGAAATAAAAGTGTATTTTATAATTATTATATAAAATATAAGTTTTTTCGCCTTTGTCCGGCAACCAAAATCATATATATATATATTTTAAAAACTTGGATATATACACGATTTTTAATTATTTGAAATATATATATCTACATTGCGAATGATTTTCAGATTTTTTTAATGGTACTTTAAGCATTGAGAGAATTTTTACAATAAAATATACAATAAGAATTATAAAATTAAATTTAAGTAAAATTAAAAAAAATTTTTGATAAAGAGTTTTTATACGATGAGTAGGTCTCATTTGCGAAGTTCTTTGCCATATTTTTTTTTTTTAAATAATAGGTAAAAACTTTGCACATATTAAAGAACATATGTTTTTTTTTTGTGGTCATTTAAATCGCATGCCCACAAAGGGCTTTTTATTAACCTTGGAAAAAATAAATCGATTTGTCATTCACATGAAAATTTTCCCTGGATATAGCTTTCAACCATTTATTTCTTAAATCTAAATTTGAAGGAAATTCATAAAAAGAAATTCCTAATTTTATTTATTTATTTATATATTTTTTATTTTATTTATTTATTTATTTATTAATTTATTTTTATTAATTAATTAATTTATTTATTTATTTATTTATTTTTATTTATTTATTTATTTTTATTTATTTATTTATTTATTTATTTATTTATTTATTTATTTATTTATTTATTTATTTTTATTTATTTATTTATTTATTTATTTATTTATTTATTTATTTATTTTTATTTATTTATTTATTTATTTATTTATTTATTTATTTATTTTTATTTATTTATTTATTTATTTATTTATTTATTTATTTATTTATTTATTTATTTTTTGCATTATCGGAAGTGCAGTATGGAACACAGCAATGAACCATTTTGTATCAAAAAAGAAATCCGAAATCGCACATTCATTAAAGTTTTGCTTAACGAAATACTATAGTCCAGTCCAAGGCGATAAGGAAATTCCCCCTTTTGACTCAGTCGTTAAAAAGCGCCCTCTACGATTCTCCGTGGTGAAAAAGGATTTCGCGAAAACAAAGGCTTTTCGAGTGTTTGTTACGGCCGTATAAGGAGAGGGAGAGGAGGACATTGAGTTCGGCCGTGGTAGTGATAAGAAAAAACTGTATAAATTGGCAGCCATATGGATTGTATTTTGAATGTGGGAAAAAAAGCCTGCCTATTAATCTAGTCTTTTAAAAAGGAGGGAAGTTTTTTATTTTGTTTTTAAAAGTCTTGGCTTCCTGTGAATAAAATATGCCTCATGCCTCGTATTAACTGTAAATAGTGTGGTTATGTTGTATGATCAGCATTGTATGTAAGAATGATCAAGAAATTTGAAAATTTTCCTGGAATGTTTAACTTAGTTGCGCAAAAAAGGTACATAATAACTGCATTTAATAGTGAGTCCTCTTCATTAATAACTAACGTTTTAGCTTAATTGAAAACTTGATTCAGTGAGTAATACATATTGTTCATCCTTCTCAACGATTGCCTAGTGTTATTTAATAAAATTCAATGTGTTTTGATAAATACAATCGAATACGCAATTTATGTACCGTAATTTCCTGCGTATAATCCGCGGATCAAACAATCATTTTTCGACCCAGAAATTTTATTAAATAAAATATAATTTCTTAGATTACCGTAAATATTTGCCTTCAATTACAAAATAAAATTTCTGGGTCGAAAAAGAATTGTTTCATCCGCGGATTATACGCAGGAAATTACGGTATATACGGGTTCGTACGTAGCAAAGGATGCCGGGGATTTTAAGGCCCCTGTCCTCGCTCGAGGAAACTCTCGCGAGCTAATGCTATTCCTATGGGGAAGCATTTTTCTAATAACTCTTTCGCGTTTTGACATTTTTGAATAATTTTTTCTGCATTGGATAGCTGAAGTGCATGCCGACAGCGCACCTTTTTTACTTTTTCGATTTTGGTTGCAGATATTTTTTACAAAGTTAGTTTCACTTTCAAAACCAGTTTCGAAACTGAAAGTGCTTTTTAAAAAAATATCTGCAACTAAAATCGGAAAAGTGAAAAAGGTGCGCTGTCGGCATGCACCTCAGCTATACAATGCAAAAAAATATATATATATTCAAAAATGTCAAAACGCAAAAGAGTTAGAAAAATGCTTCCCCATAGGAATAGCATTAGCTCGCGAGCGTTTCCTCGAGCGAGGACAGGGGTGTTTCAGTACCAGAAATTTAGTAAAGTACTGGTCGCTATATCTGAAGATAGTTTTTTTTTCCTTAAATATGGCTAAGATTTCTTTACGAAAATTCTGGTAAAAGGTCCTTAAAAGTCCTTGAAGCGCACGAACCCTGTATATATATTTTTTTATTTTAATGGTTAAAATAATAGTAACAAAAGTCCCAGACAGGCGACTATTTCTTGATAATTATTTTCTAAATTTATTTTCGTGATACATTTTTTTAACGTATGCAATAGAAATATTCAACAGTGATTAACTATTTTTTTTTTATAATTGTCGTGAAATGGTAGTCTCAGAGGCCGGGAATTCTGTAATTTAAAAAATCCCGTTTTTCAACTAATAAATAAGATTTTTTTTCAAAATAACCAGAAATTTCGTAAAGTATTGGTCGCTATATCTGAAGATTTTTTTTTTCATTAAATATGCCAAAGATTTCTTTACGAAATTCTGGTAAAGGGTTTTTAAAAATCCTTGAAGGTTACGAACCCCATATACACTATATGGCCATTGATTATTGGACACTTGCGATTTTAGACATTTTACTAAATATCTAGAAAAATACATGAGGAACATTCTCGAAACTCTTAGTGTATAAATATAATAGTAAACGTCATACATCTCCGTGAAGATTTTTTGCCGTCACTCCATAGGGGACCGTCAACAAATTAAAAAAGAATTAATATCTTTTGAATAACACTGTCAAAATTAATGTAGCAAAAGTGCTCAACCTCTAGATTGTGATTGAATGCCTTATTGTAATACACTGTGTTCATTTTTATGCAAATAGCATGCATACTCGCAGAGTAATTAATGTTTTTATAAAAATGGTCCCAAATTTTTCCAAGTTTTTCCCTTATAATTTTCAGAGTTCTTAATATAAAATAATATTTTTTTCAGAAAATATGACAAACAACATTGCACACAGTACCCTGTAATCAGAATTAAAAAAATAATAAAAATTGTATGAAAAATGAGTAGGTTTACTAAATAATTTTTTACTGCGCATGCGTCAAAGATATCAAAGTTTCATTTGCATATTATGTTAGCTAAATGTATAGAGCAACTTTTGTAAAAGTCTCAAAATCATAGCTTGAAAATTCTCAAAGTAATCGTCTATAGAAAAAGGACAAAATCCGTTGTTTCCAAAATGAAGCAAAAAAATGAGGGATTTTATCCAAATGTAGTAGTACATCCCGTATTGTGTATTCTATATTGACACTAATCAATGAATATATGGATACAACCCCTCTTGTTTTTGCTTCATTTTGAGAATAACGGATTTTCAACTTATTCAATTGACGATTATTTTCAGAATTTTCAAGTTATGATTTTGTGACTTTCACAAAAGTTGCTCTATACATTTAGCTAACATAATATGCAAATGAAATTTTGATATCGTTGACGCATGCGCAGTAAAAAATTATTTAGTAAACCAACTCATTTTGTATACAATTTTCATTATTTTTTAATTCTGATTACAGGGTATTGTGTGCAATGTTGTTTGTCATATTTTCTGAAAAAAATATTATTTTATATTAAGAACTCTGAAAATTATAAGGAAAAAACTTGGACAAATTTGAGACCATTTTTATAAAAACCTTAATTACTCTGCGAATATGCATGCTATTTGCGTAAAAATTACAATAAGGCATTCAATCATAATCTAGAGTTTGAGCGCTTTTGCTACATTAGTTTTGACAGGGTTATTCAAAAGATATTCATTCTTTTTTAATTTTTTGACGGTCCCCTATGGAGTTTCGGGAAAACATCTTCACGGAGATGTATGACTTATACTATTATATTTATACACTAAGAGTTTCGAGATGATTCCTCATGTATTTTTCTAGATATTTAACAAAATGTCTAAAATCGCAAGTGTCCAATAATCAATGGCCGTATAGTGTATATTTTTAAATTGTAATGATTAAAATGATAGCAACAAAAGTCCCAGAGAGGCGACTATTTCTTGATCGTTATTTCCAAAGTTTATTTTTATGATACATTTACTTAACGTATGCAATAGAAATTTGCAACAATGGTTAATTATTTTTGAATAATTGCCGTGAAATGGTAGTCTCAGTGGCTGGGAATTTCGTAATTTTAAAAATCACGTTTTTCAACAAATAAATAAGAAGTTTTTTTTAAATGAAATTCATCTTTTATCAACATGCCTTTTAGCCATTATCCCTATTTTATCACTTTAGTAATTTAGCTTTTGTTTCTGAACGTATTATGTTCTTTTTTAAAAAATTACAAAACAATCTGTTAAACCATGAGAATCAATTCTGTAACAAATAAACTGCAAGCAGAATTATTCTCTCGCTAAATCTTTACAAAATTGAAGTTTTAAAAAACACTTACGTTGAAAAGGGTGAGATATTTGTAAAAAATTGATTTCCGTAGTAAAGTTTGGTTTATGGGAAAAGAAAAATATATAAATTTACATTTTCACATAAAGAATATTGAAAGAAAATTATTTTCTATTGTGAAATTCGATTGTCTTGAAATAAAAACACACATTTACTAGTCCGTGTGAAAATTTAGCTATTTGTTTTACACTTTGGAATTTGGTTTATCACAAAACAAGCATATATATTTACTGATATGTGCATAAAATCATGAAAGATAAAATAGCATTTTTGGAGATTGGTAAATTATGAAGTCTAATTAATTGCCGAAAGGGAAAAAGTGAAAGGTGCGTAGCCTAAAAAACAAAGACTAGTGTGAAGATGCTGTGCAGTAGAAAATATAACTTACGGAACACCGTATGTCTCAAAATTGAAACTATTGAAAACAAAACTACGGAAGTGAAACAGAGAGGTCTTTTTTTCCATTCAAAGAGGGGCTAGTGCCATGGGTATTTGCAGTGTAAGCCACATTGCTGATAACTGATTTGCTTGTTGGTCACCGTTATTTTTGAAAAGTTTGCTTGAATTTATCCAATTAATCAGATGTATCCGATAAAGTAAGTGACATTTTCTCGTTTTAACCTCCTCAGTCTTGAGACAAATATTATGAGAGGACCACAAAAACCAGTTTAAAATTTCTGTAAAACACCTCCAAAAATATGCAAATCCTCCAATGAATTTTAGAAGCAATTAAATTATTTTAAAGGGTGTTCTTTAGTGTCTTTTACAGGTGACATCAGAATTGAAGAGGTTAAAATATTAGTAGCCGAAAACTGCACCATGTGACTTACACTACAAGTGCTCATGGAAATAGCCAGAGAAAGAGAGAGTTTTATCTTATCGATATGCAGAGAAGAAGATAAAGATAAATGAGGAACACCTCTAACACGATTCTGAATCCTCCTTCAAAGAGAAGCAAGATTATCACCAACTGATCCGTCCCCAAGAACCAATCTTGAGATGCCCAGCAGCAAATAATGTCCAAGGTCGTTCTCCGTCACAGCTCAGAGATTGGCTCCTCCTTTTTTTGCGCGAATTGGGAATCCAGGGCACTCGGTTTCTCCGGCAAGATTTTTGCTCACTAACAGATCACTCTCATTCACTAACCGGCTTTAGGATGCTTGAAGCGACAACTACTCACTTCTTCGCTGGGGATAACAATAATACATTGGCCCAACTACAACAACAAATTTCTAATAACAACCGGTAAGTACATAAATATTTTTAATAACATTTATTAAAAATTTTACTGTTTTTCAATGAAAGATTAAATATAATCCAAATTCATTTTACAAAATTTTCAAAATAGTGATTAAATTTCGATTCTTTATTTTTCTCATAAATATGCATTATATAAAAATATTTACACTCACATGTTAACATATGCGTTTTTATTTCTTTTGAAGATAACAGAATACTTGAACACACACAAACACACACACGCACACACACATATATATATGGTTATATATATATATATATGTATATAATAATTTAATTTAATTTATTAAATAAATTAGAAGTATTATTCCTTTTTTCTTTTTTTTGAGTATGCATTTATTTATTCATTTATGAATATTAAATTTGTATATACCTATTTTTTTTATATCATAAATGATCGTAACACGTATACATAGTTTTTTCTTTATGTACTTTTATAAGTGCATCCATGAGAAATATTTTAGGTATTGTATTGGTCAAAATTATTGCACTGTATTTATTTTTTAGGTAATAAAATTATTCTGAAAAACTCTTGCAAGTTTTTAAATATTTGAAAAATGATAACGTAAACAATGTAATGTTCAATTTTAACTTAAACCTTTTCGTTATCGTAAAATATTTTATTAACGAATTCAGTAAAAATAATAATGATATTAATAGAAATTATACTTATCATCAACATCATCATCTTTTAATTCAAATATTTTGCATGCACTTAAAAAAATCTCTTTTTTGTTGTTGTTGTTGTTGTTGTTGTTGTTGTAATAAACATTTTTTCTACGTTAAATTACATTTTTTCACTGCAATGCACAAAAATTCTAAAAGTCAAAGTAAAGAACTGTTTATTTAAGTGAATTCTTTTAAGGGGATTACATACGTTCTCGGCGGCGAAATACTGACATGTTTTGAAAAAAAAAAAAAAAAAAAAAAAAAAAAAAAAAAAAAAAAAAAAACAGTAAGGGAACAATCTGTAATTATTTCAAAAGAAAATAATTCCACGTTGTTTTTTATTTTTCTGGGTATTTGAGACATTTTTGTTGTTAAATTTAGTTACATATTATGTTAGCAACCTTCGGCCTGGTTGATTTTTCCAAAATACCCGGACTCGGTGGGCAGCATTCAAACTTTCTGTAGAAACAAAAAACTAAATATTAAAATTTAAATTTCTTTCTATTAAATAAAGTTGTAGCTAAGAGCTATCGGCTCAAATTTTCAAATTTCTGAAAAATAAGAAAACTGCATTCTTTTGAAAGAAAAAATCATTTTTCTTTTAAAAATTTGAGATTTAATTTAATTGTTAAAAAAAATCAAAATATTGACTCAATTAAATTTATACAATTTAATCATGCGTACAGCAGCGAAAATTTAATCCAAAAACGTTAAAAATTGAACTATATTTATGGATACTACCATTCAAAATTTCTTCTGCCTAAATTATTTTTCTTTAAAATAACACTAAAAAATATAATACTATGAAAAGAAAACTGTTTGCATTTTCAAAACTGTTTAAAATAAAATATCTCATCGTCTTCAAAATCAATCAGCAAGACACACTTAAAGTTGGTTTCACCTTTGTAACTGGAAACTGCTTTCTAACTTGAAACTTTATATTCGGAATGTTTCTTTCATTATAAATTAAAGTTTCGTTTACAATTGTACTATTTTGAACAAAAGGTACAAACATGCAGTAGTACACAATATTATATGTATTGATGCAATAATATTCAATATTAACCAAATAATATACAATACATAAATCAGAAAATGAACATAAGCGCACAAATTCTTCCATCTTTAAATTGAAAATCGATCTTATTCCTTCAACTTTTAAATTTTATGGTGGTAATGAATTAATTATTGTTCAGTCGATCTTTTAAATTTACTTTTGTGATATTTATTTAACCCTTAACTGCTGTTAGCAGTCTCAGAGACCGCTGAGTTTTTCAAGTTTCAAAGTTTAATTAGTAATTTTTAGTTTAACTATAGATACTGGTCTAATTTTGTTTCGTTTGGAGCCTTAATACTACCCCTAAAGACTTTTTAATAGTTGAATTTTATTTATAATAGTCTTGTATACATAAATAGTACCCTGAGAGTTAATGAAACATTTTATTCATGTTTAGATTAAACGGTCTCACAGACCGCTCACAGTAGTTATGTGAAATTTTTTGTCACGGCAGTTAAGGGTTAAAAATTTATACAAATCAATTGTATTTAGCTAATTTTACTGAAAGGGTTAATTTTACTCAGTTTAAAAAATAAATAAAAGCACAAATGAATGATTTACACTTTTAGGCATCCATAAATATTAGGTTATTTTTAGGCATCCGTAAATAAATTTTGTATTTATTTGGACACTGTAAATCAATGAAAAATATATTATAAGAATTTATTAGTATAAATATTTTAAGTATTTAAGGTCATTATGTCTAAGTTTGACGCGATTCCGAATAGTTTGGACGCATATTTAGGGCAGAATTGGAATTTTATTAAATAAATATATATTTTATTAAGCAGGAAATCAATTATAGATTACCGTGGTTTTAGCTCAAAACTAACTTCTTTTGTAAAAATGCAATCTTTATCTGTAGTTTATACCCACAATATACTATTGTCGCATTTAGGTCTTCTTTGTCACATTTACGGCTGTTAAAACCTAAGTGAGGCATCCAAAGTAATAAATATGACAATGTGTTTTATACATGCAAATTCATCTAAAAATATTCATTTAACCATTCACTGCTGCGACAAAAATTGTCACATAACATCTGCGTTAACGCTGGATCAAAAGATGATTAAAAGGTGCAATTAACTCAAATAGGATACTGATTCTAGACTAACCTTTTTGTATAGGATCAATTCTAATTAAATTTCATTTATTCAAATATTTCTAAAAATCTTACGAGACCTCCAAACGAGTATTCTAACAATGAGATAGAAACTCAATGACTGCTATTTATACATTAAACTTTTTGGTTAGTTTTAAATCTTATGAAATTTCACCCACTCATATATTTCTAACGTCGGTACTAAGACTTAAAACGAAAGAAAATTTCAATTACAGTTTAACTTGAAATTACAAGTTAAATTATGAAAATTGAAAAAAAAAATACAGGAATAAATAAGATGGTTAACAGCAGTTAGAGTTTCTTTTGTATGCAATATAGCAGTAAGTAAACATAACCACATGAATCACATATAAAATTTAATAACGGATCTAACAAGGATATTGATTTTTATCAAAAATATTATTTAGTTAATTAAAAATGCAAATTAGTTAAAGCATGTTTTAAATACACACCGACATTTTAAATTCTGGTCTGTTCTAATTCGTATTAATGTAGAGTTCTTAGGTTCAAATGTATTTATAGGATATTTATAACAATGTTAACGAGAATATTTATTTCCTATAACTCTATTTATTATAACATTTCACATGATATAAATATTAGACGTAAAAAGAGTTAAAATCGTGCAATTTTTTAACAATTCTTTTTAAACGGGCCTTATTAAGCAAACAGAAGTCCAGGGTCTAATATTCTGTTGCCTCCCCCTGCTCTTTATTCTAACATTTTCACAAAAAAAATTAAATATTTTCTATCGCTTAGAATAATTATATCGAAACATAAAATATTATTTACATAAACTCAGTTTTATTTTTTGATTTTATTCTAATATAAAAGTAGAAAATGTTGATTTTACAGAATAACAGGTGAAAACAGATATAAAATATCGGATTTAAAAAATGTGCGAACAAAAATTTAGGAATTTAGCTGCATCATACCTTTATTGGATTCGTCGTTTAAAGTCTAGAATGTTATAGTGTTTGTGAAAATATCTTACTTTATCAAATTAAAATAAACACAATTTAAGTAATTTCAAACTAGATAAGATTTTTCAGAATTTTCATCGAATAAAAGTATCGCGAATGTGAATCCAGTAATCATGTGCCTGTATTCTCTATCTGGAAATACTCAGTTTTCTTAGGCCATTTTTTTAATTAAAAATTTTAAAATTACGTATTTTTCTTTTTTGATGATTTAAAAAATATATTTAAGTAACCACTTAAAGAAAAGTATCATTTGAGGATTATACAGGAATTCATCTTTTATTAATTCAAGACAGCTTAATTAAACACATTATCTGCTCTAAACATAATTTTATACAAAATATTAAAAATACCATGCAACCTTACTTCATAAATTTCTCATAACTTTCTCCGCATTTAAAACATTCGCTTTGTCACAAATAAATATCTGAAGTCAAAATGTGTAGTGTAAATTGTAACTTTAATTTCAAAACTGATCGCCTATTCTTAAGCTTATAATTTAGGTAAATGAAACAGACGTTGTAATCCTTGAAGTCCATGAACTTATTTGATTAAAAAAAAAAAAAAAAAACTGCGAGCCACTTTTGGGATTTCTTGGTTCATTCAGCGAAAATGGAGGCACTGTATAATGGACGATGCGTATTTGAATGGTAAATTTTGTTTAAGAAAATGTTTTAAATGTAGTGAAATATTTTGGCTTTAGTTCCTTAAGATCGGATTCCTCATTATACAACTTTTGCTTGCAATTCTTGAATTAAAATTTTAAGTAAAAGAACATTGCCTCATTTAGATGTCATCACATATAAGTAGAGATCTCAATGATATATTAATTTTTTTTTTTTAATGTCCGATTTAAAATACCAGGGATAAAACTTTACACTATGCACCATTTTGTGTATTGCTATGGTGATGCAAGTTCTTGAATGTGATCATTAGAATAAATATCCTATTGATATCCACGAAAACATTTCTTAATAAATCCTGTTATTCAAAATACGGACCAGTGACAACCCTGCACGGATGTGTGTTAAACTATACATGTATGCTCTTATTATTTAAAGGCTTAATTTATAAATAAAAAATGAATAAACCGAAATTTAGATGAGCACAAATGTAATCAAGCTAAATCATTTGTCTTAAACTTTCATTAAAAATTAGTTGGGGGATAGGCCTTTTATATTAGATTCAGATATACCTACTATAATTTGTATGAACCTTCAATAAAGAGGATTATTGTGCCAAAATATTTAAAAACGATTATTCTTTGAAAAGAATAAAATGTAATATGGTTGCTTGAAAGCGATATTTTAGTAAAGAATATATTTATCAATATAGTACTAAAAAATACAAATTATTCTATGTTTTACAGGAAACGTTAATCAACTATATTTTATTCGATAACATTTATCAGAGTGAAAATGGAAAATTTCTATTACTTTATTTCTTTGGATAAGATATGTTTAGTAATTTAGTTAATTTTTTTACCATTTTAAGATTCTAATAAAACTTACCAATCACAAGGCATAACTTTTAGAAATCCTGAAATAAACAAATAGCCATGAAGTCATGAAATAAACTAGTTTTCTAGTATATATTTATGACATAAATTGCGGTATAATTGGTGATTTTACATCCGACAAAGAACAACTTTTAAAGCTAACTTTTAAAATATATACTTTTAAAGCTAAACTTTAAAAAAATAAATACAAGTTGGAAACAAAGTCACATGAATTCACTAAAGATTTTTTAATAAGAAGTATTGTTAGCTTTTAGGAACTCTTACAAAACCTCGATTTATACAGGCACACACTCACATACTTACACATATATATATATATATTTATATATTCTTTATTTGTGATGGCAAAGCTTTTTAAAAATCTTCATATCAGTTATTTTATGTACTGTCTTAAATACATCAATATCTGAAAATATATCGTCAAGAAAATATAAATATTTGTGAATATTTTCATTATTACTTAATGTTTTAATACACGGAATTATTTATTTCTCTTTATGTTAAGTAACACTTTACATAAATATGCTTAAGCTTTTAAACTTAACCACCATCTATACCTTAACGTTTGTAATATATATATATATATATATAAAGTCGATGAAATTATTTCCCGTATTTTAGAGGTAATCCATTTAAAACTAATTTATTAATAAATTTCATAACAGCTAACAGCTGATTTCTTTTTCTTTTTGTTTTCTTTCTTTCTTTCTTTTTTCTTTTTTTTTTTTTTTTCATAATTGTCATTTTTATTTTTAATGTCTCAGCTGAGACAGAATAAAACCTAAGAATTGTGTTGCTAAAAATTAACATTTTCGGTAAATATGTTTTATGTCTGATATTTCCAAAGAATTATTTTCCGATGCCCAGCTACACGTATTGGCAGAGGTGCAAAAATTTAGGCTCCAGAGAGCAGTCTCTCACTACTAAGTTTATATAGTTATTTTTTGTTTAATATTTCGTCTAATATTTTTGTTATAATTCTAATAAAATTTAAGCGAAGAGAACTAACAAAATTTAGTGATGAGAGTCTTCTTGCTGGCGTCTAGATTTTTACACCTCCTCGTATTGGTAATACAAAGTTATATCAGAATCCATATCTGTAGAAGAAATTTGAGACGCAACCGCATGAAGTTATGAAAAATATTTCCTTGTCTGTGTATTTTAATGTTGTTCCGGTTTCTTGTATCCGAATTTTCCTTTTGTTATTTTTTGATAAATAATGCTTTTTAACATGAGTTTTATTAATTTTGGTAAAATATCTACAAAAATCAATTTAAAGAACCGTATTCTTTCCTTAAACTTACTTTTCAGTAGTAATTTTAAAAAAGTCATTATATATAAAAAGCTTTTATAATAACACACTTGTGTAAAACACCAATAATCTATCTATCGGATATGATTCGCAAACAAATGAAAAAGAAACATAAAACACGCGTAAATATCTTCGACTCCTGGGCAAAACACAAATGTCAGACAATGGCATCGATTTAGAGATACATCGAATAATACAATCTTTTACGCTAATTTTCGAGTTCGCTAATGATGTTTAACCCCTTGAAGGGCACCGGTATATTATATATACCACTTAATTTTAATTCCCTTAAGCCACATTGGCACCGGAAATTTAGTATTAAGTTTTGTTTTTTACAATGTACGTGAAAAACCGATTTTACTTACTGTGATATAAATTTGTTTATAAATCCCGGTGTCAATCAATCATTTGATCATTTTAGGAACAGAAGTGCTTTGCCCCTCAAGGGGTTAATCAGAAATCGCGAAAATTATAATATTATGATTTTCTGACTGCGGGAAGAATATTTTCAATTTGTCAGAAATTTTTAGCCGTATTAAATGACGAATCCTATATATGTGTATATATATGTATATGTATATGGGTGGATATCACAGTATTTCAGATTTTGATCGTCTGAGTTAATGAAATTATCCATTTAAAAGAATTCAAATTTTCAAGAGGTAAATTTATTTTCTATTAGAGAATAAAGGATTTTTCAAATAAAATTGCTACATTTTGATGAACTTAAATAAGTTAATTTTTATCTAATTATATGTTATTTCTTTGCATATGTATGCCAAAATAGCGACAATTTCAATCTAAAACATTTTTTTACATTCTTTTTTTTTTTTTTTTTTTTTTTTTTTTTTGGTCTAACATTTTAATTTTTTTTAGTGGAATATATATTCAATATTGTAGCTCATACCATGCAATGATCAGTTTTACTTCTTAATTTATGGAAGCAAGGAAAATGACACATTAAACATCTACTCAAAAGTCTACTCAATTTATATAAAGACTTTAATCGCATTATTTTCAAAGAAATAGCCAAAATACCTTGCTAGTAGCTATGATTTGATTACTTCTGACTTTAACTATGTAAAAAATAAGAATTACTGTACAACCCCATAATTATGCAAGATAAAGAACTAAAATGCAGGCCAGGAAAATGACATTCATTTACAGTGACAATCATATTTTATTTCTGAAAAGTTATTTGTAAATACAGAATTTGATATGTTCCTCCTATATTTGTTCTATACGGTATAAATGTTAATTAGAAATTAAAAAGCTAGAAAAAGATATACACTATCGTAAAAGGCCCTTTACTTTGCATACATCACAGTGTGACATGCCAGGAAAATGACAATCTGAAATTCTAGGTCTTTTAATTGATTTATTTGTGACATTAGAAATATAATGTTTCTTAAAAATACTTCTAAGGATATTTTTTTATTAGAATGTATCAAAAGAAATTGCATTATATAACATTTAGTAAGAATTTTGTTGTGCGGACTGCGATTTCCGTATTTTTTTTATATTCATCCATATATACTGAAAAGATAAAAATAATTTAGTTATGCGTATTTATTTAAAACTGTAAATGAAAAGTATTCGAAGTTTATTTAAACACGAAAAACATTAATTTAATAGAGCTATCTATGTAACAGACGTAAAAAATGATGTATTGATTTAAATCGAGAGTTCTATGTCGGATCTCATTTTTAAAAGCATTAGCATATATTATATTAAATTCTGTGCAAGTATTGTTTCTCTTTAATCGTCTACAAATCGTTCGGAAATGCTACATTCACAATTTCTACTTGCGATAATTTTTTTACGAAGCGAACTCGAAACAAGAAGCTTCTGTTTGTGATAGTTATGTACTTGTGCATCTATCTAACATGTGTTTGCACGTGTATATGCGTGGAATTTATATATATATATGAGTAACATCATTAAAATTAATTTGAATATCTATGTTAATGTCGTCAATTTATTATGTTTATCCATAAAAAATGTTTGTTTAGCATAAATATGATTAATTGAGAATTAATAACATCTTAAAAACTGATATTCCTAGTTTAGAAAACTGGTAACTGCAGTATAAAAACTATTCGGAAATGTTTCCTAAAGTCAGTGGCTTCAAAATAAACTTTATAATGTGTTATTATAGCTGCTTCGTTACATCTTAAAAATATAATAGTTTATGAGATTTTTAATTATAAAGAATACTTTTCGGAATCGTGGGTAATTCGGAAGAGGTTATTAAAAATTTTGGTGCGTAAATATATTAGATTTTTCTATATAAAAGAAACTTTTTTTTCAGTGTATTAATCCGTTTTCTTAATCCGGAATATAGGCATTTATAGAATACTACAAAATTCTCAAGTAAGCATTTTTATGTTCAACAAACATGTTTTACAGGCAAACATGATAAATTAATAGCATTAATATTAAAGTTAATATTTTTTGTTACTCTTGCACGTATAAAAGGAATTACGTAAGTTAAAAATGTTTAATTGAGAATTGATAGTTTCCTAAAAATCACTATCAAGGTTTTGAAAGCTGATTAGTACATTATAGAAACTACTTGGAAATATTTCTGAAAATCAGTGGCGGCAAAGAAGACAATTTTTTATAAATGTTTCTGTAAACCTGGAAAAATACTATGTATTCGTTTTTGAGATTTTTAAATATTAACCACTTAATGGTCGCATAAAATCACGGTTTAAAAATTCAAATTCATTATTGCCACCACTGTTTTGAAAAAGAAATATTCATCTTATTTAATGACAAGTAAAATTATACCATAATAAAACCAATTACACTCTTTTATAAAACTGGTGGGAAACAAACGATTCTGAATAATAGTCGTGAATCTCTCGGGCGCGACGATTAAGTGGTTAAAAAGAATGCTTTTTAAAATCATGGGCAACTTGGAAGTGGTTACTGAATAGATTCGTTCGTGGTTATAATATAATTTCTCAGTTTGAGAAATATTTGTCTCTCTCTCTTTTTTTTCCAATGGTTTTTTTTCCCCAATGAGCGAGGAAATGAATGCACAGTCCATCGTTTGGATATGACACACCTACACCGAAATTTCGTTGTATGCAAAGGTTTTAAATCCCTAAAATCTATTTATGCATTATTATTTTTTATACACCAAAGAAGCATGTATCTGTCTGTAAACACTATGTAATTTTTAACTAATAATCATTTTTGTATTAAATTTTAATAATTTTTATGCGTTGCGGAAATTACATAAAAAACATACATTTCCACTTTGTGTTATTATTCCACATACTTACGAATTATGGACTAGTATATTTTAAGTTAAGTTGTAATATGAAATATATTTTCAAAAGTTAATTTCATTGTCGTATGATTTTGTGACTTTTATAAATGTTAAATCCTGAGTTACGGCTGTCATAGGATTGATACATTTATCTGAAAACTAGATTAAAAATCTGTTTTCCGTAGAAAATAATTTTTAAAACGTCTAAACTATTAAAATACAGATTATTACATTAATTATAACAATTTTTATACATAATACATTTTCAACAATATATTTAAAGATTATAATAGTAATTATAACAACACATACAATCTAATTCTAACATTAATTGTACAAATTATGAAAATTATGGTAACAAATTTAATTACTATGTAACTTCATCTAAATTTTTGTTTGTATACAGAGTTGCTGAAACTATGGTAAGACAAATTGTACAAGTGTGTCGAATTATGCATTTAAGTAATTAATAATAGCAAGTTATCCAGATAGAAATAAAAGGCGTATATGAATTGTTGTGTGTGCTTCTTGCACAAAATTCAGAATATTTTCTAAAAATGTAGGCATTTATCTTCAATATTTCGTGTAATATGAGATTCATTAATGTTAGCAGTATTTTATGGACACCCAGTAGCACTATCTGGCCATCTTAATGTCAACAACTAGAGAAGCAAATTGGAATCTAGATATCGAAAAGCACTTAGGAAAAAAAAAAAAAAAAACATTTATCTCAAATACTTCCTGGGTTATAATGTTTTCTATCGGTAACAGGGCTTTATTGTCACTTAATATGACAAAATTACGAAATTTTAAGGATGCATATAAAAAAATCCAGTAAATACTTCTTGCCAAACAACTTTTAGATCTTAAATCAAACAGTGATTGTCCGGTTACAAAAATAAGCCCCATTTTCCTGTTGGACTTGATCAAAATCAATGAAAATGAAAAATGTTTTCATTTTCTAATAAGATTCAGTAAAAGTTTCTGCATAAACGAAATTATCTTTAATAGTACTAACAGGTATTTCATTGAACAAATGTAATTTCACAGCATTAAATCTGTAGTTCTAAAAACTTGAAATGTAACAGAATTAAGAGTAATAATTTATCGTACACGTATCATAAATTTTGTAGAGAAAACATAAATTTTAATAAACACATTTCACTAATTTTTTCTGAAAAACGTTTAAATCTCTTTCTTAAGAAATAATCATTGTTAATTCGGATTTTTCCACGAATTTAAAATGTTACATGAAGTTTCCACTTTTCGGTGGACACCTCGGATTTATTTTTGATAGAATCGATGTTTTTACAAAAACAGAAAATTCATAGACAATTAAGTAACTATTCATTTATTTCTAATTATAAGTTCTTTCATATAAGCATTGAAAAGTGTTTATATGAAAGGTCAGTATACATTAAATACAAATTTTCATTTTTAAAGCTTTTTTCTTCTAATTATTTGAGGTGTTGCTGTTATTTCTGACGATCGATTATCTACACGAGTGATATAGGTCCAAGGGGGGGGGGGGGGGAGAGGGGAATGCCCTCCATGGGATTCTTTGTAAAGGAACATATTAATTCTTTAAGGAATTGTAACTCATTCTTTATAACATCAAATGTAACTAGATATTATAATGGTAAAATCATTTCTGTACTTAAAACATTTTTGTTACTTTTAAATATGTTATTGAAAGGTACTTATAGCAATGTAACATTCATTAAAAAAGTCCCTTTAAAAATAGTGAAATTTCCATAATCAATTTTTCCTTTATGTATATTTATATTTTATAAGAAATTATTGTTTATTTCATTGAAATGTCAGGAAAAAACAATCATCTAATAAATAGTTCCTGGTTTACACGGAGTTAAAAGTTATATGTTACTTGTGATTATAAACATAAAATTATATGTTATTTACTTATAATACGGTTATTCCTCGTAGTTTAACCTAACTCACAATTAAATATAACTCATGCATTAGATTTTCTGAAAAATCTATTCCATTAATTGATATCACATAGTAAACCAAGTTACTTAATGTGTTTTTGGTATGGATAGGGGGGAAAAAAGAAAAACTATGTAAACGCCTTCATCAAATTTGATGATTCCCACGATTAGGAAGTTTTTAAACGTTTCAGATCATTTTCAGACTTCAGCAATTTTCTTAGTTATATATTCGATAATCTCTAATGTATTAACGACACTTTAGTTGTTTCATTTGCCGTTACTAGCAAGAGGTTTCCCGCTGCGCCGTTTTGAATTATAACTGGTTTTGATTGAAGACTAAGACCCCAACCAGTGTTAAGGTCAGATGAAACTTTTCTTCTCTTCATGATATATTCAAGAAGTAATGTTAACTACATCGTTCATGATTCAATGTTGTCTGTCAAGACTGAAATAAATGCTATTTTCTATTCTTTTATATTGTAAATACTGAGAAAATTTTTAATTGCATTAGAAATGTTTTAAGTAATTTTTTAGCTAAAATGAATTAAGAGGTTTATTTGCAGCAAATAGTTTTTTTTTTTTTTTTCATGTAATTCTTAAAATAATAATAATAATAATAATAAATTTGGAAAACATGAAAATTATTTTGAATAAAATTAACATTTAATAGTTTCTTATATTTTTTTTAACAAAAGTGTTTAGAATATTCATTCATATCAAATGCATATTATTGTAACCTAGCTGAGCCAACTGACGCTGTTCGGAACAGAGATAAATAATCTTTAATAAACCTCATATTTGTATACTTTTATATCTTTTGCCCAATTTTGTATGATTTTACATTTTTAAATGAAAGATGCAAGACAAATAATGATATTTAAGAATCAAAGCGCTCGTAAGACGACATTTTCTTGTATTTTTCTTATAGAGTTGTTTTATAGTTGTGAAAAAATAGTTTTTGTTGTAGGAATTATCTGAAATTTTTAGTTTTGTATGGTTGAATGATTTGAATGATTTTGGTTTTTTTTATTTGGTTATTATTTTTATCCATGTAAAAATTCCCTGAAAAAATATTGATAGTTTATTTCTAAAAGAAATATGCTTTTGTCTCTGTTATTATTATTGTTTTCGTGTCGGATTCTTTATCATAAAAAATAATAATTGTTATCGTTCGAAATCCCTGAAACTTTAACGATTATTTTAAATATATTTTGTACTCTTAAATAATATCTCATTAACAATTTTCATTAAATCTAATAACGAGTTCAACTTGTTATTTATCAGTGAAAATTATTTTTTTAAATGGATTAACTAAATATTTACCCGTGAAGGATATAATTCACGATACTGGTTTCTTTTTATAATTCTTCCAAACTTTTCTAAATTCTTTTATTATGTTATTTAAATTTTCCCATTTCGATTAGGTTTCCTGTTAATGATGTATTTCTGTTTTCACTGCATTAGTTCAGACTTATACATTTCTTCTCCAGACTCAAGATAAACATCAATTTCTTTTAATAAATTTTATGTAATAACCTGAGCCATAAAATGTTAAATGTTGCACTAATTTAAAAATGTGTTTCTACTTTTGCATGTTAGAAAGTATTTCCTTTGCTTTAGAATATCTTTAATGTTTCTTTCTTTTTTTAGATTTTTTGTACTGGAATGATCTAAATGCTATCGTCAGAAAATACCCTTAAGCAATAGTATCAATTTAAGTTACAAAATGACAAGTATTACATTTCAAAGAATTATAAGATTGTTTTAGCAAAATGTCTTTAAGCTTCCCCATCATCAAAGCCTGATTAATGCACAGGTCTCCGGAGCCTTGGCCCTGGGCCCACAAATTTCGGGGACCCACAAATCATGTGGCTATTTTTTCCCCTTAATCAAATACTTTTCAAATAATATTGTTTTATAAAATACGAAACGTAAAATTTAAATATTCTGAATGATCCAATAAAATTGTTAGAAGATTTTAATCTAGGCACTTTTACTTGAAAAAGTGAATGACCAAGAATTGAACATGGACTTTACTCACGCTGGATAACTCGCGAATGGTCATTATTCCCGATTTGGGAGTACCAGAGGGATACCTGGGGGATACCTGGGGGAAGGTATCCCAGAGGGAGACTTTCTTTAGACATTCACGGGCTTCACAGCCCTGGGCACCTGAGTGATCTTTCTCTTTTTTCTAAAAGTGCCACCGGAAATGGGAAGGCAGGAGGGGGCAACTTTTTCACAGGCCCTGGGCCCAACTTCAGCTTGATTGAGTTCTGCCCATCATCTCTAGTCATCATAAGATTTTTTTAAGTACGATTACATAATTTTATATTAGGGGTTTTACATTTTATGTATAACAAGAGAGATAAATCATGCATTCAATTTAGATTATAAATCGCTTACCAACACATTCAGAATGCTGTAACAAAACTTTATCGCTTATTAAGGTGAAAGATGGCAAAATAAGCAACTTTAAAAATTCATAACCCATTTGATACCAAAATTTCTTCAATTACTATAAATAATGGAAAACATGTCAATTATTTTTGTGCAGTCACATATATGATTCATGCATTTGTATGTATAGATACAAAGTATGCTGAAAGTTGGATCAATTAATGCATAACACAGTTGAAAATTGTCATTCAGCCATGTCTGATGGCATGTCTTGATATTTATTGTGTAAAATCAAAACTTTTTAAGGGTAGCAAAGAACAGTTACACCATATTTTATACCGTACTTTTTACATGTTAAAATACTTGTATATTCTGGAAAATACTTGCGAAGGTTTATGACACTAAACATTTGTTTTGCTCAGTGCTTCTGAGGGAATCAATGACTTTTCATTTCATGATCTTAAGCTGCCAATGCTGTACCAACGAAGCTAACTTTGACATTTCCGACAGACACAGTTCACTCAATCAACCTTCCAGACTCCAGAGAATTGTCAAAGATAGCTAAATTGGTAGGACGTTGGCCTTTTAAGGAAAAAGATTTTGTGTTTAACTTCGGTCTGGACACTTTTTCACTCAGTTAAAAAGTTTGCAATTACTGTATAATGCAAAATGTAAAATGAATGAAATGGAAATTCCTACAAATCATTCAGCGAAATAGAAAAAGGGTGTTTTGCCTTTTACTATCTTAATGTACATATGCTAGAATATGTAATTTACCATGATAAGACGTAAGGTATAAAATCAGGGTTCGTGCCCCCCCCCCCCACCTGGAACTTTGCAGACCATAAAATTCTTCGGAATTAGTATTTTCTGCTATAAAACCTCTGCTTAAAAGAAGGCAAAATTTTGAACGTTTAACCTAGATTTTTTTCAATTAAATAATGTTGCTGGTTCTCCTTCAAAAACTCTTTGGCCGTACGAACCCTGTAAAATGCGGTGTTACCTTTCTTGCCTATTCTTAAGATGTTTCGTATTCATACAATAAATATCAAGACAAGCCATCATATATAGGTTATAAACCGTATGAAAAGTCAATGATAGCAAAATCTAAAAACTACCTAAAAGTTAAAAGTTCGGTTTAGTTTGAAACCTTCAGAAATAGGTTGGAAGCTCGTTCAACTTTTACTAAAAAAAGTTTTTTATTCTATAAATGTACGAAAAAAATTAAGACCTACATCAAAGAATTAAAAGACTCAAAACACTTGCCTCTCATAATGACAGATTTTTAGTTTTGTTTTCTCCTTTAAAATGTGGTAACTACTTAAAGAAAAATGACAACTTAACCACTCGTACTGAAGCATATCAATAAACATCAAAGAAGATATCAAGATGATAAATGGATACACAGAGACATTTGTATATGTGTATTTATATGTAAATTGAATATGCAAAATAAAACTTCTATTTTGATCACTACATTGGTGATGACGCATGAAGAGAAATGAAATTTTTATCTTTGCAGCGCAAAAAGAATTGGATTTCAGCTTTCTATAAATTCCTTTAAAGATTTATTTTGACAGTACTTACAGAAAATGACATTCATGGCCCTTAAGTTATTCCGTCCTTAATTTTAAATGAGAGAATGAATAATTGCGTTTTCAAGTCCCCCCTAAGGCGATTCGTTATTGACACTCCTATTATTCAAACACTTTCAGCCCCAAAAATGATGCCTTCATTCTCTTGTGGTCAGTATCAAGGTCGCAGATCCAATCAGAAACCCGTGATTTTCTAAGAGAAAAGGGCAAATAAACATCCCACCAGGAAAAAAAGTCATTGAAAAAGAAAACGTGCATCAAAGGTGACAACTGGCCCTTTCTCAGATAAATGTCAAATCACGTGACATATCCGCTTACATCTAATGACCATTCAAATAGTTTGATATATTTAGATACTTTTGTAAAAATTTTAACAAACAAACTAAAAGTTTGAATACAAAATGATTTTGAATTAACATGCATTTTTAACATTTGATATCTGCAAGCATTGTCCGCACAGATTCCCTGACTTTTCCTTTTAATTTCCTCTATTTCATTAACTTATAGAAAAACAAGGGGTGATAAGACGAATACATAGTGGAACAAGGTTTCTTTATATATATTTATATGTATGCACACATGGTGTCTCTCTAACATTTCACCTAAAAATAATTTCATCATTTCATTATAAAACATTTTACGATCCCTAAGTTCCATAAGTTACATTTATAAAAGCATTATCCATGCTGTAACAACGACGAAATGAAATAGAACTTTACGTCAAAAACTTTCCGAGTTATGTTTCTCTGAATTTTCTAAATTTTCAACATTTAAAACACTGCATGATTTAAAACGGGTGTTTCCGCTTTGAATGTTAGAAAATGCCCGATATTAATAAAGGTCAAACAATTTTTTTTTTTAATGTAAAAGTCTTTTTTATACGTATACTAACACACACTTTCTCTCTTATTAAGTCTAAATCTCAAGATAATGCATGCGTATATCTAACAGTAGAAGCGATAATTAATTTCAGTTTAAAAGTTATAAATTAAGTTTCACAGAAATAAAAATGCTGAGGTTAAGAGTCTTATTTTTATGATGTAAAATATTTTTCGTATTAAATACATTGTGGTTATTGTTAATATAGCTTACTAATTTGCTTCGGTTGTATGCGTTATTAAGTACAGGTATGTATTTTGCAGATTCTAAAATAGTATAAATAATGTATTGAAAATGGAATAGATAATACCAAAAAATTGAAAGTTTCCTTAATAATTAATTTAAAAAATCATTTCTGGATATGGGGCTATAAAAACTAATGTCAAATATTAATGTTTATTTTCTCCATCTCGCATGATTATTAGATAGATGAACGCAAATGTGTTCAATTTTTTTTATTTCTATGTAGCTGTATTTTTCTGTTGGATTATTTAGAGATTCTGTATGGATACAACCTTTTAGGTGCATTTGTAATTATGTAAATACGTAGCACCTATAGTTCTCGTTCAGTCCATCTGTCCGTATATAACAGAGCAAAAACTACCCAACCAAATCATTTGAAATTTTAAATATCTAATTGTCGCATAATTTAGTTGAATCATTTCAAATTTTATGAAAATCGGATGCGTAGTTTGATTACAAAGACAATCAAAAGTATTTCGTATCATCACAGTCAATGGAAAAAAATAGATTCAAGCGCATTTTAATGGTGTTACACTCTTTCAAACATAAAAAAAGCGATATACATCTGTATGAAGTATATACTAAAATATGCATTCTGTAAAATCTGCGGTGCAAATAATATTTCTTATTAATTTACAGGGCCACGCAAATGTATTCCATTAGATAATGGTATTGGGGGAAACATTGTTTGGGGCGCGTTTTAATTATATTAAATTGTTTCACATACTATGAAATTGGTATACGTTGCTGAGGTTTACTAAAACTTTCTTCCTGTATAATAGAAAGACGATAATATTTACAGGGATTCTCAAAAGATTTCAGCTACTGTACGGTATCCAATGTACTGTATCCGAAGTACTGTGTGCTATTACACCAAAATCTTTATATATTTAAATCTTCGTTATAGTACGAATACACCTCATTTGCTACGCTTGACTTGTAATTTACGACTTTTATTATCCTAGAATATTTATACTCAAGCAATTATTAGAAAATTAAAAAAAATATCTCAGAATTATTACCATTTAAATTGCTTAATGATCTCACTCAGCAGAATACTCTTTAATGATTTTAGTAAAAGCCGGTTTTCTTGAGACATTAATTTACATCTGTTCGAATTTTCTGGTAATTTATTACATTCATTTACGGATTTTTTAAGAAATAATCTTCACTACAAAATATATTCACTAAAGAAATGATATTCACTAAAGGGAAAACAAAACTATAACTCTAAATGTATTTATTTAATCCTGTGAAATATTAATTGTCCTCTTAATCACTTTGCCACCACGGCTTGATTTAATTCCTTCTCTTTTCCCAATTTCAGAAAAAAGAAGCGAACGAATTCAAAGGCTCTTATGTTTGAATAGGTAGTGACAGCTACATAAAAATGAAAAAAAAAAATGTCACGAAATAAGTATGAATATAATTAAAATGCAAAAATTAACACTCAATGATATAAATCATTTCTACTGCATCCGCCCTTACACGAATTTTAACTATTGAGGATGATAATTTAAAAACCTGGGTTAAGGGAAATGATAAGCAGGATTTTGAAGTTTTGAATCCACAGATTTTGAGCTAGATTAAGGATTTTCAAATGTTGTGCCATAAAAATTTATTAGATGTGCCGCAAAAATATTTAAAAATCATTAATTAAATTATTTTCTTTTGATTTTGTTCTGAAAGGGAATTTTCTGAATGTTGCAAAAATTTGGAAAGAAATAATCCTTTCTATTTTCAAAATCTTGTTTTTGTAAAGTGGGTGTACCTGACAGAAAAAATTGCAATCAAAAATATTCTTCATGTTGATCATGTCCTTCGAGAACTTTACTGAACCAATTTAATAATGTATCTGCCCAAAACCCAAAATAATAAAGAAAGAAGACGTTTTTTATAAAATCGATATTTTCCTCACTAAATATTAATTTTCTATAAACAGTAAAATAAATAAAAGTTTGTAGAAAATATTAATAATATTTAAAGATCATAATAAATTATTTATAACGACATTTTTTCTTTTCGTGGTCATACATTTAGAAGATATATCTTCTTAGTGTTAGTAATACATTTACGTATTTACGTATTTATTTTTATTATTGTTGCAATTAAATTAAGAGTGCCACGGGTACTTAACTCCAGGTTCAAGCGTGCCGTGCACTGAGAAACATTTGTGGAAACGTTACTCCGTAAAATTGGTGGCAGCATTGCTGCCTCCAATTTTATGGAGTATTTTAACCGTTTAAACCGGTGTAACATTGTCATGTTACACCAGTAATATATGTTTAAATTACACCATTGCATGTGTGAAAACAATTACTCCATGAAATTGGAGGCGGCATTTGCCACCATTTTTACACCAATTGTATGGAGTAACGTTTCCACAAATGTTTTACAGTGTGGATTTAAAAAATCTTGAAAAACACTAACGTAAATTGTGCGATATTTTAAAGTTAGAGTAGACATTATTAACACCCAAAAAGTGTCGACGAAGTTAATTAGTTGTTGTTTATACAGTGCTCAGCAAAAGTTTAGACACTGGTGTTAATTAACCTTTAAATAAAAATACGAATTCTTGAGTTTTACAAATGGCTATACTTATTTTTAAAATTATTTTAACGATTTTAGGATGAAAATAATGATTATAATATAAGATAATATTTAATGTAACTGAAAAAAGTAAAATTTGCATATTGCAAAAGTTTAGAGACTTTTTGATTTTTTGCCAACTTTTCACAGTAAAATGCATATTTCAAATTTATGATGTCACATGTATGAAGTATTTAAGTATAACTCCATATAGCATCACTTAGTAAAGATGCCGCGAGCTAGAAATATTCAATTAGATGAGGTAATTGAAGTAGGGAAGCAGAAATGGAAAGGGAAGACTGTTGCAAAAATTTCAGCTGCATCGAATCGTTCAAATAGGTCTATCTATGAAGTATAGTCTAAGGGTGACTCCTTCAAAACAAAACATAAATCTGGAAGTCCTTGTGTAAACAGAAAATGAGATGACAAAAGGATCCATAAACTGGCATTTACAAAAATTATGATTGCTATTCACATTAAAAGTAAGTCAGGACTTTCTGTGTTGACGGAAATGATTCGTAGATGAATTAAAGAAAGAGATAAATCAATTTACATGAAAAGGTTAAAACAACCAGCTTTGAAATCTCACTACAAATTGGCGAGAGTGCAATGGACTTGCAAACATACGTCATATGGGCCCAATTGTTACACTATGATATTCAGTAACGAAAAAAAGTGGAATTTGTAAAGCCCAAACGGGTTGAAATTAGCGTTGCAAAGGTTACAAAAAACCCGGTTTAAACCCGGGAATAAACCAGGTTTTTAGGAATAAACCTGGAAAAAACCCAGGATTTTTTGGAATAATTCGGTTTTTTGGGAATAAACCTGGGAATAAACCTGGTCTATTGGAAATAAACCGACTTTTTACAACTCTAGTGGACATACCATTCGCACGACTTGCGTAAAGAGCCTGGGACTTTCTTAAGTCGACAACAAGGAGCTGACTTTTTAATGATTTGGTCCTCACTTTGCTTTAATGCTCGAGTATCTCTCTAGATATTCAATGGTTTCCAAGCAACACAAGACTACATACATACGTTGTAGAACAATTTTTAGTCATTTGGGGAACTTTTTGCTGGTCCAAAGTATGGATTTTAGCAAGATAATGCATCGATTCATGTTGCATACTAAACAAAAACTTCGTTTAACTCTGAAAATACTACTGATCTGAACAGGCCGGCGTGTAGTTCTGATCCGGACCCAATCGAAAACCTTTGGGCCATCATATTGCGTAAGGTTTATGCAAATTTTTGATGGAGTTTTCTGTTAATAAGTTTCGAACTTCTGTTTAACGTGTTTGGTACAAAATAGACCTCCAAGTGACGCAGCATTTAGTTTCTTCGATGGAAAGTCACATTCTTTCACTAATTGCAGACAATGTGCGTGCCGCTCGATTTTACTTTGGAGTTATTTTTCTGTAAATATACAGATTATCTATACTTTTGCCACAATGTTAATTTCATTTTTTTGTCATTATATATTATGTAAAATTTAAAATTTATTGATTGTGAATAAAGGATAAGTAACAAGAAATGTATGACAGATGAATTACAAAAATTCGTTACATACTTCTGAATATAGAAGCGTAATAGATCATTGTCTAAACTTTTGCTGAGCACTGTAATAGTTTAGAATCATACAGGAAAATTTTATAGGAAAGTAAAGCATCATAAACTTACAAAAATTCATATTCGTCATTGTTATGTGGCGTTATAAAATTAACTTTTAAATAAAATTTCTAAAAACCTGAACATCTAAAAACAAATCTGACATTTATGAAACAACTAATGTCAAATGATAAAAAATTATTTTTCCATAAAATTACTACTAAATTGTGAAAATATATAGCTATGTAATAAAATGGTTTCATCAAAAGCAAAAACTAAAATAATGCTTAGAAGTATTTCTTTTTAGTTAAATGTTAAAAAAAGCTGACTTTTTTTTTTGATTAATTGTATATTTTCTCACCCACACTCGACGAGAAGTATAATGTTAACCGATCTAAATTCGTCCAGAATCCATTGCCTCGTGTAGTTAATTTAAATTTTTAATAGTTTCATCAAGGGTTATTGATTTTTCGGATTCTTTTCCCTTTATATTCTTCATTTTTGAAAGAGCTCTAACTACCATTTTCTCTTTATACCATTTCCTCCATTTTTTTCTTTGGCCACTGAAAAAAATAATAACCTGTAAAGTTACAAAACTTTTTCTAGGAAACTGGGATTCCTAGATTACTTTATCTAACAGTAACAGCAAAAACTCATGTAAAAGAATCTGCTACATGAATTTTTGCTGTTACCGTTTCATAAAAAGTTCTAGAAATTCCAGTTTTCTAGAAAAAGATTAGAAACTTTACAGATTTTTTTTATAGTGTAATTTACATAAATATACAATTGTTAAAATATTTATCATGAATATTTAAATTAAAATAAGCCTGTTTTTAAATTCAAAATTTTTCTTTCAACAACTGGATTTCATTGTTTAAATCATTTCTTTTATTTCAATTTCAAATTTAAAGATAAATGTCATTCCTTTATTTAAAAAGGAAAAAAAGCAGGATTTCTTCTTCTTTCAATGTTTTGTCTAAATATAACTGTGGAAAGCATAATAAAACTTGCAAGATATAAACCATATCTATTTTACTTCCATTATTCTAAAATAATTCCACATGCTCCACAAAACTTTAATTTTTTTAATTGTTCTTTTAGCAGTAAAGTTAGATAATGCTTCAGTGAATACGATCTATATTGTGGTAAGAACACTGACCTCTATTTTTTCTTTCTTTCTTTCTTTTTTTCTTTCTTCTTCTTTCTTTTATAGCTAAAGGAGATCTTAAAAAATATATTATTTCTCCTTCTTTTTTCATTCAAGCACACCTGCTAAATCTGAAAATCACGCAAATTAAGATATTTCTATTTCATCCTGATAATAAACGAAAATAGTTTTGACTAAAACGGAATAGTTCAAGACCGAAAAAGAAATACTATGTTAGACATATTTTCTTTTTTAAATGGTAAGATTTTGTAGAAACCTAATCATTGTAACTACCATTTTCCCGTTTAACACAGGGTTACGCTTTAGAAAGGCTCTACTTCCCCAGCATTTACTGTATGTAATGATTTTCTCGAGAAATTGTTGCGCTAAAAAAGAAAGAGAGAGTGATTACTGGCTATTTCTGTCAAATTAATTTTGAAAATTTAGTATAATTATATCAGGTTTTATAAAAAAAAAAAACCGAAATTCTTTATCATTCCTAAATGAAAGAAATCATTAATCACTTTAATTAAAATACTAAATTTAAATGGTATTTATGGGTAAGTAATTAGTGGAAAACACAAAGCTATTTAAAAATTTAGATTTGGCACTCTAATTCCATCCATACGCTAAACTTAAATATCATTAAAAAATAGTAAAAAATCTTGAATTAAAATTTCCTTATTATTGTTTTCGTAGAATTATTACCTTTACCTTAAACACTGGTTATTACAGATTTTTTTTTCTTGCGTACTAAATGTTTATTTCCTTATTAAATGTAATTGCATACCTACACTGTAGAAAAAAAATCTGTTAAGTTACTAATTTTTTTCTAGAAAACCTGTGACTCGTAGAACTTTTTATGCAATAATAATAGAAAAAAAAATCATGTATTATTTTTGCTGTTACCAAACATAAAATGTTCCAGGAATCCCATTTTTCAAGAAAAAGTTTAGCAACTTTGCAGATTTTTTTTAACAGTGAAGCAAAGGAATACCAATGAACGCCAATATTTGCATTTAAAAAAAAGTTCCTAAATATCGCACTTGCCAACTGAATTTAACATATAAGATTTAGTTTTATATAAAAGTTTTCATTTCAAACAGCTGCATTTACTAATAAAAAAAAATAATTTGCAGAACAAATAATAATAATAACAAAACAATTTCCTTCCTACATTATTCAGATCGAAGAATAAATAGATATTATAATTTTTCTTCGACTCATTCTACTGTTAATGATAAAGTTTTGTACGTCAATATTTGTAGTTGTAAAAAATGCTCCTAAATATCGCACTTGTCTACTGAATTTTACTTAAAAGATTTAGTTTTATATAAAAGTTTTCAATTTATACAACTGTATTACTTAAACAACAACATAATTTGCAGAACGAATAATAATAATAATAATAATAATAATTATATATATAAAACCCCTCCGTGTATGACGATTCCGGGGACAACCCATCCACGAGAAAAAGAAACTTATTGCAACTGCGTCCACGTTAGGCTTAACTATTCCGAGCTGTTCACAAATATTCTAATTGTTCAACTTATGAAAATATACATGTGAAAGATTTATTCATTACTCACTTTCTTTAAAACCTACAAAAACTATTTAATTATAATGTTTAAGTTCTAAATAAAACAACCAGCAATTACGGAAAAAACAAACCAAACAAACAATGTAAGCAAATCAATATTGTTGCCATTCAAGAATGACAAATTCCGTGATTGAATCTTTAGAATGACTCCTTTGTAACATCACGATTCAGGAATGATCGGGCGCGTTCGGGAGCTATGCGCGCTGAGCGCGCACGCTTAGGAGTCAGGTACGTGGAGTGGATCTTGCAGCGGAATAGTACTCGGTAAAAACTCCTGAGCTTGCGCGCGAAACACGTGTATCTCCCGAACACGTTCATTGTTTACTCTTTATTGTTGACATTTGTTTTCGATCTTATAGAGTGTTTTCTTTTAAATATTAGCTAAAAATAGGAAAAATAGGAAATTTGTTTATACATTTTAGATATTTTTATTAATTTCTCTCAGTATTTTTCGATATTTTTGGCTGTAGTTTCACAATATAATCTTTTATAATTGATTTTTTTGCCTTACTTTATTCTTTTAAAATTTATGTATTTACGATTTGTTCATTACAAACCCCATCATCCACCAGACAGTTTTGTTATAGTTTTAAATGCAAATTTCTGTTAAAATTTTCTTTTTTTTTTTTATAGATTTTTTTCTCCATGTTTAATCGCTGTATTTTTAAAAATTGTTTAAGCCTAAAGTAGCTGATTGACCACAGTTGTAATTTTTTATCATCCTTTTAAAAATGCAAACACGTCATTTTGACGGGCTGTCTTCTAGTAATAATATAATTTACTTCCTACATTATTCAGGTCAAAGAATTGATAGATATTAGAATTTTTCTTCAACACTTTCTACACAGTTAATGATAAAGTTTTGTAACAAATATGTTTAAACCAATTGAAATTTAGAAAATAAAAATTAACTCGAATAAGATTATACTTAAACTACCCTAAAAATATGTATTCCATTCGAATGAAGAAGAAATAAATCTTAAACAATTTAAAGGCTTGTATATTCTCCATATAACTTTGTATACATTATCATAAACATAATACAAAATCTGCAATACAAATATTTGCTGATTGTGAAGCTTAAAAAGGTCTAATATTTCGAATATAACGAATCGCTTTCAAACATAACGAGTTGGAAATTGTACGTCAAACGTAGCAAATGATATGCGTTTGTACTATAACAAAATTTAAAATATAATCAGATCTTTGTGTAACAGTATACAATACATCGTATGCAGTATAATGTCCGAAATAGTTTGTATGTCCCTGTAAACACTATTTTCTTTCTATTATAAAGGAAGTAACTTATAGCAAACCTAAGTAATGTACATCAATTTCTTAAAATGTTCCAAACAGTAATTCCCTCTATACCATTATGTAATGGAATACTTTTGTGCGGCCATGTAAATTAATAATAAATATTCATCGAACCACAGATTGTGCAAAATTTATTTTTCAGTTATTATTCAGTTATATTTCATTTATTTTTTTTATGTCATTCTATTATGTTCGAAAGGGTATAACATCATTAAAATTCAACTGAAACTATTTTTTCCCATTGACCGTAATGTAACGGAATGCTTTTTGAATGTCCCTGTAATTACATCCAATTTTGATAAAATTTGAAATGACTTGAAAAAAATATATATAATAATTATATTTTTTAAATTTCAAAAAATTCGGTTAGGTAGTTTTGCTCCGTTGTATATGCGGACTGAACGACGACTATAGGTGCAACGTTTTGATATAATTACAAACACACATAATAAAATTGATATGCATCTATGAATTATGTACTAAAATATACATTCTGCACAATCTGGGATACAAAAACTATTTTTTATTAATTTACTGGTCAATCACAAAAGTATTCCATTGTGTATAGGTAAACACATTGATTGGGACGCGTTTTAATAATATTAAACTATTTCGCATTTTATTAGATTGATATATGTTCCTGAGGTTTATTAGAAGTTACTTCCTGTATAATGGAAAGCAGATAGTATTTACAGGGGGTACACAAAAGATTTCGTCTTCTATACTGTATTTGAAGTACTGCATACTATTGCACCAAAGTCGGAATATTTTTAAAACTTCATTAGTACGAACGCACCTTATTAGTTGCGCTTGACGTGCGATTTCCAACTTCTTTAGCATTATAACCAAACAAAATATTGCCACATTAGAATTGTAACGTTATGAGATATTAATAAATATATCAAAATGCAATTTAATATTAGAACCTCTAAATTTTTTAAAAAATTTATCATTGAAGGGAAATTTTGTATCTAGAGATAGTTTTAACCAAAAAATTAAGTTATTTTGTCAAAAATGTCATAAAAAAAAGTTTGGATTACTTTTGATTTGTAAATGGCCCTTAATCAAATTATTATATGCATAATTTAAAAGAAGGCTTTATTTCCAATCGTTTGAAACCAGTAAATTTCTTCCAAGATAACTTGTTGCAGAATTAATAGAAGGTACGAATTAAATATTTTCCACTGAGCGAAAAATGGCTTAAGCCGGGAATCGAACCCAGATACTTGGCTTTACCATTTAAACTAACAATTTAATAGAAGGTGATTACTTTGTCTACTTAATTGCACCTAACTCATTTTTATGGAAGCTGTTCAAATGATGAATGTCTAGAATTTGAAGACTAAATGTCAATTATAAATACTTTTTTAGAATGAAAATTTAAGTAAAAAAAGAACAAAATTTAAAAAGTAAATCATTTATTACGTACGCTGTAATATAAAAATCTAATGAAATTTTTAGAAAGTTTTACTTTTTCTTGTGAAGATCCTAATTTAAAGTGAATGTAGCCGTTTTGGAATTGTAAATGAACCGTCAAACAGAAGAAAAACTTGTGGGGTATTTCTTTGATATATATTTTTATTCAATTTGAGAAAAAAAAAAGTTAAGACAGACAATATGCTTAAGGGAAGTGCTATCTATTCATTGAAAATATTTTTTTCAAATTTTGTCCATTTCTTTAAAACATACGATTGCTTTATTAAGCTGTTGTTTTATTCTTTTTTTTTTTTTAAACCTGACAATTTTTTACGTAGTAACAATGCAGAGGATACATTAGGGCTTTATCACAAATATACTTTTTATTTTAGACATTTAAATTCCTCCTTATCTTCCAAGGATTTTTTTCTTTCATATCTATGTATTCTATATTACAAATAAAATGGATTCTATACAGTTTATTAAAGGAACTATTTATAAATACTTAACAGAGGAAAACTTTTCAAAAACTTAAAACTGGATTAAACATAAACTTGTTGGGAAAATTACAGATTCATCGCTTTAACGAGGTCAAACATTAAAATTTTTAAGAAGAAAAAATGTTGTGGCAGAACGTCCGTACTTTTATTACTGCTCACCCAAATCTTCTCACCAGTTTGGGGATTCGGTCTGAATAGCAAACCCTGTAGGTATTTTGGGAGCATTTTTAGTCTCTTTTTTTCACGTAAAACATCCCATGGCTCACTGGCTTGCTCACGTTCATCCGAGAAGAACAGCCGCTATCTCCACCACGCCTTTTTCCACGCAACATTGGAATGGTTTTATTACAGTTATTTGTTTATCTCGTTTTTATAAATGGAAAACTACATTTGTTATTATCAACACGTAACGCGTAGCTGAAAAAACGTTTCGGATTGTAAATGCGATCAAAACTATCACTTTTAATAAAATATAGCTTTTTAGAATGGATGTGAGATTTTCTTTATTTTTGTATATTAATATTACTTTCTATTCTTATTAGTGTCATTTATGTTCCATTTTTAGGTGCGTCCGTAATTATGTAAATACGTAGCACCTATAGACGTTCAGTCCGCCCGTCCGTCTGCCCGTCTATCTGTCCGTCTGTCCGCATATAACAGAGCAAAAACTACCCAACCGAATCGTTTGAAATTTAAAATATATAAATGTACCATAATTTTGTCGAGTCATTTAAAATTTTATGAAAATAGGATGTATAGTTTTAATTACAAAGACAATCAAAATTACAACGTTACATTGCACCCAATAGCAAAAAATAGTTTCAAGTGCATTTATATGATGTTATACTTTTTCGAACATAATAAAATTGGTGTGCATTTATAAAGTATATACTAAAATGTACATTCTGTACAATCTATGGTGGGAAAAATATTTGTTATTAATTTACAGGGCCACGCAAAAATATTCCATTACATAATGGTATAGGGAGGAACATTGTTTGTGGAGCGTTTTAATTATATTAAACTTTTTCATGTTTTACGGAATTGATATGATTCTAAGGTTTACTACAAGCTACTTTCTGTAAATTGGAAAGCAGGCAGTTTTTACAGGGAAACACAAAAATTTTGGCCACTATACTGTATTCGAAGCACTGTATGCTATTAAACCATGATCTGAATATTTTCAAAACTTCGATACATTATGAACGCATCTCATTTGCCTCGCTTGACGTGCAATTTTTGACTTGTCTTATCTGTCAGACTTGTAATAATCTTAATTAAAATAGGAGATTAGTAGTTTGCCCATTAGATTTGTCCCTGCAGGAAATAATTTAATTTAATAATAATTTAATTAATAATGTTAATAATATTAATAATAATTAATAATATTAATAATATTAATAATTAATATTTAATTAATAATTTAATTTAACAATAAATAAGTCTGTTATTTATCTTTATAATGTGTACCGTAGAACGAAAAAAAACATCAGTACTTGCTTTATATAGGCAGCCAGCTAAAGAAAATAGGCGATTGAATTTGGCAAAAAGCTAGATTTACAAAAGAATTCTTTGTAACCTTTATTTATGTTTCGAAACACCGTGAGATCGTGATATTTTTATCAAAAAACGATCTATCTAGTATGAAACACACGAAAAATTTGCATTATATTTACAGAATAAAAATTATATATTCAAAAGTAATATATTTAATACACATATAAATAAGTCGCATATTAAATAATACTCATTTGTAAAAGCATACATATTTAAATTTACTTTTGACAACGATTGTAAGGTAAAATATTTTCAGCTGTTGAGCCAATTCGCTCTGGGATCTTCTTTAAGATAGCTTTCAATACAAAAAATAAAAATCCACACTGCAAGAAAAGGTTGTTGATTTTACAGTATAATACTTGCAGCTGGTGGGCCAGTATTTTACTGTAAATACGCAGTAATATACGGGAAGTTTCTAAATTCATGGAACAAACTTTAAGGGGTGATAGTACACATCAAGACAAACAATATTAAATAGGAAACTGAGGGTCCCAAACGTCTTCCGAAGGAGATAGGCGCCATTAAAGTTTAGGGTCCAAAAATTCAAATGATTATAAAAAACAGAAAAATTGGTCGATTCGTTTGCGGTTTTCACTAAAACTATTCTTTATGTCAGTATTGCCTTGAAAATAAATTATAAAGATAAATTTAAAAAATGTCGATAGAGGGCGTTTTAGACTTTGGAGTAACGAAAAACTATTTTTTACCGTTATTTTTTGAATCTCATTAATTATTTTAGAAGCTTAGACATAAACTTAAATTTTGAGCTCAAAATCTAAATCGTTGGGAGTGGTTAAGTAGCGCAAACTGAACTGTGGGGAAAGGTTCAAATTTCAAATGATTATAAAAAACGGAAAAATTGGTCAATAGATTTGTGATTTTCACTAAAATTATTCTTTATGTCAGTATTATCTTGAAAATAAATTATAAAGATAAAACTCAAAAAATGCCGATAGAGGGCGCTTTAGACTTTGGAGTAACGTACAACTATTTTTTACCGTTATTTTTTGCATCTCATAAAATTTTTTTAGAAGCTTAGACATAAACTTAAATTTTGAGATGAAAATCTGAATCGTTGGGAGTGGTTAAGTAGCGCAAACTGAACTGTGTTCAATCGGGTGGGGAAGTTTCAATTTCAAATGATTTTAAAAAACGGAAAAATTGGTCGATTCGTTTGCCGTTTTCGCTAAAACTATTCTTTATGTCAATATTTCCTTGAAAATAAATTTTAAAGATTAATTTAAAAAAATACCGTTAGAGGGCGCCTTAAAATTTAGAGTGACCAATAACTATTTTTAAGCGTTATTTTTTGTAGCTAATTAAATGTTTGCAAATGCTTAGATTTAAATTTTGAGCTCAAATTCTAAATCGAAGGGAGGGGTTAAGAAGAGCAAACTGAAATGTGTTCAGGAGTTGAAATGTTACCCTCCCCACCCTCGAACACATTTCAATTTTCCGCTACTTAATTACTCACAACGATGCAGATTTTGAGCTCAAAATTTAACTTTGAACATTTACAAGCATTTAATTAGATACAAAAAATAACGGTTAAAAATAGTTGTTGGTTACTCTAAAGTTTAAGGCGCCCTCTAATGGTATTTTTTGAAATTAATCTTTAAAATTTATTTTCAAGGAAATATTGACATAAAGAACAGTTATAGCGAAAATGGCAAATCAATCGACCAATTTTTCCGTTTTTTATAATCATTTGAAATTTGAACCTCCCCACACCTATTGAACACAGTTCAGTTTGCGCTACTTAACCACTCCCAACGATTCAGATTTTCATCTCAAAATTTAAGTTTATGTCTAAGCTTCTAAAAAAATTTCATGAGATGCAAAAAATAACGGTAAAACATAGTTGTACGTTACTCCAAAATCTAAAGCGCCCTCTATCGGTATTTTTTGAATTTTATCTTTATAATTTATTTTCAAGATAATACTGACATAAAGAATAATTTCAGTGAAAATCGCAAATCAATTGACCAATTTTTCCGTTTTTTTATAACCATTTGGAATTTGAACCTCCCCCCCCCCCCAACAGTTCAATTTGCGCTGCTTAATCACTCCCAACGATTTAGATTTTGAGCTCAAAATTTACTTTTATGTCAAAGCTTCTAAAAAAATTTAATGAAATGCAAAAAATAATGGTAAAAAATAGTTGTTCGTTACTCCAAAGTCTAAAACGCCCTCTATCGGCATTTTTTGAAATTTATCATTATAATTTATTTTCAAGGCAATACTGACATAAAGAATAGTTTTAGTGAAAACCGCAAACGAATCGACCAATTTTTCTGTTTTTTATAATCATTTGAATTTTTGGACCCTAAACTTTGATGGCGCCTATCTCCTTCGGAAGACATTTGGGACCCTTAGTTTCCCATTCAATATTGTTTGTCTTGATGTGTACTATCTCCCCTTAAAGTTTGTACCATGAATTTAGAAACACCCTGTATATTCGTATCAATGATTTGATTACGTGTATACAGATTTGATTATGTGTGGCTGTAGAAGATTTTTAGATGTTTCTCTGCATAAAAATGAGAATTCGAGTCACTTTACTTCGATTTTTATTTTATTTTATTTTATTTTATTTTTTTGACAATATGGCGAAATTTTTGACGGCTATTTCCATGAGTACTTGTAACGTAAGTCACATGCTACGATTTTTTGCCACCAGTATTTTAGATCGGAAAAATCTGGCTTATTTAATCGAAGATATCTCATTACTAAAATAAGTCCAAGACAACATTTCGAAAATTTCGGCGGCCAATAAGGATATCATTTATCAGCTATGTGATTTACACTGCAAAAACACGTGGAAATATGTATTTAAATATGTTACGGCCAAAACCCGAAATACGTTAAATAAAACGCTTATTTTGGGCGCCAATTCGTGACGTAGCTGGAAAATATTGGCCAATATACGAAGTAGAGATTCTTCCCCGAGGGAGAGGTTTCCCTGTAGATATCACTGACATGCAAACATGATAGGAACATAATTTCATTTTCAGGAAATGATTAATGCAACAATGACCATAATAGAAACATTTCTTAAAACAATGTATCTCGATCTCATAGCTCATTAACCCATGTCTTATTTACTAGGTAAAAGTTTGCATACGAGATATTTTCTTATCATTATCAACTTTGCTTTTCTCTCCTAATTTCAGTACCATTAGAGTGAAAAACCAAAAAGTTACCTCACGTAGACGCATTTGATGTAAAATATTTCCAATTTATAAAAGAAAATCTTGAAATCTTGTGTTTTTAAATACATGTACTCAATACTGTATACACAATAAGTCCTGTTATATATAGTATGTAATATACATGTCTTCTTTTGATTAATTACGTCAGATATTTTTTTTATGTCCGTTCTACTTTAGTATAATCTGGCTCATCGACAAATAAACAATTTTAACTTTAAAACAAGAACGAAATTGAATCCTGAATAGATTCTGAAACATCTTCCAAGTCTATCGGAATGTTGTTAGGAGAATTGTCTCGTGTTTATTTAAGGGAATGAGATTTTCAAATAAATTTAAAAGTAGTAAAATTTCATTTCAAAGTGTTTGCAGCCCTGTATGTGATCTACAAACCTCGTAATGCACGACACATAAATTAAATATTAAAAGTGTATCACAATTGAAAATGTACATCAAGCAATGTTATTTCTCATAGCGAATCCAACAACCGAATTACTTGAGTGACTCTAAATCATAAATTCTATTATGTCAATAATCTATAGCAAGCAGTTGTAGACTATCTCAGTAATGTATTTAAATTTTATTATGTTTGAAATAGAATAATATCGTTAAAATTCCCTGCAAGTGACTTCTCTTACAGATATCAGAGTTATTTTGGAGGTCCCTATAAATACGAACTATGATGTTAACTTAATCAATACTCTTGAAAAAACATATTGCTTTAGTCATGAATGAGGCATATGATTTCATTATGTTCGAAATAGTTTAACCTCATTTAAATACACTAAAAATAATGCTTCAACATAGACTGCAATGTAAATAAATATTTTTGAGTGTCTCTGCAAACAAACTATAATTGCTACTTATTCCATACACTATAGATAACACTTTGTAGTCCATCTTAACGATGCATACCAATTTTATTATGATTGAGAAAACAAGATTAAAATACACCGGAAAACTTTCCCAATCTATGATATTGTAAAACAATACTTTTGTGTGTCCCTCTAAATTAACCAAAAATGGTACATACATCACTTTCAAAACCGAAACTAATAAATGAACTTCTATAATATAACAATTAGAAGTCTTCACTCGAGTTAGAGCACGGGCAGGCAGACGGCCAGACAAATTGAATTCATAAACACTTTTCAATTGTATTAGGAAGAGTTAATAAGTAAAAATAACAGCATGAAACCATGCAGACTCTCAAAATCTGCTTATCACTTTTTCTTTCGACTTCGTCCGATTATGACTAGTCACTATATTAATACCCATCAATTTATTTTATTGGGAACAATTACAATTGTATTAGAGAAATTTCATTCATAACATTAAAATTTAAAAAATAATAAAAATATTAAATAACATAAAATTATAAAAAATAAAACAGGGCGAATGCCTGTACCCACTTTGCGAACTGGTCGAATGCGTCTGGCAAACTTCGCGAATTGGCCGATTGCATATGGCCAGTTAGTATAAAATGTTGTTGAACAATTCGTGAACTGGCTGATTTCGGGTTTTGGCCTTACCATTTATATGTCTTTATCTTCTTTTTATACACGCATCTTGTCTCTGCATATCATATCATAGGATCGCTGCATATCATTTTTAAATGGAATTGTCAAATGTTTCCCTTATTTGAGGCAAACTAACCTCTTGGAAAATATTTGCCATTGACTTAAATAGCTCTATAAAATTCTATTAGAAAAATTAGCTTAGATTGTTTTTCTCAGATTCAAAATACAATATTCTAAATTAGTCCTAATCTAGCATGATAATGTATTGTTATTCTTTTGTAGCATATTATCGAAAATTATTACAAACTGAATTGATCCTTGTGTCAAAAGATTTTACAATTAATCATACGTATAAGAAATTTAAAAAAATTAAAGGACTTTTTATAATTATTTTCTATGAATTTTAAAATTAAAAGTATAATTTGGATTAATTGTCTGCTTAAAAACAAATGTTCATTTCACAATGTTTTAAAGTTAATTGCATGTTGAAGAATTAGATTAATTTTAAATGAAATTTAGACAATTTCGTTTATTAATTGATATTTGCAATTATTACGCTCTGTCATCACCTTATATGCGAAAACCAATCTTTTTTACAATGAAAAAAACATCCTGTCTTACATAATTACACCGTTGCATTTCAACATGAAATACTGTGTTGAATGGCAAATTTTATGTTCAATAAAATGAATCCTTCTACAACATAAGTTTTTTATATCTTACTGCAATTTTGTTCAAAGAATGTGTCACATCCTTGTAAGAATCCATTATTCAAAGCATTTATAACACACACTCTTTCACACTTACTATCGTTATAGCAACTGAAAAGAACATGTTCCAAATTGCTTAAAAGCTTTATTATGAAAGAATTAACCAGTCCTGTGGAAACCTTCAGAATCTTTTACGAGAAAATCTTTAACGACCTTCCACTACTATTTTCCAGATTTATTCATCAAGTATAACCGTATTGTAACAAGTAAAAAGTAAATCATGTCAGTTTATTTGTACTTGGTCTCAAATTAAAGATTAGAGGCAAGTAAAATCTCATCTGTTGATATGTTTATTGAAATTAGTGAAATTTTTAGAAAAAATATTTGCCATAATAATTATGAAAAAGTTGCCAAAAGACGGTTGAAAGAAATAGTATAACTCCATTTCTATCAATAGACGTAGCGTACTTTAAATGTAGATGTTAGGCAAATACCGCGAATTTTGCTTTCGAATAACGGTAAAAAAATATTAAGTGACTACATTACACTAATGGCTGAACTGGCAAAAAGTTTGTTTTTAAAAAATGTTCTTCCAAAAGGTAAACTGTCAATCAGATTTAATAAATAGTATCTAGATGTTGACCAGGTGTTATAGGAATAATTTATAGCTTGATTAATTTAAAGAAATACGTTCTTATTAAATTTTTTTAAATATCCAACGCCAAAATGCTTTTGAAATCAGTTAAGGTATGTGCCTATCCACAATTCGCGGTTTTTCTGAAGAATTTCGTTTCTATTTTTGTTATTTTAAATTAAAGTTCAGATATTTAGGTTTCCAAACATTCCTTACTTTTTGTTCAGCGATAATTAGAAGCAAAGTTATAGCCCAAATATATAAAACTTTCAGATAAGATTTTGTGCTACATTAAAATCTAAATCTCCGTTTTCTGGAAAATCTTTTTTTCATTATTTTACGTTTACAAGAAACTTCATTTTTTTAAAAAAAATTAAGATACTGAAATAAAATTTTGTCACAAGGTTTTGCTCAACTATTGTTATGTTATGAAGCAAAATATAAATATAAAGTACCTATATGTTAATTTAAGAGGTGTTTTTTATTGAAAAATACACATTTAAAAAAAATCATGTTTTGTATACAAAATTTGGTATATGTTAAACAGGTTATGTTATACAGGTAAGTGGTTTGCCAGTGGTTTTGCCAAAAGTGAAATATACTAATAAGATTTCGTTATAGAAGGTCTGGCATAAATACAATTCTTTACGAAAAATTTACTAAATATTGCTTAAATTTGAAGAGATTATTAAAATCCTATTAAATTTTTCTTCGATTTCATAATTTTATTCTCTGTTTTAACTAAAAACACATGTGTTTAATAAAAATTTCATATTTTTCGAAAAAAAAAGCGGCCCGAAGCTAGGCACATACCTTAAGAGGGAACAAAATTCAAATATTATGAAGAGTAGAAGAGCACGAAATCTACACATTTAGAATTCAGTCACGTACGTGCTTTTATGTAAAGAATCTGACACTGATATCTGAAACAAATAGATGAAACATACAGCATTAGAAATTCATTTTGTGCTAGAAGAAAAACAAACATTCAGATTATACGAAAATAAATATTCCATAAATATATACAGGACAGTTGCACCAAAAATTTAACTAAGAATGTATTTATTAAAATACAACATATTGCTCAGTGGTTCTCTCGATCAAGATGCAAACTTAGTTCTTCCATTATCATATTTTCCTGAAGACGCCCGCAGAAGACGGCGCGAAACGTTGATATTTTTATTTTATTTTAATTGTACAAGTGTATATTAAAATTCTTCTTTTGTGCACCACTGAGCAATATGTTGTATTTTAATAAATACATTCTTATTAATAAATATTCCTTTTTCCATTTCTTCAAAATATTTAACTTTGTAACTGAATTTTATCTGCATGTTTTATGTGTCTTTATGAAGCAGCCTGTTCACTTTTGACCAATAAGAAATGAAAAGTCTTAAAATTTTAAATGTACTCAAATGTCCTCCTGATTAATTGTAAGAGTGATTGCTTTCTATCATTATTTTTGTTAGAACACAACATTTACTTTTGCTTTTTGAATTTAGAAATGTTAGGAACAATGGACTTCGAAAAGAGCATAAATACGAATTTTCTTTATTGATTTTTTTTTGTTATTTTTATTATTATCAATGCATTTTCATACTTCTTATAAAAGTAGATATGTACTACTAGACTTGTGCTTATCCGTTTGTAATGTACTTTATTAAGGCCCCCAAGTTAAGAATAAATTTATTCACATGTGATTCTTTAATAAAAATTCAGTTTCGTGTTTGTTTGTTTTTTTTAATAATTATTAGTCGAATTAAAAAATAATATTTTAATAAGTTTGAAAATTTCTTCCCCGTACACGGTAATATATTACTATTTTTAAAAGGTGTACAATAAATTTTAACACAAAAACAAAAATTCATATTTTTGCGCTTTTCCAAGTCAATTGTTCCTTTAAAATTAATATTACTATGTGTATAGATTACATTATTATTATCAATTTATTGAGCAACATACATTTGACTTGCGTGCTTGACATGAAAGCCTGCTTACAGGTCATCGACAATATACAGGGACAAGATAGCGCAAGGAAATTTTACAACACAAGAGAAATATAAGTGGGAGCTCCACGCAAAGAGTGTGTGTAACGGAACCAGCGGGAAACGAACTCACAACCACCTACGCTCGCAAGCGATTAGCGGTGTGGTGCTTTAACTACTCGGCCACTGAGGCCCCTATAGATTACATACACCCACCAATTATTTTAATTTAAATGCCTCTAAATCCTCTTATTCTCATTTTTTGCAAGAAAAGCTTCTACAGTTTCAAACTGACAGTCGGCGTAAAGAAAACTTTAAAGGAAGAATATTGATTAAAAGACAGATAAACTAACATATTCAGGTATAGATTACTGAAACTCGTGTCCTCTCTAAATAGAGGTTAGTTGAAATTCTGAAGATTCGGACAATTTTATTGTTTCACCAAAAATTTTCGAGGCCATTCTTGTTGAGACACGTGCCATGGGAACAATAGACTGAATGTCGCCACTTTGTTATTGTGCTTGTATTTAAAGAAAAGTTGTATTTAGATTATGGGTCGCTCGATTCACCACGGAAATAGGAAACTTGAAACATATTAGTAAGTCTTCATGCTTTTTAGTCTTGATTCACAAATGAACATTTCTTCTACTGTCGAATTACCTGCAATGAGGAAAACCTTTTCTTTCATAAAACAAAGATAACAAAAGAAAAATTATAAAACGAGATACTATAGATAACTATCAGCCACACAGTCAATTTTAAAGGTTACAAACTGATAAAAATAAGTTTTTGAAAAATATAAAAGAAAATAATCGATGTAACTTTTTAAATTGAAACCGTTGATCTCTTTTATTTTATTAATTAATTTATATTATTATTTTTATTTTTATGGATTAATTTTTATTTGTATTAAAATTAATTAACAGAACGAACATTATTACACAAATGAATTTGAAAAAAAATTTATGCTGTATAATTACCTGCAATGCGAAAATTTTTTCTTTCGCGAAACAATGATAGCAAAAGAAAAAGACCAAACGAATTTATTTAGTTAACTAACAGCTACAAGAAATTACAAAAATTACAAACAAATATTAAAAATCATTTTTTAAAGACTTGTAAAAACAAACAATCATATTTTTTTTAATGCAACTAGTGATGTCGTTTAATTTTGACTTTTTACTTTTTTGAATGTATAACCAGAATACAAAATATTCAGCACATAAACTTGCGGAGTTTCTTTATACAATCAAAGTCATCCCCAGTGAGGGATCTGAAGGATCAATATTGTTTAATATTCATTCAAAATTTCTGACAGGATGACTGTATATATGCCATTAAATATCGGTCCAGACAGTCAAAAATCAAAATTATACTCCAATATCACTTTCTTGTTTGATTCCCTCACTATGCAATTCATCGGAAGTATTTATGTTCATAAATATTTATCAGCATAGGACTTTGCTTAAAATAAATAAATAAATAACACCGTTAATTTACAATATTACGATATAGTTCAATTTTCTTAACTAAAACTGTTAAAGTATGCAGTGAAAATTTTATTTTCCCATGTTCACAAAATTTGAAACATTTGGGCAAACTTAGCTATGTTATCAATTGTTCCTGATATGATATTTTTGACAATAAAACACAGGTACAAAACTCCAGAAAAAAAAAAATATTTGTCGACAAAATAGCAATACATCAGCGATGCGGTATCAATACTAATGAGATTTAATGTTTATTTTCAATGAAAAACACGCAAGGATAAATTTTCTTTTAAAGTAACAATATTATTGAATTATTTGATTTCTAAATAAAATTCCATAAACCTTTTAACCTTATTATTAAAACAGCTTAAAAAAAATCTGAAATAAGAAAATAAGAATTAATTTCCCTTCGAAATATTTTGTCTATCTAACGACTTTTATACTACTAAGGACATAAAATGTCTCAGTCAAGGAAAACAAAAACGTTTTATACGTAGAAGAATGTGAAATTACAGGATAAATTTGGATTATTTTCATCGCTTGTAAAAAAGAATCTAAATCTTAGAAACCTCTCACTATATTGCGTATCTCAATTCTTATAATGCCACTTCTTACAAATCTAATTCATGTAGATTATTTAAAAAAAAATTAGTCAGGGAACTTATATTACGCTTATTGCTTTAATTAGTAAATAAACTATTTAAGTTAGAAAACGAACTGAAGTAAAAATCAGGAGCACATCAATAAAAACTTACTACATATATTTTCTGTCAATAAAAAAATGTATATATATATTACAAATTTTAATTTTTTTTTTTCGCCAAAACTAACCTTTATGCTATATTAATTTCCTTATAATAATATTCCATACTTACTTCAACTTATTAAATTAAAACCCAATACTTATTAAATTAACCCAAGAATCCTTCTTCTTCTTACCCTCTCTCGAGGCTTCCTCCCTTTTTAAATCTAAAAAGAATATTCTAGAACATTCTTTAGTCTCAAACCATCATTCTTTTATGTAAACATAACTCATACCCAGAGTCGAGATAACTATTTGACAGACAACAATTTTATTTAAAAAAATATTATTTAACCAATTTATAATCGACTCAGAATTTTAAATATCTTAGGCAGACGATTTTTATAGACGATTAATTTTAGGAGAAAAAGAAAAGAAATGAATTTATTGATATGCACAATATCAAATGTTGACTGAGGGAAAATAAATAAATAGATAAAATAAAATAATGATATTTTTTGAAAATTATGGTTTTGGAATAAATTTAATAAGACTTTCTTAAAAAGGGTTGATAAAAACATAGCAAAATGACTTTTATTTGGAATATTAAGAAATAAAGTTTAATTAAGAATATTTTTAATTTAAAGCCATCTTTTTAAATTTACGCATACTGGAATAAATGCTTTTTAAGGCGAATTAAGAATTTATATCGTTTCCATAAAGATTAATAGATTAGATCTAGAAACAAGATTTTAATTTAATAAGTTGAAGTAAGCACGGAATATTATTATAAGGAAATTAATATAGTATAAAGGTTAGCTTTGGCGAAAAAAAATTATAATTTGTAATATATATATATATATATATATGGACTGGAACATTTCATAATCAGTGCATACATGCATAGTGAAAATATTGACAGCTATCCATTATTTTCAAATGAAAATGTACTTCAATGAAACTATTACACTTATTGTTACAAAATAAACTATATCAACTTTTTACATAGCCCTGTATAGTTATTAAATGAATTATGTATTTTCTGCAATAACTTCCTGTAATATACGAAAAATCTGTGATACAAAAGAAAATATTACGCCAGAAATAAAGATTCTCCTGAATTTGTTAATCAGTAAATAAATTAACTGAATTAATTCTGGTTTATTCTACATAAACTTAGATCATAACTTAAAAGTTGTACTTCACCTTAAGAAAAATAAATTCAACATTACAGAGATATATAGTGTGTGCGTGATATTCAGATTTTTGCACTGTTAAAAATTTGCAGCCAAGTTTAAAGTCATTTGACCGTCTTTTGTAGAAAACTGTTACATAACCGTAATTTAACTGTAATCTGACCATATTATCGCTCCAATTATGGTCAGAATAAAGTTGAATTACGATTATGTAACCGCTTTCTTTAAAAACAGTCCTATGACTAGAAACTTTGCTTCAAATTTTTAACAGTGTGATATTTCAATAAATCATATCTTTCAAAGTAAAGTAATTTAAGACCTACCAGAAAGCAAATAAATATCATCGAACATTATTTGTGAGATTTCAATGATAATTTGAACATAAGTAATTTAAGATTTTTTTTCGTAATATAGGGGGAACTGGGGAACATTGATACAGCTTTTTTCTAAGAATTTTTTCGATCTCCAGAAAGCAGAAATTTAAAGTTTTTTTTTCTATGTGGTCTCAGCAAAACTTGTGTAGTGTGACATAAAAATGTACAATCGTTGTTTTATATATTATTTTGCGTGTAATTAAAAAAAAATTGTATCAATGCGCCGCATCCCCGGGACAGATTGATACACTTCATAGGGCACTTTGATACGTCTGGGAAAAAAATGGAGATAAAATAACACCAATGTATATTTTTCATAGAGAAATAATTAGCAAACCATTTTATATTTATTTAAAGAAATTCAAATCATCCACAATTTATTTGTAAGCAGTAATAAAGCAATCAAAATGAAATGTATTATGACTTGATGTTCTGGCTATTCCTTGTCTGATTGTTGGCTGTGGTAGCTTTGTCATATCTGGCATTTCAACCACAGCATTATCTTCTTTCTTACGAAAGATGAAAAAATACCAGGTTTTCTGTTTATAAATCGGTTTATAAACAGAAAATAAAGGATAATTATATTAAAAAGTCTGTTTATAACATAATTATCCAGTGCTGTTATGGGGCTTGTTTCTCTTACTTAACATTTCTCATGTCGAAAATACATTTTTCTCTCGAAAATCGATATAAATTTGAGATTTCCCAGGCTGCCGTCCTTTTCTTTTGTTAGTTCTACTAGCATTAGATGTTGGGTAAGTTCGTACGTCTTCTGTTTTCAAAAATACTATAAAATGTTCTAATATTTAGTGATCTTATTATCTAATCTGAAATTAGAGCTATTTTACTTCAATAAAAACTAATATTAGACATTTTTGACGAAAAATGGTTGGATTAAGCAGTGCATGGTAAAAAAAAAAAATAAATAAAAGGTAATGAAAAAATGAACTAGAAAGGGATTTAGGTTGTATCAATGGATCCCGATATAGACTGTATCAATGTGCCCCATACAGCCATTTTGACTAAAATGAGTCTCATTCCAACACTTCACAATTTATCTAACAATAAAGAATGAGGAACTGATAAAGAGTAGCTCTACTTGCCAGGGAGAGTATTCTTTTTGGTTGAAAATATTAGAACAGTTGTATATGTATAATACCATTTTAATTGTACAACTCAAATTTACTTTTGACCTACAAAAATAATAAACCACCCGTCCCATTTCATCAAGCTACTAAATCATTCCAAGACTTTTTGTATGTACTTGTGTGCACTAGCATCACCTTTTGGAGATGTTGTGATACTTCCTGTAATGACCCTTTGAGCAGCAGAGGGGGTGTATCAATGTGCCCCATGTATCAATGTGCCTCAGTTTCCCCTAAATTAAATTTTAATATACATGCTTAAAGAATCCTCGAATATAGTTTTAAAGAGATAGCTATCCCTTATTCAAAATTTTAAACATTTTCTGCCATAATTATTATCACAATAACGGTTTATTAATTGAATGCTGAATCAATCGAAATATACTTTTTTCTTTAACTTTTATTTCATGTTAGTTTCACCTTGAAATGCATTGAACTCATTTCAAGAACTCAATTATTGTACACTTACGAAATTATGAAATTTGAAAACAGATTTACCAGGTGTAAAATATAAAGAACAACAACTGTCAGTATTTTTTAATACACACGAAAAGATCTAAAATAACGAGTGACCTAATGAAACAACTAGGAGCTATAGTAAGTAAATAAATATCTTAGTAAAATGAGAGTTGAAAGCTATTCTAAGTAAGCTTTTTGTATTTGCCTTTGCATCTTTTGTCCAGTGACGTATTTCCCCATGCCTGTCAATTCGTTATGAAAAAGATGAATGGCTGCCATTAGTTAAGTAGATAGAAACTAAAATAACAATTTCTTTTTTATAAGCTTATTACTAAGAGATTTTAAAAGCATCGTGTGTTTTAACACGGCCATTTATTTTGGTTGAGCTAATTTTAGTAAAATATTGAAATGTATTCGTTCAGTGAGAGGTTTTATTTTCGTCCGATTTTAGGATCAATAAAGTTTTATAAATGACTAATATAGAGGTATGATCAATGAAGATTACAAATAATAGCAAGTTATTAAGGATGTATTAAAATTCGCCGTGCAATTGAAAAATGCTTTTTGATATTTTAGAATAGACAGTTATGATACTTTCTCCTGAAAAATCATTAGAAATAACCAAAAGTAGTATTAAAAGTGGAATAATTACGAGATATTTACTTTGATACATCAAAAGTTTATGTTCATGTTGTTAAACGATACTTAGAAAATTATTCTTAAAAGAAAAATTGTTTTCCAGTTCCATTTTTTTCTTCAGAGGGACACCATCACTTTTATTGTAAAATAAATGTTTCACACACTCGCAAAATATGCAGTCAAACTCGCTTATAAGATAGTTCGGTTTTAACGAGAACGTGCTTTTCACGACAGGAAACAAAAAAGATTGGCTCAATATAAAAATACATAAAAGAAAATATATTGAAACTACGGTGGCTTTTACATTGAGTTTAAAAAAATTTTTAACTAGCAAATAAATATTCGATTTTCCACATTTCTTTTGAAAAGTGTATTAATCCATGTGTGTCCAACGCCAGCAATGTAATAATTGGGAACAATTTGTGGGGAATATAAGACAGAGTATTTGCCATGTCATTCCATGTAAAGTACTTTAAATTTGGACATGGTCTCTGTTGGTCTCCTTGGTTGCAATGCAAAAGAACCTACATATAGGTCTAAAATGGGCATCCTCAAACTGGCAGAATGAAAAGTAGTATAGATGGGGCACCTTCAGTACTTCTGTAAAATTCACTGTTTCAATGTCGCACTAAAATCTATGAAATAACTCATTTTCCGAAACCAGTATCGCAAAAGGAATATGTCTGATTTGATTGCGTTAATACCATTGTGAAGAGAATACTGCTATAATCGAGAAGAAATCTTTTACTTCATTTTACAGCTGTACCGTATATTGTAAAAAAAGCAAGGTTCAAAACACCTATTTCAAGTGAGATTCACTTCCATATATTGGACGTAAAAGAAAGTCATATTACACTCAAAGAAAAGTTTCGAATAAGTATCTGCTTTTCGTTAAATGAGTATGGGCTATCATATGAGAGCGATTGCAGCGTTTTTAATGGTGAAATGTAAAAAACATTGGTTTTATGTCTAAAAATATGACAGACGACCAAAAACCGTGAAAAAGTATAGAGCATCCTTCATTTAATATGAAATGATGCATTGCATATTAAAATAAATGTATTAAAATCTCTAAAATAACATTATTTCGGTAACCAATCAAAGTCTTGTGTCCCTTAACAAAATAAAATGTACCTCACGCACATGTGTTAGTTTTACTAGAAAATATAAATCTTCCTTATAATTTTACACTTTTGCAAGCGATTAATAAAATATTTAAGACGATGGTTGGTTACCGAAAATTTAGAATTTCATAGGTTCCAATGTTTGCGAGTAAAACACTCTCATGTGGTATCGCATAAATCATTTTACCATAGGAAAGCATTTAAAGCGAAAACTGCTAGTAATAGCATAAAGATCCAACTTTAAATCCTATTATTCATAATTTTATTTATGTATAATTGAATTAAATTTTAAATTAAAATGAAGTACTTTTTGTTTCAGAAAATAATTTTTAAAGATACACTAACATTTTGAAATTCTACTGCTCATCACACATGATAAATAAAATTAATATTAACACTTCTTCAACGCGATAAGTCTCATCAATATCAAAATATACACTGTGTCTTAAAGGTTCCCTTGAAACCCCAAAAGAGAGAATAAATGATAAATATACAATAAAGGGCATATTATTATTTTTTACAAAAGCTTATTTAATTAAAAAATTATTTCATATTAATTCTAACATATTTGAATTCAAATAACATCTTACTTGTTTAAAAATCATTTTTTGTCAATTTTCGAATAGAAGGGATTACGTAATACATTTGGATAAAAAAAATCTACTCATAAGTATGAAAACTAATCGATTGCTAGTTATACCTAATCCGTTGCACATGCACAAACATTGAGACAATCTAAGCTTCCAATAATTAAAAAACCCATAATTGATATGTTTCTATCCTCGGAAATTCAAGTGACTGTTTTTAGGCATAAAACAACTTTGAGATGCACCACCAATGAAATTTTTAATGCATATTATTTACAACACTAATATACAATTTCCAGGCAACAAAATATAACAAGATCGCCCATATTAACACTAGGTGTCTGATTAAGAGTTACGTTATTAATTCATAGAGACCTACACCTACTTGCACCAATAAAAAGATTTTGCTTAATGAATGCAAAATGATTTAAATTATTTTTAAATTAACGGGTAATATTCTTCTTTAAAAAAAGCGCAAAAGAAAATAGGTGTTTGTTAAATTACAAATATTGTATATTAAATAACAACTATGTTAATAATGTCGTCACATTTGCTCAACTGGCTATTCAGAAATTAGACCCGTAAAAAACAAACCTTCATCATTCCTGATCAGAGATGCACCTTAACCCCTTAACTGGTTTGCCTGAACGCCGTTCGGGCAAGAAGAATTTGCTTATTTCATCATTTAAAGTTTTTTGACACCACTATTATTTTTAAGAATATTTTCATACTATTGAAAGGCGGAAATGTTTAGACTAAATTTTACGAATATTTTATTTAAATAATAGTGGTGTGAGTCCGCTATTTTCAATTTATTGAACGGAAAAGAATTAAGCAGTTAAGGGGTTAAAACTCGCATGGCCACAGACACTTCCTCCTTCTTGATTTCATGCGTCAAGATAATTCATGACCTTTCTCCGAATTAAAGTAAATTTGGGAGCTTCATGAATGCAAACAAATTTAAATTATTTTTAAATTAAGGGACAATCTTCTAATTTTTCAAACTATTAAAAGAAAAGATGGAAGGTAAGGTTATTTAACTACAAATATTAAATATTGAATAATAAATATAAAAACGCTGTGGTTTTATATTGCTCTTTCAAATACAATTTCCATATTTCAACAATAAAATGGTGGGTAACATTATACATTTTTTGAAATATATTTTAACAATTCCAGGAAAAGTGACGATTATTCCGTAAGCATATTTTTTTTTTTAATTTAACAATGCCTCAAAAATTCATTCTATTTCATTTCTTCTCCATTAGCAAATAATGCACGAAAACGTCCACTTTTTGAAAAATTACATTTTCTAATAATAATAAATAGAACTTAAAGTTGACCATTGGAATAAATAAGAATGATTGGAAAATTTCGCGAAACATTTTTATATTATTTTCTGTTGATAAAAACATATCATTTACTTTGTGTTTTTTGGAAGTAATTAAAATTTTGAAATGTTTCAGTTCAATCGATTTATTATTATTTTAATAGTAAATGTTTATTAAACCTTCTATTTATTTAAGATACTAATTTGTATAATAATATTTGCTTTTTTTTTACTAATTTGCATTCATAATCGAAATATACATTAAAAATGGAAATTTTCAGGCACATTATTTCTCTTCAGAGATTCGTTTATGGGATTCAATGTTTATTCACCCTTATCTCTGTAGTTCATTCGTAATACTTTCTTTGAAGATATGTTAATGAAGGACGTCTAAATTTTTTAATAACATAAATATTTTTCATGATTCTATATTATACTCTGATTAGTAACATCCATAATAGTTCATTTTGTAATTTTTAATTTTTGGCAACAATGTAATTTTCTCAGTCATATTAATCAAATGCACTTGCGTCAAAACAAATTCTTTTTTGTAAAATACTATGTAGTAGCACATTATTTTAAAATACTTGTTAAAAACAGAGTTGGATTAGTAAATACTATATGACTAATTTCATTGTTTTTCTTAATCAAATGATATTCTAAAAAATGTTGTTCATAACTACATATAGGAACATAAATTATACGTATGTGTAGAACAACATATAATAACGTTGATTGCTACCGCTTAAAAAATTAAATTTATTAAGGGAAAAAGATTTCTTTTCACCTGTACTCTAAAATAAGTAATTTTTTTCATTTCAGAATTTAGTTTAGCTATTGCTAATTAAAAGGTGCAGGCTGGTAAATGACATCCATGTTGTCAAATTCATTTCTGAAGCATTTTATGCTAATTTAAATGTTTCATTTCAATGACTTTATTAGTTTTTATTGGGTTTTTTTTATAGGTACAATTTTTCAGGCATAAATATTTTTCACTGATTACGAAAAATCGTTTTATATAAGTAAAGTAGATAAAATACTTCCATCTGTCCAGGTGATTTATATCCTCAATGGTTTCTCTATAGTTAAAATTTCAAATTTGCTTGCATTCAAATTAATTCATATGTATATCACTGTATGTCACCTGTATATTATTTGTATTACATTTGTATATCTCTGCATCTAAATCGTAATCATGTATATTTCTCGTAAAATCATTCAATAAATAAATAAATAAAGATTAGTACACGGAGGATTTTGACCTTTTTATCAAGAAGACAAAAATTGTTTCTAAAATTTATATTTGTATGGGGATATTAGGAAAATCTTTCTAGAGATTACTCTAGAAAAAAATGTTTAATGTTTTATCAAAACTGTATGCAAGTTGCGTACAGAATAATATGTAAGTTTAACTTTTCCCATATTTTCGATATATTTCCCATTTACACAGAATTCAAAAGCAAAAATATTTAAAATATCATGAAAATGTCCAATTAAGCTAAATCTTGAAAATTCGGCTTTTAAAATTTTTGGGTCCTTGAAAAACATCTTAGTTCTAATAACCATTACCGAATGACAAATATATATATTTTTTAAAATGCAGCACATATAATGGGAATGCATTATCATAAAGGACATATCTTTATACAAAATAAAATATGTTTAAGTTATTCTTTTAACTACTTAAAACTAATTATTTTCTTCAGAATTTGTGTAGAAAAAAAAAAGACGTTCGTCATGAATTTGCAGCGACAAATGTACCAGTACAATTCCTTTATTAATAACCCTTTCGACTTCCACTACTTCTTTCTATTATGGGAAAAAATTACGTTTTAATTTAAAAAAATTAATAGCCTAAATGGTAAAATTTAAGGTTATCTGAAATCTAAGAAATGCAGCACTAGTTCAATTGCTTACTGTTAATATAAAAATGGCTTCGTAAGAATTTTTGTTGCCGAATAGAAATTGTTGTATTACAACATATTTAAACAAACAAAACAATTTTCCAGCATTTATTTTTATTATAAATTATTGGTTTAGAGGAGTTGTGCCTATTTTTAATTTTAAAGAATGAAACAGGTCTTTGAAATAAAAGACTCAGAAACACTGTATAGAGCTTCAAGCGATCTTTTTCCTTTTTGTTTTATTGCTAAATATTGAAACATAAATTAAACGATAATAGTAAATGGAAAGTCAAACACTATCATTACTACACTGTAAAACCAGACAAATGTTTCTTAATTCAGGAATATATAACTTAATCATGAACGAAAATATACAATAATCTGTTCCGAAGAACAATTCTCACCGCAACTAAAACTTTTATTTCCGCAACACAGAATTTAATATTTACAAAATTTAACAGAATCATGTGACAGATAAATTGTCTTTTGAGAATGAAAAGTTGTTTCTTCAGTTTAAATACTAATATATTACCAAATTGTACCATCTCATAATTCACATTTATGTGGAGTCATGCATTACAGAGTGAGTGAAAGTATTTTTCATTTTCCTGTCACACACACAATGCGTAAGAGTGAAATATTTTTATTTAGAAAAATTTTTTAAACAATTATATAGTGTGTAAAGACGGTTACAAGCATCTGTGATTTAATGAATTTTTTACTAAATGTTAGGGCTTCAAATTCTTTACATTAATGCAGGGGTGTCACGCCCACTAGAATGGGTTGGGCATTCACTTTCACTGTAAATATATATATATATATATATATTTATAATTTAGGAAAATATACCATAACCACTATTTAAAATATACAATCATGTTTCTGAAAAGCATTCATTATGCACGGTTGCCAAATCTCCGGCTTTTTGCACACCACTATTATTTTAGAGAAAATCTGATTCTTTTAAATAGCCTAAATCATCCAATTAAATAAAACAAAATTTCCTGTATTAAAATACTGGCATGTAAAAAGTCGGAGACTTGGCATCTCTGATTATAAAAAAGTTCTTAAAACCATTCATTAGACACTGCGGAAACCAATATATTTTCGATATTTAAAGAAGTACTTATAAAGTTTCTTTTGTGTTGCCACCAACTTTCAAAAATGTTTCTAAGTAATTTTTATAGTGTGCCAATCAGCTTTCTTCTCCTGGAATATAGATTTTTTGAATGCTATCGATCCTCAAGCAAACATTTTTCTGTTCAACAAATACGCTTTACTGACAAACATATGCATTAATATGAAAATTAAAATTATTTCGTTACTTTTACGATGTAAAAATTCAATTATATAGCTAAAATTGCTTAAATGAGAATATTCCACTTTGATACAACTGATTAATACGCGAAAAAACTCATTTCTGAAAACCAGAAGGAACAAAAGAAACTTTGTTTTTATAGATGTTCCTATAAAGCTCAAAAATATTCCGGAGTCTTATGTTTCTAATCATAAAGAATGGTTTCCGGAATCATGAAAAGCTCGGAAGGGGTTAGTGTACATTTTCGCAGATTAAACACCTGTCTTCTTTTACAGTATAAATGCAGATAATAACAAAAGTATTTGTGAATATAAAATAATAGTTAATTTAAAGTCATGTACTATTATTTGGACATCAGACGCGAAGAGTTAATAATTCCATCCCCTGTGTTGTTCTTTTATAAACAAATGATTTTCTAAAAAAAAAAAAAAAAAAAAAAAAGCCCAGGAGATTCCGCTCACAATTACATCATTAGAGCCACTCTCAAATAATAGCCATCTCACTAAATCCGAGGAGGATCTGCGTAATCTTTTGATACGGCCTTCTTACGAAATTCTTCCCTCGTTTGTGGTATTGACCTCTTTTCCATCTTAAAAGCCTCTCTCACTCTCAATCTTCCCTACTGACTCACTTACCGGCTCGCTGGCTTTTGCCTGACACCTACCCATCAGTTCCGCTTACTAGCCTCTATGCTAGTTTCATCAGTGATTTCAGGGTTTTAATATTAAAAGGATGAATGACATAAAACGATACATAATACTTGTAAATAGTGTTTAAAATAATTGCTATATTAAAGTTATCTTTAATTTTGTTGTACTGGACGCAAAATAAATTGGATGTGCAATATTATTTTTATTGCATTTCCTTAAATATTTAACAATTTCATTTAAGTGATAATTTAGCGAGTCAAAAGTTTAAACTCTTTATTTTTATTTAATTCTTTCTGTACTGTCTATAACTAGTTTTTTATTTTGTATGTTAATGTTTTACATATTTTTGGAAGTATAATTTAAATTTTTAAAAGTTTGCGCATACATAAAATGCGCGCACACAGATTAAACCTATTTTGGAAAAAAAAAAAAAAAAAAAAAAAAAAACATATTTTATCACATGTCCCACAACGGACAATGGTAACTGCTTAAAACTAGAACCGCGGTGGGGTTCATTTTGACCCGAATCAAATGACAATGTGATGATTCGAACTAGAAAACGTATAAAATATAATAAGTACATGCACAACAAAACTAATTAAAATAAATAAGTTAAGTAGTATTATATAAAAATTCTGATGCAAAATATTTTGATAAAACTTGAGTAAATTTTCCCGCAGTTCTAGTGTTAATTTGATTTCATAAGATACTGATAATTGTGAATGTATCGTTATAATATAAAAGTAAAATAACTAATATTTCTAAAACTATCTGCAAAGTGATGCAATTTTGATTTCATCTAAAAACTAAAAAGTTAATACTCTGTGAAGCTTTATGTTTTTTTTTTTTTTGGGGGGGGGAGGAAGGGAGGGTGTTATCCTATAAAATGGAACGTTTCAATTCTCTTGCTAGAGTAAAAATAATAAGGTACCCTGGGGTAATAACGCCAGGCGGGGTAATAAAGCCAAGTGCTTATATTTTGCATAATTATGAAATAATCAGGTAAATGACACCATTGTGCTCTGCGCAGAAGGGTTTTGAGTCATATAAATTGCAAAAAACAGCTTCAAGTTAATTTGTTTCATTTTTAGGTCTTATTGTTTTTACAAGCAACTAAAATTAACGCTTGATCTAAAATTTGTGAGATAAGGTTTTTGATCTGAAGACTATATTTTTTATCCAGAAAGACTTTGTTTATTATATAAATTTGTAGTGTATTTCATGTACTTTCCAATTGTTGTAGAAGATTTTGGATATCTTCTCGAGATAATTTGTAGTTTAGGATTTACTGCGCAATAAGTATCCCGGGGTAATAACGCCAATCCTTGGCATTAATACCCCGGTTGATTCCCTACAGTGACCTAGCTACATCCTAAATACTGATTCAAATAAACACAGTTAAAACTGTGCAATGTTTCTAATAATTCTATTTAAGCGGTCCTTTTTAAGCAAAAAGAAGCTCACGATCTGATATTCTTTTGCTTCATGCTTCCCCCCCCCCCCCACACCGCATCTTTATTTTTCTTACACTTTCACAAAAAAATGAACATTTTCAATAGCTTAGAATGCAATTTGTCAATTTTTAAATTTGTAGAGTTTGTATTTTTAGAATTGGGCAATCTACATGCAATTATTCCATCTTATTTCATAGTTTTGTTTGCATGGCGTTATTACCCATATAGGTGTGTAATAACGCCAAATTGCATTGGTCAAGAAAAAACGCCATTACATTTTATGAATACATATCTGTTAAATTATTTTATTTTATATAGATAGTCAATGAGTTGCTGTATCAGATCATATATTTGTTTGAAAAATACAATCTAAAACTAAGCCGTGAAAATTGGTAGAACCTTAACGTGGCGTTATTACCCCAGGGTACCTTAATATTTAAAAAATAAATCAAATGCAATGTATGTGATGTTCCAGTAAAGCAGTATTTTCAAATTAGAATTATATTCTCAAGTGAAAACGCAATTTATTTCAAATTGAACCATTTTAGATATACTTTTAAATGTACCATATTAAAGTTGGTTTCCAAAACTGATTTCTTCCTGCAAATATCATTATCGATATTTAGTTATGTTTATAAAAGGGTTTCTTTTCATTACCTAAATATAGTTTAATAAAGAAACCGAGATTTTTGTAAACATTATTGAGCGTTGTTTTTATATAAAATGTTTTTATTATTTATTTATTTATTATTGTGAACTTTAAAATATTTAAAACCGCTTAAGGGACTACTTCACTTAAATGAAAAGACCCGTTCGCTAATGTTAATCCTATGGAAGAAATTTATAAAGCTATCTCGGATGCATTTCAATATTTTTAAATACTTTTTTTGCATTGGATAGCTGAGATCGATCTGTATGCAGGCCGTTTTTTCTTTGTTTGATTTTATTTTCAGATATTTTTTATGAAAGTGTTTTCGCTTTTCAAACCGGTTCCGAATATAAAAGCGTTTTAGTAAAAAATATCTGAAAACAAAATCAAAAAAGTAAAAAAACGGCCTGAATACAGATCGATCTCAGCTATCCAATGCAAAAAAAGTCATTTAAAAATATTGAAATGCAACCGAGATATCTTTATAAATTTCTTCCATAGGATTAACATTAGCGAACGGGTCTTTTCATTTAAGTGAAGTAGCCTCTTAAGAGACATTATTTTAAAAATCAAACGAAGTGCGCTAGTTGTATTTTTTTACTTGCTTGAAATTTTTTTATGTTGAAGTAGGTCATATTTACTGAATAATGCGCAGTTTTCAAGCCCTGAATAAAATTCCTCTTTACTATAAAAAATATTAAAGTTCAAGGTTGTGAATGCAATTTTTCATGAAAAGTGAAATGACAGTATGTTTGGAGTGATATATCTTTAGCAAGCAGCAACATCCCAAAATTATTTTGTCATAAACTATTAGTATAACACTACCTGCTTATTAAACTTTATTTGTTTCCATGCAGCATTGTTACTTTAGATTGTTTTGTTGCGACAAAATACAATCAAAATGACTTTTTTGCCCGTTTTCAGCACTTATTATCTTACGTAAGCAATAGTACCCCAAACTTTTTCTTATAGACTATAAAAGTGCATTACTAGGAAAAGCTAAATAATATAGAACAGTACCAGGATATAGTTGCTTTTAGCATATATAATCAGTTAAATATTCAAAAGTTTCATAATCTGAAACATTTCAATAAGTCTTTTCTTAAAAAAGCACCGCTGTAGAATAAAACAAAACATATCATGCAATAGTTGAACATATGTACAAACACATGGAAAAGAAGTAGGGACTCATGATATTTGTAGAAAAAAAAATGATAAAATTTACAAACAAGCGATGTCGGTAATCACACTTCTTCCCTATCAGAAAAGTGAAGCATCGCATTTCTTATTCCTCTATGTTATTCCCCTGTGAGAAAATGGAATATTCCTTTTTCTTACCCTTCCGAAAGGAAAATAGTATGTTTCATTTGATCGGGAGTCCCACTTCCTTTTCTTTTCCATATTTTTGTACACATGTACAGCTAGTGCATGATACATTTTGTTTTATACAACTGTGATGCTTTTTTGAGATAAGTCTAATTGAAATGCTGCAGATTTTGAAACTTTTGAATATTTAACAGATTACATCGGCTAACTTCATAAATATACCGATAAAGTTCTATATAATTTAGCTTGACTTTGTAATACATTTTCATTTTCTAAAGGACAAAAAATGGAATACTATTGCTTAAATAAGATAATAAGAACGGAAAACGGACAAAATATCATTTTAATTGTGTTTTGTCCCAATATAACAATGTAAAGTAAAAATGCCGCATGGAAACAAATAAAATTTAATAAGCAGGTAGTGTTATACTAATAGTTAATGACAAAATAATTTTGGGATGTTGTTGCTAGCCAGAGATATACCCTTCCTAACATACTGGCAGTTCACTTTTCATTAAAAATGGGATTCACAACCTTGAACAATGGAGTTATGAATAAAAAGGAGGAGACATATAGTCTATTGTCTATCAGTGGCGAGTGAAGTAACTGAGTTGGTTGTCACAATATGACAGCTGTTTCATTTAATCAGATTTACAGTTTCTCATTACCGTCTGTGAAATTTCCCACCAGTAAACTTAACTAGAAAATTTCGCCTTCTTTTAGAGCCTTATTGACTAAAAAATTCTCTGCGAATTCTGCTAAAAAAATTCCATTTCTTTTAACTGGTGTCAGTTTGGCGAAGTGTTGTAATCTTTTTACTGACATAGTTTTGGTTGTCACAATATGGCGGATCTATTACCACAGAAGTAAACTCCTACCAGTAAAAGTGAATATTAGTTTTTGTCATTCTTTTTAATTGAAAATTTCTCTTATTGAGCCGTTTAAATAAAGAGAAGTTTTCTGCATAATTTTATTGGTTACAATTCGACGCGGTAGTAATGAATCTCTGCGAAAGCGGTTACAGTTGAAGCTTCACAATTTTAAGGCTATGTCAGTTCCTCTTCCTTAATAGTTCCATGCCTTGAACATGGACATTTTCTACAGGGAAGGGCAATGTTTTCAGGGCTTCAGAAATGCACAGTATTAGGTAGCTTTCATTACAAAAAGTAAAAAGCTACCTATTGCAGCCGTCCGGAGGAAAGCACTTCCAGAAAATTTTGGTATATTTTCACCGATCATGACCCCCAGATCCCAAAACCACCCTCCGTTCAAATGTTGACATATATATATATATATATAACCATATATATATATATATATATATATCTGATTTTTGTCATGCGATAACTAACGTATTTATGAACCGATTTGAATGAAACTTGGTATGTACATAGTACATACAAATGTCTCGACCGAGTTCGTTGGTCAGCATCATCCGCCATTTTGTTTCAAAATGGCGGCCATTTTAAATTTTTAAAAAAATTTAAAATTTAAAATTAAATGCGAAAAAATTAAAAGTTGAAAAATATTTTTCATTTACGTGTTAGAACTTAAAACAAAGATTCCAGAACACTTTTTATTTTGTCTATATCTTACAAAATGATTGAGTTATAGCACTTTGAATTTTTCTTATGGCTGATATTTTGAAACGATCTGATTTTTGTCGCGTGATAACACGAGTATTTAAGAGCCGATTTCAATGAAAGTTGGTATGTACATAGTACATACAAATGTCTCGACCGAGTTCGTTGGCCAGCATCATCCGCCATTTTGTTTCAAAATGGTGGCCATTTTAAATTTTTTAAAAATTTTAAAATTTAAAATTAAATGCGAAAAAATCAAAATTTGAAAAATATTTTTCTTTTACGTGTTAGAACTTAAAACAACAATTCCAGAACATTTTTTATTTTGTCTATATCTTACAAAATGATTGAGTTATAGCACTTTGAATTTTTCTTATGTCTGACATTTTGAAACAATCTGATTTTTGTCACGTGATAACACGCGTATTTATGAACCGATTTCAATGAAACTTGGTATGTACATAGTATATACAAATGTCTCGACCGAGTTCGTTGGCCAGCATCATCCACCATTTTGTTTCAAAATGGTGGCCATTTTAAATTTTTTTAAAAATTTAAAATTTAAAATTAAATGCGAAAAAATTAAAAGTTGAAAAAGATTTTTCTTTTACGTGTTAGAACTTAAAACAACAATTCCAGAACACTTTTTATTTTGTCTATATCTTAAAAAATGATTGAGTTATAGCACTTTGAATTTTGCTTATGGCTGACATTTTGAAACGGTCTGATCTGAACGATCCACAATGTTGCTTTAAAATGGCATACACTTTATGATATCGTGGAATTTGGTGACTCTCTAAATCGCTTAAAATAATACCAGGTTGAATAAAAGATGGCTAATTTCTAAAAATTCCTATTAATATTCAATCTTTACAAAAACTAGTATTCAATCTTATAAAATCACTAATTTTATAAGATTATTTCCACTAATTTGAGCTTAGTATTTTTGAACAATGTAACTTACCTTAAAATAAATAAATAAATATATAAGTATATAGCTACCTCTTCCTCCCGGCATTGCCGGAAGGACTTTTTTATAAACTATTACCTACTTCAACATAAAAAAAAATACCAAGCCCGTTAAAAAAAAGTCCTTCCGGCAATGCCGGGAGGAAGAGGTAGCTTTCATATACTTATATATTTATTTATTTATTTTAAAGTAAGTTACATTGTTCAAAAATACTAAGCTCAAATCGGTGGAAATAATCTTATAAAATTAGTGATTTCATAAGATTGAATCCTAGTTTTTGTCAAGAATGAATATTAATAGGAATTTTTAGAAATTAGTCATCTTTTAATCAACCTGGTTTTATTTTAAGCGATTTAGAGAGTCACCAAATTCCACGATATCATAAAGTGTATGCCATTTTAAAGCAACATTGTGGATCGTTCAGATCAGACCGTTTAAAAATGTCAGCCATAAGCAAAATTCAAAGTGCTGTAACTCAATCATTTTTTAAGATATAGACAAAATAAAAAGTGTTCTGGAATTGTTGTTTTAAATTCTAACACGTAAAAGAAAAATATTTTTCAACTTTTAATTTTTTCGCATTTAATTTTAAATTTTAAATTTTTTTTTAAATTTAAAATGGCCACCATTTTGAAACAAAATGGTGGATGATGCTGGCCAACGAACTAGATCGAGACGTTTGTATGTACTATGTACATACCAAGTTTCATTGAAATCGGTTCATAAATACGCGTGTTATCACGTGACAAAAATCAGATGATTTCAAAATGTCAGACATAAGAAAAATTCAAAGTGCTATAACTCAGTCATTTTGTAAGATATAGACAAAATAAAAAGTGTTCTGGAATAGTTGTTTTAAGTTCTAACACGTAAAAGAAAAATATTTTTCAAATTTTGATTTTTTCGCATTTAATTTTAAATTTTAAATTTTTTTAAAAATTTAAAATGGCCACCATTTTGAAACAAAATGGCGGATGATGCTGGCCAAAGAACTCGGTCGAGACATTTGTATGTACTATGTACATACCAAATTTCATTGAAATCGGTTCATAAATACGCGTGTTATCACGTGACAAAAATCAGATCCTTTCAAATTGTCAGCCATAAGAAAAATTCAAAGTGCTATAACTCAATCATTTTTTAAGATATAGACAAAATAAAAAGTGTTCTGGAATCTTTGTTTCCAGTTCTAACACGTAAAAGAAAAACATTTTTCAAATTTTGATGTTTTCGCATTTAATTTTTAATTTTAAATTTTTTAAAAAATTTAAAATGGCCGCCATTTTGAAACAAAATGGCGGATGATGCTGACCAACGAACTCGGTCGAGACATTTGTATGTACTATGTACATACCAAGTTTCATTCAAATCGGTTCATAAATACGTTAGTTATCGCATGACAAAAATAAGATATATATATATATATATATATGGTTATATATATATATATATATATATATATGTCAACATTTGAACGGAGGGTGGTTTTGGGGTCTGGGGGTCATGATCGGTGAAAATATACCAAAATTTTCCGGAAGTGCTTTCCTCCGGACGGCTGCAATAGGTAGCTTTTTACTTTTTGTAATGAAAGCTACCTAATACTACTATCAAAATATCCCTTTTTTGTCTGAATTGTACAATAATGGCTCTTAATCATATTTGATGGAATACTTATAAATAGTTACATCATTACATTATTTGTAAATCTATATATATAAAAGAAAGTCTGGATTTCGTATTAATCACAGCTAAAAAAAATCTACCGAACAAAAAATCTTGAAAATTGGGGTAAAAATACTTCTTATAACACCGAGTGCCGCTAAGAACGGATTTTCGAAAATTCCACCCCTAAGTGGGGTAAAAAAAAGAACGAATTTTTTAAAAATTCCTTAAAAATCGACTTTTGCAGTTATTTTTCAACTGATAACATATTTTAGTGTATTTTTTCATGCTGAATCGAATGGTAGCAAGCACATTATTTTAAATTCAGTAGTTCGTGAGATACTTTACATTTTCTTAATTTGGCGATGCCTTCGGCGCAAAAACTGAAATTTTCAATCCTTATCTATATATATAAAATAAAGTCTGGATTTCGTATTAATCACAGCACAAAAAAATCTACCGAACCTAAAATCTTGAAAATTGGGGTAAAAATACTTCTTATAACACCGAGTGCCGCTAAGAACGGATTTTCGAAAATTCCACCCCTAAGTGGGGTAAAAAAAAGAACGAACTTTTAAAAAATTCCTTAAAAATCGACTTTTGTAGTTATTTTTCAACTGATAACATATTTTAGTGTATTTTTTCATGCTGAATCGAATGGTACCAAGCAAATTCTTTAAATTCAGAAGTTCGGGAGATTCTTCACATTTTCTTAATTTGGCGATGCCTTCGGCGCAAAAACTGAAATTTTCAATCCTTATCTATATATATAAAAGAAAGTCTGGATTTCGTATTAATCACAGCAGAAAAAAATCTGCCGAACCTAAAATCTTGAAAATTGGGTTAAAAATACTTTTGATAACATCGAGTGCCGCTAAGAAGGGACTTTCGAAAATTCTACCCCTAACGGGGTTTAAAAAAGTAACGAACTTTTAAAAAAATCCTTAAAAATCGGCTTTTGTAGTTATTTTTCAACTGATAACATATTTTAATGTATTTTTTCATTCTGAATCGAATGGTACCAAGCAAATTCTTTTAAGTTCAGTAGTTCGCGAGATACTTCACATTTTCCTGATTTGGCGGTGTTTTCGGCGCAAAAACCTAAAATTTTCAATCCTTATCTATATATATAAAAGAAAGTCTGGATTTCGTATTAATCACAGCACAAAAAAATCTGCCGAACCAAAAATCTTGAAAATTGGGTTAAAAATACTTCTGATAACATCGAGTGCCGCTAAGAAGAGATTTTCGAAAATTCCTCCCCTATCGGGGTTAAGAAAAGGAACAAACTTTTAAAAAATTCCTTAAAAATCGGCTTTTTAGTTATTTTTCAACTACTAACATATTTTAATGTATTTTTTCATTCTGAATCGAATGGTACCAAGGAAATTCTTTTAAATTCAGTAGTTCGGGAGATTCTTCACATTTTCTTAATTTGGCGATGCCTTCGGCGCAAAAACTGAAATTTTCAATCCTTATCTATATATATAAAATAAAGTCTGGATTTCGTATTAATCACAGCAGAAAAAAATCTACCGAACAAAAAATCTTGAAAATTGGGGTAAAAATACTTCTTATAACACCGAGTGCCGCTAAGAAGGGATTTTCGAAAATTCCACCCCTAAGTGGGATAAAAAAAAAAACGAACTTTTAAAAAATTCCTTAAAAATCGACTTTTGTAGTTATTTTTCAACTGATAACATATTTTAGTGTATTTTTTCATGCTGAATCGAATGGTACCAAGCACATTCTTTTAAATCCTGTAGTTCGTGAGATACTTTACATTTTCTTAATTTGGCGATGCCTTCGGCGCAAAAATTGAAATTTTCAATCCTTATCATATATATTATAAAGCAGATATTCTGAAACTTCCAAACGAGTGTTTTAAAAAACTGCCCGATGGATTTTTTTGCCGATTGTATCATTCGATAGGAAATATTTTTTCGAAGGTTTATGATTCAAATTTACAGGGATAACTCTGATTTTTCGTAGTAAATTTCGTATTTTTGGGTTTTTTTGAGAAAAGGGTTGCCAGTAGCTGTTTTTGGCGAAAATTATAATTGCCAAAAGAATTAAAATGGCTATATCTATTAGAAATATTACAAATATCTTGCAAATAATAGCAGAAAATAACTACTGATAAAATTAATAATAATAAAAAAAGACCGCTTAAATGAGGCGTAATATTATAAAAATATATTTATCTTGAAAATGAAAAAAATATTTGTAATGCTTAAAAAATAAATTAACGCGAAATAGAACAATTAGTTCAACTTTTGGCTACTTATCCCTGGCGTTAGAATAAAAACACGAATTTCAAAAATTGATTAGATGAATTTTGAATGATAGTTATTTCCCTTTTTAATATTTTCTTTCTCTTTTTTATCGAATTTCCGTATAATATAACTTACAGCAGAAAAAAATAAATCTGATTGTAAAAGACACTGTAAGTTGTGAGTTACATATTCGTTTCTATGCGATTTTCATCTTGCTTTTGTCTCCAAAGAATGTGTTTTTAAGCCGAAAATGTACTACTGACTTAATGCCTGACATAGGTTCTTAATGGTCGCTATAATGTTGTTTTTTTCAAGAGAAGATAATTTTTAGAGTATATTTTAATATTTAATCGTAAATTATATAGATATGAGTATTATCTCTTTTATTTTATTTTATTTAATTTATTTATTTATTTATTTATTTATTTATTTTTTTTTTTTTTTGCAAATGTTTTTATTGTTAATTTTTTTTGCGCCATTTCATCAATTTCACTTACAGGAAAAATTACAGTTTTAAAATTTAGAAACTGAAGAAGGAAAGATTATCCCGTCGATTAAAAATCTACCGCCAAATTCCAAGATTAAATGCCAATAATGGATGATCGTAAATGTCACATTCACTTGACATTAAGCATAATATAAATATTAATTATGTCATCAAGTGATTTTTAATTCGACATTTTATTTCTACTTTTATATATGCTCTGCTAATTTGTTTTTCGTTATTTAAATGAAAATTTATGCTAATCTATATAATCTGGCTAATAGTTTGGCGATTTGTATAATTCGGCAAAATTGGTCGACGGTATAACCAAGTAGTACTGAAGGAAACATTTTGCAATTCAAAGGAAATTTATGCAATTATGCGTTATTACTATAGATAAATTCAACATTTTGAAATAAAAAATTCCCGCTGAATAAAAGTTACAAGTCTTTTTGAATTAACCATTTCCTCTTCAATATTTCTTCAATCAATATTTCGCTATTCTCTTTCGCGCAGGCTAAAAAAATGTATTTTAAATATTTTATTAGATAAAACGTAAATAACATTTATATATATATTTTTTTTTTTTTTTTTTTAAATCTAATTCTACCATTATGTGTCTTACAGGACAAAATAGCAGAATTACTTTAAAAAATGGTTTAATCTGTTAATTGTATGTTATTTGTTTATTTGGGTGTTTGAATTTACTTTTGTCGTCAAACAGTGCGATTTTATGCCAAGAAGATATAAGCCGGAGCGATGTTCGCAATATCTAAATTCTCTCACTCTTTTTTAAATGTGGGAGAGCATTTTTAGGATATTTTTTTTTAATGTTTAATTGTAAATATATAAATAGCAGTTATAAAAAAAATGCGTATACTGTTTAAATTTTAGTATAAATGTCTTCCTCATCCAAACTGTAAAATAATTTAATTGCAACTTTTTAAAGTTTTGGCGCAGATGTCATTTACTCACCAGATTCGCACGATTGAAACAAAATGGCGATTTTATGCCTCACATGGTAAACCGACTATGGTTGTTTATTTATTAATAAACTATTTATTAACTTTCATTTTGTTTTTTAAAATAATATAAATCATTTTGTTCTATAGTTATTAATTAAACTTTTTTATTTATTAATTTTTTTTTCAAATAATAGAAAATAGTAAAAAAATATTTATGAAATTGGTAATTAAAAGTTTTTTCACTATACATAAGTAGGGAAAATGCAGTATAAATACCGATTAGTTTTTTTCCAAATATGGAAATTTTGTCAAAGATTTGGTCATATACTCATCGAGGTATCTCACTGGCGCCAAAATGGCATTATTTGCCTTATATGGTAACCCAGCTATTAGTTATTTATCTGATGATAAGTTGTTTATTTACTACTTTCATTTTCTTTTTTGAAATGATATTTGTTGTTTTGTTCTACAATTTTTTTTTTATTTATTGTTAATTGCTGTTTAAAATGATAGAAAATAATAAAGTATATATAAATTTCTTTGGTATTCTAAAACAAGGATTTTGCCACATTGTAGTTGCAAGAAAATCATGCTAAACCTATTGCGTATATGATGTCTGTGTAGAAATCTTTTGTGAAATATGAAAAGTGTAAATTTGCTACTACTTGATTATCACTTCAACCAATTTCGCCAAATCGTTCGCCAAATTATACAAATTTACATAATTTTATCTTAAATAACAAAGAGAAAATGCTTAAATACTAAAGAGCAAATAATTTTGTTTTCATTTTTCAGGAGAAAATTTTGCAATAATATAGTAATTGCTGTAGTGAGAATTTTAATGTGTGTGTGTTTTTTTTTTTTTTTTTCGTTGGCAACTTTCTGTAACGAAAATTTTTTATTTTTTTTTTTTTCCTGCCATTGATTTGTAAGAGCTGGTTTTGTCAAATCCATGTTAAGGTGGTATTCAAATTTTTGAACCCTTCCCAATTACCATCTCCTTGGGCCGATTTTGCTCATTTGCAATTCCCACTGAGATATTAACCATCTCAATGTACTTGACGAGTTTGAAGATGATTCTTGCATAATTGTGCCTTTTATCGCGCGTACAAAATTTAATATATATATAAAGTTTTTAGGTGGGAGTAGCGTTGGATTCCTGGCTTTACATAATGAAAAGTTGTGATGAAATTTTTCAGAAGTTGTACCGTGGTAACGACTGTAATAATTAATATTTCTTCAGATAAGGGAAAATTTTAAATCCTGTCGCCATAATGGTCTCATTTCGCTTCCAAATGTGCACTGTTAGTAATAAACTAAAATAGTTACTTCTAAATAGCTGGTTTTTGTCCAACGTTTAAGATAATTTACTATCACAATGGTGTCTAAATCGTTTTTTAGCAATGAGCAAGGTGCTGCTGGAAATCCAAATTATTTAAAATGCAAATTTAAATTCACCAGTTCGTTTCATACACGGTTGATTTTGAAATATTGACCAGCGCAGCGGGCATAGCCTGCTAGTTTATATATATAAGGTACCCTGGGGTAATAACGCCAGACGGGGTAATAACGCCAAGTGCTAATATTTTGCATAATTATGAAATAATCTGGTAAATGACACCCATGTGCTCTGCGCAGAAGGGTTTTGAGTCATATAAATCGCAAAAAACAGCTTCAAGTTAATTTGTTTCATTTTTAGTTGTTATTGTTTTTACAAGCAACTAAAAATAACGCTTGATCTAAAATTTGCGAGATACGTTTTATGATGTGAAGACTATTTTTTTTTATCCGGAAATACTTTGTTAATTACATAAATTTGTAGTACAATTCATGGACTTTCAAAATTTTGTTGAAGATTTTGGATGTCTTCTCGAGATAATTTGTAATTTAAAATGTACAGCCCAATAACTATAACGGGGTAATAACGCCAATCCTTGCAATTTTTACCCCGCTTGATTCCCTACAGTGGCCGAGCTACATCCTAAACACTGATTCAAATAAACACAGCGAAAACTGTGCAATATTTCTAATAATTCTATTTAAGCGGTCCTTTTTAAGCAAAAAGAAGCTCACGGTCTGATATTCTTTTGCCTCATCCCCCCCCCCCCACACACACACACACCACACCTTTATTTTTCTTACACTTTCACAAAAATTTGAACATTTTCAATAGCTTAGGGTGCACTTTGTCAATTTCTAGAGCTGAGAGTTTGTATTTTTAGAATTGGGCAATCTACATGCAATTATTCCAACTTATTTCATAGTTTTGTTTGCATGGCGTTATTACCCATATAAGGTGGATAATAACGCCAAATAGCATTGGTCAAGAAATCACGCCATTACATTTTATGTATTCATATCTGTTAAATTATTTTTTTTATATAGATAGTCAATGAGTTGCTGTATCAAATCATATATTTGTTTGAAAAATACAAACTAAAACTGAGCCGTGAAAATTGGTAGAACCTTAACGTGGCGTTATTACCCCAGGGTACCTTATATGTTCTGGTACTTTTGTAGGCTACTTATAGGGTAGTAAAAAGAACAGTTCATTAATATGTTGAGGGAATTCTCATCCGATTAACAGTATTCTAAATAAAAGATTAAAAAACGTACAATATAAAATTATTCCGAAAAGAGTTTTATTTATTTCGCTTAAATATCTGGAAGGAAAGGTAAGAGTTAATGCATAAAAAAGCTAAAATGTTTTTAATTTCTTTATATTTCAATTTAGAAAGATGTGTTAATTTCTTTAATATATTTGAGTCTAAGATTAAAACAATTTCTCTTAAGCGAAGTTCTGATAAATTATTAATATATCGTATCAAGTAAAGTGTGATAAACACAAAAATTTATTAAAATACACTAGATTGTATTTCTTAAAATTAAATCTCTGATTTGCTATATTACAGTCTAGTATTCCATTAACGATTGTAAAATAACATTGTCGCCAGTAATAGTGTATTGCATTATTTATTAAACATGATTATTAATAGTTTTATGACGATCGAAAATAAACTTGAAGGATAAAAATATTTAATAGTAGGATTTTCAGTAAAAATACAAAGATTTTTGTTTAAAAAAAATTATTTCTAATTCTTAAAGAAATTCACAAGGAAACTTATTGATTGCCTATATCGTCCAAAAATGCTTTCTTCTATACATATTTTTCCACTGTTGTAAGCTATTTCATTCCAAATCTAATATGCAAAAGTTCAATGACTGGCGATTGTCTGGTGTAACTGAATATAAGCTTTAAAAAATCTGCAGCAAATTGTTTAGACATTAACTATTTTTATGGGTAATGGTTACTTGTCCATATTATGAAACGTCCTCTATAATCAAAATGGGGATAAATTGCAATTATGTAACAATTTTTCAATAAGAACAGTTAAATGACTATACAGTTTACTACACCTTTTTAGCAGTCTGGAAATGTAACTAACAGACTTTGATCAACCTTTGCCATACGACAGGTTATTTTTCGTATGTTATTTAAACAATTAACTTAGTTTATCATAATGTAAAAATTGTTAGTGGAATACTAGTCAATGAAATTAAATGTAAAAATAATTGGTTTAGAAACCTTTTTTTTTAAATTTTTGAAGCTACTTGGTACAATCAATCGTTTACTGCGGTGATGAAGAATTCATGTGCGTGCGACATAATCCTTCCCAAAGATTTTTTTTTCTTACTTTATTGTAACAATAGCTCTATATTTATGCCTTCATATTTCCCTCAATGGTCATCTTAGAGTTAAATATAAAAAATATTGAAATAATAGATGTAGAACAAACATATTATTACAATCTCTAGTTTATTCTTCGAACAACATGTCGAATCAATCCAGGAAGAAATTTTACATCGTCTATGTCAAAAGTTCAATATTTGGCAAAAATCTTTAAAAAATGATGCGGATAGGGTGCATTTGCCTGACAGTGGATAATATCCGTGAAAACCGCTATGATAAATCATGGATTTGATGTGGATGCGTCAAGGGAGTTAAGCTCTATCAATCTTTCTTTCATTATGTTACACAGACTCGAATAAAATAAATGCATATACACACACACACACAGATATGCAAGAATGCTTGATATTTAGATATATCATATTTTCTGCCTTGTAAATCGACCTCAAATTCGAGAAAAATAACATGCTATTCCATTTGAATGCGACTGTTTCCGTATCGATTCTTTCATTTATATAATAGCAAAAATTCGTCTTGGGATAAAAAATGCGAAGAATAATATTCGAAAATATTGGTATTCAAATATAAGACTGTGTTATTTCGCTCGAAATTACAAATCGGAAAATACATTATATATACAAATATTTTTCAAAAAGATATCATTTTTAAATCTTGAAACTTGGAATTATCTCTTTTGCGAAATATTCCTTTTATTAACATATACAGGGTGTCCCTAAACTCATGGTATATACACTAGGGGGTGATAGATCACATCAAGACGAATAATAGTAAATAGGAAACCAAGGGTCTCAAACGTTTTCTAAAGGAGATAGCCGCCATTAAAGTTTGGGGTCCAAAATTTCAAATACACATAAAAAACGGAAAAAATGGTCGATTGATTTGCGGTTTTCATTAAAACTATTCTTTATGTTGGTATTTTCTTGAAAATAAATTATAACGATAAATTTCGAAAAATGCCGATAGAGGGCGCTTTAGACTTTGAAGTAATGAACAATTATTTTTTGCCGTGATTTCTTGCATCTCATTAAATGTTTCCGTAAGATTAGACTTAAACTTAAATTTTGAGCTCAAAATCTGAATAGTTGGAAGTGGTTAAGTAGCACAAACTTAACTGTGTTCAGATAATTTAACTTTCAAATGATTATAAAAAACGGAAAAATTGGTCGATTGATTTGCGGTTTTCACTAAAACTATTCTTTATGTTGGTATTTAATTGAAAATGAATTATAAAGATAAATTTCAAAAAATGCCGATAGAGGGCGCTTTAGACTTTGGAGTAACAAACAATTATTTTTTACTTTACTTTTTGCCTCTAATTGAATGTTTTCGTAAACTTAGACTTAAACTTAAATTTTGAGCTCAAAATCTGAATAGTTGGGAGTCGTTAAGTAGCACAAACTGAACTGTGTTCAGAGGGTTCAAATTTCAAATGATTATAAAAAACGGAAAAATTGGTCGATTCGTTTGCGGTTTAAAATAAAACTATTCTTAAAGTCAGTATCGTCTTGAAAATACATTTTAAAGATAAATAAAAAAAAAATTCCGTTAGAGGACGCCTTAAACTTCAGAGTAACCAACAACTAATTTTAACCGTTATTTTTTGTATCTAATTAAATGCTTTCAAAAACTTATTAAATGTTTTCGAAATCTTAGATTTAAACTTAAGTTTCGAACTGAGATTCTGAATCGTTGGGAGGGGTTAAGAAGCGCAAACTGAAGTGTGTTCAGGAGTTGAGATTTAACCCCCTCCCCCCCCCCCCTCGAACACTTCACTTTTGCGCTACTTAAACACTCGCAACGATTCAGAATTTGATCTCAAAATTTAAATCTAAGCATTTGTAAGCATTTAATGAGATTAAAAAAAATAACGGCTAAAAATAGTTGCACGCTACTTCAATGTCTAAGGCACCCTCTATCGGTATTTTGTGAAATTTATCTTTAAAATTTAATTTCAACAAAACACTGATTTAAAGAGTAGTTTTAGCAAAAACCGCAAACGAATCGAGTACTTTTTCCGTCTTTTATAATCGTTTGAAATTTAAACCCTCTGAACAGAGTTCAATTTGTGCTACTTAACCACTCCCAACTATTCAGATTTTGAGCTCACAATTTAAGTTTAAATCTAAGCCTACGAAACCATTTAATGAGATGCAAAAAATAACGGCAAAAAAGAGTTGTTTATTATTCCAAAGTCTAAAGCGCCCTCTATCGGCATTTTTCGAAAATTATCTTTATAATTTATTTTCAAGAAAATACCGTCATAAAGAATAGTTTTAGTGAAAACCGCAAATCAATCGACCAATTTTTCGGTTTTTATGTTTATTTGACATTTTGGGCCCCAAACTTTAATGGCGGATATCTCCATTGGAAAACGTTTAGGACCCTTGGTTTCCTATTTACTATTACTCGTCTTGATGTGCTCTATCACCCCCTAGCGTATGTACCATGAGTTTAGGGACACTCTGTATACATATATACAGGGTGTCCAGGAAATAACACCTTGATTTCAAAATTAAATTTCTCAAAAACAAAGATCAATAGAATTATGCAGTGAACGGTTTGTTTATCAGGTAAGCTGTAAAAATCTTATACAAAAGTTTCGAACGGTAAATATTTTGAAAAGATTGTGTTCTGATTGCAAAGAATGCTTTAATTTGACATTTTTCTTGCTTTAGATTGCTGCCAGAGAATGTGTTTTTCGGCTTAAAGTGCCATATTACATAGTTTTTTTTTAATTAAATTTTTGAAATTTCGAAATTCTACAAATTTACTTCGAAAATTTTTTAAAATATTGCACTGTAAGCTGTAAAATTATTTATCTGCAGGCAATCTAAAACAAGAAAAATGTCAAATCAAAACATTCTATGCAATCACAACGCAATTTTTTCAAAATATTCACTGTTTGAAATTTCTGTATAAGATTTTTACAGCATATCTAATGAAAAAACCGTTTACCGCATATTACTATCGATCTTTGTTTTTGAGAAATTTAATTTTGAAATCAGGGTGTTATTTGCTGGACACCCTGTATATACACATAATACATATGTATATACATATACTATACAACTAAAGGTGACCGGTCAGTTGCAGTTTTTTACGTTTTGTTAAATATTTAGAAAAATACGTGACGAATTATCCTGAAACTCCGGATGTGTAAATTGAACAGTACAGGTCAATTTAATAGTCAAGTACAGGTCCGCGATGATTTTTTTTGGGAAACCCCAATACGGGACCGTCAACAAATTAAAAAAACACAAATATCTTTTGGTTAATCCTGTCAGAACTAATATAGCAAAAGCATTCAAACTGTAAATTTTGATTAAAGGACTAACTGTAACAAACTGTGTTCAATTTTATGAGGATAACATGTATACTCAAAGAAAAATTGAGTTTTTCATAAAAAGAGTCACAAATTTGGCCAAGTTTTTTTGCTTAAAATTTGCAGAGTTCTTAATTTTTGAAAAAATGTTCGGCTTAGAAAACATGACAAACAACATTGTACACAATATCCTGTAATCCGAATTAAAAATAGTAAAAGTTGTTTGAAAAATGAGCAGGTTTACTAAATAATGTTTCACTGTACATGTGCGAATGCAATCGAAATATAATGTACATACTGTGTTAGCGAAATGTATAGAGCAACTTTTGTGAAAATCTCAAAAACATAGTTTGAAAATTCTGAACATTATCGTCGATAGAATAAGCTTAAAATCCGTTGTTCCCAAAATGAAGTAAAATGATGAGGGGGTGGATCAATATATCCATTGATTAGTATCAATATAGCATACACAATATAACATGTACAAGTATATTTGGATAGAGACATTGATTTTTTTGCTTCCTTTTGGGAAGAACGGATTTTGCTGTTATTCCACCGACGATAATTTTCAGAATTTTCAAGCTGTGTTTTTCAGACTTTTACAAAAGTTGCTCTATACATTTATCTAGCATATTATAAACATTATATTCTGATTGCATTCATATATGCACAGGGAAACATTATTTAATAAATTTGCTCTTTTTTCTTACAATTTTTTTTATACTTTAATTCTGATTACAGAGTATTGTGTACAATGTTGTTGTCATATTTTCTGCAAATATTTTATATTAAGTACTATGCAAATTGTAAGAAAAATCTTGGCAAAATTTGGGACTTTTTATTAAAACCTTAATTTCTCTTCATAAAAATGCACAGTCGTGCAAAGAAAAGTAAACACCCTCCCCCCTATTAACTTCACAAATTATCGTAGAGGAAAGTTACTCGTGCCGAACGATTGGAAATAAATTCTACTTTAAATGATGTATAGAAAAATGTCTTAAGGGGCCAACTACATACTAAAACAAATCCAAACTTTATTTTTTCATAACAATACCCAATTTTAACAAAATATTTAAAATCTTCGGTTCAAACTATGCCTAGTCACAAAACTTCAAGCGATTCGAGGAATACGTTTTTATATTTTTAATAATATCTCCTTAAATTATTTTCCTGATGTGCTAATTTTTTTAGGTAGCAATAATATTAAAATACCCAAACATAAATACGTTGAATTTGCAACTTTTACTATTTTACGATATGAATTATGAATTATGTAATTAATATTCGACAAAATTACGAAATACAGCCTATATGTTTGGTGTATTTAGATTTATTAAGTCCTGAATTATGAAAATTCTAAAATTTCAAATTTTCTTTTCAATTAGTTTTCAAATTAAGCTTAAAAAACGGCAAATAATGTTTGGGACCGTTTACGACAGAAGTGACTAGATATTTTGAAATTTCTTATGCTATCATGTAATCTAGCAGTCTTCAATGACCACTTGAGGGGCGGCTAAGATGCCTTGATCTGGAAAAGGGCTCTCCTAGTCAACAATCCAGTATGGAATTTCAATTTGGATACAGCCCCTAATATATGCCCGTTTTAAAATTATATCTCGAAAACTTATTGTACGAATTGCATGAAAATTTATTTTTAGGCTAATTGAAGGGTGTAAAGTTAATTTATGCAGTCAAAATTGGATACTGCTATAACAAAAACAATGTTAGGGTTCGTTTTAATATGTAGATGGCCCCTTAAGCACATTTTATATACATCATTACATCGTTTGGTACCAATAACTTTTTTTTACGAAGGAGTAGGGATGTTTGTTTTTTTTCCCACGACTGCAGATAGTTTATTACAGTAAGCCACTTAAATATAATCTATAGATTGTACGCTTTTGCTACATTAGTTTTGTTAGGATTATCCAAAAGATAATCTTTCTTTTTTAATTTGTTGAAGTTCCCCTTTGGGGTTTCCTAAAAAAATCTTCGCGGATATGTATGGCCTGTACTATTCTGTGTACACGTCTGGAGTTTAAGATTAACTCCTCATGTATTTAGATATTTAACAAAACGTTTAAAATGCAAGTGACCGATCAGCTTTGGCCTTATAGTGCATATACAAAGAGACACATGGATATGATGACTTTCTGAATAAATTACAAGTCGTGATGTTAATTGTAAACTTTGAATCTTTAATAATACATAATGATAATATTTTATCACCCGACACATAAGTAATTCTATTAGTTGTCTCTCAAATCAGACAAATGTAATATATATATATATATATATATATATATATATATATATATATATATATATATACAGGGTGTATCTAAACTACTGGGCAAAACTTTAAGGGGTGATAGTACACATTAAGACAAATAATATTAAATGGGAAACTAAGGGTCCCAAAAGTATTCCGAAGGAGATAGGCGCTATCAAAGTTTAGGGTCCAAAATTTTAAATGATTATAAAAAACGGAAAAATTGATCGATTCGTTTGCGGTTTTCACTAAAACTATTCTTTATGTCATTGTTGTCTTGAAATTAAATTATAAAGTTAAATTTTAAAAAATGCCGATAGAGGGCGCTTTAGACTTTGGAGTAACGAACAACTATTTTTTACCGTTATTTTTTGCATCTCATTAAATTTTTTTAGAAGTTTAGACATAAACTTAAATTTTGAGCTCGGAATCTGTTGTTAAGTAGAGCAAACTGAACTGTGTTTAATGGGAATGTGTAGGTTCAAATTTCAAATGATTATAAAAAAACAGAAAAATTGGTCAATTTATTTGCGGTTTTCACTAAAATTATTCTTTATGTCAGTATTGTCTTGAAAATAAATTATACATACAAATTTCAAAAAATGCCGATAGAGGGCGCTTTAGACTTTGTAGTAACAAACAACTATTTTTTACCGTTATTTTTTTGCATCTCATTAATTTCTTTTAGAAGCTTAGATATAAACTTAAATTTTGAGCTGAAAATTTGAATCGTTGAAAGTGGTTAAGTACCGCAAACTTTAATGTGTTCAATGGGGGTGAGGAGGTTCAAATTTCAAATGATTATAAAAAACGGAAAAATTGGTCGATTCGTTTGCGGTTTTCTCTAAAACCATTCTTTATGTCAGTATTTCCTTGAACATAAATTTTAAAGATAAATTTCAAAAAATTCCGTTAGAGGGCGCCGTAAACTATAGAGTAACCAACAACTATTTTTAACCGTTATTTTTTTTTTAATTTAAATAGATGTTTTAAAATCTTAGACTTAAATTTTGAGCTCAAAATCTGAATCGTTGTGAGTAATTAAGTAGCGAAAAATTGAACTGTGTTCGTAGGGTAGGCAGGGTAACATTTCAACTCCTGAACACAGTTCAATTTGCGCTTCTTAACCCCTCTCAACGATTCAGAGTTTGAGCCCAAAATTTAAGTCTAAGCTTTTGCAAGCATTTAATTAGATACAAAAAATAACAGTTAAAAATTGTTGTTGGTTACTCTAAAGTTTAAGGCGCCCTCTAACGGAATTTTTTGAAATTTATCTTTAAAATTTATTTTCAAGGAAATACTGACATAAAGAATGGTTTTAGAAAAAACCGCAAACGAATCGACCAATTTTTCCGTTTTGTATAATCATTTGAAATTTGAACCTTCCCACCCCCATTGAACACCGTTAAGTTAGCGCTACTTAACCACTCTCAACGATTCAGATTTTCAGTTTAAAATTTAAGTTTATGTCTAAGCTTAAAAAAATTTTAATGGGATGCAAAAAATAACGGTAAAAAATAGTTGTACATTACTCCAAAATCTAAAGCGCCCTCTATCGGCATTTTCTGAAATTTATATATAATATTTATTTTCAAGACAATACTGACATAAAGCATAGTTTTCGTGAAAACCGCAAACGAATCGACCAATTTTTCTGTTTTTTATAATTATTTCAAATTTTGGACGCTAAACTTTGATGGCACATATCTCCTTCGGAAGACGCTTGGGACACTTAGTTCCCATTCAATATTATTTGTCTTTATGTGTACCATCACCCCTTAAACTTTTGCCCAGTTTTTTAGATACACCCTGTATATATATATATATATATATATATATATATATGTATATATATATATATATACAGGGTGTTTCTAAATTCATGGTACAAACTTTAAGGGGTGATAGTACACATCAAGACAAACAATATTAAATAGGACATCAAGGGTCCCAAACGTTTTTCCGAAGGAGATAGGCGCCATTAAAGTTTAGGGTCCAAAAATTCAAATGATTATAAAAAACAGAAAAATTGGTCGATTCGTTTGCAGTTTTCACTAAAATTAATCTTTATGTCAGTATTGTGGTGAAAATAAATTATAAAGATAAATTTCAAAAAATGCCGATAGAGGGCGCTTTAGACTTTGGAGTAAAGAACAACTATTTTTTACCATTATTTTTTTATTCTCATTAATTTTTTTTAAAAGCTTAGACATAAACTTAAATTTTGAGCTCAAAATCTAAATCGTTGGGAGTAGTTAAGTAGCGCAAACTTAAGTGTGAGGAAGGTTCAAATTTCAAATCATTATAAGTAACGGAAAAATTGATCAATTATTTTGCGATTTTCACTAAAATTATTCTTTATGTCTGTATTATCTTGAAAATAAATCATAAAGATGAAATTTAATAAAAAATGCCGATAGAGGGCACTTTAGACTTTGGAGTAACGTACAACTATTTTTTACCGTTATTTTTTGCATCTCATAAATTTTTTTAGAAGCTTAGATATAAACCTAAATTTTGAGCTGAAAAATCTAAATCGTTGGGAGTGGTTAAGTAGCGCAAACTGAGCTGTGTTCAATGGGAGTGGGGAGGTTCAAATTTCAAATGATTATAAAAAACGGAAAAATTGGTCGATTCGTTTGCGGTTTTCGCTAAAACTATTCTTTATGACAATATTTCCTTTAAAATAAATTGTAAAGATAAATTTAAAAAAACTCCGTTAGAGGGCACCTTAAACTTTAGTGTAACCAACAATTATTTTTAATTGTTACTTTTTGCATCTAATTAAATGCTCGTAAAAGCTTACACTTAAATTTTGAGCTGAAATTCTAAATCGATGGGAGGGTTAAGAAGCGCAAACTAACTGTGTTCAGTATTTAAAATGTTACTCTCCTCAACCTTCGAACACAGTTCAATTTTCTGCTACTTAATTACTTACAACGATGCAGATTTTGAGCTCAAAATATAATTTTTAACTTTTACAAGCATTTAATTAGATACAAAAAATAATAATTTATTATAATTGTTGGTTACTCCAATGTTTAAGACGCCCTCTGACGGCTGTTTTTGAAAGATATCTTTAAAATTTATTTTCAAGTAAATATTAACTTAAGGAATAGTTTTAGCGAAAACCGTAAACGAATCGACCAATTTTTCTGTTTTTTATAATCATTTGAAATTTCGACCTTCCCACACCCATTGAACACAGTTCAGTTTGCGCTACTTAACCACTCCCAACGATTAAGATTTTCATCTCAATATTTAAGTTTATGTCTAAGCTTCTAAAAAAATTTTATGAGATGCAAAAAATAACGGTAAAAAATAGTTATACGTTACTCCAAAGTCTAAAGCGCCCTCTATCGGCATTTCATGAGTTTTATCTTTATAATTTATTTTCAAGATAATACCGACAAAAAGAATAATTTCAGTGAAAATCGCAAATCAATTGACCAGTTTTTTCGTTTTTTATAATCATTTGAAATTTGAAGCTCCCTCCATAGTTCAGTTTCCGCTACTTAACCACTCCCAACGATTAAGATTTTCATCTCAAAATTTAAGTTTTTGGTTTAAGCTTCTAAATAAATTAATGAGATGCAAAAAATAACGGTAAAAAATAGTTGCTTGTCACTCCAAAGTCTAAAGCGCCCTCTATCGGTATATTTTGAAATGTATCTTTATAATTTATTTTCAAGACAATACTGACATTAAGAATAGTTTTAGTGAAAACCGCAAACGAATCAGCGAATTTTTCTGTTTTCTATAACCATTTGAATTTTTGGACCCTAAACTTTAATGGCGCCTATCTCCTCCGGAAGACGTTGGGGACCCTTAATTTCCTATTTAATATTCCTTGTCTTGATGTGTACTATCAACCCTTAAAGTTTGTACCATGAATTTAGAAACACCCTGTATATATATATATTTATTTATATAGGGTGATTCTAATTTTTTTTCACAATAAAAGAAGGGTGACAGTACACATCAACACAAACAATATTAAATAAGAGACCAAGGGTCCAAAACGTTTTCCAAAGGAGATAACCGCCATTAAAGTTTAGGGACCAAAATTTCAAATAAACATAAAAAACGGAAAAATCGGTCGATTGATTTGCGGTTTTGAGCTCAAAATCAAAATCGTTAGGAGTGGTTAAGTAGCGCAAACTGAACTGTGGGGAAAGGTTCAAATTTCAAATGATTATAAAAAACGGAAAAATTGGTCAATTGATTTGTGATTTTCAGTAAAATTATTCTTTATGTCGGCATTTTCTTGAAATTAAATTATAAAGATAAATTTCAAAAAATGCCGATAAAGGGCGCTTTAGATTTTGGAGCAACGAACAACTCTTTTTTGCTGGTATTTTTTGCATCTCATTAAATGTTTTATTAAGCTTAGACTCAAACTTAAATTTTGAGCTCAAAATCTGAATAGTTGAGAGTGGTTAAGTAACACAAACTGAGCTGTGTTAAGAGGGTTCACATTTCAAATGGTTATAAAAAACGGAAAAATTGGTCGATTGATTTGCGGTTTTCACTAAAACTATTCTTAATTTAGGTATTTTCGTAAAAATAAATTATAAAGATAAATTTCAAAAAATGCCGATAGAGGGCGCTTTAGACTTTGGAATAACAAACAACTCTTTTTTGGGGTTATTTTTTGCATCTTATTAAATGCTTTCGTAAGCTTAGACTTAAATTTTGAGCTCAAAATCTGAATAGCTGGGAGTGGTTAAGTAGACAAACTTAGCTATGTTCAGAGGGTTCAAATTTCAAATGATTGTAAAAAAACGGAAAAATTGGTCGATTCTTTTGCGGTTTTCGCTAAAACTAATTTTTGAATCAGCAATTTCTTGAAAATAAATTTTAAAGATTAATTTCACAAAATGCCGATAGAGGGAGCCTTAGACTTTGGAGTAGTGTACAACTATTTTCAACTGTTATTTTTTTAATCTCATTAAATGCTTTCAAATGCATAGACTTAAATTTTGGGCTCAAATTCTGAATCGTTGGGAGTGTTTAAGTAGCGAAAAATTGAATTGTTTTCGAGGAGGAATTAGGGTTAAATTTCAACTCCTGAACCACACTTTAGTTTGCGCTTCTTAACCCCGCATAACGATTCAGAATTTGAACTCAAAATTTAAGTTTAAATCTAAGCTTCCGAAAACATTTAAAAAGCTTTTGCAAACATTTAATTAGAACCAAAAAATAATGGTTAAAATGAATTGTTGGTTAATCTGAAGTTTAAGGCGCCCTCTGACGGAATTTATCTTAAAATTTATTTTCAGGAAGATACTGACTTAAAGAATAGTTTTATTTTAAACCGCAAAGAATCGACCAAATTTTCCATTTTCTATAATTATTTTAAATTTGAACCTCCCCCCTCCCCCTTAAATACAGTTCAGTTTGTGCTTCTTAACCACTCCCTGCTATTCAGATTTTGAGCTCAAAATTTAAGTCTAAGCTTCCGAAATCATTTTATGAGATGCAAAAAATAACGGCAAAAATAGTTGTCCGTTACTCCAAAGTCTAAAGCACCCTCTATCGACACTTTTTGAAATTTATCTTTATAATTTATTTTTAAGAAAATACCAACATAAAGAATAGTTTTAGTGAAAACCACAAATCAATGACCCAATTTTTCCGTTTTTTAAAATCACTTAAAATTTGAACCCTCTGAACACAGTTCAATTTGTGCTACTTAACTACTCCCAGCTTTCAGATTTTGAGCTCAAAATTTAAGTTTGAATTTATGCTTACGAAAACATTTAATGATATGCAAAAAATACCGGCAAAAAATAGTTGTTAGTTACTTCAAAATCTAAAGCGCCTTCTATCGGCATTTTTTAAAAATTTATCTTTATAATTTAATTTTAAGAAAATGCCGGCATAAAGAATAATTTTAGTGAAAACCGCAAATCAATCGAACAATTTTTCCGTTTTTTGTTTATTTGAAATTTTGGTTCCTAAACTTTAATGGCGGCAATCTCCCTTGGAAAACGTTTTGGACCCTTTGTCTCCTGTTTAATATTGTTTGTCTTGATGTATACTATCACCACTCTTTTATTGTAAAAAAAAAATAGAATCACCCTGTATATACAGGGTGTATCTAAACTACTGGGCAAAATTTTGAGGGGTGATAGTATACATCAAGACAAATAATATTAAATGGGAAACTATGGGTCCCAAACGTCTTCCGAAGGAGATAGGCGCCATCAAAGTTTAGGGTCCAAAATTTGAAATGATTATAAAAAACGGGAAAATTGGTCGATTCGTTTGCGGTTTTCACGAAAACTATTCTTTATGTCAGTATTGTCTTGAAAATAAATTATAAAGATAAATTTCATAAAATTCCGATAGAGGGCGCTTTAGACTTTGGAGTAGCGAACAACTATTTTTTTCCGTTATTTTTTGCATCTCATTAATTTTTTTTAGAAGTTTAGACATAAACTTAAATTTTGAGCTCCAAATCTGTGGTTAAGTAGAGCAAACTAAACTGTGTTCCGTGGGAGTGGATAGGTTCAAATTTCAAATGATAATAAAAAACAGAAAAATTGGTCAATTGATTTGAGGTTTTCACTAAAATTACTCTTTATGTCAGTATTGTCTTGAAAACAAGTTATACAGATAAATTTCAAAAAATGTCGACAGAGAGCGCTTTAGACTTTGGACAATACTGACATAAAGAATCGTTAATTTTTTTAGAAGCTTAGACAAAACTTAAATTTTGAGCTGAAAATCTGAATCATTGACAGTGGTTAAGTAACGCAAACTGAACTGTATTCAATGGAGGTGGAGAGATTCAAATTTCAAATGATTATAAACGACGGAAAAAATTGGTCGATTCGTTTGCGGCTTTCTCTAAAACCTTTCTTTATGTCAGTATTTCCTTGAAAATAAATTTTAAAGATAAATTTAAAAAAATTCCGTTAGAGGGCGCCTTAAACTTGAGAGTAACCAACAACTATTTTTAACCGTTATTATTATTATTTTTTTAAATAGATGTTTTAAAATTTTAGACTTAAATTTTGAGCTCAAAATCTGAATCCTTGTGAGTATTTAAGTAGCGAAAAATTGAACTGTGTCGTAGGGTAGGCAGGGTAACATTTCAACTCCTGAACACAGTTCAATTTGCGCTTCTTAACCCCTCCCAACGATTCAGAATATGTGCTCAAAATTTAAGTCTAAGCTTTTGCAAGCATTTAATTAGATACAAAAAATAACAGTTAAAAATTGTTGTTGGTTACTCTAAAGTTTAAGGAGTCCTCTAACGGAATTTTTTAAAATGTATCTTAAAAATTTATTTTCAAAGAAATACTGACATAAAGAATGGTTTTAGAGAAAACCGCAAACGAATCAACTAATTTTTCCGTTTTGTATAATCATTTGAAATTTGAACCTTCCCACCGCCATTGAACATAGTTCAGTTTGCGCTACTTAACCACTCTCAACGATTCAGATTTTCAGCACAAAATTTAAGTTTATGTCTAAGCTTCTAAAAAAATTTAATGAGATGCAAAAAATAACGGGAAAAAGTAGTTGTACGTTACTCCAAAGTCTAAAGCGCCCTCTATCGACATTTTTTGAAATTTATCTTTATAATTTATTTTCAAGACAATACTGACATAAAGAATAGTTTTAGTGAGAACCGCAAATCAATTGACCAATTATTCTGCTTTTTATAACCATTTGAAATTTGAACCTACCCACTCCCAATAACCACAGTTCAGTTTGTTCTACTTAACCACAGATTTTGAGCTCGAAATTTAAGTTTATGTCTAAACTTCTAAAAAAAAATTATGAGATGCAAAAAATAACGGGAAAAATAGTTGTTCGTTATTCCAAATCTAAAGCGCCCTCTATCGGCATTTTTTGAAATTTATCTTTATAATTTATTTTCAAGACAATACTGACATAAAGAATAGTTTTCGTGAAAACCGCAAACAAATGGACCAATTTTTCCGTTTTTTATAATCATTTCAAATTTTGGACCCTAAACTTTGATGGCGCCTATCTCCTTCGGAAGACGTTTGAGACCCTTAGTTTTCCATTTAATATTATTTGTCTTTATGTGTACTATCACCCCTTAAAGTTTTGCCCAGTAGTTTAGATACACCCTGTATATATATTGTTATTTATACGGTACAAAACTGGCGCATGGGGTGCCAGTTTAAAACAGTTATATTAATAGTAATAAACCGTAAAATTAGCAAGTAACATACCATTCAGCAGTAATATACTGTCTAATTCATTTATCGGCGGTATATTACTGCTTATTTTACAATGTAACGCTGGCGCCCCAGTGGCCTGTATTAGTATGTAAAATCAACAATTTCTTTTGCAGCGTATTAAACCAATGAAAATAATTGGCAAATTTGTAGAAGTGTCAAATTCTACAAACAAAGAAAAGGAAAGTAAAGAAAATAAATAATCTATAGTTATTTGAGAGTAAGTTTGGATAGCACTGTTTCTGGTACTGAGTGAATCATGAATTTAGCGATTAGGTTATTAGATAATTCCTTCTCAGTCAGTCAACCATTAAAAATCGAAAATTATGCTTGCAAATAGTTCACTTAAATTGGATTAGGCCATATTCTATGTTGATTGAAGCTGATGTTATTACTTGTAATGCAAGATGATGCTTGCGCTCTCGATAGATTTTTTGATTTTGCATATCGAGATAAGTCGAATATTTATTATCAGAATTAATTCGAGAATTTTTTGCACTGAACGTGGAAATACAGCTCATATTCAAAATATTAGAATAATTGAGAAAAAGTAATAAGAAAAAATTATTTGTCATTTATTTATTTTTTATACTAAGTAAATGCAATTAAATTTCTTATAAATTAAATCTGGAATGTTTAGATAAGATTTTAACATTTATAAAATATAAAATACAGCACAATAAATTAGGTATACAGCTTCCTTAAACACACCAGAATATTAGAATAAAATTTAGATTGGTTCAAAATATTAGAATATTTTATTTTACGCAACAATATTACCTTATGAATATGAAGTAAATGGTAGTTAATATTTTGTAGCATCCCCTTTAGCTTTCATAACAGCGTACAATCGATCTTGCATACTATATACAAGGTGTTTACAAACATTTCTATCAATATTAGCCCAAATAGACTTTATACGTGCCACTAACTCAGTTTTACTTGAAGGAGGATTTTCTTGAAGTTTTTTCTTCATTATACACCATAAGTTTTCGATGGGATTAAGATCTGGTGAATTTGGTGGCCAAGGAAGTACCTTAATGTTGCGTTGGCGGAACCAATTCTTAGTTGACACCGAGGTATGCGGGGACGCTAAATCTTGTTGAAAGATGAAATCATCTTCAAATAAATCTTCTGATGATAGAATCATGTAATATTCTAAAATTTCTTGATATATCAGAGAGTTAACCTTTTCGTAGACGATGCATAACTTTCCAGGTCCTTCTGCACTCATACAACCCCAAACCATGACACTAGCACCAAATTTTACGGAACGTTTAAGGCATTCTTTATCAAATGCTTCTTGCTTCATTCTCCAAACTTGAATACCTTGATTACCATATGAAACACAAAACATACTTTCATCACTAAATAATATGTTTTTCCAATCTTCATTGCTCCATAAACGTCTTGATTTACACCAATTCAATCTTATACGCTTTTGTCTTGCAGTCATGAGAGGTTTTGTTTTCGGTACACGAGATTCAAATTTAAATTTATGGAGACGTCTTAATGTTGTCGATGTAGAAACTTCAACTCCTTCTTCTTTCCATTTTCGGTGCAAGAATCGCACACTTTTAAAACGGTTTTTCTTAACTATACGCTTCAGTTTCCTGTCATCTCTAGCAGATGTTTTTGGTTTTCGGCCACCATTTCGGCGATTATTTTGAAATTTTCCAATTTTTGAATATTGTGTTAGTATTTTACTAACGCTCGATTGCGAACAATGTAAATAATTCGCTATAAAACATTGATTTTTACCGTGCCGATACAAATCAACCATACGAAGTTTAGTAGTTTCAGGAATATCACTCACACGGCCCATTTTAAGACGAAAAAGAAACAAACTGCAAAAAAGAATACTGATTTTAAATAAAATAGTCTGAATTTAATCAATGATGCCACCAGTTAAGAATTGGTAATAATTAAAGGAGAATTAATGTGAAATATTCTAATATTTTGAACCACTTGAATAAATATTCTAATATTTTGACTTTTCAAAATAATTTTTTTTTGCAATTAATCTTTTCAAAAATGATATTAAATTTAAGATAACAAGTAAGTTTAATCAACAATAAGTTCTTAATAAAAATATCGTTTGCATATTTTCATTAAAAGACATTAAATTACCAAACGATATTTTCAATTTCTAAAAAAAAAGTAATTATTCTAATATTTTGAATATGAGCTGTATCCTTTTCCAAAAAATACTGAAACGAAATTCAATGTATTATAGCGTATTAAGTTTTAATTGTAAATGTGTAGGATGCTTTTAAAGTTCTTGTTAGTTCTCACACTATTAAAATCAGCAGCAAACTGTCCAATCATTTAACAATTTTTATAAAAATGGGTTGTATAACCATAATTCATTTCTATTCTGACTAAGAGAAACGTTTCATATTATGGTCAAATAACTGTTATTTTTAAGGGGACAGTGGACCTTTATTTGAGCAAAATCATCTACAGCAATATCGTCAGAAAAAAAGTCTATTTCTGGGGTATAATAGTACCTAAACAGTTTTTTTCTTATTAAAATATCATTTATGAAGGTTTTAAGGAGTAAATAATAAGGATAAATTTATTTATATACTTTAAATCTGTTTTTCTTGAAACTAGTTTTTCAGCGTTTTTAGATTTTTGAATTGCTCCTTGCGTCTTAATTTTTTATCAATATTTATAAAATTGATAAAGAAGTATCCTGATATTATTTAAAAAGAAATTGTGTAAGCTTTTTAAAATTCGTCTTCATTAAGATAGCCAAATTTTACTTTTTACTTATTAAAAGGCAAAATTTTGATGAAAATCAATAAGGAATTTAGAAAAAAATCTGTAAAATAATAACTATTCAAGAGATTTAATAAATCTTACACAAATTTGTTTATAATATAGTTTTAAGTAATACAAATGCAAAAGCAAGAAAATATTAAAAAAATTAAGACACGAGGAGCATTTTAAAATTTCGTTTAAAAATTTAAATTTTTGTAAAAAAATTACAAATTTTAATAAGGTTGGAAATTTTTTGAAGGTATTCTATATGCTTTTGGTGAAATGTATATATGCACAAAATTTCATATTGCTATGACAAAAATGAATAAAATAAATTTTTAACGTCCACCGTCCCCTTCAAAGCATTTTAATGACTGGAAAGTTTATAGCAGATTTCTATCAGCGTAACGGCTGTCAATTGTTTTCTAAACATAAATTATAGGATCCAGGAACCACATAAAAAATTAAATTTCGCATTTTATTATGCGCATAGCCCCTTGTAAAACAAATTACATATTTAAAAGTTGTAATTTATTTCTATGTAAATATTTTTTGTAATTGAAAGTATCTTACTATCATCAGCGGTTTAAGAGATAATCGCCAAAAGATCTAATTGGAATCACATGGTAAATAATGTTGTAAATGATACAGGTTATTCGCTTCTCATACTTGTGGAAGTTCTACTTTTTACTACTGAGACTTTTTTATGATAGTGAATAATAAATTTGCTTTCTTTCATTTCTACAAAAGAATTTTTTTAGTGCATAGAACACTTATCCGATCACACTGAATAAAAGTTATGAAGGAGAAACCGCTCCTAAACAGTTGCTTTTATTGTATTTAAACTAAGTATTCACCAAAAATACTCATTTTTTTTAAATTTATCATTTGTAGTGTTAAATCCTGTGACAGAATCAGAACTTTGGGAAACGGATTGCAAATCTGTTCTATTTTAAATTCACCTTTTCATAAATCTCATAAATGTGAGCATGATTTATGTATCTCTTCGAGACCAAAGAGATGTTTTGTAGCAAGTTAAAGAAAAAAATTCTACAAAAACCAATGGTCTACCAGTAACCAGTTCCTCATATTCTAAATGCATTCAGCTAAGCAATGAATTCGTCATTTCGCATCATTTATGATGGTTGGTAGCAGAACATGTGTAAAACGAAGATCGAAAATGAAGCAGTTTGTGACACTTAAGTGACCATCGATGGAGCAAAAACTTGCTACGCTTTTCAACTTAATTGTATCCAAATGTGTGCTTGTTCGTAGTAATATTATTCACTTGTCAGACAGTGATATATGACATTTTAAATTTTGCCGGTTTTCTAGAATTTCGATACGAACTATCTATAATTTTGTTTTGAATAACTATGCGTTAATATTCAGAAACTGTTATTTCTTGACAAGAACGTACGATAAGTAAATTGGTGATAATAAACCTTCAATCATTCATTTTTCTTTCCTAAATTTATAACAAAGTTATTTATTTGTTTAATCTTATATATAGAGAGAGAGATAGATAGATAGATAGATATAGATATTATCCAATTGGTAGTTTTGATGTGTCTTGTTTTTGATGGTTTTTCTTCATTCGGTTTTGGTTTTGTGTGTGTTGATAGTAACAAATTCGTATTGTTCTGCTTTTTCATGGCAAATACGAAGATGAAACCACACACTTTATTTGTAGTTCCAAAGTATTTGGGACCTGCAGATTCTACTTTGGTTCTACAAATTCCATTTGTATTCATATTAATTATTTATTTTTTCCGTCCATGTTTAATATGCTATAAGTTATTAAATTCAATGGTTCATATATTGTAATAGTATTAATGGTTTTATATATATACATATATATGTATATATATTATTTTTATTTGGACAGAAATAAATATTAAAAAATCGTAATATAAAAGGTATTACAAATATTTCAAATTCTTGTTTTTTTTTTTTTTTTTTTTTTTTTTTTTTTCTATCTCTCTCCTACAAATAGAATTTAACGCTATGCTTTTTTCCTTACTATGATAAAAGAATAGCGTTGAGAATGTTATCCTCGTAAGCCAAAATTCACCATGTCAAAATGTCATTCATTGCAAGGAAAATCATTAGATGCAATTTATCAAAATTTTATTTAATTAAGATTTTTTTTTCAAATAATGCATTGAACGTAAGTAAATTTGAAGATACTATTATACGTAGTAAATTTAATAATGTAAAAAGTTCCTTTTTGCTAACACTAATAGCATCAAAAGGACATGTGGTTATTCACAATGACTAGGTGTCAAAAATTTAAATACATTTTATCATTCATGCATGAACAGTTTCTTCCTTCAAAATTATATTAAATGTATTATATATAATTTCCTTCATAAATTTTATGAAATATTTATCATTCAATTTTCCCTTTCTATTTTTTTACAGCAGAAGAATTTTGAAAATATGAGTTTTAAATGAATGAAAATATTCATGACGATCACAAAAATATTAATTATACTAAAACAAACTTGTACAATTTCTGATTCATTTGATTATAATGACAGTTTTTACATTCTTCTATCTTTACAAGAAGAAAGTATTGGATTCATGAAAATTTTCGACTTCCGGTTTTCGACGGATTTATACGTTTTAGGAGGTCCTGAACACGTTTTGACTATTTTTAGAAAATGTCTGTCTGTGAGTCTGTCCGTCTGTCTGTCTGTCTGTCTGTCTGTCTGTCTGTCTGTCTGTCTGTGTGTCTGTCTGTATGTGACAAAAAATTTGTGGGCGCTCTATCTCAAGAACTAATGCTCGAAATTTAATAAAATTTTATATTCAGTTAGACCTTGATATGAATTAGTGCCTATTGGTTTTTGGTGAAAATTGGCTAGCAGGTGGCGCTGCTATACTACGTTTTTCATGATTTTCAAGATTGCTATATCTCAAGAACTAAAGCACAGAATTTCATCAAACTTCAGATTCTGTGAGACCTTGATATACATAGACGCTGATTAAGTTTTGGTGTAAATTGGCCAGCAGGTGGCGCTGCTATGCCACGTTTTTCATGATTTTCATGATAGCTATATCTCAAGAACTAATGCACAGAATTTCACCAAACTTCAGATTCCACGATACCTTCAGATACATAGTCGCCGATAAGGCTTTCATGTGAACTGCCCTATAGGTGGCGCTGCTATGCTACATTCTGCACGATTTTTGCGATAGCTATATCTCAAGAACTAATGCAGAGAACTTCATCAAATTTCAGATTCTGTTACACTAGAATATATAACATAATTAGACGCCGATTACATTTTGGTATAAACCTCACAACAGGTGGCGCTGCTATGCTACGTTTTTCATGATTTTCACGATAGCTATATCTCAAGAACTAATTCACAGAATTTAACCAAACTTCAGATTCCGGGAGACCTTGAGATATATGGACGCTGATTAGGGTTTTGTGTGAATTGCCCAATAGGTGGCGCTGCCATGCTACATCTTGCACGTTTTTTGCGATAGCTATATCTCAAGAACTAATGCAGAGAACTTCATGAAATTTCAGATTCTGGTACACTATAATATATAACATAATTAGACGCTGATTACATTTTGGTATAAATCTCACAACAGGAGGAAGAAACAGGATAGTCTCACAACAGGATAGAAGAAAGTTTTGTGATGGCCACAACATACTAGTTTAGAAACGAGTACGATACAAACGGGATAAAAATTTCATATCGATTAAAGAACGAGGAAGGTGTAATTCTATTTTTATAATGTTTTTAAATGATAACAAAAATAACTGTAAATGATAACAAATGTATAATAATTCAAGAAACTTTTTTTTCATTTGGGTGAGTATAAAATAGAGACGGGTTCGTTTAAAAAAAAAAAAAAATGTGAGATAATCCATTTTAAAAGGTGAACAAAATCTTTTTCATCCACTTCCAAAGTAAACCAAGTCTGTAAACAGATGACATAAATTAAAAAAATATGTGGCAACATATACAGTTCACTGTGGGAATTGATAAAACAGATTTTATGCAACTTCTAAATAAACTCTATCTCTCTCTTTCTCTTTTTTTCTTTTCTTACAAAAGGAGCTTGGTCTACTATGGTTGCGAATCCCTTAATCTATATGAAATCTAAATGGGATTTTCTTACTTTTAAACCAAATAGAAATAAAAATTAAAAAATAACATCTCTGAAAACAAATATTTGTCTGGATATTTCACCATGAAGTGCTTAATACGTATAAAATATGGAAGATTGGATATTAGGATAAAGTAAAATAGGAGGTACTTAAATAGGGAAAATTTACTATCTCTTGCTCGCAGTAATACTGCAATCCTAACAAGGCAACAATAAATTCGAAATCACATGTATAATATTTGGCATTTGACGTGCGTTTAGATACCTTTTTTTTTCGGGAATTACTGGAGTGATTTGAAAATTTTTTTTAATAGTTTTGGCAATAATTAAACAATATATTGATCGTTCTGCAAAAAAATTAAAATATAAATTTAATTCTGCGAAATTTTTAAGAAAATCGGAATTTATTTTTTTCTTTATTTCTTTATTTATTATCTTATTTATAGTGCATTTATATGGTTATCTTCCATGCAATATTTATAGGGAATCACATTAAATAAAAAATACTTTCTTTACTTCCTCTGAAATTGGGATTCTATATCACTAACCTTCTTAAAATAAATTATCATATTCTGTTTTTATCATTATAATAAATAAAATATCTTTTGAAGGATTTTTACACTTGGTTTTTTACTTTTGTTTTCATAACTCCATTTAAATAGTATAAATACAATAATAAGCTGGAAGTCAAACAAAATACTACTATTTTTTTAAATAATACTTTAGAACAAAATTAAAATAACTTAATGCGTGGAAATTTTTCCCAGAGAGAAAATTCGCCATATCAAATGAAAATCAAATTTTGAATTGCTTAAAAGGCGCAAATGCCAACCCAGTGAAAAAGATTCCATGCCGGGATTCGAACCCGGGCCATCAGTATAGCGCACTGACGTTCTACCGACTAAACCACACAGAACGACACTCAGCAAGGAACTTATCACTACTACATGTTGGCAAGGCTACAAACGTAGCACAAGATGGAATATAATCCGCGAGTCACCGATCTGGGGTAATCACGAAACTCAAATCTATCCAGCATCGATTGAATATATTAATGCGTGGAAATTTTTCCCAGAGAGAAGCAATTCAAAATTTGAAATTCAAATTCAAAAATTTTGAAAAATTTTGAAAATTTTGAAATTCAAAATTTGAATTTTAAGCAATTCAAAATTTGATTTTCATTTGATATGTTATATTCAAGGCGAATTTTCTCTCTGGGAAAAATTTCCACGCATTAATATATTCAATCGATGCTGGATAGATTTGAGTTTCGTGATTACCCCAGATCGGTGGCTCGCGGATTATATTCCATCTTGTGCTACGTTTGTAGCCTTGCCAACATGTAATAGTGATAAGTTCCTGGCTGGGTGTCGTTCCGTGTGGTTTAGTCGGTAGAACGTCTGTGCGCTATACTGATGGCCCGGGTTCGATTCCCGGCATGGAATCTTTTTCACTAGGCTGGCATTTGCGCCTTTTAAGCAATTCAAAATTTGATTTTCATTTGATATATTAAAATAACTTGTTATAAATTAAAAATGCAAATGCATTCAAAATTTTTAAAAATTAGGAAACATTAAAAGTACATAGAAATCCAAATAAAAAAATTTATACTGTGTGCGATTAGTATTAATTTATGAATCCAATATTATAATATTTAGGACACAAGTAAGTCTCTGCTTAAAATCATACAAGGAATACTGGATAAACAAGATCATTTTATTAGTATTACTAATTAAACAGTTTGCAAACCTTTCAACTTCTTTAATGGGTAAAATTGGGCCAACGGGTGGAAATGGCAAGGGTTTTTCTGAAAATATAAAAAAAAACTTTTAAATTATAATACACATCAAATCAGTTTAAAATTATTATAGCCTCAAGAAAAATTGTTTTAAAAATGTATGACAGATTTTTTATATTAAAAATGAGTTGAGAGAACGCAAAAAATAGGGTTTTAAAAAAGAAAAAAATTATAACTTCATCGATTCAAAGATCATAACTTCTTTGATTCATGATTATTTCGTTGATATAAATGTGGTCTAACAAAAATTAATCTATTAAGGTAGCAATATGAATCTTATCTCCGCATAGCTTACATGTTTTATTTTAAAATCACGAATATCCGTTAGTTGAGGATAAATATTGAAAAACAGCCGAACTTGGTAATACGGAATGTATTTCTTAATGACAGTAGAATATGGGTAAATAGTCGGAGGGAATTAAACTCAATACATAGACAACCTCGCAGTATATTTGCTTGGCACTCTTGCTGCAGACTTAATTCCCGTATTTTAAATTGTTTTAAATTAAATATAAGGGTGCTGAAAATACAAAGTAGACAATTTCACATAAGCTATGCTTTCTCTTTTAAGAATCTTTTCCTGACTATTTTGCGATAAGAGGTACAGTCCTAATAAAAATTCACAATTTATTCCAATAAGATAACAAGAAACTTCTTATCTGAGCATAGTGGAAAATCGAGCCCGGTACGCTATGGGATATATTTCTAAAAATGAGATTTCTATATTTGGGGACAATCAAAATCGCAGAATAGAATATTACTTCCAATCAGTTATGATGCTTCGTGACAGGAATGAAAAATCTTGGTGTTGATGAAAAGCCAACAGATGGCCTTGTCTGCAGAGACAAAGAATAGTAGAGGAAGGCACATGCAAAATGAACTTTGGTCAAAGGTCAAATTTGATATTCTTTCCCTATTTCGAATATTGTTTCAAAAGATAGTTATTTGCATCTTGTTCGATGCTTGCTGAATCTCATGTTTCTGCGAAAACTTGCGTGAGATCGAGAGATCATTCTTGTAAAAATGTATTGAAACAGGATTTCGTAAATACAAGAGATACTGTTGACAAGGTGTTAAACGAATTATTGAATATATCCAGGAAGTTAGCCTTGAAATTTCAGGTGTTTTTTCACACTATCTAATTTTACTTTTATCTAGAATTTTTTTTAAATGCTTAGTTTAATTTAATCCTTTCGAAACAATCGTCACGTGTACATGATGTATAGAGGACCGTTAACTGGGGCTACTTTGGTTCTTCCGGGATTATTTTGGCCCATCCCATAAACAAAAAATATATATATATATATTATTTGCATTAACAAACAATACGAGATAAATTTGGAGCTTTTGCCCATAAAAAATATTTTAGACCCTACTATAGGTAAATAGTTTGGAGTAACTTGTTGTAAACAACTGTTTTCGTGTGTAAATTTTAACTCACCAAACTTTCTATAGTGAAACAATATGGATAAGAGCTTCAAATAGGGAAAGTTTCAAAATTAAGTACTTTGTCCTTTAATTTGTCATTTAGTAACCTGTCCGGTAACTCATGTGTGATTATAGTTTTTTTTTTTTTTTTTTTTTTCTTTTTGACAGGAAATGTTTACGTTTTTATAAAACTGACATGAAAACTAGTATTTCGGAGCAACTTTGTGCCAGAACTTTTTTAGTCCTAAAATAGCCCCAGTTACTTAAATATGCCTTTTATACAATCAAATCTCTTTAAAAATGTTTAGCAAATTGATACATTAATTGTTTTTATTCCAGTTGTTGAGGATAATATGAGGATGATAAACTGTTTCTCATATTAACAATTGGTTTATTATGTTTAAGGGTACACACTACCTTTGCAACCATCTTTTCAATTGCAAATAATACTGTAATAATACGTGGTGTCACAAAAATTAATATTAAAAATTATATGAAAATTTTTAAAAAATCTTGCATAACAGCTTATTTTACTAAACATTATTCCAAAAAATTAACTTTTTAAAAATCTCTACTACTTTTACAAATATGAATATTTTTGCTTCAATTTTTTTTTTCCAAATTCATTAGAATATACTATATAAAACTGTGCATGGATTTTTGATGTATGGTGTTTTACATCTAATATGATTTTTTTTTTTCGTGTATATTAAAAAATAAAGGAAATTCAACAAACTCTCAATTTAAATATTTTTTTAAATAACTATAAACTTGAATCCATGCACAAAAATGTTAAATGTACCATGGATAATAAGTAAAAAAAATCAAACCTCTATCTAAATTAGTGAAAAAGCCTTAGTATTTATCAAACAAGCAAATTGAAAAAATATGAACAGGGGAGAAAAATCAGTTTTAAATTTTCATTTGTAAGGGTAATAGCGCTGGATCTATTATTAAAATTGACAATATCTCACGATGTAATTGTCGTATTGTTAAAAATGAGGAGTTAAAAAAATCACAATTAAAGAAGCTTTCAGTTAATGTTAAAAAAAGAAAATCTACATTTTGACCAATTTCAAGGTGGTGTGTCCCCTTAAATGATTTCATTTACATATGAAATGTATTCATTTTATATAAAACTAATTGAATGGACCAAAGTGAACCTTTGCTAGTAAACTTAAAAAGTAGTTGAAAAATAAAAAACAAAAAACTTCTCCTTTAAAACCATACAGTTTGCTTTATTTTTTCATGTTAATTTTTTTAATTCAATATCATCGTTGAAAAATCATATAGAATATTTTTTAATTGTGGAAATATGAGTAGAACCAAGAAAAGGGTGGCCGAAAATAGCCAACCCGGCTGGCGGTGCGTACAATTCCTGGTTTTCTCGATCAGTACTTTATTATGGTACTCCCCAACCCCTCCCAACTTTATCACAAATTTTCTGTAATTAAGTAAGGAATCTGTATCAAAATACTGGTTCCAAAAGATTAAAATTTGTGTACAAGATGATCATCGTAAAGGGCAAAAACTGAATAAATGAAAAAAAGAAATTTGCTCCTTTTAAAAAGGCGTTTTATATCATCGTAAATGTAAGGTAGCAATATAATCTAAGCTGTACAAAAATCGAAATTTCAATTTTAACATTAAATATAAGCCAGTTCTGAATATTTTTATGCTAAATTTCACTCTCCGTGATTTTGTGTTTCAAAATTATAGCACAAAAATAGTTGCATTTTTACATGCTTTCCTTTAATTAAAAAACTCGCTTATCTCGGAATGTAAATTGTCATACTTCTTAGCCACAGAATGAACGGGTCGGTACAAGTAAAGTTGATAACATCTTGATTAATGTAAAACGAAAATATTTATTTACATTCAAAATATTTTTAAATATTTCAAAATATTTTATCAATTTAAAAAATTTCAACAATAGCCAACAAATGTATACACAAAGCTTTAAAGTAATATTTTAAAAAAATCATACGTCTGTCATAAGAATTTTAATAACTTCTCGCATCAGTTTAATATGGTAATAGATCACGATAGCGAAATTATCCCAAATAATATCATCTGCGTTAGTGCAAGTGAAAGATGGCTTGGTTCATCTCATTGCTATTATTAGCGTAGTTTCTGCTATTCGCTCTGTTTCACGCAGTAAGTGCCATGACCGCACTTAAATCGAGAAAGCTGAATATGGGAAACCTCTAACAGAAAAAACGATAATGCTAATAACCCCTCCTCTTCATCATTTTATTTTCATGTTTATTTGAAGCTGGATGTAGGATATATAAAGAAATTTCGCTAGTTGACAACGTTCACAGTACATTTAAGTTCCAGCAATACTGGATATTAATTAATTTAATTAATAAATTACTGTTTTGTCTTTATTTGCAAATTTTCTACTATGTAATAATTTTTATTTTATATTTTAGAAAATTTTAAACTTATTTTGTAGTTTAAAATATTTTTTAAGTTAACGACTTTCATTTAGTTTAATTTTACTTTAGTTGTTATTCCAGTAAATTATTTATTGGTCAATATAACCTTTTTTGTGATTATGTTCTATTAGTTTAGGGTCTAAACTTTTATTTATGGACGTATATTTGATTTTTGTTCTGCATTCTTAGTAAATTTAATGAGATAAGAATATTTGAAGAAGTTAGATATGTATACATTTCCGAGCTGTTGCTATTTTAATAAATAATACCCCCTCCCCCCCCCCCAAGTTAGTAATGAATTGAATAAATCATTTTAAGAAAAACAGAAGCATCCCTAATTTAAATGATGCTCTTTTGCTTTGTTACATACTTCTTCAATCTCAAATATCATAATCGTGATTTTTTTTTTCTTTAAAGACTCCTCATAGAGAATATACATATATATATATATATATATATATATATATATATTGTGTGTATCAGAGAAAGAGAAATGGAATTGCGGAATATAACATATTTTCTACACTTAGTTCTCACAAATGAGTTTTCACAAGAAAAGAACATAAGGAAACAAAATAGCAAAATGTGTTAACCGAACTTTTAGATTTTAGGTGTATAATAATAAAAAGTTTATTAATGAAAAGAAAATGTTTAGAAGGAAATTTTTCAATGTGATTTTCTTCAGAGTTCACTTAATCAAATTTCAATGTTAACAATGCTCCAATATTAAAAAAAAAGCTTAAAATAAAACATTTTAAGCATTTTCAAGATTTTTTAAAATCATTTTTATTACTAGTTGCATTGAAATGATATTTATGATTTTTTTCAAATTTAATGTAATAATTGTACGTATGAACATGTATATTATTTTATTTTTCCTATAAACAATAAAACCGTTTTAAACTTTTTCTATAAAATTCGATGATCTGGTTTCCGTTTCTTAAATGATTTTTTTAATATGAAAGAACAAACATTTACTTAGTATTTAGAACGGTATCGATCTGAAGCTAAAATTTTTAGATATAGAAAGGTGTAATGAAATTCATTGGGACAATGTTTAAAATGCAGCTTTTAAAAAATTTTAATGCTTATAAAATTTGAAGCAGAAAAAGAAAGAAAATTCCTTTTTTTTTCTTTTTTTTACAAGGAAGCCATATAAAATTAAATTTCAAGAAAGGTAAATATATGAAAAAGAAAACTGTATGTGAAAATGTTTAGAAGGAAATTTTTCAATGTGATTTTCTTCAGAGTTCACTTAATCAAATTTCAATGTTAACAATGCTCCGACATTAAAAAAAAGCTTAAAATAAAACATTTTAAGCATTTTCAAGATTTTTTACAATCATTTTTATTACTAGTTGCATTGAAATGATATTTATGATTTTTTTCAAATTTAATGTAATAATTGTATGTATGAACATGTATATTATTTTATTTTTCCTATAAACAATAAAACCGTTTTAAACTTTTTCTATAAAATTCGATGATCTGGTTTTCTCTTCTTAAATGATTTTTTTAATATGAAAGAACAAACATTTACTTAGTATTTGGAACGGTATCGATCTGAAGCTAAAATTTGTAGATATAGAAATGTGTAATGAAATTCATTGGGACAATGTTTAAAATGCAGCTTTTAAAAAATTTTAATGCTTATAAAATTTGAAGCAGAAAAAGAAAGAAAATTCCTTTTTTTTCTTTTTTTTTTACAAGGAACCCATGTAAAATTAAATTTCAAGAAAGGTAAATATATGAAAAAGAAAACTGTATCCGAAAATGTTTAGAAGGAAATTTTTCAATGTGATTTTCTTCAGAGTTCACTTAATCAAATTTCAATGTTAACAATGCTCCGACATTAAAAAAAAGCTTAAAATAAAACATTTTAAGCATTTTCAAGATTTTTTAAAATCATTTTTATTACTAGTTGCATTGAAATGATATTTATGATTTTTTTCAAATTTAATGTAATAATTGTATGTACGAACATGTATATTATTTTATTTTTCCTATAAACAATAAAACCGTTTTAAACTTTTTCTATAAAATTCGATGCCGATTGCCGATTATCCAATAATCCCGATTATCCAATAATCGGCAATCTCTTAATGTTCACCAGATAATGAGTGCAACGATCTATTCAGCTTAAAGATTCAAAAGTTATTTGATCCACTTGTTTAATTATATATACACAAAGTATATCAAATTTTATTTGAAAAATAAAATTTATCATATGAAATGCCTCATCGTTCTGAATTAACGTATTACTTAGCGATAGATCACATGCGTAATTTGCTTTAGGAATGTGCAAAATATTATTCCATTAAAAAATGAGCAAACAAAAAAATTCAAGCAATGGGATTTTCTTTATGATCATACAATTTATTATTACTAATGTTGATTCAAGTGACTACAAATAGTTCTGGATAGTTGAGCTCTCTTATAATGTTAAGCGGGAGCCTAATTTAGATCTAAGATACGCTTCACTGATTTAAAGCGAACTTTGGTCTTGCTTCAATGGTCGCGCGTCTTCAGATTTTTGGTCTTTTTCACACAGTTTGAGGCTGAATGTGGTTCCACATTAGACTTGGAGGGAAAGACCAAGTCTTGACTCAAGAGGAAGAAAGCTTGATGACAATTTTGAAGGAGTAATGACCTAGACCCGTTAGTTCATTGAACGGATCTTTTAAACAGAAGATGCAGTTTTTACTCATTTTCCTTACTTTTATTGATTTTTTTTATCTCATCAAAAGTCAAATAAAAATGTATCGCTTCAAATCAGTTTATGCGTATTATTGTTTTCAACCATTTAACCGTAAGCTATTTTGGAGCCTGTTGAAACTTATTTTAATAAACAATCGTATATTTTCTTTTAGATAAAAATATGCTTCTTTTTTTAAAAGCACCTTTACAATACACAATCATTTTATAAATACTAAGCAGCATTTTTTTTTTAATAAACAATCATATTTCCTTTCCAGATTGAAATAGGATTTTTTTTTAATTTAGAAAACCTAACTTTTAAAATTGGTAATTATTTAAGAAATAATAAGCACTATTCATTATGAAGGTGAGAAAATTTTCATTTTCATTTTTCCAGATATTTGTAGATTTCAGCGACAATCTGCTTTCATCTACTGACCATTTTTTAATGAGAAAAAAAAAAGTAGACATCTTTTAATATGAAATATAACTTAAACATAAATGAGAAAACTGCATAAATTCAATCATAAAACTTCTTTTCCAATCTTTAATTGAACTTAAAGGCTTTTGAAAATAAAAAGGCTGCGTAATAAGTAAGAAAGTTTTGCTGCATGCCTCATAAATATATATATATTATATTCAAAATTCATGAAATTAGTAAAGAAAAAATAATATTTTTAATTAATTATTAAGTTACAATTTTTAATTATTTTTTTAATGTAAAATCTATACACAGCAATAATAATAAGTATGAAGAAGCATTGATAGTAAAATCCTATCCTTTATCTTTAAGACATTTTAAACTGTTTATAATTAAAAATGCTTTTCTATATTCATTTTTCTTTCTCTATTTCGTGCGTCTGTGCCATGCACAAAGATGTAAGATTTGGCAAACGCACATCGTTGGCACCTTGAAGTTGGCACCTTGAAGCAAGTTTTAAACTTTTTTTTTAAGACTATTTTAATTTTTTTTTTTTTTTTTTTTTTTTTTTTTTTTTGGTGATGTTTAGTGCGTTTTCTTTTTCTCGACTATTTTTCCTCAATGATAAGAGGAATGTGGTTTCAGTCTTTTAATTCAATGCAGAAAATTTTATTTTGTTTAATATTGCTTCAATAATGTTTATTCGTAATTCGTACAGTATTTTTTTCTTATTTTGCGAGTTTTTTATTTGTTTTTTTTTTTTGTTTTTTTTTTCTTTTGTGTGTGTGTGTGTGTTTCGAGACGGTTTTTTGACATTTTAAGAAATAAATCCATTTTCCATCCTTTGGTCTCCGTAAATTCCAGAAAATTTTCCGTTTTTCTGGAATTTATGGGAATATTTTTTGTTAAAAAACAGTAAATTGTACTGGTGTCCCGATTATCTGTACAATCTCCGTGAAAATGTCTGTTTTTTACCAGCGCATTAGTCAAATGAACAGTGTGCTCTATCTGGTTGGTATAAAAGAATAACTATTAAATTAAAATTTTAATACTAAGAATATATTAATATCACCGATTCTGTAAATTAGTCCAAATATTTTTTTCTTAAAAAACATAAATGCTTGTTCTAGAATAATTAGATAATCTGATAGCATATCAGAAATTATGGCATTATTTTTACATTTTTATTTTGCTCATAAGTGACATAAGGTATTGAAAACAGAGCATTAAGAACTCAAGAAAATTATTTTAAAATCCTTAAACAAAGGTATAATGAAGTGCACCCGTTTAAATATTAATATTTGCGTCATTTTGGAAAATAAGCACATAGCAATCTATCAAAGAAACTTCCTATTTTCTTCACCTTTTTTGAACAGAAATCCTATACTTCGTGAACACGCTATATTTGAGTATTAACAAAAGCTATATTTTTATACATTTCAATTGTATGAACGTGACATCGGACTTTTAGATACTATCGTCGTGTCCCAAGGTTAATTTTGCCCATCAGATCAAAACAATTGTTAAAAATAAGGAAGAGAAAACGAAATTTTATGCTATATGCGCAGGTGTCCTAAAATTAAAAACATTTTCTAGTGGATAGTGAAGAATAAACACGCTTAAATGAGTTCTGGAACTATTAGTTCTGGAATAATAAAGACTATTAAAATATAGGGTAAATTTAAGAAAATGCATTTTAACAGCTTTATATATATATAAGACAAAATTTCGATTCTTAATTAAATATTCATTGCATATGTATGCTAACATAAATTGTTTTTCTGCTGACATAAAGTTTAAGCATTTTTATAAACAAGTATTTTGAACAATAACCGAAATTAATCATTTGCATTGAATATAACAGTAAATATTTTCTAGATTTGTTTAAGTGATATTAATTTTTGCTTTTAAGAAACTTTTGTCGCACAGTCACTTTTGTTTTGCCAGATAAGGTACCCTGGGGTAATAACGCCAGGCGGGGTAATAAAGCCAAGTGCTTATATTTTGCATAATTATGAAATAATCAGGTAAATGACACCATTGTGCTCTGCGCAGAAGGGTTTTGAGTCATATAAATTGCAAAAAACAGCTTCAAGTTAATTTGTTTCATTTTTAGGTCTTATTGTTTTTACAAGCAACTAAAATTAACGCTTGATCTAAAATTTGCGAGATAAGGTTTTTGATCTGAAGACTATATTTTTTATCCAGAAACACTTTGTTTATTACATAAATTTGTAGTGTATTTCATGTACTTTCCAATTGTTGTAGAAGATTTTGGATATCTTCTCGAGATAATTTGTAGTTTAGGATTTACTGCGCAATAAGTATCCCGGGGTAATAACGCCAATCCTTGGCATTAATACCCCGGTTGATTCCCTACAGTGACCTAGCTACATCCTAAATACTGATTCAAATAAACACAGTTAAAACTGTGCAATGTTTCTAATAATTCTATTTAAGCGGTCCTTTTTAAGCAAAAAGAAGCTCACGATCTGATATTCTTTTGCTTCATGCTCCCCCCCACACACACACACACACACACCGCATCTTTATTTTTCTTACACTTTCACAAAAAAATGAACATTTTCAATAGCTTAGAATGCAATTTGTCAATTTTTAAGTTTGTAGAGTTTGTATTTTTAGAATTGGGCAATCTACATGCAATTATTCCATCTTATTTCATAGTTTTGTTTGCATGGCGTTATTACCCATATAGGTGTGTAATAACGCCAAATTGCATTGGTCAAGAAAAAACGCCATTACATTTTATGAATACATATCTGTTAAATTATTTTATTTTATATAGATAGTCAATGAGTTGCTGTATCAGATCATATATTTGTTTGAAAAATACAATCTAAAACTAAGCCGTGAAAATTGGTAGAACCTTAACGTGGCGTTATTACCCCAGGGTACCTTATTAAGCATTCACTAAATCTATTTTAAGAGAGAAAAAAGTGATTTATTTCTGTTTCTATATCTATCTATAGTCCTTGTTCCTACACTCACATCATTATAACCATCACCTCATCAAATTGACGGCTGAAAATTCAGGATTAGGCAGAACTCAATTAGCATATGAAACTGGCATAATAACTGATCTGACAAGCCCTATTGTGGTAGAAACCAGCTGAAGGCCTGATTTTAGTGTTTGATTAGTAGGTTTATGACTGGATTATCCAGCAACCAAAAGTATGAAAATATGAAGGACTGGGAGCAGGAAAATACAATAATAAATCTACCAGTCAACCACTAATATCGGGTTTGCAGGTGTTTTTCACCAATATATGGCTTGGCAGACCATTTGTATTTTAATATGCGAATCGAATTTTAATTATAATGTGACGGTTTCTGCAGAATCTGCATAGGTCCATTAGCATTTCTATTAGGTAGCTTTCATTACAAAAAGTAAAAAGCTACCTATTGCAGCCGTCCGGAGGAAAGCACTTCCGGAAAATTTTGGTATATTTTCACCGATCATGACCGCCAGAGCCCAAAACCATCCAAAACCGATTTGAATGAAACTTGGTATGTACATAGTACATACAAATGTCTCGACCGAGTTCGTTGGTCAGCATCATCCGCCATTTTGTTTCAAAATGGCGGCCATTTTAAATTTTTAAAAAAATTTTAAATTTAAAATTAAATGCGAAAAAATTAAAAGTTGAAAAATATTTTTCTTTTACATGTTAGAACCTAAAACAAAGATTCCAGAACACTTTTTATTTTGTCTATATCTTAAAAAATGATTGAGTTATAGAACTTTGAATTTTTCTTATGGCTGACATTTTGAAACGATCTGATTTTTGTCACGTGATAACACGCGTATTTATGAACCGATTTCAATTAAACTTGGTATGTAGATAGTACATACAAATGTCTCGACCGAGTTCGTTGGCCAGCATCATCCGCCATTTTGTTTCAAAATAGTGGCCATTTTAAATTTTTTAAAAATTTAAAAATTCAAAATTAAATGCGAAAAAATCAAAATTTGAAAAATATTTTTCTTTTATGTGTTAGAATTTAAAACAACGATTCCAGAACACTGTTTATTTTGTCTATATCTTACAAAATGATTGAGTTATAGCACTTTGAATTTCTTTATGGCTGACATTTTGAAACGATCTGATTTTTGTCACGTGAGAACACGCGTATTTATGAACCGATTTCAATGAAACTTGGTATATACATAGTACATACAAATGTCTCGACCGAGTTCGTTGGCCAGCATCATCCACCATTTTGTTTCAAAATGGCTATTTTAAATGGTGGCTATTTTAAATTTATTTAAAAATCTAAAATTTAAAATTAAATGCGAAAAAATTAAAAGTTGAAAAATATTTTTCTTTTACGTGTTAGAACTTAAAACAACGATTTCAGAACACTTTTTATTTTGTCTATATCTTAAAAAATGATTGAGTTATAGCACTTTGAGTTTTGCTTATGGCTGACATTTTGAAACGGTCTGATCTGAACGATCCACAATGTTGCTTTAAAATGGCATACACTTTATTATATCGTGGAATTTGGTGACTCTCTAAATCGCTTAAAATAAAACCAGGTTGAATAAAAGATGACTAATTTCTAAAAATTCCTATTAATATTCAGTCTTGACAAAAACTAGTATTCAATCTTATAAAATCACTAATTTTATAAGATTATTTCCACTAATTTGAGCTTAGTATTTTTGAACAATGTAACTTACTTTAAAATAAATAAATAAATATATAAGTATATGAAAGCTACCTCTTCCTCCCGGCATTGCCGGAAGGACTTTTTTCTTTTTCAATTAGTTTTTATATTCAGTCAGTATATATAATATTTATCTATTTATTTATAATGAAACAAGAGAAAGAGAGAGACATTACACTTGCTTTTATTCGTAGATAATTTATGATAAAGGGTAGCCAAATGTGTTAGACTATTAGAAAGTAATGTCCGTTTTAGGTTTTCGTATAGTTAAAAAATGAAAACGGAGCCAATATAAGATCACTTCTGTGACTTTCTGTCACAGCCATTTTTTTTTTCTGAATCTATGGTATGTGAAAAGTTTAAAATGGCGAAGTAATAAAGGCTATTGACCCACATATTTATATATTATTAACCATTCACAAATAAATTTTTTAAAAATGTAGAGGGGATAATAAAATTGCACGAATAAAAAAAAATCTTGTCTGTGTATATCGTGTGAGATATTGTGGGAAAAATGTGTGTGTATCTAAATTTTTGAACATGCAAATAATATATTTTCTTTTATAATTCTATGACGTCCAAATTGTCCGGCAATATGTGTTCTAGAGAATATCAGAAGTTTGTTTTTAAAGAAGACCAGGTTTAAAAAAGACCAAGAGAATGCATGCATTTGAAATAGGATTTTCACTTTTATACAAGTTAAATGAAGAAAAATGAAAATTTATACAGCATACATTATCATACAATTTCCATCATTTCATTCGATACGTGGATATTTCAGCATCTCTTGTATCTGCCTATTAAATACCTACTTAAAAAATTCATTAAAAAATAATTAACAAGTTCTACTTGTGTCAAGATCCAATCCTTTCTCCAGAAGAATTTTTTTTTCAATTTTTATAAATACTTAAAATAACAAAATAAATTCTACAGATATGTTTCCCCGCATGACCATGGAATATGTGAACTTAACTTTGTGATTTTATTTGGTATAAAAAGGTATGTTCGTGTATAGAAAGAATTCGAAAAACATTTTAAATACTTTCAGCAAATGTGCTCAACAAACAATTTGTTAACCAAGTAAAAGAATAAAAAAAACATATTTTGTATTTTTTTCTGTGTTGCAAACGCTTTGCTCACTGTATTATTTGAAATTTTTTATGAGATGTTCTTTTAGGATATGCGAATACTTCATATAGCTTCTGCTTTTTTTTAAAGAAAAATAGTAAAATTACCTAAATGACAATGTATTGGTATTCGTATGCCCCTTTTCAAATAATAATAAGTAATTTAAATTACATATTTTCTATAGCAAAGAATACTGTAATAAACTTCTTTATCATAATATGAATTTTTCATATATCCAATCATATTTGCGAAAATTGGAATACAGACAGCAAACAAAACGAAGTAAAAATATTTTAGCTATATTAAAATGGGATTTTTTTTTTCAGGCTTATATTTAATTTTAATACTGTTAAACAGAGAAATCGTTTAAGGCTAACTCGGAAAACACCGCTTTAGGACGTTTAAAAAAAGTTTTAGTCTTAACAGGTACATTATTTTTTATAATTATAATCTTTTCTTTGAGACCATGGAATTTTCCATTTTACGATGTTTTCTGCTATACATCAGTCTGTTTTCAAAGGCTTTGGTATTAGATCTATATTGATTTAGTTGTAAAATGTATTTTGCATAAACTCTTCAAAATTCATGCAAAATATAACAGTGAGTGATATTACAAAAATAATTTGTATGATTCTTTTAATTGAGCATGAGAAAGAAATTCATGTCACTTTTAAGGTGATAATGAAAAAAAAAATCTCTTCTCCGTAATGCAAAAGTTTTGCACATTGATGTGATTTGGAATCGATTTTTTTTTTTAATAAAAGAATTACGTCTGGAATAATAAACTGTTGTTTTCTCAAAACGACTTTTTTTAGCTGTAGCATCCAGAAATTCTGTTCCTGTTTTTACTTAATTCTGAAGAAAGAAAATCATTTTTTACTAAAAAGTGGAAAAACTATTCTATTTTATGGTTTCTGACTGCCATCTGCTAGTCTCATGCGTTTGAGACAAAAAATACATTCATAAATCTATCAGAAATTAGATCGTTTGGATTTGAGAACAGTCTTAATACAGAATAATTATAGCTTACTTGTTCAAATTTCATTATGTTTTCTTTTTTTAAATATTTATTTTTATTGTAATTCTGAGAATCAGAGCACGGGCAAAATTGCAATTTGACAAGTAGATGTCGAAAAAATTTCCATTATAAATCAAAATATAAATAAAAGTATTTCTGTGGTATGTCCGAAGCTATTTTTCTCGTTATCAAGCCATTACTACACTTTACAATAATTATTAATCATTTTTCATAATATCATAAATTATTATACTATGTTTTTTAAAGTTTTCTCTTTCAACTTAAAATTTCACATGATAAAATAGCAGTTAAACAATTTCTAAATTTTACTTTTTAATTCTGATTAGATTTTTACTTTTTACCAAATATCTTGCAGGTCTTAAATATAAATATTTTCCTTGAAAAATGCGTCTGAAATCTGTGCCCCCCCCCCCCCCTCCTTAATCATTAAACGTATTTCTCTAAAATATTCAATGAAATCATTCGCGTATACTGGAACTCGCTTTGATCAAAGTTAGTAGGTCAAGGTTCCATTTATTAGCACAATACTTTTAAATAGATATCACAGTTTTCCAGATTCATGTGCAGTCTTTGACTCCTCTCACCAAAAGAAATGTTTTGGAACAAAAGCGTCATATAATATAAAATGAAATATATATTTGAAATTGAAGTCTAATTAGTATAACTCAACGTCTTAAATGTACTTTTTATTATTTTCTCTGAAATTAAGGCAGATATTATGATATGTGAAATTACTTAAACACAGGCTTAAAAAAAATAAAACGTTTATATATAAAATTTTGATTCAATCCATAATGGTTTATAGATTACAATGATGTTCAGCATTCAGAAATTCATTCTGAGTTAGCATAGAAATGTTAAAAGGTTTTTATTATCCTAACATATCGTCAATGATGGTGCAAGGAATACATCCCACATTAAAAATATGAGATAAAAAAAAATGGAAGTAAAATAATAATCAATAAAACTGAGTAAGAATTATGTAATAGTTTCTAAATTTCTAAATTCCTAATGTTTGTTTTACGCTGAATTATCAGTGTAAAATATACTATTTTCAAATTATGTATTTTATATAAATAATTTATTTTAATCAGATTATTTTACTTGACAAGTTAAAAGTTTCAAATTATAGGTATAAAAGCTCAAATAAAAGAAAAACATGAGATAAATAGATGTACGGAAACGTAGCTATTGCATTTTAGTTATTTTCAAGAAGCAAGATGCAACATATAATCTTAAAAATAAATCCAAATTTCGTTCAAGTTTAATTATTGTTCATAAAGATAATATAATAATTTAAAAATGATCATTTTAGTCTTTAATAGAATGTATTCCAATTTCCGCTTAGGTTTAAAGGACGCCATTTCAGAAACTTTTCATAAAAAGCAAGTACTGCAATAAAGGGGCTTCCGTGGCCGAGTGGTTAAGACACCACGCTTCTAATCGCTTGCGAGCGTAGGAGGTTGTGAGTTCGAATCCCACTGGCTCCATTGCACACACTCTATGTGTGGAGCTCCTGGTTGTACTTCTCTTGTGTCGTAAAATTTCCTTGTACTATCTTGTCCCTGTATATTGACGTTGACTTATAAGCAGGCTTTCATGTCGAACACACAAGTCAGATGTATGTTGTGAAATATAAGTAAATACGACAAAAACAGATAAATTTTTGCGGAAGTTAAAATAATCATTTTTAGTTGCTAAAGAAAAGAGAACATGTAGTAATTGCCGAAACGTCAGTGAAGGCTGACTTTGGAGACACGAATTTTTTTTTTCTGTTTGTCTGCCAGTCTGTCTGTTTGTTTCGTGGTAACTGCCGCAAAAAGCATCCGATTAACTTGAAATTAACTGAATATTGTTAAATTTGATTCATTTGTTCGGAAAATACAGAGCATTTCATTTTGCACTATAATGCTTTCCTATGGCAATTCAGACGTTTTTTAAATTTTCATTTATTGAAAGAAAACGGCTCATTTGATTCATGAAATTAAATGATAAATGGAGGGATACTAAAATTTACGAATGCGGGGCTTAAATTATTACTATTATTTTGAAATTTTTTCTATGCATTTGTCAGATTTTTTAATTATTACTGTAACTTTTGGATAGATTTTATAAATGTGATCCAATGTATAAAACAATTTGTTTTAGAGATTTACTTATTTCAAATGTATTTATTCCATTTTTTCCTTTATCTTTTAATTGTTGCCTAGCAACTCTTCATCTTCATAATATTAGAAGCGTGTATAATGTGTCAATGCAATGCTTCAATTTTCATGTAAACTAGGGAAAATTAAAAAAATAATAATTCTGAATTTTTAAAAAAAAACCTGAAGAAATGCACTTAAAAATTAATATAATATGCAGTTCATAAAAATTTTAGAATAACATTGCATAAAAACGGGATCAATTTAACACATCAAATTTTTGAAACCTTCTCTGTATTTTTAGGTTGTTCGTAGTTATATATACGTAGCAGCTATAGTCGTCGTCAGGTTTGCTCGTTTATACGTCTGTCTGCACATAACAGCAAAAAGTACCCTACCAAATGGTTCAAAATTTAAAATACATAATTTTTGCATAATTTTGTCGACTCATTTCAAATTTTATGAACACCGGATAGTTTAATTACAAGGACAGTCAATAATATTTCGTAAATAAATGGGTTTTATAATTCGCGAATTTTTATATAAATGGGTTTTTCCTGCAGAACTAGTAAATTTCGTTCAAATCTTAAATGTAGGATCATTCTAAGGAGGTGCCTTCATGTTTAGTATTGGGTTTTCATTGGATAAGTTTAAAGAGGGGGGGGGGAATCCCCCCGTCTTAATTTAGGTTTTTCACGCAAAATTTATCTATTTGCTTCAAATTTTGTATAAAAGTTTATTCTGAAATGGGCTTCCCTGATTAGTTTTGGAATTTACTGGATAAGTATAAAGGGAGGATAGGTGAAACTAACCCTCATGATTTATGTAAATGTTTTTTCATACAGAATTAACCGATTTGTTTCAATTTTTGTATACAGGTTCATAGTAGTAAGAAGCTTCGTTGATTTGTTGTGGTATTCTTTTGTTAATTATAAAGGAAGGTACGGGCGATTAGCTCCCCCTTAAGTTAGTTAAATAGAGTTTTATGCAGAATTATCCGATTTGTTTTAAATTTTGGATGTAGGTTTTTTCTGATAAGTTGAATTTCTGAACAGTTTTGGAGGTTTAATGATTAATTATAAAGAAAGGAACGGGGAAAACGTTCCTATAGTTACATAAATGGGATTTTATGCAGAATTATTCGACTTGCTTCGAATTTTGAATACAGGTTTATTATATGAAAAGGCGTATTCCTGATTAGTTTTGGGGCTTCAATGATAAGTATAAAGAAAGAAAATTGGGGAGGGAGGGGGGGGGCGGGGGTACTTCGTTCCTTATTTTTTTCGAAGGTCATTATTATGTAAGGCTGTAATATACTATTAGTCTGCATAGCCTGTGAGCTCTATGCCATAATTTAACTGGGCATCATTCTTTTTATAAATTTTGTATTCATGAATTTTTGCATAGGAGTGCATCAGCTCTTACACCTAGATCTGAATATATTTAAAACTTCGTTATAGTAAGAACGCGTGTCATTTGATAGGTTTGACGTGAAATGTAGGTATTTTTTATTCACATATATGTTTATGTTATTTGAAAACTTTCAATTGCTGTTTGCGTAAAGTTAAATATTATGCAAAGTGTGGTAAAATGCAGTCATTTGAAGAGCTGATGTTGCGGCTCCTGATCTGCAGATTAACTAGTTATTATAAACAATCTTTGGCGAAAAACGGACTATCACTGGCACAAAATTTACGTAAAAGTAAAGAGTTCTCATTCTCTTTAATATTTCCGGCAACCATCTAGTTACTGAGATAGTTGCCGCGCCGTTTCGCGCTATTGATTGATATACCTGAATCTGCCCCATTCACCAACAAAGTTGTAAAGTGTTTATGCATCCAGTTTGTCTGTCCGTCTGGTCTTCTGTCGACGCTCTAACTCCCGTAAATGTACTTGGATTCTTATGCAATTGACAAACCATATTTAGGGTCACCAAAGCATGTTTGGTATTATACGTACATTTAAAACAACAGTTTAAAAAATAAATTATGATAAAAGTAAATTAAATTAAAAACAGCTGTTTATGATAATAAATCATTTTCCATTTCTAACACTTTCCAACAAAGTTGAAAGATGTTTATGCATTCAGCTTGCCTGTCCGTCTGGCCATCTGTCCAATCTCTAACTCCCGTAAATATATTCGGATTCTCATGCAATTGATAAACCTTATTTGGGTCACCAAAGCATGTTTGGTATTGTATATGAGGTGTGTGGGATTAATATTTCATTTACATAGACGCTCGAACAAATTATTATTATGGTATCTATTGGGAAAAATCGTTTGCAGAGTATTCTAATGAGATTTGCTATTTCAAATGTATTGAAACTGATGTATATCAGTGAATTTTGATATAGCATAATTACGAGTCATGCAATTGATAACCCTTATTTTGGGTCACCAAAGCATGTTTGGTATTGTATATGAAGTGTGTGGGATTAATAGTTCATTCACACTCGTGTACATGGACACTCGAAAACTCGAAAAAATTATTATTCTGGTATCTATTGAGAAAAATCGTTTGCAGAATATTCTAATGAGATTTTCTATTTCAAATGTATTGACACTGATGTAAATCACTGAATTTCAATACAAGATGATTATGACAGAATAGGACATTCGTAATATTTGTACATCATTTACAGGGACATGCAAAAGAAATCGGTTATAGAACTATCTTTGGGTAATAATAGCTGGACGTGCGTTTTAATATGTGGTATGAGCTTTAAAATTTAAATATAGGTTTTTGATTTTTTCTTTTTGTACATAAATTCTTCACCTCATATACAGGGGTGCACAAAAGAATTCATGCACCAATATCTTTATCAGCAGAAATTACTGAAGGGGATTTTACAACAGAGGTATATGTATTTCGTAAGTGAACTAAATTTTGACATGCATGCGGTTAATAGCTATAAATCTATATATCATGTACAGGACAGTTCAAAGAATTCGGATAATTTTCCAATTGTAGATGGCAACAGCTGAAATAGGGTTTTCAAATGTGTTATGTGTTTCTATATTGTTGATATAGACACAGTATTTTAACTTATTAAATGGTGAAGTTTTGTTACTTTATTCTGAATATGTTGGAAAGTGTTTCATAATCTATGCTCGGCGCATGATGTTTTCTTTCTTGTTTTTCATTCACCGCAATCAAAAGAAACGCTACTGAAAAAAAGAAGCACTCTTAAATTACTTAATAAAAAGCTAACGAAAAAGTTTTTTTTTATTTTTATATTGCAATGCAAATTTCTAATACGTTATACTCACATTACATGCAGCTTGAAATATCGTTACATTTAAAGTACAGTTTATTAGTCGTTTTCAATATGCCAAATATATTTATAGTATTTTAAAACATTTATTAGTAAATTATATCTTAGTTATAACCTAGCATACTTTACATGTGCTCATGTAATAAATAGTCTAATATTTAATATTTTTCTAAAATTAGAAATACATTTTTAAAAGATACAATGCTAAAGATGAACAAATGCTAAAAAGCAGGAAGTATGAGGGACAATGGTCTTTTCTTTAGTTTTAAATTGAGATGTGATTTTAGAGTGACGTAAAGTCTTTTATGCTTTATTTCATCATAACAGAAAGAAAAGTCCTTCCGGCAATGCCGGGAGGAAGAGGTAGCTTTCATATACTTATATATATATTTATTTATTTTAAAGTAAGTTACATTGTTCAAAAATACTAAGCTCAAATTAGTGGAAATAATCTTATAAAATTAGTGATTTTATCAGATTGAATACTAGTTTTTGTCAAGACTGAATATTAATAGGAATTTTTAGAAATTAGTCATCTTTTATTCAACCTGGTTTTATTTTAAGCGATTTAGAGAGTCACCAAATTCCACGATATAATAAAGTGTATGCCATTTTAAAGCAACATTGTGGATCGTTCAGATCAGACCGTTTCAAAATGTCAGCCATAAGCAAAACTCAAAGTGCTATAACTCAATCATTTTTTAAGATATAGACAAAATAAAAAGTGTTCTGGAATCGTTGTTTTAAGTTCTAACACGTAAAAGAAAAATATTTTTCAACTTTTAATTTTTTCGCATTTAATTTTAAATTTTAGATTTTTAAATAAATTTAAAATAGCCACCATTTTGAAACAAAATGGTGGATGATGCTGGCCAACGAACTCGGTCGAGACATTTGTATGTACTATGTACATACCAAGTTTCATTGAAATCGGTTCATAAATACGCGTGTTCTCACGTGACAAAAATCAGATCGTTTCAAAATGTCAGCCATAAAGAAATTCAAAGTGCTATAACTCAATCATTTTGTAAGATATAGACAAAATAAACAGTGTTCTGGAATCGTTGTTTTAAATTCTAACACATAAAAGAAAAATATTTTTCAAATTTTGATTTTTTCGCATTTAATTTTAAATTTTTAAATTTTTAAAAAATTTAAAATGGCCACCATTTTGAAACAAAATGGCGGATGATGCTGGCCAACGAACTCGGTCGAGACATTTGTATGTACTATCTACATACCAAGTTTAATTGAAATCGGTTCATAAATACGCGTGTTATCACGTGACAAAAATCAGATCGTTTCAAAATGTCAGCCATAAGAAAAATTCAAAGTTCTATAACTCAATCATTTTTTAAGATATAGACAAAATAAAAAGTGTTCTGGAATCTTTGTTTTAAGTTCTAACATGTAAAAGAAAAATATTTTTCAACTTTTAATTTTTTCGCATTTAATTTTAAATTTTAATTTTTTTTAAAAATTTAAAATGGCGGATGATGCTGACCAACGAACTCGGTCGAGACATTTGTATGTACTATGTACATACCAAGTTTCATTCAAATCGGTTCATAAATACGTTAGTTATCGCATGCCAAAAATCAGATATATATATATATATATGTGTGTGTGTCAACATTTGAACGGAGGATAGTTTTGGGGTCTGGGGGTCATGATTGGTGAAAATATACCAAAATTTTCCAGAAGTGCTTTCCTCCGGACGGCTGCAATAGGTAGCTTTTTACTTTTTGTAATGAAAGCTACCTAATAGAAATAATATATAGCATTTTTCTATATTTAAGTACTGATATAAATATAACTGAGATGGTTATCATAATAAATTGCGAATTCTAAATTTTATTTTAAATATGGATGCCAATAATCTGAAAATAAAGAAATCTATACTTCAATATTATCATTAACTTAATAATAAATCATTTTTATTTAAATACATATATCTGAAAAAATTCTTCCCTTAATGCACATTGATTTTGAAATGTACTGTACATTATATTTATGAGAAATATGCTATAATATTTCATTTTAAAAAAACAATTTCCTATTTATCGTTTAGTAGCAAATTTAAATTCAGAAATTTAATTTACAAGTTATATAAAATTAAGAAAAACTCATATGATTAAAATATGCCATTCTCCTTAACTTAAGGACTTCCTAATATTACCTTCATTACTGAAGTAAAATTTTGCAAATATTTTGCCAGCAGCAACCTATTTTAGAACTGTTGTACGTTTAGCTGTTGCCTTCTTTTTCTACAAAATTTTGTCATTTTAGACAATATCAACATGACAATATTTCTTGGTTATTGACGATCAGATTTTTTTTAATTTTAGTTTTCAGTACGATGTTTAAAAGAACTCTTAAAACAGTTGTTTTACAAGTTTCAAATTTCAATTTTTAAAAAGCAATCTTGATGCTGAATTCTGATACAAAAAGTAGATTGATACTGAATATATTATAATATTGATTTAAAGATCTCGAAATAATGACTAAGAATCTAATTTTAAACGCAATGAATATTAGTTTCTATTCAAGTGTCGATTGATAAAAACTTGAAAGTGACATGCTAAAAGAACAGAAATCAAATTTCGGTCAAAAAGTATGAAAGCTCTAAGAACCAAGCCACGCAGCGCATCTTAGTTAGATATAATCAAGCTAAGACCTTGAATACCTTTAAGTAACATACGTCTTCTTTAGCTACACATCTGATCTAACCATTGTAAAAAACCTGGTTTATATAGCATGCTCTTCAAAACCTCTTGTCAAGTTTGAATGCTATACATTGGACTGAGCTTCAATGATTAATGCGAGACTAATTAAATAGCTTTCTCTGGATATAAAACTTGTCCTCGAAAGTATCCTAATAAAAAAACAGCAACAGAAATCGAGTTTTAGGAATATAATAATCTAGACCAGGAATTGATACGTATAGTAGAAGTCTCATTTCATCATTGATTGACGGATATTTACGAAAACCAAGGGTAGAATATGTCAACATATTCATTCATTTTTTTTTTTTATAATATTGAAAACATACAAAATAAAACCTTAGGAAAAATATAAATGTCAATGAAAAAATATTAGAGTCTTCAAGGACATGGCTAAATACGAAAATATATTTAAAAATTCTTAATGGACTTAATAGTCCATGTCTTTCAAATCTAGTTCATGTTGAAATCATAACTTGTAATTCCGTTATATTATGTAGACGATATTCACAAATACTGACTTTAATGACGTTTTCTAAGTGTCTTTCACTAAATAGTCATTAAAAACATTAAAAAAACGATAAACAGTTTTTAAGCTAATTCCATTGCCAGAATTACATTAAAGATATTACAAGAGCATAAACTGGCACCACAAGACTGCTTTTGAAAGATTTCTTTTTCTAAACATGGAATCATAAAATATTCATTCAAAATAAGAATACTATTCATTCCTTTGCTAGAATTACATAAAATATATTAAAAGAAAATAAAGTGATACCGTAAAACTGCTTTTGAAAGATTTCTTTCCTAAACAGAGACTCATAAAATCGGGATTAATAATGAAAATTCTACTAACACATTGCCATTCTACTACAATTTAATTGCAGCTCAAATATTTTCTACTGTTAATAAAATTACAAAATTTATTCGCTTAATTCATAATATAGTGTTTAATTTTTAATGAATTTATTTTTCTCTCGCGCATAATAAAAATATGTAGAATTATCGTATTAAAGATGACTTCAGAGGTTTATAAAAATGATTGCAATTTTTAAATAAAATATGCAGTTCAGAATAAAGATGACTAATAAGCATGGTTTTAAAACAAAGGCATTCTCAAAACTTTTAGTAAATGAAAAACAAATATATAAAGATTACATTAATTTTGTAACGAATATCAATTATTTTTTAAAAAAAGGCGTAACAACGTGAATAAATTAGTTCAAATGATTGAATATAGCACGTAATTTAATTTTATATACGTATATTGCTTTCGGGTCTGGTGTACTCTTAATTGTACATTATTTTTCATCGAGTATTATTTTGTCTTGATAATTATGTAGTTACTTTCGACATATAGAAACGATAGTATATGGCTATGCCTTTCTTATTATGACTTAATTTATGCGTTGACATTTAGTAGTAGTAGTAGTAGTAGTAGTAGTAGTAATAATAATAATAATAATATTTAATTTCCTTTGCATCGTTGGTGATTCCTTTATTTTATACATATGTTTCACTCTTTAAATTAAAAATATAAGTTACTTTTCTGAACCAATCAAATGTGATAAAACGTAAAAAACATTAAAAAAATTGTAATATCCCTCTCAGATCCTGTAATATAACTCTTCCTTAGCATATTATCATATAAATATGAATTGAATAGTACACAAAATAAGTACATTCGTAGTTGAGTGATAAAGTAGTGATAAGTAGATTTGAGACAATGAGATAGATAATCTTTAAACTTTAGAAAGTTTATTTGCACAGATTTGATTAACATTATTAAAGTAAAATTAAATATGTTCTCAAAATTGAAAAAAAATTCAGACCCGGAAGTGATATATAGTTTTTATTATATTACAATATTACTATATTTTTGATTATCTATTATTATATGTTTACTGTATTATATTATTATTATTGTTTTTAATTAAAATTTTATTATATTATTATATTAAAACATTTATTATTATTTATTATTATACATTTAATATATTATATTATTATTATTATTGTATTTCATTAAAATTTTATTATTTTATTATATTACTAACAAGTGCCAATAAAAGTCGTTTTAGAGGCAAATATAATGGATAATTTTTTCCCACTAATAACTGAGAAATTTATTTTATTCGAACTAACATTTTTTTATTTATTTTAATAGTTTAATAAATTCTTCATAACTTGTTTCTTTTTGTGAAGAATTATTTTCATTTTACTACCTTTGCTGTGAAAAAAAAAAAAAAAAAAAAAAAAAAGAAAAGAAAAGAAAAAGAAAAAAAAATCTGCTGTGAAAGAATTTTCTATAACATTGGTAATATCAAAGAAAAAACTAAATAGCAAATATTCAAGAAATAAATTTTCGATTTTCATTATTTTCAACCATCCTTTTCTAAAAATTTTTGCACCAATAAATTTGTACATTAGAGAGATCATCACTGAAATAAAATCATTTACATCGAAATGATTCCGAAAGATCGAAGAAGTTGATATTTACCTCCTTAATATGAGTAAAATACACTATCGCATTCATTTTTAAATGCATTTTCAGCAATGTTTCTAGCAGTTCTTGCCTTAAAAATGGCAGTAAAATTAGATGTAAATTTTTTTTATTACATCTAATTTTACTGCAAAAACGGATTGCAACATTGCTGCGCCATATATTTAATGAATTTTTTTTTTTTTTTTTTTTTTTTTTTTTTTTTTTTTTTTTTTTTTTTTTTTTTACAGTGCATAATGTATAGGATCTGCATTTAAAGTTGTCGATATAGACCTGCGTCTTAGCTGACTTGTTTGATCCATGACACTATTTATATATTTCTACGATAGCCTGTTTACATTAAATCTTTTTTTTTTTTTTTTTTTTTTTTTTTTTTTTTTTTTTTTACAGAAAAAAAACTAACTAAAACGTGTGGGGCTACAATTCATTAAAGAACATTAGATATATGTATAGTGTCCAGTCCTGTTTTCTTGACCATGAACTCTGAAATGCCATAGATCATGTGTCTCGTCAAGTGGCAGATTGACGAGGTGCCCTCAATTTTAAGTTAAACTTAACACGGAAAGCTTGGTACTTATCTTATCGACCCCGAGATTATGACATATTAAATACACATTGAGCTGTCCACAGTCCGGTCAAACTGCCAACCTATAGCGTAGTAACACGATGTGCTGAGCACTAAGCTACTGTTCTTTGTCTGTCATACATAAATATACTAAATCGAGTTCACTGATAAACTTCCAGAATTGGTTAAAACTTGATTTTGCTATTAAAACTCAATTGGTCTGCCAAGTCATATTTTGGTGGAAAGCACCTGAAAATCCGATTTTAACGGTTGACTCGTAGGTTTACCATTGTGCTTTCCTGCATCCAAAAATAAGAAAGCATGGAAAACTGAGAGCAGGAAAACATAATGGTAAACTTATGATTCAACCGCTAAAATAAGGTTTTTAGGTGTTTTCCACCAAGATATGACTTGGCAGAACGATTGATTTTTAATATGCTAATCGAGATTTAATTTCAGCAGTGAACTCGATGAGGTGATTGTCTGTGCTCCCTCTTCTCAGTCTATTTTAAGGGAGACCCGTAAGAAAAAACCCCAAATTTTTATTATTGATTTTAAAGCAATGAATTTTGGTGTACTATTTAAGAATCTTTTTGTAAGGAACAATTAGCAAAAAAAAAATTCACTTTTTATTAAAAAGTATATTTTTATGGAGATTTATATATATATATATATATATATATATATATATATATATATATATATGTATATATATATATTGTCGAAAAATACACTTTTTAAAATTACTACTCTTCATTCAATTTTCAATACTTTGATATTACTAAAATTTCTTAAATAGTGTTATAGTATATGGAAAAGACCTAGGGAGAGATATTTTTAATTTTCTATTTTAATCAGCCAAAAAAAAAAAAGAAAGAAATTACGCATGGTAAATTTCCTTAAATTCGTTATAATTTTCATGTTTACCAATTTATGTAAAATTTTCAGAAATAGTTAAAAAATATATATCTCCTCACTTTTGTTGCAAATTTTTTTAGGATTCTAAAAACATAAACACTTTGTTTCTAAATCATTTTACCACTGAGCCTTAGTGCTTTGAACTTAGGCAAAATATCAAAAAAGTCATTTTCAGGAAAACACATTTTAAATGGCCGCTAGTCCTTTAAATTCTATAGTGACTACAATTAAAAAAGCTCATTTGCTACCTGTTTCAAGTGTCCCCGAGTTCTGAAATTTTACATGGATATTCGCAAATATGTATTTTATCGTTTTCTGAGATAAAAATTTTTTTTGAACTTTGGATGATTTTTGGCCGAAAATGGGGTTCGGGTCTCCCTTAAAAGTCTACTTTATGGCTACTTTCCTTGCACGTGTGTAAAATTAATTTCTCCTACACAGGAATTATTTTTTTCTAAGATAAATTTCTTTAATTGCGTTACCCATTTACTGCACCACGTGCAGGTACATACCTAAATCTGGGTTATCTGGTACATACCTAAAAACATCATAAGTTTCATTATGTGCCATGAATTTGGATAATATGATCTGATTTGCAGAGTGTTAAGCAGATAAAATTAATAAATTTAAGCTCATTTAGTTCAAATATATAGCAACACACCATTTTAAAACCCTAATTAAGTACATACAGTGCTAGAAAAAAAGCCAATAAAAATTTATAAAGCCAATAGAAAAATTTTAAAATGTCAAACAGTAATGGAATTGTTGATAACGCAAATTCTATTTTCATTTGCATGATCAGCATCGCAATAATATGCATAAACTTTGTTTAGAAAAATTGAAGGCAGAACATAAATTACGCTAATTTCTTGCAACCAATGAAAAACAACTTCGAAAAAATTATAAAGACGATGATTCTAGCCTCATTTGGCAAAGTGCCACATTTAAGCAGATCGCCTTGAAAGTTTAGATAAATGTAAACATTTTGTATAAGTGCTTTTATTTTGTATTTGGAGTGTTTCGTACAATACCAAGAGGAAAAAAAGGTATATTATATATTATATAAAAGATATAAAATATGTTTCAGGTGTTTTTTTTTTTTTTTTTTTTTTTTTGCTCATCTCCGATATTTTAACCCGGAGTATTTTTTTTTTAGCTCACAACCTGAAACATGTGTATTTTATTTCCTTACTTTAAAATAATATCTTTTCAAACATAATATTTGTTTAATTCATTCGTATATTTAAATTACTTATTTAATACTTTCACCGTCGCATCGTATGAATCAAATACGATTCACGCTACATTTAACATTATGTCCGTCAAGATGATAAAAATATTTATTACTCAATTAAATTTAGTAACGTTATTTGTCGGTGTGTTTAGTCTTCAGCGAAATATATGGAAATTCAGGACAGTCTATGAAACCTCTATACAAACTAACCTCATGCAATAAAACAAAGCTCTTATGATTATCCTTAGTCCTTTCCGTGTATTTTAAACAATAAAATTTAAATAAAAAAAGTCATACAGCATTAATGGGGGGAAAATATTTTTAACTCGTAATATGAAATATTTGAATGTTATTTCCTTAATCTCTAAAGAGATATTTTGTAAGAGCTTATCTGTTTAATTCAATCATTCATCTATTTAAATTATTTATTTAAGAAACCTCGATAACACAAGCGAGTTAAGTAGCGTTATTTGTCGGATCCATCAAAGCATGTTGCTTTTAAAAGAATTGAAAGTATAAATTATGCCTTCAAAACCAAGTGAGATGCTCCTTTGATAGAAAAGCTATTTTCATTTCTATTATTAGGCTGATGAATCTGCACTCATTCTTACTGTTCTATTTGTACTTGTTTGTAATAAGGCTCATCCGAGTAATTTCAATTGAAGGTGAGTGCTTCCTGGAGGCTGTTTGTTATGTCATCAATAAATTAAATACATCTGAAAGATATGTGCCGATGTCATACATACGTCTCTGATGTTTTGATTCACATTCTACTTTTGCTTCTTTCAATTAGTTACTTCAAAAGTTCTCTTAATTTCTGGATCATACATATTTATTAATGAATTGAAGACGAACAGGTATCAAAATTAGATGCCGAGGAAAACTGTAGCTGTTGCAACAACAACTCAACATACGTACGTTTAGATGACAAGTTAAATATGATTATTAGTTGGATGGCTTCTTTTTTTAGGAATCTCTTTTGACATATAGGCTCACACTTATATTTTTTAAAAAGAACTTTCGTAACCTAAGTTTTACGAAAGAAACTTTTAAGATTGAAACGCGCTGTTTTTCGGGGTAACATTTTTTTTTCATTTATAATTCCCCAATATTGCTTTTTAGTGCAATATGGTGCACAAACAGACAAGTTTGGGGGAGGAGGTTCCCAGACATGCATAATAACTGTTTCTAGATGTAAATGAGAAATAATTGTTCTACTCTTTTAAGTATAATTATTTAATAATAATTAAATTTGACGTTTAAATGTGAAAAAATCCCTTAAAAAACATTATACATATTGAAATCAACTAGAAAGCGATAATTCTCACCTAGAACTTTTCTAAAAAAATACGATATTCGAGGCAAAACAAATAGATTTTTTATCAGTCCCATAGGTAAGATTCTTTTGCACTTGAAGTATTTCATATTGTTTCGGTTTTACACAATTAAAGCAATGGAGATAATTTTTGTTTATATGGCACGTATCAGGATAATAAAATGCAAAAACTATTATTTTTTCTATCAATTAAGAAGACCTCCACATACATTAAAGTGTTTTCTTCACTCAAACTTTTTATTGTTTTTTAATAGTACCAAATATTTTTTTAATGTTAACTCCATCATAGGAACGGTTTTAAACATGAAAATGGGGCAGACAATTAACCATTTGTTATAATTATTAAGCGAGGCTGTTTCCTTTTGTATAATTAATTCGTAACTAACTATCACAGCTTCCAACAAAGCAAAATTTAAGTAGGAAGTTAATTCGGATATAAATTTTCATTAAATAGTCAGTGATAATATGACTAATCATAATTAAACTATTTCAATTTACAAGGTATTTACGAGGTATCAATTTATCCTGTAAATAGAAGATCAAATATATTCGTGAATACTAAGTTAGTTTTATAGACATGAAATTCTTGAAACTTTACAAGTTTTTCATCCTGTTAAAAATAAATTTCTGTCAACTTGCTTTGAATGACAAAAATTATAGTAATATTAAAACACTGATAACAATAAATAACGGATTATAAATCTAACAAATCCAAAATCAGTACTTTTTTCATTTCTATATATTATTTAAAAGTGATTTTATACAAATATCTGTCTCATTAATGTATTAAAATTTAATGCATGCCCCTCCACCGGGGCACATATGAACAAACTTAGACAATTTTTGAATGATGATATAAGTTAGAAATTCTTGATAAATGCATTCAAAAGTTTCATAAAAAAATGTAAATATTCATATACAGTGGACTCTCTATATTAACACTCTCTAATGTGAACACCCTGATATTACGAACACATTCCGACGGTGCCGGGGAAACTTCATAGACTTAATAAAAGGTGAACTCTCTATATTCAGAACACCCTCTATTCTGAAAACCCTCTAATCTGAACGCCCCACTATTATGAACGCTACTTTTGATCCTATTTCTAATCCACCTCTCTGTAAACTAAACACATGATTGCAATCTGAATTCTAATTCCGATCATGCAAATTCGAAGAAACTGTTATAGAAGAATAAAAAGGTTTAACGAACTCGATTTAAAAACTAGTTGGATGTGCCAATCCCGAAACTTTCTTCTATCTCATACGTACATTTTAATGCTTTAATAATTTTAATTCAATACCATACCAAATTTGATTTTTATCTGAAATTTCTGCTTCAGTCAATTAATCGGATTAAAAACGAATTTCCGTCTCTGCACGAGCCGATGGACAATAAAATGATAAGCATATTTTTTTTTTTTTTTCAAATTTAGGGAGAACCTACTTGCCATACCAAAAAATAATCATACACAAAAATTTTAGTTCAGTTCTAGGCCCAACTTCATACACTTTTAGGTGGTGCAATATTGAAAATGGCATAAAATTCGCGATTGCAACGCCCCTTTCCGACGGATTTTTTTCAAATTCAGGGAGGACCAACTAGCCATAGCCATGCACTTACACAAAAAATTTGGTTCAATTCGATGCATAACTTCATATACTTTTGGTCGGTACAATATTGAAAATGGCACAAAAATCGCGATTGCAGCGCTACCTTCCGGCGTATTTTTTCAAATTTAGGGAGGACCAACTAGCCATAGCCATACACTTACACAAAAAATTTGGTCGAATTCGGTACATAACTTCATACACTTTTGATCGGTACAATATTGAAAATGGAACAAAAATCACGATTGAAGCATCCCCTTCCGGCGGATTTTTTTCAAATTCAGGGAGGACCAACTAGCCATAGCCATGCACTTACACAAAAAATTTGGTTCAATTCGATGCATAACTTCATATACTTTTGGTAGGTACACTATTGAAAATGGCACAAAAATCGCGATTGCAACGCCCCCTTCCGGTGGAATATTTCAAAATTGAAGGAGGACCTGCTTGCCATAGCCAAAAACATTCACAAAAAATTTGGTTCAATTGTATGCATATCTTCATACACTTTTTGATGGTAGAATGGCGACATACAGAGACACACACACACACAGACACACTGACAGATGGACAGACAGACATTTTGTAAAAACATATTTTTTGGAATTGCTGACCCCTAAAACGTGTAAATCCGTCGATTATCGGAAGTCGAAAAAAATTTCGATTACAATACTTTCTTCTATTGAAGATAGAATAAAGTAATAAACATACAAAATCGCTGCTAGATTTTAAGCATGTACTTGAAAATGCAATTTGTTTGGCAGCATCTTCAGCTATAATGTTGGAGTAATTCTGTTGGTAAATTCTTGTCAGTTGCCTGTTGTAACAGTAGCTATTTTATGACTTTTTTATTAGAAAATGTAAAAATTTAATGTTTGATTAGTTGAAGAAAATTACGATAAGTTAAAATAACCCACTTCCAACGTTCTTACTTAAAATAATAGTTCTATATGAATTATTGTTAATCACAGCTTAAGCATAATATTTTAAAGATTAATTTTGTAATTTTAGACTGATTTCTTCGATGGACTGGGAAAATGGCAATTAAAGAAACTATTTGCTAATAATTTTGTTTCTATTTAATTTCAACAGATTTAATTTTTGCCCGTGATAGAAAATTCATTAAGGGTTGTTCAATCATGTTAGTTTACATCTAAAACTTAAAAAAAAAGGAAAATGCAATAAAAATCCCATAGTACCGAGCTTATTGGATCAACTCGGTCACCGTACATACTAGTAGTAGTAATGCATGTCATATCTCCCTCTATAATGAATACCCCCATAATCTAAACAATTTTGGCCGGTCCCATGAGTGCTGTGAATAGAAAAAGTCCACTGTATATTGATTTTTGTTTCAATAGCTCGTAAAAATTTTAGAAATAGTCACAAATGCAAAAATTGCTCACATGACTCCCCTCTCCTCTACATTTTTCATTAATGCGCATCTGAATTCATATAAACTTTAAAATCTCTTCCTCTTCTATATTGAACTTCAGAAATTCCTTTCATGAATTATATGTGTATGTTATCATTGCTATCCATAATCAATTATTATGACTCATGTTGTATTAGTGTTAGACATTGCTGACTAAACAGCTGGAAAACAGTGGTACTTTCAAACTTTTATCAATCCTTGCAACAAATTTATTTTTTTTATTATCTTAGAATCCTCTTCCAGTTTAAAATTCTTTAGTGTAGGGGGAACTGGGGCACATTGATACTTGGGGCACATTGATACACCCTCTTGTACAGCACACAGGGTCATTGCAGGAAGTTTCACAACAGCTCCAAAAAGTGATACTAGTGAAATTAACTACATACAGAAAGTTTTGGAATAATTCAATAGTTTGATGAAATGGGATGGGTGATTAATTGTTTTTGTGGGTCAAAAGTAAATTTGAGTTGTACAATTGAAATGGTATTATACAACTGTTCCAGTATTTTCAACCGGAAAGAATACCCTCCCTGGCAAGTAAAGCTACTCTTTATCACATCTTCATTCTTTATTGTTAGATAAATTATGAAGTGTTCGATTTTCGACTCATTTTATTCAAAATGGCTGTATGGGGCACATTGATATAGTCTTTATCGGGGAACATTGATACAACCTAAATCCTTTTCTAGTTTATTTTTTCATTACCTTTTATTATTTTTTTTTTTACCATACACTCCTTAATTTAACCATTTTTCGTCAAAATTTTCTACTATTGGTTTTTATTGAAGTGAAATAGCTCTAATTTCTTTATATTAGAACATTTTATAGTATTTTTGCAAACAGAAGACGTACAAACTTATACAATATCTAGTGGTAGTAGAATTAACAAAAGAAATGGACGGCAGCCTGGCAAATCTCAAATTTATATCGATTTTCCAGAGAAAAAAGTATTATCGACATGAGAAATGTTAAGTAAGAGAAACAAGCTGCAGAATAGTACAGGTTAATTATATTATAAACAAAATTTTGAATGTAATTATCCTTTATTTTCTGTTTGTAAACCGATTTATAAACAGAAAACCTGATAATTCTTCCACATTTCCTAAGAAAGAAGATAATTCTGGGGTTAAAGTGCCCAGTCGCTTTGTATTATATATATATGTATATATATATATATATATATATATATACTCATCATCTGAAATCAACACTAAATTTCACGCTGACTACCCTAATTGAAATTCCTTGGCAGTTGAGAAAATCTTCCAAAGTTCACAATATGTACATACTTGTGGTGTGACATTGTAATGACACCTTATACACGCCTTATCTTTATATTTTTAATCATTTTACGTAATTATTTTTCACTCATTCATTTATTATGCTAAATCTTTCGGCCTACATATTGTTTTGCTTCTGTAGAAAATTCAAAAATGCAATGTACTGCAACTTTGAGGCGTATTCCACTTTCGTTTATTGATTGACGTAATGTATTCTCGAGAGAAATCACACAGAAACTTTCTTATTTTCTTGGAAAACATTATGACGTCACTCATATTTACGCACCGCTCTTGATGCCTTATTGCAGTATTTTTTAAACGCTATAACCAATTATTAGCTGCAACTTTTACCTTTTCTAGATGCAAGAAAAGACCGTTTAAAATATAAAATAAAAAATAAATCCGTAAGTGCATAATCAAATAACTTATTCATTACATGTTAATAAGTAATTTTTTTACAATTTACTGATTCTTCTAAAATGCAATTATTAGACTATTAATACCCTAATTAGCTCTCTACTTTAGCACTAAAACAGCAAGAAATATTTAGCTTTATATTCAGATAAAAAAAATGTTAAAGGGCATTTATAATATCCTATTGTCTTGGGTTTTTCTGACTTACCTTATGATGTAAACAGACTTCGCATTCCCGCTGTTGTAAGCATAACTTATCAGCATTGTGAAAGATTATGTACTTTATTTAAACCTCTATTATTTTTTTATCCAGCATCATTGCACAAATCAATAGCCAAGCCACCAAGGTAATTGGAAAGTCAGTAAAATAATAATTTTCCTTATTTGTATAAAAAACATTTTGGAACTAAGAAATGTTTAAATAATAAAACAAAGTAATTTTGAAATTATTCATTCTCAAATAATTAACATATTTTGGCATTTTATTTTAAATAGAGGCATTTGACTGTGAATATTTTTCAGTTATTGACAGACTTGCAGTGACGCCAACTTATATGGGCCCAAGCCCACCCAGTAATTTTGAATCATAGCGTACCCAATTTTCATTGTTCTAGTAATTTAATTCATCATTATTTTATTATTCATTTTTCTTCTTAGAATAAAATTATTTTGCCAATGGCCATGTGTTTTAATTCTTAGAGTAACACATATAAATCCAAATGACTGAAATGTTTTGCTTCCATGTTGAACTTTCTTCTAATTTAATTTATAGTCATGTTCATGATAGCATGACATTGCAATGAATATAAGTGTCTTTATAAGGAAAAACGCATCGGAATATAATTTAATAAACTTGCAACTTTATTAAAACATGATATCTTGACTTAAAATTCTCAATATGTCAATCCTTCAAAGAAAAACAGACTGCTCGCACCATTTTACAAAAATAATTTTGAGCCCACTCAATATTTTTGAGCCAACCCAATATTTTTCAAAACTTGGCGCCACTGCATCACTACATTTTCCCATTATAAGTATGTATATTAACCAACAGGTCAAATACAAGGCTGTTCGAAAGAGTGGAAATAGATTTTTGGCTATGGACGGTAACAGCTTAAGTTAGTTTTTAAATCCTTTATCGTTTACCTGAAATGTTTATTAGTTATCTTATTTACCTTACTTTCTAAAATAAGATTTCACAAAGTATTGGAAAATGTCTTATAATCTATGCTTAACACATGATTTTCCTTTCCTGTCTGTTTCATCTTTTCAAAAGCTAAATTTCATTTTATAAATTTATTTTATAAAAGGTAAATAACTATGGAATAATGAATAAAACTTAGTTTTGTGTTAAGCAGTGTATTCTTGAAAACATATGAGCATTTTCATGAACAGCGCTAAAATTTGCATAAGTAAATATTTAGATATATACCCAAAACTCCTCAAATATTCGTGTAATTCGTGCAAAAAATAATCATTGTTTCTGAAACCGGTCTACACACTATTTGGTGATTTTTTTTTTTTTGGGGGGGGGGGGGGAGGTTCTAACATTATTTTATATAGTAGAGCTAAGTTTGATCTCAGTTTTCTCTGTTAACCTTTAACAGACTGTTGGTTTAAGTACATGAGTTTATTTTTGTAATCTATTAGCACCACTATATTTATTTATTTATTTATTTATTTATTTATTGTAAATTTCTGTTACTTATGCTGTAAAAGTACCAATAAAAGTGTTTCTTAAAAAAAAGTTGTGGCAAATGAATAAATTTGATTAAGAGTGTCAGTGCCGCTTATAGGGCGGCATCGGTCCGTTAAGGGTTAAATTTGTTTTAACCTTTTGTCTTTTTTTTTTTTTTTTTTTTTTTTTTTTTTTGTACACAAGTTTGAAAATTTAATTTTTATTTTGCCTTTTTATTCTCTGAAGACACTTTAATAAAAATTATAAATAAAATAAATAAATAAACTTTAGTTCATAATTCAGAAACACTTCTAAAAAATCAAAAGAATAACATTTGTCAGAATATCTATTAATTTTTAGCAATTGAACGTGAGAATTTAGACCATTGTTTAGATTTAATGTTAGAATTAATGTAAGGCACGCCTCAAATACATGGGGGATACAGCTAGCTGAGGGGTGCGCCCAATAGACTCTACTGGTGTACCCAGATATGAAGATTCCAGATAGCTGAAGGAGAAGCTGGGAGAAATGAAAAGTGTGGAAAAAATTGTTTATGAAAATTAAAGGGGTTTATGAAGATCAAGAGAATAACATTATTAATTTAATTAGATACCAAGAAGTTTGGCAACAGAATTATATACAGGACAATGCAATACAATGATATTCATAACTTTTTTATTTCAACATGGTTATTTCAACAAGTTTTTAAAAAGAAGGTGTGTAGTTGTAATCTATGTGAAACGAAAACAGCTGATATAAAGAGTAAGACTCAATGAGTTAGAGTAAGGTTTATTGAGTCTGGAGCACATTTTTAACTGTTTGGCGAGATTGTGCTTCCATTGTCCAAGACTTATTTGTAAATCGCTGAGTTAGCACATACACAGAAAACACTCCACATTTGTTGCTATACATTGTTTCCTTCACGAATAAATAAATAAAATTTCGTATTGTAAATTGTCTAATATTCTGAACTCATTTTTGTGACATTCAAAAGTATATTGTAGCGCACTCAGGCTGCAAATAATATCGATTAAAAATATGCGTAGCAAGCTGAAATTCAGATCAAACCCTCTGGTCAATAATTTATCTGATTTTCTCCGTCCAATACCATCAAGCAGACATTTGTCTCTCGTGAAAGAAACTTGTTACAAAATTTAACTAATCAAAATATGTAATAAAAACTCTCATGGTTCTTATTAATGCTTGTGCTTAGTAATAAGACTATTTTTATGGTTATACCTTTTTATTAATTTGATTTTTTTTTACTTTACAGACAATACCGTCCTCATCCTGGACTACCAACGACAAAAATCATGTTAGCTCCAGAACCACCGGAGCTTCCTCCACTAGAGGTATTAATAATAATAACTTTATTTCAAAATTAAGTTTTAGCTATAATTTTAGAAACATTTCTAGAATTATATTTTATTGTTTATAAGATGCAATCCTGTAAGTTGGGGACATTATAAAACTGAATTTGTTGTTGTTAAGGGTTAAATTAACTCATCTTCAAAGTATTAACATAAAATAAATTAAATTAATTAAACATTTTAATTAAAGATGAAAGATCCTAAAAAAACATTACTTAAGGATACTCCAAACAAATAGTTTTTCTTAAATTATTTTAATTATTATATGTTATCCAATGGATTAAAAAGAATCACAATTTATTGCATAAACTTTAACTTTATAAAATGCCTTTTTTTTTTTTTTTTTTGCAAATGTAGCAATTCTCACTTCTGTAATGAACTGGATTATATCTAAACATTGTAAAACTCAAACAATAATTATATAGACTCGTACTTTTAATCTTTATTTATATTTGTTGCGTTTCTCATCGTCGATACATTATTTAAAAATTTCTGCTTACATTTACTGGATTTTATTAAAACAAAGGATAATTCACGAAACAGTACTTTTAAAAGAAAACAATTATAATAACTAAAAAACTGTACGTTATAAATAGAATGTGTAGCATGTACATGAAAGGTAAATAGAAATTAAATTAAAAATATCTTATATAATTATAATTTTTTAAGATACTGTTGTTTTAACTTAGAAAACATTGGGCGGCATTTTATTTTTTTTTAATTGCTTCAAGATTTTTTTTTATTCTAGTCTGTATTGTTACAAAATATTTTGTCATTTGCTTGGTTGTTTTTATGTAAACTAAATTTCATATTCTTGCACACTGTAAATAAGTGCGCAATTTAAAAATATAATTAAGCTAAAGGGAGTTTTTTTTAGCTGTAATTATTTCTAGAAATTATGTCCACAGTAACATATATTTTCTGCATGTAATCAATTTTTTTATTTAGATGAATTACACGTAACAAGGAGAGTCTGTAAAAAATATTTCAAAGAATACTCAACTTCCTGGGTCATTCAATTATTTATTTTATGCCACCACCCTATTAATTCAAACCTTTTTTTATTGATCCCTTAAGAAGGAACGCAGGTAAAAGAGTTTTTAATTTTTAGTGCCATCATTTCCAACAGCAATATTTGCCTTATTTTATCCAGAAATTATGCGATCAGGCAAGTTGGAAATTAGTATTAAAAAACAATGGTACTCAAAAATAAAAAAAGTGCATACCCTATGTGCAAATTGCTAAGTCCCTAGCTTTTTGTATACCAGTACTATCTTAGAGAAAATCTGGTTACTTTAAATCTCCCAAACGTTCCAATTAAATATAGAAACATTTTTGTTAAAATACTGATATCCAAAAAGTCGGACACTGGGCAGCTCTGCCTATATGGAAAGTATACGCTACAAACCCCCCAAAGGGGTTAACTTCTGCCAACCTTCCAGTTTTTATTTTTCAAGTAAAATCGACATTTTTGAACCAGAAAATATATTTTATAAAATTTGTGGTACTTTGATGTACATTTGATTTTAATAATGAAATAAAATTTCTGACCAAAATGTGTATTTATTTGACTTAAAAAAAACTAACAAATATATATATATATATATATATATTAAGAATAACAGTACTTCAACCTATTTTCCCGTAAAGTAAAATTTAAAAATAATCTATTATTAATATTTAAGAAAAAAGAATATAATGCAATGAATCACGAAATTTAACAAATAATACTATACCCATAGCGTAACTATTCATATAAGGTGACTTCTGATTAAGTGATGTTATACTATTTCAAACATATAGAAACTGATATACATCTTTGAGGTGTACTATAGGTTGATTTATATAGAATAGGATGAACATATAGCTTTAATGATCTTTTATAGGGACAGACAAAATAATTTTGTTACAGTAAGGGGGAACTGGGGCACATTCGTACACCCCCATTACTGCTCACAGGGTCATTACAGGAAGTTTCAAAACAGCTCCAAAAAGTGATGCTAGTGTACACAACTACACACAGATAGTCTTGGCATGATTCAGTAGTTTGATGAAATGGGACGGGTGAGTTATTGTTTTTGTAGGTCAAAAGTAAATTTGCGTTGTACAATTGAAATGATATTATACAGATATTCCAGCATTTTCAACCAAAAAGAATACTCTCCCTGGCAAAGCAATGTACTCTTTATCAGTTCCTCATTATTTATTGTTAGGTAAATTATGAAGTGTTGGATTTGAGACTCATTTTATTCAAAATGGCTGTATGGGACACATTGATACAAGCTAAATCCTTTTCTAATTCATTTTTTCATTACTTTTTATTATTTTTTTACGATACACTTTTTAATCTAACCATTTTTTGCCCAAAATTCTAATATTAGTTTTTATTGAAGTGAAATAGCTCTAATATTTTATATTAGAACATTTTACCGTATTTTTGTTATCAGAAGATGTGCAAATTTACCCAACATCTAGTGCTAGTCGAACTAACAAAAGAAGAGGACGGCAGCCTGGCAAATCTCAAATTTATATCGATTTTCTAGAGAAAAAAGTATTTTCAAGATGAGAAATGTTAAATAATAGAAACAAGCTGCAGAACAGCAAAGGATAATTATATTACAAACAGAATTTTTAATGTAATTATCCTTCATTTTCTGTTTATAAACCAATTTATAAACAGAAAACATGGTAATTTTTTCAGCTTTCCTAAGAAAGAAGATAATGTTGGTGTTGAAAACCAGATATGACAAAGTTACCACAGCCAACAATCAGACAAGGAACAGCTAGAACATCAAGTCATCATTCATTTAATTTTTATTGCTTCAATATTACTTACAAATAAATTGTGGGTGATTTGAATTTCTATAACTAGATATAGAATGGTTTTCTAACTAATTTTCTATGAAAAATATGCATTGGTGTTATTTTGTCTCAATTTTTCCCAAACGTATCAAAGTGCCACATGAAAATGACTTTTTTTTATTTTATTTAAATTACATACAAAAATACTATATAAAACAACGATTGTACATTTTTATAACACACTACACAAGTTTTGTGACACCACATGGAAAAATAATTTGAAACTTCTACTTTCTGGACACCAAAAAAATTCTTAGATAAAAAACTGTATCAATGTGCCCCAGTTCCCCCTACTTAAAATGTGGAGATTTTCAAATGAACTTGCTGAACTAAAAGTAACTGAACTAAGCTTTTATGTAGTATATATACAAATCTATAGATCTTGTACACTAAATAAATTGCATATTTTCCGGACTATAGATAGTAATTGGGTGAAATTAGGTTTTCAAATTTGTTATGCTTTTCCAAATTATTTACTAAGACATCATCTTTCATTTTATTAAAAGTGAAGTTTTTCTACTGCATTCTGAATGTGTTGGAAAAGGCTTCATAATCTATGCTTTCGTATGATTTTTTTTTTTCTGCTTTAGTTATATTTCCGAAAACATCGTAATACTGCGAAAAAAAAAGTTGTTATACATTGATTTATGAATTTCCAAATTCTTGAAAAAATATCCTACAACGTTTCCAATAAAAGATACAAGTCTAAATACCATGTTATCAAGATAAAATAGATTCCAACAACTATCAAACTACTATCTGATCAAGATAGGCTCAAAAGAAACCAAGATCGTTGAAGTTCTGTAGTTTGTTTCCTTTCTAGGCTACAAGCGCATTTCAGAAGCGCGTGAATTTTATCATCATTGTGCGCGCGGCAGCGCGCAACAATAATATGATTGAGCGATAATGCTTAAGAATAGGAAACCGCAAAAAACACGGATTTTTCAATTTTTCTTTTTGCAATAACTAACTAAATACTTATCCAATTTTGATGATTTTTTTTTAAATGTTCGTCTGACCAAGAAGCACAACATAGCACAAAAATTATTTTTTTTATGGCATACTGTAGGTGTACTGTAGAGTATTCTGAAAATCGGACAAACATTTTGTGTCACAGCACTTTTCTCGAAAACTACTAAAGATAAAAACTTAATTTTATTTTTAAACAAAAGACAAACTTTTTATCCCGAGGTAGTCATCGAGAAAACGTTATTCCGCTGGGCGGTTTTTCTGAAATTGCGTATTTTCCAAACTTGGTCATAAATGGGTATATCTAACGTTCTATTGCAGATAGAATGTTGCGGTAAAGTTTATTTTAAAGATTTTGCGATGCTAATTAATCCTGCAAAAATTCATAGCTTTACGTTAAACAGTTTTTTTACAAGATGAAATAAAAGAATAGCAGTCATCAATCTAAGGTACTTCTGATCATCGGAGAGAAAAACCAGTTACACCATTCGATTAAGCATAAAAAAATACAGAATGCTTTTTTTTCTCTCATTTTTAACTTAATTTTTTAACGAATTATGAATTTTTATGAAATTTTTGACATGCTGATTTTTGTCATTTTTTAATGAATCATTTACTGAATAATTATGCACGGTGTCTAGCCCTGGTGGCTGTCAAATTTGATTTTTAATTTTAAATTAGGCACTTTTTTGCACCATGCCAAATTTATATTTTATCCATTTTTTTCATTTATTTATATTTTGTTTTTAGCACAATGGCATCAATGGCAAAAATGCCTGGCATACCTGTCAAATATTGGGGCCCTGTACTTTAACAAAGTGTATTTACTATAAGTATATACCGTATTTATTCTAACAGAATGCGCCCTCTAATAGAGCGCGTCTTCTAATAAAGTGCGCACCTTGGTGCTGATTGAAAAAATAAATATACGGAAACGATATAGTAGATAAGTAGAAAACGATTACTTAAATGCATTATCGAGGATTCTCATCGATCAAAATAGAGATATTCTATCAAAGCGATGGAGTGGCGATGCAGCAAAAGTTTCTAATTTTGAACAATGTACCACTCCTGTAAACTATAGCGCCAAGGATATGCACACTGTTAAAAATCTGCTGCATTTTGCTGCAACGCACTCCCCTGCTTGTATAGAAAACGGTTACTTGGCCATGAAATGGCGCTTTCTCATTGGTTGGAATAGAGATATTATATACAAGTGGTGGAGGGCGTTGCAGCAAAATGCAGCAGATTTTTAACAGTGCACTGTTAAAAATTTGACCCATTTGTTGCAGAGTCACTCCACAGCTTTTATAGAATATCTCTTTATGGCCAATGAGAATGCTCCATAACACAGTAAAGCAATCGTTTCCTATAAATGCGGTGGAGTGACGCTGCATCAAATCGGTCAATTTTTTAAACTGTGTATAGTGTAAAAATTGGCTACACTGTTAAAAATTTTATCCATTTTCTGCATCGTCACTCCACCGCTTTTATAGAAAACGGTTGTTTTACAGTGTTATGGAGCATTCTCATTGGTCATAAAAGAGGTTTCTATAAAAACTGTGGAGTGACGCTGCAGAAAATGGGTCAAATTGTAAACAGTGTATAGTGCACTGTTAAAAATCTGCTGCATTTTGCTGCAACGCCCTCCACCACTTGTATATAATATCTCTATTCCAACCAATGAGAAAGCGCCATTTCACGGCCAAGTAACCGTTTTCTATACAAGCAGGGGAGTGCGTTGCAGCAAAATGCAGCAGATTTTTAACAGTGTGTAGAAATTGGCTTCAACTGTTAAAAATTTGACCCATTTGCTGCATCGTCACTCCACCGCTTTTATAGAAAACGGTTATTTTACTGTGTTATGGAGCACTCTCATTGGTCATAAAAGAGGTATTCTATAAAAGCTGTGGAGTGACGCTGCAGCAAATGGGTCCAATTTTTAACGGTGTACTTCAGTAATACTTAAAAAATGCGCTAAAATATTGTATTCCTTAAATATGCAACGATGCTGATGAAATCTAAAGATAACAGTGACATCTGCGTTTTTTTCTAAAACTACGCATCTTTTGCTAATCTAAACAATGTATTAGGAAATCCCGCAGATGTTGCTGCGATCGATACTTTAGATTTCAGTACCATCGTTGCACGTTTAACCTTTTGAGTTCTGATGGTAGAATTTTCTACTACATAATTTTAATTCCGAATTGTCACAACGGCACCAGAAAATTCGACCAGATTTATTTGAAAAAGGTTTAATGCATTTTTTCGTGTATATCTTTAACATGTTTTTTTCTTTTAGAATTACTGATGCGAATGTCACATTTGGAATTTTGAAGAAATTTACACCAGAGCGCAAAGGGTTAAAGGATAAAAAATTTTATTGCTGTTTGCATACACTGTAAAAAATTTGACCCTTTTGCTGCATCCTCACTCCATCGCTTTTATAGAATATTTCTGTTTTGACCAATGAAAATGCTCCAGAAAGCGGTAAAGTAATCGTTTCCTATAAAAGTGACGATGCAGCAAATGAGTAATTTTTTTTATAGTGTAGCAGATTTCTACACTATACACTGTAAAAAATATGACTATTTTGCTGTATCGTCACTCCACCGCTTTTATAGAAAAAGACTACTTCAGGCTATCATGGAGCATTCTCATTGGCCAAAAGAGTGATATTCTATAAAAGCAGGGGAGTCACGATGCAGCAAAATATTCATATTTTTACAGTGTATATTCTAGATGTTGTAGTGTAAACGAACTTGTTCAAGAGAGGACTCATTGTATTCCTTATAGAAGAGTACACAGAGTGGGTGCCGGTCATGAGGCACAGCCGCTCTTACTGGCCTTCATTGTGAAGGTATTTTTGCCTCTATGTAGAGGGTGGACGCTAAATCGCACAACGCTTAGGGATAAACAAACTGAAGACTCCTCCCACACTAGGAACGAGCGCCATCTACAGACTTTTCATTTAATATGATATTATAAGCTAGTAAATTGAAAATGAAGGTTTTTTTTAAAGTAAAATTAATAAAAAGAGAGGGGGGGGGAGGTACATTTTAAAACTAAATAATTAATTTAAATGATTTAATATTGAAGTTACGTTTTGTACCTTGACTTAGGACTAGGCTCTTTTATTAGTAGTATGTTTTATTTATTTATTAATTACAGATTTACTAGTTTATGAAGTCATGCAATAAATTGAAAAATTACGGTTGGTCATTGAAATTGAAAAATCCATATTTAATTATTATTATTATTTAAGAATTCGAAGAAGAGCTTTATTTTATTCATTATTTTTGCATCTTGTTAAAAAATTAGAAAAGTTTACGTAAAGAAACCCCCCATAATTTTATTTTCCATAGTAATATTTTGAATTTATATTTAATAAAAGAGAAATGGATATAAATATGAAATTAAATATTAACAAATAATTTCTGATAATTTTAGCTGTCAATTACTTTCCAATACCTTAAATATCTAAATGATTTGTATAAATTAAATAGACAAATTTATACAAAAGTATTTATAAAAAATTATCTTAGTAATTTTTTAAAAAATAGTTGAGAAAACAAATTATTTTTCAAGTAGAAAACAGCAACAAAAATATACAATTTATTTAACCTATTTCGGATAAATAACTATTTAAAAGCATGTTATATTAAAAAAAAGACGACATACTCAGTGGCGTAGCAAGGAAGGGCAGTCACCCTGGGCGCCAAAGTCAAGGGGCGCCAAATTGAGAGTGGTTTAAATCGAAATTACGAATTGCTCCACTAGTGGATTAGAGGTTCTGCTCCCGAAGCTGGTAAATATAAAGGTATTGGGTTCGAATCTAATCGCGCCCGTCGGCCTGATCGTTCAGAGTTTACCTTAGATTTCCTTGCGTAAATACGGATTAGGTTCCCTTAGAAAGACCCCCCACGGAGGGCACCTTCCCTAGGGCCTATATCCCTCGTGCAGATAATTGGTCATCATAAATACAACCAACAACCCAAAAGGCATTTTCTTCTTTTGAGTTAAAAAAAAAAATAATGTGGTTATTTTCCTTCTTTTCTTTTTTATGGGGCGGTGTGGACTAAAAATTTCTTCCTTCCCCAAGCACCAAAAATCCTACCTATGCCACTGAATATACTCTTATATTTGGGCTTAAAAATAGTATAAAGGTTTGTTTTTAAATATATTTTAAAATTTAAATTTAGTATAACACAAAAATTAAATACGATTTAGGTAAAAGTTTTGGAAAGTAATTGATAGCTAAAATTATTAGAAATAAATTATTTTTTTTTCTCTCCCTTTCTCCTTTATTAAGAACAAATTCAAACTATTACTATGAAAAATAAAATCCTTGGAGTTCTCAAAATAATTTTTTTTTAAATTTGTTAACAAGATTTAAAAAAAAAAATCTTACTTGAATTGTTCCATAATATTAATAATCGAATATGATTTTTCTATTTATTGCATAACATCATAGATTAGTAAATCTCAAATAATTTTTCTTTAAAAAAAAAAAAAAACGGGAAAAGAAAAGAAAGAAATAACAAACAAATAAAACATGCTAATATTAACAGATGTTAATCTTAAATCAAGTAAAGTATTTCTTTTTTCTTTCTTTCTTTCTTTCTTTCTTTCTTTTTTTTTTTTTTTTTTTTTTTTTAAATTTTTAGCAGAAAAACTTTTTATGCATTTATTATATTGCAGTACACGTACACAAATATACTATAACTTCAATTTAAAACATATAAATGAAATAGTTGATATTAAAATATATTTCCTCTCTCTTTTTCAATTTTATAGAGTTTTTATACAAATTCAGCAACTTATGATATCATATCATAAACTGAAATTTTTATGGGCAGTCACTGAAAGAATTATTTTGCTATTTTAAGAATATTATGAAAAATGTTTTTAATGAATTACTAAGAAGAAAAAATGTAAAATTAATTTGGATTTAAATTTTAAAGGTAAGTACCATTAAAATACATTTTAAAATACGTTTAAAATACCTTTAAAAAAAAGGTTTTAAACAAAAAACTTTTTAATACTATTTTAAGTCCAAATGTAAGGGTTTTTTTTTTTAATGTTACATGCTCTTAAACTATTATTTATCAAAAACAAATTAAATTCCATATTCCTTATTGTGCATCCTTATTTTTGTTTTTACATTAAAATAATCATTTACATATTTTTACAAACACAATAAAAAATCCTTTACATATTTAAATTATTTATGTATTTAAGTAAGATTTGGCTAAAAGTATTGAAAAGTAACTGATAGCTAAAATTATTAGAAATTATTAGTTAATACATTTAATTTCATATTTATTTTTATTTCTCTTTTATTAAATATAAATTCAAAATATTACTATGAAAAATAAAACTATAGAGGTTTCGTTAAATAAACTTTTCTTGTTTTTTAATGATATACAAAAATGATGAGTAAAATAATGCTCTTTGAATTCTTAAATAATAATAAAAATTAAATATGGATTTATCTGCGAGTAGCCGTAATTTTTTTTTTTTTTCAGTTTACTGCATGACATCATAAACCTTTAAATTTGATATTTATTTTATTTTTTTATTTTTTTATTTATTAATTTTTGAGGAAAAACAAATAAATAAAACATTCTATTATTAGAGGCTAACCCTATGTCAAGATACAAAACATAACTTCAGTGTTAAAGCACGTGTATTAAATATTTGGTATTAAAATATACACACACCCCCTTGTCTCTCTCTGTTTATTTTTTTATTAATTTTACTTAAAAATATTATTTTAAATTTATTAGCTGGTGTCATATTATAAAATGAAAATGCTATGGGTTGGGTAAGCACAGAAAAAAAAAATATTATTATTATAATTATTGTTTTAAGAATATAGTGAAGAATGTTTTTAATTCATTGAAGCAAAAATAAATTTAAAATTAAAGAGCTCTGCGTGACGTATTTTTAAAGGGCTTGTCAGTAGATGCAGCTCACTTATTAGTGTGGGAGGAGCTTCAGTTTGTTTATCCCTAAGCGTTGTGCGATTTAGCGTCCACCAAAAATTTGACCCATTTGCTGTAGCGTCACTCCACAGCTTTTATAGAATATCTGTTTCATGACCAATGAGAATGTTCCATAACATAGTAAAGTATACTGTAAAAAATTGACACTTTTGCTGCATCGTCACTCCACCACTTTTATAGAAAACGATTACTTTACTGTGTTATGGAGCACTCTCATTGGTCACAAAAGAGATATTCTATAATAGCTGTGGAGTGACGCTGCAGCAAATGGGTCAGATTTTTAACAGTGTAGCACTATTGAAATAATCGCCACGGGTGATTTTCAGGAAACGCTATTTCTGCAAAAGACGGGGAATTGGACGTCAAAAATTCTGCCCAATCAATTTCGATTAGGGAAAATCCCGTTGGAAAAGCCGAAATATGTATCGATTTAATATGCTCGAATACACCGTGATAAACGAGGATTTGAAATAAACATCAAATACGAAAGTTACGTATTTTTGTCCTTAGAATCCGAATCTGCAATAAAAATTGGGTGTTATAATTTAAGATTTCAAAGTTGGACCCCCTCTGACCCCCAGGGGGTAGGTTGCGAAGGTCAAATTTGGTATCACTGAGTAGCTTATTTAAAAATATTTAACACGCATATTTACGTTTTTCAATCTCATATGTATTTCTCGAATTATTCGGCCGTTTCCAGACTTTTCGGACACCCTGTATAAAATACAAAACAAGTTGTGCAGTATCCCTATGGAATATGGAAAAATAGAAGGACTAGTGAAAAATGCTCCAAGGAGCAGTGCAAAAGCAGAATATGATTTTAATTGAGCATTAAAAAGTAATGAACAAGTTTATTTTTTGGAAAAAGTACACAAACATTTAATAGTAATGAACAAGTTTATTTTATTGAAAAAATGCCCAAGCATTTAAAAGTGATGGACGAGACTTGAAACTGAGTTAAGAACTAGTAAATAATTTCCTCAAGACTTGAAAATGGCTGATCATGCTCTTATGTGACAAGCATATTCAACGTCCTTTTTTTTTATCCCTGTCTATCTTAGTATTGACACGTTATCAGAATATAACATTGTGCTCTATAAAAGCTGAACTTTCAGAGCAAGTTTTTGATGAAGTAGCTAAATTTACCACATGCTGCTCCTTAACAATTTACTTGTGAAGTAATAACTCTTATGGCAATTTTATTATGTGCAAGTGCATAAAAAAATGGAAAAGCAGTTGCTGTTTGGTTGTACATGTTACGTGCTTATCAGGTATTCTAACTTTATTAAAATCAAACTTTGCTTGAAATATACAGTGCTTTTGATAAACTTATTGATTACTTATGAAAATATAAAAATTTTAGCACTATTTTATCTTTTGCTAATAAAAATCCGCTTAAAAATTTTTAGAAAAAAGATTGGATAGAAAAACTGTTTTTTAGTGATAAGATTGCGTGCAAAAAATGGTTGTGATAAGAGTAAATACAGTGCAAAGCAGTAATATCAAGGCTTTGTTAAAGAGGGGCCAGGATGTGTTTAATATAGATACTGTATCTAATACTTGTTGTGAAAACTGAGTTTTCCTAAAGCACAGTGTTAGATTCTGCCAACATGCCTATACTAAGATAGACAGGGATAAAAAAAAAAAAGGACGTTGAATATGCTTGTCACATAAGAGCATGATCAGCCATTTTCAAGTCTTGAGGAAATTATTTACTAGTTCTTGACTCAGTTTCAAGTCTTGTCCATCACTTTTAAATGCTTGGGCATTTTTTCAATAAAATAAACTTGTTCATTACTTTTAAATGTTTGTGTACTTTTTCCAAAAATAAACTTGTCCATTACTTTTTAATGCTCAATTAAAATCATATTCTGCTTTTGCACTGCTCCTTGGAGCATTTTTCACTAGTATACATTATGTATCGGCCCCACCAGTGGCCGAGAGGTTCGGACCTCTCAACTGGTAGACGGCAGGTGCTGGGTTCGAACCCAATCGCGGCTGTCGGCCTAACCGTTCGGAGTTTTCCGTGGTTTTCTTCGAATTTTGCGTAAATACGGGTTAGGTTCCCTTAGAAAGACCCCCACGGAGGGCACTCCCCCTGGTCCTATATCCCATTAGCGTAGATAATCGGACGACAAAAATCAACCAACCAACCTACATTATGTATCAACATATTAGTTTTCTTAATTTTTTTTATTTATTACGAAAACAATTCTCTCTAAAAATTTAAAAAATTTTCATTTTTATTTTATTTAATATTTTACAAATGTATTTATTTCATTCCTTTATTTATTTATTTTGCTAATGGGAAACACATTATGAATAAATTCGTGTAATAACATTAAGTAAACAAACAAATCTGATTTAAAAAAATCGTTTCTTCATTCGTTCTCGTCATGACAATCAGGTACACACACCCCAAGGCACGTAAACACCTTCTAAATTTCTGCACAACACGCCCTGAAACCGTTTCCATAGTTCCAAGAATGGCTGGAAGTAAATGTTATTGAAAAGTGCTCTTGGTAATCATAATGCACATTATCTCTAAACAATAAACGATTCCTACAGGAAAATCATTTATTCTTCAGATAATTGTAAAGCGAACGATCAAGGAAACAACTTTAAGGAAAAAAGGCCCCCTCAAAAAGTATTAAAAATTTCCTCTTATTTCATAATGAGGCTTCCGATAAGACATGATACTGAATATCGACATTGACGCAGAACAATACGCTCATGAAAAAGCTGTCTTTATAAGCTCGGGAATAAGTAGATTCTAATTAAAAGGGCGCAAAAAATATATTTCTGAACTATCCAGAGCTCAAAAATATCGAAGGTCATATCTTTTATAAACTAAAAATAAATAGTGTATTCAACAAGTGATCATCCAAAAACAATGAAATATCACTCTCAGAAAAAATCACCCTTATCAAATATCTGATCATAGGAAATTATGTAATTTGCCTGAAAATTTCTCTTTTCTGGATGGTTTTATGCAATTATATGTTACAACATGCTTTGTTGTATATGTTAAATTAACCAATTTGTAAATTATAGTATATTCCGACGTATGACATGGTACAGCGTGTAAGGCGCGCCTTCGCTTTTAGACGATTTTCTTTTATTATTATTATGTATATTCGCCTAATCATACGCTCCCCCCTCCTATTTTTTCCAAAGAAATCTTTATGAGATATGTAGTATAAAAATACAATAAAGCGTTAAAAAGTATAACTAATACAAACAAAAAAAAAAGCAAATGCAAAGTAAGGACATATCCTTGAATTTCCGCAAAACCTTTGCAGTCGTACTGTCTCGCGTTTATTCAAATGATCATGTGGTCTTCTCTTGTTCGTTAACACGTTGAGTGGCACGTCAGTCACTGGTGACTGACGCTGAAATTTTCGTTTAAGCTTCCTATTATTTAAGGATATAATTGCCGACCCAGTGGCGTGGTTGGGTGCGTCAGCTCCTCCCACACCGCTGGACCCTGGTTCGAGTCCAGCTAGCGGCATGGGTGTCTGTGTTGTCCCTGTGATGTGTATTAAAAATGTATGTACCGTATTTCCTGCAATAATAAAAGTGTTCTGTATTTGTTTCTGTGCATTATGGATCATTCGAGGTAACAGCCATTGTAGCTATAGACCTCAAAGCATTGTTCACTCAAACTCAATCATTAAGGATATAATCCTCCAATAAATCAAACTTAAGTAAATCTTAAATGATGTTTCAATATTTCCATTCAATCAAGGTAACTTTGACTTATCAGGTAACTTGGTCTAAGAGAGAAAAAAGATTAAATCTTCTACATCACTTGAGTTTAAGACAAAGTTTTGGTCTCAAAACATAAATAGTAGCACTAGTGTGAGCTCGGCAGCTCATTGGAAATAATTCTCCAAGGTTCCACCATGGCAGCATGGATCAAAGTTTCGTAAAGGTGGAGCAATATTACCCTAATTTGGGCCAAAGTTACCCTGATTGACTGTACTTTAAACAATGCATTTTTTGTAGTTTTATATCATATTTTACACTGTCAGACACCGGTGACTGACGCAGCATAAAAAGAAAGTTTAGTGTCAGTCACAGGTGACTGACGTGTCACTCAACATTTTAATACAGAAATTTCAATTATTATGCTTATTTTTTAAACTTGCAACTTTATAAAGTGCAACAGTAAAATTTGACCAATTTTCCTATTTCAAAAGAGCGCCTTGTACGCCGAAATACATGGTAATCCTTATTATATTTAGCAGCATAAATTTTTACTTACTTATTTTTTAATTAGGTGAAATGTATCTTTTTATTTTTAAATCAAAAACAATCTTTCTGTAAGTTTTTGCATGCAGCTTTGCCACTTCAGTAATGCATATAAAACTGCATTCAAACTATATTTCTGTCATTCATAATTTATAAAAAGCTTATAAAATTCAAAATAAATACATGTAGAATAAATATATACGATAGTATTATTCAAGTCATCAGTTTGAAGATTTAAGACTAGTTTCTTTAGTTTTATAGAGTAATGACTGTATGATATACTCTTAAACCTTTCAGGACAATGTACTTCTGTTTCTAAATGTCAAAATGATTGACTGACAGTGGTATTTATGAACAAATGTATATGAAAGTACGTACTCCCTCTTTTTTTTAAATTTTCGCGTACATTGTATAAAGCAGAATTTAATTTCTAAATTCTGGTGCCAATGTAACATTTGAAAATTAAAATTAAGTAGTATATATAATATACCGGTGCACTTCAAAGGATTCAGAGCACGTGGAGTCGTCTAAAAAAATTAAGCAATTCCATTACAAAAAAAAAAAAATTAGAATGTAAAATCTTTCATATTATAACACAAAAAATACATTATATACAGGGTGTCCCTAAACAAATGGTATATACGCTAGGGGGTGATAGAGCACATCAAGACGAGTAATAGTAAATAGGAAACCAAGGGTCCCAAACGTTTTCCAAAGGAGATAGCCACCATTAAAGTTTGGGGTCCAAAATTTCAAATACACATAAAAAACGGAAAAATTGGTCGATTGATTTGCGGTTTTCACTAAAATTATTCTTTATGTTGGTATTTTCTTGAAAATAAATTATAAAAATAAATTTCGAAAAATGCCGATAGAGGGTGCTTTAGACTTTGAAGTAATGAAAAACTATTTTTTGCCGTGATTTTTTGCATCTCATTAAATGGTTTCGTAAGCTTAGACTTAAACTTAAATTTCGAGCTCAAAATCTGAATAGTTGGAAGCGGTTAAGTAGCACAAACTTAACTCTGTTCAGAGGGTTTAAATTTCACATGATTATAAGAAACGGAAAAATTGGTCGATTGATTTGCGGTTTTCACTAAAACTATTCTTTATGTCGGTATTTTTTTTTTTTTTTTTTTTTTTTTTTTTTTTTTTTTTTTTTTTTGCTATAACTGCTATTTATATATAAACATAAAAAAAAATATCCTAAAAATGCTCTCACACAATTAAAAGAGAGTGAGAGAATTTAGTAATTGTGAACATCGCTCCGGCTTATGCCTTCTTGGTATAAAATCGCATTGTTTGATGACAAAAGTAAATTCAAATACCCAAATAAACAAATAACATACAATTAACAGATAAAACCATTTTTAAAAGTAATTCTGCTATTTTGTCCTGTAAGACACATAATGGTAAAATTAGATTTTAATTTTTTTTTTTTTTAATATAAAAAATGTTATTTACGTTTTATTTAATAAAATATTCAAAATACATTTTTGTTAGCCTGCGCGAAAGAGAATAGCGAAAGTTTGATTGAAGAAATATTGAAGAGGAAATGGTCAATTAAAAAAGACTCGTAAATTTTATTCAGCGGGAATTTTTCATTTCAAAATGTTGAATTTATCTATAGTAATAACGCATAATTGCATAAATTTACTTTGAATTGCAAAATTTTTCCTTCAGTACTACTTGGTTATACCGTTGACCAATTTCGACAAATTATACAAATCGCCAAACTATTAGCCAGATTATATAGATTAGCATAAATTTTCGTTTAAATAACAAAAAACAAATTAGCAGAATATGTAATAAAAGTAGAAATAAAATGTCGAATTAAAAATCACTTGATGACATAATTAGTATTTATATTATGCTTAATGTCAAGTGAATGTGACACTTACGATCATCCATTATTGACATTTAATCTTGGAATTTGGGGGTAGATTTTTAGTCGATGGGGTGATCTTTCCTTCTTCAGTTTTTTAATTTTAAAACTGAAATTTTTCCTGTAAGTGAAATTGACGAAATGGCGCAAGAAAAATTAAATTAACAATGAAAACATTTGCAAAAAGAAATAAAAGAGTTATACTCATATCTATATAATTTACGATTGAATATTAAAATATAGGGGAGAGTGGGGATACTTGAGCATAGGGGATACTTGAGCCACCCCTATTATCTCTACAGTTGGTTAATTTTTCTTTCTAAAACTGCCAATATGATAACATATTTATAGTTCTGAACACGTAAAAAAGAAATCACACATCTTGGTACCATTTTGAAAGTATAGTGATTAATAGTTGTCTTTTCCCTATCTGAAGTAAATATTTGGGTGAATGGTTTTTTTGTTTTTTTGTAATCAAAGTTTTGTTTAAAGTTGCAACTATATACATACATTCAATAAGCATAATTTCAATTGTATTTTGAGTCTAAAATAGTTCTAATTGCTGCATGCTTTATTTAGTAAAACTCTGGGAAACAAAAATAGTGATAGTGGGGATACTTGAGCCAATGAGAGTGGGGATACTTGAGCCATGTCTGAACCATCCCCACTAGAAATTAAACATGGGTGAAACAAACAAAAAATAAAATTCCATCCTTATATTCACTAATAGATATTTTTCTGGAGAAAAGGGAGAATAATTTTTCATTTTATTTTTTTTTTCTTAAAAAAATAACGACCTAAAAATGTTTAAAAATGTATATTTTTTAAATGAAAATGTCTATTTTATTTTTCGATTTGACTAACTAAATAGCCTGTCTAAAGAAATGTAAACATAGTTTTCAATTTAACTTTCATTAAATGAAAATAACTTTTTAAAACGGTTTTACAGGCTTTAATCTCTAATACTTTAATTAGTTAGGTCCAACATATTAAGATATTTATTTTTTAATATAACATATTAAGATTAGTATTTTATATTGAAATCGTAACCTCTGTTGCTGTAACTTTTTTTTAACTAAGAAAATTGAAGAAAAATTGGTAAAAAGAGCGCACAAAAACAAGAAAAGCAACAAAAATCCCAGTTCAAACTTACCTACATGGAGCCAAAGAGGAAGACAAAATCTTTTCCTGTGAAATCAAAAAAGTGTTTGAAATAGTAGAATGATACATCTGGCTTAAATTCCGACAGCTACTAAACTAAAAGCATGAGTTCGACAATATCATTAAAGGAAAATTCTGTCAATGATGGTGATGATGTGAAAGAAAACCTTCTATTGATGGTTGGTTACTAATAAAATATGCCAGAAAGAAAACTGTAAAAATATTTGTTGGATAAGTGCTTAATATTTTGAAAATGAAATTTGTCCGAAGAATTGCAGATTCCAAATTTAAATGGCTCTGAACTGAGGATGTTTCTACCGTCGTTATAACTCAAGTTCAAATTATCTTTCGACAACCAGTTTTAACGACAAAAAATGACCGTATTACTAGCTTTGTTTTCTCAATTGGTTTTGAAAGACTTTACGTTTCATAATTCATCATTCTGTAAAATGTTTGTGCAAAAATAAAGCGAAAAAAATTACTTTTGTAGGTATTTTTCCGTAGTGGCTCAAGTATCCCTTCACTATGGCTCAAGTATCCCCGCCATGGGGATACTTGAGCCATGATGTAAAACAAAAAATAAACATTTATTATACATAGAAAAATAGTTCAAAATTTATTGAAAGTGGTTTTTAGTTGAAGGAAAAATATCAAATTTTCATTTTCAATATTTTATTTTATTCTAAAAAAATATAAAAAATTTAAAAAAATTAAAATTCAAAAAATGGCTCAAGTATCCCCATCTTCCCCTACTCTAAAAATTATCTTCACTTGAAAAAAAAAAACAACATTATTGCGATCATTAAGAACCTAAGTCAGGCATTAAGTCAGTAGTGCATTTTTGGCTTAAAAACACATTCTTTGGCGACAAAAGCAAGATGAAAATGGTATAGAAACGAATAGTAACTCACAACTTACAGTGTCTTTTACAATCAGATCTGCTTTTTTCTGCTGTAAGTTATATTATACGGAAATTCGATAAAAAAGAGAAAGAAAATAATAAAAAGGGAAATAACTATCATTCAAAATTCATTTAATCAATTTTTGAAATTCATGTTTTTATTCTAACACCAGGGATAAGATGCCAAAAGTTGAACCAATTGTTATATTTCGCGTTAATTTATTTTTTAAGTATTACAAATATTTTTTCATTTTCAAGATAAATATATTTTTATAATATTACGCCTCATTTAAGCGGTCTTTCTTTATTATTATTAATATTATCAGTAGTTATTTTCTGCTATTATTTGCAAGATATTTGTAATATTTCTAATAGATATAGCCATTTTAATTCTTTTAGCAATTATAATTTTCGCCAAAAACAGGTACTGACAACCCTATTGTCAAAAATAACCGAAAAATACGAAATTTAGTACGAAAAATCAGAGTTATCCCTGTAAATTTGAATCATAAACCTTCGGAAAAATATTTCCTATCGAATTATACAATCGGCAAAAAAATCCATCGGGTAGTTTTTGAAAACACTCGTTTGGAAGTTTCAGAACTTCTGCTTTATAATATATATGATTCACCATAACGAAAAATATATTAGTTTCTGAGTTATATGTTTAAGCAAAATATTATAAAATAAAAATAAGTAGATTTGGGGGAGGGGGGGGAGGCTCAGATAATTGATAAAATATTGTTGCAATATAACAAAAAAAAGAAGTAAACTTGAGAAAATAATTAAAGAATTTAAATTTTGCTTAGGGTTTTTTTTTTTTTTTTTTTTTTTTTGAGGGAGATTTTAGGGAGGGGGCATCTGGATAATACTTATAGGAAAACTACCAAAAGGCGATTCTCATTCCTATATTTGCCTTATTTGCCTGTAAATTAAGGATAAAAAATTGTTTTACATTTATAAGCTTCCTCCAAATTTAATTTCTTTTGCTTTTAAAAGAAAGGGGGGAGTCAATAATAGAGATTTCACGGTAGTTATAAGTTTAAAAATTTTATTTTCTTAATATATATATCTATTTTCAAAACACCAAATAAAATAGCTGTTTTAGAAATGGAAGTAAACTAATACTAAAAGTTTGCAACAAATGAAACAGAAAAATTTACAAAGTTGTTAAACGTAATATTTTTTGCATTAATGATGCATAAAAAATAGTATTGAAAACTGTTAAATAAAATAATGTATAGCATTTATTGCAATTTAGAAAACATGAAATTTATTTAAATTACAATTGAACGTAAAGAGCTTGTTGCTTTTTATGTATTTGCTGACAGTTGTGTTTGTAGAAGTTTCTATTACACAAAATCAACTTTATATGAGAGAAATGTCTTTTATTTCTATAAAAATATAGAAATGGAGCTGGCATTATTTGCACTTAGTTAACTAAAAGTAATTGAATCACTGAATGATTATTGGGCAATTTAATGACATATTCAGATTTGCCCCAACTAGACTCTTCATAAATGTCCCACATTCCCACAAGAGTTAAAATGACAAATCCTTAGCATTTCTCAATTTTAAAAATAAAAAATATCATAAATATTTATTAGTATCCATAGTATATGTTAAAGAAAGAAAAAAAAGAATAAATAAATAAAATTATTCTTTTATCAAGCTGCAGATTTTACTTTTAAGTATAGTAAGCAGTATTTTGGTTCCTGGGGACAAACAAAATGTCGAAGAGTTTCAAAAAAATTTTCCATATGTCTATAGATGCTCTCATTTTTGATAATTTTTTGAAATAAAAAAACATATAATAACTAGTGAAAATGGCAATGTTCTCATAAGCCCCATTTTCACATGTGCCCTAGTCTCCCCCAAATATATTACTTAATTCTGTGTATTAGGTCTTGAGATAGAAAACCCACAAAATCCATGTCACATACAGACAGACAAAGTCACAGATTCATAAACTGACAGGCAGATATTTTGTAAAAAGATGTTTTCCGGACTCTCTTCCCCTTAAAACGTGTAAACCCGTCGAAAGTATTCCCGAATCCAATACTTTCTTCTTCTAAAGATACAAGAAAATATAAAAAACTAAGTACTGCGTCGCAGATTTTCCAAAGATTAGTTTGATTCTACCCACAACTAATGTAAGACATTTTATAATAAGTAACTTAGTTTTTTTGGAAAAAAAAAACCAAAATATAAACTGAGGAAGTATTCAGATTTTTTAAGTACCTGCATAACAAGTAGTAGTTAAGTAAACACATCGTAGTTCTTTGAACAAAGAATCGCGATGGGGATACTCTACCGGATATTTCTCGATGTCTCTAATCCGCAAAAAAATATTGAAACATCAAATTTCATACATTGAATGAAAAACGTTTAAACGTTTATACGTTTAACCGCTTGGGTAAAATCCGTATATACGATGTACCGTATATGCTGTTTCGTGTAATACGTATAACTGCCGATGCCGAATTATACGTATAGCAAATACGTATTTCGTATAATACGTATTATACGTATACTCGTATAAACGTATAATCGGGAGCTCTACTTTACATTGTTATGTTGCCACAAAGTACAGTTAAAATGGCGTTTCTGTCCATTTTCAGCTTTTAATGTCTTATTTAAGCAATAGCACCCCAAACTTTTTCTTATAGAAGATGAAAGTGTACTACTAGGACAAGCAAAATATAGTACTGTACCAAGATATTGTTGCTGTTAGCAGATATAACCTGTTAAATACTCACAATTTTCAAAATCTGCAACATTCAAGTAATGTTATTTCAAATAAGCGCCACAGTTAAATAAAACAAAATGTGTCACGCAGTAGGTGAGTATATGTACGAAAACATGGGAAAGAAAAAGAAGTGGGGTCTCGTGACATTTTTATTTTAAAAAATGACAAAAGCTAGAAGAAAAGCAATGTCCATTATCACATTTTTCCCCTAAGAGAAAATGAAACATTCTATTTCTCTTTCGGAAAGGACAACAGAAAAGAGATATTTCTTTTTCTCATAGGGAAAAAAGCACTTAACCCTTTGAGGGGCAAAGCACTTATACTCATAAAATTCTGAAATGAGCGATTGACACCAGAACATAAAAACAAATTTATTTCAAAATAGATAAACGCACTTGATAAAATTAAAATTTTCATTTCAAAATTCCGGTGTCAATGTGGCATTTTGCAATTAAAATTAAGTGGCATATATTTTATACCACCGCCTTTCAAGGGGTTAAAGAGAAACGAGAAATGGGATTTTTCATTTTCTTATAGGGAAGAAATGTTATCATCATTGATATCGACATTGACATCGACGTTATCGACATTGTTTATTTGAAAATGTTTTATGTTTTTGTACATTTGTTCAACTATTGCGTGATATATTTTTTATTCAACTGGAGCGCTTTTTTGAAATAACACTACTTTAAATATTGCAGATTTTGAAAGTTTTGAATATTTAACAGGTTATATCTACTAACAGGAACAATATGTCCCCGCAGTACTATATTATTTAGCATGTCCTAATAGTGCACTTTCATGTTCTACAAGAAAACGTTTGGGTACTATTTCTTAAATAAGATATTAAGTGCGGAAAGTGGACAAAAACATCATTTTGACTATACTTTGTGACAACATAACAATGTAAAGTAACAATGCCGTAACAAGTGTTATATTAACAGTTTATGCCAAAAGAATTTTGGGATGTTGTTGCTTGCCATAGATATAGCCCTCCAAACATAGTGGAATTTAATTTTCCATGAAAATGGATTCACTACCTTGAACTTTGACATTTTCTACAGAGAAAAGGAAATTTTTTCAGGGCTTCAAAATTGCACATTATTCATTAAATATGATATGCTTCAATATATAAAAAAATCAAGCAAATCAAAAAATACAACTATCACACTTTGTCTGATTTTCAAAATAATGGCTCTTAAAATCCCGCTTTTATGCATGGAATCAATACCTCTAATAATACTTCTGCTATTGCATACAAAAATATTACAAAATGTTACAAAAATTAGCATTTTGCAAGCAATGAGAACTGGTTAAACCAATTGTCCTATTTTGGAGAATGACCCATGTACTATAACGTAATATTTAAATAATGGCGAAGAAATTTTTCAAATAAGTGCGCATTGCATAACGTTACCCTTTTTCATACTTTTTACTACGCTTTTTATTAACTTCACCTGTATGTTTGTGAGTTTGTAACTCTCCTTATTTTATGTATGTTCACCGATTACTCCGAAACCATGCAACCGATTAACTTGGTTTTGGTGTTAAATGAAAGACGATGCTCTCGAATTGGTACCACTTCAGTTTCATCGAAATTGGTTCAGTACTTTTTTAGTAATTAGGCAAAAACTAATAAAATTAGTGATTTTTCGCTAATTAAAAGTGTTGAATACGTTCACTGAATGGAGTGTAGACGGCATGGTCGAGCGGTCTAAGGCGCCGGATTGAAGCTCTGTTTTTCGAAAGAGATTGTGGGTTCGAACCCCACTCATGACATTACTTACATCTATGTAAAAATTAAAAAAATAATTCCGTAGTACAATTTTTATTTTTAGCCGGCTTCAGAAAAGGAAGAGGAAGTTATCAATTCGACGCGTATGTATTTTTTTTCTATGTATGTTCACCAATTACTCTGAAACTATCCAACCGATTAATTTGATTTTTGTATTAAATATAAATATAATTTAAAAAAACTAAAAACCACGCTTTTAAAATAATCAAACTAAAAAGTGAAAAATAAATATAGTTTAAAAACTAAAAAACACGCTTTTTAAGTATATCAAACTAAAAAGTGAAAAATAATTCGTACTATAAGCTGAAAACGAAAATAGATGAAAAATACTATATTACTATAAAATCATTGTCACTATAGAAATCAATTAATAAGCAATAAATAAAATTATCGTGGAAAAAAAAGCGTGGGGTGCTTCTTAAGAACTGATAGATGGAGCATGGTAGATGGGTCACCCCACGCTTTTTTTCCACGATAATTTTATTTATTGCTTATTAATTGATTTCTATAATAACAATGATTTTATAGTAATATAGTATTTTTCATTTATTTTCGTTTTCAGCTTATAGTACGAATTATTTTTCACTTTTTAGTTTGATATACTTAAAAAGCGTGTTTTTTAGTTTTTTAAACTATATTTATTTAAATTATATTTCTCATATATAACTAAGTAAATGAGAACATACATATAGTGTACAATACGTTAAAATGGTGATAAATCTACGAGTAATCGATAAGCACCGCGTGGTATTTCTTCCTTTTTCATTAGTTTCATGTTAACAAAAAAGTTCACATTTTTGTATGCTTCTACATATACTTTTACTATGTTGCGTGAAGTAAAAATGAGACTGGATGCATAAACCGAGATTTTATTTATTCGTTATAGGAGTTCATTTAACTATTCTTATACAAATTATTTTGAAAATATTTCATATTGCGATTCATTCTTATAATCACTACTATCATGTTACAGTAATAATATATGTAGTTTTAATTATTCTCTCGTTCATAGGCAATATACATGGATGAACAACTTCGCTTCTACGAACAAGAAGGAGGTAAAATATCATATGGGGATCTTCAACCTATTGTCTTTGAGAGTAACGATCATATGCCTCCTAGCACTCCACAAAACCTTTTGTCTGCCAGCCAAAAACAGTTTACTTTTGAAGGTTAGTTTCTTCACTCTATCAGACTAAATTTGTTATGAAACATTTAATGAAAACTAATTTATCAGTTAACACTTACAATTTTTTTTAATTCTTATTTTTATTTTCTTTAGACATTGGTGATTTAGAAAATGAAAAATCGTGGCAGTTTAAACCTCCAGATCAGTGGCAATCAAACGATGTTATTGATTGGATTTTTCACTGGGCAGCCGAGAACAGAGTCGATCTTTTGGATGTAAATATGCTAATATTCAATACGTTAACGGGGCGTGATCTTTGCAGAATGTCCAGACATGAATTCTGTTCGATAGACAACCAATATGGAAATGCTTTATTTGATGCTTTACAGTACTTAATTGCCCGATTCAGTAAGTTGCATTTAAAATATTCACATAAGATAATGCATTATTTTCCTTTTCCAGCTTTTTAATGTGCATAAAAACAGAATTGGTAAACTCTGCTGTTATATTTTTTGCTTGAATCAACATTTTATTACGAGCAGCAATTTCATGGGATAACCTACGTTCAAGTCCTTTTTATTATAATTTTTATTTTAATTTATTTTTTAATAAAATAGTTTGGCAAGTCTAACTGATTTTTAGTCAGATTTTCAATTAATGCTATGAAAACAAATAAAATTTTATTTGCTTGGATAAAATTTTCTTTTGCCTAAATGTTTAGAAATAGGCAATTTTTGATAGAAAGTAGGTTAAATTTTATGTTTACACCAGCGACTGCATACTTAATTCTGCTTAATATCTATTTATCCATATTATAAAGGGCAAGCGTGTCTGTGAATGGTGCTAGCGTCATATTTACAATCGCAATAGCAGACAGTTTAATTTATTGCAGTTTCTTAAATTCCTAAATACGTTAAACTATACTATATTAAATAAAGTTCTTGAAATATCCAGCACTTGTGTGTAGCACAATTCTATTCATTCCTGAAAATTTATAAATCTCGAATTTATGTATTTCTTAAAATCACTGATTTAATTATAAAAGAGTACGAAATTACAATATATATAGAATTTTATTCTGTATAGAATTCTATATATAATCCCAATATATACAGAAATAATATATTTGTACATTGTTAGATTGCAGATTAACTTCTTCATTTCCTAGCAATGGCGGATCTAGGGGGGGGGGTGATGTACAGTGGGCAAAATCCCGAAAAGCTGGCCAAAATATGAAGAAGTTATTCAAATTGCACGAAACCGCGTGCACATATATTTTTTTAGGATGCTGATTACGATTCTAAAGTTAAATTTCGAGAAAAAACAAAATGTCGTATCTAAAATGGCGGACATCGTATACAGATGCTTTTGAAGATATTAATTACGATTCAAAATTTAAAATTAAAAACAAGTAAAAAGGTTGATCTAGGTTCAAAAGGTTGTGTTTAAAAGTTAAAAACAGTTAGATTTAAATAAAATATAAAGTTTTGAAGCTAAACATTACAAAGAATTTTCAAGGAACTAAGACATTTTTAATGGAAATTAAACAATGACGTTTTATTTATAAAATATGATTAAATAAATTAAACTTAAATTAAAATGCAATTATATTATGAAAATTAAAATATATGAATGTTTAGTTTTTATAATGTGAAACTAAAACGAAAGGATATTCTAAGATTCATCTTCTGAATCATCTGTAGTATCATGAAGGGGAATACCAGAAGAGGCGGTATCGAAACAGTTTACAGAACTTGGAAGTACTAGAGGTTTTTTTTTTTTTTGTCTCTATAGAGACAAGGATCTTAATTTTTTCTGTGGCGATTTTCGTAAGCTTGATATGAAGGGGTCTGATGATATCAAAAGTCGTAAAAACACATCTTCCATTGTTTTTTCCCTGCTGCATTTTCGAGAGAAATCTTCTCGATATTTTTCGATCAATTTGTTGCACGATTATTGTGCGTCTTCAGACATTTATCCGATTGGCAATAATGAGAAAGCTATTATTTCTTTTCCATGTATGAGTAGATTATGAACTGAATTTGGCATATAGTACCAAGGATCACTTCAAAAAATTTACGTGCTGTTTGTAAACAATACTCCTCGAAGTTGATTAAGGCCCCTGTCCCTGCCTGTGAAGACGATCGCGAGCTAATGCTATTCCTATGGGGAGGCATTTTGCTGATTTCTCATTCGCATTTGCATATTTTTAAATTTTTCTTTTTGCACATGATATTTGAGATCATAATGAAGTGCACCCGTTTATTAAATAATCGATTTTTGTTGCTGTTTGATTATACTATGACTTACAATTTTGAAATATGAAAAATACAGGTGTTTTTTCATTCAAAGCTTAATAAAATGTTATCTATAAAACATTCGAAAAATTAAAAAACACCACCCCCTAGCCTAAACATTGAACTTTTCAGATAATTTTGTTTCATATTTTTATCCTAATTAGGGAATGTAGAATCAGTTATTTCGATTGGAATTTTTGATGAAGATTTAAGTGAAATCTCTTAAAATACCTGCCTTTCATAGGTCACGCCCATTCGACATTGATTGATAAGAGCGGTTACTACCTCCGCGGAGTTTGTGTAAGTGGGAGAATATCTAACACATGTGTTTTTAATAGGGGTGACCACAGAGAAAACCCTCGAGGCAAATAAACTGGATTATACCGTCCAGGATCTTTACTTGAGGCAAAACAGCAAATTTTTATTTATTTTTTCTTCTAATGTAATAGTAGTAGCTTTTATAAGATGTTTGCTACTCTGAGGTAAAAATACATTCTTATATATGAGTTAGACTGAAAAACATTCGCTAAATAGAGTTGTCCATTATGAAAATTTTACAATAAAGCCTCTACAACGGACATTCCCAAATAAAGGATATCTCTATTTAGTAAACGCATCTTTCAATTCACAACGCATGCGAAGTTGTATGCTTTTATATCAGAAAAGCAAATTCAGCCGAATAGCGAATAAATTCCACGTTTTATTGTTTATTGAGAGGTTTAATTGTATATATATTGTATTGTATTGTTTAATTGTATATATATATATATACTTTTATAAATACATCCAAAGTTATTCAGACAATACCAATAAAACAACCAATGAAACCAGTATTTTTACAATCATATTATTAAAAACAGTTGAAGTGTGAAGAGAAATAGAAGGTAGATTACCAAATTACTAAGAAATATATGGATAAATGGACATTATATAACCAGAGTGATTCATATATTACCATACAATAAACCAATGAAACCAGTATTTTTACAATCATCTTATTGAAAACAGTTGAAGTTTGAAGTGAAATAGAAGGCAGATTACCAAAATAATGAAAGATAAATGGATAAAAAGGCAGTAGAAGGCTTTTCTATTAAACTACTTCTTCAGGGGTGTATAGTTTAACAAAAAAGCAAAAACATCCAACCAGTTTCTGTTATGAGTCGTGCTGAAAGCTAAGAATTCGACTCACAATACACCCGGCTGGCTGGAAGCTATTCAGATGACAAATTAGTAGAAAGATACACATAGAAGAAAATAAACAATATGACAAAATAACAATAATACAATATTCCATTAAAAAAAAGGATATATGTACTAAAATATTTACCATTACCCATATCCTAGCAAGATTTGTAGTGCAATCAGATACAAACTACATGTGACTTACTAACAGTCAAGGTTATGGTCATAGTATAAATCACATAGATAATAAAATAAAGTTGTAACAGTAATTATTATATATATATATATATATGGGTGATTCTCAAAATAGGGGACAATTTCAAAAGTGAAATCTTAAAAAAATTACTGTTAGCAAAATTTATGAAAAAAATATGTGTTGTTAATATAGTAGTAGGTATGCTTTACATGTAGTCAGCAGAGCTAAATATTTAAAAATTAACTTTAAAAAAATAATTAGTATTTTTTGAGCCATGCTAATGACAAAACAAGTTGCATGGAATAAATATATTAAGAAATTTTTATTTTCTTCCTGTTTAAATATTTTTTTCTATATTTATTAGCCTTCCTTTTCAGCAAATGGTTTCCATTTTTACATATATACATATAAGGAGAATAAAAACATTACCAAAGAGCAATCTTTGTTTACATGAGCAACATTCTGACACTAACAATGTAAGAAGCTGTCTTAGTGATTTTCTGACAGATTTAATGCATATTTTAGGGATAATAAATGTAATACCTAAATTTATATGTAAAATTAAACCTTGTAAAAGATACAATATAAGCAATGGTTACATTTATGCACATAGGAGTCTTTAGCATGGTCAGAAAAACCATACTAATGACACTGATATTTGCCCATGCTAATGACAAATTTTAATTTAAATAAGATTATGAGCCATAATATAATCACAATGCAATAGTCCTTTCTGGGGCTTTTTAAAACACACAAGTCCTATGCAAATAAGTAAAATAAAAATTTTAATTATAAAATAAACATGAAAATTATTATCCATTCTAATGACATGCAATTGATGTACGCCCCTAATATTCAACTTCTATTCTTAAAATACAATACATGCTTCTATTTTCAGGCTGAGATAAAATGGCTACTTGTTGCCATGGAGAAACTTTATATTTTCAAACTATTGTCATATGTGAAAATGAAATTTTGATTATTAACCAGCTGTTATAGTATGACCTTGTTTTGAAAATAAAATATGGAGGACAAACTTTAATTCTTTTTTTATATACTATAATTTTATTTTTAAAAAGAAATTTATTGGATAAATCCTCTCCTTGATTAATTTAAAGAAAGAATAACATTTGTTTTATTTTATAAACATGATATTAACTCTTTAAAAAGATAGTATATAGGGGAAGATGGGGATACTTGAGCCATTTTTTGAATTTTATTTTTTTTTAATTTTTTATAATTTCTTATAATAAAATAAAATATTGAAAATGAAAATTTGATATTTTTTCTTCAACTGAAAACCACTTTCAATTAATTTTGAACTATTTTTCTATGCATAAAAAATGTTTATTTTTTGTTTTACATGGTGGCTCAAGTATCCCCATGGGAGGGATACTTGAGCCATGGTGAAGGGATACTTGAGCCACTACGGAAAAATACCTACAAAAGTAATTTTTTTCGCTTTATTTTTGCACAAACATTTTACAGAATGATAAATTATGAAACATAAAGTCCTTCCAAACCAATTGAGAAAACAAAGTTAGTAATACGATCATTTTTTGTCGCTAGAACTGGTTGTCAAATGATAATTTCAACTTTAGTTATAACGATGGTAGAAACTCCCTCAGTTCAGAGCCATTTAAATTTGGAATCTGCTATTCTTCGGGCAAATTTCATTTTCAAAATATTAAGTGCTTATTCAACAAATATTTTTAGTTTTCTTTCTGGCATATTTTATTAGTAACCAACCATCAATAGAAGGTTTTCTTTTCACATCATCACCATCATTGGCAGAATTTTCCTCTAATGATAATGTCGAACTCATGCTTTTAATTTAATAGCTGTCGGAATTTAAGCCAGATGTATCATTCTACTATTTCAAACACTTTTTTGATTTCACAGGAAAAGATTTTGTCTTATTCTTTGGCTCCATGCAGGTAAGTTTGAACTGGGATTTTTGTTGCTTTTCTTGTTTTTTGTGCGCTCTTTTTACTAATTTTTCTTCGATTTTCTTAGTTAAAAAAAATTACAGCAACAGAGGTTACGATTTCAATATAAGATATTAATCTTAATATGTTATATTAAAAAATAAATATTTTAATATGTTGGACCTAACTAATTAAAATATTAGAGATTAGTTAGTTTTAAAAAGTTATTTTAATTTAATAAAAGTTAAATTGAAAACTATGTTTACATTTATCTAGACAGGCTATTTTGCTAGTCAAAATGAAAATTAAAATGGATATTTTCATTTAAAAAATATACATTTTTAAACATTTTTAAGTCATTATTTTTTTAAGAAAAATAAAATAAAATGAAAAATTATTCTCTCTTTTATCCAGAAAAAAATCTATTAGTGAATATAAGGAAGGAATTTTATTTTTTGTTTGTTTCTCCTATGTTTAATTTCTAGTGGGGAGGGTTGAGACATGGCTCAAGTATCCCCACTCTCACTGGCTCAAGTATCCCCACTACCACTAGTTTTGTTTCCCAGAGTTTTACTAAATAAAGCATGCAGCTATTAGAACTATTTTAGATTCAAAATACAATTGAAATTATGCTTATTAAATTTATGTATATAGTTGCAACTTTAAACAAAACTTTGATTACAAAAAAACAAAAAAAACATGTACCCGAAAATTTACTTCAGATAGGGAAAAGACAACTATTGATCACTATACTTTCAAAATGGTACCAAGATGTGTGATTTCTTTTTTACATGTTCAGAACTATAAATGTGTTAACATATTGGCAGTTTTAGAAAGAAAAATTAACCAACTGTAGAGATAATAGGGGTGGCTCAAGTATCCCCTATGCTCAAGTATCCCCACTCTCCGCTACAAGGCACAGCTGCTGTGGACATCCACGCTAATGACATTTTGAACATTTATTCTGTTATTTTAAGGTGTTTTTAACTAAAAAGTGAGTAATTCTTGAGTGCAAATAATGAATAATATACACATACATAAATATAACATATATAACAAACATATATAAATGACAAACATATATAAATATAAAAACATGACAAAAACATCTCAATTTTTCTTTTTTTTTTTTTTTTTTTTTTTTTTTTGTATGCCGAAAGACAAATTGTCCCCTATTTTGAGAATCACCCATATATATGTGTGTGTATGTATGTATATTATTATATATATGTTATATATTATATATTTATTAATTATTATTTTTACATAAAAATTACATTTTCCGGCGTTTTAATACATTGTAATACCTAATTTAGTGCGTTTTGAGGCGAAAATTCCTTTTTTTATTTTTAGAGGGGTTACCCCCTTGCTTTGTGATGATATTTCCACATTAGTTAAAAGAATTCTGGTTTTAATCACTTCGCCCAAAGTAATAAACCTTACCCTCTTTTCCATAAAATGTTTTCTGAATTGACAGAGTAATTTTTTATTATTTTTTTATTATTTTTTTAAAAAAATTTTTAAGGATTGATTACATTTCGCTGCAATATTTTTTTAACGTTCATAAAAGGAATTCGGTTACATTTTTTTTTTCCTTTTACTGAGGCCAGAAAATTTTTCAAGCGCGTTTAAATTTGTCACACTGTTTCAAATATTACAAACCTCATAATAAAATTTAGCTATACCCATTCTCTCTGAAGATCTGTACTTAAAAAATATATATATTAGAAAATGTTCCCTGCTTTTAATATACTTGTGTGTGTGCGTGGGGTGGGGGGGGGGGGGAGGGTTGAAGTGAGTGAAATAAAAATAAATCATTCGACCTTATATCTATAAGAAAATAGATTTCCAAAGTTTTACCTGAACGGGATGTTTTTATTCTTATTATCTGTATCTTACAAAAAAATATCATTTAAGCAGTGATGAGATACGTCTTGAGATACATTTTTTGCACCTTCCCTCCTTTAGAAAGTAAGAATGCTGAATTTCAAAATATCGTCTGCATCTAAAACTTGTATTCTAAATCTAAAGCTTACCTTTAGACCATTCACTATCATCAATGTGATCGTAAAGTGCTAATTACACGAGGAGTCAAAGTTGCTTCAAATTCCAGGCGTCTCCATGTTATCCAGTGGGACCACGGGAGTCGCTTGGAGAGAGCGTGTTTCTCTTATGTCGGAGCGTCTTTGACGCTTGGAACGAGGCGATTTGCTAGTAAGAGCCAATCAAATGCTTGGAAATCCAAATGATGGTAAAGCCTCTTCTCGAACAGCCAACGAAATGCTTAGAAAACGAAAAAACACAGGCGATTTTTGTGGCTTGGAATTTTTATGTGTAATAGCACCTTTAGATGTAAAATTGTGAATGACTTTTTATATAAAAAAAATTCCAATGATCGATAAAAGAAAATTTATCTACTGGAACTAATTTTAAATTTATTAAAATATCGAGCATTTAACAGTAAATTTAGGTTCGGAACAGTATTGCAAATGTGATTATATATGTGACGTAAAAAATAAAAAGAAAAGATAAAATGAATTTTTAATATTTACTTCTTTCTTCTATTCAATAAATATTTTTGTATTAAAAGATCTGAGTATGTTTATTTTTTATGATTATCAATAAATGCATATCATTTTCAATATTAATGAATTTTATTAATATTTCTTTAGGTCTTACAAGGTTATTTAGGGTTATTTACTAGGTTATTTACAAATTAAATTTTTGTATCATAAATACATTACACTCTAAAAAAAAATGTGTAAATTTACACACAAAAATGTGTAAATCGATGATACAAAAACGACATGTCTATGTGTGTAAATTTGTGTGTAAATTGCGCCAAATGTGTAAATTTCAGAATACACATTTTAATGTGTAATTTGATGATAAGTCCAAATGTGTAAAAGTTATCTGATAACTCTTGAAATACACACTTTAATGTGTGAATTGCACTGAAATACACATATTTCTGAGCACTATTTTTACACATACATATGTGTAATACTCTTTTTTTACATATATTTTTGTGCAATAGGAAAATACCTACAATGTTGTGTAATATGCAAAATACACATGTTTTTGTGTTATGTACAGAATGCACAGATTTTTGTGTAATATTCTGTTTTTACACATATGTCTATGTAACATGGAAAATACATTTTTGTGTAATATTTAAAATACATAGGTTTTTGTGTACAAAGATTTACCTTATTCTTTGATGTGTAAACTGCGAAAAAGTTTTTAAAATAGCAAAACAAAATTACATGAAGAACAAATTCGTATGCTTGACTTGTTTCTAAGTACGCGATCGTAATTATGTAAATACGTAATAACTATAGTTGTCATTCAATCCGTCCGTCTGTCTATCTGTCCGTTCGCATATAACAACGCAAAAACTACTTAATCCGAATTGTTTGAAATTTAAAATACATAACTCTTGCATAATTTTATCAAGTCATTTCAATTTTTATGAAAATGAGATGCATAATTCAATTATAGAGACAGTCAAAAGCGTTCCCTTGCATAACGGCCCATGTATAAAAATAGTTTCAAGTGCCTTTTAATAATGTTACACGTTTTCGAACATAATAAAATTGACTTGCATCTATGAAGTATATACTACAATATAAATTCTGCATAATCTGTAGTACAGAGAATAGTTTTTATTAATTTACAGGGCCATACTAAAATATTACATTACATTATGGTAAAGAAGGAAACATTGTTTGGGACGCGTTTTAATTTTATAAAAATTTATCTGAAAAAAAGTTATAATTGCTTCTGTGTCTGTAATTGGATTTGGTGTAAACATTTGAATTTTTCGGACTAGGTTAAAAAAACTATTTCTTCTGACATCAAATGACATTTTTTTTAGAGTTTTTATTTATTTTTCTTGTAGTTTTTGAATGCAATACGCTTACAAAAAGTCTTCAATTTAAAAATCACAAACGAAAAACCATGAATTGAAATCTATGAAAAGCTGTCTTTTGTCATCGGTATAAAATGAAATAAGAAATGTATAGCATGTAAAATAATAAAAACTCGAAGTTTTATAGCAAAATATATTATAAACACGCTGAAATAGATAGTATTTAAACCGAATAATTATTTTAAATGCTATATAATGTTAAAACTGCAAATATTTACTCTTATGTTACAATATGTGATTTTAAACATGAAGAAATGATTTAAAACACAAAAATAATAAATTATTTTTTCCAAATTTGTAATAAGCAGAAAATAACACACTTCTCATCCATATTATAATTTTCAAGTGTTAAATTGTAAAATAAATGAACTTACCTTTGAAAAAAAATCTGTTCTGGGCTATCAAAATTCAAAATTCATTTTAGCAATAATGATCTAAAACTGCTCATGTGATCAAACTCAGTATCGTCGTATGTTGAGAATTTTAAGAACATATGTGGCAAAAATGCTATGATGGATGATAGCAGTAATAAATAAGACCCCCGATTAAGGGTGTATTTCAATACAAATTACCTTTTTTCTGATTTATTTTTAAATTCGTTTTTTCTCTCAAGCGCATCAAACTGGCAAATTCTCTTATTTAGAAAGTATATTAGGTCCCGTGCTTTTCAATTTTTTGATAAATGCAGAAAATATTGCAAAAAAAATGCTGTTAAAGTCAACGTTTTAAACCGAATTTTCCGAAGCGGGAGATCTGGGAACGAAAAAAAGAGTCATACTGGGGAAATAATAGTTTATAAATCTAATTCTAATGAATTTAACAAAAAATAAAATCACACGACATCTTACAGATCTCTTTAAAAGTCACATCAGCAAGTTTCGTGGTATTACTTCTAAAAGTGAGTCTGAAATTGTATCAGAAAATTTCGAACTGTTGAAGGTGAAAAAAATGTTTTCGAATGCACCCTTAATGCTCGCTGGTCATTTTGACTTTAGTGTACATCGCAGTTATGTAACACGCAGATACAAAGGTGTAATTCACTTTACATTATGATCTGACTGAAGCAAAATTCAAACTTTAAAAAATTTAGTTATTAAAAAATAATTTTAATCATTCATTGCGAAAATTACATTTTTATCTATAAAATTGTACATTTAAAAATAATAACTCTTGCTATCTATGATTATCATTTTTGAAAACAAAGCTCATTTTTCAGGTCTTATATGAAAGTTTTTGCACAATTTTCCAAGAATCTATGTTGCCAGGGCCAATATCACTCTGATATCGTCATAAAATAATACAAGCGGATTTATAAGAATTTACTATAGTGGCTTTAAATGAAATGTGATAAATTTTTTTCCCATATAATTGTCTGTTAGAAATCCATATAACCGTACTTATTTTTACCAGACACAGCTAAAAACAAAGTAGGAATACACAGTTAATAACTTTTTTTTATGTGAATGAAGTATAAAACTGCAGACCATACATAAAATAAAATCACACTTTGGTATATTATCATTAATATTTTATTTACAAGTATGGAGGATAGTTATAAATAACAAAACTTATTTTAACACTCCGCCTACCAGACAGTTTCCCCGTCGGATCGGCCAACAAAAATTAGTTTAAAATTCCGTAAAAATAGGGTGTAAAAAAATCATGATTTAAAAAGCAATAATAATAAAGATCGAATTTTTGTATTTAAATCATATTTCTTTTTATTTGAATCGGATTTTTTTTTTTCTCTCCAGCATTGAAATATTGAATAGATGAAGGTTTAGCCTAGGTTTCTAAGATTAATAGATTCTAGGTTTCTAAAAAATTAGACTTTTATTTACTAACATAATCTATGTTTTTGCACTTTAATCAATAAAATTTAATTATTATTTAGTAACTACAAAAATTATAAAAACTGTAAATTAGTATTTTCATTAATTAATATAATACTATAAAGTTATATACATTAATATTTTGCAATAATTATGTAAAACTATATTAAAAAATAATGATTTTACATTTATTAAAATTATCAGTTGCTGCATTTAATTTTAAATTGATTACAATCTTTAATTAGGTATATAATGCATATTGTAATGCTTAAATTAATAAACGATAATTCAGTATTTAATATTTATTCTAAAAAGAAAAAGGGCAGAATGCTTGTTCTAAAAAAAAAGGCACTATTACATAAGAAAATATATTACTAATGTGCTTAGTAGCAATAAAAATAAGTACATAATTTTTTAGTATGATAAATATAAAAATCATTAATTTTCAATATTTCTATAAATCACGAATTGAAAAATACAATTAAATAACATGTTTTAATAATATCCTGCTTTTTTCCAAGAAATAAAGTTCTATCATTTTTGTTAAGTCTTAGGTGCACATATTTAGAAGTACTGCGGTTTTGAGGGATTTATTTCAAAAAAGATCTGGCTATATTTCACTATTTTTTAAAAGGTAGGGTGCATTTTGTTAATTTCAAAAGGGACAAAGTGTTGCAGCCTTAACAAATAGCCAAAATGAAACAGTAATCAACAGAATTAATAAAAACAGCAAATAAGTAATTTCAATATGGCATAACCAACATAACTAACAAATATTATTGGTAGCTCATTTTGCATTTGTAGTAACAAAAATTACTGTTAATAGCATAAATCATACCTTACACAATGTATGTGCATACTAATATATATATATATATATATATATATATATATATATATATATATATATATATATATATATATATAGCCGAAATTTAGCATACTTTAAATGCTTATTTCATATAAAAGAATAAACAATTTAATTACTTAAAGGAAATTATGACATCACAAATTATATTAGATTTAGATTTAAATATAATATTTAAATGAAATATCTTTTATGCCTTAACAAAGTTATTGTATTTAATGTTTCGCAGGACTCAGAAATTAAGATTAGAAACAATTATTTAAAGCTTTTTTATCAGATTTTGGTGTACTGTATACAGTATTCCAAATTACATTAATTTTAATATACTTTCCAAATTACATTAATCTTAGATTTTAATACGTTTGTGTCATTTAGAACAATTAGATTTAAATCAATTTTGATTTAAATAATTGATTTTTATTTCAAATTGTTGATTAAAATAATGATTTAATCGCTAGCTTAAATCCACTTTTTAAAATAGTTAACACCCTAAGTAAAATCCAAATGAATGCGATAAAATTTAGAAATTGGTTTGTAAACTTGTTTTATTAGATCTAAATTCATAAAAATCTCGAAACATTTAAAAAATATATCGAATAAAAGCTAATGAATTTTAACTGTGGTTGTATGCATTATTGTAATTTTTGTGCACTGTTTATCTTTTATTTCTTTTTTCGTGGGTTAATCATATATTTTCTGATACTGTGTATCGTATAGATATTTTGAAATTCCTTTCATTAAAATCATTCACAAAATAAAATAATAAAAGCTTCTAGAATTTAAAAAAAAAATAAATAGACAATATAATTATGACATTTCAGTCTCATTCCTTCAAACATATGGATTATTCATAGATTTTTATTTATTTCAACAAAATCATTGTAATTTAAAGAAAAGCAAACAGAAAAAATATTTTCCATACCTATTTTCCATCGACATATTTCTTCATTTTTTGATGGTAATCCATAGAATCATTTGTAGAAAACAAATAGTCCAATATTAATTACAAAAGCAATGGCATGAATCTATTTTACACATACCAACAGCATTTGTAAACTTTCTTGGACGTATTTTGCATGAAACACAGAATTTTGCGATACTCTTGTAATATTTTTTGCTTAAATTTTTAAACTTGGACTATACGTACATAAACGGCTATTTTTACAAACAAAATGTTCTCGTTCTCTGTGTATTCCAAAGATCAACAAATAAACTTTACTGTCTTTAATTAAAAAATCGTCTGCGAGTTTTCCCTATTGCACATGGCATATGCGCATGCAAAAATTATAAAGCAAAAAATGCTTACATTACTAAACTTTCAAGTTTATCACCTGTTCGTTCAAAACAGCAGGCTTAATATTTTTTTTTTTCCTTTTTGAAACCACAGAAGTATAATACAGCGGCCGGCGGCGACACAAATGACTACGTCATCGAGTTACGGAATGAAATCATGATGTAGGACAAGATTATTAGGTGTAGATTAAGGAATGACTGGTCTGCCTCGGCATTTCTTGGTACGATATGAGTAACAGCGGGCGCCAACTCGCCATTTTGGCGTCACTTTCACGTCATCGAGTTACGGGATGAAATTGGTGCCAAATTAAAGGTAAAATAAAGTATTTTAAGAATATTTTGGTCTGCCCGCGCTTATCCTGGTACAAACCCTCGGCAGACTGAAATTTATAACAAAAAATGACGTTATAATGTAAAATTCAAGATGAGTACGTCATCGAGTTACGGGATAAAATCATGATGTAGGACAAGATTATTAGGTGTTGATGAAGGAACGACTGGTCTGCCTCGTCATTTCTTGGTACGATATGAGTAACAGCGGGCGCCAACTCGCCATTTTGGCGTCACTTTCACGTCATCGAGTTACGGGATGAAATTGGTGCCAAATTTAAGGTAAAATAAAGTATTTTAAGAATATTTCGGTCTGCCTGCGCATATCCTGGTACAAACCCTCGGCAGACTGAAATTTATAACAAAAATGACGTTATAATGTAAAATTCAAGATGACTACGTCATCGAGTTACGGGATGAAATCATGATGTAGGACAAGATTATTAGGTGTAGATTAAGGAACGACTGGTCTGCCTCGTCATTTCTTGGTACGATATGAGTAACAGCGGGCGCCAACTCGCCATTTTGGCGTCACTTTCACGTCATCGAGTTACGGGATAAAATTAGTGCCAAATTAAAGCTAGAATAAAGTATTTTAAGAATATTTCGGTCTGCCTGCGCATATCCTGGTACAAACCCTCGGCAGACTGAAATTTATAACAAAAAATGACGTTATAATGTAAAATTCAAGATGACTACATCATCGAGTTACGGGATGAAATCATGATCTAGGACAAGATTATTAGGTGTAGATTAAGGAACGACTGGTCTGCCTCGTCAATTCTTGGTACGATATGAGTAACAGCAGGCGCCAACTCGCCATTTTAGAGTCACTTTCACATCATCGAGTTACGGGATGAAATTGGTGCCAAATTTAAGGTAAAATAAAATATTTCAAAAATATTTACCAAGAAATTACCTTTAATTTGGCACCAATTTCATTCCGTAACTCGATGACGTGAAAGTGACGCCAAAATGGCGAGTTGGCGCCTGCTGTTACTCATATCGTACCAAGAAATGACGAGGCAGACCAGTCGTTCCTTAATCTATACCTAATAATCTTGTCCTACATCATGATTTTATCCCGTAACTCGATGACGTAGTCATCTTGAATTTTACATTATAACGTCATTTTTTGTTATAAATTTCAGTCTGCCGTGAGTTTGTACCAGGATATGCGCAGGCAGACCGAAATATTTTTAAAATACTTTATTTTAGCTTTAATTTGGCACCAATTTTAACCTGTAACTCGATGACGTGAAAGTGACGCCAAAATGGCGATTTGGCGCCCGCTGTTACTCATATCGTACCAAGAAATGACGAGGCAGACCAGTCATTCCTTAATCAACACCTAATAATCTTGTCCTACATCATGATTTTATCCCGTAACTCGATGACGTAGTCATCTTGAATTTTACATTATAACGTCATTTTTTGTTATAAATTTCAGTCTGCCGAGAGTTTGTACCAGGATATGCGCAGGCAGACCGAAATATTCTTAAAATACTTTATTTTACCTTTAATTTGGCATTAATTTCATCCCGTAACTCGATGACGTGAAAGTGATGCCAAAATGGCGAGTTGGCACCTGCTGTTACTCATATCGTACCAAGAAATGACGAGGCAGACCAGTCGTTCCTTAATCTACACCTAATAATCTTGTCCTACATTATGATTTTATCTCGTAACTCGATTACGTAGTCATATTGAATTTAACATTATAACGTCATTTTTTGTTATAAATTTCAGTCTGCCGAGAGTTTGTACCAGGATATGCGCAGGCAGACCGAAATATTTTTAAAATACTTTATTTTAGCTTTAATTTGGCACCAATTTTAACCCGTAACTCGATGACGTGAAAGTGACGCCAAAATGGCGAGTTGGCGCCCGCTGTTACTCATATCGTACCAAGAAATGACGAGGCAGACCAGTCATTCCTTAATCTACACCTAATAATCTTGTCCTACATCATGATTTCATCCCGTAACTCGATGACGTAGTCATTCGTGTCGTCGCCGCCCGGTCTATAAGTGTCGCAGAAGTGTGTTTTGTTAACGACAGCTGATTGTTGACAAAAAATCACCGTAAAAGATAAACTGACATATATACCTGAACCTGAAACATTTTTACACTCTTCTATTTTTGCAAGAAAAAAATACTAGATTCGTGAAAATTTTCGAATTCTTGTTTTTAATAGATTTTACACATTTTATAAGGTTAAAAATGTTTTTATAAAATGTTTGTTTGTATGCCTGTGACTCTGTCTGTCTCTATGTGATATAAATTTTGTTGGCACTCTATCTCAAGAGCTAATACATGGAATACGTTTTCATTTTATTTGAACCTTATACATACACATGCATATATATATATTTGTGTGTTAGAAATGTGATTCTATATGTCAATAATTAATTTATAACAAGCTGAAAATTGCATTTTAAACGTAGCAAATGAGATGCGTTCGTGCTATGACAAAGTTCTAAAAATATTCAGTTTTTGGTGTAATGGATACAGTATTTCGGATACAGTATAGTGGCCGAAATCTTCGGTGTGTCCCTGTAAATACTATCTGCTTTCTGTCAGCGGTGTAGTCGTAAAAAAAGCAAAGGGTATATGCATAAAACAGAGGGTATACCCTAGAGTGTATACACTGTAGCTCTTTTGAGAAACAGAGGGTATACCGAGTTCCTTAAAAAAATCCAAAGGGTATACGGCGTGTACCCGCGTATACCCTCCACTACATCCCTGCTTTGTATTATACAGGAAGTAACTTATAATAAACCTCAACAACGTACATAAAATGTGAAATAGTTTAATCGTATTATAACGCGCCCCGAACGGTATCTCCCCTATAATATTATGTAATGGAATACTTGTGTGTGGCCCTGGAAATTAATAATGAATATTCTTTGCACCACCGATTGTGCAGAACGTATATTTTATCATACACTTCTTAGATACATATAGATTGTATTATATTCGAAAGCGTGTAGCATCATTAACAAATTGGAAATTGCGCGTCAAACGTGGCAAATGAGCTGCGTTCGTACTACAATTAATTTTATAAATATTCTGAGCTTAATACATTAGCTGTTAAATTCTTATGCTAAAATGCATGAATATAAAATTTGATACGATTATATATCTCCAATTCAGTAACACGAAAATAAAAGGACCTCTTCTTAAATAGGACGCAATCAAGATCGCAAACCTAGAATCATTACTTATCATGGGATACCGTGAAAATGCGTAACTGATTCGAAAACCACTGCTATTTTCATTTTTACTCTGTAACTCTTACAGATTCTTTTGTGTTACCCTGTATATGATTTACAGCATTTATATACACAAAGTAATATGCAAAAATATGGTTACACTTAAAAACTCATATCACAACTAAAAGTGCACTTCTAGCAAAAATCTGTAACGTAGAGTAGTTCTGGTGCAGTATAGTATCCGAAATCTTTTGTGAGTGCTTGTAAATACTGTTAGCGCTTTCTATTATTAAAGAAGTAACTTGCAATAAAACTGAGCAACGTATATCAACTTAATTATATACGAAATAATTTAACATGATTGAAATACGCAGAAAACAATGTTTTCCCATATATCATTATGTGACGGAATTCTTTTGTGTAGCTCTGTAAATGAATAATAAACGTTTTTTCGCCATATATTGCACCGAATGTATATTTTAATACGCTTCGGTAAATGTATATAATTTTTTTCCTGTTTGGAATGCTGTAACACCATTAAAATGAAATTGAAACATTTTTTTCTCATTGACGGTAATGTAACGTAATACTTTTGATTATCCCTGTAATCAAACTATACATCCGATTTTCATAAAATTTGAAAAACTCGACAAAATTATGGAACAATTTTATATTTTAAATTTCAAACGATTCGGTTGGATAGTTTTTGCTCTATTATATGCGGACAGACGGACAGACAGACGAATGAATGGACTGAACAACGACAATCGGTCTTACATACATACATAATTACGAACGGACCTAATTTTGTATCATTTTGTATGTATTAATCACTTAAAATTTTTTTTATCGTTTTCGGCCGAAAATAGGATGAGTACCAAAATTCGGTTTCAGTTTCTGTTTTGATCTTAAAAATCGTTGATTCAGTTGATCCTTAATTATGATTAACACTTTCATTCGTGTAAATGCAAGTACTTTTATACATTTACACATCTGTATGAGTTAATCAAGCGATAACAAATTGCACATTTGATTTCACATGCTAGGTACACATAAAAAAAGGTAATTTTTTGTTCAAAATGTGTAAATTTTATGACAAGTATGCATTTGTAAAAAATTACTCACTTATGTGTGTACTTATAATTAAGTTTAAATTAGACTAACACATAAATAAGTGTAAACCCAAGCATTTCTAGACATTTACACACTTGTTTGAGTTTTTCAACTGATAAAAAATTACACACTTACTTTCACATCCTAAATACACATATAAATAGGTAAATTTCAGAAAAAAATGTGTAAATTTTACGACAGGTGTGTAATTTTAGAAATTTACACATATATTCGGGTAAAATTAGCTAATTTACACATTTATTTTTTAGAGTGTATAGCTTAAATAATTTGCGTATTTTCTTAAGTTTCGATCCGTATTAATTGTCAAAACATATTAATTTTAAGGAGCATTCCCGAATACTGGACAACTCTATCAAACTATTTATGTTGGGTTGGATTTTTCGCAGACACAGGGATTTATTAGTGAGCAAACTGGGCAGTGTCTCAGTCCCCTTCCCCACCTCTTTGATTTTAGAGTTAACAAACTTTGTATCTAATTTTTGTAAAGCTGATATTTTAAATCTCTTTAAACATTGAAGTGATTATGGGAATATTTTGAACATTTAAGTTTCATTATTATTAAAATCCAAATAAATATTTAACTAAAATTACAGTAAATCTCTCAATAGAGCTCCTCGGGAATGCTGAATATTTTTCACTTTTCGAAGATGTTTGCTATTCTGAGATAAAAATACATACTTATGTTATGAGTTAGATTGAAAAAGACTCGCTAATTAAAGTTGTCCATTATGAAAATTTTACAATAAAGCCTCTATAACGGACACTCCCAAACAAATATCATAGTCACAAGAAATTACTTGTAAGAAGACGTTGAATCTTTTGATCAGGTCTTCGTCTACTCCCGTTATAGAGACAGAAATAGTTGTGTTATCAAAAAATCTACGACCTGTATTGTTGTTATTTGTGCTGCCAAATCCAGGCTTTGGTTTGTCGTCGAGAAGTGCTAATTGTAAACGAAATTCTTTTTGTATTTTTTGTTTAGCTATTTCAGTTTTCTTCTTCTTGTCTGGAGTATGGACTTGAAATTTCTTTATTTCAAGTTTTTATGAAAGATGCAAAAAGCACTCGAATATCTTATGTAAACATGTAATAATGTTTTTTAAAGTAAAAATTGAATATGAAAATTTGCAGGTTTACTAAATAACTTTTTACTGCGCATGCGTGAAGGCTATTAAAACTTTATTTGCATACTATGTTAGCTATATGTTTATAGCAACTTTTGTGAAAGTTTTAAAAACATAGTTTCAAAATTCTGAAAGTAGTCGTCGATAGAATAAGCTCAAAATGCGTTGTTTCCAAACTGAAGCAAAAAAAATCAGGGGTTGTATTCAAATTTAGTAGTATGTGCTGTATTGTGTATTCTATATTAACACTAATTAATGAATTTATGGATACAGTCCCTCACCACTTCAATGTTAAAGAAAAAAAAGCTTTTTCATATAGCAGGCTTATCAGAATTTCCTTTACGAGTCAAACAAAGTTAACACTACACTAATCCAATGACAGAAAAAAACAAATTTAGTAGTATACTAATCCGATGACATAAAAAACTAGTTGGATGTGCCAATACCAAAACTTTCTTCTATGTTAACCTCTTCAGTCCTGAATGTAAATAAATTTTTGAAAAAATGCTGGAATAGGTTTATTTAACTAAGTTGGCTTCTAATATGATAGAAATGAAAAAAAAATAAAATTTTATGTACCAGAGTAGCAGCAAATTGAGGTCCACATATGTGGACCTCGGGACTCAATTGCATAAGGGTCAATCCATTTCAAGTGGTCCAGCATTTTCATGCAAGGGAAATTGTCAACCTTACACAATTTTTTCTACAAATAGGTCAAAAGTACGTGTACTCATACACCAAGTCCCAGATCTGGGAGTTAATTTCTCTTTCCAAAAAAAAATTCCGAAATTCGTCAAAAATTTCAAAACTTGCACTTTTTGGGCTTTGATATCTCTGGTGGGGCACGAGATAAAAATCTGAAATTTAAGCTTATGATAGTATCGTGTAGTAGCGTTATGTACAAAAAATTTCAAGAAGGAGATTTGACTACAAGCTGAGATATGACATGGAAAATATGTGAAAACAACACTGCCAAACTATTGTAAACCTACTATGTAATTGTTCAACAAGACTGTCAACCTTGCACAATTTTTTCTACAAATAGGTCAAAAGTGCGTGTACTCATACACCAAGTCAGAGATCTGGGAAATGATTTCTCTTTGCGAAAAAAATTCCGAAATTCGTCGAAAATTTCAAAAATCGCACTTTTTAGGCTTTGATATCTCTGGTGGAGCACGAGATAAAAATCTTAAATTCTGGCCTTTGATAGTATTATGTAATAGTGTTATGTACAAAAAATTTCAAGAAGGAGATTTAACTGTAAGCTGAGATATGACATGGACAATATGTGTAAACAATACAAATAAATAGATTTTGGAAAAAATCGTACATTTTGTGCTAAAATTTCACCTGTAAAAATTTATTTTTCAAAAATTTTCTATCACTGTATATTTAGCCTATTTTATTATGAACAAAATGCTGCAAACCGCATTTCAATTGGGAAAATAGAAGACGAGATATTTACAATTTTGTGTATCCTAGTATCTGAGAAAATCGCTGCACACGATGAAACAAAGATGGCCGCCATGCACAAACAAAAAATAGTAAAATTAAAAGAACGGTCATTTTGAAGTTCCGTCATGTTAGGGTTGTTGTACAAAAAATTTCAGATTTTTTAAAAATGGTCGAGCGACCAAAAAAATATTTTCTGGACCACTTGAAATGGATTGACCCTCCTCGATATTTGATTGTGACCGCAAGTTTTCAGTTTTCCTTCGTTTCGTTCTTTCGCGGGCAGCATTAAAATCTAAAGAAGGTGGACCTGATTTTGATTTTTTGGGGGGTTTCTTCGAAAGAAATAAACGTGCTTAGCCAACTCTAAATTTTTTTTATAAATACGTCCTCGGTTTTTTTAACTTCTTGCCACTTAGTACGAAAACTAGTTATCAACTTTCGAATAACTGGTTTGATATTTTCTGGCAGTGTAATAATGACATTTAAGTCGATTCGAAATACATTTTTCGATAGCTTCATAAATCACGAATATACTTTAGATATACTTTCATTTAAGTGGCTTTTCACCAAATAAAAAATGTCCTACCGTGATAAACCTATATCATCACTGTCCGTAGCCTTTACAGTAGATTTCGTAAATTAAAATAGATATTATTGAACACATTCTTTTAACATATTTAAACATATAATATTTAGTTAATTAATAATGACTCATTCAGTTATTTATGAATTAATAATTAGTTGTATATTAAAGAAATAAAACACACGCTTATTAAAGAAAAAAGAGAACAATATCACACTTTGTTTAAACGCTCGCAATTTACAAAATTCTTTTTTAGAATAGAATAATGCACGTCAATAAAACAAAAATGCTGCCATTTTCAGATAAATAATTTTGCATAAAGAATTGCTTGCATTCAGTCTCGAATATGATAAAATTAATTTTTAAAGCACACACTATTTTTTTCCAATTTGAGAATTTTTGAAGCGACTAAAAAAGTGACATTTTTACTTGTTCTTACAAAAATTTGCACAAAATGCAGAATGGCGGTTTTTGGCAGCTGGTTTTTTATATTTCATTAAATAATAGTTAAGTCTATTATTTCTAATAGGTTTTGTTGCGGAACACTGTGGAACATTTTAACTTTTTAATGTTTGAAAGTAAAACAACAATATATATTTTTAAAAAAATTATCAAAAAGTAATCATGAAATTTTTAATTTTTCATGGGCTTGTTATAATTTTTGTAATACATGCAAAAATTTTACATATCATCAGCATGTAAATAAATTTTAAATTATTAAAATCGGATGATATAGAAAAAAGTTGTATTTGTTTAAAGGAATCAGTTATTTGTACGTTTTGTTCCCCTCATATGACACTTCCACAAGCATCATTTTTGAAATGATGCAAGTTTCCAGAAAACAGGCAAAAATCTTTTTTTCTAAATACAGATTCTGACCCTCCAAACATTTCTTTATCCAATTGTATAATCAAAATTCCCGAACTGGTAACTTTATTTTTCGACTTTAGGCCAGGTTTTCGGGATTTTACCCCACTGTGCGATGGGGTGATCGCCCCCCCCCCCTTGAGCTCAATAAAGAGTCTGCAAAACGACATTAGATGCCCGCATGGAATTGGGATTGTTCCTAAACTACAGACCGGCGCGACCCGACCCGGGTCGCGCCAACTTTAATTTGCTGGGTTAGGACTGGATTAGGTCTCCACACTTTCAAAATCGGGGTGGGGAGGGTCTTCCTTTTTTTGTGCAGAGTTGGACCAACTCACACTGTTTTTTTTTTTTTTTTGAGGTCGGTTTTTTTTTCCAAGCCCAAGCTCCGTCCAGTATAAAAGCTATGCGATCGGTCTGGGATCAACCCAGCCCGTATGCAAGTGTGGATTCAAGGAGGTTAGGAGGTGATGTTGTAATTGCCCCTTCCCCTCCCTTGGGCTCATAAAGGGTTTACAAAGTGACATAAGGTATCCTCACAGAAAATGACCTGCGGCGAAGCTCGAGCACGCCACGGCCTACCCGGGTTGCGCCAGTTTCAATCCACGAGACGCAGGCTAAGTTAGGTCTTCTGTCATTTAGAATCGGGCCGTGTCGTGATCTTACTTTTTTTTTGCAGATTCGGATCAGGACAGACTTCTTTTTTTCCAGATCAAGCCTAGTCTGGATTTCAATTTTCTTAGAGGTCAGTATTGGCCAAAATTTCCAGGTCTGTGCTCGGCCCAGTATAAAAACTAGACGTTTGCTCCGTCTCTCATTTAGGTAGTATGATGAACATTACTGGCCCGACCGCGACCCGTGCACTCCTCTAAATTCTTTCCCACGAGCCCAGGTTGAGCTTGCATCTTTCTTACTTGTTATTTGTAAGAATTATATGTATATTGTACATTGTTTCGAGAAAATTTTAGAAAATTTAATTGGTTTAATAAGTTACAGAGATGCATTTTTAAAAATCCACTTTTCTTTTCCAGAGCTTTAAAATTATAATATTTTTTTTTCAACTGTTTTCTACTTTCTGCTATCTTTACAAGAAAAAAGTATTTGATTCGTGGGCATTTTTGAATCCCGGTTTTCGACGGATTTATACGTTTTAGGGGCCAGAGTTCACGAAAAAAATGTTTTCATAAAATGCCTGTCTGTGAGTCTATGTGACGCAAATTTTGTGGGTGCTCTATCTCAAGAACTAATGCACGGAATTTAATAAATTTTTATTCAATTAGTCTTTAAAATTTGCTCTGGTTAGTTTTTGGGATGAATCGCTTGACAGGTGGCGCTAATATGCAGCGTTTTTCGCGATTTCCGCAATAACTCAGTCTCTAGAATTAATGCACAGATTTCCGTCAAACTTCAGATTCGGTTTGTTCTTGACATGAATTAGCATTTTTTTTTTCATTTTGATGTAAATCGCTCAACAGGTGGCACTGGTATGCAGCATTTTTTGCAATTTCTGCAATCGCACAATCACCAGAACTAATTCCCGGATTCTCATCAAACTTCAGATTGAGTTAGTTCTTGGGACTAACGCTTGTTACGCTTTGATCTAAATCGCTCGCCAAATGGCTTCTACATTTTTTGCCATTTTTTACTTCTATCTCAAATACTAATGCACAGAATTTCATCAAACATCAGATTCAGTTTGTCCTCGACATGAATTGACGTATTTTTATGTTTTGGTGTAAATCGCTCAACAGGCGGTTCTGCTAGGATGCATTTTTCTCGATTTCCGCAACAGCTCTATTTCAAGAACTATTGCACAAATTTTCATCTAACCATGGATTCAGTTAAATTTTAACACGAGATGTTGCTGATTATATTTTGGTATTAACCATTCAATAGGTGGCACTGCTAAGCTGCATTTTGTCGAATTTACAAGATTTTAATGATAGACATATCTCAAGAACTAACGCACGGAATTTCATATCTTTAGAATCCTCATGATGGGCATATATTACATTTGATTTTGGAACTGTATTAATGAATTTTGAAGTATTAACATGTATCAAATGCAAAAAAAATTTGGGATTGCCACATAAAAGTAGTTTTATTCTGGGCTGATTTTCTTATTGGATTTTCATTTGAATATAATAGTCTAAGCCATATTTTTAATAAATAGTGCGCATGTACATAATTGCCTAAGTAGTCGTTAATATTATTTTTCAGTATTCATGAATTTCGAACATAATCTGAAAATAAATTACATGCATAAATAAGAGTGTTTTATAAATTATTTTAATTGCAGGATGTAGGTCGTGCTCAAGGCGAATTTTTAGCTCTTATACTGGGCCGGGCCAATAGTTTGTTTGTGCGGGTTGAACCTAGAAATTTCAGAGTGGATAAATCTCTAAACATATCGAAGCCTGCTTTAATTTTTAAGCTATTGCATAGCTTTTATCGCGGGCTATGAGCGCGGCGACCGAATCCAAAAATTCCGTAACGCGGAAAATCCTAACACATCCGTAACGAAAAAACCTAACACTCGGCTAACGTCGTTTCAGCTCGGCAAACTTCGGCATGGTATACTTCGGTAGACTTCGGCAGACATTGACGCGGTATTTTTCAGATATTTAGAGGATATCAAATCTCAAACTTATGTTTCTTATTTCAGTTACCATAAATCTATAGTTTCAATGATAAAAATTCCTGATAGAATGTGTATAGAAAAAAATCGTCTTAAGATAAAACAAGATAGGATAATGTAGCTTTTGGTGATTGGAGACCCGCCCAATGGTGAGGATCGAAAAATTTAAAATGCTTATAACTCGCGATCTAATTTTCGTAGCGCGGCCAAATTTTGCTTGGTAATTTATTATGAGACAGTGTTAATTTTTGGTGACAGGAGACCCCCCACGGTGAGAATCGAAAAATTTAAAATGCTTATAACTCGCGATCAATTTTCGTAGCGCGGCGAAATTTTGTTTGGTAATTTATTAAGAGACAGTGTTACTTTTGGTGACAGGTGACCCCCCACATTGAGGGTCGAAAAATTTAAAATGCTTATAACTCGCGATCTAATTTTCGTAGCGCGGCCATATTTTGTTTGGTAATTTATTATGAGACAGTTTTAATTTTTGGTGACAGGAGCCCCCCTTCCACGGTGAGGGTCGAAAAATTTAAAATGCTTATAACTCGCAATCTAATTTTCGTATCGCGGCCAAATTTTGTTCGGTAATTTATTATGAGAGATTGTTAATTTTTGGTGACATGAGACCCCCCCCCCACGGTGAGGGTCGAAAAATTTAAAATGCTTATAACTCGCGATCAATTTTCGTAGCGCGGCCAAATTTTGTTTAATGATTTATTATGAAACAGTGTTAAATTTTGGTGACAGGAGACCCCCCACGGTGAGGGTCGAAAAATTTAAAATGCTTATAACTCGCGATTTAATTTTCGTATCGCGGCCAAATTTTGTTTGGCAATTTATTATAAGAGAGTGTTAATATCTGGTGACAGGAGACCCCCCACGGTGAGGGTCGAGAAATTTAAAATGCTTATAAATCGCGATCAATTTTCGTAGCGCGGCCAAATTTTGTTTAATAATTTATTATGAAACAGTGTTAAATTTTGGTGACAGGAGACCCCCCCCCCCACGGTGAGGGTCGGAAAAGTTGAAATGCATATAACTCGTGATCTAACTTTCGTAGCGCGGCCATATTTTGTTAGGTAATTTATTATGAGAGAGTGTTAATTTTTGGTGACAGGAGACAACCCACGGTGAGGGTACAAAAATTTAAAATGTTTATAACTCGCGATCAATTTTTGTAGCGCGGCCAAATTTTGTTTGGTAATTTATTATGAAACAGTGTTAATTTTTGGTGACAGGAGATCCCCCATGGTGAGGGTTGAAAAATTTACAATGCTTGTAACTCGCGATCTTATTTTCGTAGTGCGGCCAAATTTTGTTTGGTAATTTATTATGAGACAGTGTTACTTTTGGTGACTGGAGCCCCCCCACGGTGAGGGTGGAAAAATTAAAAATGCTTATAACTCGCGATCTAATATTCGTATCGCGGCCAAATTTTGTTTGGTAATTTATTATGAGACAGTGTTAATTTTTGGTGTCAGGAGATCCCCCCCCCCCCCCCACGGTGAGGGTCGAAAAATTTAAAATGCCTATAACTCGCGATCAATTTTCGTAGCGCGGCCAAATTTTGTTTAATGATTTATTATGAAACAGTGTTAAATTTTGGTAACAGGAGACCTCCCACGGTGAGGGTCGAAAAAGTTAAAATGCGTATAACTCGTGATCTAACTTTCGTAGAATGGCCATATTTTGTTCGGTATTTTATTACGATAGAGTGTTAATTTTTGGTGACTGGAGACCCTCCACGGTGAGAGTCGAAAAATTTAAAATGTTTATAACTCGCGATCAATTTTCGTAGCACTGCCAAGTTTTTTTGTAATTTATCATGAGACAGTGTTAATTTTTGGTGACAGGAGATCCCCCATGGTGAGGGTTGAAAATTTTAAAATGCTTATAACTTGCGGTCTAATTTTCGTAGTGCGGCCAAAATTTGTTTAGGTAATTTATTATGAGACAGTGTTACTTTTAAAGACAGGAGACCCCCCACCCCCACAGTGAGGGTCGAAAAATTTAAAATGTTTATAACTCGCGTTCTAATTTTCGTAGCGCGGCCAAATTTTGTTTGGTAATTTATAATGAGACAATGTTAATTTTAGTGACAGGACATCCCCCATGGTGAGGGTCGAAAAATTTAAAATGCTTATAACTCGCGATCTAATTTTCGTAGCGGGGCCAAATTTTGTTTGGTAATTTATTATGAGACAGTGTTACTTTTGGTGACAGGAGACCCCCCCCCCCCATGGTGAAGGTCGCAAAATTTAAAATGCTTATAACTCGCGATCTAATTTTCGTAGCGCGGCCTAATTTCGTTTGGTAATTTTTAATGAGACAATGTTAATTTTTGGTGACAGGAGACCCCCACGGTGAGGATCGGAAGATGTATAATGCTTATAACTCGCGATCTAATTTTCGTAGTGCGGCCAAATTTTGTTTGGTAATTTATTAAGGTATTGCATAGCTTTTATCGCGGGTTTTGAGCGCGGCGAAAGAATCTAGAAATTCCGTAACGAGAAAAAACCTAACACTCTGGCTAACGTGGCTTCAGTTTGGCAGACTTCGGCACATTATCCGTCGGTAGACTTCGGCAGACATTGACGCGGTATTTTTCAGATATTTTGAGAATATCAAATCTCAAACTTATGTTTTTTATTTCAGCTACCTTAATCGTATAGTTTCAATGATAAAAATTCCTGATTAACCTACATTTATAATGATATTAATTTCTCATTTATTCAATAAAAGAAAAAAAAATTTTGTTATCGGTCATCACGCTCAAAAAGTATAACTTGATTTAATATCAAAGACAAAAAAAACTGCATAAAAAGTAAATAAATAATTATGATTGCATAAGTTGATAAAAAATGCTATGCAATAGCTTTACCGCGGCAGTCCCCGAGTGCCACATGTCTTTTTTTTTAATGTTGCTTTCAGCCATCATCACATTGTTACGGAATGTACCAAATGCTCTAAAATGAACTGACTGATTTTAAAATTCAATAACTTGCAAAAAAATATTTACACGTATTAAAAAACAACTTGGAAAAAAGTTATAGAATAGGAGGCAGCTGCACAAACCATCGAAGCTCACAGAGTTCACATATGAAATTCTAGTGTTACTTAAAACTCGATTGGCATATTAAAATACAACTGGTCTGCCAGTCATATCTTGGTGGAAAGCACCTGAAAACCCGATTTTAATGATTGACTGGTAAGTTTGTTATTGTGTTTTCCTGAAAGCCAGAGGACCAGGAGCCGTGGAGCAAGAGCAGTGGTGATTCTGTTCCAAATTTTTCGGAAAAAAAATCATGAGTTTAAAAATTCGGACATAAAAATAATCTTGAATTTTGAGAAATGATCGCCATAAAAAAATCAGTGTCGTCAATCGTTCGCAGAAAATATCTTTAATTTCGCAAAAGTAGAGCGAAAAAAACACGAAATTGATAAAATGTTCGCAGAAAAACGCAAATTTGTCAAATCGTCTACCAAAAAGCGCAAATTTTGTCAAAGGGCAGAAGAAAAATTCAAGTTTCGTCAAAGCATCACAAAAAAACGTGAATTTCGTCAAATAGCCGCAAATAAGGGCAACGTTCATTAAAGAAACGCGAATTTCGTCAGATGATTGCGAAAGAAACACGAATTTCATCATAGGATCGCAAACAATCTCAAATTTTGTTAAAGGATCACGAAAAAATGCAAATTTTGTCAAAAGAATGTGATAAAAGTCGAGTCAACCCTTCTCGCAAGAATAAAAACCCTATCTGTGACTGATCTAAATCCGAAGTGTATGACAATCTGCCCCAATGCAATCTATACCACGCCTGTATTTATTTTCATTGCATGCTTTAAAATATGCAATTTTTTTACAATGCCTATAAAATACCCATAAACTAACATAAAAAAGGATTCACTGCATAAAACATAAACATTCACTCTTACAAAAGAGTGACTATTAATTCCTATGAAAAATTACCTAGTTACTCATACGAAAGTGTAACTATCCACTCCTACAAGAGGGGAAAAAAACGCACTTCTTTAGCAAGAGTGATATAGACATTCCTCCGACAGAATGATTATACACCCCTGTTTAAAATGAATATTCACTTCACAGGAGTGAATATTCACTCTTTCAAAGAGTCAACAATTCCACTTTTGCTCAGAATGAATACTCACTCTAAAGAAGTTGAGCATATTTTGCGTCTGCGATAGAGTGCGTATTCATTATGAATGCCTATTCATATGCGTGAATAATCACTCCTTTTTATTTACAGTGAAGTATATTTAAGTTGCACTCTTCAAATTTACGAACTATACCTTGAAGAAAAGTTTAATACAGCGCGGAAGAATACATCAGCGAACTTAACACATACGTGCTCATTCACAATAACACATTCGCATTCCACTGATTTGGCAGAAAACTCTCACCATGGATTTCTTGAAAAACAATTAGAAGTGTGGAGCTTGATGAATTTTTACATGATCATTAAAAGTGTAAAAAAAATGAGCATATGCGTTTCTCTAGTTTGAGTTAAGTACCCGGAGCTATTAAAGGATCGAAAAGTACTCAGAAATGAATACATGTTGCTTATTTTTAAGTATCCGTTTTAAAAGTGCATATATGCAAACATTTATTTTCTTTTTTATATATTTTTTATAGGCAATACTTCTTCATCAGTTCAAGACCAAAATTTACTTTCATCTGAACACGATTTAGTTGATGAGGCTGAATGGGAAAAATGTGCCAGGTGGAATAACGTTTTCTCTGTCGAAACACCAGCGCCTAATCTACCATATTCCAATTGTGGTAAGTTATTCTCAGTAAAATATTGTACTTCCATAAAATAATAATAATAATAATAATAATAACAATAATCGAAATAACAACGACATTTTCGAAGTCGAATGATTTGGGCTCAGATCTCAGCCTTTGAAAAGTTAATGCGCACAAGCATGTTAAATATGCTTATTAGAAGCTTCCTCGTTTGATAGTTACCAGATGATTAAAAAATACAAGTAAGAATCAACATTCAGCTAGCAATCAAACTATGCGTGTTTTCAAAAAAAAGGCAAGAGATTTCATAATAAAGATAACTACTTTATTTTATTTATTTATTTATTGTATACGAAAGGAAATGTTAATGTCTTGTCATTAATAACTGAAATTAAAGAAACAGTTCTTATGGCGAGGAGAGAGGATTCCAAAAAGCTTATGGTTAGATATATATTAAAATAGACAGACTTCTACATACCATCAATCAATAGTGATTAAATTACAATAATTTTCTTAAAATTTTATTCCTGAAATCTGTGTCTATATTTTATGCTACTATGTGCAGAAAGCAGGTGGAGAAAACGACTAAATTCCGTTTTAATTCATGAAAAAAAAATGCAATATCATTATTTTATTGCATGTTTAACTTCAGAATACCAAAACACGTCGCATTACAAAAATTTTCCTTTTGAATGAAATATGAATTGAGGAGAAATGTATTGATCAATGTTAAGCAATAATGTCCGTCATTCTGACATATCTTAAATACGATTTCATTCATTTCATGACTTTTTTAAGTGACACTTTATAAAAACTCAAGCATAATGCACATGCATATTTTTGGATTAATGTGTTTTGAAACATTAATTAATAATTAAGGCTGTTTTCAACTGCTCTGCTCAACTAGCGCAAAACGCTTTGACACATTTGCAAATTCATTTTTTTAACAGAAAGATATAAAATTTGAAGGCCTGACTATGGAAGTGATTTCGAATCGATCTTTGTTTTCCATTTTAAGATAATTAAATTACTTATCGAGTTATAAGCGATTTTGATCACGTGATGAAACATTTTTCTCCCTTTGTAAGATTTGTTTTCTTTTGTTGAGAAATGCGGTTCAAACGGCAACACTCTCAAAAAAAACTTTCTACAATTCACGGAAAATTACTAGCTGCACTGCTGCCAGTAATTTTCTGTCAATTGATGGATATCCGTTTTTTTTTCCTCCGTTCCAAGAGGTAAAATATCTGCCAATTCAAGAAAGTTTGGAAAAGGAAAAAGTAGCAGACGCGGGGATCGAACACCGACCCAGCGTTGGAAGCGAACGCGCTGGCGCGTAGGGCTGAGATTGTACGGAGGAAAACGCTTTGAAGTATATGCGTTCGTTTCATATGGGTGTGGTTCGATCTATTCCGTTAAAAAGCTTTTAATTTTGAAGTTAATTTCGGGAAGATTTCGTCTTTAATGAGATTGTGACTGGAGTTTTTATACGATAGTTTTAATATAACATAAAAATGTGAATTTTAAATATATTTACATAGATTGCTAGATGTAAAATATGGGTGTTCAATTTTTATTTGATAAGATTATTTTGGAGTAATATCGATTTTTTGCATTTAATTTTTCAATTAAAATATCTTTTAAATGTGTTCACTTAAAGTATATTTTAAATGTGAATATTTGTTTATAAATATGAAATATATATATATGTATATGTATATATAAATTCAACTTTATTAAACTTATACAACTTTAAATAATAAATTGTGAGTATTTTTGAATAAATGAAGAAATTAATTGCTATTTATTTTTAAATTCGAAAACATGTTTGTCTTTTTAAACTAAATTAGACATTTTAATGTATAGAATTTTTTGTTTTTCATTTTAAAAATAAATTTGAATTTATTACTAATGAACCCCATACGCGTGCGTGCTAAGAATAAACGGAATCGCTTCCTCTTTTTTAGATGTTCGAAATAAATTCGCGGATCAAATATGTTTTCTGGGAGTACGAAAATTTTTTGTGAAAAAATAAGGATAATTTAGTGTACATTGACATTTCTTTCTGACAATGTAACTTTTACGATCTGAATCCGCAAAGTCAACATGCCCCTGCCCTCCTCGAAATTAAAATGCCATTTACTTTTGATCATTGATTGTCAAATTATGAGCAAATAGATAATACTGACTATTTTAATCCTTTCAAAGACAAAGTAATTTTGCTGCAAGAATGTTGAAATAATTGAATGTCGCCAAAATTGATTTGAAAGTAGTTAAATGTTTTTTGTCACATACATTATAATAAAATCAAAATTGTCGAAAATTCTGGAACAAAGTTGGCATTTTGGGAGTAAAATTAAATAGGAAATATATAATTCCCACTGCCTAAGAAATGTTTAAAAGTCCACAAGTTCAATATAATTTAAAAATTCTTTTCCTGGAATTTATGTATGTATGAAATGCTAGTAAATCAGTGATGTATTTACGGGTTTCCATGTGATCATCTTTATTTTTGTTAAATAGTAAATAATTTTCATATTAATATTTTAATGTTTACGAATAATGTCACTCAATTTTCAAATTGCGTTCTATCATATGAACTAGCCCTCAGACACATTTTATCTCATATTTAATATATTTTGTAATACAGAGTGGTCAAATTCACCATTTCAAGTAAATACAGCATAAGAAATGCAATAAAAGAAAAAGAAAATAGGATTCGTTTTCAGATTTTCAAAGTTGCATAAAAATAAACGTGTATACTGTCACTCAAGAAGTTCAACAATAGTATGTACAAGAAACAGCTTTATATTGAGATTTTGAGATTTTAAGAACAGGAATTATAGCTAACATACTTTTTTTTTAATAGCTGGAAGCATTACTAATATCGTGTGAAAGAAGGGTTTTTCTTTTTCAAGAAACGTTGATACACGTAATTCAACATGATACGGTAGCACTTCTAAATGATACAGAGTCTATAAATTAACTATGTCTCGTTTTACATAAGTATATTAAATAACCTTGTTTTTACGATATGTTAGGTGCTTATGATATATTTTTATAATTTTATTTCAATAGAAACAAAACTGTTTTTCAGTATCGCTTTAAAGCATAATTAAATAAATTAAATGCATGTACAATAAAGTAAGTACTCTCTAAAATGTTTTTAATTGGAAAATGACAAAATAATAATAATAATAAAAATCCCTAAAAAAAAAGTATCAATAAATTTAGACTTCTGAAACTCAATATTTTTTTTATCTAAAAATGGTCCTTGAAAATAAAATTTTAATCAGCGTGCGGGTTTGGACTGGCCCGCCGGTCCATCGGCCTCAGAACTGGTGCGCCACTGTTCAGGAAATACTTCGAAACCTAATTGCCTAAACCCTTCCACTATTTTTTTTCTCTTTTTGTATACATACATTCTGATAATTTAAGTAAATTTCGAGAATTTATTTAGACAATAATTACATATCAATGAATAGACAGATACATGGGGGATATTTTTTAATAATATAAAAAAAATTAAAAGTAAATCGAAGCAATTTCAATATCAGAAATCAAAGAGGGCATGTTTACATGCGATTGGGTTAAAAGAACATGCACCTAAAGAAAGATTTAGTGTGCACTGTGCCCCAGGATAAATTTTGTTTATTGCTTTTATGAATATCTTTTAAATTTTATTCAAATACTTTGCATATTTTCCCTCCTTTAGCTTTCAGGACCTTGCCTAACATTGCCCTTTTAAAGCTGGCCCTGAATGCATCTATAATCGTCTCCATGCTTTTAAAAAATAAACTGGAAAAAGGAAGTGATAAATGTCAGAAGGAAAAAAACTTTCTGTGGAACTTTTGTAGTTAATTGGGAAATATGATCTTTTTTTTTAGAGGAATATGAACTTCATGACACTTCTGAATCACAATCATTCAAGCTGTGGATTCCTGCGGGCTGCGTTTTTTCGTTTACCAGATTTACACCATAATTTTTGGTTAATAATCTTCTCATTGTTTAAAGATGTTAAATAACAATTAAGAAATTCTAGTATTTAATGTGAGTAAAATGTTTTTAATTTATTAACGGAAAAATCTACCATTAAATAAGGTAATCCTTATTATTTAAAAATATGACAGGTTTTTTGAAAAAATAATTCGCTGCCCACTGGATCCTGCAACTTGTACGAATGCAATCTCTGCAGCATTTCTCTCAATTATGGAAGATTAAACATTGACCTTGATCTCTAAGATAAGAATTTTAAAAATTGTGCCGGGAAGAGTAAATTTACTCAATTACACTGGTGTCCAAAAGTTAAGCATAATTGGTAATTAAGTAATTATTTTTAAGTATTGAAAGAAATATGAATCGGAATGTGCTGAAACTCCAGGTGTGTAAACAAAATAGTACGCGTCACATATTTTCGCGAAGAGTTTTCCCCGAAATCGAACAGGGGACCGTCAACAAATTGAAAAAGAACGAAGATCTTTTGGATAACCCTGTCAAAACTAATGTAGCAAAAGCGTTCAAACGGCACATTATGATTAATTGGCTTATTGTAATGTACTGTGTTAATTTTTACAAGAATAGCATGTATACTCGTAGAGAAATTAAGGTTTTTATAAAAACAGTCCTAAATTTTTCCAAGTTTTTTGCTTATAATTTGCAGAGTTCTTATTATAAAATAATGTTCTTTTCTGAAAATATGACAAACATCATTGTACACAATACCCTGTCATCAGAATTTAAAAATAATAAAAATTGTATGAAAAATGAGTATGTTTAGTAAATAAATTTTCATTGCGCATGCGTCAACGATATCAAAATGTCATTTGCATATTGTGTTAACTAAATGTATAGAGCAACTTCTGTAAAAGTTTCAAAAACATAGCTTGAAAATTCTGAAAATGGGAGCCTATAGAATCAACTCAAAATCCTTTATTCCCTAAATGAAGCAAAAACATGAGGGGCTGTATCCATATTCCATTGTTTAGTGCCTACACAATATTGCACGTACAACTATATTTAGGTAAAACCCCTGATTTTTTTGCTTCCTTTAGTAATAACGGATTTTGAGTTGATTCTATAGGCTCCCATTTTCAGAATTTTCAAGCTATGTTTTTGAAACTTTTACAGATGTTGCTCTATACAATTAGCTAACACAATATGCAAATGACACTTTGATATCGTTGACGCATGCGCAATGAAAAATTATTTACTAAACATGCTCATTTTTCATACAATTTTTATTATTTTTAAATTCTGATGACAGGGTATTGTGTACAATGATGTTTGTCATATTTTCAGAAAAGAACATTATTTTATAATAAGAACTCTGCAAATTATAAGCAAAAAACTTGGAAAAATTTAGGACTGTTTTTATAAAAACCTTAATTTCTCTACGAGTATACATGCTATCCTTGTACAAATTAACACAGTACATTACAATAAGCCAATTAATCATAATGTGCAGTTTGAACGCTTTTGCTACATTAGTTTTGACAGGGTTGTCCAAAAGATCTTCGTTCTTTTTCAATTTGTTGACGGTCCCCTGTTCGATTTTGGGGAAAACTCTTCGCGAAAATATGTGACGCGTACTATTTTGTTTACACACCTGGAGTTTCAGCACATTCCGATTCATATTTCTTTCATTATTTAAAAATAATTACTTAATTACCAATTATGCTTAACTTTTGGACACCAGTGTATTTTAGTGATTTTAATTAACAAACCGAATTTTAAAAGAGTCAGCCTTCTATTTATCAACCGATCCACAAAAATCAGAAATCGTAGATCCTTACTCGTAATACTTTGTAAAATTTTCTTTAACGTAAAAAGTTAATGTATTATAAATTGAAAATACCATTATAATTTTATTTGTGACTCATTTGGTGTTTCTGGCACATTTTCTTGTAATTTCTTCATTTTATTTTTCAAAATTTATGGAAAAAACCCTAAAACTTTTTATATTATAAAAGTATTAAGATTTAAAGAAATTATGTCAAGTATGCCTCTTTCCTGTCTGGCAAGATGTTCAAATTGGGTGTCAAAAGTGGATGTTACCATTTGAAAAATCAACGTTAATGAATTGTTTTAACCTTCCTACCCTGAATGGATTTAATCGACCCATAATTATAATTTGTTTTATACGATTCGAACCAGAACTTTTTTCATGAAGAAAATTAAATAACAGATCCAGAGGAATAAGTCAATTAAATATATTAAAATATTTTAAATAACAATTCTGGTGTGAAATGTTTTTATCAAGATTGAGTAAAATTTGAACAAGGTAGGAAGGTTAATATGTAGCCAATGTCCAAAGCAAAATTTATAAATAGCATTTAATAGTAAATAGTATTCCAAATCAATTGGTCTGTATCTTTTTTTAAAAACAGTCATTGCAAGAGAATTGTTTGGAAATTATCTCTTTTTTTTTAGCACGTATCTTCTAAATTATTTATTGACAAAAGAATAAAGAAAGAAAGCCTTGAAATCATTCCTCTACTACAAGCTTATGTTCAACTGCCAGAAGCTTTTAGATATTACATGGTTTGTTTTAAAAAAGTTGCGTAACATTGTGTAGAATGGGTGAATCTTTAAACATCCTCAAGGAAAATAGTGCAGTCTTCTATGTAGTGTTAGTAGTATAATATTAAGTTCTTTTCTTACTTGGTATTGTGGGAATGTGTTAAATATTGTCAAGTCGGATGCAAAACAAATAAGTAATATTGATGTAAATTTTATAACTTTTTTGCGCCCTCTAAAAATTCAAGGTCTGCGCCCATTCCCCTGATTCAGTCCGACGCTGTCGAAATGTACTGTAAAAAAGATATGCTAGAATCGAATTAGTTGTCTTACATTTAACTCTTTCTTTTTTTTAAATTGTTTATTAAAAAGAAAAATGCTTGTTGAATAAAAAATAAATAAAAAAAAACTAGGAAAACTTTTAACCTAACTATAGATAAAAATAAAATAAAATAAATCTACAATGACAATTCACAAAAGTTTCTAGGTCGTTGAGAAACTTAGATTACAGGATTTTTTATGACATTTAAAAACAAAATGATCAGACTCTTCATTATTTTTTTCCAAGTATGAAAACAAGAAAACGTATAATTATACTTATAAACATTTCTTAATCCTGTTTTACTCTTTATATTTGTTTTCAAACACATAGTAAACGTGTTTCAGATATTTTTAATATACAATATATAATGATAAAAAATGGTTCTCTTAGATACAACATTCTATAGTCTTCACAAATTGAGAAACTAAGATCAATGCCTGTCATCAATTTGATTTTAAAAAAATGGACAAAAATTAGATGCATCATTCTGGATTACAAAAGCGGTCTTTTGAACTATTGCTGTCGCTTACGGGCATAATGTTTTATCTTCTGATTTTTTTCTTAGGTCATTGTGTAATTAAAGAAATTACAGAAACATGGACGAAGAAACCTTGATGATATTGATGTTTACTTCCCGAACATGTACTCTCCGAATAAATATATAGTAGTAAATAAATAGTAAAATCAAAAATATTTAGATATCTGAATGTTTTTGGATCCCTTAGATGATTTGATTTGTAAGTCATGCAACTGCAAAGGTCTTTCGGTAGTTGTTCACTGCAGGCAAATTATAGGCTCATAGTATGCTATGCTCATACTACGCCAATAATTTAGTGAACACATCCTTTCCCCACCCCCTGCTCTTCCACCATTCACTTCAATCTGACAATGGTTTATACTGTATGTGTACGGTATGCTATTAATTCCATGAAATGAATGGATATTAGAATGACTAAATCACACATATTACTTTTTTCCTAATAAGCACCGTTGGAAAAAAAGGAAGAAAAGATTTATGAGGCATAAGCTAATTTGGCCCGCTTGGCTTTTAAAAGCTTCTCCAGGAAAGATTTACGAAGGAAAGTTATTTAAGACTGTTTTTAAATCAAAAAGGGCAACTTTATGACACAAGTTTTAATTGACTTTTTGTTCGGAAATGCATGAAACTAGCAAGTGTTGTTGTTCAGAAACTACCTAATCGCACTCATTTTTTGGTTTTTGTTTTTGCAAACATAATAGATTTTTCTGAAAATATTGTCAAAGTGGGCGTTTGAACCGAATCTCCGGGTGAAAGAAGAAAAACCACTTCAACTGCGATGAAAAACTTGTTTGTCGCATGATCGAAATCGCTAATAACTCAATAGTTAATTTGTTGATCAAAAAATGGAAAATTCAGTTCGATTCTAAATTGCTTCCATAGTTAAGTTTTCCAATTTTATATCTTTTTGCTAAAAAATGAATTTGTAAATGTGTCAAAACGATTTGCGCTTGTTGAGCAGAGCAGTTACGAAGAGCTTTAACTCTCATTTTAGTTCAAGGAACATCCTGAAATTTTTAATTATCTCCCAAGCTTTAGCTGAAAGAAAACAAATCACAGAACTTCGGCTCTAATCTTCACATTTATAACAAAGGTCTAAATGTTAGGTTGACCAGGTCCACTCTTTAGAAGTATCTCGAGCATCAATTGTTGCCTGGATTGCAACAGAATAAATCTGCACCATAAATAAACACTTCATTTGAAGAAACGGCATGTTCTTACAACTGACGTCGTACAAATGTTTAAGGAAACTTTATTTGAAAATATAGTGGCTGTAGTTATCCAGGTTGAAAAAAAAAGGACTCACTAATTATTTATATCTGCAACATTTATCCATATAATAGTAATTAGATAATTTGTCTTTATAGCAGCCATCATACACATTACATAAAAAAGATCGCAAACTCTGCAGATTTCTTTATAAATATATACTAATTGTTACCCGTGACTTCGTTCACATGACATTTAACGAAGAATAAATTTATTTATCAAGCAAAAGATTTTGATGATTAAAAGTATACGTAATTAACCTTTTGTCGTTTTTTATTGTAGAAACACTTCTGATGATCCCAATTTGCTTATTTTACATACTACCTCTGACAATAAAGTTCGGTGAATGAATTCAGAACGGCCGATCTGACAACACTGGAGAAACAAAACGTTGCACCTGCATAGAGGCAAGTGTTGACCATCTTCCCTCACCGTTGTTCAATTGGGAATCGTTTATGTTCTGTATAAGACGTGCTTTACAATGTGCTTGTTCAGTGTGTTGGTTCTTAACTGAGAACAGGAAAATGAACGAACAAAAGATAAGTTTAAAGATTGATTTTAAGCTTTGCAAGACAGAAAAAGAAATTCATGCGGTGTGGTGCAAATTGAACATCAACCATATTCACCAGATCTCAATCCTTGAGACTTCTTCCTATTTCCACGACTCAAACTCTTTTTGAAAGAGATTTGGCCACATTGCTGACATCCAACGAAACGTGACGAATCTTTTCAACTCCATCCCAAAAGAAGACTTCTTGCGAATTTCCCAGGACATGTATAGCAGTTCTGAGCGGTGCATAGTTAAGAGAGATGACTGTTTCGAAGGATGGTATGGTAACTTTCGTTAATATTTCATCTACAATAATGTTACAGGACTATTCACCGAACTTTATTGTCAGAGGTAGTATATATAGGAGTCATTTAAATTTATTTCGTGAGTTCGAAATCTCTTACCCTTTTTCAAGATTAAATGAGGAATAAATTTACATTTCTGTCATTCTGATTTTATTATATATATTTATTCTACACTGCTCAAAACAATTAAAGGATATTTGAAGTTTTATATAAAATAAAGATATAAACGAAAATTTTTTTGCCGAAAATAGAAGAAGAGAATCACAAATGCAAATTTTTCTGGTTTTCAAACTGTGGAGTATGCAAATTTTGAGTTCGACGTCAAAAACGTCTCTTCAGTGGCAGCGAATGAAATTGGACTTTCAACTGGATAAAAGAGAATGAAGACAAGGATGATCGGCATTCAGTGATTGCTTTGTTTCGATGAGTACGATGTCTCAGCGAAGTCATCTGACAGATTCAGAAGCTTGGAGAATTGTTGGTAGGTTAGAAGGGGGCCAAACTCAAGCCGAAGTAGCGCAAGCCATTGGAGTGTCACAAAGTGTCATTTCTAGGATCTGGAACCGTTTTTTGGAGAATGGATGTGCAGGCCGAAGACCAGGGCAAGGTCGTAGACGGACAACAACGCCCAATGAAGATCGGTATTTAGCGTTAACAGCTCGGAGACACCGAAACATGAACGCTACTCTTCTCCAACACCACCTTCGCTCGGCTACAGGCACCACGATTTCAACTGAGACTGTCATAAACCGGCTCCATGCTGTAGGTCTGTATGCTCGCCGACCGATGGTATGTGTTAGATTAACATCAAGGCATCGTCGCGACCCCAGGGAGTGGACAACCGAGCATGTCAACTGGAGGAGAAATGAATGGAGCAATATTCTGTTTTCTGACGAGTCCCGTTTTTCTGTGCATCCGGATAATAGGCGTGTTTTCATCTGGAGGGACCGTGGCAGTACGAATAATCCTGCGTTCGTGCACGAAAGTGTCAGATTTGGCGGTGGAGGAGTGTTGGTGTATGGTGGCATCTCCATTGACGGGCGCATTGACCTCTACATCATTCGAGATGGAGCTCTGACTGGTCGCCGATATAGGGATGAGATCTTCAGACCTATTGTTGTCCCTTACGCTGCAGCAATCGGAGATAACTTCATTTTAATGGACAATAACTGCAGGCCACATCGTGCAAATCTGGTGGAGGATTTCCTTTTCGAGGAAGGAATCGTTCGAATGGAATGGCCAGCGTGTTCTCCAGACATGAATCCAATCGAGCACGTTTGGGACGCTCTAGGAAGACGAGTTTCTGGCCACCAACAACCCCCACAAACTCTCCAAGAACTGGAAAGAGCTCTTCTGGAAGAGTGGGACAGAATACCCCAACTCGTCATTAATAGCCTCATTGAGTCCATGCCTCAAAGGTGTTCAACGTTGCTGGCCGCCCGTGGAAACCATACCCCCTACTGAAAATGATTTTCTTTGAAGAAAACACGTTTTCCTATTCTTTTTTTCTCATATGCACAAATTGTGTGTTTTTCCTTTTGTACACAAATGCGCAATAAAATGCATTTTTTTTTTTTTTTTTTTTTTTTTTTTTTTGCCAAACATGTGTAATTTATTCTCATATAACCTACTATGTCTGTCCATGTATCAATCAGCTAAAAAGTTTCCCAGATACAAAATCCACCTAAAACTGCAATATCCTTTAATTGTTTTGAGCAGTGTATTTTATATTTAATCCGCTCATGGATACTGAATTATGTTTTTGTGTCAAAGACATTTAGAGATATATTAGTAAATATTTTTAAAGAGAAGCTATAATTAACAACCTACTTCAGACGTATCTTTGAACTGATTAGAAAACCGAAAAATTGACATACGACATTGTTTCTATTCCAAAAAATCCCATATTGGAAAAGAAAATGATAAATGGTATTTAAAAAATGAAACGCAGTGAAGCATCAAAGTTCAAAAATTAAAAAAATAAAATAAAATATTTTACTTCCAAATGTTTATAATCATTTTGTTTTGCGGTACCACTCCTTTAACAGCTGTAGATCTAACAATAACATCGAAATGCTTATCAGTCTCCGAAGTCTCTCGAATCTTAAATGCTTATTATTTTAGCAATAAGTTGCTTATTGCTTTCAACCGCGGAAAAAATCTATTTATCGAAAAAGCATCCCAGTTATGGCTAAACATTTTCATATCGACTGTTGTGTTATAATTTTGGATTAGGGAAACTTATAAATTTATAGGAATATGCTCCAACGGAGACAGAGATTGTGTTTCAGAGATCTTTTTAAATTGAAAGAAAATTATATTTCTTTCGCATGTTCCTTCTTATGTTTCGCTTTTCTATAATCATAGCGCTTTTAAAAATTAGAAGGATGTGAGAAGAAAGATGAATTTATTGCTTAATTGGGGGTTACTCCTCTTCTTTACATGTAAACGATGTCATATGTAAAGCCTAATCTCCAACCAAAATTATTTGCTAAACTTTCTTACATCGACTTTCATATACCATTTACTAATTTTTATCGAAACCAGCATTCTGGTAGATTGTAAGGTAAAAGGTTGTTAAAAATATATTTGTGAAGGACAAATTCTGCGAAAATCACGCTATTTTGTATAACTGCTATAAAAAGCTATATTTTATGAAAGAAAACTGGCTAATGATTTAAAACATGAAGACGTCATCAAGTTTTTTTTAAGAAATAATACTTGTCAAGATAAAAAAATATATATATATTGTTTCACTTTATGAAGCATGAAAAACTAAGCATTTTAATTTAATTAAATCAGAAAATCGCTTAATAAAATCCAATATTATAGTACATTTAGAAAAATATTGAAACGTTATTTTTATTAAATGTTAAATTTCAAGTAAGAAAATGTATTTAAAGTGTAAGCTAAAATTAATGCAAAACATTATTTCTGAAATGTATATTGTTATATTAGTATTAATTTTTTCTTTCGAAGCAGGTGACATCACTTTGAGAAATTAATATAAATATAAGTAATGTTATCTAATTAAAATAAATGCATTACACAAAAAAATATTACATCACTTTTCCCCCAATAAAACATTTTACTAAAAACGCTTTTTCTCCTTTAGACTATCATCTTTTAAAAATAATTAATTAAAACAGCACACAGTTTTTTAAAATTCAGATCGTATTAATAAAGGACAATAACCACCACTTCGGAAGTTTAATTTACATCCTTGGTTTTAAATTTCAATATGTCGACAGACGATTTTCGATTTTCTAGAAGAAGTTCATAATGGAGCTTCAACGTGAGATAAACTAATGGTGTTTTTATATCATCAATACAAACTGAAATTATTTTTTTTATTTTAAAGAAAAAAAATAGCACCAAAAAATATATTAATCAATTTTATTTTCCCATTTTTTTCACAAAAAATTTTCTCCACATATAATTATCAGTTTTGAATGAAAACTTTCATTTGTATGTAATTTATAACTTATTAATTAGTAAAAAATATATTTCTCTCATTTCAAATATGACGTCATTATCTATCTAGTTCCATTAGTTACTGATATCCATTCCGCTTGTATTTTTAATGGTACTATAAAGTACCTGAATTATTTCAATTGTGACTTCATATTTTTCCTAGTGAAGTATTTTCTTCAAAATGTAACCCTTTTTCATTCTTTTTACTTCTAATTGTGTAGCCATTTTAGACAGAAAAGTTCTTATTAATGAAACAAATATCCATGTTTAATGTATAACACAAAATACTCCCATTATTTTTATTTGATATATTACGTCATATTTATTTTCTTTTAAATTATTTTTATTTTCATTTTTCAAATGGAAATTGATCATATGAAAATTTATTGCCGCTGATAAATTATTATTCCAGATTTTGATTTTCTTTGCAACAGGAAAGGAAATTGGTTAAATTTTATCTGAAAAAGGCCTATGGATTTTGTATGAAAACGAATGAAATTTTTAGTTATTAGGGAAAATATTTTAATAAAAGAAATAAAACATAGCCTATGTTCTTTTCCCGGCTATAATCTATCTATATGCAAAAATATAAAGACATTAATTCAATTTTGAAGTTAACTTCATTCAAACTTTCAGACAGACTTTCACATTTATAATATTTTAAGGATATATATGTATATATATATGTATGGATATATATGTATGTATATGAACGCATTTTACTGCAGTTGAATTCATATATAACAAGCTCAGATACTAAAAAGCAAAAGTAAAGGAAATAATTATTTAATATAAAAATACATTGCATTGCATTAAACTTTGTTGCAGCGAGAGAAATTCGTATACAACAGGTAACATTTTGTAATCTCACACAAAAATATTTCCGATTTTTCTCATTTTTCCTTAGCAAAATGTACTAATTCAGTTGTGTTCTATAATTTTTAATGGGAAAAACCTCGAATATATAATTCATGAAGTCATATCTTTTTAATTACTTCACTTCATTTCAATAAATAAATAAACAGTAGGACTATGCTTTCTCTCAATTCATTAATTAGAAAGAAAATATGCGAACATTGGAAGAAAGAAAAAAAGATTTTAAAAAAAAAGAAGACGACTTAAAAAGAAACTATTGAAATTAATAATTATTTTCTTGATTTATGAATTTTTTCATTTGCTTTATTATTTATAAATTCAGAAGTTAAAAAACTGTTAAAGTCAATGTTAATCTGTCATTAGTAATTTAATTTCATACTTCTAATCCAGAAACTTAAAATTGCATTTATCAGAGTAATTTAATTTCCATAAATATTCATGATTCATCTGAACTTTTAATCATTTTCTTATGTTTCATTACATGAAATAACATTTTCAACAATTTTTCTGTCTGATGAAGGAGCAAAACTCTTTAAATTTTGCGCTCTTATCAAAATAAAAAATCTCAAAATATTCAATTTTTTTTCGAATATATGTATTGATATTTATATTTCTTAATTGGAACTTGCAGGAATAAAAGAAAATCTTTCATGCCTGTAACGTAAATTGGGGTTATCTGGACACACAAGAAAAGTTTTAAACTAAATTTGTTGTTGTATGTATGTCGGCCGATTATCTACACTATGGGATATAGGCCCTAAGGGGTGGGATGCCCTCCGTGGGGGTCTTTCTAAGGGAACCTAACCCGTATTTACGTAAGGTTCGAAGAAAACCACGGAAAACTCCGAACGGTTAGGCCGACGGTCGCGATTGGGTTCGAACCCAGCACCTACCGTCTACCAGTTTGAGGTCAGAACCTCTCGGCCACTGTTGGGGCTTAAACTAAATTTGAGTTTACTGTGTTAGAAGTATTGAGTTAATTCGCCGAGTATTCTTGAATTATAGCAACACTTTTAACACAGTAGAACCGGGAAAGTTTTTTATTTATTTATTTACTTATTTTTTATGGACTCAAGTAACCCAAGTTTATAGTGTATAATATCCATGTTATAAAGCAAAAAATGTCCATAAGTAACGCTGACGTCATATTGACGATGGGAACAGCCAGAAAAATAACTTACGCTTTTTTCGCAAAAGGTGTAGCCTGGTTTCTTAGCAAAATATGCTCTTGAGTCAACCACATCGAGTCCTACATGGATCGATAGTCCATAAAAAGAAATTCATTTCTTCCCAGTTTTAAGCTGGTATCTCAAGACCATGGGGGATGTATGTTTTGGAAAAGAGCGCATTGTGACGAAACTACTAAGCAGATTTCAACGAAAAATAAGGGATGTAAAAAACCACCATACGAATGTTTCAGAATTTTTTCAGATTTTTTCAAATAAAAAAACAAGTTTTCTAACATTTTTCCTGTTTTTAAATGTACATTTTAATTAAAAATAAACTGAAGTTTCTGAGTGACCACCTTATTTTTTTGCATGAAATACTATGAAACATGATGCATATTCACTATCAATTTCAACTTTCTACGTATGGTGCATCATATTAAAAAAAAAGGGCAAAATCATAATACGGTGGAAATGTGGGGCATGTCTCGGACAAATTTCACGCCTTCTTTTCAAATCTCACTTATTAATTCACACGGTATTTTTAAAAGAAGGCGTGAAATTTGTCCGAGACACGCCCCACAATTCCGCCGGAATATGAATTTGCCTTTTTTTAATATGATGCACCATACGTAAAAAGTTGAAATTGATAGTGAATATGTATCATGTCTCATAGTATTTCATGCAAAAAAATTAAGGTGGTCACTCAGAAATTTCAGTTTATTTTTAATTAAAATGTTCATTTAAAAACAGAAAAAATGTTAGAAAACTTGTTCTTTTATTTAAAAAAATCCGAAAAAATTGTCAAACATTTGTATGGTGGTTTTTTACATTAGTAGTTTCATCACAATGCGCACTTTTCCAAAACAGGCATTTAGAGTCATTACCCCCCATAGTCTTGAGATACAAACTTAAAACTGGGGAGAACTGAATTTCTTTTCATGGGCTACCGATCCATGTAGGACTCGATGTGGTTGACTCAAGGGCATATTTTACTATGAAACCCGGCTATACCCTTTATTAACTTCTGAACATTACATAATTTTAATCTTTACACCATCGAATAGGGAAAAAATGTACCTTAAATGCAATTATTTGAAAATGATATTTCAATTTACTAGTTTTTTATGTTTTAAAAAACATTCAACACGTTTAAAAAAATCCGGTGTAGCTCTATTGTGAAACATTAACCTTATTACGAGTATAAATGCACCATTTGTTTGAAGCTAATAACAAGCTATAACTGGTTAAACTGGCAAAAAATTAAAATTTCACCAAAAATAAATTGTATTTGCAAACATAGTTTTTCAGTATTAGTTTAGATCTAGAATGAAGAGACAGCTTCTTATCTATAAGACTCAAAATAAATTTAAAATGATTAAGCATTTTTCTAATTTCTCCTAAAATTAAAATTTTTAACTTCCTTTTTCCCCTACACTCTTCTTAAAGGGCGTTTCTTTGCCTTTATCGAGCCCCACCAGTGGCTGAGAGGTTGTGCTCTCGAAGCTGTAGACGGGAGCTGCTGGATACGAACCCAATCGCGCCCGTCGGCCTAACCGTTCGGAGTTTTTCGTGGTTTTCTTCAAAACTTGGATAACCTTGCGTAAATACGGGTTAGGTTTCCTTAGAAAGACCCCCCCCCCACGGAGGGCACTCTCCCTAGGGCCTATATGGCTCGTGCAGATAATCGCCGATATAAATAAAAATTTCGTCTTTATCTTGACGAAATATTTCTAAACTATGTACTTAAATTTATCTTTCAAGCGTTAAAATCTTATGTTTGGGACGTTGTTGAGCTGTGAATAAAATTTCAATACACAAGATAAAACTAAATATATATTTTAGAAATATTTTTGTAATATATTTTAAGAAAAGCATACAGGAAATATATATTTTTTATTTTTGATGAGAAATTTTAAAAATACGAATGCATTCCAAGCCTACATGCATACATGTGCCAAAATCTCTGGTTTTATTTTCGTTTTTAAGTAATATAAATCGAATTAGAACAAGAAATCTTGAACTAATAGAATCAGAACCACTCTGAAGCTAATGTTAAACCAATGGAAGTGTTCATTTCAAAGTTTTCGTTTCGATTATAAAATTTTTAAATGTTTTTGCGTAGGATATCTGAGGCCGATGTCTATAGCCGTGTACTTTTATTCCGGCAGCCTGTGATATCGAAAGCCTCGTCAACGTGAAATTGAAAAATTTTATGTAAATCGATAGTAAAATGTCGTACGATCACATCAAGATATGAGAAGTCGGAAATATGTTTAATTAAATTAACCATTATTATAAAACTAAAATATTTTACCGTCATTGCGGACATTGATCAATTTTAGAGGACGTTATTAAAAAACTTGCGCTCTTTCTGAGAAACTCGATATGACAAACTTTATTCTGCTAGAAAAGTCTGCCATAAATATTTTAAGGATGCGGCTGGTAACAAAATTTTACTTTTATTTTTACTTTGGCTAAAATATTTCCCGTCTGAATGCTACCTTAGAAAATTCACGAAAATGTGAATCATTAGAGCTTTTTAATAATAATTAATTTAACTAAACTTAATTTTGGCACGTTAAACCTAGTCATACCGGGCCCGCTTTGTCCGTATGACTTTTTACTATCAATCTATCTATACTAATAAAAGAACAAAACGCTCTGTCTGTCTGTGTGTGTGTCTGCGATGGCTAGCAAAATCTACAGCACGTACAAAGCTCAAAATTTTTTAGAGAGTAGCCCAATATCTCTCCTGATGCACCTGAGCTTCAGAATTTCAAAATTCCAATTATTAACTGAGTAATTAATTAAAATCAAGAGGTCACTCTCATAAAAAATCATCTTTTTCCCAATTTTTTTCTCTTTCATTTGTTTACGGTTGGTTGGTTGTGTAAAAATTTTCGCAGAAGTAATAAGAAAGCTGAGACAGAATTAAAGAAACCCATGGAGGAATAAGATAAGTGGAGGTGAAGTAAGCTCGAAAAAGGTTTGCGATATGAAACCATTTATCGCTCAAATTTAATGTGGCAAACAAAAGGACGTGGAAGAGATTTTCTATTATAAGACGAATTGAAAGAAATGAATTACAGTGGAAGTATATTTCAAGAGGAAATAGCAAATTTTTAAAATGGTCTTCGTTCTATTATTATTTATTAGAATAAATATTCGCTTTTAAAATGAAGGAAATTGGAAAATTAGCAATAATTAAATATCAAATTAAAATTAAATAAGATATTGAAAACATTTGATACGAATTAAAAATTGTATAACTAAAAGTTTCCTTCATTAATGTAATTTTCAATACTTTATAACGTAGATGAAAAATGTTTATGACTTAATAATTGCATGTAAATAAATTTTTAAAATATAATGATGAAAACATTCCTTTAAAATCATGTATGAAAACTTAAGTAATAAATATTAATCTAAAATATAAATTTCTGACTGCAGACGATTTTAATGTACTAAAAAAATAATGTTATATTTTCAAGCAAAACGTTAAAATAATTTTCTATATTGATATTTAAAACACATATGCTAAAATAATTAATAATTTTTTACCGGTGAAGCGATAAATTAGTTCTTTTTTTAAAAACGAGAGAAAACAATACAGGTTTAAACCTGTTTCAATTGATAGCGAAATTTTAAAATGGAGGGCCAAAATCACAGTCCGGTGAAATCCAAACACCTCATTGGTCATTGAGCCGCGTCCTTTTCAGGGAACAATCTCTTAGCAGTTGGGTAAATGTTGTCATACTCCTTTTTCCGAGAAAAAATCGTAGCGGCAGTTTTGAAGTAAATCTTATCTCTTTTCATTTATAATCTAAATTTTTCACTCTCATTTTATAAAATGCCATCAAAATATCTTAATTGAGTTAATTTCGATGGTTTATCTTAAATAAGAACAGACGGTAACAATCGTTTAAAAAATACTTTCGCCCTCACCTTTTTCAAATGGAGAAACAAGTTCGTGATTTTCACCCTTACCACACGACCAATGGGGTGGCTGGATTTCACTTGACTGTGATTTTGGCCCTTCATTTTAAAATTTCGCCAATTGATAGGCGTGTCAAAGCACGTGCTTTTGTTGGTACTTAATTGGACTTAATGTAGGGTTACATCTTAAGCATCATCTCCAGAGATAATACCTCCACTCTATTAATTTCTTTTTACTCTATAAAAGAAACCAATTTGAGATTTTGACATTTCAAAAGTGACTGTTTTTTTCCCAAAGACCTTTAAAATTCATAGACTGGCAAAATGTCAGTTTAACTTAGGATTTTTGAACATAGCTATTACGTCAGATCGTTGGTACTTCGTACATTAGAATGTATTTGTGGTTGGCTATGTTGCAGTTAATATATGCATATGTATATATGAGGCTTTTTTAGCAGTTTTTTAAAATCATTGATTAAATTTGAATGCATTTATTTAAGTTAAAATTTTATTAAGACTTTAATTTGTTTTTAAAACAAAAATGAAATGGCTCTTTGACGTACAATTGTTCGAATAGGCAGACGATTCATACACAGTAATAAATTATCAAATAGCAAAATAAATTATATATAAAAAATAGTCACTAAAAGAATAGTAGCAAAACATAATGTTTAGGCGTATTAACACATAACCCGATCCCAACCAGAAAAAAACAGACTATACTCCGATCCAAGCAAGACAAAAATTTCATGAGCATAAACGCGACCCGAACCTAAAAATTCCATTTGAAAAAAAATCTGTGGATTTGATATTTGACCCGAATCAAATCTGAATCCCACAAAAATATTCAAATGAAGCATACCCCAATCCGATCAAAGAAAAATAATGTTCGTGTATATGCAACCCGACTCGAACCTAAAATTTTTCTCTGAAAAAACCCAAAAAATGACCAGAACGAAACCTGAAATCGATAAAAATATTCCAAAGAACTATAACCCGATAAGAGCAAGACAAAAAAACTTCCATGAACATAAACCTGACTCGAACCTAAAAAATTCCATTTGAAAAAAAGGCCTGAAGTTTTATGCAAACTACATCTGAATCCGATCAAAATATTCGAAAGAACCATAACCGGATTCGAATAAGAGAAAATAATTTTCGTGGACATGAAACCGATCGGAACCTAAAATTCCATTTGAAAAAAATACCTGAAATTTGAATCGACAAAAATATTCCACAGAACCATACCCGGACCTGAACAAGACAAAAAAATTTACATGAACATGAACCCAATCCGAACCTAAAAAATGAACTAAATCTGAATGTGACAAAAATATTCCAGAGAAGCATATCCTTATTCGAACAATGCAGAATAATTTCCGTTGATGCGCAACCCAACCTGAACCTAAAAATTCCATTAAAAAGCCGAAATCTGAATTGAACGACATCTGAACCCGAAAAAAATATTCCAAAGACCCAAAACCGGATCCGAGCAAGACAAAATAATTTCCCTGGACATGAATCCAACCAGAACCTTAAAAATCAATTTAAAAAAATACCTGAAATCTGAATCGAACCAAATCTGAATCCGACGAAAATAGTCCAAATAACTATAACCAGATACGAACAAGACAATATAATTTCCATGGACATAATCCCCATTCCAAACCAAAAAATTTGTAAAAAAAAGAAAAAAAAATCCCGAAATTTGAACCAAACTTAATCTTAACCTAACAAAAATATTTCAGTGAAGTATAACCTCATTGGAACTAGGTAAAATAATTTCCATATAAGTACAACCCGACCCGAACTTAAAAATCCCATTTGAAGGGGAAAAAAAACCCACGAAATCTGAATTAAACCGAATCTAAACTGAACACAAATATTCCAAACAATCATAACCGTATCCGAAGAAGACAAAATAATTTCCATGAACATGAATCCAATCCGAACCTAAAATTCGGATGTTCTACAAAACATAATGCGCTCCGTAGCGGTGGAAAGTGAAACTAAGTACTTAGCGCGAGATGGTTAAAATATTTCGTTTATAGTTAATGTTAAATTAGAACTTGGTTACGGTTAGATAACAGTTAGGTTGCAATTACGTTCCGGTGACCCCTTTGTTATTTTATTTTCCGGTTAGGTTACAGTTAGGTCATGGTTAAGTTACAGTTAGGTTAAGGTTAAGTTGCGGTTAGGTTGTGGTTAGATTATGGGTAGGTTATGATTAGGTGACGGCCAAGTTACATTTATGGTATATTTAACTTGCAGTTAGGTTACTGTTAAGATACAGCTAAGTTACAGACAAGTTATGATTCCGATACAATTAGGTTACGGTTAGGATTTTGTTCATAGAATGAACATTACGCATGTTTGATAAAAAATATACACCTATTTTTGTAAAATGGCTCTGAATTTATAATATTATATACTAACCTTTTAGCGAATCATCGAGAATCGATTTCATTCACGGTATAGTCAGATTTAAGAGTGATATATAATTAGTTTGAAATTCAAAATATTTCACTTGGGATATCTATGTGAAAAAAGTATTTAGTTAAGTCACTTAACAGTAATTTTAAGGATAAATATCAACACGAAATCGTTGGACACATATTCTCTCCTGCGTTTCCCATTGCAGTCATTTTAGGTATTTTTGCAGCTAAATATTAGTTTTTTTTAAAAGCCAATTTTTGACACAGTCAGGGGGCACGTATTTAATATAATGTACACTGTAAAAAATTTGACCCTTTTGCTGTATCATCACTCCCCCGCTTTTATAGAATATATCTCTTTTGACCTATGACAATGCTCCAAAATAGGCTGAAGTAATCATTTTCTATAAAAGCGGTGGAGTGACGATGCAGCAAAAGGGTCAAATTCTTAACAGTGTATTAACACATATTTTGAGTTAAAGATAAAATCATAAAAATTTCAAGTTCGTTTAACATTATTATAACGGACCCGGGCAACGCCGGGCGGGTCAGCTAGTATACTAATAAAATAACAAAACGCTCTGTCTGTCTGTGTGTCTGTGTGTCTGCGATGGCTAGCAAAATTTACAGCACGTACGAAGCTCAATTTTTTTTTGAGAGTAGCCCAATGTCTCTCCTGATGCACCTGAAGCTCAGAATTTCAAAATTCTATTTATTAACTGAGTAATTAATTAAATTCCAAAGCTCACTCTTATAAAAAATCGCCTTTTTTCGCTTTTTTTCCATTTCATTTTCTTATGGTTGATTGGCTGCATAAAATTTTCGCAGAAATAATTAAAAAAGCTGGGACAGACCTTTAAAATTCATAGACTGGCAAACTGGCAGTTTAAATGAGGATTTTTTTTAATCACAGCTGCTGTACACCATGGAGAAAAAGATAGGTAGATGCGAAGTAAACCGAAAAAAGGTTTGCAACACGGAATAAGAAGTGTCTTACTCCGTGGTTTGCAATATTAAACCATTTATCGCTGAAATTTTAATGTCTCAAACAAAAGCACGAGGAAGGAATTTTGTATTAATAAAACGAATTGAAAGAAACGAATTACAGCTGAAGCATATTTTAAGAATAAATAGTAATTTTTTAAATTTTTTTTTCTTTTATATTATTTAGGTTAAAGTTAGGTTAAAGTTAAATTGCATTTATGTTATGGTTAGAATAAGGATATGTTACAATAAAGTGAATACATTTAGGCTAGGTTACATTTCTGTTATATTTAATTTACGGTAGGGTACTGTTAAGTCGCTGTTAGGTTACAGACAGGTTCTGGTTACGGTATAAAAGTTTAAGGTTAGGAATTTATACACAGAGTGAACCTATACGCAAGATTTGATTAAAAATAACGCTTACTTTTGTTAAATAGCTCTGAAATTATAGTACTATATACCAACCTTTTAGCTACCATCGTGTATCGATTTCATTCATGGTGTAGTATAGCGATGCACAACCTTTTTGCCAGAAAATCGTTTTACACCAGAATATTTCAAAAGTGACGTTTGTTTTCTTTCACAGCAAAGTTTCTGTCATTATTATACGGAAAATTATTCTGAATAAAATTACTGGTATCAGTTTGGCCCGCGGGCCACAGGTTGTGCACCCCTAGTGTAGTAGGATTTAAGAGTGATATAATTAGTTTGAAATTCAAAATATTTCACTTGGGATTTGTATGTGAAAATAATAATTAGTTACGTGACTTAACAGTGATTTTTACGGGTAAATATCAACTTTTTTACACGAAAATCATGCAATCGTTGGATACATATTCCCTCCCGCGTTTTTCATTGCTCATTTTGAGTATTTTTAGAGCTTAATATTAGTTGTTTTTAAAACCGATTTTTCACACAGTCAGTGGCTACGTATTTCAGACAATGCATTTCTGCATGTAACGAGTTAATGATAAAATCATACAAATTTCAAATTCGTTTAATATTGTTAATACGGACCCGGGCAACGCCGGGCGGGTCAGCTAGTTTATATAATAAATTTTCAATTCCGCGATCACAAGGCTTTCGGTGTCACTGATTCCTGGACAATTTTGTATTTTTTCGAATTTTGTTCGAAGGGGTTGTTATTGTTGTTTTTCTAGGGACACTTTTATTTTCGAAACCGGTTCTGAAAAATTCCAGAGTTCATATTTTAGAGCCGCCATTTCTGCTTTATACTGCTTAATATATTTTCTCTCTATAGTACCTAAAACAAAAAATATTAAAATATAACATTAAATAAAAAAGATGAAAATATATTAAAAATTATCAAGATTTTCGAAATAACTAGTAAAAAAGAATTATTTTAAAAAAATCATTTATAATTATTACTATTATTATTATTATTATTAATTTAACAAACATGTAAATTTGCTAACTTTTTCTAATGTGATTTTGGCAAAACCATTGAAAAACAATGTTTCGATATAATTTATTTTAAACTTTTAGAAAAAAAGTATTCATAGTTAAACGTCAGTTACTAAAATTGACATTGGTACAGCCGTAATTCTAGCAAATTTTCTAAACCAATTATACGACATTCTTAAAATTCAAAACATTATAAATATAATAAGAATATTTAATAAATAGATTTTTTTGTCATTTCAAACTTCTCTGGCCCCGTTATAATCGAACGTCTAGAAAATTAACGTTAACACTAAAAACTCTCGAAATTTCACTTATGTTTTATAAAACAATGTACACCAGAATTTTTATTTTAAAATTTTTAACTTACTTATTTAACTTATATTTCTGTGTTATATATATTTAACTCTTTTTTTTTTAAGACATTTCTATTTTAAATCGATTTATACATCATTGGTAGCAAACCAATTGACTGCTCATTTCGAGTGTTAATTGTAAAGAATTGTAATTTCAATCATAACACAAAAATTTTAAATAATTTTTGCATAATGTCACATACTGCTTCAGGGTTACCATATTGGACTCCATTTTTATTCAGATATTTCAAGTACTTACCACATATTTAGTCTTTATTTAATTTTTTAGTTTTTATTTAATAAGACACATTTAACAATCGCATAAAGTAGAAATTTTTCTTTAGAAATTTACAGTATGAATTTGAAATTAAGGATTAAAATTTGGGGCCAGACTGGCAAACCTGTACTGTTTCATTACAAAAAACCCTTTTTCCTTCTCCAAAAGATTTTAAAATGAAGAATTTCCAATCGACTGAAATCGTTTCCATTAATTTAACGACAAAGTGGATTGAATAGCAAAATGATTTGAATTATCTTAATTTTATTTATTTTTAGCTTGATGGGGGTAGATTCCTAAAAATTCACATTTCTTTCCTAATTTTATAATGTCATTAACCACTTAACTGGTTTGTCCGTACGTCGTACGGGCAAGAAGTGTTTGCTTGATCCATCACTTAAGAGCAATTATTATGAAAATCAGACAAAGTGCGATAGCAGTATTTTTTGATTTGCTTGGTTTTTTTTTGTATTGAAGTAGAACATATTTAGTGAATAATGTGCCATTTTTAAGCCCTGAAAATATTTCCTCTTTCCTATCGAAAATATCAACGTTCAATTCTGTGAATGCTATTTTTCATGAAAAGTGAAATGCTAATATGTTTGGAGTGCTAAATCTCTCGCAAGCAACAACATCCCAAAATTCTTTTCGCATAAACTGTTAGTATAACACTACACGTTTCTTAAGATTTAGTTGTTTTCATGGGGCATTGTTATTTTACTTTGTTATGTTGCCACAAAATATAATGAAAATGACATTTTTGTCCATTTTCCGCACTTAATATCTTATTTAAGCAATAGTACCCCAAATTTTTTCTTATAGAACATGAAAGTGTACTACTAGGGTAAGCTAAATAATATAATACTGCATCGAGATATTGTTGCTGTTAGCAGATATAATCTGTTAAATATTCAAAATCTGCAACATTTAAATTAGTGTTGTCTAAAAAAGCGTCACGGTTGAATAAAACAAAATATAGCATACAATAGTTGAACATATGTACTAAAACATGGAAAAGAAAAAGAAGTGAGGTCTCTTGCTACTTTTTGAAAAAAAAAAAAATTTCAAAGTCAATGATCACACTTCTTCCCCATCAGAAAAGGAAAAATTCAATGTCTCATTCCTCTTTCTGTGTTTTTTCCCTATGAGAAAATAGAATATCCCTTTTTTCTTTCCATTTCCAAAAGATAAATGGGATATTTCATTTTCTGAAAAAGGAAAAATGTGATCACTGACTTTGCTTTTTTCGTAATTTTCTCATTTTTTTCTTAAAAATATGACGAGACCCCACTTTTTTTTCGTTTCAATGTTTTTGTACATATGTTCAACGACTGCATACTATATTTAGTTTGATTCAACCGTGATGCCTTTTTTAGATAACACTAATTTAAATGTTGCAGATTTTGAAAATTTTGAATATTTAACAGATTATATCTGCTAACAGCAACAATATCTCGATGCAATATTATATTATTTAACCTTCCCTAGTAGTACACTCTCATATTCTATAAGAAAAAGTTTGGAAAACTATCGCTTAAATAAGATATTAAGTGTACAAAATGGACAACAACGTCATTTTGAATGTACTTTATGGTAAACATAACAATGTAAAATAACGATGCCCCATGGAAACAAATAAATTTTAAGAAGCAGTAGTGTTATACCAATAGTTTATGCCAAAAGAATTTTAGGATGTTATTGCTTAACATAGATATAGCACTCCAAACATATCGACATTTCATTTTTTATGAAAAATGAAAGAAATTTTTTCAGGCTTCAAAACTGCACATTATTCATTAAATATGATTTACTTAAACATAAAAAATATCAAACCAATTAAAAAATACAATTATCAAAACATCTTTTTTTTTTTTTTTTTTTGTCTGAATTTTAAAATAATGGTTCTTGAAGCTTTTTGACTCCACTAAAATTTTTAAATACAATTTCCTACTATTTAAAGTCCGAATGTTTAAACTAAATACTACGAATATTTTGGCTTAAAAAAAGTTATGTTTATCCCATATTTTCAATTTATTCTACATAAAAAAAAATGAATCAGTTAAGTGGTTATTCAAAGAATATCTAGTTTGTAGCCGTTATTGTAAACGTAAATCCATTTCAGATTCTGATCGTGAGAGTGCAAGCAGCAGTATGAGTACAGTCAATGACAGGACAGATTTGGGAATATTATTTAACCATTCATCGGCAAAGATGTTTCAAAAGCAACGTAAGTAAAAGTTATCCCTGTTTTAAAAACAATCATAACATTCTGTATAAATGTTAACTACTATGCGGACATCTAAACAACGTCCCTCAATCTGCATTTCACTGTTACTCAATTGAGAACTGGACAGTTTCAAAAAATTATATAAATTTATCGTATGATTACATGTAAGAGATAATTTTCATAAGAGCTTTTGTGGAGAGACAAAAAAAAATGCATTAAAAGTTTATAAATGAAGATGTCTGCCTTTGTAAAATCTAAGATTATAGCTACAATCGCATATATTGAGGGTGTACACATACTGTTACAACAATTTTGGGGGAAAAATACAAAAATGATAATTTAATTTCCGAATCTGTTCAGTCTGATAGCCTTTTTATTGAACTACCATATTACATCTTTATCTCCAAGATAAAAGATCATTTCTTAAAATATCAATATTGGTTTTGTTCTACTTCTCGACCACCAGGGGTTCTCAAACTACGCGTACCAGTACTGGTACGTGAAGTTATGTTTACTGGTATGCGAAATTGTGATACTGGTACATAAAATGAAATAAAAAATACAGCATGTGAAATTAAAAAACAGCTCAATAATCCAACAGCTCAACAATCTCTTTCTTGATTTGTCAGTTCACAGGCTCAGTGTGAGCAGAGAAAGTAGTAATAACTGAGAGCTCTGTTATTATTGCTTTGACAGTGTTTTGATTTTTCTTATTTGAATAGAATTGCAATTTAAATTTTTAGATAATTGGAACCAATACTTCGGTAGATGTTGAGTTGTTCTTTCATTTTCCCTGTAAAAAAAGAAAAATAATTTTGCTATTACTGTATTGAATGCGTGTATATTACTTACTTCAAGATCTACGATCTCGAATTAATAAGCAGAATGTATTGAAATTTTTATGTAGGTTATTCACTTACTAAATTCGCTTATATATTTTACTACTGATAAAACCATGCAACAAAAAATAGACGAACAAGGCGACTCCGAATGTGTAGTTTATTTTCATGTTCAATAAAGAGTATTTATGTTCTCTATTTAAATGAAGGCATTTCTGGATTAAAATAATGTCATAATATAATTGTAATGTCATATGTAAATTATATATAACATCATTTTGATGAAACAATGCCTTCATAGATACAAATAGAACCTTTCTATATCGATAAGTCATTTTTTCAAAAACACAGATGGAACCTTATTATTCTCCGGTGACGATTTGTCACTCCAAAATACAGGGAGAGTAAAAAGTCCGTAAAAACTTTAAAAATTCATAAAAACCGAAAAAATAACCGAAATGAAAAACGGTTTGCAGGGTTAGCATCCATAGGTCACGGGGATTTTTTTAAGACAGAAATAAAAAATAATTCAAAAAACAGCCGACAGATGGCGCTGGTACTTGCGATTTCCGCGGAAATATGCAAATGAACCGGTTATAAGAGCTTGCGCTCCTAATCCACAACTAGTTCACCGTTGTGAGCCGTGAACTTGATCAAGGATGCTCACTGCGAAGGACAAAGCTTTATTGGTGAAGTTATTTTACATGAACAAGGAATCAGCGACTATTGCTTTGCGTAAATTCCGATTTCAAAAGGATTTGAGGACGGGAAAGGGGCCTTTAACAGCGGCAGGCCTCATAAAGCTTGTTCGGCGGTTTGAGGAAACATTCTGTTCTTTATTTGGGTACCTTTTCTTTAATTTGGGTACGTCAGCGCCACCTATTGGCTGTTTTTTGAATTATTTTTTTCATGTCTTAAAAAAATCCCCGTGACCTATAGATACTAACCCTGCAAACCGTTTTTCATTTCGGTTATTTTTTCAGTTTTTATGAATTTTTAAAGTTTTTACGGACTTTTTGCTCATCCTGTATTACTCTTTATATTGATTTTTCTGATTAGATTTGAGGTTTTCATTTGCTGGTAGGCGGAAATATGAACTTCTATTTAGTGGTACGTCGGTCTAAAAGTTTGGGAACCCCTGTTCCAGAGTAAATTGAATATTTTGGGAAGCCAGTTATAAGGACTTGTTTTAAATGTCCAAATACACAGTAATTCATAAAAGACACGACGTGGGTTGGTTGTATTTGTGACGGCCAATTATCAGCACGATAGATATATGCCCTCCATGGGGGTCTTTCTAAGGAAACCTAATCCGTATTTATGTAAGGGAATCCAAAGTTCGAAGAAAACCATGCGAAACTCCGAACGATTATCCCAACGGTCGCAAATGAGTTCGAACCCAGCACCTGCCGTCTACCAGTTTCGAGGACAGAATCTCTCAGCCACTGGTGGGGTGACTCGGTGTGAGATTTAGGTGGGATGCATTTAAATGGAATAATCTCAATTCAAGTTATGTTTTCTTTTAAATATAGCAATAGATTTAGAGGTATGGCTGGTAGCCCCATCCTGATTGAACTTAACACAATGATGATTGTTCGGGTAAAGAAATGGAATTTCTTCTGTAAATATTGGGTGCAACATATTCTCCTGCTAGTATGATAAGTTGATTTTAACATTCTTTACCGTTATTATTTTTTTCCCATTTTTCGAGAAACCTGCGACAATCATGAACACTTTTTTCCGTTTAGAAACTTTTTCTGTGTATATATAACTGATTAGTGCGATTTCCCTTTCCGGCTAATAATGCTGTTGCTTAGAAAGTTTTATATCTCGTGCTCACAATATATTTTTTTTTAATTTAAGTAGTAAGAATATTTTTCTCCGAAAAGGAAAAATACAAATCATACGATCTACTGCTTGTTCATATGCACCATTTTGAAGAAGAACATGAAAGTATCAGAAGATAGTTTTAATTACAAATAACCTGTTGCCAGAAATTGTTCCTCCAAAATATTCGCATTTTTAGGTGCGTTCTTAATTATATTTAAGTACGGAGAACCTATAGTCAGCGTTCAGTCCGTCCGTGTATAACAGCACAAAAACTACCCAACTGAATCGTTTGAAATTTATAATACATAATTGTTTCATAATTTTATCACCTCGTTATAATTTTATGAAAATCGGATGCATAGCTCAATTACAGGGACAATCAAAAGCATTCCATTGTATTACGGTCAATAAGGAAAAAAAGTTTGAAGTGCATTTTAATGATGTTACACTCTTTCGAACGTAATGAAAACGATATGCATTTGTGAGTAACACGAAACTATAGATTTTGTAGAATCTGTGGTGCAAAGAATATTTATTATTCTTTTACACGGTCATACAAAAATTTCCTATTACATCATGGTATAGAGGAAACATTGTTTGCGACAAAATTTAATTATCTTAAAATATTTCACATATACTGAAATTTATATACGTTGTTGAGATTTCATACAAGTTACCTCTTGCATAATAGAAAGTATATTTACAACATAGTATTTACAGGGAAATATTATTACAATATTATAATACAATACACTACATATATACAATACATACATACTATTATATACAATATACAAATATTAATACAGTTAATATTTTTCCTCTCATTTGCATTTGGTTAAAAAAATATTAACTGTATAACTAATCAATTATATAGTATTAACTGTCTATATTCTCTTCAACCAAATATTGCAAATATTAAAATGCTAATTTATGCAGCACATATGATGTTATTCTTAAGAACTCCTATAATCTTTAATATGTAATAAGATATTACATGATCTTAAAAATAATTAACACATTGCGTAAAAAAATGTTTAAAAAAATTATAAAAAATAAAATAATACAAAAAAATAAAAAATGCAAAAAAAATTTTAAAATATTATTTATTTTATTCCAATAATTTATTTTATTCCAATAATATGTCTCTTATTCAATAATAGATGCCAGCACCCTCAGTATATAATTTAATTAATATATTAATCAAATAGATGGCAGCACTAAGACATCTTTTTTAGTGTGTTGTGTGTACTTGAAGTAGTAATAACATTTTTTAGTTAAATAATTAATGCAGTAATATTAATAATTCTTCAAAAATACAATACCTTTAACAGTAGCAATTCTTTTTTTCTAAATGTAGAATGAATATTATAATATAATATATGATCTACTAATTTTTAATATAATTATTGTTACAATTTTAATTTTATTATCTATATTACTTATAACTGTAACCTAACCTGTTACAAAGCCACATGTAATTTATATCTACTTTAACTCTTAACTGAGATAATTCACTTGAACTGTAGTCTGGCTCCTTTAAGAAAGACTCTAGAACCAGTCTCAGGTCCGTTCTGTTGCCAAGGTAACTGGTCAGTCGACTTTATATTAGGGAAGTCTGGTGTTTCCTTTTCTCCCATTCAATCAAGCATTCCGCAAATAAGCAGTCTTTTTTTGTCCTATGGATGAAGTTCCCTCCCTACAAGTTTTGGAACCTTCGAAAGCAGGAAACCTACTCAGGGTTTTTCTTATCTTGGACAGACAATACAGATCATGCTAGATATAGGTTTGGTAAATATTTTAGTATATACAGGGTGTATCTAAACTACTGGGAAAAACTTTAAGGGATGATAGTACACACCAAGACAAACAATATTAAATAGGAAACTAAGGGTTCCAAACGTCTTCCGAAGGAGATAGGCGCCATTAAAGTTTAGAGTATAAAATTTCAAATAAACATAAAAGACGGGAAAATTGGACGATTGATTTGCGGTTTTCACTAAAACTATTCTTTATGTCAGTATTTTCTTGAAAATAAATTATAAAAATAAATTTCAAAAAGTACCGATAGAGGTCGCTTTAGACTTTAGAGTAACGAACAACTATTTTTTGCCATTATTTTTCCATCTCATTAAATGTTTTCGAAAGCTTAGGGTGCTTATTTAATCTTAAATTTTGAGCTCAAAATCTGAATAGTTGGGAGTGGTTAAGTAGCGCAAACTGAACTGTGTTCAGAGGTTTAAATTTCAAATGATTATAAAAAGCGGAAAATTTTATCGATTTGTTTGCGGTTTTCGCTAAAACTACTCTTTAAATCACTATTTTCTTGAAAATAAATTTTAAAGATAAACCTCAAAAAATGCCGATAGAGGGCACCTTAGACTTTGGAGAAACGTGTAACTATTTTTGCCGTTATTTTTTGCATCTAATTAAATGTTTTCGAAAGCTTAGACTTAAATTTTGAGCTCAAAATGTGAATAGTTGGGAGTGGTTAAGTAGCGCAAACTCAACTGTGCTCAGAGATTCAAATTTCAAATGATTATAAAAAACGGAAAAATTGGTAGATTCGTTCGCGGTTTTCACTAAAACTCTTCTTTAAATCAGTATTTATTTAAAAATAAATTTTAAAGATACATTTCAAAAAATGCCGATAGAGGACGCCTTGTACTTTGGAGTAACATACAACTATTTTTAACCGTTATTTTTTTAATCTCATTAAATGCTTGCAAAACCTTAGACTTACATTTTGAGCTCAAAATCTGAATCGTTGGGAGTTATTATGTAGCGCAAAATTGAACCGTGTTCGAGGGGGGGGGGGGGGAAGTTATGTTATGTTTCAACTCCTAAACACAGTTCAATTTGCGCTTTTTGTAGCGCGGCCAAATTTTGTTTGGTAATTTATTATGAGGCAGTGTTAATTTTTGGGGACAGGAGACCCCACACCCCCCCCAATGTGAGGGTCGAAAAATTTAAAATGCTTATAACTCGCGATCCAATTTTCGAAGCGCGGCCAAATTTTGTTTGGTAATTTATTATATGACAGTGTTAATTTTTGGTGACAGGAGACCCCCCAAGGTGAGGGTCGAAAAATTTAAAATGCTTATAACTCGCGATCTAATTTTTGTAGCGCGGCCAAATTTTGTTTGGTAATTGCAGTAATTGGTAATGAAGCAGTGTAAATTTTTGTGGACAGGAGACCCCCCCTCACGGTGAGGGTCGAAAAATTTAAAATGCTTATAACTCGCGATCCAATTTTCGTAGCGCGGCCAAATTTTGTTTCGTAATTTATTATATGACAGTGTTCATTTTTGGTGACAGGAGACCCCCCAAGGTGAGGGTCGAAAAAATTAAAATGCTTATAACTCGCGATCTAATTTTTGTAGCGCGGCCAAATTTTGTTTGGTAATTACAGTAATTGGTAATGAAGCAGTGTTAATTTTTGGGGACAGGAGACCCCCCCCCCCCCACGGTGAGGGTCGAAAAATTTAAAATGCTTATAACTCACGATCTAATTTTCGTAGCGCGGCCAAATTTTGTTTGGTAATTTATTACGAGACTGTTAATTTTTAGGTGATAGGAACCCCCCCCCCACGATGAGGGTCGAAAAATTAAAAATGCTTATAACTCGCGATCTAATTTTCGTAGCGCGGCCAAATTTTGTTTGGTAATTTGTTATAAGACATTGTTAATTTTTGGTGACAGGAGACCCCCCAGGGTGAGAGTCAAAAAATTTAAAATGCTTATAACTCGCGATCTAATTTTCGTAGCGCGGCCAGATTTTGTTTGGTAATTTATTATGAGACATTGTTAATTTTTGGTGACAGGAGACCCCCCCCCCGCCGTGAGGGTCGAAAAATTTAAAATGCTTATAACTCGCGATCTAATTTTCGTAGCGCGACTAAATTTTGTTTGGTAATCTATTAAGCTATTGTATAGTTTTTTATCGCGGGCTTTGAGCGCGGCGACTGAATCTAGGAACTCCGTAACGAGAAAAAATCCTAACACTCCGGCTAACGACGTTTCAGTTCGGCAGACTTCGGCACGGTATCCTTCGATAGACTTCGGCAGACATTGACGCGGTAATTTTGCATAAGTTGATAAAAAATGCTATGCAATAGCTTTGCCGCGGCAGTCCCCGAGTGCCACACACATTTTTTTATAATCATTTGAAATTTGAACCTCCCCTCCCTTGAACATAGCTCAGTTTGCGCTTTTTAACCACTCCCAACGATTCAGATTTTGAGCTAAAAATTTAAGTTTATGTCTAAGCTTCTAAAAAAATTTAATGAGATGCACCATTACACAATCACAAAAAATAACCGTAAAAAAAAGTTGTTCGTCACTCAAAACTCTAAAGCGCCCTCTATCGGCATTTTTTTAAATTCATCTTTAAAATTTATTTTTAAGAAAATACTGATTTAAATGGTAGTTTTAGCAAAAACCGCAAACGAATCGACAAATTTTTCCGTTTTTTATAATCATTTGAAGTTTAAACCTCTGAACACAGTTCAGTTTGCGCTACTTAACCACTCCCAACTATTCAGATTTTGAGCTCAAAATTTAAGTTTAAATCTAAGCTTCCGAAAACATTTAATGAGATGCAAAGATAACGGCAAAAAATAGTTGTACGTTACTCTAAAGTCTAAAGCGATCTCTATCGGCACTTTTTGAAATTTATCTTTATAATTTATTTTCAAGAAAATACTGACATAAAAAAGAGTTTTAGTGAAAGCCGCAAATCAATCGACCAATTTTTCCGTCTTTTATGTTTATTTGAAATTTTGGACCCTAAACTTTAACTTATATTAATTATTTTTTTTTCATTCTATTAAATCTTCATTGTAATTAATTCAATGACATAACATAATAGGTCATGATTCTAGGTTGTGATGACATCCTACTTAATATGGAGGTATTAATTCCGTATTGATGGGTTTATATATGAGGACCCCAGAAGCCAAGGGGTATAAGTGACAAAATTGAAAAAAATAAACTAAATACACAGACGACCTATAAATATGCTTTTTTCATATCAGGTAAAGAAATATAAGTGACTTTTTATTATTTGCTGAGTTATAGAGGCAAACCACTTTTTTCGAAAAACAATCAATATTGATTAATTATACATTTAAAGAAAATTGTACTTTATTTTTTAACAGTTATTGAAATAAGAGTTCAAAGACCAGAATGCAACAAGCAGAAATTTCCTATTTCAATCCACTCAGTTGTTATTGATGTTCCAATTTAACATCCATTATCTTTAAACTCAATTTACTCCAAATCGAAATTTTGTCACTTGTACCCCTTGGCTTCTGGGGTCCTCATATATAATCGTAATAAATTTTGTATTTATGCATCTTTGAATAAGGGTGCAACAGCTTTTCCACCAATATCTAAATATTTATAAAACTTCGTTATTACAGGAACGCACCTCATTTGCTAGGGGCTGTGCAAATGTAACATTATCAACTTTTTGGTAATTTTGGGCATCCTTTCCCCGCCCCTTTCGATTTCATACATTATCATCCCTCAAACCGCCCTCCGGTAATGATATCTTTATCAAAGTGTAAAAAATTTTTTGGTTTATAGAATTTATTTCTTTTATTTGAAGTGATATACAAAACCAATTACATTTATTTTTGGCATACTTTCTTGATTCAGATGAAGAGATGTCAATAAAATATAGCTTTATATCAAATAACACTAAAAAAATAGTTACTTTTTAAAAACATTTTATTATAGCTTTTTGTTACATAATGCATTCAACAGTAATAAAGTCTTGTTGCACTTACACCGAATAGAGGGGTGGGGGAGTAGATATAAATTCTTATCAACAAAGCAAGGGGACAATATTTTTTCTCTTTCTCTTATATTTACTATTAGTAAACACAAGCTTCATTTCAAATATACTTCACATATGGTTTCTCGAACCGCGATTATATATGTATGCACACATGAAAAATAATAGGAATGTCAAACGTTGTGATATTCCATATTTTAGAATTAAATAATTTTATCATAATCTAGTAATTTTTTATAATAACTTTATATTTTCATAAAAATAGATAACCGACTGAGAAAAGATAACATATTATTTTGAACCGAAGACCATGTTACAAATAAAAAAGAGAAACTTTTGATTAGAACAAAAGTTATTTCGGTATCAAAAGGCAAACCCCTCCACCCCTTAGAGATATCTTATGATATCACGCGCCAGATTCCCTCCCCCCCCCCCCTAAAATGGAAACGTTATACATGCACAGCCCCCAACGTTTGACATACAATTTCCGACTTGTTGAAATATTCTATCGAAATAATTACCAGAATGATTGATCATAATACGTAACAGAAATTCCACATTTTGACGAGTGTTCTTCATGGGAGGGGGGGGGGGGATCCAAAAATTGACACATAATTCCACATTTTATAGATGCTAAAAATCTTAATAAATAAAAATCACTCGATTAGTGAATTGTTTATTTATGAGCAGCTAAAAAAAAAAAATTGTTTATTCATTTATACCTGAGGGGTGTTTTGCAATTTTCATTTTTGGTTGGCCACAAACCACAAGAAAAATATAATATGGTGACTCAAAGAGTCATGAAACATACAGGAAAAAAATAAAAAGTAGATTCTTAAAAAAAAGGTGATATGAAAATCTATAAATAAAATATCCATAAATAAAGAAAATCCATAAATATCTGTTGAAACTATTATTTTTAACTTATTTCAATGAGATTAACAAATTACGTAGAGATAACATAAAGTAATTTATAATTTTTTTCTTTTTTTTCTTTTTAGTTTTTAGTTTTTTAAATACGAAATTTAGACTGGTTGGTTGGTTGGTTGATTTTTGTCGTCCGATTATCTACGCTAATGGGATATAGGACCAGGGGGAGTGCCCTCCGTGGGGGTCTTTCTAAGGGAACCTAACCCGTATTTACGTAAGGTTCGAAGAAAACCACGGAAAACTCCGAACGGTTAGGCCGACAGCCGCGATTGGGTTCGAACCCAGCACCTGCCGTCTACCAGTTGAGAGGTCCGAACCTCTCGGCCACTGGTGGGGCTGAAATTTAGACTGAATTTCAACTGAATTTCACGGTGATTTTAATACAATAGGGATCTTTATTTTTGAAAACTTCTTACAAATGAACTTATACTCATTTATCTGGTACAGTCGTGAAATTAAAAATTTTGTCTAATGAATTTAGTAAAACAAGCTGATCAAGTAGTCTATTTTGCATTTAGAAAGTGATATTGATGACCTCAACTACGCGCCCCAAAAGAATACTTTGCATTTTATTAAATAAAATTACTGGTGTTAACACTAGAACCGCGGTGGCGGGTCATTTTGACCCGTATGAACTGAAAATATGATGATTCGAACCAGAAAACTTTTTATAAAATAAGATAAGTATAAGCACCACAAAAATAGTTCAAACAAATAAGTTAAGTAGCATTATATATAATTCTGAAGCGAAATATTTTGATAAAACTTGAGTAAAATTTCCCGCGGTTCTAGTGTTAAATAAGTTTATTTGATCGTCGAATAACGTTAAATACATTCTGATAGATTTGAATCACATATTTTGTTATCGCAACGTATTTTTTTATAAGTAATCAACTATGAAGTGATATAACATTTTTCTGGTTATAAAATGGTTTGGTTTGTTTTATTTTATGACGGTCGATTATCAACTCGTGTGAAATGGACCTTACCGTGGAGATCTTCCTAAGGGAGCCTAACATGTACTTACTCACATAAATCCAAGGTTCGAAGATACCCATGGAAAACTCCGAATGACTTGGCCCAGATCCACGATTGGGCTCGAACCCCAACACTTGCTGTCTACCAGTTTCGAGAGCAGAACCTCTCGACCACTGGAGGGAACGGTTATAGAATGGAGTACAGTAAACTCATTATAAGATGAAATCAGGATCGAGGAAATTTTCAGTCGTAGTCAGTAATCCGCCTTAGATGAACTTCTTTACTAAGGATATTGATTCAACGGAACTTGATAATCTGACCGAGTTTGACAAATTTTCATCTGTGTGGGGGACGAAAATCTGTTTTACGCCATCGGAGACAGAGTTTACTATGTATTGATGTTTATCTTCTATTTTTGTCATCACTTTAGTAAAATTAAATGCATAAATTTCGGTTAATATGCAGTACTTTATACATTATCCTGAGAATAGTTTCTAACACCTTCTAATAACAGTAGAAATAATGATAAAAGTAAAAGACACTTTTCGTCTTTACTGCATGGCATGATTCCTCTGGATTCTATATGAAGATTTTATGTTTTTTTTTAAAGAAAATGTACACAAATTGATATGATAACCCCCATTCTGGTAATCCAGTGCCCCTGAATGAGCCGTCGTCCAGTTGTTTCTTCTTAAACAAATGTAACTTACATCTATATCATTTATGTCTAAAATGAAATTAAAAAGTTTGCTATCTTCTATGCGCAATGTTTATTCTTTTAACCCCATTTTACGTCACTGGGTATGAAATTGGAATGTTTGGATGTTTTGTGTACATCTGTGGACTCGCCTATAAACCATTTCTAAATTCATTCCTCACTGTCTTTTTCTCTCTATCTTCTCCAAATGCGCATGTATTTACACTGAAAAACATAACATATTTCCTTAAAAATTTCCTTTATTTATTTATTTATTTTCTTTTATTTTATTTTTATTTTTTTTTATTTTTTTTTTATTTTTTTATATAAATAAGATGTTTTTAATATTTTCAAATCAATAAAATAAAATTTAAGATGAATGCCTTATTTCAAAGAGAAACCTCATCCCAAAGGAAAAAAGGAACTTCTTTTTTTGAGCTACCACATATTTTATAGTGCTGCCATCTGTTAGTGAAACGTGAAGTGAGAATAGAATTTTCTACTATTCAAAATTTTTTGAGAGTATGGTGGAAAACGGGTTGTCAAATCATTAGCCTACTATGTATACCTGAAAGGAAAGATAAGAGAAGTCTGAGGTGTATACATACCTTTTTCATCGAAATATTTCTTAGAACCATAGGTCCGGTATTTCAAGTACGAAAGATTAACCTGAATTTTAACAGAAATTCCATTTGGAAGGATAAATAACATTTTATCAATTTATAGGGGAAAAAAAATACCTACTACAGACATTTTGTAAAAACGTGTTTTTTTGGTAACTCTGGTTCCTAAAACAAATAAATCCATCGAAAACCGGAAGCCGAAAATGTTTACGTATCCAAAACATTCTTTTTGTAAAGATAGAAAAAAGTAAAAATAATATATAATGTTTTAAGTAATTACTGAAAATTTATTTAAAATTTACTTAAATTTTATTTAAGGCAGAATTGTACTTTCTTAGTTATTACTTTAAAAAACATATATTTTTTTTTTTAATATCATATTTGATACTGTCAGTCAGTGGCCTAAACGGCAAATTCATTATCAGTCATCGTGGCACTCAACGTGTTAAGAACGGGGGGAAAAAAAGCTTTTATCCAAATGTCACAAGTCAAAATAAAAAATTTCTTAACAATTTTTTTTAACATTAGATTTTTTTTTTAACATTAAATTTTTTTTAACTTTAGATTTTTTTTTTTTTTTTTTTTTTTTTTTTTTTTTGAATACCTTGAAAGAGATAAAATTTGGGACGTCGGTTTACAGCGTTCCCATTAAAATCGGAAACCCTCCTTCTGTCGTAGTTTTAGTGGTGTTTGCGTATTATTGAATAATTAACGCGTTTAAAACAACCACATAAACATTTAATAATACATTTCACAAGACTCACAAAAAATAATGCATCAAGAAAAAGAATAATGAAAAGGTAAAGATAACATCGTTTGTTGCTATGCAGTTGTTGTTGCCATGCGGCTGGTATAAATTCTTTTCTTTCAAAATAGCGTTTCCTTCATCAATGGAGTGATAATTAGAAACGAAACACGCGCGCGAGAATAAATTAGAGAAATACTACATAGTAAACACTATTAAGTATCCCCTATTTGCGAAATTATAGTTCATTTTAATATTTTATTACTTTCTTCTATCTTTACAAGATCAACATATTGGATTCGTGTAAATTTTTGAAATCCGGTTTTCGACGGATTTACACGTTTAGGGTTCAGAGAACCCGATTAACATGTTTTTACAAAATGGCTGCCTGTGAGTCTGTCAGTCTGTCTGTATGTGATAAAAATTCTGTGGAGCTCTATCTCAAGAACTAATGCACGGAATTTCACAAAACTTTAGATTCTATTAGACCTTGATAAACTCTAGATCTGATTATTAAGGTATTGCATAGCTTTTATCGCGGCTTTGAGCGGAGAGACCGAATCTAAAAATTCCATAACGAGAAAACCTAACACTTCCGTAACGAAAAAACCTAACACTTCCGTAACGAAAAAACCTAACACTTCGGCTAACGTCGTTTCAGTTCGGCAAACTTCGGCACGGTATCCTTCGGTAGACTTCGGCAAACATTGACGCGGTATTTTTCAGATATTAGGATATCAAGTCTCAAACTTATGTTTCTTATGATCTAATTTTCATAGCGCGGTCAAATTTTGTTTGGTAATTTATTATGAGACAGTGTTAATTTTTGGTGACAGGAGACCCCCCACAGTGAGTGTAGAAAAATTTAAAATGCTTATAACTCGCGATCTAATTTTTGTAGCGCGGCCAAATTTTGTTTGGTAATTTATTATGAGGCAGTGTTAATTTTTGGGGACAGGAGACCCCCCACCGTGAGGTTCGAAAAATTTAAAATGTTTATAACTCGCGATCTAATTTTCGTAGCGCGGCCAAATTTTGTTTGGTAATTTATTATGAGACAGTGTTAATTTTTGGTGACAGGAGACCCCCCCCCCCCCCACGGTGAGGGTCGAAAAATTTAAAATGCTTATACTCACGATCTAATTTTCGTAGCGCGGCCAAATTTTGTTTGGTAATTTATTATGAGGCAGTGTTAATTTTTGGGGACAGGAGACCCCCCCCCCCCACGGTGAGGGTCGAAAAATTTAAAATGCTTATACTCACGATCTAATTTTCGTAGCGCGGCCAAATTTTGTTTGGTAATTTATTATGACACTGTTAATTTTTGGTGACAGGAGACCCCAAACGGTGAGGGTCGAAAAATTTAAAATGCTTATAACTCGCGATCTAATTTTCGTAATGCGGCCAGATTTTGTTTGGTAATTTATTATGAGACATTGTTAATTTTTGGTGTAGGAGACCCCCCCCCCCCCCAATGTGAGGGTCGAATGATTTAAAATGCTTATAACTCGCGATCCAATTTTCGTAGCGCGGCCAAATTTTGTTTGGTAATTTATTATGAGACAGTGTTAATTTTTGGTGACAGGAGACCCCCCCCCCCCCAAGGTGAGGGTCGAAAAATTTAAAATGCTTATAACTCGCGATCTAATTTTTGTAGCGCGGCCAAATTTTGTTTGGTAATTTATTATGAGGCAGTGTTAATTTTTGGGGACAGGAGACCCCCCCACGGTGAGGGTCGAAAAATTTAAAATGCTTATACTCACGATCTAATTTTCGTAGCGCGGCCAAATTTTGTTTGGTAATTTATTATGACACTGTTAATTTTTGGTGACAGGAGACCCCCCACGGTGAGGGTCGAAAAATTTAAAATGCTTATAACTCGCGATCTAATTTTCGTAGTGCGGCCAGATTTTGTTTGGTAATTTATTATGAGACAGTGTTAATTTTTGGTGACAGGAGACCCCCCCCCCCAAGGTGAGGGTCGAAAAATTTAAAATGCTTATAACTCACGATCTAATTTTTGTAGCGCGGCCAAATTTTGTTTGGTAATTTATTATGAGGCAGTGTTAATTTTTGGGGGCAGGAGACCCCCCACGGTGAGGGTCGAAAAATTTAAAATGCTTATAACTCACGATCTAATTTTCGTAGCGCGGCCAAATTTTGTTTGGTAATTTATTATGAGACTGTTAATTTTTGGTGTAGGAGACCCCCCCCCCCAATGTGAGGGTCGAATGATTTAAAATGCTTATAACTCGCGATCCAATTTTCGTAGTGCGGCCAGATTTTGTTTGGTAATTTATTATGAGACATTGTTAATTTTTGGTGACAGGAGACCCCCCCCCCCAATGTGAGGGTCGAATAATTTAAAATGCTTATAACTCGCGATCCAATTTTCGTAGCCCGGCCAAATTTTGTTTGGTAATTTATTATGAGACAGTGTTAATTTTTGGTGACAGGAGACCCCTCCAAGGTGAGGATCGAGAAATTTAAAATGCTTATATGCGCGAGTTATAATGTGTTAATTTTTGGGAACAGGAGACCGCGCCCCCCCCCCCCCCCACGGTGAGGGTCGAAAAATTTAAAATGCTTATAACTCACGATCTAATTTTCGTAGCGCTGCCAAATTTTGTTTGGTAATTTATTACGAGACTGTTAATTTTTAGTTGATAGGAACCCCCCTCCCCCCGAGGTTAGGGTCGAAAAATTAAAAATGCTTATAACTCGCGATCTAATTTTCGTAGCGCGGCCAAATTTTGTTTGGTAATTTATTATAAGACATTGTTAATTTTTGGTGACAGGAGACCCCCCAGGGTGAGAGTCAAAAAATTTAAAATGCTTATAACTCGCGATCTAATTTTCGTAGCGCGGCCAGATTTTGTTTGTTAATTTATTAAGCTATTGCATAGTTTTTATCGCGGGCTTTGAGCGCGGCGACCGAATCTAGGAATTCCGTAACGGGAAAAAATCCTAACACTCCGGCTAACGACGTTTCAGTTCGGCAGACTTCGGCACGATATCCTTCAATAGACTTCGGCAGACATTGACGCGGTATTTTTGCATAAGTTGATAAAAAATGCTATGCAATAGCTTTACCGCGGCAGTCCCCGAGTGCCACACACATTTTTTTTTCTATACAGGGTGATTCAAAATAACGTGGACAAATTGATATGACAAATCAGGCATACGACAAGGATAAAAAATCACATAGGAACATAGGGCCGCAAGCCCCTTGTTGAGTCACAAATACAGGGTGTTTCATCCTAACTCAATTTGGGTTGACGGCAATAAATTTCAGAAAAATGTAATAAAAAATTATAATAAAAAAGTAAATTATAATAAAAAATTTAATAGACATTCTCACCTTTGTTTTAAATGTGATAACACCAAACAAAAGTGGTAGAAGTTTGCATTATGCGCGCCACCAATACGCACTTGACACCTCACATTTTGGACTGAGATAATCAGTTTATACGGTATCATCGATTGCTTGAACAATATGTTTTTCCAGATCCTTTTGTAACGTTATCACATTTCACACAAAATTAGGTGCACATCGTTTCATTTTCATTACGATATTATTATTTTCCTGGATATTATTACTTTCAAACCGGTTGTAGCTAGAATGAAACACCCTGTATTTGTGACTCAATAAGTATCAGTAATAAGTATAATAAGTATAAGTAACTGATTTATCATATCAATTTGTCCACGTTATTTTGAATCACCCTGTATATCGCTTAACAGGTGGCGCTTCTATGCTGCATTATTCACAATTTGCACAGTAATCATATTTTAAGAACTAGTGAGTAGATTTTATTTAAACATTAAACTTAGTTAGTACTCGATATAACATGATAAAGATTGCATTTTGGCACAAATCACTCAACAGGTGGTTCTGTTATGGTGCGTTATTCGTGATTAACACTCTATCTCAGAAACGAATGAACGGAATTTCATAAAATTTTAGATTCAATGAGACCTTGATATAAACTAGATTTGATTAGTTTTTGGTGCATTTCGCTCAGCAGGTGGCGCTGATATGCTGCATTATTTGCAATTTCCATAATAGCCATATCTCAAGACCACACCTCACATTTTGGACTGAGATAATCAGTTTATACGGTATCATCGATTGCTTGAACAATATGTTTTTCCAGATCCTTTTGTAACGTTATCACATTTCACACAAAATTAGGTGCACATCGTTTCATTTTCATTACGATATTATTATTTTCCTGGATATTATTACTTTCAAACCGGTTGTAGCTAGAATGAAACACCCTGTATTTGTGACTCAATAAGTAGTTTGCGACCCTATGTTCCTCTGTGATTTTTTATCCTTGTCGTATACCTGATTTATCATATCAATTTGTCCACGTTATTTTGAATCACCCTGTATATCGCTTAACAGGTGGCGCTTCTATGCTGCATTATTCACAATTTGCACAGTAATCATATTTTAAGAACTAGTGAGTAGATTTTATTTAAACATTAAACTTAGTTAGTACTCGATATAACATGATAAAGATTGCATTTTGGCACAAATCACTCAACAGGTGGTTCTGTTATGGTGCATTATTCGTGATTAACACTCTATCTCAGAAACGAATGAACGGAATTTCATAAAATTTTAGATTCAATGAGACCTTGATATAAACTAGATTTGATTAGTTTTTGGTGCATTTCGCTCAGCAGGTGGCGCTGATATGCTGCATTATTTGCAATTTCCATAATAGCCATATCTCAAGAACTAGAGCGTGGCTTTTCCTAAAACTTTATATTTAGTTAGTACTTGATAAAATAATGGCGCTGATTTCATTTTGGTGCAAATCGCTCGACAGGTTTCGCTGCCATGGTGCATTATTTTTTACTATCGCAATAGCTCTGTCTCAAGACCTAATGGACGAAATTTTCTGAAACTTCAGATTCAGTTAGTCCCTGATATAGATTAGTATTGCCTAGCTTTTGGTGTAAATCGCCTTATAGATGACGCTGCTGCGCTGCATTTTACACGATTTCGCAATAAATGTATCTCAAGAACTAATGCATGGATTTTCACCAAATTTCAGATTCAGATAGTACCTGATAAAAAAAAATATATCCTGATTAGATTTTGGTGTACATCACCTAACATGTGGCGCTGTAATGCAGATTTTTTAAAAAGATTTTGCAATAGCTGTATCTCAAAAACTACTTCACGGATTTTCATTAAATTTCAGATTCAGTTACAAGTTGAAATAAGTTATTGCTGACTAGATTTTGGTTTAAACCACCTAACCGGTGCCGCTATTATGCTGCATTTTTCAGGAAATAACAACACGCATGACATAGAAGAAGGTTTTGGGATTGCCACATCTGTCTATTTTGTATTTATTACGTTGATCTTCTTAATATAAATAATATGTAATGCAATACTAGATGAAGCAGACCACGTGCTAAGTATTCTGATTACTGTCGCCAAGATTTACCATAGCTGGATATGCATCCAGAAGACTTTTTGGGAAAAAAGTCTCTTTAAGGCAACCCTCAATACAATGATGGATTCAGCGCCGTGCGAAAAGGGAAGGGGGGGAAGGGGGCGGTCACCCCTGGCGTACAAATTTAGGGGGCGCCAAATTTATACTAATAACGTCATTTGTTAATCTGTCACAAGAAAAAGCTGGGGAGGGGGAGCAAATTGAAACTTTGCCCCGGGCACAGTTTTTTCTTCGCACGCTTATCACACCCCTTCCAGCGCAGTTCATTCAGATGGATTCGAAGCAATAGGCACAATTCATGATCTCCTCCTACGGTAGGGGCAATTGATGTTAACCGAAAAACCTTGAGCTCAAAAAGTCCTGGTTTAGTGTTAGACTTCCGGCCTAAGCAGTTCATCATTCAGTGGGAAATATTACAACTCGTATAATGAAATCTTTCCTATTCTTTACAATCCAGAAAAACATATTGAAAATAAAAATTCACGTAATGATTTTCTTTATTTTATTTTTTCATGATTCTTTAGCAACAGAATTAAATAATAAAGTTTGAAAACGTGACATTAAATTTTTTTCACCAGACCTAATTGATTCTACTGCCGAAAATATTACTCTGAACTTCACCTAAAATAATAAAAATGCTTATGTTATTTTAAAATTAATTTATTTTATATGTGTACATTTCAGAACTTTCTTTTTAATTCAGAAATTATGAATATTAATTTTTTATTTATGCAATGCCATATGTTTCGTGACTTCATAATGTAAAATTTCTTCTTTTGGAATTTCCGGTATGGATACAGAATTTTAAGATTTGAATAACAATGAAATTCTTTAAACCTTCTCCGGGCAAGTAACTGTGCTTCTGTAATGTTCAAGTTAAAACCGGAGTTTTCGAAAAATTTTATTTCAAAATAAGGAAAAACAATATTATATCTTTTTCGCACCAAAGTTATAAAAATTACATTTATTAAAAAAATTTTTGGTACAAATCATCATTAAAATTAGGTGTGCATAATATATCGCGCCGCCCCTCAAAGGTTTAAATGCATGTATATATAAGCTAATGATGCAAGTGGATTAAAGACTTAATCGATATACAGGGTGTTTCGCTACCAGACCGACAAACTTTGAGGGATGATAGTAGACACGAAGACAAACATTATTAAATGGGAAACCATGGGGCGCAAACGTCTTCTCTAGGAGTTAGGGGCCATTAAAAATTAAGGTCCGAAATTTCAAACGATGATAAAAAACGGAAAAAAGGATCGATTCGTTTGCGGTTTTTACTAAAATCATTCTTACTAAAATCATCTTTAAAATTTTTTTCTAAAAAAATCGTGATATAACACGATTTTTTTAGAAAAAAATTTTAAAGGTTACGTTCAAAAATTGTCGATAGAGGGCGCTTTAGACTTTAGAGTAACGAACAACTATTTTTTACTCTTATTTTGTGCATGGGGTTGAAATTATTCTAAAGTTTAGACTTTAACTTAAATTTTAAGCCCAAAATCGGAAACATTGGGATCGGGTAACTAGCGAAAATTAACCTGTGAACAGAGGGGGGAATTTTAAACGCTCATAAATACTGGACAAACAAATCGATTTTGTTGCAGTTTGCGTGTAAGTCATTAACTTGGTACTTATTTTATTCAAAATGGCGTACAGCTTTGGTGCCCTCATTTTTTGATAGAGGGCGCTTCCGACACATCTCTGACATTTCAAAGGCATTACTCCTGGGTGTTTTACTACCAGACCATCATACTTCCAGGAAGTGTTAGGGATACAAAGATGACTTGGAATCACATAGAAATGTAACGTTGGAAATGCATTTTTTGCAAGTTACGGTTAAAGGAAGCAGAGAAAAAAGGTAACAGAAACAGAGAAACAAGTTAGTTCGAGAAGAGCGACACGTTAATGTCACAGAAACCTGTTTATTTAAAAATTTTATTAGAAAAGGTGTTTGAAATTACGACCAGAAGTAGTCCAGCAAGTTTGACAGCGACGGTAGATGGCGCTAAACGGTAATGCGCCTGCGCAAAGATCACTTTGAATTGATCATTCGCGAACCGGTTCCAAAGGTAGCAGAATGAAGTATTTGAACGATGAACAGCACGATAGGGCTCCTCCACATTTTACCAATGACGTTTACCGACAGTTCAAAGTAACATATGGACAGTGGTGGATAGGTCGTGGTAGCCCGGTTCATTAGCCTGCCAGATCGCCGGATCTATCATGTATGTACTTCTTTTGCTGGGGTCAAATAGAAAATTGGGTGTATGAGACTCCAGTACCATCAGTTGAAGACCTTGCAGCTGGTATTTCTGTAGCTGCCAGAAAACTATCAGAGATGCCAGGAAACTTTCAAAGCGTAAGGAATTCCTCGTGACGGCGCTGTCAAGCATACCGGACTACTTCTGGTAGTAATTTTGAACACCTTTTCTCGTAAAACCTTTAAATAAACTGTTTACTGTCACATTAACGTGTCGTTCTTTCTCCGCTGTTTCTGTTACTTTTTTCTCTGCTTCCTTTAACCGTAACTTGCAAAAAATGCATTTCCAACGTTACTTTCTTATGTGATTCCAAGTCGTCTTTGTATCCCTAACACTTCCTGGAAATATGATGGTCTGGTAGTAAAAGGAGTAATGCCACTGAAATGTTAGAGATGTGTCGGAAGCGCCCTCTATCAAAATATGAGGGCACTAAAGATGTACGTCATTTTGAATAAAATAATTACCAAGGGAATGACTTACACGCAAACTGCAACAAAATCGATTTGTTTGTCCAATATTTATGAGCGTTTAAAATTTCCCCCTCTGTTCACAGTTTAATTTTCGCTAGTTACCTAATCCCAATGTTACCGATTTTGGGCTTAAAATTTAAGTTAATGTCTAAGCTTTAAAATAATTTCAACCCCATACACAAAATAGCGGTAAAAAGTAACTGTTCGTTACTCTAAAGTCTAAAGCGCCCTCTATCGACAATTTTTGAACATAACCTTTGAAATTTTTTTCTAAGAAAAACGTGATATAAAGAATGTTTTAGTGAAAACCGCAAACGAATCAACCCTTTTTTCCGTTTTTTATTATCGTTTGAAATTTTGGACCTCAAACTTTAATGGCCTCTAGCTCCTACAGAAGACGCTTGCGCCCCATGGTTCCCTATTTAATAATGTTTGTTTTCATGTCTACTATCATCCCTCAAAGTTTGTCGGTCTGGTAGCGAAACACCCTGTATAAGCTTGACTATATTGCTGTCATGTGTGCAATCAATAACCGTTTTTCTTTTCTTTGTCGATGTTTTTTTACTTTAAAAAAACATGGGATTTTTAAAAATCATCATAAGAACATGATTAAGAAAGCTAACAAAATGAGTAAAACTTTGAAAGCAAATTTTTTATAAACTTATTTTTGTATATAAGTGTTTGATTTTTGATAAGTATTTGATTATAAATTTAAATAAGTTCGAAATTGCACGTCTTGCGTAGCAAATGAGTTGCGTTCGTACTATAAGGAGTTTTTAAAATATTCATATCTTGGTGTAGTAGTATACAGTACTTCGGATTCAATAGATTTTCCGAAATCATTGGTGTATCCTTGTAAATGCTATCTGCTTTCTATTATACAGGAAGTAACTTGTAGTAAACCTCAGCAACGTATATCAATTTAATAAAATGTGAAATAATTTAATATTACCAAAATGCGCCCCAAACAATGTTTCCTCCTAAATTATTAAGTAATGGAATACTTTTGTGTAGCCCTATAAATTAATAACAAATATTCATTGCACCACAGATTGTACAGAATGTATATTTTAGTATATACTTCATAGATGCATATCAATTTTATTTTGTTCGAAAGAGTGTAACACCATTAAAATGTACTTGAAACTATTTTTTCCCATTGGTCATAATGTAGCGGAATACTTTTGATTGTCCTTGTAATTAAACTGTGGATTTGATTTTCATAAAATTTGAAATGACTCGACAAAATTATCCAACAATTATATAGTTTAAATTTCAATTGATTCGGTTTGGTAGTTTTTGCTCTGTTACGAAAAAAGGGCATGTTTACAAATAAACACTTCCGTCAACCAATCTACCCCGACATTTTTTCGTTATGACCATTGTAGGATTCATCTCCACGACGTAGATCAATCATATCATAGACCTGTCGAACCAAGACCAATCAAATCGCTCTAACCCATGTGCACATTAGGAGTTGTAAAGAGCGAATTGGTGATTCTTGCTTATCCATTGTTTTCGACCCACAGTGACGTCAGCTGCCCTTTACTTATATATGGACGGACGGATGGGTTGAACTACGACTATATTTACTTAATTACGAACGCGCCTAATAAGAGAATTGGAAATTTGACTGAATTAAACTCTTAAACTACTTTATTCATGGAAATGAATTACAATTATTTAGTTTTTTCTTTGAACTCATGCATTTTTAAAAGACCTATTTTTATGCATGCGCATGATAATGTCTGTTATCCATTTAATCCGAAGAATCATGAAATTATCGCATTTTCTACTGATGAGAAACATGAGTAAAGTGAATTCGTGATGTGCTTTGGTTCTTGTTATATTTTCCCTTCGAAAATAATATTAGAGTTTTTATTTATTTTGGGGTATTTTATTTTACTTAGAGTATTCAAGTTTATTGAAAGTACTCCTTAAATTAAACTAAAATTTCAGGGGGTTATTGGTGATTTGTTAAATTTCGAAAATCATTTCATCATCATCTTGCTTTGTCACCAAGAAATTGCTTACTTGACATCGTCATTTTACTGTAAGCTTACATTATGTTTGGTAGTCACAATGTTAACAATTGATCATGATTTTAAATTATTATTATTATTATTATTATTATTATTATTATTATTAAATATTGTTTAATAGGAAAATCTTCAACTTAACTTGTTGTTGTCATCTTAATTTGCTTTCGATTCTGATTATATTTCACTGTCCAGAAATTTCTATATTGAAGTTAGAATTTATACACATTTATAAAAGTTTTATCAAATGGATATCGCTTACCCTCAAGAAAAGTGACACATCTGTACAAAAGTAAATTTCACAGGAGAGGCAGAAGAAAAATTATATTTTACTGTAACGTAAAATTATAACACTTAGCTCTTTCTGACACATAACTCTGCATGCATAAAAGCATTGAGATTTTGAGGGATGGATATTTTTACTTCCCCACATAATCCACCCCTCTTCTGAGGTCACAAATGGACATATAACATAGTAAAGTGATTTTCTGTATAACTACACTTATCAAACTTTTCGTGTAGCAAGGCATAAAAACTATGTCAGAACTATTAGAGGAATAAAATGAAAAATGAATTTTTGCGAGATGTGTCACTTTTCTTGCGGGTGAGCGATACGTATTTTAAAACTTAAAAACACCATAATCCAGGAACGGCGAAGTTATGGCACACGTATCTTAGGAGCTGCTCTTAACGTTATCATTTTAGGGGCGGGTCTGGCACATGATATCGCAAGATATCTCTAAGGGGAGAGGGTGTCTCTGGATAATGATATCATTTCTGATCCAATCAAAATTTTCTCTTTTTATTTGTAACAAGGTCTTTGGTTAAAAATAGTACGTTATATTTTTTTTAGTTGATTATCTATTTTTATGAAAATACAAAGTTATTAAAATCACTAAATTATAGTAAAATTATTTATTTCTAATATAGGGAATACCTCAACGTTTGACATTCCTATTCTTAATATGTTTATGCATACATAATTACAGTTCCAGAAACCATATGTGAAGTATATTTGGAATGAAGCGTGTGTTTACTAGTAAATAAAAGAGAAAGACTGTTATCCTTTTGTTTTGTTGATATAAGAATTTCTATCTGCCCTCCTCCCCCCCCCCCCTCCCTCTCTACCTCCATTCGCGGCAAGTGCAACAAGGCTTTTTTACTGTTGAATGCATTATATAACAAAAAGCTGTTATAAAATACTTTTAATTATAGTAACTGATTTTTTTAAATTATAATAACTATTTTTTAAGTGTTATTTTATATAAAGGGATATTTTATTGATTTCTCTTCATTTGAATTAATAAAGCAAAATATAAATGTAATCAATTTTCTATATCACTCCAAACAAAAGAAAGAAATTTTAAAGATCAAAAAAATTTTACATTTTAATAACGATATAATTACAGAGGAGGGGGGGCTGGATTCGAGTGATGATAACGTATGATATCGGAAGGGGGAGAAGTGGCCCAAAATTACCAAAAAATTAATAACGTTATTTTTCACAATCCCTTAGTTGCCACGCGATAAATTATTTTCGGCGCGGTATTGGTTTTCAACAAAAATGTAGGACGATTGTACAAAATTCAGAAATTTAGACTAGCTGAGTTTGTCTGAATTCAAATGATTCGATTGATTGTCGCTGTCATACAGACTGAAGAAACTGAAATCAAATTAAAATGCCAATTTAGCTCAGTAATGGATAAGTTTTGTTCCTATTATTTCTTTTTTCAGAGTAAGAGAAAACTGGAGGATTAAGGGGAAGGAAAGATTATAAAGTTTTATAAGCAAAAATACTACATTTTATAATTTTTGGAAATGATTAGTATGAAAAAATTAAGCAGAAATCTCTTGTTACATGACTCCAATTCTGTTTTTATTCTCGAAAAAATTATTAAATTGTACACTGATATCAATTATTTGGCATCTAAGACACAACAACAGAAATAGCATTTTTTAATTACTTTCTAAACTATATAAGACTGTTATTTTTTTTAATCCTAAAAGTAATTAATTTTGATTCAATTTTATTTAACCCATTAAAGATTTTGGTTTTGGTGCTTAATAATCATGCAAATATATTTCTGGGGAAATATGGTACGCGAATGTGAAAATTTTCACCGCTCCTGATATTTCGGAATCATTATAAATAAATAAACAAATAAATAAATAACACTACTTGTAAGGAGAAGGATAATAAGAAAATTCACAACTTAAAGTACACACATATAAAGTAAGTTGTTAGACAATAAACATAATTACATGGAAAAACAAAAACGTAAGAAAAATTTATTTTCATTTAATAATTTAAAGCAGGGCCTTGAATATACAAATAACTTCTAAAAGGTAGCATAAAATATTTCGAACAACACTTTCTTTTATGAATAAAATAAATGTAAGAATCAATCTATAGTAAAAGAATGACAGAAATAAACTAATTACAGTCTACAATAACATCGGATAAACTAAAAAATTAAAGAAATTTCAAAAATACATAATTCAAATTAATCCTCTATTCACTTTTTTAAAATATTAATGACTTAAACAATTAAATGGTGATTTCTTGTTAGGTTAAGGCTGATTGAAAGAAGGAGACTATAAATGTTTATATTAGTGCATTTGTATTATGTTAATTTTAATTTATTCAGCTCAAAATACTGGTGTATTTTTATTATTATTATTTATTATATTTTTAGAGCCTCCAACAATCTGCATCAAGAAAGTTGGAAGAAGAGGCAGACCACCAAAGAAAGACGGCAAGATGCGTGGAAAGCAAGGTATACCTGATTTCTTTCTATAATCACCTTTCTAACTTTAAAAGATTCCGTGCTATTCCGTCTTTCCATGTTTTACTGCATTATTATAAACATTTTTTAACAGCATCCTAACGGTAGTATTCGAAAATCTTTCATTTTTTAAAATTATTATTCATTAATATTTTATGATAGAATTGACAGCCTTGCGTATCTAAAGAGTTCACTTTGAGCTCAGTTTTCTCAAATTCATAAATTAAAGATTTCACGCACTTTTACTTTCAAAGAATACTATAATACCTAAAACCATAATCATCCATCGATCTATTTATGCTTTTTAAGCTAAAATCATAAAGAAAATTTTGTTTTTAATCCTTTTGCTCCAAAAAGACCTCACGTATCTACTAACGGATACATGCTCCGTAGAATTATTTCAACTGGGAGCAAAAGTTAGAACATAAAAAAGTTATATTTAAAGTAAAATCAGGGTACACAATCGGAAAACATTTTTTTTTCTACACATAACAGCTACAATGTTTGTAGATTTTTTTTAATCAGCATTGTGCTTTTTAATAGAATAAGCTTTATATAATATGTATAAACTTCATGAGTTTTTGAATATCACATTAATTTTCCACCTAATTTTTACACTTTTGGTATATGTTTTATAATACTCATAACCCCTCAGGGACGAGCAACTCGTATGTGACAAACACAATATGATTCTTATTTTATGAACCCACTGTTTTTGGACAACAATCTTCTACTTATTTACTTACAAAATTTCTGGGATTAAATAAGGCCATTGTTTCAAAATTGTTCTTATTACTATTACTTTTCCGGCACACACACCAAAAAAAAAAAAAAGCGTTATATGGAGTTCTAGGGATTAGCAATGTGTTTGTATGTATGGAAATTTTTCAGTAATGAATGCTTTTCGTTAACAATCTTTAACAAATTTTAACAAATTTTCAAAGGTTATTTTTGCTTATATTTTACAAATACCTTTTCATATTTTTAATGGTACTCAAAAATAAAAGAATTATACGGTATGCTTGTCTTAAAGGAATTAACAATGTACTACGTAGTGTTTTTTTTTTTTTTTTTTTTTTTTGTAATAATTGTTTTTTATTAACAATCTTTCATTAATTTATAAAATATCTCACGTGTTTCTGTACTTTTGCTCATTTTATATAGAGATTTATAAACATAGAAAAGCCCATCATAAATTAATGCTATATGGTTTTTTTTTTTTTTTTTTCTGCTTACGTACAATTGGAATTTGATAAATTCCCATAATAAAGCAAGTTAAGATTGGATTTTCAAGTAGAAAAAATAGGTAAGTACAATTATTTTTAATTTTTATGAGAACTGCAGGCATGAACTACCTTACCCATATCAAGAGTAAGTATAAACATTTACAAATTTATCTATTTCTTCCACAGTTACCAGAGTTTTTAGCGTAAGTATTAATTTAATGCTTGGTAAACGATTTCTTTAATCTTTTTCTTTCTTGCTTTTGCTACAGGTTTATAGAATTTATAACCAAGACGGTTGTATAAAACAAATTAAACGACATATCTATCAATGGAGCCAATCAAATGCATGCTGTCTCTTGAAGAATAAATGAAACGTTTTAATTGAATGAAGCGTGAATATACTATATTCTTAAACAGATCTTGAAATTTCCCTTAATTATATTTTCAGAAATCTATAAAGTTTGTATATTTATGTCCTCAGCATTCAATAAATATAAAAACTTTGTTAAATCACCATTTTTTTTTTTTATGGTGATTTAACAAAGTTTTTATATTTATTGATATATATTTATCGCCAGTTTTTTCGGTGTTTCTCAATATTGCTCAGCATTCAGTTAAAAGATTAAACGCATGGAAAATGTTTAACTCTTTCAGAGGCAAATTATTTCTGTTGCTGTACTTCTTGGAAAAGATTGATTAACACTAGGATTTACAAACAAATTTATTTTAAAACAGACGAATTTTATTGCAAAATTCTGGCATTTAAAGTAGCATTTAGGAATTAAAATTAAGTGCGATATACTATATCCCACCGTCAGGGGTGTAGTCGTAAGAAAAGAGGTGATATGTGCTATGGGCAAAGGGTATATACTAGAGCAGAGGTTCCCAATCTGTGCTCGGGATAGTCCAAGGATTTCCGTGTGAACTTTTCAGGGGCTCCGCCGCATTTTAAAAAAGAAAAAAGATTTTAACGAAACCAACGCATTAAGTAAGGAAATTTTCAAAGGTGTTCATCAATTCTTTTGCTACAAAAATATCTATAAATTGATAACTAGCTTCAACTAAATGAATTCTTTTAATAAACAAAGTTTTATTTTCTGTAAAAAATTTCTGGTATAAAGAATATTTCTATTACCACTCTATTTTTATGTCTTCCACAGACGAAATACACATAGAAAAACAAAATATAGGTTTAAGGAAAGAAAGAAAGAAATTTCATTCGGAACGAATATTTGTCACTTTGCATTTCCCAGCTTCTCTTTTCGCGATTGTAACCAACTGCTCCACGTTTCATAATTAATTACGTCATTATTCCGAAGGAAACAGTTTTGACTTCAAAGATAAACTGCACGATTTTTTAAATATTAAAGGATAAGTAGTGTATGCTTCAAAAGAAACTACCACAAAACTTTATTATTTTTAACATAATTATTCAAATTGGTAAATAATTCAAATGAGTTGTAGTTTTCTAACTGGGCGAAAAATGTACGGACCAGGATTCGAACCAGGGATGTCTTGGCTGAAGCTAACAATGCTCTATCAACTGAGCTATCCTGGACGAATCTGGAGGACGTAATTCATCTAGCTAACCTTATTGATCATAGCATCTTGTGTGATAAGTGAATCAGTTCAACAGAATAAATCGTAAGTTACGGAAGTCCAGTAAATGCTAGATATGTAATTACATTAGATTAATTCTAAGGCAATTATTCAATTGGTAAATAATATATATGAGTTTTAATTTTCCAACTGGGCGAAAAAAGCCTGGACCAGGATTCGAACCAGGGATGTCTTGGCTGAAACTAACACTTCTCTGCAAACTGAGCTGTTCCGGACGAGTCTGGAGAACATAATTCATCCAGCTAACCTTATTGATCATAGCATCCGATCTTATATACAAGGCTGCCACAGATGACTATTTTTATATAGTTGTATTTATATTTTTATATAGTTATAAGTTTATGTATTTTTTTAAGTGGTTCAAGATACATTTAAAATAAAAAATAGTCGCCTTTGGCAGCACTTGATATACGAATCAGCTCGACAGAATAAAGCGCGAGTTATGGAACTCCAGTAAATTTTAGATGTGTAATTACAATAAGATTAATTCTAACAGAATATTCAGTTGGTAAATAATTCATTTAAGTTGCAATTTTCCAAATGGGCGCAAAATATCCTGACCAAGATTCGAACTAGGGATGGCTTACTGAAGCTAACAATTCTCTGCCAAGTGAGTTATCCCGAACGAATCTGAAGTACGTAATTCGTTCACCTGACCTTATTGATCTTAGCATCTGATCTGATATATGAATCAACTCAACAGAATAAATCACCGATTATGGAACTTCAGTAAACACTGGATACGTAATTACACTAGATTAATATTAACTCAATTATTCAAACTGGTAAATAATTCGTATGATTTGTATTTTTTCAACTAAGAGAAAAATGATCGGACCAAGTTTCGAACCAGCTTCAGTCTTTAGTTGGATAATTACAACTCACACCTCTTCACTTGTTAAAACAAATAACGAAATGTCCTGAATATTCCCTGCCAATTTCAAGAAGGAAAATTTGGCAATAAGTTACACTTCAGCCACTAATTAAAACTGTTTTTTAGTTAATTTTCTGTGATTAATTGACCAAGAATTAAGTTTTAAAATTAGTGATGGAAGTTTGTATCCTTGTCGAACCCATTAAGATGTCGCTTATGGCCCTGGAAGTGTAAGCTTTTTAGCTGATAATTTAATAATTAACTTGAGTTGAGAGGCTCGTATAGTTCCAGAGATACTTAATAAACCTTGTAAAAGTGAAATTTTCAAGAATTTGTAATTTACTGTGTAATATTCTCTGATCAAGTAAATTCTGCAACAGTCAACAGTAATATTGGTGGCGTAAAAAAATTATAAAGACTTCGGAAGTATTATATTAAAACTACAAATGAATGAAAATGCACGAATCTACTGCCATCAATGGATTAGCAGCTTTGTTAGCATTTTTCCATTAGATATACTAATATCCCGTTCAGACTAGGACAGTTAAGAGTCTTAATTTACGATTTTTGAAACGGGCGGATCGGAAATAGACTTGACATCTCTATAGATTAATACAGTGTTTGAGGCAGTTAACATGAGTTAAAATTAAGTGATTTAAAGGGACTCGATACTCTTTGAACATTTTTTAAAATTTAAGATTTCACTCGAGTCACTCAAAAAGACCTGGATGATAATCCGAGTCTTTTTGAGTCCGGTTGTTTTTTAGTGGATAAATACTTTACTCGTTGTATTATAAATTATCTTTAGTTTTAATATTTCTGAAATTTTTGCTTTACTTAAAACGTTTTGATTGAAATTTGAAGCTTTATTTTATTGAAACTAATTTGCAAATTGTTCTTTAAAACTATAAACGTATTAATAAAACTAATTAATTTTTTTATCTTTTATTCAGGTAAGAGACAAAAAGATATTCGGTGTTAAAAAATCTAGAAAATTAAATGACAATTTCAAAACAACGTCATCTACCGATTTTGAATGGTCGTGAAACAAGGGATTTATAAGCAATTTATTTAGAAATATTTCTGTTAAATGAATACTAATTGGATATTTCCTGTTCTGATAGACCACTCTCTCTCATTATTTTTATAAATTACTTAATTAGAGAAGAATAAATTAGGAAAATAATAGATTTCTGCTATATCCGACATTGAAAACGCGAACTATTTTTTCTCTCTTGCCTATTTTGCTCCTTCGGGGCGTATTTCGGCTTGCAGACGACTGACCGCAGAGTCAGACCTCCTGTTATATGTCGAGCTCAGTGGTGATATACAGGGTGTCCCCTCTCAACGGTGGCCAATGGCTAATTTCTAAACCGTTGGTCATAGACATATAGTTCCAATTGCAAAAATGCTTTAAAAAAGGTAAAGAATTATTTTTTAAGCGATTTAGGTCAAAAAAATGTTTTACTAAAAAATTACGAAAATTAAATTTTTATACGGTCCCCCGATCCTATAAGTGATATTTAGAAAATTTTTACCACTACTCTAACAAGTAAGACAAAAAAAGTCCCATTCCTCTGCGATCAAAATTGACCGAGTTATAGCTATTCAAAGTTGAAGCATATTTTTTGCTGCAAAATAGGGGTCAGTCACAAATTTACTGGAAATAAAAATAAACATCAGATAGAAAATTTAACTTTAAACATTGAGAGTAAAAAAAATTTTTACAATGTTGTTTCTGAATTTATGTTGACATTTACATGTTAAAGTAAAATATGCAATTTGTGCTAAAAATATAAGTAAAAAAATAACAGAAATTCTGTTAAATTAAACTATGAAAAGCAACAGTCACAAATCGTTACAAAATGATACATATTTAAAGCTCTATTAGGTTACTCAACCTAATAGAATTTGATGTAGTCCTATAAAATAAATAAATGGAACGCACCTAAAATCGTATTAATATTACATTGTTATCGGGTTTAAATAAGTATGGGAATTGAACGTCAATCAGATATTTGGAAGTGAGTTAAAATTTGAATATAAGTTTTGAACTAGGAAAATTTACATACGAAAACTATGAATAAAATAAAAGCTTATCAAAATAACATACCTTTTTAAAATAAAATCACAAAAAGAATCAGCTTCATTTGCTTACAAAATAAAACATACGTAAAAATACAATTGAGGATATGAATTTCAAAACTCGACTTATCTCTTTTTGATTTCTCTATCAGGCTATACAATCCTCCACTATTGTAACAATGCAATCTCAAAATTTATAATAAAAACCAATAGATGCATTTAAAGTTTTTTCGCTATTTCCCAAAATTTGATTTTTTCGATAAAGAGAATTTTGAAATTCATGTCTTCAGTTATTTTAATAACCAATCTAGAAGTTAATTAATTATAATTAACACTACCGTAAAACTTATACGGTGACAGCGCCTTCAGTTAAATCGCTTATTTAAAATATTTTGTAATTGGAACTATATGTCTGTGACAAATAGTTTAGGAAGTAGCCTTTGAACAGCGTTGGAAATCGACTCCCTTTATAATACTTTAAGCACTTAGTGTACGTTCCCTTAAAGCTCAGACGAACTCATCCGTTTTCAGCTATAGAAAAGTGGTTTAAGTCATGAAATTTAAAGTTTCATAACTCGGTAAATTTTAATGTTACATGAATGGGACCTTTTCTGTATTACTTGCTAGAGTGTTGAAAAAATTTTACTAAATATCACTTATAGGACCGGGGGGACCGTATAAAAATTTAATTTTCGTAATTTTTTAGTAAAATATTTTTTTCACCAAAATCGCTTAAAAAACAATTCTTTGCCTTTTTTAAAGCATTTTTGCAATTAGAACTATATGTCTATGACCAACGGTTTAGAAATTAGCCATTGGCCACCGTTGAGAGGGGACACCCTGTATAGCCAAAGTGTGTTTAACATTTGAGTTCTTCACTGTTCTGCCCCGAAACCCACTGTCACTTTTAAATATCTTCTGTGCATTTTTTGAATGCTCGGCTGCTTTTGAAATATAACCCACTGCCAAGGACACCTCATCCTGTTTTTTCGTAGTTTTTTCTGTATTTTCTTGTTAAAATTTTAATTTTTTCAAAACTGTTAGTCTCTTTTCTTTTTTTATAAGGAGATGCACTAGTTCAGACTAAATGTAATCTTGGCTGGTTTATATATATGTATTTTTCTAGATATTTAACAACATGTCTAAATTCACAAGAGGCTGGTCACCTTTGGCATTATAGTGTATACTATATACCGGGTGTCCCAAAAATGACTAATGGATTTTAAAATTCAATAACTTGCAAACGATGACAGCTATTAAATTTTTTTTTGCAGGAGGGTTATGTATAATGTCAGGAGTTTTTTTACAGTAATTTTTAATTTTAGTTCGCATCTCAAACAATAGGTGGCGCTGACGGCGAATGAAGGCCAGGTGAGCAGTGCTGAGTGAAGCGTCGACTTGGCTTTCAATCACCGCCAGCGCCACCTATTGTTTGAGATGCGAACTAAAAAAATTACGGTGTACAGTATCTTGTTCAATACGACTAAGTTATACATATAATTTAAAATAAATTGTATATATATATATATATATATATATACACTGCTCAAAACAATTAAAGGATATTGCAGTTTTAGGTGGATTTTGTATCTGGGAAACTTTTTAGCTGATTGATACATGGTCGACAGACATAGTAGGTTATATGAGAATAAATTACACATGTTTGGCAGAAAAAAATGCATTTTATTGCGCATTTGTGTACAAAAGGAAAAAAACACAATTTGTGCATATGAGAAAAAAAGAATAAGAAAAGGTGTTTTCTTCAAAGAAAATCATTTTCAGTAAGGGGTATGGTTTCCACGGGCGGCCAGCAACGTTGAACACCTTTGAGGCATGGACTCAATGAGGCTATTAATGACGAGTTGGGGTATTCTGCCCCACTCTTCCAGAAGAGCTCTTTCCAGTTCTTGGAGAGTTTGTGGGGGTTGTTGGCGGCCAGAAACTCGTCTTCCTAGAGCGTCCCAAACGTGCTCGATTGGATTCATGTCTGGAGAACACGCTGGCCATTCCATTCGAACGATTCCTTCCTCGAAAAGGAAATCCCCCACCAGGTTTGCACGATGTGGCCTGCAGTTATCGTCCATTAAAATGAAGTTATCTCCGATTGCTGCAGCGTAAGGGACTACAATAGGTCGGAGGATCTTATCCCTATATCGGCGACCAGTTAGAGCTCCATCTCGAATAATGTAGAGGTCAGTGCGCCCGTCAATGGAGATGCCACCATACACCAACACTCCTCCACCACCAAATCTGACACTTTCGTGCACGAACGCAGGATTATTCCTACTGCCACGGTCCCTCCAGATGAAAATACGCCTATTATTCGGATGCACAGAAAAACGGGACTCGTCAGAAAACAGAATATTGCTCCATTCATTTCTCCTCCAGTTGACATGCTCGGTTGCCCACTCCCTGCGGTCGCGACGATGCCTGGATGTTAATCTAACACATACCATCGGTCGGCGAGCATACAGACCTACAGCATGGAGCCGGTTTCGGACAGTCTCAGTTGAAATCGTGGTGCCTGTAGCCGAGCGAAGGTGTTGTTGGAGAAGAGTAGCGTTCATGTTTCGGTGTCTCCGAGCTGTTAACGCTAAATACCGATCTTCATTGGGCGTTGTTGCCCGTCTACGACCTTCCCTGGTCTTCGGCCTGCACATCCACTCTCCAAAAACGGTTCCAGATACTGGAAATGACACTTTGTGACACTCCAATGGCTTGCGCTACTTTGGCTTGAGTTTGGCCCCCTTCTAACCTACCAACAATTCTCCAAGCTTCTGAATCTGTCAAATGACTTCGCTGAGGCATCGTACTCATCGAAACAAAGCAATCACTGAATGCCGATCATCCTTGTCTTCATTCTCTTTAATCCAGTTGAAAGTCAAATTTCATTCGCTGCCGCTGAAGCGACGTTTTTGACGTCGAACTCAAAATTTGCATACTCCACAGTTTGAAAACCAGAAAAATTTGCATTTGTGATTCTCTTCTTCTATTTTCGGCAAAAAAAATTTCGTTTATATCTTTATTTTATATAAAACTTCAAATATCCTTTAATTGTTTTGAGCAGTGTACATGGGAATTTTCCTGAAACCACAGTGTGTAAGCATAATAGCACAAGTCATACATTACCGTGAATATTGTTTCCTCAAACTCCATAGGGGATTGTCAACAAATTCAAAAACAAAGAATATCTTTTGGATAACCCTGTCAAAACTACTGTATCAAAAGCGTTCAAACTGTAGATTATGATTAACAAGCTTATTGTAATAAACTGTGCTCATGTTTTTTGTAGATAGCTTACATACTCGTAGAGAAATTAGTTTTTATAAAAGAAATCCCAAATTTTGCCAAGTTTTTTCCTTTATTATTTGCAGAGGTCTTAATAAAAAAAAGTTATTTCTAGAAAGTATGACAAACAATAATGTACATAATACCCTGAAATCAGAATTTTTTTAAAGTAAAAATTGAATAAGAAAATTTGCAGGTTTACTAAATAACTTTTTACTGCGCATGCGTGAAGGCGATTAAAATTTTATTTGCATACTATGTTAGCTATATGTCTATAGCAACTTTTGTGAAAGTTTTAAAAACATAGTTTCAAAATTCTGAAAGTAGTCGTCGATAGAATAAGCTCAAAATGCGTTGTTTCCAAACTGAAGCAAAAAAAAACAGGGGTTGTATTCAAATTTAGTAGTATGTGCTGTATTGTGTATTCTATATTAACACTAATTAATGAATTTATGGATAGAGTCCCTCACCACTTCAATGTTAAAGAAAAAAAAGCTTTTTCATATAGCAGGCTTATCAGAATTTCCTTTACGAGTCAAACAAAGTTAACACTACACTAATCCAATGACAGAAAAAACAAATTTAGTAGTATACTAATCCGATGACATAAAAAACTAGTTGGATGTGCCAATAACAAAACTTTCTTCTATGTTAACCTCTTCAGTCCTGAATGTAAATAAATTTTTGAAAAAATGCTGGAATAGGTTTATTTAACTAAGTTGGCTTCTAATATGATACAAATGAAAAAAAAATAAAATTTATGTACCAGAGTAGCAGCAAATTGAGGTCCACATATGTGGACCTCGGGACTCAATTGCATAAGGGTCAATCCATTTCAAGTGGTCCGGCACTGGTCGCTCGATTATTTTTTAAAAATCTGAAATTTTTTGTACGACAACCCTAACATGATGGAAGTTCAAAATGACCGTTATTTTAATTCTACCACTTTTTATTTATGCATGACGGCCATCTTTGTTTCATCGTGTGCAGCGATTTTCCCAGATACTAGGATACACAAAATTGTAAATATCTCGTCTTCTATTTTCCCAATTGAAATGGGGTTTGCAGCATTTTGTTCAGAATAAAATAAGCTAAATATAAAATGAAAGAAAAATTTTGAAAAATAAATTTTTACAAGTGAAATTTTAGCACAAAGTTTACGATTTTTTCCAAAATCTATCCGTTTGCAAGAGGAAAATTTTCATGCAAGGGAAACTGTCAATCTTACACAATTTTTTCTACAAATAAGTCAAACGTGCGTGTACTCATACACCAAGTCCCAGATCTGGGAGTTAATTTCTCTTTGCAAAAAAAATTCCGAAATTCGTCAAAAATTTCAAAAATCGCACTTTTTAGGCTTTGATATCTCTGGTGGGGCACGAGATAAAAATCTGAAATTTAAGCCTATGATAGTATCGTGTAGTAGCGTTATGTACAAAAAATTTCAAGAAGGAGATTTGACTACAAGCTGAGATATGACATGGAAAATATGTGAAAACAACACTGCCAAACTATTGTAAACCTACTATGTAATTGTTCAACAAGACTGTCAACCTTGCACAATTTTTTCTACAAATAGGTCAAAAGTGCGTGTACTCATACACTAAGTGAGAGATCTTGGAAATGATTTCTCTTTGCGAAAAAAATTCCGAAATTCGTCGAAAATTTCAAAAATCGCACTTTTTAGGCTTTGATATCTCTGGTGGAGCACGAGATAAAAATCTTAAATTCTGGCCTTTGATAGTATTATGTAATAGTGTTATGTACAAAAAATTTCAAGAAGGAGATTTAACTATAAGCTGAGATATGACATGGACAATATGTGAAAACAATACTGCCAAACTATTGTAACCTACTATCTAATTGTTCATACCTCCAAAATTTTAAAATAATTATTTATGGTACAAAGTTAAATGTTAATTACAAATACCTTTTTCAAGTTTTTTGTGATTTAAACAATTCAGAATGTATGCTAAGCCAATACACTATTTGTCCAGATGAACAAATCTACTAGAAATGCTATTGCAACAATTTTACTCGGAACACATTTCAGGAAAAGTAAATTATAGACAATGGATTGCAACTGATCGAGTTGACATGGCTTCAATTATTAAACCTAAAGAATTTCATTCAAGTTAACAAAGGATAACAAGACTTGGGGGGGGGGGGGCTTCAAATAAAATTTTTAGAAAGAACAGCCTGATGGACTGACAACAGTAACTGGTCGAACTCATAACATCTCTCGTAAATATTTTTAAGCTCTTTGTTGAGCATACATAGTATTTTGTAAATTAAATGTTTATTATTTAACTGTTTTCAAAAAACGATATTTTCTGTGTAAATATTGTAATAAAAGAGACAAATATCATTTCTCTTAAATGCACTCGTAATAGCATTTCTTAAAATTTTTTTAAATCACCGTATCTCAGTTTGTAGTCAAATCTCCTTCTTGAAATTTTTTGTACATAACACTACTGCACAATACTATCAAAGGCCAGAATTTCAGATTTTTATCTCGTGCTCCACCAGAGATATCAAAGCCTAAAAAGTGCGATTTTTGAAATTTTCGACGAATTTCGGAATTTTTTTTCGGAAAGAGAAATTATTTCCCAGATATGGGACTTGGTGTATGAGTACACACACTTCTGACCTATTTGTAGAAAAAATTGTGCAAGGTTGACAGTCTTGTTGAACAATTACATAGTAGGTTTACAATAGTTTGACAGTATTGTTTTCACATATTTTCCATGTCATATCTCAGCTTGTAGTCAAATCTCCTTCTTGAAATTTTTTGTACATAACGCTACTACACAATACTATCATAGGCCAAAATTTCAGATTTTTATCTCGTGCCCCACCAGAGATATCAAAGCCCAAAAAGTGCAAGTTTTGAAATTTTTGACGAATTTCGGAATTTTTTTCGCAAAGAGAAATTAACTCCCATATCTGGGACTTGGTGTATGAGTGCACGTACTTTTGACCTATTTGTAGAAAAAATTGTGTAAGGTTGACAATTTCCCTTGCATGAAAATTTTCCTCTTGCAAACGGATAGATTTTGGAAAAAATCGTACATTTTGTGCTAAAATTTCACCTTAAAAAATTTATTTTTCAAAAATTTTCTATCACTGTATATTTAGCCTATTTTATTATGAACAAAATGCTGCAAACCGCATTTGAATTGGGAAAATAGAAGACGAGATATTTGCAATTTTGTGTATCCTAGTATCTGAGAAAATCGCTGCACACGATGAAACAAAGATGGCCGCCATGCACAAACAAAAAATAGTAAAATTAAAAGAACGGTCATTTTGAAGTTCCGTCATGTTAGGGTTGTTGTACAAAAAATTTCAGATTTTTTAAAAATGTTCGAGCGGCCAAAAAAAATATTTTCTGGACCACTTGAAATGGATTGACCCATAAAAAGTTAAATTTTTTAACCAATTATTGCAAGCATTTCATTATTTTTAAAATTGCAGAAACAAATGTTTTTCAACAGGTAAATACTATTTTCTATTGTTTTAAAAGTATTGCATTAATAAATCTTAAATTTAAAATATTTGAAATATTTTTTTATGAATTATTTTTTTAAAAAAATTACCAGAAAACAAAGTTTTTTCTTTATTTTTTATTTAGTGTGAAAATTTTCAAAACAATTGTTTTTCAAACTACAAAAATAAACTTTATATTTTATACGCATTACTCTGGTTTTGGATTTGCATCCTTCTAAACGACATTTAGATGCATTTTTGTTGTCAACAAATCTTGGTAAGTGTCCTACATTGTCAAGGCGGATTTCCTTATTAGGCTTGTTGACAACTTTTCTTTGTTTCTTTGGCAATTCTTCTTCTTCACTGAACTTGATATTGTTCGAGGACTACCTCTTCGAGGTGTGATATTCTTGTTTCCTTCATATTTTATCAGAGATGCAGCAATATACATCCTGTATTCTATTAAGGACATGTATTTTTTAATTTTCAATGTTTTATTATTTCTCACGTAATATATCAAGCAATTTGTAATAACTAAATCAACAAAGTGATTAAATACACGAGTTGGCCATTTATTTGTTTTTGCTGCGCAGCGATAATATGCAAGTTATTGATCACAAAGATCTGTACCACCCATACATACATTGTACATCTTCGCTGCAGAGGGCTGTGGTACATATATTTTTGCCTTGTTTTCTTTTGACCATCTCAAGCACAACGAATTTGGTTTACTTCCAACGCATGTTAAAAGAAAAGTAACAGATTTGTTATCTTTCCATTTAAGTATACAAATCTTCTCATCATCTCTAACCACTTCATTCCACTCTCCTCTTTGCAGTTCTTTATCAGGTCTCAATTTTTGTATAGCAGGAACAATTCTGTTAGACATAACAGTACCTGAGAATAAATTTTATTTTGCAGAAGGTATTCTACACACTTCAAACTAGTGAAAAATCTGTCCGTATAAATTACGTGATTGAAATTCTGGGGCACAGTTTCAGACAACAATTTCACAATATCCCCACCTACACCAAAATGAGGATATACTGCCTTTCCCAACATATATACAAAAATCTAATAATATTATTTTTAATTAAAATATTATTTTAAATATATATGTATATATATATATATATATATATATATATATATATATATAAGAATAATTTAGAAATTTATTTATATAATTATCCCATTTATATATTTTTAGTAAAAAAAACGTGTTGTATATCTAATATAATCTCCATTTGATCCATATATTTTAAAGAAAATTCTATAATTGCCATGAATAATATTTAAGTATTTTTTAAGGAAAAAAATAAGCTAAATTCACTTAATCTAGCTTAAAAAGCATATTTAATGTTAAAACGACACATATTATGAATTAACAATCATTGTCTTATTTTTTTTAAATAATATTATTATTTTTAATTAAAATATTATTTTATTATTTAAAATATTTTTAAAAATGTAAAGAGAAAAGAACTATTTACAAATTTATTTATAAAATTATTCCATTTATTTATTTTTAGTAAAAAAACGTGTTGTATATCTAGCTATAATCTCCAGTTGATCCATATATTTTTAATAAAACTCTATAACTGCCATGAATAATATTTAAGTATTTTTTAAGGAAAAAAATAAGCTAAATTCATTTAATCTAGCTAATAAAGCATATTTAATGTTAAAACGACACATATTATGAGTTAATTAAATACCTCGAATCTTTATTATTATATTTAAACATAAGAGTAATTCTTGATTTTAAGCCTATTTATACGCTTTGAGTACTGAGGTCCACACACGTGGACCTCAACAAAATGTTACTTTTTAAATAAAAAATATCATCAAATGAACAAAATAAAGATGTCTGGTGAACATTTATCATGCTTTTAACTATACAAAAAATTATGACACCTTAATTAAAATTACAATATAGATAAAAAGTACTTACTTCTGCGCAATCGCTGAATTGGCGGCATTTTTAAAAATCACAATTTCAAACAAGTGTATGACCATGAAAATGTGCCTGGTACTGACATTTGTTGGATTCTTTTTAAAGCTTAAAATATCAGAAATGTAAATATGAAAAAAAAATGTAGATAATTTTCATAGTTTTATTATAAACAGCAAAGATCCAAGGTCCACATATGTGGACCTCAGTAGCGAAGAGGTTATACATACATTTAATGATACAAAAAGTAGTTACATATGTTAATATTTTAAAATTATTAATTCAATACTATACCTACTTTGATTTTCATTTTAAATTTCTGCTTCAGTCAATGAATCGGAGTAAAAACGAGTTAATGTGGACCATGATATTTATTAAAATCAATAGTTTTCCATTATTCTGTTATCTTCAGCTGTTTGCAGATAGCCGGCTTATCTAGAAGCGAGTTCCCGTCTCTGCATAATTCAATGGACAATAGAACGATGAAGAATCGAGAAAATTATACAAAAAGCACTACGCTATCACAATGCTCCTTACCACCAAAATATTTCGAAAATAAAGGAAGATCTGCTGGCCATAGACAAAAACATACACAAAAATTTCGTCATTTCTGTAGATAACTTTATACACTTTTCGATGGTACAATAATGAAAATAGCACGGAAATCGCTTTTACAGAACCCCCGTTGCGAAGGTTTTTTTTTCAAATTCAGGTAAGACCTGCTTGCCATGCCCAAAAATAATCATACACAAAAAGTTTAATTCAGTTCTATGAATAATTTCATACACTTTTTGATGGTAAAACAATGAAAATGGCACAAACATCGCGGTTATAGCACCCTCTTCCGGCGTATTTTTTTTTTTTCAAATTCAGGGAGAATCTGCTGACCATAGCTTACACTAAAAGTTTGGTTCAATTTTATTCATAACTTCATATACTTTTAAAAGGTAAAATATAGAAAACGGCACAAAAATCACTAATACAATGGCCCTTCCGGCTTATTTTTTTTTTTTTTTTTTTTTTTTTCAAATTCAGAAAGGATCTATACTAGTCATAGCGAAACATTTACAAATAAATTTGGTTCAATTCTATACATAACTTCATACACTTTTAGGTGGTTCAATATTGAAAATGGCACAAAAATTGCTATTGCAGCGTCCCCTTCCGGCGGATTTTTTTCCAATTCAGGGAGGACCAACTAGTCATAGCCAAATACTTACACAAAAATTTGGTTCAATTCTATGCATAACTTCATACATTTTCAGGTGGTACAATATTGAAAATGGCGCAAAAATTGCTATTGCAGAACCCCCTTCTGGCAGAATATTTCAAAATTGAAGGAGGACTTGCTTGCCAGAGCCAAAAACATTCACAAAAAATTGGTTGAATTCAATGCATATCTTCATACCCTTTTTCATGGTAGAATGGCGACATACGGACACATGGACAGACAGATATTTTATAAAAACATGTTTTTTTGGAATTTCTGACCTCTAAAACGTGTAAATCCGTCGAAAACCGGAAGTCGGAAAATTTTGATTACAATACTTCCTTCTATTGAAGACAGAAGAAAAGTAACAAATTTAATAGTATGTAATCCAATAACATAAAAAGTAATTGTCGCATAACAAATAACATCATAAAAACTGTAATATTACACTTAAACAATTTATTTATAACTATAAATAGTTACATTTAAAAATCTTTTCAGTAATATAGTATATATATGCAGAGCCTGATTACTAACGGGGCACTCTCTCACCAGAAAAAATTTATAGAAATTTTCGTCTTCTTTAAACGCCCTTTTCATACAAGATTACTGTCATGAATAAGGAAAAATTCTTTATTTCTTTTTCCTGGTGGGAGAGTGCCCCGTTAGTAATCAGGCCCTGTATATATGTGATTTATTATATTCAGATTACTTTTTTGTTGTTTTTATGTTAATAATATATTGAAACCTAATTAAAATACAAGATCAAAAATTTACTCTCATAATGAGTATGAAGTGCCTTGTTAAAATGGAATGTATAGACTTATTTTCGTTAAATTGTCCTTCTAATGCTATCACCTAATTGGTTTCCTCCTAATTTCAGGTAAAGGCACTGGTAAGCTCTGGGAATTCATTAGAGATCTCCTTCTAAATCCAGCAACTAATCCAAGCATGATTCGTTGGGAACGAAGAGAAGACGGTATTTTTAAATTCGTCCAATCTGACAAGGTAGCTCGCCTTTGGGGAGATCGGAAACAGAATCCACGCATGACTTATGAGAAACTCAGCCGAGCTATGAGGTAAGTTAAAAGCCACTGTAGTCATAAAAATGTTCTTGCGAAGTAAATCATATTGAGGGAAGCAATCTCTGAGAAAAATCTAAGTAACCAAAAAAGGATTTCAAAAAATCCAAGTGATAATTCAAAGTGTCTTCTTACATTTATTCGCATCAGTAAGAGTTAAAACTCTGTGAAAACCTATACTTTGCAAGCAGACATCAGCAAATCGGTTCTGAATTTCAGCCGACATAAATTAATACATCATCCAATAATTATCACGGCAGAGCTTTGTAATTAAGAAAACCTTTTGATAAATAAAGCATGCAAATGCCAGTATTGATAGTCTCCAAAAAATGATAAATGTTACTTCTAATTCTACGAATACTTTCGCGCGATAAAATTGGTATTTTTTTTTTTTTTTTTTTTTTTTTTTTTCGTATGACTTGAGATATTAGAATTTTATCCCAATACATTTTTATTTAAATATATATTTTATTTTATTTATTTTCTTATGTATTACGGTGGGCTTCCATCCTCTGCCAGCCAAACTCGCCAACTCACGTTCAGGTCTACAGGCTCGAAAAATTTGATGATTTCTCTGTTTTAAAGGGGCAGCGAAAAAAGGCTGGAGATATAAAAACTCAGTTGTCATTTAAAGATACGAGGCGAAACCCGTCGAGTTTCGACGAAAGAAAATATTTAGGAAGGAACTGTTTGATTGATTTTTAATAAACCTACAAAATTAGTTACAATAAAAAATGCTTCTTATATTGGTTAGTCTAACTCTCTAACAAATATTATTTTAACCTAAAATTAACAAAATATTATTTCTATAAAACTCAGTTATCCAAATTATTAAAATTAAACTTAAATCGCATATGTAATCAGTAAAATATAATAATGATCAGTTATTATGATGAAGTTACCAATGGAGGTTCTTATTCTTGGTATAAATGCGAATTAAAAAAATAAAATTTATTCCACTTTGACACGGTCAGAGAATTTCGCGTAACATCTAGACCCATCATCATTTTTATTTCTAAAAGATTACATATGCTTTTCTCATATCTGTATTCAAAATGTTTTTTAAAAAATTAATTTAATTTGATCATTTTAAAAGCACCTTTAACTGAAAACATGAAATCACAATTATCAGCAACATCTTTGCATGTGAAGAGTGGCACTCTGAACTTCAGTTGCTAATCTCAATACCGAAGTGTAAAAATTGCCGTAATTTATGTTTTTTTAGATTTGTGTTACAATGCTTAGTTTTATCTAAGAAAATTATCATTTTATTTTAAACATGACTTAATTTTATCGAACTTAAGCCTAGAGTCTGAAAAGTAGTATCAGTATAAATACAGAAGGGAAAAAACATGGAAATTTTATAAGGAAAAATGCGTGTTTTCAAAAGCAATATGTGTAATTTTCCGTTCAAAATATTTTGGTGCAGAATGTCCTTAATGGGATTTTGGGCCACTAAACCCTATGCAACAAAATTTAAAATAATGAAATTTAGAAAAAATTGTTTTTCAGTTTTATCAAAAAATATCAAGAATAAAGATGAGTAAGCCTCATTATTCTCTCTTTTCTACAATAATGAAAACTACCACTATTTTGAAGAAATTTATATAATATTTTTTAAATTAAAATATAAAAATGGAAAATTAAAAAATATAGCTAGTGCAGGAACAGCTGCAAATACATAAGGAAACACTTTCCAACATTTCCTGACATCTTTAACAAAGCTTCGTTATTTAAGGAAATAAGGTGTTACTATCCATAGAAAAATATGTATCCCAATACTTTTGAACAGCTCTGTATTTGATCTGTCGATTTATATGCGTACTATATAATGAGGGAAATATATTTAGCAAGAAAACGCCTAACAGGTTGAAATTTCTCTTCCAGTAATGTATACTAATAGATGGAAACATATTTGAATACTTTTATTCAGCCCTGTAGTTTACCTAGCATCTTTATTACACGCAAGTATTTAGCTAAAATATAACTCTTAAAACTACTGAAATCACATTTCCAAAAATTATAATCTATAGGCGACCATACATCCAATTCTTTGCGTGGCCCTGTGTATCATTTTATCTCTTTCCTCAAACATTTCTTAGGAAACGGAATGTAGTTCAGATTAAAAATGCATAACTTATTTAAAAACCACCTTTAAGTAAATTACGCTCACATTCATTAATCTTTACGAGATCTTTTGTGTAGCCCTGTATATAAACTAAAGCATTTATACACACCATATAATATGTGCAAATATCGTGAAAGTTAAAAGCACTTATAATTAAAAATTCATTTCATCCATCCCTCAGCCATCATTGAAAATATACAGTACTTCGGATAGAATATATTATTTGAAATCTTTTATGTGTCCTTGTATATGCTATGCACTTTGTATAATGCGTGAAGTAACTAATATTAAGCCTCAGCGACGAATATCAATTTTATTATACATGAAATAGTTTAATATAGTTAAAATATGTAGCAAACAATTCCCCCACCCCCTTTACCATTATTTAATGGAATTCTTTTTTGTGGCCCTGTAAATGTATAATAACTATTCTTTTCACCGCATATTTTAGGGCACTACGAAAAAGCATTTAAATTTTAATATGTTTGACAGGATGTAACGTTATTAAAATTCATTTGAAACGATTTTTTCACATAGGCCGCATTGTAACAGAAAAATTTTGACTATCCCTGAAAATAAACCAATCACGTTATGAACTTCATGTGCAAAAGGGTTAATGCTATGGTGAACGTCAGTAACTTCTAAAACTTTCAGGACAATCTGAGTATATTTGCGAGAGTTAGAGTGCGGAGAGACCGACAGACAAATAGAAATTTTAAACACTTTTCAACTTTATTGGAAAGTTTTAATAAAAAATTTTAATTTTACTTAAGAAAGGTGTTATAATAAAAAAAATGACATTGACATGTTTCGGAACCGTCAAATAAATTCCATAATCATAATATAAATCTATAGAAATATAATATAAATAGATCTATATAAATATAAAGATTTCTATTATGATTATGGAACTTATTTGACGGTTCCGAAACATTTCAATGTCATTTTTTAATATAACACATTTCTTAAGTAAATTTAAAATTTTTTATTAAAATGTTTATATAAAAGGTGAATGTTTTAAAATCTGGTGATTTAAAAAATCATTTGGATTTAATAAACTTTTTATTGGAAAGTGTTAAAAACACGCTTTTTCTTGTAAAATAACGTCATTTGCATCATCCAAAGTATTTCAGTTTTAGGATCTAGTCTTCAACAACATTTATAAAAAAGTATGCAAATGGCGCCATCAATGCAGAATATTAAACAAACTCAGCAAAAATCAATAATCAAGAAGCTCGGCAAAACAAATAGGGTAACTAATAATTCACAGGTATTCACTTGTTTGTACACAAAAGCTCAATGTTTTATCAGAAATCGTTCATTTGTATTTTTTTTTTTTCAAAATTCGGAAAATATTATTACACACGAATAAGTAAAACTGCATTCTTCCAGCTTTCTGATACAAATAACTAAATGCGGAAGAAAGTCCCATAAATGTTATTTAAAATATATTTTTGTAAAGAGAAAGAGTTATATCGTTAGTAAAGTAAGTATTTAATAAACTAAAAAAAAACATCTAATTTATGAATTAAAAAAATCCCTTTCGGCATGGCCTATAGGCAGAGGTAGATTTCGAAAAGTTTTTTCATCTCAAAAAAAAAAAAAAAATAAAATAAAAAATAAATGATTTGAGTTAAACCCAGTTTAACTACTTTATTCAACCGCTTTTAAAATTTTTTTTATTTCATTTTTCTGTAATAACTGGTTTTATCGAAATCCTCTTAAACGAAATTCTACTCAAATGCCCATTTTGGCAACATATTTTGAATTATATTCTTACTTTATTAAAAAAATTGACCAATATGCTCATTATATAGTTCCTAAATAACAAAAAACTGTTAATTAAATTCGTTTGACAGCAAAATTGAATTTAAAAATGAGTAATAAAATTACCAATTTATTATTTTAATACATCCACAATTCTTTAATCAAGATTGCTTTGAGAAATTTTGTACAAAGTGCCCACTTTGACAGATTTTTTTAAATATATATTTAGCCTTTATCAAAAATCTGACCAATACGGCACATTACACAGTTCCTAAATAAAGAAAAACTGTCAATTGAATGCGCTTGAGAGCAAAATTGAATTTAAAAATGAGTCATAAAATAAAAAAATTGTTATTTGAATACAACCTCAATTATTTTATCATGATCGCTTTGGGAAATTTTTTTGCGAAGTGCTTACTTTGACAGCTTTTAAAAATATGTATATTCACCCTATATCAAAAAATCAAAGAATACGCACATTATATAGTACCTAAGTAACAAAAAACTGTCATTTGAATGCGTTTCAGAGCAAAATTGGATTTAAAAATGAGTCATAAAATAAACAATTTGTTATTTGAATACCCACAGTTCATTAATCATGGTCGCTTTGGGAAATTTTGTGCGAAGTGCCCATTTTGGCAGCCTTTTTTTTTTGAAATATATTCTGCCTTTATCAAAAAACTGGCCACTCCGTCACATAATATAGTTCCTAAGTAAGAGAACCTGTAAATTGGATGCGTTTGAGAACAAAAAAAGATTTAAAAATGACTCGGTAAAAACGCAATTTTTTTAATTTCCTCAAATTTCAATCATGATAATTTCGTGAAATTCTGTTCAAAATACCCTATTTGGCAGCCTTTTAAAAAATATATTCTGCCTTTATCAAAAAACTGGCCAATACGTCGCATTATATAGTTCCTAAATAATAGGACCTGTAAATTGGATGGGTTTGAGAACAAAAAGGAATTTAAAAATGACTCAGAAAAAACGCAGTTTGTTATACTTAATCAATTTTTAATGACGATAATTTCGGGAAATCTGTTCAAAATACCTTTTTTGGCAGCCTTTTTAAAAATACATTCTGCCTTTATCAAAAAATTGGCCAAAACGTCGCATTATATAGTTCCTAAATAAGAGGATCTGTCATTTGGATGCGTTTAAAATCAAAAATGAATTTTAAAATGAGTCAGAATATAAGCAGTTTGGATTTAAGGTTTTTACTCAAACTCCTATTTTTGTTTAATTTATTTTTGCTATAAGAATGGGTTTCTATGAAAAACTTGTCAATATAAAAGTTGTAGATCTTATTGTGAAGATGTAAAATAAATTTAATTAGATTTGATTGCTTAAGAATTTAGTAAGTTATGGGTTTTTTTCTTTTTCCTCCCCCCTTTTTCTTTTCGTTTTTAATTTTTTTCCTCGGTAAAAATTGGTCCTATCAAAAACTTGTAAATACAAAAGTTTTAGATAATATTGAGTACATTTATATAAAATTTAGTTGGATTTAATATCTTGAGAATTGACGAAGTTATGAATTTTTTTCTCACAAAAACCATGTTTTTCTCGCCCCTTGAGCCCATTTTTAACTTTATCAAAAATCTGTCATGCATAAACTTTTTGCCCATTTCTTAGAAGTAATATAAACTTTAAACTGATTCGATATCTATTTTAATTAAGAAGTTATCGCGTTTTTTCTGTTTTCACAAAAACCCTCTCTATTTCCACCCCCTTGGTCCGATTTTGCCCAGTAACGAACTCGACCGAGATTTTAGGCTCCTTGATTTTATGTAAAAGTTTGAAGAAGATCTGAGCATAATTATGGAAGTTATCGTGTCTAGAAGAAAGTGATATACACCGATAGATAGATAGATAGATAGATAGATAAACTTTTTTACTGATGGTGGTTTTGGGGTCTAGGAGTCATGATTCGTGTAGATCCGCAAAAATTTTTCAGAAATTCCAACATGGGACACAATGCAATAGGTAGTATTTCATACGAAATCTATCTAAAAAAGAATAAAACCAAAATTCACTGGATTTTACACCAGACGATATTTTTGACATAGCACGTTTAATTTCAATTTTTATGAGAAGATAGCAACAAAAAAGTATAGTCAGTAGTCTCATGTAGGAAAGAAATATGCGAAAGTGAAGTATGCCGGAAAATAGGTTTGCAATATGATGCGCGTTATCACTCAAATTTAAATGCCCTCATTTGGTCCAAACAAAATAATCACGTGCAACAAGAACCTAAATCTTTGACATCAGCTGTTAGTTTTTTCTCCAAATGAAAATGATGTGATTATATTTAAACATTTTAAAGTAACATTTCATTGCATTATGAAGTAATAACTATATTACTAAAAGTTTTCTTCCTTTATTGCGAAAGCACATGGTTGTGTTTGGGCTTAATGGAGCGGATTTTAGAGTTAAATTTTGGGCGTCACCTCCAGACACTATATTTCATCTCTATTCTTTATTTTTACTCTATGTAGTATTCTATCATTTTAGCTTTACTTTTAATAGAAATGGAGTACTTCAGTTGCCACAATTATAAAATTGGCACTAAAAACTATATAAAAACTAATATCTCAAAAACAAATTGAGATACAGTTTTCAAACAAATGGCATCTAAAAGTACATCTTTTTCTCTATACGACGGTGTAAAAACTGAAAATGTGCGATGTTTAGAAGTATAAAATTTGCAATACCGGAAATTACAAAACCGAATTTGCACATGAAAGTGTTGCCATACGCAGAATGACGTATGCGTTACACACAGATTCAGATTAATATTTCGCGCTACTGTACGAATGGAAAACACGGAACCTTGCTGCACTACACAACGGAATGCGTTACGCACAGATATATTTAGCCTTTATAATAAAGAAATGTTGATTGAAGGAATGACCTCGATGAATAAAAGAGGCATTTAAAGTATAGTAGAGCGCCGATTATCCGGACGCCAATTAACCGCATTGTCCAATTAGCCGGATCTATTCAGAACAATATGTTTTATTCCGCCTGCTCAAAAATTTTTGAAGTAATTTTTTTTTAGGTAAGATAGGGTAAACACGGCTGAAGATCACAAAAATCAACCGTTAAATAACCATTTCCTAATCTTGTAATAATAAAATCTCAAAAATAAATGCAAAGAGAGCAATGTATTGAATAAACTGTTTCATATACCTATAAGAAGTGTTTCTTGCAACACGCATATTTGTTTTTCCATGAAAATCAGTCTTTATCTTCAAATACTCTGAAGGGAATAAAAAAATTGTTTCTTTTGACTCTTGATGTCCTATGAAACAGGGACACCCCTCCCCCCCTCTCAGCTCGTATTTGTTCGTACAGTGTATGCATGTAAGCATGTGTTAATTTCTATGTGAACTTCTATGTACAATTTTTTACGAATGTTGTAGAAAATGAAATTTAAAAAGATAAAAAAAAAAAGTACTTGATTTCTGAACACGCCATTTGTAATATGGTAAAATGTGCACTGCCAAAACTCCGTAAGCCTGGAAAAAGTGCGAAAGGAAGTTACATACAAAACATTGCCATAGCAAGGAAGGATCCAGAGATTCGTTTTTTTTGTGTGTGTGTGGAGGGGGGGCGATATCGAATGTAATCAAGTATCGAATGTCATAAATTCTGTTGCTTATGTCATTCCTTGCGGTTAATTATTAAATGGATATGAAATAATTAATACGAATAAAAATACTATATGCACGTGATCTCAATTATCTGACACACTCGATCAACCAACCCTCCTATTATATAATCTCCCCTTTTCATTAGAATATGTCTTATTGTTACATTTAGTGACGAAAAATGAAAAATGTTATAATAGGTCTGTTCGTTCAGCAAAAACTGCCGTAAGAACCATCAGATTACATTGATATTTGATAGTGGATCTCAGATTTAGCGATAATTTTTGGTTTATTTTGGTTGAATTATTCAAATACAGAGCATTTCTTTTTTATGATAATGCTTTCATATGACAATTTAGACGATTTTCATATTGTCCATTCGTTGACAATTATAAGTACTACATACTTCATTTTCAATATCAAAACTTGCTATCGTATGTTTCGATAGCGTTGCATGACAATCCGAGAACAATTGCGCATGTTACAGGAGAGAAAGATAAACATGCAAATCAAATTTGTAAATTCTTTAAAACTACATTGGAAAGTGCTAAAAACGCTTCATTTTTTCAGTGTAACAAAGAGAAACAAACGAAAGCACAAAGTATGCATAAAATGAAAAATCTAAAAATTTCGAGTACTATTTAAAAAAATTATAACATGAATAACAAATTTCACAAACACCAGTCCTTGGGCCAATAAGGCTCTTGTGCCGCCGATACAGTGACACTTCCATACCACCCTCATGGAAGTCTCAAATCCGAGCTACACATCCATGCAGGTCGTCACGGACTAGCCCGGTCTTCAGGCTGCACACATCACACAGCCCTATTCCCAAACAAGAGATACACTGTAAAAAATTTCACTCTTTTGCTGCATCGTCACTCCATCGCTTTTATAGGAAACGATTACTTCGCTGTATTATGGAGCATTCTCATTAGTCAAAACAGAGATATTCTATAAAAACGATGGAGTGACGATGCAACAAAAGGGTCAATTTTTTTACAGTGTAGGGAACGGAATTTTTATACGGTCCCGTAGGATAAAATTTTCAATTAGGAAATTTTTCCTTATCCTAGTCTGTAACCGATCTGTTTTTGACTCCTTTTGAATACAAGATAGGGATCATCCATAAACTTTCCGCTGTTAAACTTCGATTTAAGACAGTGCCTCTCTTTTGGATATGAAATATAGCGCATAGATTTTACGTTAAACCTACTTTGAAACTATGTTGGTGATCTGCACGTGTGGAAATATCTAGGTCCGGTCCCGAACCGATCCATAGAAAACTTTAAAGGTGGAATCTCATGGGAACGAAAAAAAAGCGTTTCAGACAGGCTCCCTTTTAGGAGGTATAAATGTAGCCTATTTTTTTCTCAGGTGTAATTACATTAATTTTGCATGTGTCATTTCCGTTTATGACAGGATTCCGTTACAGGCAGATTCTTTCTCCCTGGTTTTATTGTATTTTATTTTTTCTTTAAATCTACGATCCTTCAAAAAATTAATTTTAAAGTTTTTATTGTAAAATAATGGCAATTTAAAAATTTATGCATTTTTTGTAAAAAAATTTTACACTGAGACAAATTTAAATTATTTTTGCACAGATTAGGTCAGTCAGAGACAATGATTTTAATACGGGATGTGTCAAAAAGGCCGAAACTAAGGGGGACAGGGGGGAGGCATGTGCCCCGAGCGCCAAATGAAGATTTTGTATGTCGATATTTCTCACGTCTATGTTTAATACTGTATTATTAATGTCATCTTGTCTAGATTATGCCGAAGTACAGAAGAATTCAAAAATGATATGATTTAAGGATCCTGTATATAGCGGAATATTTTTTTTTTATTCTTTTCAATTCCGTTTGCAAGATTTTAATGAATCTTTATTTCACAAAGAAGATTACGTAGTTCAGATTAGTCGTATTACGTTTCGTAGTCGTATTACATATTTTATTATTGTATATTTTTAATTTTAAATTAAGTCAGCTATTATGCAATTAGCAAGATTATCTTTGTAAATATATTTTACAGAGGGGAGGAGGGGTTGCCCAAGGTCCAAAAAGGCTTGTTTCGGCCCTGATTGTCAAGATTAGAACTAAAATTTTACCTCCGTGCCGATCTAAGAAGGAAGTCAGAAAAGTTCCTGTTTGAAATGAAAAAATATTTTAGGACTTGCCGATCCAGCAGAAAAAGTAAAATTATGGGCCTGGCCACATAAAATAGACTTTTTTAACGGCCTCGCTGAGACGATGAAAAGCCCGAGTTATGAAAAAGCTCTTAATCAGAAAGTTAGAAAAAAGCACCCCTTAGCAAAATATGACAGAATTAACATAAAAAAACATAAGTGAAATCATATGGTTTTTGCCTAAGATAAAAAAAAATATATTCTATGGAATACCATATAATATCATATATGGTAGCTTGTATGGCACTGCACTGTAAAATAATAATAATAATAATTTTCGTGGCGCCTTCTACGAGGCATAAGGAAAAAGCATTTCGGTAAGCCATCGTTATTTGCTGTTTTAAGTAAACGGTGGATGAAAAAAATGGGATTTTTGAAGTGTGTGTCGCCCCAGTCAGTGGTGTGATCAGTATCGGCAGTTATTGCCACGCTGAGGGTTTCGGGTCCGAACCCTGTTAAGACATGGATGTTGTGTTGTCCCTTATATATGCATTAGATACAAGAAACAAAAGTTGTTCTGACTTGTTCTTGTTTCTGTGTGTAATATGGATTATTCGAAACGAAAGTCATAGTAGCTATAGGCCCCAAAGCAATTGCCTGTCAAATGTTTTGAAGTTTTTTTTTTTTTTTTTTTTTTTTTTTAGCAAGCCAATTATTTTTTATTATAAATTTTAGAATCATTAAGTTTTTTAAAGTACAGATTTCATTGGTTTCATTCAGTTAAGAAAATTTTCTTTTTAGGAATTATATGTAATTATGTGTATTAATTATATATATATACAGGGTGTTCAGCAAATAACACCCTGATTTCAAAATTAAATTTCTCAAAAACAAAGATCAATAGAATTATGCAGTGAACGGTTTGTTTATCAGGTAAGCTGTAAAAATCTTATTACAAAAGTTTCGAACGGTAACTATTTTGAAAAGATTGTGTTCTGATTGCAAAGAATGCTTTGATTTGACATTTTTCTTGCTTTAGATTGCTGCCAGAGAATGTGTTTTTCGGCTTAAAGTGCCATATTTTATTGTTTTTTTAAATTAAATTTTTGAAATTTCGAAATTCTAAAAATTTACTTCGAAAAATCTTTAAAATATTGCACTGTAAGCTGAAAAATTATTTCTCTGCAGGCAATCTAAAACAAGAAAAATGTCAAATCAAAGCATTCTATGCAATCAGAACGCAATTTTTTCAAAATATTCACTGTTTGAAATTTCTGTATAAGATTTTTACAGCTTACCTAATGAAAAAACCGTTTACCGCATATTACTATCGATCTTTGTTTTTGAGAAATTTAATTTTGAAATCAGGGTGTTATTTGCTGGACACCCTGTATATTTAACATGGAAAAACTCACTTTAATAAATATAAATTTGGTAATAATTAATTTTAATTAGAATAAGAATTCATTTGATAATTTAATATACAATATATATATATATATATTAATTTATCCTTTTTTCTATAGATAATTTTTTATGAAAATTTTGAATATTTTTTTATTATTTTAATGCTAAAAAAATGGGTAGATTTTTTGATATTTTTGTAGATTGTAAAATAAATTTTAATCTTTTCAATAATTATTAACTTTTAAATAAAATAAGAAAATTTGCTGTTGCATATAAAATGAATATATAATTTTAAAATAAGCTGAATTAACTTATAAATTGTTTCTTTTTTTTCTTTCTATGATTAAGTTTATAATGAACTTTTTTTTATAAAGTTCATTAAAGTTCATCATCTTTTTTTTTTATAGTTCATTAAAAATGAATATTTTTAATGAACTATTTCAAAAATTCTTTTGACGATTCAAATGTTTATAGAATCTTTCTAAAATAAATTCTAAAACATTTTCTTTAAACAAATAAATAAATATAGGTGTTTTTTGCCAATTTGTTTATTTTAATCGCTGTTAGAATTTTTATAGAAAATAGGTCAAATATATATTTTTTAAAATCATTTTATTTCTCCTATTTTCCTCCCCTTTTACTTATAACACATACACATATATATGAAATACATAAGACTAAAATAATAACACTTTCATTTCATGTCAATTTAATTAGAGATCAACCAAAAATTCGATTTCGTTTTCGGCGAAAATGATGCAGAAAATTCAGCTGGGCCGAAACTATCTATATACCGAGAATCTCATTTCTTCTTTTTGAAATTTCAACATTACTCATTGATTCAGCTGACTTTTTGCTACAAATTTCACTAGTTTTAATTATCAGATAAGACTGACTCAAAACGTGAATGTAAAAATTGTAAAGCAAACAATGCCTATATGATTAAACTTTGAATACGCTTTTAATGTGCTCATTAAGAGCTGCAGACTTAAAAGTAGTAGAGAAAACTTTCAGTTTGAAACCGCAGAAGTGTTTCGAATACTCTTTGAGCAAGTTCTAGCATAACAGATGATTATCTATAAAAATCATAATACCATACAATTTATGGTACAAGCAATTATCATATGATAATTCCATACCTCATGCTATGATGTACCTTACAATTTGTGGTACAAGCAATTATCATATCATTTTGCCATACATCACGCTATGAAACACCATCGAGTATAAGGTAGATGTCAATATCCTATCATTTTACCACACACCTTGCTATGGAATATCACATGATAAATGATATATGTCATTACCCTATAATTTTACCATACACTTTACTATGGAATGCCATAAAAAGAAAAATGTTTATCATATGAATACACTATGTGTACATACAATGATATTTTTTTTATGATTTTCCATTAAAAAAAAAAAAAAAAAAAAAAAAAAAAAAAATCATAAAAAATTTTAAGTCTTTTTTTGCTAACGGATTGTTTTAAATAACTAATGTCATTTAAATAGTGTATAAAGGAGGTGGAAACGGTAAAAGTTAAACTGAATACCATTAACCATTTTATTAGGAGGCAATCTTTGTTTAAAACTTTAAATTTGTTTTCTGCATGATTATTTTTTTCGCCATTTGACGTCCTTGAATCATTAACTCAAGAATCGTTAATGAAATAATGCCTAAACTTGGAATATTTCTTTATTATTATTATTATTGTACATTAATTTGTTTCAGTGAGTTTGAAAAAATATTTACTTTTGAACATATGATTTTTGAAAAGAAGATACATCATTTTTAAAATTAATAATATTTTTTAAATTAATATGTAAAAAGATCTTAAAACAAAATAAAAATTATATTTTCCTCTTTAAGCGGTTTAACCGGGTTTTTCCGTCACGTAACTTTTAGAAATAATGGCTGATTTAACATAAAATCAATATTAAAATTAATTTTTTGAAGTGAATAAGACAAATAATTATGTAAGTTTGTCAAATAAAATTTTTCATACCAATACCTTTTATAGATACAATTTTATGAATTGTTATAAATGACTGGAATATTTTGCAGGCCGCTTAAAGGGTTAATTAAATGAAAAAAAATTAAACCCAATGGATAATGTTTCGAGTTATAACGATTTTAAATTACCCCACTTAAAAAAATACTAATAAATTTAAAAAATAAAAATAACTTTATGAAAAATTTTAGGATGTGATTTCATTTGTAAATTACACGGTTAACCATTACAAAACAGAAAAAAAAATCGAAATTTCAAATCAATAATGTATATATATATGTATATGTATTTCATGTTTCTAATAATTCTTAAAGTAACATTTTTCTTGAATTGCACGCATTTCAATTTGTGTCTAATCTGTTAAAAACTGACGAATTATTTAACAAGTTGGAAATTGCACGTGAACGTAGCAAATCAGGTGTGTTTGTACGATAACGAAGTTTTAAAAATATTCAAATCTTGCTGATATGGTAGAGCGTACTTCGGATACAGTATAGTAGTCGAAATCTTTTTTGTGTTCCTGTAAATATACAGAAAGTAATTTTTATTACACCTCAGAAACGTATATCTTATTCATAAAATGTGAAATAGTTGAATATAATTAAAACACGCAGCAAACAATGTTTCCCCGTATAGCATTATGTAGTGGAATACTTTTGTGTGGCCCTGTAATTTAATAATAAAAATTCTTTGCGTCACAGATTGTACAGAATGCATATTTTAGTATATACTTCATAGATTCATGCCAATTCTATTATGTTCGAATGAGTGTAACATCATAAAAATGCATTTGAAACTTTTTTCCCATTGACCGTAATGTAATGGAATACCTTTGATAGTCCCTGTAATTGATCTATGCATCTGATTATCATAATATCTGAAATGACTCGACAAAATTATGTAATAATTATATGTTTTAAATTGCAAATTATGAAAATGCATTTTTAACTTTTTCCCCATTGACCGTAATGTAACGGAATCCTTTTGATTTTCCCTGTAATTGATCTATTCATCTGATTTTCATAAAATTTGAAATGACTCGACAAAATTATGTAATAATTATTTATTTTAAATTTCAAACTATTTAGTTGGATAGTTTTTGCGTTGTTATATGCAGACAGACAGACAGACGAACAGACAAACGGACAGACAGAGGGACAGCCGGACGGACTGAACGACAACTATAGGTGCTACGTATTTACATAATTACGAACGCACCTAAAAACAATTATCTGTTATTTTTTGTAGGGTGGCCCATTACTGGAACATAGGCGGTCCATTACTGGAACATAGGTGGTCCATTACTGGGCTTTTGGGTGTTTAGACATATTTCTATTATTTTAAATTAAATTTTTATTTCTATTGGAAAATGTAACTGTGGGATTAGTTAAATATTGTTGAAAGATTAATATAATATGAAAAAAATTGGGATACAATAATTATAACTATTAATAAAAAATTATTTTTTAGAGAAATTCCTTAAGGTGGCCCATTACTGGCACATCTACCCTATTTCAAATGTTAAAAGCGGAATTATTTTATTAATCGGGTATTACATTTATTAGAAAAATAATTAACTATTTACTGTTTGCAATTTAATCCATTTTGTGCATATAATATTTATTTTTAAAATAGACAATAAATATAATAAAATTTTGTACGCACAGAATCTCTCACTATTTATCACCAACAGATAGCTAATTCTTAAGCCCTTATTTTTAGAAGTATATTTCTAATTTATTTTTTAATGACATTCTTTATTACAATAAAAGTCATCTATGCCAAATTAAAAGTTATCAAATCAAAATTTTCATTTGGTTTATGGGTCTTACATTTAGGAAGCATTCTGCATGCTCTAACAAACAACACACACACACAGAGAGAGACAGACAGACACACACACAGAGAGAGAGAGAGAGAGAGATAATAGCCCCATTGTTTTACAACAAATCATACTAAGATATGATGAGCATTTTTAATTTTATGAATTTTAATGCATTTTCTAATACTAAAATCAAATCCTTCTGTATTTAATATCAGAAGTTGTTTAAAAGGATTCTGATCACAACTCATTATATTTTGGTCACATAAAAATGATTTTTTTTTCTTTTGGTTATATTTATTTCATAAGAATTTATTGCATAAGGAAGATTTTTCTAACTATAATTCACAACACCCAGGGGCTGTACAAAAATTGAAATTGTCTAACTTTTACAAATATAACTATTTTGAAATAAATGCCTTTAAATATGATGGAGAACAACATTTCGAACATTTTTGGAAGTATAAGTATATACTTCTAAAACTAATGGCTTAGGAATAAACTACTAGACAGCGATATATAAGAACTCTTTATACATACATGTATGGTAACCTAACTTCTTGCTTCTGTTGATTCTAATAAAGAAATTGATAAAGCTCATGTATTAATCCCTGTTTTATGCTTTTCTTTCTTACAGATGAGAAGTTAACAAGTATCTGGCGGTGATTTTCAAAATGGGTGATGGCAACATTTCTCTGCTTATACTTGCTCTGCTATACTTATTAATTTAATTTCTGGCATAAAATTTGCATGAAAACTGAATTTTCTTATCTTATGTCTATAAGTTTCTCCAATGCTTAAACTAACCATTAAATAAAATACTATTAAAACGTACATAGCATCTATACTAATAAAGTTTCACCCTGTGTGCTCGTGTGTGTTTGTCTCGCTGCTCGCGATGGCTTGAAAAATTTACGGCACTACGAGGCTCAAAATTTTTGCCAAAACTAACCCAAAGGGTCTCATGATGCACCTGAGATTCAGAATTTTAAATTTTAATAATTAGTTAAGAAATTAATTAAAAACCCCAAATTAAAAGAATGAAAAAATATTCACAATTCAATAAACACATAGTTTTTTTTTTTTTTTTTAAATCAAACTTCAGAATATTTCTTCAAATACAGGAAGAGAGGGGAAAGGGTTTAATACAATTACAGCAATGCTAGGGCAATAAATGTACTGGGCCTTTTTTAAAAGGACTGTATCTTAAATGTTACCGGGCCAAAAACCACGAAAATTGCACAGACAGATGCAGTAAAAATTTCTTCTATAGGAACTCTAAAAATTATTCCTATATCCTGTACATAGTTGAAAAACCCTTTAAAAAATCGTTTATAAAATCGCTATGTTTTCATTCAAAGAAACAAAAAAATTAGAGAAATCATTCATAGCGAGAGCAGGTGTTTGAAACGCAGATAATAGGCTGTGGTGGGAAATAGCATTTATAGATGACCTGTAAAATGTTTTAAATATTGAATTTATCAATTTAATTTTCATGCATCTATGTATCATAATTTTCGCTGATTTAAAACATCTAAATTTCGTTTCAATAGGCTAATTAAAAGCTTAGGAAGTAATTACTATTTCATCAATTGGATAATTCCTTTGAAAGCTTCATTTTACAAGTCAGGCATGTGATATGGAATAAAAATCACTCATACTTTTTAGATTATTATTCTTTTAAAGTGTATCAAATTTTTAAAAATAAAATATTTTGATATTTTAACTTATACGTCTGTGTCTAATTTTTCACGCTGATTACGAATATGTAATTTTCTTAAAAATTAAAAATTAACTTTTTATTATACCGAAAAACAACTTGGCAAGGGCACATTATCTAAATCTAAGCTTCCTCTACTAATTATCTTTATTGGATTGTTTTAAAAATTTCAAATATTTTATAACACAAAAAGTTTAATGAAAGAAGCGGAAAATTTTAAAACAGTACAGTTTTGTACAAAAGCGTTTGTCCACTGATTATTATTTTACGACTGATATTTAGGATCGATTTCAACATTTGAGACATTAGATAACACTATAAAATTTTAAGGAATGTGGGAGAAATGAACTTCGGGGGTAGGGGGGAAAGAACGATATTTTTTTTTAAACCTTAATGTTTTCTATAATGAGTATATCTGAGACAGATCTCCAATAAATATTGTTCATTAAATATAAAAATATCAAAAAGGGGGGGGGTAAATTCCAGGGGAGCGAGTGTGGACCCACAGGGGGGGGGGGGACAATTTTCAAACTTATCCAGAAACTCTCATGTGATATATTATCGGAAAACCCTCAGATTATTCTTTCATATTATGAACTTTCCTCTCCCCTCACTCAAATTCCCCTCCCTCCCGTGGGGTCAATTTTCTAACTCAACTTCTATTTAAGCTTCAGCACGATTCGACCTCATTTAAAGTCTAAAACTCCTCACGAGCCTTTGGTCGGTTGGATCTACTTTTGAACCCAAACATCTCGGGTGCATTCTACCCGTGGGGGGCGGGTGCGGAATTGGGATTTTTTCATGTGTTTTAAAACTTTTGGCTTGTACACTACTAAGCACTTACTCTCTATCCTTTTAACTCATTTTTTCATCAGCAGAGGGCATTTTAAAAATTTAATTTGTTCATTACTACTCCATACAATTTTCTAAAAATTATAAAAAACATTTATATAACAAATCCAACAATTAGCAGCTTTCCCCCCATTTTCACACAAAGAGAGGATACGTATCTCAGACAAATATGAGTTAACAACATAAAAAATCATACAAATTTAAAATTTCTTTAAAATTCTTACCAAGTACCCGAATAACATCGGATGGATCAGCTAGTTCTATCTTCAATAGGAGAAAGTATTGTAATCAAAATTTTTTTCAACTTCCGGTTTTCGACGGATTTACACGTTTTAGGGTCAGATATTCCAAAAAACATGTTTTACGAAATGTCTGTCTGTCCGTGTGTGTCTGTGTGTGTGTCCGTCTGTCGCCATTCTACCATCAAAATGTGTATGAAGATATGCATAGAATTGAACCAAATTTCTTGTGAATGTTTTTGGCTGTGTCAAGCAGGTTCATGGGCGTAATCTGGCGGGGGCGAGGGGGGGCATATGCCCCCTAGTTTTCCAGGAGCAGGAGCAAGACTTACCTTTTGCCCCTCCAGTTTTTTGTATTATTTTGTGGTTAAGAGCCAATTTTATATTTCGATTTTCTCATTTTTTTTAATTTATTTATTTATCCATTTATGTGCTACGTTTTGATTGCAAACTAGAATAAATACTGGAAAATTCCAAATACCCAGCAGTAACATCTTTATGTTCATATCAGTAATTTCTGACATGGATCTTAGCAAACTTTTTAAAGCCACAGTATATGTTCAATAAAAAAATATTTCTTCTACTCTTTTCTTCCCCTCCAAAAATGCTAAACCTATAAGCGGTTTTTTTTTTCATTTTAGAATTGTTTGTATGCATGTGTGGGGTAGACGCAGAGCCGTCCTTAGGAGTGTGCGACAGGTGCGGCCGCACTCGGCCTCGCGCCTAGAAAGGTTGGTTGATTTTTGTCGTCCGATTATCTACGCTAATGGGATATAGGACCATGGGGAGTGCCCTCCGTGGGGGTCTTTCTAAGGGAACCTAACCCATATTTACGCAAGGTTCGAAGAAAACCACGGAAAACTCCGAACGGTTAGGCCGACAGCCGCGATTGGGTTCGAACCCAGCACCTGCGCCTAGAAAGGCCTCGCGCTCGGGTAGGGAAAAAAAATCAATTTTTAAAACATCTAAACTTTTTTTTTTTTTTAATGCTGCAAGTTATTTATTTCATGATTAAATTTAGATATTGAAAATGGTTATTTTTAAAATGTAAAACTTTTATCCATAAAAGTTAGGCACGAATAATCGAAAGCATAAAATATTCCCTGTAGTTGTCTATTATCCATAGTTTATCTTTAGTTTTGTGAACATGTTGCGATATTGTTGCAGAATATGTGGTACAAAATTTTCTTAACAGAAAAACAAAACAAAACTACACGTCAATATGCAAGCCCCGATTGAATAGCAATTCTGAGCTTCCCTTCCCAGCATCACCCCTTCCCCTCATTATAGACATGTTGGCGCTAATTCAGTATTCAGTGCTGAAGCAACAATAAGTGATTAATTTTATTTTAGTATTTAGCATTTGAGTTAAACGCATTCAATATTCTGGATGCTTTTGTTTCACGAGCTCAGGTATTTATCTATATTTTTCAGTTATTACTGAAACTTGTGAGAATATTTGTTAGATTTCTTTTAGCATAAATAATCATATTTAGAAAAAGGTGAAATATTATATTTTTACATCATACATTATTAATATGAAAATTATAATCATCAACTACATTAAATAATTAATCGCTCCGTATTTCGTCATAAGAATTCAGATAATATATATATCAGTATTGAATTCAGAGAAGGAACGCGGGGGGGGGGTCTTTCCCACTGCAACGAGATGTACCCCGGAAGATGTGAAATTTCAATCAGAGGCGTGCGAAGACAAAACTGCGCTCGGGGCAAAAGCAGAATTTCGCGCCCCATTCCCGTTTTTTTCTTGCGATAGGCCAAAAAATAACGTTGGTAGTATAAATATGACTCCCCCTAAGTTTCCGCGGCCCCGGGGCGATCGCCCCCTTGCTTTTCGCACGGCGCTGTTTTCAAAGGCCAAAAAGTGCAATTTCCAATTTCTATCTCCGGAACCCAAGAAATCCCTTCCGAAGAAAATCGCCTGAATTTAAACTGCGACCGAAAAGAACTGGAAGCTACTACGACCCAGTTGCATTCTTAAATAAAGCTTAAAATAGTGCATTCATTTAGAATTTAAACATTAATTGCCTAAGATTAGCATAAATAAATAAGTAATTAAAAATAATAAACATTAAATAAATTTAAATGAAATTTAAATTGTAAAAATTGTCAATAATTTAATGGATTTTAAATCGAAAATTCAAATTTTCTCAAAATAAAACAATTTATAAAGAAGAAATTTAAATTTCAAAAATTTAACTTCTTTACTTAATTTTTAATATTTTACCAGTGTTTTGTTTCTTTTTAGCACTTTCCAACAAAGTTGAAAAGTGCTTATGCATTTGGTCCGTCTGTACTTCTGGCCGCGCTCTAACTCTCGTAAGTATACTCGGATTGTCATAAAATTTTTGGACGTTAATGACATTTACCCGAGTACGAACCCTATTGAAAATGGAGGTTCTACCATGATAAGTTTATTTATAGGGGCAGTCAAAAGTTTTCCATTGCATTACGGCCCATAGCCCAGTAAATTTAGACCAAAAAAGGGGTCGATAGCTAAGAAATTTATAATGAGCTAAAATTTTCAGGATTAGCTCCTGGATATGTATAAAATGGATTCTGAAAAGTCTCAAAAAATTCGATGTCGGCTTCTATCCAAAATGGCGGATCAACTGTTGTCGCCAAATAATTGCGCCTTGTTGGATGTTTTTCTGCATATTTAAGTCAAAAGTGAATATTTTTCGCTTCTACAGGAAACCAATGCAGTCAGCATGTATGCTAATTGGAATATGAGCTAAGGTTAATAAAAATAAAGAAATTATAAACAGCGCCGTGCGAAGGGGAGGGGGGGAAGAGGCAGTCGCCGCGGGCACGGAAATTTAGGGGGCGCCAAATTTACACTACCAGTGTCATTTTTTAGCCTATCACAAGAAAAAGTTGGGTTGTTTCAATTGGGAAAACTTGTTTCAATTTATTTAAACTGAAATTACTTAAAAAAATAAAACTCGTTTTTTCCTTTGGAGTTTTCATGTATATTTTCACACACAGTCATTTTTTAATCAAAAAATGCAGATGAGAATTAGAATAAAAGATAGTGAATGAAGGAATTTCCTACGCACATGCTCCATACAGACATTGCGGGGGGGGGGTGGAGAGGAATATGAGTTTGCTGACGCCAGCTTTGTTAATAAGAATAAAAGATAATGTACCAAGGAATTACCTACGCATGCGCTTCATACAGACATGGGAGGGGGTTGAAGAGTAATGCTGACACCTGCACTGCTCATAGTTTATTGTTTCGGCAAAAGGCTTCACACGTGGTCATTCTCGCTTCTGTTTTTACTCTGTTTAGCTTTTTATAACCGAATATAGTTCAAATGGATTGTGATCCATTGTGTGTGGTTGGTTGGTTGGTTGGTTGGTTGAATTGGGTTTAATGGCGCAAAATCCCTTTAGGGATATGCTGCGCCAACACAAAGTCTAAAAGTATAAATGTAAAAAATAGAAAGTAGTCAAGCTATCTGGATGGGGTATCCCATCCAGATATAGTCAAGCAAATAGGTTTAGAAAAATAAAATATTTAAAATTATAATAGATCTCATCCAAACGCCATTAGAGGGTATCCAAAAGAAGATAGAGAAAGATTATATATAAAAATAAAAACCTGCATGTTTCAAAAAGTTAAAGAGTGCCCCATGAGGTGTTTCCCCAATGAGGTTGGTCAAGATTGGTGATGATGAGTTAAAATACATTCTGTACAAGTGCCGGAGGCCGGGACAGTCAGTTAAAAGATGATGAATGGTCAGGTGATCAAAATGACAATGAGGACACATAGGTGCATCCTCCCTAAGTAATAGATGTTTATGAGTGATTCTAGAGTGACCTATTCTCAAACGAGTCAGAAGAACGTCTGTTTTCCTGGGATAGATTGGAGGCCAGATCATTATTGTTGGTTTGATATGATGCAGTTTATTATTGTGTTCTAAATCCCAACTCTCTTGCCACTTATTTTTAATAAAATGGTTAATAATTAGTTTAACGTCTGAGAATGATATTTTATGATGTAATGGATTAAGTGCAAGTTTTGCCGCCTGATCTGCTTTCTCGTTACCAGGTATACCCATGTGTCCAGGTACCCAACAAAATAATATATGATAACCACGTCTAGTCAAATTATTATAAAAGTTTAAGATGGATGAGATATATGGATGCTTTTTAAAAGATTTAATTGCGTCAATAGAACTATTTGAATCAGTATAGATGATAAAGTATGTGCTATGATGATGAGATATGTGTACCATGGCCCTTTCTATAGCAACCAATTCGGCAGTAAATACAGATGTAGAAGGATGAAGTCGATAACTGAGAGTCATACCATCACAATATACACCACAGCCAACTGTATTTCCGTTCTTTGAGCCATCTGTATAGATGTCCATGTGGTTGCTAAAAATATCACGATGTGCAGCAAATAAGCGTTTAAAGACCACAGGGGCTAGATTCTTTTTTTCATAACCTTTAAAAGGATGAAGGGTTTCGATAGCAGGTGGGTTCCAAGGAGGGTAGATGTGCAATGGACAAGTGCCCACCTCAATATTATTCAAAGGGCTGCCGTCGATTATGCTTCTCATTCTTACACCAAAAGAAGGCACACAAGATGGGCGATTCTGATAAAGAGTATCATTGTCAGAGTTTAAAATATATGTATGAAGTGGATGACTAGGATGTGAAAGGATACGGTAAAACAACTGCAGAGAAAGTTTTTCACGAGTATAATGTAATGAAGGTTCATTACAGTCAACATATAAGCTTAAAACAGGTGAAGTACGAAATGCACCAGAGCAAACACGAAGTGCGCTATGGTGCACTGTGTCAAGTTTATTAAGAACAGACTTACATGCAGAACCGTAGACCTGGCAGGCATAGTCAATTTTTGCACGGATCATAGCACGATAAATCTTTAGAAGAGAGGTTCTGTCTGCTCCCCATGAAGTATTAGAAAGTACCCTAAGTAAATTAAGCGATTTTTCACATCTTGTCCGTAATTGTAAAATATGTGGTAAGAAGGTTAGTTTTTTGTCAAAAATCAGCCCTAGATATCGAACGTTGTCCACAACAGGAATTTGGGTTGATCCGATAAAAATTTCAGGGTCTGGATGCAGATCCCTACGTCTACAAAAATGCACACAGGAAGTTTTGTCATGAGATATAACAAAGCCATTTTTATTAGTCCAATTAAGAATACTTCTAATAGCAATTTGCAATTGTCTTTCGATAAAACGTATATCCTCTCCCAAACACATAATACGGAAGTCGTCAACATATAAATCTCCCTTCACACAAGGGGGTAGTTGAGTGAGAATATCATTTATTTTAATAGCAAAGAGGGTGACACTCAGGACACTGCCCTGGGGAACACCCTCTTCTTGTACATAAAAACTAGAAAGAGTTCCCCCAATACGAACTTGGAAAATTCGCATTCCAAGGAAGTTTTTGATAAAGATAGGAAGATTCCCACGCAAGTCCAAGTTAAAAAGGTCGCGGAGTATTCCATAACGCCATGTTCTGTCATAGGCTTTCGCCATGTCAAAAAATACTGAGACCAAATGCCTGCGTTTAAGAAAAGCTGTTCTTATGTAGTGTTCAAGATGGATTAAATTATCGATAGTAGATCTACCACGTCGGAAACCACTTTGAAAAGCGGCAAGGCAGTTGTTTGTTTCTAAAACATGTATGAGGCGGCAATTGACCATCTTTTCGAGAAGTTTGCAAAGGCAGCTTGAAAGGGCAATAGGCCTGTAATTATTAGGATCAGTAGCATCTTTTCCAGGTTTAGGAAAAGGAATAACGATGGCTCTGCACCAAGCATTAGGGAAAATGTGTTCTGTCCATATTCTGTTAAAAAAAGAAAGCAGGTTATTAAGAGAAAGTGGAGAGAGGTGCTTTAGCATGACATAAGTGATGCCATCATGTCCAGGAGCAGATAAACGACTGTCATACAAGCATTTTAAAAGTTCTGATAAAATAAATGGTTTGTTGTATGAAAATGAATTATTACTATTAAAATTAATACTGATCTTTTCAGTCTGTCTTTTATAAGATAAAAAAGGTTCAGGATATGAATCTGAATTTGAAATGGAAGCTAGGGTATTCCCTATTGTCTCAGCTATGTTTTTGGTAGAAGTGATGGTTTGACCTCCATTGTGTGTGATTTGTGGTGAAGCACTGAATGTTGGTAAAACAGTTACAGTGACATGGGGCCTTCAAACCCTTTTCAATGCTAGTAAAAAACGGCAGGATGGATTACACGAACATTTTTTGGATGTCAAAAGTTTAACTGTGCATTCAGATTGCAGAAAATATTACACCATGCCATTTTTGATTGCTAAGGAAATTTCACAACGAGACCATGCTACAGTTTGTGAGAGACCTACAAAGAGAACTAAAGACATGGGTTTCAATTTTAAAACTCAATGTTTGTTTTGCGGTGAAGAGGCTTCAGTTAAAATAGAAACAAAAAAAGCAAAGAAGTACAGAAAAGTTGTTCATCTGATAGAGACTTTGGAGTCTTTAAACAGTTTAAAAAAGAAAGCTGAAGAGCGTAAAGACGATAAAGGTGAAACAGTTTTGAGAAGAATTAGCAATGTCATTGACTTAGTCGCAGCTGAAGGCAGGTATCATGAAAACTGTTATGCATCTTTTTTGTCAAATCCTGTTACTGATAAAACTGTTGGGAGGCCAGTAAACATAAGGATGAGGTCTGCTTTTGATAAACTTTGTGAATTCATAGATGAGGTAGATGAATGCTAATATTCAGGCCAAGAGCTTTTCTCGAAACTTAAAGAATTAACTGCTGAGGGAGAGGAAATTTATAGCAGCCAACAAATCAAAGATCTTCTTAAAAAAAAGTACGGTGAACGTGTTAACGTTGTCAATGGACGTGAGGGTTTTGGGAAGGATGTAGTCTTCACATTCAAGGATGGGTCAAAAAACTTCTCTATGACGCATGGTACGAAAAGAGGGAACACAACGAGTTTGAGGAAAGAAAGAGGATTATTATGATGGCAGCCAAAATTATTAGAGAGGACATCCAGACTCAGGTGTATGACAACCAAACATATCCTCATCCTGAGAACATGTTGGATGATTTATGCTTTTCTGTTCCAGAGACTCTAAAATTATTAATTGATAATATAACTAAATCTAAAACAATGAGTCACAAAGTACAGAGAAAACGAAGCATGGTTTGTCATTCAATTATTTCAATGACAAGGCCAAAAACTTTTGCATCTCCCCTCCTCCTTGCATGCGGAGTCTACTGCCTGCGCCATTTTGCCTCCCGTCAACTTATAGACATTTTGCACAGTTTAGGAATGTCTGCTAGATATAATGAGGCTCGACGATTTGAGTTCTCTTGCATGAATGCTGTTTCTCCCCAGACCGTGTCTCATTTCACACAATGGGTATTTGATAATGCCGATTTCAATATCAGGACCTTAGATGGGCATAATACCTTCCATTATATGGGTGGTATTCGAATAAGCACACCACCAGAACAGTTAGTTTCTAATACCAGATTCCCAAGGTTGAAAAATCCTTCAGCAGAAACTATAGCTGCACTAGATAAAATGGACATTCTAACCTGCCCCCCAAAAAGCACTAATGGTCTTTCTCATGTGGTAGTGAAACCGATTCTAATCAACCAACAGAATGTCATAAGTCTAGAAATGTCCAAGTTCTCCAATAAGTTGTGGTTATGCTTACATCTTGTTAAAAATACACCAGAGCCTATGTGGAATGGGTTTATGAATGCTATCTACAAGAATATTAGCACCATGCAATACGATACTAGTAGTATTGTTCCTGTTCCGTTTTTCAGCCAAGCTGCTTCTGACATAAATACAATATATTCAACACTGGTTTATTCAGCAAAAGAATGTAAAACACTGGGACAAAACACATGTATAGTGACTTATGATCAACCGCTGTTTTGGAAAGCTATGCAAATCGTTACGGCAGCAGAAACAGAAGCTGCTCTGGCAAATGTTGTCGTGAGGCTTGGGGAGTTCCATCTTCTCATGTCTTACCTAGGTACTATTGGATACCTAATGGCAGGCAGTGGAATCGAAGAGCTGTGGGAATTGCTGTATTCGAAGCAAACGATTGAGAAAATGATGAATGGGCATGCTTATTCGAGAGCCTTAAGAGCACATTTTCTCATAGCTCTGTTTCACATAGCTCTGTATGAGAAACTTCTTCAACACTATCTGTACGAGTTAGATGACAATACCAAAAGCAAAATTAGAGATGTTATTCATGAACTTATGGTGACAAATGGAAGCCGTATTGAAGATCTTCAAGACAACAACTGCATTAAACAGCTGATCAACACTATTGAAACAGCTGCAGAAAATAGAGATTTTTCTAGAACTGGCAAGCTGTGGTTACAGTACATGGAACAGATTGCATTTATTCTTTTCTATATTCAGGCAGATCGAGTTGGGAACTGGGAATTACATTTGTATAGCATTAAATCCATGATGCCTTACTTTCATGCAGCAGGCCACATTTTTTATGCCGAATTCGCCCATTTATATATTCAGCAAATGGAAGAATTGACGGCGAAAATGGAAAGCACTGAATTAAAAAAAATTGTTGATGGTTATTTTACTATTCGCAGAAAAGACAGGGCATGGAGTGGAGTTGCACCAGATATGATAATAGAGCAAAGTCTCTTGAAATCCATAAAAGTAGCACGAGGCTTAACACATGGCCGAGGAATGGAAGATTCTACTTTGTTCAGATGGATTGCTTCTTGCTCAATGAACATGAAAGTATCGGAAGTATTAGAAGAATTTTGTGAAAAAACTTATGTATGCTCAGAACAACACGTTGAATTTCGGCCTTCCAGACAATCAAGAGATGATTCTGATTTGAATAAATTATCTGAATGGTTACTGCTTCACAATCCTTTTGATAATCCATGTCTTAAATATTTGTTGATGAATATAGCTAGTGGATTGGTTGCTGATAATAAAACAAACTGCGACAATGCAAAGAAAGTTGGTGAAAATTTATTGTCTTCAATCATAGGATGTTCATTTGGGGAAATTAAACTTCAACGGAAAAAGAGAGTTATACCAATATCGGCAACAAATAACACATTGATAATAAGGAATTCAACTGTGATATTCAATCTTCTACAGCTGTTTACCAGGATTGCTGCTGTACTCAAATCAAATGAAAATTTACGAGATTACCTCAAATATGAATTGGCTCCTCAACCTCCCTCCCTCTTTGATGAAGTTTCAATGAGTAAGAATGTTAAATCAACTTTAACTGCTATCATTGAAACAATTGAGCCTTGTGTTGAACCTCCGCCAATTTGCTCGTTTATTGTAGATGGAGAATTTCTTTTGCATGCATTAGTTTGGAATGAGTCCGACACCTACAGAGATATTTGCCTCAAATATGTTAGATTTGTCCAGAAACACCTTTCTCCATGTGAAGCAGTTGTTTTTGATGGGTACACTTGTGCCTTATCAACTAAAAGTGTAGAGAGGCAAAGAAGATTGGTGTCAAAAATGTCTGCTACTATTGCTTTTGACGAAAACATGGTGGCCACAACTAATCAAGCTGCTTTTCTACGGAACTCAGAGAACAAGGCTAGGCTTATTCGAATGGTCATGGGCTACTTCCAGGCCGAAGGAATAGCTGCCCTACAGGCAGATGATGATGCTGATGCACTAATCTGCACAACAGCAATTAATTCAAGTATGACCAATTCTAGATTAGTCACAGTAGTTGGTTCTGACACAGATCTGCTGACCATTCTCATCGCACGAGGTAACCCAGGAAAACCACTCTTCTTTCTACGACCTCACGAACAAAAATGCTACAACATACTTAAAATTCAAAAATCAATTTGGCCCATGAAGGATTCCATTCTCTTCCTACATGCAGCAACTGGATGTGATACCACATCAGCAATTTTTAGGAAGGGGAAATCCTCAGCTTTTAAATTGATAAAGAAAAACCATGAACTGCTTTCATTGACTTCCTTATTCAACAGTCCTAAACTTAAACCCCAAAAGGTAATTGAAATTGGGGAGATATTCATGAAGAATCTTTATGGGGGAGAGAAAGTTGACTCCCTAGATGAGCTGCGATATATCCGTTAGAATAAAGAAGTAACCAAAAATCTCTCATCAAAATTTAACCTTGCCGTTCTTCCACCAACGAGTGCAGCAACTTCGCAGCATTCCCTTCGGGTTTATCTTCAAGTTCAACAGTGGCTGGGAAACAACCTAGATCCTACTGAATGGGGATGGGTCATGAAGGAAGGCAGATTAAACCCATTACCTTCAGCACTTCCCGCAGCGCCCGAAGATCTGCAGCTTATCTCTTGTGATTGCAAAATAACTGCAACAAGGAAACTGTGATGAAAGATGTCAGTGCAAGAAGGCAGCTCTCCATTGTTCTAGGTTTTGTTCCTCATGCTTAGAAGAAACATGCACAAATTCAGTTCGTCCAATTAACGGATTTGAAGACGACGATAGTGATTGAATGAGTGGCATTCTGGTACTTTTGTTTTAAGTTTATTTAACACAACATTATTAGCTTATTTATTACAAGCATTTTTTATTGTATTTTTACTTTGGATTTAAATTTTTGTGTCTTGTAATAAATAATTTAAACTTGTTCTAATTTTCTGTCTTTTTTTTTTTTTTTACACAGTCTTCCACAGTTCTATTTCTATATAGAAAAAATGGAATATCTGTCATTTTTTTAAACAAAATTTCAAAAATAATTCGCACAAGTAGGATTACAAACATACAGATGACTTGCCAATAGTTTCTTAAGTACGGCAAAACAGGCTAATGGCCAATGGAATTTTATTAATTTGATGACAAATAAATGAATGTACAACTCATTTGTAGCTTTTATTTTGATAAAAACTAGGTACAGGGCTCGACTAATCGACTGAGGCCTGGGCAGGTATCTCTTTGTGGCACCCCTACACCTTAACGTTCCTTTAGAAGACCATTAGAAAGCCTCAATAGAGAGATTTTTTTAGGAATTTTATTTTTATTTTTCTAGTTTTTTTTTATTTAGTTTTTGAGGCTGTTTCTGGCATGGGGGCTCGGGGCACATACCCCGTGTGCCCTTGCTTAGTCAAGCCTTATGTATACATTAAAACAGATGTAGGTAGAGGTCACAGAATTTTTCAGAAGTAAAAAAAATATCGATATATGATTTAGAAATAGAAAAAAAAAACATTGGACGATGCAAAAAGGTCTTAGCGGCCATCTTTGATTGGCCATTTTGGATAGAAGCACACATGAGAACTTCTGAGACTTTTAAGGTTGTTTTTCACTCGTCATAAGGAGCTAATTCTGAAATTTTCAGCTCATTATGAATTACTTAGCTACCAAACCCTAAATTTACTGGGCTACCATGGGGAAAAATCGTTTCAATTGAATTTTAAAGATGTTACACCCTGTCAAACATAGTCAAATTTATATGCATCAACAAAGTGCACTAAAATATGCATTTTGTAAAGTATGCAGCGAAAAGAATAGTTATTATTCATTTACAGGGTCATACAAAAGAATGTCAATACAAAATAATAAAGGGGGGGGGTTGTTTACGACACATTTTAATTATGGCAAACGATTTCATATATAATCAAAGCTGAGGGCTTAATATGAGTTATTTCATGCATAATACTAGTGCATAGCACGTACAGGGACACACAAAAGATTAGAAATAGTATATTCTATCCGAAGTCAAGTATATTATGGAAGACGGCTGTTAGATGGATGAAATGCATTTTTCATTATGATATACGCTTTTAAGTTTCACTAGATGTATGCATATTATATGGTTTATATAAATGATAATTGTTACACCATTTAGATATACAGGGTTACACAAAAGATCTCGGAAAAGTTACTGAGTATGAGCGTAATTTACTTAAAGGTGGTTTTAAAATATGTTGCCTTTTTACGATGAACTGCATTTAGTTTACTAAGAAATATTTGTAGAATATAGATAGAATGATATATAGGGTCACGCAAAGAACTGGATACCTGGTCGCCTCTGGATGATAATTTCAAGAAATTTGATTTAAGTAGTTTAAAGAGAATTTATTTTTAAACAAAACTTTAGCAAAATATTTTCGTGTATTAAAGGTACTTTGTATTTTACAGGGCTAAACAAAAGTATTCAAGTATGTTTCCATCTTTTGGTATAACTTGCTGAAAGAAAAATTTCAACCAGTTAGGCGTTTTCTTTCTAAACTAAATTTTACCATTATATAGTCTACATATTAACCGACAGATCAAGTACAGGGCTTTTCAAAAGTATTGGAATACATATTTGGATATGAACAATAATACGTCATTTCCCTGGATAACGAAGTTTTGTTAATGATTTCAAGAAGTGTTGGAAAGTGCTTCATAATCTATGCTTAATGCATGATTTTTCTTACTTGTTTTTAATAGAAACCTTCTGTGTCCTTTCGCGAAAATGCTTTAATTAAGTTAGGTAAATATTGCAATTAAAAATAAATGGTGGGAATAACGAAGGAATCTAAACAGCTTAAGTGGAACGTATACACCAATCGCTCGCGTCCTAGGGGTTAAACATTTAGCTAAAGTTTAATCAAAATTTAAATTTTCGCAATTTTTCCAAAAAAAAAAAAAGAATTAAAAAAAATACAATATAGCACCAATTATCCGAACAAATTGGGACGGCCCCTAGTTCCGATAAACAAAGGTTCAAAAAATAGACAAGGCAATTTAAGGCATGTTCCTGACTATACTAAAAAGTAAAAACTTCGTACATACTTTCTTCTGCCGTTCGAGTCATTTCATAGCTGTTTCCAAACGTTAGAAGGCTTCGTTATTTGGTACACCTGGATTGATTTTAGAGCAGTTTTTTTCCTTTTCTTTAAATTCTTTTTCATCATAATTTTTATCCACAATCTCATCATCATTCAAAATCTAATATCCAGGGTCATGTACTTCATTATTAAACCACTCGTTAGTTTCCTTTTCTTCATATTGCTTAGGATTCTTCCTATTTCTTTTATTGTTTCATTTTCCTCATTTTCTGATCCTCTGTCAGTTTTTTTCTTTTTTTTTATTATAATTGGGAGTTCGGTTAAAATTTTATTTTCTGAAAAATAGGCTGTTCGAAAGCCGGGAGTTCGGTTTAAAAAAAAACTTGAGAGAAATAGGCTGCTAGGATAATTGGAGCTCCCGATAATAGGCTCTGTACTGTAATTCCTCAAATGTTTTTCATCAAATTTTGACCTTAAAATGACAAAGAATCTATTAGAATAATGAAATTTATTCTGGGGGAAATTTTTCAAACTTCTGTGCCCAACTGAACGAGGAACATGTTGAATAGCAAGCAAATGTTCTACCATTGATCCACCTAATCTGCTTAAAAACAGAAAAAAAAATCCGCAAATTAAGGTTCTGTCTTAAAATTTAAGTCACATAAATGGTCGGAGGGGATTAAATTAATCCATTTAATTAGGATTATATAGGAGTTTTTCAAAATTTTATGATTTGCATGTGATTGGAGATATTCAACTGTAAGTATGCAAAATATCAAGTCTCTAACTTACACAGTTCCCAAGAAAGAATTCTGAGAGACAAACAGAGGAGTGCTACTAATAGATTTTATTCAGATGGACGAAACTCTAAAAATTAATGTCATTCTGGTCCGATTGGATACAGGGATGTAGCCAGAAGTGCAAATAGGGGGAAGGAGTGGGTCAAGAAAATGTAAGGGGAGAACACTTATATTTTCTTTTTCGCTTTTTTTTCTATGACAAATGCACACAAACACGTTTAAGGCACTATGTTTTTTTTATTATTAAATGGTTTGTAATAACTTCTTTAATGCTAAGAAAAGAATAGGATGCAGAATGAAAAATTCGATTGCATAGTTAGTGCAAAATTATACATCTTATTAGCTTCATATTTGCAAATAGGATGTGCGAGGGTTGAAACACTTATTTACACTTTTTGTACAAATGCTACAATTTTGAACTTCCGCAAAACGTGGGACTTAAAACTAAATTCGATTTTTTAACAAAACTTTATTTGGATTTTTGGAACAGAAATTCCCTTAATGACCTTGAAATCTTTTCCAAGGGAGGTTCAAAATCTTTTTGTGGGGCTGACCCCCCTAATCTCCCTAGTTAAAGCCCGGATTCGATAAGATGAAAAAAGGCCTCGCAAAAATTCTCGCACACGGCCTCGCCTTTGCTAGGGACGGCTCTGGGTAGACGTGTAAATTGGAATTAAGTAGCCATAGAGTAGTTACATTAAAGGGAAATAGAAAAATCTGCTATTATATTGAATTTTTCAATGTTCGTTTCAATTTGTGTTATTTTTATGTGCGTTCGTAATTATGAAAATACGTAGCACCAATAGTTGTCGTTCAGTCCGTCCGTCTGTCTGTCTGTCCGCATATAACAACGCAAAAACTACCCAACCGAATCGTTTGAAATTTTAAATATATAATTATTGCATAATTTTGTCGAGTCATTTAAAATTTTATGAAAATCGGATGCATAGATCAATTACAGGGACAATCAAAAGTACTTCGTTACATTACGGTCAATGGGGAAAAATGTTTCAAATGCATTTTAATCGTTTGAAATTTTAAATATATAATTATTGCATAATTTTGTCGAGTCATTTAAAATTTTATGAAAATCGGATGCATAGGTCAATTACAGGGACAATCAAAAGTACTTCGTTACATTACGGTCAATGGGGAAAAATGTTTCAAATGCATTTTAATCGTTTGAAATTTTAAATATATAATTATTGCATAATTTTGTCGAGTCATTTAAATTTTTATGAAAATCGGATGCATAGATCAATTACAGGGACAATCAAAAGTACTTCGTTACATTACGGTCAATGGGGAAAAATGTTTCAAATGCATTTTAATCGTTTGAAATTTTAAATATATAATTATTGCATAATTTTGTCGTGTTATTTAAAATTTTATGAAAATCGGATGCATAGATCAATTACAGGGACAATCAAAAGTACTTCGTTACATTACGGTCAATGGGGAAAAATGTTTCAAATGCATTTTAATCGTTTGAAATTTTAAATATATAATTATAACATAATTTTAGCGAGTCATTTCAAATTTTATGAAAATTGGATGCATAGATCAATTACAGGGACAATCAAATGTATTCCGTTTCATTAAGGTCAATGGGGGAAAATGTTTCAAATGTATTTTAAAGATGTTACACTTATTTAAATATAATAATACACATGATATACATGAACCTATGAAGTATATATATTAAAATATACATTCTGTATAATCTGTGATGCAAAGAATATTTATTATTAAAATACAGGGTCACACAGAAGTATTCCACTACATAATGCTATAAGGGAAAACATTGTTTGGGGCGTGTGTTAATTATGTTAAACTATTTCACATTTTATGAATACGTTGATAGTGTTATGATATACGTTGCTGAGGTGTAATAAAAGTTTCTTCCTGTATATTTACAGGAACACAAACAAGATTTCGACCACTATATTATATCTTAAGTACTGTCTACTATAACAGCAAGATCGGAATATTTTTAAAACTTCGCTAGTACGAACGCACCTCATTTGTTACGCTTCAAGTGCAATTTCCATCTTGTAAAACTTATAAACGTAAAAACATGTCTGTATTAAAATAAAGTTTCGCTTTGCATGTATAGGATGTCAAGAAAAATTTATCGAATGTAAGTCTAAAAATTTAAATGAGGATATTCCAAGGACTTCCTGATGTGTCTGAGACTCAGAATTTTAAATTTCTGATGTATAGTTGAGTTTTTAATTAAAATTCAAAAAAAATTCTCACCAAAAACTCTTCTTTTTTTCTTCCCACCGTTGGCGTATGCACAGAAACCGATTTCATGGTTCGTACGCTATTGAAAAAGTAGTAAAAGTATTGGATAAAAAGTACTCATTTTCAAGGAATCAAAAACGCTGGAAATTTTCCAAAAATGTAATAGTCTTTTAAGTTTGAAAATGCTTCATCAATCGCATCTGAAAAAAAATTACGAATTTCCATGTGATTTATTTCGAATTTTCCTAAAATGTAAAGCATTCGGTGACGAAAAAAAAAATAGTCATGAGACCAAAAATTTGGACATGAATCAGCTCTTCACAGTAAAGTATCGCGAATTTCGAAAATGGTCGCAAAAAATATCAATTTTGTTAATCGTTCGCATAAAAAATCGGTAACATCGCCAAAGAATAACTGACAAAACGCGAATTTCGTCACAAAATCGTGGATAAAATGCGAATCTCATCAAAAGGTCGCAAAAAAAACTCGTATTTTGTCAAAGAATAGAACGAAACGAAAATTAAGAAACGAACGAAAATTAACGAAACAAAGAATAGAATAACGAAAATTCCGTGAAAGGATCAGAAAAAAAGCGATTTTTATCAAAAATCGCCATAAAAATAAAAATTTTTTTAAAGGGCTGCGAAAAAAGTGGAAATTTATGAAAGGATTGCGCAGAAAGAAAGACGAATTTCATCAAAGAATCGCAGAAATAGCACACATTTCGCCAAAAGATCGCAAAATTTGCAAATTTTGTTGAATATCGCGAAACAATTCGAGTTTTGCCACACTATGGCAGAAAAATACGAATGTTGATAAAAAAAAATCGTGAAAAAAGCAAATTTCGTCAAAAAATTGCCAAAATAAAACAAATTTTGTAAAAAATGCGAAACCTTTTTTGTCAAAGACTGGCAAAGAAAACGCAAATTTTGTCAAAAAAAATCGAGAGAAAAACGCGAATTTTGTTAAAAATCACGAAAAAACACGAATTTTGTCAAAAAATTGGGAAAAAACGCAAATTTTGTTAAAGAATCAAGGGAAAAAAGGAAATTTTATCAAATGATCGCGAAAAAACTCGAAATTATCAAAGGATTGCAGAAAAAAGGCAAATTTTGTCAAAAGATCGCGGGAAAACGAAAATTTCTGACAAAAGATAGTGCAAAATCGAAATTTCTGTAAAAAAGATCGTGGTAAAACGTGAATTTTGTTTTAGGATTCTGAAAAATACAAAATTCTGCTAAAGAATCGTGTTAAAAAGCATGAATCGCGAAGTATCGCGAAAAAAAGAAAACTTTTGTCGACAGATAGCGGGAAAAAAATTAATTTCGTCAAAAAGTTGCGGAAAAAACCATAATTAGCATCAGAAAAAAAAATTTCTCCCTACCTCTCGAGCTTTGACACATTTTCTGACTTAACTGTAAAGATTTAAAATTGAGAAGTTTGAGTGTTGAAGAGATTTGGAATCAATTAGTGTTTTCCATTTTCGATATGTAAATTACTTGCCGACAATTAAGTAATTCCTGTTACGACTTCAGGTTTTTATATTTTTCTGTGATGTCGCTTCTGGAAATTCGATTCAAAACGCTGTCTTTATCAGTATTATCTCAAAGGTACGTTGTCTTTATCGAAAAATTGATAATGCCATTCGATTACATAGTTTCTGAATAAGAACACTTACTAATCTTAAGCGTTTCCGAAAAGAAATGAATTTAGAAGAATGAAATGAATTTAGATGAATGAAATGAATTTAGATCCATGTCTTCCGGAAGCAAAGTGGTGCATAAACCAATAATAAATACCACTAGTGGTTGACTCGTAGACTTAGCATTATGTTTTCCTGCACACAGTTTTCCGTGTTTTCATACTTTTGATTGTACGGCAAACATAATAACAGGCATACGAGTGAGCCATTAGTGGTATTCATTTTTGGCTTATGCATCACTTATCTTCCGGCAGACATGGAGATTAGATTCCCCTAGGACTACTCTTCCATAATATAAAGGTTTTTTTCTTGTGCCCGATGACTTGGGGTTTTTTGCGGTCGGCTCTTGGACTATAAGAGATATAAAGATTGTGAATTCACTATTTTAAATTATCTTTTTAAAGAAATGAAATGAGTAATTTCGGATTTTTCCTTATCTCTTCGTTTTTGGTTTAATTTTTTTAATATTACAAATTTTATATATTTAAGTGTATATGTGTGCACGCGATGATTGGAAAGGGGGGAGGGGTATAATTTTCTAGAAAAGTACTTTGAACTTTTGCCCCCTTAGTTTTAGAGCCCAAGTTACGCCTATGAGCAGGTTCCCTTTCAATTTTGAAATATTCCGCCGGAAGAAGGCACTACAATAATGATTTTTGTACCATTTTCAATATTATATACCGACTAAAAGTGTATGAAGTTATGCATCGAATTGATCAAAATTTTTTGTGTAAGTATATGGCTATGGCTAGTTGGTCCTCCCTGAATTTGAAAAAAAATCCTCCTGAAGAGGACGCTGCAATAGCGATTTTTGTGTCATTTTCAATATTGTACCACCTATAAGTGTATGAAGTTATGCATAGAATTGAACGAAATTTTTAAGTGTTTGGCTATGGCTAGTAGGTCCACCCTGAATTTGAAAAAAAATCCGCTGAAAGGGGGCGCTATAATCCCGATGTCTGTGCCATTTTCATTATTTTTGCCATCAAAAAGTGTATGAAGTTATGCATAGAACTGAACTAAAATTTTTGTGTATGGTTACTTTTGGGTATGGCATGTAGGTCCTCCCTGAATTTGAAAAAAAAATCTGACTATCATTCTATAGTCCATGGGCTCGTGCAGAGACGGAAACTCGTTTTTATTTTGATTAATTGACTGAAGCAGAAATTTAACATGAAAATCAAAGTTGGTATAGTATTGAAATAAACTTATTAGAGCATTAACATGTGTAACTATTTTTTTTTTAATATTAAACTGCACGTATGAGATAGAAGAAAGTTTTGGGATTGGCACATCCAACTAGTTTTTAAATAATTTAAAATCGAATAGTGGGAAGGAGTATTTTTTTATTATTGCTTTGAAAGATTTAAATAATTGTTTAACCTATCCATATTATTAATTAATATAAGAATATATTTTGGACTGCACAAATGAAATGATAAATAAACCATTAAAAATCAACAAATGTAAATTTGCAAGTAAACTCTGTAAATGCAATTGAGATCAAATTTTAAAAAAATACATATACAATTTATTTTCATTTAAAAGTTTTCAATACATGCATATATATGCTTAAAAATACTAAAATTAACTTCATAAAGAGTAAAGTTTTGAAACAATATATTTTATATGCTGTTTGAGATATAGTTCTTAGTTACCACTACAGCATTTGCCTTCATTTTATTTTACTTCTAATGCTGCATAGATCTTGGTTGCATCCTAATATCACTGCATTATGAATAGAAATTTTTTTAAATATTAGATTAATTTTGCAGGAAATTTTAGTTTACTCAAAATGATTACATCTAATAGTTAATATGCTTTTGATGATTTAAAACATAAGATTAATATAAAACAAATAATTAATGCATGTATGAAATTAATTATTATTACTTCTCTCCTGATAACTTCAAACCATATAAAGAAATAGCAAGCAATTGAATGAAATATTTCAGAGTATAATATGTGATTTATTCTCTTTCCAGATATTATTATAAGAGCCAAGTTCTCTTACCAGTATTTGGACGCCGCCTGGTGTATAAGTTTGGACCTAATGCTACAGGCTGGAGACCTATTTTGCATCCATCTCAAGTCATATGAAATTTCTTAAGATGCAAAGTTAATTTTAAGTGTGTTATTATTACATCAGATTTCTATGTATTTTTCGTTATCTTTTTACACTGTACACTACTAACATATAGATTTAACATTCAACAAATGTCATTCTTGATATTTCAAACATGATACATTGTTTAAAATATACTTTATGTAGATATTATTGTTTAAAATGTATAAATACAAAAATTTTATGAATTTATATTTTGGAGGTATATGCTGTTACCAAAATGGACTTTACTGCAGATTTTATTTTCATTCTCAAATGTTCTGTAGAAAAAATTCATATTTTGTCAATAAATACATTATTAAAAAATGTGCTTTTGGTATGTTCAATTATTTCTACAAAACAAAACAAAATACTATATATTTTTTTTTAAGTATAGAAAAAGTTACATAAGAAAAATCAAAGTAATATACATTTAAAATTTCATTTTTATGAACTCTTTTATCTATCTATGTTTTTGTTTTACTTTTAAAATCGTCATATCTATAACACATACGAGTCCTTTTGACTATTACATAACATTCTGAGATAATTAATAACCAACAACTAATATAAATTAGCAGCAAAGAAACAATAAAAATTAATTAAAAATTCTTCTTATCAACTTTAAAAATTTAAAAGTTTAATACAATTTATATGGGATGAAAATGATTACATTTAGATAATTAAAATAAGTGGCTTAAATCAACTTTTTTCTTTTCTTATTCGTTGATTAAAACAAAAAAATTTAGATGGTGCCAGAGAGTATTAAAATTAATTATGAACATAATTTGCAATATTTCCAAAGATAGAATAATGAATAATTGCTAATTATAAATAAATAAGAAATAACTGCTTACAAGCTTAATCCTTTAAGAGTAAGTAGTTAGTCCCTTAATAAGTAGTTATCTTATAAATAAGTTTATATCATGCATAAAAAGCATTTTATTTAAAATTGATATTTAATAAATGTATTACAATTCACATAGTAATAATAAATTTTTAAGAAATAATAAAATTTCCCATACTTTAATATAAAAAAAGCATAATACATTTCTCTAAGATCAGTGATTCCCAACTTGGGCTACAAGTACACTTTTTTTTTTTTTTTTTGGCAGTTTGTTTCTTAATTAGATGCACATGGACTCTGCCTGCAAGAGCTACCAGACCAGTAGGACAGCCTACGGAAGCAGTTTTTAACAAGTGGCGTATAGTAGAAAGATGAGCTCTCATCTCCCACTGCAAAATTATGTCCGCCTTGCTTTTTCAACACACAATTTCCCCTTCCTCGCTATGACTTATCTTTTCGGCCAACTCATGAAATAACTGCTTTTCCCTCAAAATTGCCTCTATCTCAGTTATGCACAATACAAAATTTAGTGACAAAAACATTAGCCCCATACCGCTTGGCACGACAGGTAACGTAGTGTGCGACGTCAAATTACGCAACCCAATAGAATTAGGCAATTACAACTTAGTCCCTTATGCTCGTACTCACCATCTACCTCCAACCTAGAAATCCTTGGTCGGACACTCAAATGAAATTTGAGAGAAAATTTGATTGGGCATTATCAAGGAGACATCCAATCAGCATTAAAGGTAAATACAGTTTGAGCGTTCGACCGAGGTTTTCGATATAACTCGGGGTCGAAGTATATGATGAATAGGTGAACACGAGCGTTAATTAGTTAGCCGACTTGGATGCTTGTCTAATGGATTGTTCAGTGCGACGATCAGGCGAAAATCGCCCCACTTTTCCGGCAACACAAAACCGTTCGGCCGGGCCAAATCCCGGCAGATAGGAGCCTGATCAGTGGTCTTCGATTGCTCCTAGGGATATGTGGCAGACCTGCTGGGGGCTACGTGAAAATAATAATGATAATGGTGGAAATCACTAAAAGGGTTTAAATAAAAACACATGAAATAAATTAATATATTTTTTTATTATAAAGTTAGTCTTATGTGTAAATTCAATATATCAATCTCAAAATGAGGGAAAAGAATCACTAAGCCTAGTAATAGTAAATCACTAATAATGCAATGTCAATAGCTCCACTCTCAGATAACTATATTGCATTAGTACTTACATATTTTCCTATATCTTCCCAAAATCTTCAATTAATTATGATGCAATAGTCTTAATCCACTAATTTCTTATTCTTTCGTTTTTAATAATAATCGTAGAACACATAAATTACATCAGAGGTACTGGTAATGCTTTTTGTTAAAGCATGTTATTTTCGTCTTCAAATGGGGGGGGGGGGGGGGTTCTATCAATTACATATGTTAATCAAAAAGCTTCCCTCATTTTAATTACCACTTAATAAAATTTTAATTTATCTTTACTTATTACTTCAACTTGTGCGTTTACTTATTTGTGTGATTTTGTTCTTTTAATGTTAATTTTTGTTCATTTTAATTAAATTTCTTTAACTGATATATTGACTTTTCTTAATGTTTGACTAATATTATAAAAAGAAATATTAATTTTAAAATGAAATGTTAGAAAATAAAAAATGCTAGAAATATCAATGTAATTTGTATCAATTTATTATATGTGTGTGATAAGATTACTAGTGAAAAGAAAGCATGTTTGCGTTATCTAGTTGAGTGTAGAAGGAAAGGATTCCTATACTGAATCCAATATGTTCAGTAGTTAAAAAAGTATCATTAGACAATCTGGTAGTTTCAGATTTGTTGATGCAGACTTGAATTGGGCATTTTGGACGTATTCACTGTACAGTCTTTCATGCAAAGCTAAATTAGCGAGAGAAAAATTAATAATTTAATCCCGACCCGAACTTAAAAAATATTTTTGAAAATAAAGAAAGAAAAAAAGAAAAAAGAAAGAAAAAACCCGAACGAATTCTGAAACCAACAAACATATGCCAAAGAACCATAACCCGATCTGAGCAAGACAAAATAATTTCCGTGGACATGAACCCGAACCGAACCTAAATATTACATTTGAAAAAAAACCCGAAATATGACCCGAACGAAACCTGAGACCGACAAAAATAATCCAAAAAACCATAACTCCATCCTTATAATCAACAGAAATTTCTCATTAAAAAAGATTTATAAGATAAAAAGAATATTCTTTGTACTAATAAAAATACATCTCCTAGCAAAAACTCATTTTCTATATTTGAGTAAATAATTTTAATTTGTTTTCTTTTGCATAATTTTAGGTCATATTTTTAATATAAATTTTTCCTTTATGTTAATTTTTTTTTTTTGATAACTAATATTTAAAATGGACACGAACATAGGTACATTATTGTTTCAAGATTGTAGCAGCTAAGGTTATTTTCGAATAAGAGCTGCTATTTTTTCATACATGTTTGTTTGTTTGGAGGGGGTTTTTTTTAGACTTATATCGGCTGAGCTGTTGTCTCGAATGATCCAATTTGTGAAAAAACATCAACCAAGATCGAGAAAGAGATTAAAAGCGGTCAATACTATGTAGGAATTTAAGAGGTGATATCCGAAAAGATTCAGAATTGCAAAATTCCTTAGAGAACTCAATGAAAGAACGAAAACAAGCTCCACTCAGCGTGGAAGGATCCCAACACAGATTACGATGCGATTGATATTTTCGACAGGAAAAAAGAATATGCTCCAGGGAGTCAGAAACATGGCACCTGCTGTCTTCGTTCATCAGGCCGAAACGAGAAAGGATGGCAGGGGTGATCAACATCTTGCTTAAAAGACGCGAAATGAGGACATCATCTCTAAGATTCGACGCCCAAGCGTACGTCTGCTTGACCAGAGGGATATTACCATGAGAGCTAATATATTTGCTCGATCTGTACTGTTGGTTAAGGGTATGATAGATTTTTTTCTTTCTATAATGGATGAGATCCTCAGGTGAAATCCAATTCAGCAAAACATCAGAGTCACTTACGCCTTTAGCGGGACTATCTGCTTTTTCGTTGAGGTGAATTCTACGATGACCCGGCACCCAGCATACCCAGATACTCGGAGAATGCTAAGCAATCCTTTGAATCTTATTAAAAAGCCACAAAATGACTCTAAGTGACCTGAGAGAAACAGACTGAAGGGCGGTGAGTACCGATAGGCTGTCAGTAAGTAGCAGAATTGGATGACCCAAGGAGACTAGTTCGTCTAAAGCAGTGCCAATGGCTATAGCCTCAGCTGTAAAGACGGAGTTTATTGTGGGAATTCTGTAACAGAACTGAGAGGTTTCCGAGCACCCTGCAATGGAAGTATTAGATGAGACTTTAGACGCGTCAGTAGACCTGCCAGCCGTTGGTGAAATTTTGCATGAAATCCTGGAAGAGCGGGACGATGATGCTGCCATCAAGATATTTATTCTGGAAAGGAAGGTCTTCTAAGTGAAGTTGCACAACTTCCTGGCTACTCGGGAAAGGCATCTGGAAGGGAATCAAATGTTCAAGTCGACCGTCAATTTCTTCTAAGATGATAGCAATGCCGGGGATGCTTTCCACCAAGCAAAAAATGTTGCCCTCTTGAAAATCCCAGAAAGGAGACTTGCTGCCAAAAGAACAATGCTTTATCCAGAAGCGAAACGCCAACGAGTTGATTCTATCAGCCAGCAAGGGGGAGCCAGCTTGATGACGAAGAATAATATTTATTTCGGGAGGCCGAGAGTCGTCCTGAAAGCAGTAGTCTGCAACATTTCAAGCTTCATGAGAATGGAGTCACATGCCGATAACAGAGTGACCGCGCCATATTCTATAATACTCTGGATGGAGGGGTTGGCCAGAGTGAGAAGATGATAGGATCGGGCACCATAACGAGTATTGCAGAGGGCCTTTAGGATATTGATACGGTTAAAAACTTTCTTCTGGATGTAATCTGAGTGTTTGCGAAAACCCGCACGTCTTGTAATATAAAAACCTTGAAACTTTATTTCATCACACCACTCAATCAGACCTCCATTGATCCTAAAATCGAATTCAGTCTCCACGTCTTCTAGAAAGGTTGATGCCGTGACATTTATGTGGGCGTATGGACATCTTCCAATATTGGCACCATTGAGCAATTAAACGAAGGGCTTCTTGGAGTTTAGTTTGGCATAAGAGCAATGAGGTAGCTGCACAGTAAATGAAGATGTCATCTGCGTATAGCAAGTACTTGACTCCAAGTCCATTCAAAACTTCAAAGAAATCGTCCATGAAAATGGAGGACAAGATAGGACTTAGAACTGCCCCCTGGGGCACCCCTCTTCCAATGTTGCGATTTGAAGAAAACATCCCGCTCCAAAACACCTTGATGCTTCTATTCTGCAGGAAACGGTGAAGCCAGCGAAGGATCAGACCTGTAATTCCAATTTGTGCGCACTTCAAGATGAGGCCGTCCACATAAACTGAATCGTATGCAGCCTGCACGTCTAACGATATCCCTACAATGAATTTATTATCCTTCTTTGCAAGAACGGTGTCAAGATGTAGCATCTGCAGGGCGGTCTGGCTATCCCGGAAAGGCTGGAAGCTTAGGTGCTTATGGCGGAGGATGTTATTTTGAAGTAAGTAGTTGCTTATGCGATTTGCAATCATGCGTTCACAGATCTTGCACATTTCAGAGGTCAGAGCTATCGAGCGATATGAGGCAACATCTTTTTTTGATTTCTCAGGCTTCAATATAGGGATAATAACAGCAGATGTCCAATTTAGAGGAATTTCTCCAGAGCGCCAGAATTCATTATAAATTTGAAGTAGGTGCATCATAGACTGCTCATTCAACCCCTTAAAGAAGGCCGCAGTGATCTTATCTTCACCAGGGAATGAGGATTTGGTGCGGCGGATAGCTTCCTTTAATTCGATTATCTCAAAGGGGCGATTTAATTGGGTACATCCATCTCCACCGTAATCCAACGGGATTGGCTCATGAACTACGTCTTCGCTAAAGTGATCAGCCAAGATTTCAGCCTGAGAGACAGCATCAGAGATCAGGGTCCCATCCTGGGCGAGGCAGAAATGAGCATCAGGGGGAGAACAAGAGCGATTTTTGATTTTCTTAAAAACTTTGTATAAGATGCGAGGATCGTATGCATTCTTGCAAGCCGAATCCCAAAAATGAAGCTTGGCATCCTTGATGACTTGACGAAGTTTCGCAGCCACTTTCTTATACTTCATCCAGTAGTCCATGGACACGAGTTGACGAGCTTTCCGCAGCAGAAACTTTTTTTGTTTGTAAAGGTTATTGTATCTTGCTGACCACCAGGCAGGAGTACCTTTAGGATGCGGAGTATTAGATATTTTTATGTTTCCTCATGAGATTCTGTACCAAACTAATGAAGGAATTGTAGTCAGCACTTGACTGGGAGGCGAGAGTAATATTAGCTTCTTGACAGATGCTGTCCATCTAAAATGAGAAAACTGAGGATGAACAGGAGGCGAAAGAGTTACAGAGATGGAGACGGGAAGATGATCACTGTCGAACGGATCATCTACAACATGGATAGAGGAGCAGGCTAAAAGGTCAGCAGAGCATAACGACAAGTCAATGAGGGAACAAACTCCACCGGGAGATACATGGGTTGGCGACGTAGTATTTAGAAGGCAGAAAGAACTATCTGCCAGCCAATTGACAAATTCTTCACTGACACTAGAGAAAGAAGGAGCACCCCAAAGAGGGTGGTGCAAGTTAAAGTCACCCAAGATGAAGGAGGGACCCGTAACAGCCTGACACACCTTAACCAAATCATTAACTACCTTGCCTGAGCTAGAGTAAATGTTAATAAGATTAATGGATGAGCTGCCTTGATGAATACAAACACCCATGATTTCATTAGTAAAACTGAGAGAAGAGAAGTCGAGAAGGAAAGAGGACAATGTTGAATTAACAGCAATAATTAAGCCACCACCTCGGCGGTCAGTTCTGTCTAAACGGTAAACTATTTTGCCAGGAATGTTAAAGTCTTGTCAGAAGTAAGATATGTCTCTTGGAAGACCAACACATCAGCGGTGGTGAAAGGGGAACAATTTAGCCAGGCTGTTTTATTACTGACTGTCACGTGAGCAGTTTATACATTTCTACTGCCACGTAACAGTTTATGTATTACTACTTCAACTTACTTCATGTCTCGAGTGTTCTAATAAATTCAATGGTTTAGTTATGTTCAACTCGGTATTTGCTCTCTCTTATTATATTTTAACATCTAGAGTTAATAAGATGTTACATGGTGTCAGAAGAGTTGAAAATTAAATAGTGTTGTTACTGACCTTTTGTTTTAAAAAAATGCAAAGAGAACAAAGAGAATCTACCAATGCTCGCCTTCCACCAGAATTGGAAGTTACAGAAGATAATATAGACATTAAATGGAAGGTTTGGAAACAGGCTTTTAAATTTTATGCAATTGCTACGCAGTTAAATACTAAACCAGCTGAAGAGGCTGCTACTTTTATGTCAGCTATAGGACCTGCTGCAATACTCATATTTAATACATTTAATTTGACGCAGCAAGAGCAGCAGAATGTAGAATTAATCAAGCAGAAGTTTAACGAATATTTTTCTCCACAAGTTAATGAAACCTAAACCCGATATGTATTTTTTACGTGCATTCAAGGTAAGCAAGAAACTTTTGATTCTTACATTACTAAGTTGCGCACAAAAATTAAAGATTGCGCTTTTGGCGATTTGCAAGATAGTTTATTACGCGACCAAGTAGTTCGTAGTATTAATTCAGATAAAATGCGTGAATTATTATTGGCTGAAAAAGATTTAACTTTAAATAAAGCAATTGATATATGTAGAGCTAGCGAACAAGCTACTTTTCAATTAAAAGAAATGCATGCAGTTGTTGATAATACAGAAAAAGATATTATGATGATTCGGAATTCTAAATTGAAATCCGATACTAAATTTGATATAGCGGTTCGTGAAAATAAAAACAAGCCAAAATTCAATAAAGCAAATAAAATATGTTGGCGATGTGGTTTAAAGCATGAATTTCGTAATTGACCAGGCTTTAATGTCACTTGCAATCTCTGCTCGTTAAAAGGACATTATGTGCGTCAATGTAAATTTAAAAAGAAACACGGATCTAAGAAACGAGTCATACAGGAACTTTCAGAAGTTTCTAATAATAGTGAAGATGAGATTAATCATTATTTTAGCAATACATTGCACGTTGGAGAACTTTTGCGTTCACAGAATAATGCTTTGTTAACAACCGTAACTTTTCAAAATGGAATAGCTGTGAAATTTAAATTAGATACTGGCGCTGAAGCGAATGTTATCACAGAAAGTTTGGCTAAAAAGCTTAAAGCTTTTATACACGACTCTAAAGTAAAACGCTTAAAGTCTTTTAATAATGGGTTTACACCAGAGATTGGCGAAACCGATATCAAGTGTATTGTTCAAAATGTGCCAGTTGATCTGAGATTTTTAGTAGTTAATGGAAATTTTAATTGTATATTGGGATGTTCTACATGTGAAAAACTTGGCTTAGTCAAACGTACTCCTGAATCTGTACAGATTAATGAAATGGGAACTGAAATACCAGATGCAGTTTTTCAAGGCATAGGTTGTTTAAAAATTTTTGAATACGATATTGAACTTCAAGATGGCGCAAATTTGAAAATTCATCCACCTCGACGAATTCCGTATGCAATTCGTGATACTGTTAAAAACGAAATTGATCTTATGGTTAAAATGAAAATTTTAAAACCGGTAACGCACCCAACTCCTGCTGTCAGCCCCCTAGTAATTGTAAAGAAAAGTGATAGAATACGTTTGTGTTTAGATCCAACTGATATCAATAAAATTATAAAACGGCGTCATTTTCCTCTCAAAACAGTTGAAGAGATAGCAGCTCGCATTGGATCGGCAAAGTATTTTACGATACTAGATGCTAAAAAAGGATTTTGGCAGATTCCCGTGACTAGAAGAACATCAGATTACTTAACAGTTAATACACCCTGAGGAAGATATTCCTTCTTAAGAATACCATTTGGGCTTGCATCAGCCCCAGAAATATTTCAGCAAATAATGCATTCGCTCTTAAATGAATTTGAAAATACAGAATGTTCCATGGATGACGTATTATTATGGGCAGACACGAAAGAAGAGCTAAGAAGATTAACTGTGAAAGTGATTAGACGTCTTTATGATGCTGGACTACGTCTAAACAAAGAAAATTGTGAATTTGAGAAGACAAAAATTAAATTTTTAGGTCATATTTTTACATCTAATGGAATAGAAATAGATCCATCAAAAGTGAAAGCTATTGAACAACTGAAAACACACATCTGTATCTGAATTGCAAAGATTTATTGGAATGATTAACTACGTATCAAAATTCATACCAAATTTCTCTGAAATCACAGAGCCTTTACGTAGATTATTACACAAAAATGTATTGTGGCAATGGTCTGAAGATCAAGAAAAGTCTTTTCTTAAATTAAAAAATATTCTTAAAAATACGCCAAAGTTGGCTTATTTTAATGTTAATAAACCTACAGTTGTCTCAGTCGATGCCAGTTCACATGCAGTTGGTGCTGTGCTTCTTCAAAATGGTAGACCAATTGCGTATGCGACTAAAGCATTAACAGAATCACAACGACGATATCCTCAAATTGAAAAGGAATGCTTTGCTATTCGTTTTGGGTGTAAAAAGTTTCACGATTATATTTAGGGTAAACTTGTTACAATTGAAACTGACCATAAACCGCTAGAAGCCATTTCAAAGAAATCCTTACAAGCAGCTCCTGCACGTCTTCAAAGAATACTTTTTGATGTTCTTCAGTATTATCCCAAGATAGTATACAAAAAGGGTAAAGATATACCGATTCCAGATGCTTTAAGTCGTGATTGCAATATTGATCTTGTAGAAGATGAAGAGATAGAAACTTTTGAAGTTGTATGTGATGTTCCTCTTCCGTTGTTGACTTTTTCTGAATTACTGAATGCGGTAAATGAAGATTCTGAATTGCAAGAGTTAAAACGTTTAATTCTTGATGGTTGGCCATCTAGTATTAACTCAGTTTCTCCAGAACTTCGGAAATACTGGAACTTCAGAGAAGAATTAGCAGTTTATGAAAATTTGTTATTCAAATCAGAACACTTAATAGTTCCATCTGCATTAAAGTCAAAGTATTTAAATTTAATCCATCAAGGACACTTAGGAATTAATTTGTCTTTACATCGTGCTCGAGAAATTATATTTTGGCATGGAATGACCCGTGATATTGAGCTCTTTATACAAAAATGTCCTGTTTGTCAACAGACAGCTCGTTCCCCAAATACAGAGCCATTGCAAATGAAACCTGTTCCTCAATTCCCGTGGCAACGAGTGGCTACTGATATGTTTGAATTTTCTGGAAACCATTATTGTCTTGTTGTTGATAGTTACTCAGGATATTTTGATTTTAAAAAACTAGTGCATCCTTCATCACATTCGGTAATAGAATATTTGAAAGATGTGTTTGCAACTCATGGAATTCCAGATATTTTGGAATCTGATAATGGATCACAATACTCATCAGATGCATTTCAGAAATTTACTAAAGATTGGAAAATACAGCATATTCCATCTAGCCCGCATTATCCTAAATCTCATGGTCTAGCGGAACGCTACGTTCAAATAGCAAAATTGATTTTAAGAAGATGTGCTATAGATCGTACAGATGTCAGATTGGCACTTTTAAATTGGAGAAACACTCCGCGTGAAAATTTGCCTTCTCCAGCTCAACGTCTTTTTGGAAGACCTACTCGAAGTTTAATACCTATACATCCCTCTTTACGTTTGCCTCGAATGTCATCTACCGTTCCTCTTCAATTAAGAAGAGAAAAGCAATGTGCAGTTTCGACCACTAATTCAAGAAATGAATCTCCACTGCTGAATAAAGGCCAATCTGTCAAGCTTCAAACTGATCATCGTACTTGGATTCCTGCTACTGTGTCAGATGCTGCTGATACTCCACGTTCTTATTATGCCACCACTCCTACTGGCAAAACTTTTCGTTGAAACAGTACCCAACTACGTCCAACAAAGGCTGTGATTGTACCCGATCGCCAGGTTGCTGTTAATGCTTCAAATTTTGTTCGATCGGAGAATGGTAACAATGCGTCAGTTGACCCTCTTCCTGATGTTCCTCGTCCAACTTTTACTCCGCCCAAATCTAAAACAGTGATTACCCGCTCCGGAAGAGTTGTTCGTCCTCCAGAACGTTTGAACTTATAAAATAATTTTTAGTCTTATCTTTTTTTATTGTAAAGGGAGATGTCACGTGAGCAGTTTATACATTTCTACTGCCACGTAACAGTTAATGTATTACTACTTCAACTTACTTTATATCTCGAGTGTTCTAATAAATTCAATGGTTTAGTTATGGTCAACTCGGTATTTGTTCTCTCTTATTTTATTTTAACATCTAGAGTTAACAAGATGTTACACTGACAGACCTGCAATTCCAATGGAGAAAATTAAGACCCATAGGGAAAAAACACAAAAAAGATAAACACAGATGAAAATATACAGTGAAAATAAGCCCTACCCAGGTGAAATACAGTTCGTATCCACCAATAAAAAAGAATAAAAACCTTGTAAAAACAGGAGAGTTTCATCATCTTGGACTTCCACCCTGGTTCGAGCGTTTCTGTCTATCAGGCGAACTATCACTTAACTTGGCTAGGACGTTCATGATCATGGTGGATAAGGTTGTAATAGACTCGATTATTTTATCTGTTTGCTGATTGGACTGATTTATTATGATTTTAATCATGGCGTTGGTACGGTTTTCAAATATTTTTTGAAGTTGATCTGTCTGTTTTTTGTGAGCTTGGTTCAGTTTTTTGCTTGAATTGACGTCTCGCGTCAATGAATGAAAGGAAGTTTCGACATTTAAACTTAAGCAGTTCACCTCCTTGAGGCGATGAGAACACTGGAGATAGTCAGCGCGATGTTCTTGGCCGCAATTGCAGCACTTCATGGGCTCTTGACATTGCCCCGTATGCTGAAAACTACATGTCACGCAAAGTTGTTCGGATGGACATTTCGCAGTAGCATGGTTGAATTTAAAGCACTTCATGCATTGTCTAGGTCGATCAATAAATTGATTTATTTTTTTCTATTGTCATCCGAATTTTAATTTCAGAGGGGAGTTCCTAAAATTGTAACAAGTACTGGAGAGACTAAATTTTTGCTATCTTTGCCGATGAATCTTCGTAATTCGAAAACATGAACGTTATTTGAATCCATTATTTCTTATCCTATCTCTGACAGTGGTATGTCGACAGGAACGTTGAATAATAAAAAACGATTTGTTATATTTTCAAAAATAATTCTGGAGGAGACTTCTGCTCCCAAAAAAGAAGACACCCTATAGATATCGATAGCACATGACACATCTTTCGTGCTAAAAATAATACTGCCAGTACGGGTGTATCGAACATTATCGATATTTTTTAAATGTTCAATTTTGGACATGATTTCAGTTTGAACAGCACGAGGGTCGCGCTTTGGAACAGCAGTAGTCGAACTACTAGCTAAAAAAATATTAAATTTGTTTCCGCCATTTTTTGCTGCCATTTGCAGCAGAAAATCATTCGGTGCTAATAACCGAGCCACATTTTGATTACTTTTATCAAATTCCAGAATACTATCTTGGGAGTCTAGCATTTCAACATTAACGGGCGTTGCATCTGCAATATCATCTTGAACAACATTTACTATAGTATGCGACATGATAGAAAGCAGGCTGACAACTCAGCACTATGTTTCCAATGTCATAAGTCAAAATAAACACAAGACGAACAAGTTGAAAATTTACTGCAAAGAATGAAAAAATCGCTTGCCACAATGTAAAAAAACAAAACAGATTAACGAAAATAGAAAACAAACCACCCAACACCTTGATAAACCAACACTCTAGCCACTGAATACCCGCCCCTCACACGTCTAACCCACAGCATATGATTTCATTTCTTTTTCATACATACATACGTTAATTTGTAGTAGTAAATTAAAGAGATTAACAGGTGCTCTTATTCAAAAAGTTATTGTTCGATAAAGGCAGACAATTATTAAAATGATGCTGTCAAACTTGGCCTTTTGAAGCAAATTTCCGGACGCGATAGACCAATGAAGATCGCCATGAGACAACAATAGGTTATAAATTAAGATTTTTTTTCAAATGAAATTTTTAGGTTCGGATTGGGTTCATGAACATGATAATTATTTTGTCCTGTTTGGATCCGGCTACGATTATTTGGAATAATTTTGTCCGTTTCAGAAATTGTGTCAAGTCAGATTTCGGGATTTTTCAAATTGAATTTTTATGTCGGTTCAAATTACATGTATACAGAAATTATTGAAAGGTGATTGAAAGTGAAACTGAAACATTCAGCAAAGCTTGCATAGCACGCCTTCTATACCCGGCTGCGGGTGGCCGTGATCCGTGTCAAGGGTTCTATGTTCGATGTAACATAATGCGCCCCGTTCAGGCGCGGATCCACGGGGGAGGGGCGATCGGGGCGATCGCCCCCCCCCAAAACTAGTGTTGAATTCAGACTTTTTTACGGAAGGGATTTCTGTGACTCCGTCGGAGACATTCCATTGTTCCGGAAAAAACGCGAATTTTATTAAAATGTCGCTAAAAAGCGCTAATTTTGTCAAAGTGTCGCGGAAAAAGAGCGAATTTTGTCAAAGGTCGCGCAAAAAAAAAGAATTTCGACAAAGGATCGCTAAAAAACGCGAATTTTGACCCAAGATCGCTGAAAGCGCAAGTTTTGTCAAAGTATCGCGGAAAAAGCTCGAATTTCATCAAAAGGTCGAGGAAAAAGCCCGAATTTTGTCAAATGTTTGCAAAAAAACGTTAATTTTGTCAAAATATAGCGGAAAAAGAGCAAATTTCGTTAAAAGGTTGGAAAAAGGGAAGGCAAAGTATCTCGGAAAAAAGTACAAATTTCGACATAGGATCGCTGAAAAAGCGCGAACTTCGGCATAGGATTACCGAAAAAGCGCTAATTTTGTCAAAGTATCGCGAAAAAGCGCAAATTTCGTCAAATTATTACGGGAAAAGCGCGAATTTTATCATAGGGTCGCGGGAAAAATGCGAATTTCGACAGAGGTTAGAGTAAAAAACGTAAACTTCGACATAGGATCGCTGAAAAAGCACTAATTTTGTCACAGTATCGTGAAAAAGCGCGAATTTCGTCAAATGATCACTGAAGAAGCTCGAATTTCATAATAGGGTCGCGGAAAAACGCGAATTTTTACATTGGATCGCGTAAAAAACGCGAACTTCGACATAGGATCGCTGAAAAGGCGCGATTTTTGTCAAAGTGTTGCGCAAAAAGTTTGAATTTCGTCAAAAGTTCGAGGAAAAAGCGCTACTTTTTTCAAAGGTTTGCAAAAAACTGCTAATTTTATCAAAGTACAGCGAAAAAAGTGCGAATTTCGTCAAAGGGTTGCGGAAGAAACGCAAATTTTGACAGAGGATCGAGTAAAAAACGTGAACTTCGACATAGGATCGCTGAAAAGGCGCGATTTTTGTCAAAGTGTCGTGTAAAAAGCTCGAATTTCGTCAAAAGTTCGCGGAAAGAGCGCTACTTTTTTCAAAAGGTTGCGAAAAGGGAAGGCAAAGAAACTTGGAAAAAGTACGATTTTCGACATAGGATCGCTGGAAAAGCGCGAGTTTTGTCAAAATGTCGCGGAAAAAACTTCAATTTCGCCAAAAGGTCGCGGAAAAATGAGTTACTTTTCTCAAAGGGTTGCAAAAAATTGCTAATTTTGTCAAAGTATCGCAGAAAAGAGCCAATTTCGTCAAAGGATCGCGGAAAAACCCGAAATTTGACAGAGTATCGCAGGAAAAAACGCGAAATTCGTCAAAAAAGCCAAAAAATGCGAATTCCGTCAAAATGTCGCGAAAAGAGCGCGAATTTAGTCAAAAGATCGCGGGAAAACATTTCATTTGATCATTCATTTAATAATAACTGTACAAGGAATGATTTCATGAATAGAAAGTATGACTATGTTGATTCTATGTTTCTTAGTATCGCCCCCCCCCCAAAACGATCCTCTGGATCCGCCCCTGGCCCCATTGCAGTGGAAAGTGAAACTAAAGTACTTTGTCATTGCCACCTAGAGAGCTATTCTAGGTGGCAATGACTTTGTAGCACGTCATGGTTAGGATATTTAGTTTAGTAAGTGTTAACATTTTACCGACCGGCAGCGATTCGAACATATTATGCCCTTTCACCGCCCGGTCAGCGGCAGATCGTCCGAAACACCGACTTGGTTTCGGCTTAGACTGACGCGCGGGAATATATGCGCTTTTCTTAAACTCTGATAAAATTGTACGCTTCGTGTTATTCTAGAGTAACGAAATTTAATAAAATCTTTTACTTTAATCATATTAGTGTTATACAATATTTATTTTATCAATTACGATTGTTTTCAGTTTATTATTTACATAAAATATACCATAATCCATATAACAATATTTGTCGAAAAAAGAAGTTGTTTAATATTTTTAAACTATGATAGCGCCCGAAACAGTCACCTTTGTGTAATGGGACGTTGCAATATTTATAAGCGAAACCTGTTCTGCTTAGTTTTTTTTTTACTTGCAAAAACTCTGCATTGTCATAGGGTTTTTTACACTGACCGCTGGTCACTATATTTACTAGTTTATGCTTTCCGAAATTTGCGTCTTCCGGGATGATCAAATCGGGATGTGGTTCTTGTGGGTTCGGTTGGTTGGTTGGTTGATTAGGGTTTTATGGCGCAAAATCCCTTTAGGGACATGCTGCGCCAAGAACAAGGTGAGAACAAAAAGTTCAAAAAAACGTAATACAGCTTAAAATGTAAAAGTTAAAATGTAAAATTAGCATTAAAAGGCTGTACTAGTATTTGTCATAATTGGAAAGTCAAGTTAGGATTAAAATCTGTCTCCAAATGTCAAAGTTAAAATCAAACAATGTCTAAAAAGAAGCACAAAAATATATAAAAACAATTTAAAAGGGTAAAATCACTGAGGTCTATATTCTTCAAAAGTAACATTTTCATCATCATCACTCGAGTCGTAAGATGCCGACTCCATAGCCTCCTCCACGTACTGATTCATCTGCCTTGGATCTTTGAGATTAGCTGTAGATGGGCTATGACATGATTTTTTCTGTTTATTCTTCACAGTTTGCCACTGTGAAGAACCCCGAATAGTTTTATTCTCTTTTGTTTTCTGGGTAGGTTTTACAGTTAGATTAGTTTTGGGTTTGTGGGAATTTGATGCAGATGAATCAGGTGTTTTTCCATTGTCAGGTTTGGTTATATTTTTTGATTGGCTTGATTTCTGTGCTTGACTAGTCCAATATTCAATTTTCACAGGTTCTGATGACGGTTTCCAAAGCACTAATTTTGGCAACACTCTGGTAACAGCAGTAGCGTGGGCATCACGGGTCTTTTTCTTTATAGGACTAGATGTTTTTTCAGGAGAACTGTTCTTAATAGGAGCTTCAGTCTGGGTACTAATGTGTCTTACATGTTTTGTTTGTTGCTTAAGTAAGCTAGAGTAAGAAACTCCAACAGATGGGGTTCTCGATTCTACAATTTTACGAGCTTCAGGGTAAGGAAGGTTTTGGGTTATTTTTATAGTAATGATCTCTTTTTCACGGTTCCAAATAGGACAGGAGCGAGAATATGATGTATGATCACCTTTGCAATTTGCGCAGCGTTCCTGTTTTTCACAAGTTTTACTGTCGTGGCCAACTTCTGCACAATGTGCACAGGTAACAGTGCCACGACATTGGCCATTAGTATTGGTATGGCCATAACGCTGGCATTTAAAACAACGGATCGGATTAGGGATATAAGGTCGGACTGGACAATTTAAATAGCCTGCTTTAATTCTAGTAGGTAAAATATGGCTATTGAAGGTTAATATTATATGTTTAGTAGGAATTAGCTGACCATTTCTACGGATAGTGATACGGCGGACATCTACGAGATTTTGATCCTTTAAGTTAGTTAGAAGTTCTTCTTTTGGGGAAAATAACAGATCTGGTTCAGATATTACACCACGACAAGAATTTAAAGTTGGATGTGCTTTAACAGATACAGAAAAGGTGCCTATTGTATTACTATTGGACAAAAATTGTGACTGATTGGCTGTAGAAACTTCAACCAGTAAATCCCCAGACTGTAATTTTTTGAGGGAATGGCCATCACCAAGAACAGATTGAAAGGTTTTAGCAATAACGAATGGTGAAGTTTTTTTGAAAGAGCTATCAGAGAGGCTATCATTGCGTTTAATTACGAAAAATCGAGTAAAAGAGGAATTCTTTGACATTTGTTGCTCTCCACATGGGAGAGAGATAGATGAAAGAGAAGTTTTTCCATCCATATTAAGTGAAAAAGGAATTCGGACCCCGGCCGCACCACCCACTCCCGAGCCCAACAAGGGGATGCACATTCGTGCACCAGTGCTAACCAGGGTCTATACGGTCACAAGACAATCCTATGTCAGTCTCCACCCTTAACGAGATGACTAGTAATTGCTCGCTCACTTGATCCCTAAAGCCAGTGACAAAAGTCAGCTGACCAGCCGATTGATGCATACGGGACCAATATGCACCTCCCGTCTACCTGAAGCAGAGGCCAAAGCAGTGTGTTGGTTTCCCTCAACTACCAGGATCCCCCTTTCCAGGGACACGGGTCGCCATGCACGGCCAACACGTGGGTGGTTTACAATTCTCCATGAGTCGATATACAGGATGTATCGGCCCATGCAGAATTGCCCTCACCTCCGAAGAGGAAACCACAATGAGAGTGAAGCAAAGAGGAAAGGAAGACCAGAGGAGTAAGAGGAAAAGGAAAGGAGAAAGATCACTCAGGTGCCCCGGGGTTGTGAAGCCCGTGAATACCTAAAGAAGGTATCCCCCTGGGGGGTCTTGTGGGTTCGGAATTAGGTAGATCCTTAACTTGTTCTTCAGTTTCGCTGCCTTCTATCAATGAAAGTGCCGCTTTGTGCAGAAGAGAAAACTTTTACATATAATCTTCTGTCCGTTCAGAGTTGTATATACTTTAAAGGAGTTAAAAAGTGCACAATTGATGAAGAACATTACGACACGTTTCGTCCATTTTTTGTTTTCCTAAAAATGGAGTAATAGGACAGATATTGATGTCAGGGGCGTGCCAGCAGTATTCGGCGCCTGTGTGCAGAACTGCATTTGGCGCCCTCCCCCCCCCCCCAAAAAAAAACTATGAATATTTAAAAATGTATAGTTGCCATTCTTTTGGAGTTTTTTTTATTAACTAGAAAATTTATTTAATAAAATATGTCTTGTTTCTTTACAATTCATATTTTATTTCATTAAATAAATAAAATTCTGTTTCCAAACATGCTTAAATTACTTGAAAAATAAAGAAGGATAGCAGCTATGTAAATAAAATTTGTAACACAGTAAAACCTGTGTAAATGGAAGCACTCTCTATCAGAATGCTGCGTTACAGTAAAATTTCATTATCCCGAAGAAAATAATTTAATGCAATAACAATAGAATGCATCTAAAAGAAAGAAGTATTGGCGATGCCTACGAAAATCTACTGCACATAGAGATCTGAAAATTTGAATAAGGATAGATGATGGTAGATGCACCGTGCACCTGACACTCAAATTTTTTATTTTTTGTTAATTACCCGAAATATTAATTAAAAACCCTTAATCGCAAAATGGCGAACTTTTATTCCTCAACGAGATTATGCTTGTGTGCTTCCCCAAGCAGTCCTTCCCAATGATGAAAAGCGTAACGTTTGATTTCTTCTGCATTTTCAAATTGGGATATAGTGAGATCCCGGTAGAATTACAAATAAATAAATAATAAAGAAAGAAAGAAATGGTATTTTTAATTCATACTTCAAAAAATCTTTTTATTTGGCAGCGATTCGCATCAGTTTTCAAGTTTTCCATTTCTCTGAAGTTTCAAACGTAAAAAAACAAACTTTCCATTTTTCCATTCATATTAACAGCCATCCATCATTGTAGTTTCTAATTTATTTATGTCTAAATTTATTTTTTATTTTTATTTTTTGCCATTTTAGTTTCTGTAACGTCTACGGTTATGTGTAATGCCAATAAGTGCTCGTATTTCAAAAATTCAATTTTATGTTCGGAAATGAAATGTACAAATCTTACAATCATTATAATAATTTATGCAGTATTTGAATAGACATGAGTGTACGCAGGGAGTGCAGGGAAAGGCTCCCCCTTCAACCTTCGAAAAAATTTGGACATTTATGGCCAAATTTAATCTATCTTCATCAACTCTCAGAAATCTATGGTGTGGGAAAGAAAAAACACTTTTGTTGAATACATAATAGTTTCCACCAGAAATGATCATTAGTAGAAGTGCTGAACAAAATTATTGCTTTGGCCGCTTAAAGTAAGCTTTACTCTTTAAGTGCGAAAACCAGTGTTAAACCTACGGCACGGAATGCCAACAACTTCACAAACAGCTGATGCTCCATTTTTACCAGTTAAAATTTGTTACATAGCTGACGCCAGTATCTCCAATAAAAAATCTTTACACTGAACAGAACAGAGAACACTAACATACAAAAGGCTATACAAATGTAATGAAAGTTATCAACTTTTTGGCAATTTCTGGACCTCCGCTACCCCTTACGATATCATACGTTATCATTCCTCAATAACATTATCTTTTCTTTATTGGTAAACACAAGTATTATTTCAAACATACTTTACACCTGTTTTCTTAAACGCAGATTATATATATGCATACACATAAGATGGAAGAATAGGAATACCAAACATTGAGATATTCAATATTACGAAAATAAATAATTATATATATATATATATATATAGCAGACTATTTTGATATAACGAACAAGTTATAAATAAAAGAAAAAAAAATTATATTAAAAAAGAAAAAAAAATGGAGGCAGAAAGAGAAAATTTTGGTTGCATCATTCAAAAATGATAAATATATCAAGACACCCCATCCCTCAGTAGAGATATCTTCTGTTATCATATGCTAGATTCTCTCCTCCCTTCCCCCTAAAGTAATAACGTTATGTATGCATAGCCAGTGCCGTAGCTAGAAGTGAATAATGGGAAAGGGGGTGGTCGTATTTCCTCTCTTTCTCTCTATGACGCAGAAAGATAAATTAGTACATGATAACTCTATAGTTACTATGTTTCTCATTAAACTGTTGTAATAGTTTCATTTTATGCTAAGAAAAGAATAGGGTAATGAAAAATTCGAGTATAAAACGAGTGAAATCTTAAACAACTTGTTAGCCTGACATGTGTAAATAGGATGAGCAAGTGTTGAAACACTTATTTTTGTTACAATTTAGTATTTTTGCAAAAGCTGTGAAAGGTCCTCAAAACTTAGATTTTTAAACAGAATTTCATTTGAATTTTTGGAATAGAAATCAATTTAGTGACTTTGGAATCTTTTCCAGGGAGGCTCAATATGTTTGAGGGGAAGCTGAGCCGCCCATAGCACCCCCTTAGCTACGGCCCTGTGCAGTGCATAGCCCCCAAGTTCTGGTTTTGCATTGTTTCTCTATTCAGGATTCTCCAAAGCGTCCCCCGGGACGCCGCGATTGCGTCCTTAGGTTTTCTTGGCATCCATTCGAATGTATCCTCTTATACTAGCTATTTTTAAGATTAAAAATCCATTTTAAAGGATGCATTTTTAAAAGTAAAAAATATTTAAATAGTTTTCTTGTAATACTTATCGATGATCTTAAATAAGTTTTAATTATTTAATGCTATTAAGTTGTTATTCAGTGATTAAGATTTCTATAGCTTCTTCATCTACAAAACTTTTGAAGATAGACTGTCCTCTGAAAATCTAATTTTGAATTTATTCTGAATTAAATTATTGTTGCAAATTATTTTAAAATAGTTTCTGAATCATAGGGGACTTATAGCTATCAGCGTGAGATGTACGCGCATCATATAAGATGTTTCTAACATATAAGTCTACCTCTATTCATGGACTGATATTGTAGGAGAAACTTTTACCAGCATTTCCGAATAGTAATTTTCTTTTTATTTATGATAAGTTCTGAAGTAAAGTGACTATTGTTTCTTTAAAATAATAATAAAAAACAAGTGCAATTTAGCTCCTACAGTAATAAAACTGTATATTATGCTTTTCCACCGCAGTCAGATAATAGTGTTGCATATTTTCAGCTATGTGGCACCTTTTATTATTTATAACTATATGAAGTGCGCCTTTGTTTATAAAGGTTGGGCAGGTCTTGTCTAAATGATTTATTAGAGGACTCATAAGTAGAATAAAATAAAATTTTAAAAAAAGAAATGAATATTTATAAAAATTTTCTATAAGGTAAATCTACAAAAGATAATTCAGATGCCAAGAAAATATAACACATTTTAGTATAAATAAATAAAAGATTTTTTTTTTTTTTTTTTTTTTTTTTTTTTTTTTAATTTTCAACTTTTTTTTCAATTTTCAATTTTTAGCTTTTCAACTGAAGTCTTTTGCCGCCTTTACTGCTTCGTCGCCTGTGTGCGCCGCACACTTTGCACACTGGGTCGGAACGCCCCTGATTGATGTGTGCAATTATGATTCACAATTGAATCATAATATCCGAACGTTGTATTTCTGCACATTATGATATTCCCAGTATTTAAACGAAAATATTTAACATGTTTACTTAATATTCCATTTTAAATTATTTATATATTATTCGTGGGAAGCATACATATATTTGCGTAGTTAGCATTTCAAGCATTAACGAATTACATTTTTAACAAACCGAATTATGTATTTATTATTATATATTTAACTAACTTCCAACGAAGGAGGTTAAACAATTTTTTTACATATATATGCTTATGTACATGTCCAAGCATAACTCTTAAAGTGATGCTTCGATTTTTAATCACTCATTCTTTTTACTTTTTTGTATCTTTACAAGAAAAAAGTACTGGATTCGTGAAAAAGTTCGACTTCAGGTTTTCGACGTATTTATATTTTTGAAGTTCCTGAATACTGGTTGTTTTTAGGAAATGTTTAATTGTGAGTTTGTCAGTGTACGATGCAAATTTTGTGGGCGCTCTATCTTAAAAATTAATGCACAGAATTTAATAAAACTTTAGATTCAGTTACACATTTACTTAAGTTATTTTAGATATTAGGTAATGGGGTAAATGTTCCAAAAATGTGATGCTGCTATGCTGTGTCTTTCACAATTGCCGCAAAAAATCTATCTCAAGAACTAATGCACTGATTTTCATCAAATTTCAGATTCAGTTAGAAGTTGACATAAGTTGTTGCCGATTAAGTTTTGATGTAAATTGCGCAGCAGATAGGTGGTGCTGCTATGCTACATTTTTCAAGATGTCTACACTAGCTCTATCTCAAGTAATACAGCAAGAATTTTCAACGAATTTCAAATTTAGTTGGACGTTGATATTAGTCGTAACTAATTAAGTGTTGGTGCAAATCGTCCAACAGGTAGCGCTGCTATGCTGCATTTTTTCACGATTTACAGGATTTTAACAAGAACTAATGTACTAAATGTGATCAAACTTCATATTCTGTTATGTATTATTATTAACTATCACTACCAATTACCGGAATTCGGTTTCGGCCTTAAAAGGCTGCTTTGTCGATCCTGAATTATAAATTCTCTAAAAAGAAATTTATTAAATAATTTTCAATTTGAGATTTTTTTTTTCTGATGGCCAATCGTAATTTCCAAACATAATTTTGATTTCTAGATTGTTTTGATAACACTTTACTCCTGTGCTTATGAAGCTGAATTATACCAAAGAAAGACTTTATATTTTTGTACACATTTTAATATTTTATCTAAGTATTCTTCGTTTATTTTATAAAGCATATTCTGAAATACCTTGATTTGTTTTCTCTTACTTCTTTACTTTTATAATTTATAATTTCAAAGAATTTAATCAGTATTACAAAAACACCTAACTATTGCATTGTGCAATCACTAATAAGAGGTCTACACAGGCCGAAATTATTATGTTCAGTCCAAGCCAAAGACCTTTTTTGACTGGCCCATTCCGACACAAAACAAAAATTATTGGCCCGGCCCAGTATAAAGTTAAAGATTTGATCTGTAGAAAAAAAATATTTACACAGTCCGATACAAAAAGTAAAATCTCGGAATTAGCCCGGCTTGATATAAAAGCGAATAGTTCAGCCAGGCCCTGCTCGCACAAAAACTTAATTAGCCCGGATAGACTAAATTTCCAGAAAACATAAATTGCTGTGTCGATGTGTTTAAAAATCATCTTGTACGAGGAATTCTGATCAAAAATACTTATTTCATTTTTTTTTTTTCATGTTTATAGACTTCTTTTTTAAAAAACACTTTGAACTGCCATATTTATTTTTAAAATTAATCTTTATTTTTAAGTAAATGTTTTTGTTATAATTAAGGTTGTTCTTAACTGAAAAGGGGCAACTTTATGACACATGTTTTAATTTATTTTTGATAAGAAATGCATGAAATTAGCCGGTGTTGTTCAAAAATTATCTAATTGCACTCATTTTCCAAATTTTACAAACACAATAGATTTTTCAGAAAATAGCGTCAAAATGGGCGTTTTCAACCGAATTTCCTCGCGAAAGAATAACCACTCAAACTGGAGTGAAAATCGTATTTGTCATGTGATCGAAATCACTTATTGTTCAATAGATAATTTCTTGATCAAACAATGGAAAATTCAGTTCGATTCCAAATCGCTTCCACAGTCAGTCCGTCCAGTTTTATATCTTCCCGTTAAAAAAGGGATTTGTAAATGTGCCAAAACGTTTTGCACTTGTTGACCAGAGCAGCCTTAATATCATTCTATGTCATGGAAGCTTAAAAATCTGAAAAATGCTGCACAGTAAAAACTTTTAAGACGGATTCGCACAGGATAGGAGAAAAAATCCTTATAGACAGGTTTTCTTCTTAGCAGGAACATATTTTGTTCTAAATGTATCATATTCTTTTTTCTTGTTATTAAATTTATTTTGCATAAATCAACACATTTGTCGTTTAAAACAGGATTTATAGACAGATTCATTTCCAGAGTTCCTTTTGCTGTGCTTTATTTTTATTACCCAGAAATATATTTACTATTCATAAAAAAAATTTAATGGTAAAATTATATAAATTTAAAAATACATACATTTTTTGGAAGAAAATTGTTGGTTCAGGCCAGATTTTACTGATTTTTCCTATAGGCCAGCAAAGACATGATGAGCCAATGATTTCCATGTGGGCTGGATTGGGACCTATAGTAAATTTTTTGACTAGTGCAACTGGTGGCCTAGGAAGAATGAAATCCAATACCAGTCTGGAAGAAATAAGTCAGGCCCGTCCCGAGTCTGCAGAAAAAAGTAAAGCCTGGAACCTGAAAGAGTGATGACAAGGCCCATCTGAGTCTATCCTTCAGAAAAAATAAACCAGATACCTGGCCTGGGCAGTACTGGAACGACTGAAGAACAGGTCCAGTCAGACCTGACCCGAATGTCATGGATTAAAATTGGCCAGCTAACTGTACCGGATATGGCCCATGCAAACTTCTAATCTTATAAACATTTTTTTTTTTAATTTTCAAATATATTTTGTATTTTAAATGTATTTTGAAAATACATGTATTTTGTATTTGGAAGTTTTTCAAATCAAAAAATATTTTGTATTTTAGGTTCTAAAACTAATATATTTTGTATCGAAAATGATTTTTCGATGTATTTTGCCCAAAAGCCCAACTCTGGTTACGGTTAGGATTTTGTACACAGAGTGAACATTACATATGATTTGATTAAAAATATGGACTTATTTTTGTACAATGGCTCTGAAATTGTAATACTGCATACTAATCTTTTAGGCAATCATCGAGTATTAATTTCATTCATGATATAGTTGAATTTAAGATATATAATTAGTTTAAAATTCAAAATATCTCATTTGGGATTTCTATGTGAAAAAAGTAATTAGTTATGTGCCTTAACAGTGATTTTTTGCGTATAAATATCAACACTTTAACATGAAAACCACACAGTCATTGACAGATATTCCCTCCTGCGTTTCCCATTGCAGTCATTTTATGTATTTTTACAGTTAAAGAGTAGTTGTTTGTTTTTTTAAATAGATTTTCCAAACAGTCAGTGGCCACGTATTTCAGACAATGCATTTCCACATAATTTCAGTTAAAGATAAAACCATACAAATTTCAAGTTCATTAATATTATTACTACGGACCCGGGCAAGTCAGCTAGTATATAATAAAGTACTATAAAATTTCATATATATATAAGAAAATGAATTGGGTTTTGTTCAACTTAATTATGCAAGAACCTGAAAAAAGAATCAGTTTAGACATTTCACTACTCAAATAAAAATACAATGCTAGGAAGTAATTATTTATTTACAAATATAATATCCACTGCAGCTGAATACATTGATGTATTTTTCAAAGGCATTTACTATGAGAGTGTAGATTATTGCTCACTGTATTTAAATGAAATTTCTTTGAAGTGTTCATCCAGCCATAAATCCATAACTTGAATCATGTCAGAGCTAAAATAATTTTTCCAGTCTCCAATTTCGCCTATAAAGCAAATTATGTCCAAAATTTTTATTTTAAAATAAGCACAGAATTTTATAAACTAACAATACATACATATAAATATTAGATTTCACAAAATCTATCTATTTTTATTTTGAAACAAACATTTTAGTAAGCACAATAGTCATAGGAAAAAATATTTAGGATTAAAGAAAAGAATATTTCATATATAAAATTTACCAGATGTTTAAAATAAGAAAAATGCAGATATTTATAAAATAATTTAAAATATAGCAATAGATACAATTGGCCAGTTTTTATGCTTTTTTGTTACCACTAAAATGTAAAAGATTTTTGTTACTTTGTTAATTGAATATTTTGCCCAGTAATTAAGCAAAAATAACTATTAAAATTCAGTAGCATGAAAAAACATACATTTGAGCAGCCATGATGGTGTTGAATAAAAAACAGGTCTCAATAGTTTTCTCAAAGAAAAAATAATGAACTATTTTCTTTTATAAAAAAAATATGTTCTTTGTTAGTTCAGATTTCATCTGTCACCATATCTAACACTTATAGATTTTTCCCATACTTATAATTAGTTAATAATATCAAAGGAATATCAAGCAACATCATCTTTAAAGAACATTTTTTCCTAATGAAATATTGCCTGATTAATGATGAAAACTTAATTTAAAACTTAATACATTTAAAAAACTTATTTTGAAAAAAAAAAAAAAAAAACTACATTTTGCAGCAGTTTAAAAGATGCAATCAAAAGGAGTAATTTAAAAACAGAACAGAAACAGATTGCTACTTCAACAAAATTTTAAGTCTAATGTTAGACTCAAAATTCAACTTTTTAATAAACATGAAGGAAGTTTCAAAATCAACTGCAGCTCAAACTCTCATACACTTCAGCTTAGAGTCTGTTGTTCATACATTTGAATGAGCATAAGCATACAAACATGGGAGGAGAGAGGGAAGGCATCACCTAACATTGTCAAATCATATAAAACAATAATTTTAAAAAAGATCAAATCTTTATAGAAAACCAAAAGAGGAAATCTTGAAACAAAAATAATTTATAAGTAACAATAATCAAAATTATGTATTACACTTGTGAATCTGAAATAAGCTATTTACCCCCATTTGATACAGAACTGTGATTGGCATGTGCCTTGCACCTAATGAAAAAGGATTATTCTAACTAATAGGTGCATAGAACTATCTCTCATGCAGATAAATGTATTGTGTATCACTTTACTATATATAGTATATACACATATATATGTATATATCATGAACCTTCACAAAGTTTTAAAACAGTGTAATGTTGTTTTTAAATGATAATGAGCAAATATCATGTAACATTTTATGGTTTTCTTCCCCATAAGATTGTGATATCTTCCAAAATTTTCTTTTACATGATGAATATTAGCCAAAACAATCTTCCAAAATTTAAGTTGTGTGATCAATTAATTCACAAATGATAGAAATTAAATAATAAAATTGCACAAAACACAAGTTCAAGCGCGTGCACACACACACACACACACACACACACACACAAAATGAACATAAACAAGCAGGATTCATTGATAAATATCAATCAATACATATTTTGATATGTATCATGATATATGTCTATACTTAATTTCAAAATATCAAGTTTCATGTTTCAAATGTTTTCATACATTTGATGTTTATTTTTAGAATATTAAGATGTTTGATATTTTCATACAATTTGATATTTATTTTCAAACAATCAAGATGTTTGATATTTTCTACATTTTTCTATGTATGATATTTATTTTCAAAATTGCACTGTGCAAGATATTTTTTGGTATTTTCAGTCAAAACAAGTATGAATGAAATTCCCAATTATTATTAAGTATGTCATTCTGTAGATAATGAACTTTTGACTCTTCACAGTGACTTTTCTAGCCAAGGAAAACAACCATTCTTTTCAAGCTTTATGTTTGAAGTTTTATTTTTAAAGGAGGAATTTATAATTATAATTAATTGAGAACAGCCATTGAAAAGATAAACTGACTAATTTAGATAATCAGTTATTTACAGCTTCACTACAAAAAAAAAAAAAAAAAAAAAAAAAAAAAAAATCTGGTTTTGGTTTAATGAAGCATAAACTGTACAACAATACACAAAATAAAAAAGATGACAAGCTAACATTTAAAAAATTTTTTAATAAAAAAAAATATTTTGTATTCAAAATTTTGTTCCATTATACATAATTTTTTCTTGCTAGTGAATCCTATATAGGTTTAAAAACAATGAAGAATTCTAGAATAAGCAAACTTTGAGCAGATTAGTTTGGATAGCCTTTAGCATACTGTCCTTACTACTATTCTTTAGGTACACTAACTAGTCTGCTAAAAATTTGCATATTCTGGAGTTTTAACATTGTTTTTAAACAAATGTTATCGGCACTAATGTCATCTTAGTAATTATGAATTGTATATATGTATATATATATTGAACAGTTGTAAAATTAGAGGTCATAAATTAATAGACATTAACTCTACTAACTTTAAACATCCATATCTAGTTCTTATACCCAAATTTCATAAGAATCCAATAAAATTTAGAACAGTTACAATTGGTTGCAATACATATAATACAGCTAATAAACTTCAATTAAAAATTTTAAATCAAATATATACACAATATCAAATATGTAACAAAAACCAGTGATAATACACATTGTATAAAGAATAGCTATGAACTGATCAATATTATGAATAATCTTAGATGTAAAAACAATATAACTATAGATGATTTCAAAGATCTTTTTAATAATATTGATTTATTAAAGCTTCATAATATAATAAATGCACTATTTTAAAAGTATCAACATGATTTGAACATATCAACAAACATAGATACTGATTATTTTCATACTTTAACAAATTTCATTATCTATAATAATTTTATAATGCAAGATAATATAATATTTATACAAAAAGTCGGTATACCACAAGGTGGTTGCAGATCTAGTGTATTATCAGACTTATATCATTATGAACGAAAATATATTAATGATAAAATACATTTATATAGATATAAATTTTAATTGACACTGATAATACCAGTATATCTCAATTTCCAGCAGATTATCCAGCTAATTTAGAAATTACAAAAAATCTGCTTTCTAACAATTCCATTAATTTTTTAGATCTTAAAATTATATTAAAAGAAAACAAATTAATAACTATTATATATGACAAATGGAACAAATTTAATTTTAAAGTTAATACATTTACTCATTTTAAATCTTGTCTTCATAATTCTGTATATCGTAATATAATTCTTAATCATTTATATAGAATAAAATGTTTATGTTCTTCTCATCTTATTAATGCAAATATTAAAAAGCTAATTTATGATGCACTAAATAATGGTTATCCTAAAAATATAATCTTTAATATACAATTAGTTATTACATGATCTTAAAAATAATTAACATGTTGCATAAAAAAGTATAAAAAATTATTAAAACACCAAAATAATAATAAAAAATTTAAAATGTAAAAAACATAAAAAATAATAAATATAAAAGGATGGCTGGGTGGTAGATGTTAGAGTAAGGAGGAGGGAGGTATTGTCTGGATAATACACAATGGTTATTTATTTTTTAAAAAACTGAGAAGGGGAGAGGCATTTGCTAAATTGCAAAACATTTTATACAGGTTCTTTTGACACTAACGTATAGATAATTCTATAGTTACATCAATTAATTTCTATTAATATTATTTATACAATTTGATTAATTTCCATGATCAACATTAAACAAATTGGATTCTTAAAATGCTATTTATATTTGTATTAAATGCATACATTAACTACTATTTTTATTTCTTATTTTATCTTATATTAAGATATTGAGTTTAGGTTAGCATAGTCAAATTAAATGATTTTATTTACATATTAATGTATGGTATATTTTTTCTGTTAACACATTGCAAATGGGATTTTAATTTAAAAAAATATATACATTATTTTACTCTTTTTATTTTTCTATCCAATTTAGTAATTTTGATGTGCTTCGTTTATGTTTTTCTTCATTGAATTTTGGTTTTATGTGTGTTGGTAGCCTCAAATTAGTATTATTTTGCTTTTTTATGGCTAATACGAAGATAAAACCACACACTTCATTTGTAGTCCCAAAGTATTTGGGGCCTGACAATTCTGCTTTGGTTCTGCAAATTCCATTTGTATTCATTTTATTTATTTATTTATTTATTTCCCCCCATGTTTCAATGTGGTAATTTTCTATTAAATTCAATGGTTCATATATTGTAATACAAATAATGTATATATATATTAAATAAAGTTTCTGCTTTCAATTAGTTGATCTTCAATCAAGTTTAAAAGAATAATGCACTTTTAGAATACTGTTTCATTAAGTTTTCATGTTAAGTGCAATATGTTTTAGTTTCTAATTAATGTTATGCTTGAAAATATTTATAATCAGCAGTAAGTTGATTATTTAGAAAATATGAGACATATTGGAAACATTAGATATACAGGATGATCAAGAAATAGGTTGCCTACTTCAGAGGGCTTAGAATGTACTCTACTGGTCCTGACATTAAAAGGAAAAAATTACAAAAATTAAAAATGCAAATTTCATTGCCAGGGAACACTGTAATACACCTAAAATGTTTAATTTGCTTTATGGATAATATTAAAAAAATGAAATTGGTCAATAAAAATGCAAAATCCACCGTAGGATTTTCAGTGCAGTAGAAAATGGCATATCCGGTACTCGTGAAACAACTGACACTCACATAACCATGCGGAGACTGTAAGAAATGAGTTGTCCACTTCAGAGAGTTCTAGAATGCAATCTATTTGTTGAAATGAGATCAAAATTTGAACTACAGATAATTCAAATGATACACTTGATAACGTTTGATATTTACTTTAAAAAATTACAAAAATTGAGATTACAAAATTTTGCCACTAGTGTTTAAATGCGTTATCTCAACACTCAATATAGTGGCTAAATTTTGTAAGTTTTTAGTAAATATCAAGCGCATCATTTGAATTACCTGTTTTTCAAATTTGATCTCATTTACACCAATAGAATGCATTCTACAGCCCTCTAAAGTGGGCAACTTATTTCTTACAGTCTCCACATGGCTGTGTGAGTGTGCCAGTTTTTCGAGTACTGCATATGCTGCATTCCACCGTAATGAAAATGTTAAGTTGGAATTCACATTTTCAATGACCAGTTTCACCACTTTTTTAATATTATTCATTATTTATAAAGCAAATTAAATGTTTTAGATGGTATACGATGTCCCAGAGCGACAAAATCAATATTTTTTTAAATGTCAAGTGCATTGTTTGAAATATCTGTAGTTTAAAAGTCATCTCATTTGGACTAATAGAACTCACTCTAGAGCTCTCTGAAGTGGGCAACTTATTTCTTGATCACCCTGTACATGAAAATATCAGATATTTTTGAAAACATCATGATATTTATGAACTCTATAAACAAGCATTATATACAGTTACTTATAAAATTTCATATAACATTTACCTTTCCTCATAAACTTGGCTTCATTCTTGTTCCTAATCCCCAAATCATCCCAATGCTGATAATTAACACTAGGGTTATTAGCCATATTTTTAAAAGAACAGTGTTCAGAAATGGCATCTATTTCTTCATTACTTAACTCTTTTTCTAAAAACTCAGCAATCTTACGAATATTTTCATGTATGTCCTATAAATAATACATGCAAAATGTATTAAATAATAATGAAATATATACAGACTTAGATTAATTAAAAGATTCAGAATTTACAAACTGAATTTATCTTATTTTCATACCTTGTGAAAATCTTCATATGATAAAATAAGAACATTTGGATCACTTCTATGTGTCCACATTTCACTATAATGTTTCCAAATGGGACCATATGGAACTGTTTAAAGAAATATTTTAAACTGTTTTAGTAGTTTTATATTAAAGGGAGAGAGATATAAAACTAACCCATAAAAATATTATAAAATGAAAATCATCAATACTTATAATAGTGATTGAACAAATCATAAAACAAACATTTCTGTTAGGTATTAAATAAACAAAACGTATCAAGAAAGACATTATCAGTAATTTTATGATAAACAAATAAAGATAAGAAAAAATTTATGATAGTACACTTTGAAAAATTACACTGTTAAAAACTAAACGTGCTGTGCTATGAAAGACAATGTAGTCCAATGATTTTTCATTTAACCATCAGGTGTCAGGTTATGCAGGAATTGATGAAACATTAAGGGGGTTTTATTCATAGAAGGCCAAAAAAAGATATTTTTTAGCAATTTTTTTCTGAAACAGGAATGAACATTTTAGTACCAAATTTTTTCCATGATAATTGATATCATTTAAAAATTTTTTAAATGAAAAATTGGTGATGTGGCTCAAGTTGCATATGTGGATGTCCTAGCATGCATACCAAATCACTTCCAATCATGCAGAATGCAATAGATTGACAGAGTTTTTTGCAATAAATTTTCATTAAGGATTATGGAAATAAATAATATAACTTCAAGTATTCTGAGGTTAAATTTTTTAAATCAATAAAGTGACAACCATTTGCAAAAAAGGTATACTTTTTTTTTTTTTTTTTTTGCACTTCAGCATGCTTCTAAAATTATTAATTTTTTATAAAAATAACTGAAAGTTGTCTAAGTTCTAATAAATTATATCTCCTTTAGCTTTAAAAAAAATTTAACAATATTGGTTTAGTATTTTGTGCATTTTGATTTCCCTCAGTTAAAAAAAAAAAAAAAAAAAAAAAAAAAAAAAAAAAGAAAAAAAGTTATTTTGTGTAAATACCATTTATAGTGCTCCAAAACAGTGTAAACTTACAGACATAATGCACTAAAGCACTAAATAACTATGAAAGGACTTTAAATTCAGCCAAATCACACAGTTAATCTATAGACACTAGGGAACAGGAAAATATAAAACAAGAAAATCGATTTTTTTCAACCAAACAAACAAATTTCTTAAGGCTGTTCTTAAATCAAAAAGAGAAACTTTATGACATAAGTTTTTAATTTATTTTTGTTCAGAAATGCATGAAAGCAGCAGGTGTTGTTGTTCAGAAACTACCTAATTACACTCATTTTTCTGGGGGTTTTTTTTGCAAACACAATAAATTTTTCAAAAAGTAGTGTCAAAATGGGCATTTTGATCCAAATGTCTGAGCAAAAGAAGAAAAAACACTCAAACTGGGGTGAAAAACTTGCTTGTCACGTGATCAATAAGTAATATGTTGATCACAAAAATGGAAAATTCAGTTTGATTCTGAATCACTTTCATAGTCAGGTTTTCCAAATTTATAGCTTTCCAATAAAAAATGAATTTGTAAATGTGTTACAATGTTTTACCTTGTTGAGCAGAGGAGTTGAGAACAGCCTTAAGGACATTTTTATAAGAGGAGCAAATGACATCTAGATTTCAAGAAAAATTAAAAATATAGTATTAGAGCCATGGACTGCCACATTAACTGAATTTGTTTCAGGGTTGTTTAAATGTATTACAGCAGGGATGAGAGTGAGAAAAAAACAAAAAAAAAGGAAATTACGCGTGAGGTAAAAATTGAGCAAAAACGTTGAAATAACGCATGATGTAAAAATTGAGAAAAAAGTTGGTATAACGCACAAAGTAAAAATAGAACAAAATAATTTAAACCAGTGCATGTTAAAAAAGTTAAACAAAGTGAAAATGGTACATTAATATAGATTGTCATTATTTGAATTGAAGCACCCACACACATATAATACAAAAATACATTAAAATAAAATAAGAACACAAATATAAGAATGGGTAATGAATTTTTATTTAATAATTTTGATATATAAAATATATCAATATGAAAAATTTTCAAAAATGCAATTATTCTTTAAAACTTTTATAAGCAAATTCATTTAAAAATCTACCTTCAAAATAACTTATGGCACAGTCATAAAACTCCAAATTCGGCTTAAATCTGTATCCAGTAGGGAAAAGAATTAATCAGTGTATAATTAGAATTTAAGCAAAGCAGAAGTGCATATTTCCCTGAAAAAAGCTGTATTTCCTTTGGTGATTGGTAACAGAATTTATAATCCCCACTAGGCGAATGGCGATCGATCGCGTTTTTTTTAATCGCCATGTGGCAACTGTCAATTTTCACCTATATTTGATCATCGGTGCAAGTTTGAAATTTTGCCAAGACTGAAAATATTTTGAATCACCGCCCCCCCTCACGAGTGAACAATAAGCACATGCATGATTCACGTTTTTTCCACGACCGTTTGACGAAATTCGCTTTTATCCAAGATTTTTTTGACAGGAATCACGTCTCTATCGCGATCCTTAGACCAAAAATCGCGTTTTTAGCGATCGTTTGACAAAAATTCACGACTTTTACGCGATCGTTGAACAAAAATTCGCGATCAACTGACAAAAAGTCCCGACTTTTCGTGATAAAAAAAAAAATCGCGATTTTTTGACAAGATTGAGTCTTTTCCACGATCTTTTGACAAAAGTCGCGTCTTTTCCTCGCTCCTTTGACAAAAAGCCGCGTTTTCTCGGCAATTCTGACAAAAAATTGAGTTTTTTCCGCTATCACTTGACGAAAATCGCATCTTTTTTGCGATTCTTTGTAAGAGACCGTTATTTTTGCGATCTTTCGACAGGAATCGCGTTTATTTTGCTATTTTTTAAACAAAAAACGCGTCTCTTTTAGCGATCTTTTGTCAGAAATAGTGCTTTTTAAGCCATCTTTTGACAAAAATCACATTATCAGCAATCTTTTGAAAAAAAAAAAATCGTGTCTTTTTTCACGATCTTTTGACAAAAATCGCATTTTCTCTGCAATTCTGACAAAAATAACGTTTTTCCACGATCATTTGAGGAAAATCGCGTCTTTTCCGCGATTCCTTGGCAGAGGCTGCGTCATTTTCGAGATTCTTCGACGGAAATAACGTTTTTCTTGAGATCTGTCGACAGAAATCACGTTTACTCCGCAATTTTTTTTCGAAAAACGCGTCTTTTTACGATGTTTTGAATGAAATAGAGCTATTCCTGAGATCTTTTGGCAGAAATAACGCCTTTTTTCACAATCATTTGACACAAATCACGTTTTATTCATATTCTTTTGACGAAAAATCGTCTTTTTTCGGGATCTTTTGGCAAAAAACGCGTCATTTTCGCGATCATTTTTCGCCGTCGGAGATTTTTCCGCCATTTTTGACCAATTTCGTCGTGGTAAAAAATGGCGGCGCGGCCGAAAAAATAAGAAAAATTGTGGAAATCCGCGGGTTTTGAAAATAAATAAAAAAGCGGAAATCCGCGGATTTTGAAATTGGCATGCTTAATTACATAAGATCACAAACACATCTTTATTTAAAAAATTGTAATGTATTTCAATTATATCAATATGAAAAGCTCATAAAACTACCATAGTTTATATATGTTTTACTTTTTATACACATATTATCATATAAAAAACTATAGCAGATTTATAAGAACTTTATAATTGATTGTATCGTAGACCATAAATGAGCATAAACTGTCCACCTCCATTCAATTAACTACACATTTTGCATGTTACAAAAAATTACTTTTAGAATTTATAAAAAAGTTACCACTATAAATATTTACCAGTATCAGATATAAAATCATTGAAGAAACTCTCGAAACTTCCTTTGTAGTCAGACATGGTTGTCATGCGCACAAAATGATAATATGAAACAAGAACATCTTTAGGATTTCTCATGATGCTAAGAATCTAAAAAAAGTTTTTTTTTATTTTTTTTTAATGCGCATTAAAATATATAAGCATCACTTATCTTATATTTACAATTGAATATAATAAGTAAAAAATCATTGATACTTTCTTAAAATTAAAAAACAGTATAAAACATACTTTAAACCGTAATTTTCAAATGTCACATTCACCTTGATTATTAAATGAAAAATATATTAATTAAAACTTTTGATTTATTTTACTTAAAAGGTAAAGAACATATATTAGGTAAGTATCCAGGATCTGGTATAGCATACTAAATATTTCTAGTGATTTTTTGAAGCATAATTATTGCATCTTCCCCCCATTCCTTTGAAATAAACTTGTCCCCTACCATTTAAAGCAATGAATATTCATGAATACCACTAAAATTTCTCTTGATGGTGGCTGTTTTATAACACCTGAAAGAGCTTGGGATTTAACATATATTTTTGCATGTGTTCTAACAACCTTTTTATGTATTTTAGCTCCTTTTTAGTAAAATAAGCAAAAGTTTTAACTTTCCAAATAATACATTTCAGAAATATTTTTCAAAATTAAGAAAATTTAATAATAGAAAAAATAAAATAAAAATACAGTGGTAAAATATATTAAAAATACATGCAGAATGCACGTGTTGTTTCATATAAATGTAGAGAAAAGTAAAATTGTATTATACAGTGGAGGACCTATTATCCGGAATTGTCGGGACCGAGAGCTTTCCGGATTTTGGAATTTTCCGGATTTCGGGTCCGTCCGAAACTCAACACTCTCCCCCCTCCCTCAAAAAAAAAACAAAAAAAAACAAGGAATATAGCACTGCTATCTAGAATATGAATGAAAAGTGTGTTGCATGAGAAGTCTGTGGAAAAAACACTAAGCTACAATTTTGACTCTTGTACTATAGTACAGTCTCAAATCTGGACATCAAATTCAGAGCTCTTCAAAATCCGGACGTTTTGCTAACTGGCTTTATATGTATATATATATATACCGTTAATCCACTCCCCCCCCCAAAGGTGACAAAAAATCGTAAAATAAATAGAGGGGGGGGGCGCTTACACGGGATTTTTCCGCGATCGTTTCACAAAATTTGAATTTTTTGCGAGATATCTGCAGGATTTTTTCGCGATATTTGAAGAGATTTGTTGGGTTTTGTCGCGATATTTAACGAAATTTGCAAGGTATTATAGCGATATTTGACGAATTTGCAGAGTTTTTTCGCTATACTTGAAAAAATTTGCGTTTTTATGGGCATGAATCATGACAAAATGAATGAATCATGAATCTTTGAATGACTTATGAATATTGATACTTGAAGCAATACTTGAAAAAATTTGCGTTTTTTTTTAAACGTAAATTCTGTCAAAAAAAACGCAGAAAAAAAGGTGAATTTTGAAAAAAAAAGCCAAAAAAACATGAAATCTTAAAAAATTTCGAAAAAACGCACATTTGATCAAAGATTTATGATTCGTTCATTTCATCATGATTCACCTCGTCCTCAATCTTCTTCATTTCCGGATTTCGGGTCCTTCCGGATTTCGGAATTCCGGATAATAGGTCTTCTACTGTATATCATTTATAATAAATAGCCACTTTTCATATGATGCTTTCAGGTGTTTAGCTTTTTTTCAGTCTCTCCTGAATAGTAAAATCTGGTGTATTTAATTTCTTTTTTTTTTTTCAGTGCTACATTCAACAATAATTACTGTAACCCTCTATTATTCCCTTTGCTTGTAAGTGCTTTTTCGTAGCGTCTTGATAAGCACAATACAAAAAGAGGCTACTGCATTTGAAATAATAAATATCAATACAGGATATTTATTGCAAATGTTATGATTTCCAAACACCTTTATTTTTTAGCTCACAGGCTATCATAGCCTGAGAGCTTATGTGCCCACCTGTTCTGTATGTATGTACGTACCTTCGTGCGTAATGCAATAACTCATGATAAAAATATCCGATTTACTTGAAATTTTGCATATATGTATATCCTGATAAGGTGCTTCCCTGATTAGTTTTTGGAGTTCATTCGACATGTATAAGAGGGGGAACAGGGGACTCATCCCCCTCCCCTTAATTGATATAAATTGGTTTTTCATACAGAATTATCAGTTTTCGTTCAAAATTTAGATATAGGATTATTCTGATGAGGTGCTTCCGTGATTGGTATTAGGTGTTCATTGGATAAGTATAAACAAGGGGAACAGTGGTTTTAATACCCCTCCCCTTAATTAATATAAATGGGTTTTTAATGCAGAATTATCAGATTTCATTAAAATCTCTGAATAGTTTTGGAAGTTTAATGGTTAAGTATAAAAGAGGGGGATAACTCCTCTTAAATTACATAAATGGGTTTTTATTATTAAGAATTTTTCGATTTCCTCTCAATTTTGGATATAGATTTTTTATATGATAAAGCATGTTCGTGATTAGTTTAGGGGGTTCAATGATTAAGTATAAAAAGGGGAAAGAGGGGAGCTGTTTTCCCTCCTTTAATCTTTTTTTTTTAACGGATTTAACCCTTGAAAATATAAGGCTGCAATGTACAATTAGTATGCGCAGCCTGTGAGCTCAATGCCATCAGTTTAACTGGGCAATATTCTTTTTACTTCTTTTCTTTTATTTATTTGGCATGAAAAAAATGTTTTCTGCAAAATATTACTTAAAACACAGTTAAAATAATTAACTAACCAACAAGCTGTGGGATTGAAAAAATTTCTTCTATATCAACCTAATTTATTAACTTATAATAACATCAACAATTTTGTATATAAAGCATAATATATTTCTTTAAATTTTACATGAACTCACATTTTGTTTTTCTTTTGGAAAGAATAACAACACTCCCTGTTGGATATAAAAATTTAAAATTAAATAAACATACCATAAAATATTGTTAATCCCCCTCCCCCAAATGTGACGAAAAATCATAAAATAATCAGAGAGGGGCAATTACATGGAATTTTTTCGCGATCGTTTCACAAAATGTGCATTATTTGTGAGATATCTGCGGGATTTTTTCACGATATTTGACAAAATTTGCAGGGTTTTATCATGATATTTGACAAATTTGCAGTTTTTTCGCGATGCTTGAAAAAATTTGCATTTTTTATGCAATTCTTTGTGGAGATGAAGGTTTCTTTCATGATTCTTTGATGAAATGTGCATTTTATTTTAGATTTTTTAATAGAATTTGTGCTTTTGGCCCTTTTTTTTTTTACAAATTTTGTCTTTTTTCTGCATTTTTTCAACAGAATTTACATTTTTTTCACGATTTTTTGATTGTTTATTTATAGATACGACATATTTGTGGCACACATTCGACATACATTCTGAAAGACAAAACAAAAAATGTGATAGAATGACTTTTACAAATTGTAAACTACAAAAATATGTGTAATTTTAACATACTAAAATAATTTAGTGATATATGTGACATTTTTGAAGTGAGGAGCTAGAAGCATCATCACAGGTTTCCCCTTTTTTTAAGCACAGTGTCATGGCCAGGGAGGGCAATAAATAAATAAATAAATGTAGACGTTGCATTGAACTACACATTGGTGGCTTTAAAAAAGTTTATTATAGTGCAGGAAATGCTCTCTTGCAAGCCATCTTGAACAGTATCCTCGAAAAGAAAAAGAAAAAAAAGAATATTCCATTATAAAAACATTATTCTACAATTCATTTTAACCAAATCATCGGAAGATAATGGAAAGAATATCCCTCATTATCTCTTAACTTCCTTCTTAAATCTAAAACCAAAAATTTCCAGAAGATTCTAAATTCTCTAACCATGATTTTTCATGCAAACAGAATTTCATCTCCAGCGTTGAGGCTAAACATTTTATTCAGATGATAATTGTTATTTTAAAAGATTATTATTTAACTAATTTATAATCGAACTCAAAATTTGAATATCCTGCAGATGATATTTCAAAACAAAAAGAAAAGAAATGAATTTACTGACACAAAACAAATATCAAACGGGGAGGAAAAATAAAAAGAATGATATTTTTGAAAGGTACTGGTTTTGGAATAAATTTAATAAGACTTTCTTAAAAAGGGTTGATAAAAACAGGCAGAAAAAAATGAGTTTGAGAATTTTAAGGGATAAAGTTTAATTAAGAATATTTTTAATTTAGAGCCATTTTTTAAATTTACACATATTGGAATAAATGTTTTTTTAAACGAATTAAGAAACGAATTTATATTGTTTCTATAAAGATTAATAGATTGGATCTAGTAACAGGATTTTAATTTAATAAGTTGAAATAAGTATGGAATATTGTTAAAAGGAAATTTATACAGTATAAGGTTAATTTTAGAAAAAAAAAATTAAATTTGTAATATATATATATACAAAATGCAGTGAATTTATTGAATTGTATTGCAATCAGTGAATTTAACTATCTGTAGTATATTTATTTGCTTTAAGTCTGTCATATATGTTAATAAAAAATATTTAAAAATAAGTTTAATGCAGATAATTTACTACATTTACTAAAATGAAAATACTAAATACATACAATAAAAATATCGAAAAAATATAGTGTTTTTATTAGAATTGATATAGTGCTTTAAAAAACTGTTTCGAAATATTTATTTTTCCTATCTTTCAAGATCTAAATTCAATGGATTTTATTTATTGTGCAAAATTATGATTCATAAACTTATTGACATTTGGGATATTACTATGATATGAGTAATGTTTATTACAAAAATATTATCGAATGCGATCCTATATAATATATCTCTTTTATTAGAATAATTTAACTTTGCAAAATACTTCATGCAATAAGTGGACATGAATAAATAAAAATGCATTTATTTTTTTTTCTTCAATAGTCTAATCTTACCAAAACAAACACATAGATATGATCAGTAAAACTTTTTCAAGAGCAGGAGAAATATGCAGCATGAACACATGTACATTCATATTTTGCTGAAATATTCTGTTTGGAGAAATCAATATATTTAAAAGAGACAAAAAGTGTTGCCATACCTTAAGAAGGCTCTAAAAATGATAAAAGATAGCTACTAACTATAAGTCACAGTATAAACTTAATTGTCTGGATGCCTAATGAGTGATGCCACTAGATTTACCAAATTCTGAATCCTTAAAACAAAGATATTGCTATAAATCCATTCTTTTTTTCTTTTAATTAAGACAAACTTAAAACAGTAAGTTTGCTCTAAACTTATTCATTAGAGTTTTATTTGTTTTAGGAGGAAGACTACTAATTCTATAGGATGTATTGCAATTTCTTTTTTTACCTCATCTCACAGAATTTTTGTTTTTCATAACTTATGCATTTGCACCAATTCATCATCTGAGCTAATTAAAAGAAGTACAATATACATATTTGGTTATAAACGTACTTTTGGTTTTTTCTCTAGAATATCTTCAGGTAAAAGAGAATATGGTAAATGTGTTTTTATAAAACGTTGACCAGCCATATTTTGTATAGATGACAATCCAGGATACAAGAACTCCAGGTATGGAAAACGATCTTCAATGCTTCTAGATTTATCAATACCATTCATAATACAGTACACTATTTCTTGCAGCCAAGTAGTACCTAGTTAAAAATGAACAAAACTAGACGAAGTGCATATTTAAAATAAAGATAAGATTTTCTAGTAAAAAAAAATTCAATACATACTTTATGAAAATGCAAATGAGAATTAATGTTATTTATTGATATAAAAATAAAATAAAAACTACTTAAAAAAGTATGTATCTTTCCTAACAAATTTAAATTCATATAATAGAATGAAAGTTAAAAATAAATATGCATTTATTATAGAAAGAAGAGTCATAAAGAGAAAATTAATTTGCATTGTCACATCATTTCCCATTTTTCAACTTAACTATATTTATTTATTTTTTCTTACATTGTAGAGAAAAAAAAATGCACAATCAGCAGTATTCACTTTAGACCATTTCTAAAGTGCACAGTACTCTGCTATTTTTTCAATGTGTAAAATGCAACCTGCTCATTTTAAAAATATATAAATGCACCCTAATTTTACCCAGATACCTCTCATAAAGATCTTTACACAACACAGTACTTCTTAATCTAACAGTCCAAACATTTGAAAAAAATGCAGAACTTCCTCATTTCTTTAGAAAAGTAAGAAAATCATTATATAATGTTGAAATTTAATTGTATATTTTCTATTTATAATTTATAAAATAAAATCACTCAAAATTGTTTTACTCATTAAGCATATTTTTCCTTAAAAAAAAAAAAAAAAAAAAAAAAACTACAAAACAAAATAATGCAATTTTTTTTTTTCTATGGAACTAGTGCCCTTTTAAAGCTTTACGTGCATATTCAAGGCAAACGTTTGTAAAGTTGTGAAAGCTAATCTGAAAATGGGAGGGTTTATGAGAGTAAAGGGGAAAGAACTCAAAGACATGATTCTTGAGAAAGATCTTTCACCTTCTGTATGTGATGACGTCATGTATGATTTTAGAATAAGGAAATCGATTTTTAATCAAATATTAACATGTTTTAACCAATGAGAATGCATCAGTTTTTAAAGGCACAAAATATAATGTATTGAATAATTGTTCATGCACTCATTTCTGTCTTATCAGTGAAATCAATCCTGTCATTAGAACTTAGACTTAGCTGACTGGTTGAAGAATATGTCTTTTAAATGTTAAATTTAAAAAAAGTTAAAATCCAAAGATTATTTAACCTCTTCAGACCTGAGCATAAAATAACTTTACAAATGTATATTTATTGCTTTTGCATAATTGAAATGACACCATAGATGACAGAAAGAGTCATTTTTATGAAACCAGTACTTTGGGGGACTGGTTATTTAGGTTTACAAATATGGATACAAAAGTACTAATCCCCTTAAAACATCAGTTTAACTATCAGCAATATAAATTTACGCAATAACGAATTAAGGTCTTTAAACAAGTAAATGATCAGCAAATCCTCAAATTTTTTTATTGTAAAACATTTAAATTAAATAATCATGAATATTTCATACTTCCTTGGCCACAATGTCTTGAAAGTATTTTCGAAACCCGGATGAAAGTAATATTTATTTTATGAGGTAATATTCATCAGTGCTGACATTTATTGGCTTTGTCTCGAAGCAAAAAACATTCAGCTATATAGAAGAAGAGTAAAAATGCAAAAAATTTGAGCAGTTTAGTTTTTATGAGGAAAAGAATGGAGGTACACATTTGTGTACCTCAGGTCTGAAGAGGTTAAATCATGCACATAGCCAGGGAGGGGGCTAAGGGGGCTGAAGCCAGAAAGTTTGAAAATACTTTACAAAATTATCTGTATGATAAAAAAAAAGTTTTGTTTGTCATTATCTACCATTACATTAAAATCAATTGCATTTTTAGCTGTAAAAATATCCATTTATTCAATTACAGTTACGGTAATCCTTCATTATATCAGTTATTTAAATATATTGTTCTTTAATAAGTATGTACCACTAAAAATATAAATCTTTTTAAATAGTAATTTTTACTGTCTTTATGCACAGTAAAATTCAATCAAGTGTAATTTCTTATCACTAATTTGACTAAGAAAAATCAAGTATAATATGCATATGGCATAAGAAAGGTCACAAAAAATTAGGAAGACTATTTTCTACATGTTCCAATCATTGAAAAAAGGCTAAATGTTTTTCTTAAAATATATACAATTAGATCATCACAAACCGTATGTTATTTCAGCAAACAAACTTGAGATTTCTTCAGGAAAATAGAAATAGAATTTTTTCATTGTTAAGTTTTTAAAGAGCTCTAGGAAAAGAAGAAATTACAGCAGCTCTTGGACTAATGCTTGAAACAATCTTATTTTGTGCGGAACAAAATAGCCACTGACCACGACGACGATCCTTTAATGTTAGAGAAAATGGTATAAAAAAAGTCTACTAGCTAAGAGCTCTTTTAAGTTTTGAGCAAAGTTTGGAGAGAATAAATTGAAATGAGATATTACAAATATCCTTAGAAACGCTATTTATTTCACCCCAGAAATAGTTTCACTTAGAATGAAATCAATCAAATATTCTGGGATACAGTTACCGAAGTATTAATTATCAAAATAAATATCGTTATCTGTTTTAACTTAATTGCTGATGAAACTGTAGACATTTCAAGCCGAGAACAGTTTGCCATTTGTGTTAGAAATGTAAACTAAAAAAATTCACAAAAGCCAATAATTCGGAATTTCTTTTTACGTTTTATTTCAATAATTGTCTTTTCTTCCAAAAATTCAAGAAAATATTACAACATTGTGATGAACTATGTCTTGGCATGTATAAATGCATCGCATGGGTGTATAACAAAGTAACTGCTTTATACTTTCAACTAAATCATCATAAGTAGCGAGTGGAAGTCTTTAAAAAGTGTAATGTGGAAGACTTGAGTGAAGACAAAGCAGGTTCAGCAAACTTTAGTTTATTCCATAACGATCAAGATGATTATGTACAATGAGAAAAACAAGCATAGCTTATGCTTAAAAAATAAAACAAACTTAAAACATTTTGATTATTTCATTACGCTATTACAAAACAAATGCAGCTGCTGCTAAACCAGCAATAATGGCTAGCAAGATGAAGGCAAAGAACATCAAACACGGCTGTCTTTATATACAAACAGAACTCTACTTCACAGATGATGCTATTCAAAATTCAAAGAGAAAAACCAATGTAGAATCGCCATTGGTTGATCCAAACAAAACCCCTTTCCGAACGCACTGCCGATCGGGTTTCATGAACGGACGTGAACAGTTCAATCACCGGTGATTAAATAAATCATGGCACTGGAACACTCAAAAATCACGTATTTTTATCTCGGCATGCCGGCAGTTTGGCTGAAAAGCAATGGCGATTCAACGAAGTTTTTATTAACCTGGAGAGGATAAAAACTAAAGTATGTCATGTTCTGTTTATTTTGACTTGACTTTAAACTTATTTTTGAACTAACATGACAACAAGTAGCCCCCTTTTTAGCCTCTCCAGGGCATTACAAAAAAATTCATAAATTTATTCAAAAATACACTTATTCAAAAATACAATATTCAATAGAAAAAGGCAGTCTGTCTAATTACTATCGAGTCAGGGAAAATTTTACAGATCACCAGCTAGGTACTAATCAGAAACGACCAAATTGTAAAACTTTTTTTTTTTTTTCTCATCATCTCCCTATCATTAAACAAATTTTGATTTTATATAAAAAAAAAAGATAGTCTGATCAATGTCATGTCAATGGACATGGCAATGAACAGAGTAACTATAAGTGTGAGTTTAAATTTTGAAAATTTGCCTACAAAATTTCATTAATTGTTCTTTTACTTGCAGTTTTGTAAATAGATCTGCTAAATTTAACTTACTAGAAATATATTTTAATTTAAAAACTTTATCATAAATTAAATTTCTGAGAAATAAATATTTGATGTGGATATGTTTGGTCTTTTGATTTTCAACTGGTGAATTAGAAAAAGAAATTGCTGCCTGATTATCACAGAATAAAGAACATTCAATTAAATTTAATTTTAAACTTTCATTTTCAAGTACATTTTTCATCCACATCAATTCCTTTGCTGCTTCTGTGAGAGTAACATATTCGGCTTCCATAGTAGAGAGGCTAATGCATTTTTGCTTAAAGGTTTTCCAAGAAATTGGCGCCCTATCTAAAAGTAAAATGTAACCTCCTATGGAAACCCTGTCATCACGATTTGCAGCAAAGTCTGAATCTGAATAACAATAAAGCTTTAGTTCATTTAATCTGGATAATTCTAATTTAAAATCTTTAGTATACTGTAAATAACCAAGTAATTTTAATAAACTATGCCAGTGTCTTATACCAGGATTAGATTGGAATTGGGAAAGTAGATTTACTGCATACATTATATCGGGTCGTGTTCGACCAGCAATAAAACTTAAACATCCAATTAGGTTTCTATAGGGATACTTAGACATTTCTTCTATTTCTTGATGATTTACATGAGAGTCCAATTTTGACAAAACAAGTCCTTTAGACATAGGTACAGAGCTTATGGGAAATTTATATTTAGAATACAAATCACAAACCTTATTTATATAAGAAGTTTGGTGTATATACAATTTATCACCATCCTCTTCAAATTCTATGCCCAAGAGCTTCTTTGTTTTCCCTAGAACCTTTAAATTAAAAAAATTCTTTAATAAATCTACACCAAATTCCAAATCACTTTCAGTTTTTCCAAATATGATAATATCATCAACATACAGCAAAAGAACAAGTTTATCTTTTAATATGTAAACACAATTACACCAATTAAGTCTCTGAAAATTTAATTTTAAAAGAACATCGTCAATTTCAAAAAACTATTGTCTTCCACTTTGGTGGAGACCATACAACGATTTATTTAATTTGCAAACTTTACCCTGTTCCAAAACAAAACCTTCTGGCTGCTGCATATAGATGACCTTATCCAAATCTGCATATAAATATGCATTGTTTACATCAACTTGAACGTTTAACCATTTAAAAAAACATACAAAAATACTGAAAAAGAGTCTTATTATGGAAAAACTAACTACTGGACTGAATACTTCATCATAACTTAAACCTTTAATTTGGTTATACCCCTGAGCCACAAGGCGTGCTTTGAATCTTACAATTTCATTATTTTGATCTCATTTTACGGTATAGACCCATCTATTACCCAAAATTTGTGCATATTTTGGTGGTTCGACTAAATCCCAAACATTGCGGTCATACATGACCTACATTTCCTTGTTCATAGCCTCCTCCCACTCAGATGCTTCAAGGGTTTTAACAGCTTCCTTGTAACTCCTGGGGATTTTAACCTCTACTAAATTTGCTTCATTATTACAAAAAAAATTTGAAACTTTACCCGATTGACAATTTTTACCCCTAAAATCAAAAAAATTCTCATCAAATTTTATGTTATTTGCTGCACAATACCTAACTGCATCATTTATGGACCTCAATTTAACTCTAGTATCCTCTATACCATAATAAATGTCTGTCCTTGGTTCATTTTTACGAGGAACAGCACTTACTTCTTACCCAGTTAATGGATGTACATGGTATTAAATCCAAATCTCCATCTGTTTTAACTACTGAAGCTATTTTTACAGGACTCTGACATTTTAAACTACTTTCCTTTAATTCAGACGGGCTATCACATCTATTTTTAGATTCAAAAATTTCATCTATTACAGGAAAAATATCCCCATCCTCAGGAAAATCAAAATATGAAAAAGATGGAAATCTGGATTCTTTTATGACATCCACCCCCCTTTTACTCTCATCAAATCTTACATTTATAGTCTCAAAAATTTTTTGTTCACCTATTAGCCAAATGCGGTAACCTTTTGTTGTTTGTGCATACCCACACATTATACCCAGTTTAGCTCTCATATCGAGCTTTTTCCTGTTTTGTTTAGGTATACCAACATAAGCTAGACAACCAAACTTTTTAAAATGAGATACAGAAGGTTTTCTCCCACAATATAATTCAAAAGGCGTTTGTTTAAAATTTTTATGACAGACTCTATTCCACACATAGGTGAAACACAAAAGAGTCTCCGCCCAAAATTTCTGGGATAAACCGCTAGAGTTAAGAAGGGTTTTTATTCCATCGAGGGCTGTTAAATTGAAACGTTCTGCGGAACCATTCATTTCCGGTGAATACGGGTTTGTCTTTTCGTGTTTTATTCCCTGATCTTCTAAAAATTTGTCAAATTCTTGGTTACAAAACTCAAGGCCTCCGTCAGTTCTGACTGAGACTACTTTCTTATCTAAAAACCTTTCGGCTCTTTTTTGATATTTAAGAAAGGTCTCAAAAACGTCAGACTTATTTTTCAGGGTATAAACTGTAACTTTTCTAGAAAAGTCATCTAGTATGGACAAAAAAAAAACGACTACCCCCATGAGACGCAACCAGAAATGGGCCGCAAAGGTCGATATGCAGCAGCTGGAGAGGAAATTTTGACCTTATGTGACCTGTTGGTTTAAAAGATATTCGTTTTGATTTGGCTAACTTACAAGAAATACAATCCTCAGTCAATTTTGATAGCATAGGTAAACCATTAACACATTTAAGTTTACTTGTGTTAACTACATATTCGCTGTTAATATGACAGAATCTTTCATGCCACAATTCATTAACATTTACTTTTTCTATTTGATTTGCTGAAAAATTGACTGAGTTGTTATTTCCTTCACATTGAGTTATGTACTTAGAGGGCTTTAAAAAATACAGGTCATTTTTTCTCAATGCATAAAATAGCTCATTACCATGTTTATCAAATACAAAAACTTTTCCATTTTTACAAGCAAAATTAAGTCCTAATTTTTCGAGCTTTGCTCCTGACAGTAAATTTTTTCTTAAATGTGGATTAAACAAAACATCTTTTAAAATAATATGATTAAATTTACCATTTTTACATTTTATTAAAAATTGAATTGTACCCTTTCCCTCAACTGGACATTCTCTCTCCCCAACTGCAAGAGACATGTGCAAATCAGATACTGGCTGAAAGTCTAAAAATAATTTTCTATTGCTACAAAAATGTGCTGTAGCTGCCGTATCAAAAACCCATTGGGTATTTCCGTAGCCCAGATCTGATGAATTTGCCTCGCACAGTTCGGGAGAAAGTTCAATTAAACTACATTCCAGTTCAGAGAAGGTATGATTAAAAGTTGTTTTACATTCAATATTACTAGTTTCTGATTGAAAAGATTTATTTTTAGGATTAACTTTAAAAGATTTATTTTGAAATTTATTTTTAGCATTAGGTCTAGAATAATTACTTTTAACTTCAAAATTATTTTTACTATTACTGGATGTGTCAGGAGCATTAACCTTAGAATCTCAACCATTATTTTTACTTATTCTGAGCTTACAATTAGAAATTACATGACCATAACTTTTACAATAAAAACATGGACCAAATTTTTGTTTACCTGGTTTTACAAGGGACTCACTGGCATAAGCAACATTAACATCAGCCAAATCTCTCTGGGACAGCTTTAAACGATTCTCCTCCAACAAGAGCTCTGCTTCTATTTTATCAGGAACAAAGTCCTTGTCACTCCATCTATAAATTGCTTGCACAGTGGCTTGAAAGCTGTCAGGGAGGCTACGAATCATTTGGTATCCCAAGTACAAAGGCTGCAACTGATGACCAACATCCCGAAGACGCTCGGCGGCTTGCTTTACTTGACATAAGAACAGTCCCAAATTTTCACCCGGAACGTATCTCGTACTGAAGAAAACATCTAGCAGCTGTATCACACAAGCCCTTGTTGTTGGTTCAAAATGCTCATGCAGAATTCTCCATGCTTTCGCTCCATCTGTAGTACTGGAAACTAATGGCCGAAATTCTGGACTCAAGGACTGGAAAATTATTGTATATGCTCGGTTTTTCCTTAACTTCAGATCTTGCCTTTCTCTCCAGGTAAGTTGCTCCTCTACATCTGGTTTTGTAGGGTCTGTTTTGGAAGGAACTGTCTCTAGCTTTTCTTTAACAGGCTTCTCACTTTCATCTGCACATTCAATAAAATCCCAGGCACCGAAATGCAACAGCAAAACTTTTACTTCATGCTTCCATGTCTCCCAGCTGCTGCCGTTGAGCAGGGTGATGTTTTGAACAGCATCCATCAGCCCCCTTCGATAAGAACTCTTGGAAATCGGCAAAATTTTTACAGGAAAAGTCCACAGAATCAGCCGTCGGCAAAGCTCTTACACAGGGAAAATATCGGCACAGAGAAAGTTCAGCTTCAAAAAAATCTTCACTTCCACATAAAAAACAAATGCATGGTTATTTACCGGGCCTGGGCCCATAACCAAATGCTTTATACTTTCAACTAAATCATCATAAGTGGAGAGTGGAAGTCTTTAAAAAGTGTAATGTGGAAGACTTGAGTGAAGACAAAGCGGGTTCAGCAAACTTTAGTTTATTCCATAATGATCAAGATGATTATGTACAATGAGAAAAATAAGCATAGCTTATGCTTAAAAATAAAACAAACTTAAAACATTTCGATTATTTCATTACGCCATTACAAAACAAATGCAGCTGCTGCTAAACCAGCAATAATGGCTAGGAAGATGAAGGCAAAGAACATTAAACACGGCTGTCTTTATATACAAACAGAACTCTACTTCACAGATGATGCCATTCAAAATTCAAAGAGAAAAACCAACGTAGAATCGCCATTGGTTGATCCAAACAAAACCCCTTTCCGAATGCACTGCCGATCGGGTTTCATGAACGGACGTGAACAGTTCAATCACCGGTGATTCAATAAATCACGGTACTGGAACACTCAAAAATCACGTATTTTTATCTCGGCATGCCGGCAGTTCGGCTGAAAAGCAATGGCGATTCAACGAAGTTTTTATTAACCTGGAGAGGATAAAAACTAAAGTATGTCATGTTCTGTTTATTTTGACTTGACTTTAAACTTATTTTTGAACTAACATGACAACAGTAGCCAATAAGTTTGGTCATGTTAGCAGGGTTCATTCTAGAATTCTAGAGTATCTAAAAATTAGATACGTTTTCTGTAAATGCCATTGGTTAAATCTGCCTTGTCCAACAGCATGCTGATTCCCATCATTCGAAAGTATCATCACTTGTTAAAGCAGCGACATTTTTTTTAAAATCACCTGAAGGCAAATTTAGCTCTTCAAAAAGCAATTGCATCATGTATCCTAGAAAACAAAAGAAAATGACTTCTCTGCATTTGTGACACAAATTTTATCGAGAGGCATGAGAGCATTGTGACTTTTGTTGAGCTACTTAAATACATTTGTATTACAGCTCAGAAAATATTTCGAAAAACACATGGAAGATTTCTTCAACAGCTGGAGCTTTTTTGGCAGTCAGGGAGAAGAATCATTTTCTCAAAAAGTTTTCTGTCTGATAAAGTCATAGTGAGTTCTTCAAAAAAAAAAATCTCGTAATAAAGGCTGTAACCCATGCTAAAGATGCCCTAATTGTTTCACATAAATATGCAGAAAAATGAAGTAGAAATCTTTTGTGAGATTTTATTGTGCATCAAAACTTCGGGAAGACATCTTCCAAACTGAAGATCCCAAGACTAACATTTAGACAGACAACAGGTACAAACCCTCAAATTACATCCACTGACAAGTATTACAATATCACGGTCTTATTTCCCCATGTAGAAAGTCTTATTCAAAATTTAAATTATCAATTCATTTCGAATGAAGACATTCTATGAGATTCTCAGTTACATCTTCCAGGATGTGCTTCACTGGAAAAAGCAAGCAAATTAGAGAATCCAACGCAATATTTTCAGGATAAAGTGTCAATGTAGCAAGTGAAAGCTGAAAATGAATTTGGGTGCAAACAAATTGCTAATGTTGACAACAACACAGAGGTTTTACAAGTTTTAGGATTGTAATGTGACGTATTATGATAAAATAAAATACTTGCAGGCAGTTTTGGTTGAAAACTGAGTAACAACAGTCAGTGCTGAACGATCTTTTTCGCCAAAGAATCGGTAAATCTTTAACTCAAACTGTTATGGTCGATGACAGACTGAATAGCTTTTCAATGATTTCTATTCATTGGGATAATAAAGAAGATCTTGATAAGTCCATCAGCAATATGGCTAAGAAGAAATTGTGATGATTGCTTCTATTGCACTACTAAATTTATTGTACCAAGAGTATCATTTATAATTATTATAATCAGAGAATGTGAAATACAAACATAATTTTTATGATTACATGTCACTGTAGCAATTAATTTTTCTTTGGAAAAAATAAAACATGAATTGATTGTGACATGAAAACGTGTAATTGATTTCATTTATGGATCAATAGTTTTAAGACCTCGCACTCGTAATGTCATATTCTCACACGTTAATATTAATCCTGTGTTTTAAATCAATACACATTACTTGTTTGCATTTCAAAATTGCAACAGAAATTGAAAATGAAATAACAATAGTTAACAAGTATCCTATGTGAGAACACACATTAGGATAAGCCTAGATTATTTTTAAATTTTTTGCTGAAAATTATACAAATTACTTTTGCAAGAACAGAAAAAATTTCAAAATTGAGCCCCTCCCGAAAAAAAATCCTGGCTATGGGCCTGATTTAAATACCAGGTTCATATTGCATATTAATATTTTTATTGCTCTATGACATCCCCCCCCCCTCCCCGAGTAATGAGCTCTCCCATGAAAGATTTGAGATTTTGCGTTTTCAATGGCAAAAAAGTGCAATTCCCTCCCTCCCGCACCCCTCCAGAGATACGGATATCCCTCCAAGAGAAAAATGTCTAAAACCTGGACTTAGCTGATCAGTTGATGATGAATATTTTTTTAAATGTTAGATTTTGAAATATTTAAAAGTCATGGATTAGTTTAATAAGTCTCATACTGCATATTAATATTTTTATTGCTCTAGAGCAGGGCTGTCCAACGTGGCGCCCATTGAAGATTTTCTTGGCACCCTTTTGAAGGTTTCCTGTTATTAAATATTTTAGAAGTACAATTCCATTATAAAGGATGCTTTCTTTAAAATCATTAATATTTCATAAGAGAGATTTTTAAAACCTGTATTTGACATGCTATTGGTTTGCCATTGTACATTAAAAACCAGAAACATACTTTGAAAATTTAATAATGCATATTTTGTGATTTTTATTTATTGTTCATATATTGTAATTATGATAGTTAAACTTCGCAATAGTTGGGAATAATACTTAAAAAGTAAGAGAAAGATGAACGTTTTCATCTGCCCCCTTTCTATTTAATGCTACAAGTGCATGGAAGCAGCTTTTTTTTTGTTTTGCTGTTATCACACACTGGTACATTGGCTGTTTTATACAAATGGCAAAAGAACTTAATTTTTCTTTCTTGACTTTTAGGTAACTTTCATTACAAAAAGTAAAAAGCTACCTACTGAAATATTAGAAGTTTTTTTTTGTAATTTTTTTTCCATAATTTTCATTAGAAAAATTAATAAATAGTGCAGAATCTCATGACAGAATCATAGATGCCAACCTTGTAAATAGCATATCAGGAGTGAACTAGTTAAATTTCAGGAATTTTGTATACTCTTCAGGTGTAAAATAGTCACCTTTCAGAAGTTGCACATAATTTTTTGAGGTATTTTTTAAATATTTTTTAAACATATTTTCTCAATCCTCACAACTGACAGCTTTTGTATTTATTCATACAAACAAAATTAAAATAAATGTCATTTCTTTTTTTCATGTAATTTAAAAACATTTGTAATAAATTTATACAAATGGAATATTTTTTATCCTTACAGAGCAAATAATCCATCATTTCTATACTAGTTGTGAAATTACATGAAATATTTTTTTCTTCGCAACAGATTTGCTAACAAAGTGATTTCCTCCTGCAACTGACAGACGAAAATAGGATCTTTTGCCGAGCTGACGAAAATCGGGATAATTTCCAGAGACTGACTGACGAAATTCATATTTTTCTCGAAACAGAACAGACTATCTTTTATCGTGAATGACTGACGAAAATGGCGATCTTTTACCGAGACTGATTGACAAAAATCGCAATCTTTTTCCGGACTGACTATCGAAAATCGCGGTCTTTTCCCAAAACTGACTGACGAAATTCGCGATCTTTTCCCGAGAATGACAGACGAAAATAGCGATCTCTTTTCATGAATGACTGAGAAAAATCACGAGTTTTTACCGAGACTGATTGACGAAATTCGCGATCTTTTGCTGAGACTGAATGACGAAATTCGCAATCTTTTGACGCGAATAATTGGCGAAAATCATGATCTTTTTGAAGTGAATGATTGACAAAAATCACGGTCTTTTAACACGAATGACTGACGAAAATCGCAGTCTTTTGTCACAAATGACTGACGAAAATCGAGATCAATTAACAAGATTACTGACGAAAATCGCAATCTTTTCCTGTGATTGACTGACAAAAAACACGATCATTTCCAGAGAGTGATTTACGAACATTGCGATCTTTTTTCAAGACTGACTGACAAAAATAGTGATTTTTCCCGAAACTGACAGAAGAAACACTTTTGTCGCGAATGACTGACGAAAATGGCGATCTTTTTCCGAGACTGAGTGATGAAAATCGCAATCTTTTGCCAAGACCTACTGACAAAGATCCCGATTTTTCCGAAGACTAATAGACGAAAATCACGATCTTTTACTGCGACTGAGGAAAATTGCGGTGTTTTGCCATGACTTACTTATGAAAATCGAGATCATTTGTCATGAATTACTGACAAAAATCGGGATCTTTTGCCTTAGCTGGCTGATGAAAATCGCAGTTTTTAGCCGTAAGTGACTGACAAAAAATGCAATCTTTGACCACGACTGGCTGTGAATATCGAGAATCTTCAGCCGTGGCTGACGATTTTGTGTTTTTTTGCAACGAAAACAATAATTGACAAAACTCGTGATTTTATCAAGTGTGATTGCCGAATTCTTGAATATTTTTCCTCAACTGATTAATGAAATTCGTGATCTTTTGCCATGGCAGACAGCCTAAATTCGTGTTTTTGCAGAGAGTGAAAAAAATCGTGATTTTTATTCACGACCGATTGATGAATTTAACGATTATTTGCAGCGACTAGTGTCAAAATTCGCAATTTTTTGTAGCAAGCGATTGCCAAAAATCACAGTTATATGGACTAATGGAGAATTTTTGTGAATAATTTCAATGACTTGTTGTAGAATTTCGCGATTTTTTGAAACAACTGATCGAAAAAGATCGTTATTTTTTGTCCCGAATGGCCGAAAATATCACAATTTTCTTTATTGATTTATTCATCTTTTCTACTTTATTACTGTATTTTACCGGAGAAACTCCAGAATTTCCGAAGAAGTTGGCATCTATGCAGAATGTGCGTGACACTGCGATGGGCATTGCAGACTTTTAAGAACACCTGCAGAATCAGCGATGCCACGGACAAGTAAATTACGCAAAATATTTTTGATAGAATACGAAAATTAGCTCTTGTGTGCCCCGTGGGATGCATAATATCGTCAAAATATCATGGAGTAAGCCCGAATTTCGCCCAAAGATCGCGAAAAAAAGGCAAATTTCTTCTATAAACCGTGAAAAAAACGACTAATTTTGTCAAAAATCCAAAAATAAGTCCGAATTTGTTCAAAGGATCGCTGGAAGGAGCAACAATTTCATCATAACATCGCTAAAAACGGCAAATTTTGTTAAAAGGTTAGTTTTAAACGACAAATTTCGTCAAAAAATCGCAAAAAAAACACGAAATTTGTCAAAAGATTGCTTAAAACGACATTTTGTCAGAAGATCGCGAAAAACGGCAAATTTCCTCAAAAGATCGCAAAAAATAGCAAATTTTGTCAAAAAAAATCCCTAAAAAATGGCCAACTTTGTCAAAAAATTGCAAAAAAAAAAGGAACCCGCAAATTTCGCCAAAAAATCATGAAAAAACACAAATTTCGTGAGAGGCATGAAAAAAAAAAAAATATTGTCAGAAATAGATTTTTCTATTTTTTCTTTTTAAATAAAAGATAGAAATAGTATACACATATGCTGCCATAATTTATTACTGCTACTATAGAACAAAGAATATATTTATATAATACGTTGCATCTTGCAGACTGTTTTTGAAAATAGTAGCATTGCAGATATTTGAAGATTGTTGTGCCACTGGAGTGCAGAATGATTTCTATCTGTGAAAGCACTTCCAGAAGATTCCTCTGAAACCACCCACATAGTTTGGCCATTACCATGCTGTTCTATGTTTATACATTTCATAAAACTAATCCACACCTTCAGAATAAATCAAACCGTATTTTCATTTCCTAAAAGAAACCCAGCAATATCTCTGATTTTCATATTTATTGATTGATTATTGCTGTTATTATAGACGCAATTAAAGTTTCCGGTGTGCTATTCTCAAACATTTTAAATCCCTCATAAAAAAAAGTTGTATAATTTGAAATTTAACACATGTAGCTCCAGAACTGTAGCAGTCTTTCGTTTATTTTTATATGATCCATTCGCATTATGTTAAGACGTGCGTCTGCCTTATAGTATGTGATAGTACTGCCACATGTTTTCAGTCACGTAAATAATGGTGCCCTTTACCGAGTGCCAAGAGGCAAAGTGCACCGCAGGTTACTGAAAGATGGGACAGGCCTGCTCTAGCCCAATCCCTTGAATGTATCGCCTATTTTCTTATCAACAAAAAATACAATATTTAAAACTATGAAACAGCGATAACATTTTACTTTAATTTTAAAGTCCCAGCTTTTCTATGATGATACTTTTTCACAGAATTAAATACATTAAAAAAATAAAGAACAGATTAATACATTAGTAATGATAGATTAATATATTAGGACTTCCAAAAAAGCAATCAGGCGCAAGGCTATAACACTCCTTAAAATGATTCTGGATGCAGAAATATCACACATGCAAGATAAGCATATATACTTTGCTAAATAAAATATTTTAATTAAAAATTGAGGTCCCATAACTAATTACTTACACTTTGCAAATTTACAATATTTTTAAGCTTTAAATGCATATGCTACATAAATGCTTCTTCCAAAATACTGTATCATGTTACATGGCAAATAATTTCTAGGAAACATTTTTTCCTTCTGTTGAAAAATAGTCAGAAGACATTTTAATAATTTGCGATGTGCGTTTCACCGATTCTCTGCCCTAGGTCTTGATAATATTTTTCTTTTTGTTTATTTATAAAAAAAATTCAAAACTATCTGCAAACTTTGAAAAATTTCTTCAAATGGCATTCGCGTGTTTGTCTATATTATCCGACTCTGCACTGTGAATGAATTGATACCCTTCAAATTTATTGATACATAAAATATATCGGGGAGACTCGGGAGACTTGATCCCTTTTTCAGTTTTTAATTTTTATTTTGGAAAAAACAAAATGTTCTCAGTTATTATTAAAGACTCATGTTTTTATCATGTTGTAGTATTTTTTATATTTCTGAAAAACTATTTTTAAAATAAAGATAAATTCTTGTTAAAAAAATAAAAAAGGGGATCAAGTCTCCCAGTTGTAAGGAGATTTAATCCCCTTCCAAGGAAGAATCGATTCTTAAAACATGTGCATTAAATTGATTAAAATTAAGTAGTAGAAATCAAATTTATTGTTGACAAATACATAAAGAAAAAGAAAAAACTCTACGTTTGATGGAAAATCCCTGTTTTCCATATGAAGGATTGTTATTGCGGAAATTAATTATAAAAACATTTTCAACACTTGAAAAAATCAAATGTAAATGTTAAAATTGATGCAGTTTGAAAAATTCTACCATGTGTGGATGGTTTAAAGTGTTTTTTGATAATGTTATCAGTGTCCACAACATATATAAATTAGGTAAAAGTTTTCTTTTTCTTAGAAAATTGATTTTGCATTCAAATGATAAAATCTTCTTTTCAATTTTTTCTACTAAAAGTCTTACTTTTTTCATTTTTGGAAATTGCTCATTGACAAAGTCATTTTCATTAATTTACAAATTTTGTAGCTCTTCAATGATTTTATCAAAATGTTCATCAAGTGAATGTGACTGAAATGAATTATGGACATGGGCACTATAACTGTTTTTACTTTCTGAAGGTTCCAGGTTTTCATTTTTAAGGTATTTATTTTTCTTTCTTGAGACGAAATTAGTTTTTCTTGATTCCTGTTATTTAGTCAGTTGGAGATCTTGTATTTTTTCTTCAATCTGTCTTTCAGTTGGTGTGCTTGTCAAAATTTTTGAAAGTCCTATTTTCTTTTATTTAGATTTTCTCACTTTGAGTAATAAAACTTTAGTAAGGCTTGTATTTCTACAGGTCTCACTATGTTTGGTTAACTGTATTTGTATAACTTCTTGTTGGATTTAAAGGTTGATCTGTGATGAAAGATCATCTTAAGAAAAAATATGCTTGTTTGAGGGATATATGCTAGTGATTTTAAATCAATTTATTGTATTGGCACGTGATTTTAGGACAACCAATTCCAATCAATTCAGCAATTTGATTAATTATTGTTCTTTGAGCAGAATGATCCAGTCTTGAGTAGCTATATTAAAATAATAAAGTAGTCCATATACTGTATGTTACGGAGGCTGCAATATGTGAAAAATGCAGGGGTGATTCTGGATGAAATTTTTTTTTCGGAATTTCGCATAGCATTTTCGGAAATCGGCGGGGGGGGGGGGGGGGGGGGGATCGTGAGTTCCCCCCCCTCCGGCGATCTTCCGACAAAATCGGCGTTTTCCTACTATCTTCAGAAGAAATCGGCAATATTTTGCCAAAATCGGCGATTTTTCCGCGATCTTTTGACGAAATCGGCGTTTTCCCATGTTTTTTTTAAAGTGAAATCGGCATTTTTTCGACGATCTTTAGACAAAATTTGCTTTTTTACGCGATTTTTTCTCGAAAACGACGTTTTATTCCCGCGATTTTTTGACGAAATCGGCGTTTTTTCCTTGATTTTTGATGAAATCGGCGTATTTTTTCAAATATTCTTTTGACAAAATATTTTTAAGCGATCTTTAATCGAAAACGGCGTTTTTTCCCCCGATCTTTTAACGAAATTGGCGTTATATCCGCAATCTTTAGACGAAATCGGCGCTTTCCCGCCGTTTTCAGAAGAAATCAGCGTTTTATCTGCGATATTTGGTGAAATTGCCGTTGTTTCCGCGATCCGCAGAGGAAATTCGCATTTTTTATCGATCTTTCGACAAAGTTCGTTTACTAAAACATTGACGAAATCGTCGTTTTTCCACGAAATATTGACGAAATGTTTGCTATTTCGGCAATCCTATCAAGAAATTTGCATTTCTACGCAATTGTTTTTTCCGCGCGCAAAACCGTACAAGTTGGCAACTATGCGGAACTGATAACCCAATTTCAAATTTTCGGAAGAGGATGCCTTAAATTTTCGGAAATTTCGGAATTTTCGGACGAGAATCACCCCTGGAAAAATGTGCAGTGGTATTGCTAACAAAATTATTCCATTTTCTTCATCATAATTTGAACTGTCAATATTTACATGGCTATCATGATTATCCATTAATGGTGAACATTTTACTGTTTTGATTATATCTTACATTCTTTATGAAGTGCTGTAAAAATTTTACAAATTTAGGTGCATTCATCTACCATGTACTTACTAAACACCATATGGCAGTCACCAGGCCTAGAAGTAGCTTTCTTCAAAAATATAGGAATTTTTATTTATATCTAAATACATCTACACATGTTTTAATACATTAACATATTTAATAACACAGAGATCAACATTGTAAAGATTATAACATAAATAAACTACTTAAAGTTCTCTCCTGACTATTTCAGAAAATTTTAACACACTTCTGGATTAAAATACTGGTTTCAGGAGTTGTATGCATATCCCCCCCCCCCCAGCAATACTTTTAATATTTTTAACGATTATTTTCTGAATCATCACCACTAATAAAATTTGCATTTATCAAAACAAACATAATTAAAATAAAGATTATAAATGATTTTTTTCCTAATAATTTTTTCTAAAATGAATCTCTAGAGCAAGGGTAATTCCGAGTAAAGAAAAAAAAATCCTGTAATTCACAGCAAATTTTATAGGAAGTTACAGAAGTGGGGGAAATCCCTCCTTACACAAATTATATATTTTTCCAATGGCATTCACAGGTTTTTTTTTTTCCTGCTGTTTTTCATGGCGATACTTAGGGAAAAATCACACTTTACTCGCAATCTTTTTATGAAAAAAGGGGGTTTTTTTTAATAGTTATTCTTTGATGAAATTTGCATTTTTTTATCGATCTTTCGGCGAAATTTGAGTTATTTTAGTTATATTTCGATGATATCTGTGTTTCTTCCATGATCGTTCAACAAAATTTGTGATTTTCCACAATTGTTCCACGAAATTTCTGTTTTTTCTGTGATCTTTCGACGAAATTTGCACTATTTTCATGATCTTTTGACGAAATTTGAGTTTTTTCTATGATCGTTCAACGAAATTAGTGTTTTTTCCGCAATCGTTCGACAAAATTTCCATTTTTTTCCACGATCTTTCAACGAAGTTTGTGCATTTTTAGCTATCTTTTCATGAAATTTGTGTTTTTTCTATGCTCATTCAACAAAATGTATTTTTTCTGTGATCGTTCGACGAAATTTCTGTTTTTCCCCATTCGTTCGGCGAAATTTCTGTTCTTTCCCACGATTGTTTGACGAAGTAAAGTTTGTGCAATTTTAGCCATCTTTCGATGAAATTTGTGTTTTTCCTGTGATTGTTCAACGAAATATGGTTTTTCTGCGATCGCTTGATGAAATTTTCATTTTTTTCTGTGATCGTTCGATGAAATTTCCTTTTTTTTCTACGATCGTTCGACGAAATTTCTGTTTTTCTGCAATCAGTCAACGAAATTTGTGCTATTTTTTCTTTCTTTTGAAGAAATTTGTGTTAATTCCATGATCATTCAACGAAATTCCACGATTTTTCGACAAAATTTGTGTTTTTTATGCAATTGTTCAACAAAATTTCCTTTTTTTCTAAAAGAAAAAAAATCGTGAGGGTGGAGGGCTGAAAAATATAGAAAAAAATGGGAAATATAGATGTTGTTTCAAATTTATAGGAATCATGGGAAATATAGGAGTGCTGTGATGCCTGCAGTCACATATTAACTTTCTATCTTTGTCAATCATCTATAATCCACGTAGCCATATTCTAACCAATACCAATATTATCTAAATGTAGCAATGAGGATAGAAATTTAACAAAATATTGCATTTAGCTGAACTTTAGAGACACTTGATCGCCAGGATCAAATCTCCCTGTAAAATGAGGATCATGTGTCCCTAACGTGCATTTGTGGGAAAAGGTTGGTTGGTTGGTTGATTGAGGTTTACTGGCGCAAAGTCACACTGGGGACATGCTGCGCCAAGAACAGGATGAAGTAAAAACTGGTGGTTTAAAAAAGTTTTTTAAAATTGTTAAAAATATGTAAAAATATAAGTGGATAAAAAGCAAGGTTAAAAGATGAAAGCGTTAAGTGATGAATGTAAATAAAATAAGTACAAAAGATTAAAACACAATTCAGGATAAAATAAGAGTTAAACCAGTCAAAACAATAAGATAATAAGTCAACAATATAATAATGGTATACGATAAAAGTTAATATCTTTTAAAGAATTATGAAAATTGTGCAAAACAAACAAACAGTGACATAAATGCAAAAACGGTGCAATATTTAAAGAATAGCAAGGTTTTGTTAATGAGTTATACAACCAAAATATAGTTCAAAAGAATAAATATTTAAATTAAAAATAGTAAAATTTCTTAAAAAATGTCTGTATTAAATTGAAACATAAAATGTTAAAATACAGCTTAAAACAGATTAATCAATCTTTTTTTTTTTTTTTTTTTTTTTTTTTTTTGCAATTTAAGAAGGCACATATTCTTCATAAACCGTATTTGTTTCATCATCATCAGATTCATAACTCGATGAGTCCATAGCCTCTTCAGCATAGTTAAGCAACTGTTTTGGATCTTTTATGTTTTTAATTGCAGAGCTGAGGCAAGATTTTTTGTCCTTTCTCTTCACAGTTTTCCACTGTGAAGAGACTTGGGTTGAGGGTTTATTCCTATCTTTGTGTGTACTAGATTTTATGTTTGTTTTTTTAATTGGACATACATTAGGGTTCAACGGTTTGTTTTTATCTGATTCTGAAGTAGCCTGTGTCTCATGTTTGGTAGGTTTTGAAGTTTCAGCTAATGAATTTTGTGTTCGTTTATAAAGGTATTCTATTTTCACAGGTTCTGATGATGGTGGCCAGAGCTCTAATTTTGGCATCAGTCTTGGAGTAACGTTACAGTATACATTACAGGTTTTTTCTTTAAATTGCTAGATGAGGGTGAGTCAAACGGAATGGCAGAATCAGTCTGAGTGCTTATGTGCCTCACAGAGTTTGCTTGGCGTTTGAGTAGGCTAGAATAAGACACGCCAACTGATGGTGTTCGGGATTCAGCAATTTTGCGGGCTTCTGGATAAGAAAGTTTTTGGGTGATTTTAATTGCCATGATTTCTTTTTCGAGAATCCAGTTTGGACAAGAGCGGGAGTAAGCTGGATGGTCACCTTTGCAGTTGACGCAACGTTCAGCGTTTTCACATGTTTTATCGTCATGATCAACTTTTGCACAACGTGCACAAGTTTTAGTGCCACGACAGTTAGTATTTGTATGTCCATAGCGCTGGCATTTAAAACATCGAAGGGGGTTGGGAATATATGGTTGGACGGGGCAGCTTAGGTAAGCAGCTTTAATTCTAGTAGGTAGATTCGGGCTATTGAAAGTCAGAATGATGTGCTTTGTGGGAAGCACTTTTTCATTCCGACGAATCGTTATACGTCTTACATCTATGACATCTTGATGTTTTAAGTTTTCCATAAGTTCTTCTTTAGTAGAAAATAAAAGCTCTGGCTCAGATATTACGCCACGACTTGTATTTAGAGTCTTATGTGCTTGAACAGAAACAGAAAAAGGACCAATTTTAGAGCTATTTGAAAGAAGTTCTGACTGTTTATATGATGAGATCTCAACAAGTAAATCCCCGGATTGTAATTTCTTGAGCGAATGACCATCCCCCAAAACAGAGTGAAATATTTTAGCAATAACAAATGGTGAAGTTTTTTTGAAAGAACAATCAGATTGGTTATCAAGGCGCTTAATGACAAAAAAACGCAAAAATGCAGGTTTCTGTCCTGTTTGTTGCTCTCCACTTGGGAGAGAGTTAGAAGGAAATAGAGATTTTCCATCTATAATTGAAAAAAAGTAATTCAGACCCCGGCCGCACCACCCACTACCGAGCCCAACAAGGGGATGCACATTCGTGCACCAGTGCTACACAGGGCCCATACGGTCACAAGACAAACCTATGTCAGTCTCCACCCTTAACGAGATGACTAGTATTTGCTCGCTCACTTGATCCCTAAAGCCAGTGACAAAAGCCAGCTGACCAGCCGATTGATGCATACGGGACCAATATGCACCTCCCGTCTACCTGAAGCAGAGGCCAAAGCAGTGTGTTGGTCTCCCTCAACTGCCAGGATCCCCCTTTCCAGGGACACGGGTCGCCACGCACAGCCAACACGTGGGTGATTTTCAATTCTCCATGAGTCAATATACAGGATGACATCGGCCCATAAAGAATTGCCCTCACCTCCGGAGAGGAAACCACAATGAGAGTGAAACAAAGATGAAAGGAAGACAAGAGGAGTAAGAGGAAAAGGAAAGGAGAAAGATCACTCAGGTGCCCCGGGGTTGTGAAGCCCGTGAATACCTAAAGAAGGTATCCCCCTGGGGGGTGTGGGAAAAGGAATTGCTAAAACAAAAGTAAGAAACAGTATTGAATTAAAATAACTAACAGCACTTAAATAATAAGGAATGTTAGTATATTATATCAATAAAGTTAAGTAATTTATTTATATTTAGCAAAAAATATGAAACGCAAACTGCCTACTCAAAAAGAAGTTTGATTGTAAGAAAACAAATTTCTTTCTTGCAACAAAAATAAAAATGGTCAAATGAAATTCTGTTGATAAGGAATCACTTTATTAGTGTTTCCAATTGAAGAGACTTAATTGTTGTTTTTCTCTGGTTTTAGACCTAGGGATCAACTCTCCCAAGTATCCCCTAACTCAAAATTGTTTTTGATTTGACCTCGACCTTACTTAGGCCAAGTAACTTTTCCGGCTGTTTTTTCAAGAAATGTTACACAAATTTCAATACAGATCTTTAATATACAATACACTGCATAATAATTATATATGTTTTAATATTAAATTTCAACTAAATGAATAATTAAGTCATACATTTCAAAGCAAATTGTTCCAAACATCTTTCAAAATTTTTGCATTCTGATAAATTGTTATTTAAATAACAAAAGTTAAAATGACAAAGAATTGCCCTCCGAAATTAAGTGACCAGGATTTAGCTAATTAAAGCAGAGACAGAAATTTTTAAGAAATTTACAATTTATTTAAGATACTTAAAGGTGACGATATTAATTATTATATTTTTGATTTTGGTATTGCAAACATATAAAAAAATAGATCACCTTAATCGGCATACTAAAATACGATATTTTGTATCAATACCAACCTGTCTTTGGAAATGATACAACAAATACGTCATTTTCTTTGCAAATAAACTTCTTTAGTTTGTCCATATTTTTCATTACAAACGAAGGCAAAATATAGCCTTTATATTCGTATAATTTAAAATTTTTTTGATAATTTGGATTCACAGGAACTAATTTTGCCTCTTGGATAGATTTTGAGCGATTGTGTTTCCTTGCATATAAAATGATTAGAAACGTACTACCAAAAAGAACAGTTGAGGCAAAACGTTTCATTAATTTGAATTTTCGTAAGTTTTTGTGCTCAGAAGCACTACAAAAAAAGGATCCAAAAACATAATTTTTCGTTACAACAGGGCGTACTAACAGCTTGGAGACTACATTTCGTACAAAAATAATATACATATTTACAGCCAGAGAAGATATAAAAAGATTTTATAGCACAGTTTAAAGAAACAAGCATAAACATCGATCATCTATATTCTAGATTCGAACATTTCGAATTTTTCGATAAATCTATCGATTAATATCGAAAAGCTGAGCTCCATAGGGCATTCCAACATGACGTCAGGGACATTACCGCCCAAAATCTTCTATCTGCGCAACTTCACGCACATATTATTGGCATCTTTCAAGTGAATGTATGGTTACCATTTTGGCTGCTTTATCACATTTGATTTAAATGCCAAATGCTTTATTTAAATAAATCAGCCTTAATCATTTGTTTTTAATAGAAAATTCAGAAATCTTTGCGCTATCCAGACTTGAATGTAAATGAAAGAAATATATTACGTAAGTGTTTTGTAATTGTTTTCTATTTAATAATCTGCCCGATTACTTCTTGTTCAATATTTCGTATAATTTTTTGTCTGTTACGTGAATAGTAATATTTCTTGTGCTAGAATCATGCCTGCTTTTCAAATACTTGTAAACTGTTTGTATATTTTTATATTAAAGCTTATTTATCATTATGATAAGTATACTAGAATATTTTATAAAAAAGACATTGTATATTTTGAAAAATATTTGTGATATACAGTGAAACCTCCAAATAAGGGACACCCATGGGACCGGAACTTTTGTCCCTTAAATAGAGGTGTCCCTTATTCGGAGTTTTTTCTTTTTTTTAAATTAATCTTTCAGATAGACATAAAATATAACATTAAATTAAAGGTGAAGTTTAAATGTACCAGAAGGATATGAATTACATTAATCAGACACAACAAATAGATATTTAATTCATTGAAATTTTTAATTGATTACTTCATTAAAAGATTTGTAGAATTATTGATTTACATTTTTTACACAAATATTTCATACATGTAAAATGTGCATTAACATTTAAAAGAATCTTACTTAATCAATCAAAAGTGATTCTTTTGCAGATTTCAATTTTTCATTACAAATCTTTCAAGTGTTCATTTACCATGCATATAAATTTCAATCCTTCATTATCAGCAACATTTACTAAAAAAGTATTGAACTTTACATATTTTAAAACATCTGTAAAGTTCTTTATTTCACAATTTCCATTTCTTCTTCAGTTTCATAGTCATCCTTACAATTTTCAGCACTACTTTTGATGGGGATAAAAACACTAATTGTGGGTAAATAAATGCACATCAATTGAGTCATATCAACATGACTGCCTGTCTGATTGATAAGCTCTCAAAAATCTATTTTTGTTTTCATCACTGGCTACTTCATTATCTGAAATGCAAAAACCAGCTCTTTTCATTTTCATCGCATTTTCAGGTGTCCCTTATTCAGAGGTAAATACATTACTCGGCCTATATCAAGGGACTGGGACCGGAACTTTTGTCCCTTAAATAGAGGTGTCCGTTATTCGGAGTGTCCCTTATTTGGAGTTTCACTGTACATGCTTGTCGATTTTTTTTTTTTTTTTTTTCCTTTCAATCAATACGCAACACTACAATATTTCCTTCTAATTCCTGCAAGATATATTCACAATCCTTCACGGAAAAAATATATTTAAAAATACTTTATTAAAGTTTTTTTACTTTTAAAACAGTCAATTTTGCAGACCTATTAATATGAAAACATATATCTGCCAAATTTCCCTCCATTTTTTTTCTACTCAAATAAGTATTTTATTTGCTAAAAGTTTTATTTAAATTAAATGAAATTGAATAAGTACCAAATAAATATAACACAGTTTATGAATTTTCTGAACTCATTTAAGTTAAACAAGTAAGGAAAATTATGCCTTAAGCATAGATTATATGGAACACTTTCTTACACTTCCTCTTCCTGAAATCATTAACAAAACATCATTATCTATAGAAATAAGGTGTTACTGTTCACAGCCAAATATGTATTCTAATACTTTTGAACAGCTGCATATTTGATTTGCCGATTGATATATATATACTACATAATGAGTAAATTTAGTCTTGCAAGAAAACACCTAACTAGTTGAAAATTTTCTTTCAACAATTAATATTAATAGATCAAAACATACTTGAATACTTTTGTTCAGCCCTGTAGTTTATCTAGTACCCTTATTATATGAAAGTATTTTGTTAAAATTTAATTCATATAAAAATACTCTTTAAACTACTACCATTGTTAAGTAAATTGCTTTATGCTTATCAGATTGGAAAGCCTAAACATAGATGGGTTGCACTACAGGGGATGGTTAATTCTGGGAAAACTACATTCGCTTCGGGTGTAGTTAGTTGATTTATTTAATGGGGTTCCTATGAATATTAATACAAATGAGGACAATAGCTAACATTTCAGCTAGAGCAAGCTATCCGCATGCTTTTCTTACATATTATGATGTAACATCTGTTGGTTTCCATAATATTGAGATTGACAGAGTTATGAGAGAAATGATGGATGGGAATAATAACAACAAATGAACAACACTTTCCTGCCAAATTGTATAAGGTGAACTGTCAATCGGGATCCAGTTTGTTAAATTTTTTTTCTGAATGAACAGTTCTACCAGGCTCACAAAGATGAATTTCAAGAAGTTAAATTTGATTTTTAAAAAAAAGCTATTGTTATCAATATTAATAAGTATGATTTTTTTTTTAGTAAATTTTCGAAAAAGTTTCATTTAAGGGAAAAAGTATGTATAGATTAAATATTGAAAAATTTTCTAGAAGTTTGTGAAATGTTGGGTCTAGAATTCAATATTAGGGCAAAGCATGAAAGCCTTAAAGATCTCTTTCAGGTAAGTGTTGCAGTAAAATTTAGAAGTAAGTAATACATTTTCTTTAATTTTTCAAAATCTATTTATCTGTTTACTTAATTTTTTTTTTTTTTTTTTTAGAATTTAAACCGCTACACAGGAATTGTGTCGGCTGTGCCAACAATGTATTGGGATAAAAGCTACTGCAAAAGAAATTCGTCCAGATTGCACCCTTTTGGCAGAATTGGCACTCCCCTATGAGAATCATCACAGGCATAGACAAATCCCGGCATCAACTGTGACCCTGCATGCTAAAGATTTCTCTTCAAGAAGATCTCCCATTAAAAAAAAGTGAGATGTGACAATGGCAACAGAAGAATATGTTTGTAATTATATGTGAATAAAGGCATAACGCTTGGAGAGTTTCTAGCGCGGGTAGCGCCTGGCACACAGTGTTCGGCCGCTCACACAGGAAACTCCTCCCGGTCAATGCTTTTGTTACATATAAAAAAAATTATAAAAATCAAAAAAAAGAAAACACATATAAACAAAAACAAGTAAGTTTACTTCAGTTATATTTATTTGAGATATAAGTTTAATATATAAAAGAAAAATTAGGTAAATTAAAAAAAAACATTTTTTTCCCTCTAAATTTTTTTTAAATGTTCGCATATAAAAGCTTTTTAGTTTATCTTAAATTTCGAAGGGCATTGCTGATGGCACGTCTTTATCCTCTAATCTAGAGGACTGATTTTTCCTACGCTTAGATTCTTTAGGATGTTCAGTTTTAATTCAACATTGTGCAAATTGTCAGCAATACATAGAATTTTTGTTGGGAATTTGATCCAAGTTGCATTGTTTTGGATGTTAACTTTACATTATATTGCCTCAAAACTGGCATGTTTAAAAAATTATTGTATAAAGTATATTATTGAGGAAAGTCCCACCTTAGAGAATTCTGAATGCCTTTACGGCTTGTGTGGATAGGTGCATTATCTTGCTGTTAATCCTTTCTTTTCTTTTTTTTTTTTTTTTTTTTTTTTTTTCATGCTAGAAGTGTTGTAACAAATGAAAGATGGTCAAAAAGAGTTTGTATATATATGTTTGAATTAAAATTTTCGGAAATATACACAAGTGACTCAACGTCACTGAACGAAAAGCAGTCTAATGCTTCAATGATTACGTCAATTAACTGTTTTGAGAAGATCTCTTTTTCTTTTTTTCAAATTGTCACAATAGTTTTGAAATTTTATTTTTATTTACATTTTAGATCATGGTCTATATTTTAATTTTTTACAAAAGAGCACAGGTTTTTTGTTATCTCATTGTCGCGTGTCATTTGTATTGACTGTGAAATATTTTGAAATTTTATTTTTATTTATATTATGATAATGGAACTTGTTTGACGGTTCTGAAACATGTCAATGTCATTTTTATTATAACACCTTTCTTAAATAAAATTAAAAAATTTTATTAAAATGTTTATATAAAAGGTGAATGTTTTATAATCTGGTGATTTAAAAAATCAATTGGATTTAATTAAATTTTTATAATATCAGGACCATTCAAGTTTCACTTATTTTCATCAGAGAAAGTAACCTGCAGCAGTTTGTTGTCCCAAGTCATCACTTGTGTGGTTGAAAATATTATTGAGATGATTTAAGAAAAAAAAAAAAAGATTTTATTAAAACATCAGTTAGGTGGTGGATCAATTGCAACATGGGGCTGCTTTTTGTTCAAAGATGTGGAGCCATTTGTATATATTTTTAGCAAAATTTAATTGAAAGACACATGTACAAACTCTTTCTGGCCATCTCTCATTTGTTGATACAATTCTGGCAGGGAAAAAAAAAGGGGGATGGCTATAACAATGCAGGGTGCGTAGCGGTGCTTACAGGTGCTTACAAGGTACTTATTTTGAAAGCAAATTTGTCAGGTCCTTACAAGGTGCTTCTTTTTTTACCCAGAGTGCTTATTTTTTTTTTTCTTTCTCCCTTGAAATGCCTATTTTTGAACGAACTGTTTGTTTTAATTTTCGCGATTCTGAACTGAAACTATTTCGATAAAAGCGAAACAACTACAACTTTACCTTATCTAGAACGGCCGATGATGCGTCGTTCGTATCGTACCCCAGAAATGTTCCTATTGTCCACTTTTAGCTCCTCCCTCATCTTTCAGCCTTTGATTCTCGGAACTCTGAACGTAAATTCTCCGTTCTGCATGCTTTTCTGGAATTTTTCTTTTGTGACTCTCGTGTGCCCGTGTGATTATTCATTATTGCCATTTGAATTTTTTATTATACCAAAGCAAATTGAATATATCGTCGAACGATCGATCAAAATAAGTTGCGAATATCATAAAACAATAAAGAAAATATATCTATCAAAAGACAGGGCACGCAAAGAGAAAACTGCGCGCGGGACAAATTGTAAATTTGACGACCCCTCTACCCAACTTTTTCTTATAATAGACAAAAAATGACATTGGTAGTATAAATTTGGTACCCCCTAAATTTCCGTAAACGGGACGAATCTTCCTCCCCCACCCTTTTCGCACAGTGCTGTCAAAAGATCATGAAAATGCTCAAATTTTTACAAAAAATCGGGAAGAAACCTAAAAATATCATTGAAAAAATTCGTCGAAAAACCAAAAACATTCATCAAAAGTTTATGAAGAAAAAGCAAATTATGTCAAAAGAATGCGATCAAATCACACACAAATTTTACCGAAAAATCTCGGAATAAAACCACAAATTTCCTCAGAAAATGGCGATGAAAACGCAAATTTTGATTTAAAAAAAGCAATAAAACCCCAAATTTCATCAATAAACTGCGATAAAACCACAAATTTCACCAGAAAACCAAAAAAACTGCTGAAATTTCGCCGAATAATCGCGAAAAAATTGAAAAATTCCGTCTCAAATTTTTATTAAAGAACGCGAAAAAATGCAAATTTCGACGAAGAAATTTGCATCGCTAAAAAACACTAAGTTTGTTAAAAAATTTGCAATAAAATTACAATTTTCGTGAAAAGATCGCGATAAAACTTATTTTTGACGAAAGCTCGCGAAAAAACCGCACATTTTGTCAAAAGATCTCTAATAACTACAAATTACATCGAAAAAAAAAAAAAGGGAGTGGAAATACAGAAATTTCTACAGAAAATCGCGATAAAACCGCAAAAGATAGCGAAAACCAAAAAATTTCTGCAAAAAAATACAGAAAATTTGTCAAAATATTGCGAAAGATCAAATTTCATCATAGGATTTTTAAACAAAACTTAAATTTCATAAACCCTAGAAAAGAAGAAGAAGAAAAAAAAAACCCTGAAAATTAATACAAAGTAAAAAACCCTGAAAATTATCAAATGCAAAATATATTAATGTCAAAGGTCATATTCACTCAAAAACAAAATTTGAAACAAACGATTTTGGAACAGAAAAAACAGCTTTAGAAAAAGCAAGAAATTAAAGTAGAAAAAGCTGCAACAAAATCGGTTTTTAAAGCAGCAAAAACAGTTTTTGTACAGAAAATTCCACTCCAGCAATGACTTTTTTTTTTTTTCGCAATCTTTTGATAAAATTTGCGGGTTTTTCGCGATCTTTTGAGGAAATCTCGTTTTTTCGCGATCTTTTCACGAAATTTGCCGTTTTTGCGCGTCTATTTGACGAAATTGATTGTTTTTACGCGAATTTTTTTCAGGGGGTGATTCTCGTCCGAAATTTCCGAAAATTTAAGGCATTTTCTTCCAAAAATTTGAAATTGGGTTATCAGTTCCGCATAATTGCCAACTTGTACGGTTTTGCGCGCGGAAAAAAATATTGCGTAGAAATACAAATTTCGTGATAGGCTTGCCGAAATAGCATACATTTCGTCAATATTTCGTGAAAAACACGATTTCGTCAATGTTTTTTTTAAACGAACTTCGTCAAAAGATCTATGGAAAACGCGAATTTCCTGTCCGGATCGCGGAAAAAACGGCAATTTCACCAAATATCGCAGATAAAACGCTGATTTCCTCTGAAGACGGCGGAAAAACGCAGACTTCGTCTAAAGATTGCGGATATAACGCCGATTTTGTTAAAAGATCGCGGGAAAAAACGCCGTTTTCGATAAAAGATTGCTTAAAAATATTTTGTCAAAAGAATATTTGAAAAAATACACCGATTTCATCAAAAGATCGCGGGAATAAAACGCCGTTTTCGAGGAAAAACCACCTAAAAAAGCAAATTTTGCCTAAAGATCATCGAAAAAACGCCGATTTCGTCAAAAGATCGCGGAAAAACCGCCGATTTTGCTAAAATGTTGCTGATTACGTCTGAAGATGCAGGAAACCGCCGATTTTCCCCGAAGATCGCTGAAGGGGGTCCCTTTCCCCTGGAAATTTTCCCCCCGACATTTCCGAAAAAAAGAATTTCATCCAGAATCACCCCTGTTTTTTTTTTTTGTTTGTTTGTTTTTTTTAATGAAAGTTGCCGTTTTTTCGTGATCGTTTCAAGAAATTTGACGTTTTTTCGCGTTTAAATGACGAAAATGATTGTTTTTACGCAATTTTTTTGTGAAATTTGCTGTCTTTTCTTCTAGAAATTTGTCGTTTTTTCGGGCTTATGTGACGAAATATGTCGTTTTTTCGCGCTTATATGACGAAATTGATCGTTTTTTGCGATTTTTTGACGAAACTAATCTTTTTTTCACGATTTTTTGATGAAATTGATTTTTTTCGCGATTTTTTGACGAAATTGATCATTTTTTCGCGTTTTTTTTTTTTTTTTTTTTTTGACAAAATTTGCCTTTTTTAAAAACAAATTTGCGTTTTTACCCCTGGATTCTAGAAGGAAATTTGTTCTCTGCACGATTCCTTAAAGAAATTCATGTTTTTTTTTCTTTTAATTTTTGACAAATTTTGCAAATTTTTTTTTTCAAAATTCGTGATATTTTTTAATGTTTGAATTGTAAGCGTAACGATATCATAAAACCAAAAGGATCGATCGAAAAACTCGGAAATACGGGGTACACCAGGAACACAATCACCCCTGTAATGCGTATATGTACATAAATGGGTGCTTCTTTTTTTCTAAAAGTGTGCTTACAGGTGCTTATTTTTTAAACTAAAATGTTGCTACTCACCCTGACAATGAGATAATGTGCCTTTCCACAAAACATTAGTTCCACAAGAAAAATATTGAAGTCTTGCAATTGGTGCTCAGAAATCCAGTTTTAAATCCTATCAATAACTTATGGTGAGATCTAGAAGATTGAGTTTATCAAAAAGGAAGGCATTTTTTCTCATCATCAGAACCCAAGTCTATAATTAAGGATGAATAGCACAAACACAATCCCGAACAGTGCAAAAATGAATGATGTCGAGGAATGGTGGAATATTTGCAATCATTAAACTTCAGAGGTGGTTGCATTAATATATGAAAAAATATTAGTTCCTTTGGTTACTATGTTGAATTTATTTGCTGTCCTTATTGTTTTTACACAGGCAAAAATGTTTTTTTTTTTTTTTCTTTTTTCTTTTTTTTTTTTTTTTACAATTACTTTATTTTCGTAATAAAATACTTAGTTTTGTTGATTTTTTTATTAGCTTTTCAACTTGATACCTTTTATAAAGAAAAAAGATTTATTTGTTTTGAAATTTTTAAGAAAATCAACATTTTTTGCTGTTTTTATACGCAAAGTAGTTATTAATGGGCGTAATCAAGAATTACTGCTTTTATATTTCACATTGATTTTAATATAAATTTATTAATAGTTTAAATAATTAAAAAAACTTTTTTGAATAGAGAAAGAAACCTGTAATATGTTTGGGTCAATTTAGTATAAAAATCAGATGACTTTCATGAAGATATAAATTAATGTTTTTGAAATGTGTTCAATTATATCATCCTCAAAATCATGCTCTTCCAGCTGTATCAAGATTTAAGATAATATGGATATACAATCATTTCCTGGTCCATTTGGATCCAAGAAACTCAAATAAAATGTCAAAAATGGGTGTTACTAATTGAAAATTCAAAGTTGATACAATTTTTTTAATGTAGATGACTTCGAAAGCATAATTTATACACAATAATAATTAATAAACATTATGCTCAGTCTGATTCCTAGAGTTTATGATTATTTTTGGCATAATTAGTTCAGAATAACCCCTTTCATTCCACTTATCACCATTGATGCTCTAGAAATTGGTAACTGAAAACTAAGAATTTTTTTTTTTTTTTTTGCTACGCGCGAAATAGAGTTTCTGCAATGCTGCAAAAAGTTCAACCTTCGCTAAAAATTAAATATTTTTTTAACGTAATAAGATTTGTTTATCAATAAGTTAAATATGAGATAAATTTAATTTCTGTTACAATCTGACAGTTATTACTTTTGCGAGTCAGATATTTTATAGCAAGAGGCATTTTGTTCTAGCCTTAAATCATGACTTTATCTATATACAAAATGCTAAATTTATGTTTCACTATTACAAAATTTGGTACAGTGCAATTTATGCTGTGGTAGTGTATTAACGCTACTGCAGCATAAATTGTACTGATGTGCCAATAAAGCAGGGTTCGCCGAAGTGGGCCCAGCCCGAAAAAACCCGGGCGGGCCCACTTGAAAAAACCTATCAAAAAACCCATTTGTGGGTTTTTTCAAATTTTCTCGTGTTTTCACAACTGTATCATTATTTAATCTAAGATATGAGAATAAAAAGATAAATGCCAATTTAAATATGTTTCAAACTAACCGTATTTAAAAGAATTTCTAAGTATTGATAAAATGACCATAAAAAAAAATTAGTTTGTAAATAACGAAGATTTTTTTGGCTATATATTTTAAAATGCACCCAAGTGCTTTAAATCTTAATGTATACCTAAAGATGGCAGTTGAAATGTGATCCCCGTCCTGATTGCTTGTATTGTTATAGTTTTTAAGATTAATCGCAACATTTATTATTCTTCTTCAATGTTCAATGAAAGTTTATACAGTAATTTTCAACACAAAAATCTTGACAGATTTCCAGGGTTCCTAGTATCATGGAAAGTCAGGGAATTTCAAAGTAGTCATGGAAAGTCAGGAAAATCTCAAAATATACAGGAAAAGTCAGGGAATTTACAAATATTTTCTAAAAAAATCATGGAAAACATTTGAGTGAAAAAATGAAAAATGACACAAAATTCATCAAACAGTTGGGGCCAAAAAAAAAAAGATTGAAGTATGATTGCAGAAAGAAAATTGCTAATTTTGGCAAAAGATTGTGAAAATAAGTATCAAATTTCGCTGTATGTTTATTTGGTCAGAGAATTTTTTGAGATTTGATCTGGGAAAGTCAGGGAATTTTTTGAGATTTGGTCATGGAAAATCAAGGAATTTGCTAGTCATGTTTTTCTAGAAATCTTGTTATAACAAAAAAAAAAAAAAAAAGAGTGAAAAAGTTTGAGTATAGTACTTAAATGATAATTTCATTATTAAAATTATTACTAATAATTAATTTTTGGAAAAGCAAATTATAATGTTTATTATTATCATTGATTTATAAACTTTTTGTAATCAATTAGTTATTTTAATTTGTATTTAGTAGTATAAGTACCTTGTTTTCAAACATTCTGAACCATATTTCTTTAACTTAAAAAAACCCTAATAAAATATAATCTAAAATGTATCCAGATACTTTAAATGATTGCTTACAGATGGCATACAAAACTAAACTAGTTAAAGTGTATTGCCATTTACGATCTAACTTTATAGATATGACTGACATTGACTTTAAAATAATCCAATTTAATACTATTGCAATATAAATGTTGCTTCAATTGTGTGACTTCTATTTTTTTCTTCATAAAAATATTTACATAAATGTTGCTGCTTTAAACTATTGAAATAAATGAAAGAAATTGCATAAATTAGTCTGTTTAACTTAAGATTTATATAAAGAAATTCAGTTGCACTTGGTTTAATATATCATTCTTCCAGTAATCTAGTTCTATGAGATGTAAAATAATCTTTTTAAATATATTTATATTTTCTTTTTATATATTTATTTTTATTGTTAATCTATACTTAATGCAAAATTATACCTTTGTTTCACTGATAAATGAAAAATTTAGGTACTGTGCATCATGTAAAAATTAGAAATTTGAAGAGTTCTCTAAAAATTTTTAATAAAACCCGGGTTTTTTCAAAAAAGCCCTAAAAAACCCAGGTTTTAGACTACTGGGCCCAGTGGGTTGGGCTTTTTCAAACCCTGCAATAAAGAGCAATCTCGTTGTTTGCACGCGCATACAGTTATCGTTTGGATTTCTTGTTGCCTTGTTGTTTGCTGATTTTTGATGCCTGTTTTGCACAAAAACAGATCAAGATGCAATTTTATTTTTTTCAGGAGCGATGATACAGGAGTTAAACTCTATATCAGGCCATTTTCCACTGAAATCCGACTAACTGCTTTGTTTTTAAATAATGTGTTTTGAATTTTGAAAGTGTTTTATTTTATGATTTGTCGCAAAAATTTTAGGCATAGATTGGGGATACTTAAAAACCATCAAATCTGTAGCTGCAGTGGCGTTAATACGTAAGTATCCAAAATTTATACAAAAAAGAAATGGTCTAATAAAGATTAACTTTATTACACTAAAATAATTTACAGAACACTCTTTCCATGATTTGCAAAATTCTTTTGATAATTCAGGGGCGATTGTGTTCAGGTTATATACCTCAATTCAGGTATTTTGTAAATTTACTGTACCAAAATTCCAGTTTTTATGATAGTCCAATTCTTAAAATAAAATATCAATTTCATAAGATTGCTAAACATAATTAAAGTTTATATATTATGTAATTTGGCCTTCCTGTTATAAATATGTTGTCTTTCCCCCTTGTTCCCATACAGAAACATTTTCTCGCTAAAATTTCAGGCATTTTTTCATGAGCCCATGATCCCCCTGATAATTAGAGTTCAAGGGAAATATTTAAATTTCGATAATCAAGAGAAATGTCTCACGGATTTTTTTCCTCGAAGTTGCAGGATTTTGTGTCCAGCGTGCTTAATTATTATTATATAAAAAAACCTATTACAATTTCTCAATATAATCATCATTTTTTTTAAATAATAGATCTTTCCATGATTAAATTTAACATTTTTAAATTTGAAATACATACTAGAATTTCCTTATAGTTATTTAGCCACGGAAAGTTTGTCATTAAATAGAGTGAATATTACTAATCAAAAATTATGTTGTAGATTTTGTGAATTTAAAAAAAAAATCACTCGCTGTTTCATTCCAAAGCTTGCAGAGTCCAAAAGTGTCAACAGGTTTAGATTCCTCGTAAACAAAGATCATGTTTTCAAATCAACAACAAAATGTTTTTTACCATCTGATATTTTTGTCTTTTTTTTCTCAAATTATTTTCATAAAGCATGGTTTTAATTATAGGTGCATTCAGGTCTGACTTTAAAGGGGAAGGAAGAAACAAGGTATTAAGACCTAAAGTATTGATAATTTGCAAATTATTCGGTGAAAATCTAACCCAGGGCGCCATGGCTATTAAAATTTTTCTTGAGTGCATGTTTTCTCTCTCAATCATATGCAGAGATGATTACTTTGGTTTCCTATTCTAAAATTGTTTCGATCTATCTTTAATTTTTTTGTTGTGAAAAAAAAAAAAAAAAAAAACTTCTTGTGCTGCTTGTCTGTTGAGTGAGAATTATTCCCTTAATGAATTCTCAAAAATTAGTGCACTAGTCAGAATACATGTGTTCAATAAGAGAAAGAATATTTGAGCAGCTTAAGAATTTAGGCGTGCAAAGTTTTCTTGAGACAATAGTGCACCGGCCAGCGGGCCAGTCTGAGCCTGCCTGTGACCTCCCTTTAGGATCTGCCGTTACACTTACATATACAGTAGACTCCCTCAAATCCGCACATATTTTACGGATGTAAACAATGAAACATTCAGTTTAGATGTAGGTGCAAAATTTGACTTTTTTAGTTTTATATCAATTCCATATATTTTTTAATTTGTAATTTTTGTTAAGGTTATTGAATTCATGTTTTTTCATGAAGAAAGAATAATTTATTTCTGAAAAAATCAAGATATTGCTGATATCAATGGTAATCACAATCTTACCAAATATATTTATGTATTAATCAAGCTTTTTTAGTTATAAGGTCTGGCTAAACCTGAAATAAAGCTTCATTATTTTATGATCTTGATGTGAATTAGCAATGTATCTTTATGAAGCAAGTTTCATTGAATAATTTAGGAAAAACACATTTCATCTCTATAATGAATATTTAATTGTACATTATTACTAATTTGACCTTTGCTTTTAGTATTTTTATCATTTTAAAAACTATCTAATTTTTTATTATTTTAGTTTATAACTTATTTTAATATTTTACATATTGTAAGCATCCATTATACTTTTGATTTCATTATTAATTACATTCAAATTTCCTTTTAAAAAATGTAAACAAAGCAATGACCAGAAATCTGCAAAATTCTAAAATCCGCAAAAGCTCTGGTCCCAAGCTGTGCGGATTTAAAAGAGTCTACTGTATCCTTTTTTGTACATTCACAATCATTTTACTTTTCTCATTTAACAATAACCATGAACATTTTTCTATTAACTATCTTTTCTTCTTTTTTTTTTTATAGTATTTAGAAAAGTTTTAGTTTATTTTCTAATACAAAATTTTATGCCAAATAAATAAATACATTTTTTAATTATAGCTAATAAAGTTTTTGTTTTTGCAGTTATGGTAATGATAATAATAATAATCTTGGTGATGATAATAATATTTTATAATTAAATTCAGACCCAAACAGAGAGTAGTAGAGTGGTTAAACATTACCAGGGCCTGACTCGTCTAGCAGTCTTGGCTTCAGTTATAAAAACAAGCACAAATATTTGAAAATTCATTTTTATCAAGAAAGTTTTGGTATTGTGCCTCTGTTTTTATGACATGACTAATTTCAGACATGCAAACAGGAATTAATCAAATAGAAGGTTGAATAAAGTCACAAGAAGGTTTAGCATTTTTTTTTTCTTTCATATCTTAAAAGGCTACTTCAGTCAAATGAAAAGACCCATTCACTAATGCTAATCCTATGGAAGAAATTTATACAGATATCTCGGTTGCATTTCAATATTTTTAAATGATTTTTTGGCTTTGGATATCCGAGATCGAACTGTATGCATGACGTTAGTTACTTTTTTCATTTTGTTTACAGTTATTTTTTACATGGACGCTTTCATTTTTGGAACCGGTTTGGAAAGCGAAAGCAATTCCATAAAAAAATATCTGCAACCAAAATCGAAAAACTAAAAAACGACCTCCATTCAGATCAATCTGAGTTATCAAATGCAAAAAGAATCATCTAAAAATATTGAAATGCAACCGAGATATTTTTATAAATTTCTCCCATAGAATTAGAATTAGCGAACGGGTCTTTTCATTTGAGTGAAGTAGCCTCTTAAACATTTTCATTTAGAGTTAATCAATGATTTCAATTAAAATTGAATTATATTTTCAATATTTTAAATTTTATTTAAAATCTTTTTAAATAGAGGTTAAAATCTTTTTAATTAGAAATAAAAGAAGGTTACAAATGCATCTTACATTATAAATGTATACATAATTGTATACAAATAATACTTTATAGTTTTTTTTAAATGGTAATGTCCAGCAAATTTATTATCTGTAATAAAGCCTGTTCATAACGGAATCCTGCTATAAACAAAAAAACAACAAACATATGTATCATATGTATATACAGTAGACTTCCTCATATCCACAACTCTCTAAAATCCGCACATATTTTATGTATGTAAACAATGAAACTTTCAATTTGGATATTGGGAATTTGATTTTTTTTTTAGTTATGTATCAATTCCATAGGTTTTTTATTTTGTAATTTTTGTTAATATGACTGAGTTCATGTTTTTTCATGAAGGAAGAATAAATTTATTACAGAAAAAGTTCAAAATAGTGCTGATATTACTGGTAATCACAATCTTCTTACCAAATATATTTATGCATTAATGAAGATTTTTTTTGTTATTAAGCCTGGCTAAACTTGAAAAAAAAAAACTTATTTTATGATTTTGATGTGAATGAGTAATGTAACTTTATGAGGCAAGTTTTGTTGAATAATTTTGGAAAAATACATTTAATCTTTAATAATGAATATTTAATCATACTCCATTGATTATTAACTTGACCTTTCCTATTAAAACTTTAATCAATTTATAAATTAGGGTCATTCCACGTGAAATCAACCAATTTAAGGAAAACTTGTTGCATCATAGTCACAGATTTTTTTTTAATTTTTATCATAGACAGACATAGTACTGAAACCCTCAAATCTGAAATTTAAAAGTAATTTTCACAATATTGGCCGAGATATGGCCATTTGAAAACTGGCCATTTTTACAAAATGGCGGCCATCTTGGAATTGTATCACTGTCTAAATATGGCCATAACTTGACAACTAATGGCTCAAAGTTTATATATCTGGTACCAATTTGAAGCTATTTGTACAAAGAATGAATATTTCACATCAAAACAATAATAAATTTTCATTTTTTTACTTTTTATTGTGTGCAAAGTGAAAATTTCACCCCAAAAAAGGGCAGATTGTAATGGCTCATAAAAAAATGAATCATCATGAATTTTTCTGAAACTTGGTAAAAACGTTGCTCCATCTGTGTGCTTTAAATAAAAAAAAATTGGAAAGGTAAAATTTGTTGTTTTAAAATAAATGGTTTTTTACAGATAAGGTGTCATTAACCAAATAATGATATTTTTAGAATCTGTGAGCATTCCTGATTCAAAAAATAATGGTTAAAATAAAATTTTCTAACATCTAAATTAATGTAAAAGTATAATCAAAACCTCATTTGTACTAATTTTGTAGAAATCTGCCTCTAGCCCCCCTCCCCCCCCACCCAAAAAAAAAAAAATTTAGACAATTCAAAAAATTTTACACTGAAAAAGATAAGATAATAATTAAGGAATATAATGTATGATTATAAAATACCTATAAATGCAATGCATACATATGGTGATTTACTTCACATATAGGGGCAAGTGGGGTAGAATGGGACAGTAGGTTTTTCTCTTTATGTATCATTCTAAATATTTCATCAATCACATATTAGATGAAGTAATGGTACCCCAATCTTCAGTTGAAAAAAGTAGCTAATTTACACAAGCTTGCAATTATATAAAGAAAAAGATTATTTCAAGAATCAAAACTTGAATTCAAAATTTTAAATTTTGAATTCAAAACATGATGTAAAAATTTCATTATGTTTCTATAAGCTGATGTAATATTGCATCATGTTCTATATAAGCTGATGCAATTTAAAGAAAAGATTGCTACTGTACCTTCATCTGCTTCTTAATTGGCTATAATCAAAGTATGATGCTATCTTGCATCATGTTCTATATGAGCTGATGCAATTTAAAGAAAAGATTGCTGCTTTACTTCATCTGCTTCTTAATTGGCTATAATTAAAGTATGATGTAATCTTGCATCATAATGTCCAAGAAACTTGAGTAATTCCTTTTAAATACCATATACCACTTCTAAAGTTTTCAATGAAGTGTATTTAGACATACAATAATTATTTTGTACTTATTATACAGTGGAGATGGAGTGTTTTGTATGTAAAAAACTCAATGTTTCTCTGAGTACTGATGTTATTTCTGTTCTTCAATTATCCCCACGGGATTTACATTTATTAAAAAAAGGTTACATTATATAATCCCAGATGAAAAAAGTTTTTTGCATGTGAATATATGCAAGGTTCACAAGGATAAATTTCTAAAATTTTATAGTTTAAATCAGAGACAGTGTTGTGATCTATTTAATAAACATCCAAATAGTAACAGAGCAAAATCACTGAAAACAATTTCTTTAGATATGTCTATGACAAATCCAGACATCCTCATTCCAGGAAAAAAATTATGTACTTCCTGCTATTCATCAATAAATAAGATGATTTCTATTGTTGACATGAAAAGCATCTCTGATCCAGAATTTAGTGAATCCACAGTAGTAATGGAACAATTAAACAAAAGCTGTGAAATGTTAGAGTTATCGCCAATAAAAATGAATAGGCGTAGCTCAAAGAGGAAACTTGGTTATTTGCAGACAAAAGTTACAAAAAATTTGAATGAAATGAAATAAAAAGTACTGTAAAAATAAATATTTAGTGTAAATAACTGCAAATTGATATTTCTTTATTGAATTATATAATATAAACACAATACTTTAATTTAGATGCTAGAAAATTTCATTTTAACCAATATTTCTTAAATTAAGAATACTTACAGGTTTTAAAATAATCATTATTTGGGTCAATGACATATTATATGTAGAAAACCATTTTTAAAACAACAAATTTTACCTCTCTAATTTTACAGTATAATGTTCCATATATAGAGAAACTGTTACATCTATGCATAATCAAATCATTATACAGAAAGCGTAAAAAGTATATGAACTAAATTTACTTTTCATTTTTGAAATAATCTTTTTCTTTATATAATTGCAAGCTTATGTAAATCAGCTACTTTTTTCAACTGAAGATTGGGGTACCATTACTTCACCTAATGTGTGATTGATGAAATATTTAGAATGATACTTAAAGAGAAAAACCTACTGTCCCATTCCACCCCACTCGCCCCTATATGTGAAGTAAATTATCATATATATATGCACTGCATTTATAGGTATTTTATAATTATACATTATATTCCTTAATTATTTTGTTATCTTTTTCAGTGTAAAATTTTTTGAATTGTCTAATTTTTTTTGGGGGTGGGGGGGAGGGGGGCTGGGGGCAGATTTTTACAAAATTAGTACAAATGAGGTTTTGATTATACTTTTACATTAATTTAGATGTTAGAAAATTTTATTTTAACCATTATTTTTTGAATCAGGAATGCTTACAGATTCTAAAAATATCATTATTTGGTTAATGACACCTTATGTGTAAAAAACCATTTATTTTAAAACAACAAATTTTACCTTTTCAATTTTTTTTTTATTTAAAGCACACAGATGGAGCAACGTTTTTACCAAGTTTCAGAAAAATTCATGATGATTCATTTTTTTTATGAGCCATTACAATCTGCCCTTTTTTGCGGTGAAATTTTCACTTTGCACATAATAAAAAGTAAAAAAATGAAAATTTATTATTGTTTTGATGTGAAATATTCATTCTTTGTACAAATAGCTTCAAATTGGTACCAGATATATAAAATTTGAGCCATTAGTTGTCAAGTTGTGGCCATATTTAGACAGTGATACAATTCCAAGATGGCCGCCATTTCGTAAAAATGGCCAGTTTTCAAATGGCCATATCTCGGCCAATATTGTGAAAATTACTTTTAAATTTCAGATTTGAGGGTTTCACTACTATGTCTATCTATGATAAAATTTAAAAAAAAATCTGTGACTATGATGCAACACCTATTGGTTGAATTCATGTGGAATGACCCATTATCTAAATTTTTACTATTTTAGTTTATTACTTATTTTAATATTTTATTACATTGTAAGCATTCGTTATAGTTCCAATTGCACTCAAATTACTGTTTAAAAAATGTAAATAAAGCGATGATCAGAAATCTGCAAAATTCTAAAATCCGCACAACCTCTGGTCCCAAGCTGTGCGGATTTGAGGGAGTCTACTGTATATTATTAACCCCTTGGGGATGAGTGACTGATATAGGTGGCATTTAAAATTCTCAGAATCCTTCATTATTCCCACCAGTTATTTTTTAAGTTTACCTTATTTAATTGGAGTATTATCACTATTTAAGTACAGAAAATTTCTGTATTGAAATATCAGTGATTAAAGATTTAAAATTAAACATTGTGAAAGAGCTAACTGTATTATTAAAAGAAAATCATTGCTGCAAGAATAATAAGACTTGGTAAAAAACTATGGAAAGTAGGGTTCATTATAGCTGTTATGTACTAGAAAAGTAAGAATGGATATATCATAAAAATTCAAAGTGATATGAAGCTAAAATAATATCAAATATTGCTATTCTGTATAACTCTTTCATTTTTTTTTTTTTTTTTTTTTTTAAATCCTTATCTATGTATAAGGAATTTAACTCGGTACTGAGGATAAAAGGTACTGCATACTTAAACTTCATTTCACATTTCATAAAACTAAATTTAGCTTAATAATAACCTTTTGTTTAAGTACTTTTATGTTAACCGAGAGCAAATTGTTTCAATAGTATTTTTTACCTCGCTAATGCAGTTTTTATTTTTTGTGATTTAGATAAAAATAATGCTTTAATATTGAAATAAAATTAGTGATTGACTGAATCAGGAATTTCGCCGATTACCGAAAATAAGGTCAAAGTGTGCACCGAATATTCAGTATTCGGCAACCGAATACTTAAAATTTTTTAATAAATATTTTTGCATGTATTAACTTTTTAAATAATGATAGAAAGTATTCTTAGGCTTCTCCGACCTTTCGAAGAAATAACAAAAATTATAAGTAACAAAAAATCTTTAATTTCAGAATACCTATTATTTCTACATTGAAACGTTACTTGGAAAAGTGATAATGTAGAATTTTTTGGAGTGGGAACCATGAAAGAACCAAAAAGACTCGCAGATTGTTTTTCAGAAATTTATGATGATGAGTTTTATTTTCTAGCCTCTATTTTGGATCCCAGATTCAAAACAGCTTTTTTTTAAAGATGGAGCAACTGCTAATAAATTAAAAAATGTATTTAAAAATAAAGTGCAATAAATAATAAATATATCCTTTCAAACTGAAATTACTGAGCCAAATTAATCACAAAATTTCAATAAAAATGATGCCCTGTCATAAACTGTGCATTCATCATTTTGGGAGTGCTTTGTTGAAATTGCTACAAGTGAAAAAACAGAAAGTGAAAATCCTTCTACTGAAAATGATATCATCACATTAGACATTAAAGCTTCAGATGAATTGGCTGCATACATAGTAATACCACTTATATCAAGGGAAGACAACCCGTTAATTTGGTTGAAAAAAAAAAAAAACATAATAAGTATCCAACGTTATCCAAGTTAGTTAAGAAATACTTATCTGCGCCTACCAGTAGTGTTTACAGTGAACATTTATTTCCCAAAGTAAAATGGATTTATGAACAAAAAAGAAACATTACAACCAGATAATGCCATACAGCTTTTTTTTGCCTCATATTTTGTCCATATTAAATTTCAATTACAAATAATTATAATGTATCATTTTATAAATTATCACTGATATAACTGAGGCATACTATTGAAATAAATAACATTAAATGGGCATTAGCCATCATGTACTTTTAGAGTAATACTTAACCTATTATTTTTCATAAATTATTCTTAAAATTCAGCCGAATATTTATAAGTATTCGGTCGAAACCGAGTATTCGGTTTACATGCTGAATCACCGAATACCAAATCAACTATTCGGTCAATCCCTAAATAAAATGCCTTGGTTTGCCTTATTATTTTCTGTTTTTCTTCCTCTTTATTTTAATGAAATAATAAAAGATTTATATTTTATATGAAATGAATGCAATATAAAAAATTGCTAGATTATGGCAAGAACATTGTTTGTCAATATATAAACTGTGGCTAACTAATAAAAAATATAGTTTTTCACAAGGAACTATTCTAATATTAATAAAATACAGTAAAGTATGGTAAGAAGGAACTCCTAAGGATTTTTTAAAAGGTGTGCTTTATTAATTTTAGTATGTATAATGTTATGGTTATGATATTCTTTTTATTGGGACTGTAATATTCCTTCTTGATCATTAATGCAGGATTTTTTGAGACAGCAATATCATTACATCAGAAATTTCATAGCTTTGGTCAAAGAAATACTATATAATTATATTTGCTGATTGAAATCTGTCAACATTTTTTAGTGTTTAAACTGTACCATCAAATTTATTTTAAGAAACATATCTACAGCACAGATTCAATTTGTTCAGGCTAATATTAAAAGAATTCTGAATTCTTCAGAATAGTGATAAATGCTATAGAGGGAATTCTAAAATGCTGGCATTTTATTAACTTATGAATATTAAAGTACGAATATGTCGAATTTCTCAATATCATTGATCTTACTCTAGCATTTGGTTTACTTTCTAATTTAATAAATTCTAATTCAGAAATATAAAGAAGTAACAGAAATTTTAAATATAATATTGAGGAAAAAAAAAATTCAATAGAAAAGCAGAAATTAAAAAGGAAGTAAAATTCACAAATAAGTTGTGATAACATCTACAATGAATCCTTCATGCTTTTGTTTAAAAAAAAAATAATAATAATAAAGCGTTCTGGTTCGGCATTACAGCCTAATATATTACAATACAATTTTATCTTTTAAAAAAGGAGCGTTTTAGTTCGAATTACAGCCTAGTATATTAAAATACGATTTTATATAAATAATATTTATATATAAATAGATGAATATACAATAAGCGTTAAAAGTGAAGCATTAAATAAATATGCAATTTTCCGCTCGCAATATGTCAATCAATCGTTATATTTTTTGTAATTATAAATTTTCTTTACTCCAAAGTAAATAAGTTGAGTAATAAAACATTTTTTTTTTATTACAGCTGCTTATGAAACTTTTTTATCTACTATTCATTTTTTAAATATTGATAATCATAATTTTTCACGTTGATTTAATTATTATTCTGAAATACATTATAGTATGTGATGTTTCATGTAACTTGTGATAATAATTTGTTGTTTACATCTATAATATGTCAACAAAAATATACGAGGTTGCCAGAAAATCGCCAAAAAAAACGCCAAATCTCCCGCTTCATTGGGGGTGATGACGTCAGTTTTGTAGAGAAACATGCAAATCACGTGATCGCTGCCATTCGATGAACTGCCCTATTGAGCCTGAGGCTGTATTCGATAACTACGCGTGCTGTGCGCGCGAGCTTAGGAGGCAGGGACGTGGAGTGGGTCATTATCGCGGACGGAATGCATTTTACCTTCCTTTCCAGAAAGTTCCACTTACTTTTTGAGATATTTTGCGAAGAAAGTTTTACATTTCAACCCTTTTAATGTTCTAAGTATCGTTCCAAAGTGATTTATATATATACTAGCGGACCCGTCAGACTTTGTCCTGGCACCGACTCCAAAAAATCAAATAAATGTATATAAATATAGTAATACGCATGATAAATACTACGCTCTTAATTTAATTTCTTATTACAATTATATAAAGAAGTTATTTTTCACTTTGAAGTAGTTTTTGAAGTCGGTTCAATTTTTTATAAAAAAGTTTATTTTTCTCTTTTTAGTAAATAGTTGATGATTTTCTGAAGTCGGTTAATTAAAACTATAATACAGGAAAAAAATTATTGTAAATCATACACATATGTCAGGAGTGGGTTTCGAACACACGATCTCTTTCTTCGAGAACCCGAGCTAAAATCTGGCGCCTTAGATCGCACGGCCATTCCGTCCGCACTCTATTCAGCGAACTTATTCAACACTTTTAATTAGCGAAAAATCACTATTTTTATTAGTTTTTGCCTAATTACTAAAAAAGTACTGAATCAATTTTGATGAAGTGTGAATCTAAACCATTCTCGAATCCACTGGATGACACACAAAAAAATCTCATTAAAATCGATCCAGTCATTTAGGAGGAGTTCAGTGACATACACACGCAGAGAAGATTTATATATATAAAGATTAAGCAAATGAAAAAAGAAGTATTTTGTGGAAATATCCGTATACGCGTATATGTTTTTCTTTCTTTCTTTTTTTCCTTTTTGAAAATTTAATTTTAGACGTGAGTTTTCATCAAGATTAGGATGCAAATATAGTATGCATGTATATTTTACCGGGTTAAAATCAACATGGAAAATATCATAAAAACAAAACATAAAAGGTATACATTGTTTTAACTAAAAATATCTGCACACATATATTTTTCAAAGAGGTGAAATATGTGGTGTTTGCCTTCTAGTTTTTTAATCAATAAAGTATGATTAGAATGTTTATAAATTTTCTATTGAAAGTATAAATAAGTATTTTGCATATACAAACATGATTTCGGACGTCATTTGTTTCTCATTTTTTATGATATATTTTGGCCTGTTATCCACACGATATTAAAATACACAAGTATTAAATAAGAAATATATACATGCTAAAACTTTCTCTTAAAAATTGTCTAACTAAAAGTGCGAATTCCACTGAAATCCACCCAGTATTGTAGATTACAAATAAATCTTGTAATATGTGGATATTTCAAGCTTGATTTATTAACAACATTCTATTTAACACGAAAAATATAAAGCAACTGATATAAGTTTTTTAAATAAATAAAAAGAAATTTATTAAAAAATTTAAATCACCAATTGAATTGTTAAATTGCATCAGTCAACCTACCAAACAAGGGCGGCGCCAGAGGGGGGACCGGGAAGGATATGCCCCCCCGTCGGGCATACCTGGCCCCCCCCATCGGGGTCAAAATTCGATGTCGTCGGGGAAAATATTTTGACTTTTGAATTTCGCCCCCGTAAAGTTGAGTCAACATATAAAACTCCAGCTTTTTTTTTTTTTTTAATTAAACTTAGATTGACTAAACTAATTCTTTTGGGTACGAGTCGGTTTCTGACTAAATTTTAATTCTTGCAGACTGAGTTCAAATAAACCCAATCTTTCAAAAAAAGAAGAATTTATTAAAACAAAAAGCTATATAGATGGCTACACAGGATGATATATGAATGACTTTGTACACATGTATATTTTTTAACAAAAAAGATAAAATTTATACCAAAGTTTTGTCGGGGTTGTCTTGAATGACAAGGAGAATGCTGCATCGGGTCGGGCAAACTGAACCTGACACGACTCGCAATCTGGATTGGATCGGGTTGAACCTAATCTTTTATCGTTGTGGGTCGGATTCCAGTTGGGTTAACTTTAATTGCTTCAGGTTCGGGTTGGATGTTGACACTTACGGTTCTTGATTGAAGATCGATCTCTCAAAAGAGTTTACAAAATTTATTTTAAGTTGAAAAATTATATATTGAATGTTAATGAGTTTATATATACTAATTTTTTACATAAAAGTTAAAACTGATACTGGAGATATAGTTGTAGATACAGTATGGATATATTTTTTAATCAGTTACGGTTGCGGTCTAGTTGAGATTGAAATATTTCGGACTCAGATCGCGTTTCGGATAGAGTCCTGCATCACCCTTGGAAAATTAAACCCAACTCGACTGGCTATTTGAATCGGATCTGGCTAAAGTTAATATTTTTTCTGGAGGTTTGGATTGGACTTCTATTTTTTGAGTCGGGTTAGTTTTAATTGTTTTAGCGTATGGGTTCGATTCTACCTCATTTCGCAAAAGTATCACCGAAATATATTTTTAAATGTAAAATTGTATTATTTGAATGTCAATGAGTGCATTTATAGATACATTAAATTTTATAAATGAAATATACAATTGATATTGAAGGTATTATTGTAGACAATTTTTCCATTATTGCTTTACAAGATGGAATTTTCTTTTTTAATTTTCTCTTGTTTTTCGAATTGGGATTGGGTTCGAATTGAATACTTTTAAGTCGAAGTTTGTCGAGTTTGGACCATCTATTTTTTTTTTAACTGGTTCAGGTTGAATGGATATAGAATTAACTAGTTCAGGTCGGGTATAACTCAATCCGCGGAGGACTCTATGCTCAAAATAATCCATGAATTGAACTATTTTTTCCCTTGATTATATTTCGTTAAAACAGAAAAATTTGCTTTAAACGTTTGCTTTCATGCGCTTTAATTTTGCTATTTCTACTCCTCCCCCCCCCCCCGCAAAAAATACAGAAAAAACACCAATTACCTGAAATACTCGCACTTAAAGCAACATGTTCGTCAAATTACATGTGTGTTCTGGCAGTTATGCTGCTTAGTATTTTTTCGTATTAGAAATGGAATTTATAAATCCGTTTTACCTAAATGTACGTAAAAAACAGAAATCTACAAGATAAAAAATTTCGAGTAATGTCCAAACAGAAGGCAGAAATTGAAGCCTCTTCAAATCACAGGGATATTTCGGCATTGTCGCGACGGACTCTGAGCGAGAAATTTTGGCTCACGCAAACCTTCTAATCCGCGGTTAGACCTCCTGTATAACCCGTGGTTCGGATCGGTAATATATTTTTAATTACGGGTCGCTTTTCGCTGATATTAAAATAACGCACTTTTAGATTTCCAGCTATTTTACAAGTTTTCACATTTACATTTATCTTTTGTTTTTAATGTGGTAATTTTGTATTTAAGTTTTTGTTTCAGATTTGAATTTTATATCTTATTAAAATTTGAAACATTGCACTTTCTGCATTCGATCAATATACACTCTAAAACAAAATGGTAATTGAAGATGTTTTTCCATTGTTTTTATTATTACTATTGTAGCTAAAAAAAAAATATTCTTTAATTTACACATTTTCTCGAAAATACAGAAAATTCATCAATCTAATGCTAAAACTAACCTGAAATTCTCCAATATCTAAAGTTGCATTTTTGTTGAATCAAAATACTGTTCAATTTACTGAGCAGCAACACTGTGCACTAGATTTTTCTATTCGAAACTGATTTTTTACGTATCTCCCTTTTCTCTCAAAATAATGAAAAATTCGTTAACCGAATCTCAAAATTTTTTGAAATTCTACAATCAAAACACCAAAATTTCTAAATCCGTTCCAATGACATGTGCGTTCCGGAAACTTATTGTATGTATAGTTTATTTTTGGCGAAATGCTTTTTGAAAGTGTATGGAAAAATAATTACATTTTCTCAACAGTGAAAAAAATAAAAAATAATGAAAAAAGTTAAACGCGGTATTTATAAAGTAATATGAGGTACATATTTTAAAAATTATAGTTCGACTAATTAATTTCACTCCGGCAAATACATTCAATTCAAATAAAGAAAACTAATATTTAGCATAGAAACGTGTTCAGATGGAACGAAAAAGGATATGAAGAAATTTCAATTTTATACAAGTTTTGTTCTTTGTAAGTATGCTGTTTCTTTATACTTAAATTTTTACTTAGATTTCAATCTGCAATGTTTAAACCGCAGAGAACAGCTGCGATTCACTAAAAGGAAATACATGCCTGCCTGTTTTGACTAGTTTTCAAATTCTGATGTGCAAGTTTGTGAGGGAGTGACCTTTGCAGAAAGGCACTCTAGTATTTCTGAGATCGTGACGTCAATAATTTAACAAGTGTAAGCATAAAAGCGACATCTATCCTCTCTTTTACTTTAACTTTCTAGAGTGTGTGTGCTCTTACGGATTTTACAGTTAGCTCGCGGTTATTAGTAATATGTTAATGTGAAGTATCTCAGTTTGCAGCATATAAAAGCTTGGGTTTGGGTGTCTCTGGCATTAGCCAGCAGCCAGCGAGTGAGGCTCTCTGCCATTAGACAAGCGAAGTGAATTATTGTTCAGCGAAGTGCTAGCGAATAGGAAGTAGCGAGGGCCTCCAGTGAAGTGGAAAGAAGTTTGGATAGTTGATTTGAGATTCGGCCGTGGTAAGAAACCTCTTAGTTCCATTTTTGATTATTTGGTAAAATAAAGAATTACCCACAGCCACGGGCTGTTTAACTAAGCTTTGTTTAGCAGCTCAGCCAGAAGATAGTGAGAAGTGTTAGTAGGTGCCCCGACTGAGCTAGGCCGAAGCCTGTGAGTATGATTTAGCTGTTCATAGTGTTTTCAGTTGTGTAAATTTAAGACTGGCTCCACTTCCCTTCAGCCATTATCACTTCAATAAACTTTGTTATTTTATCCTAAATTAATGAGTATGTCTACATTTAACCTCCACCACGACCAACCTAACGTTACAAATGACACCCAGCATGCATTTGCCGTTACAAGTTAAGATAAAACAAACTTTTCGACAGTTGGAATAAAGAGATTGATGAATAATCTTGTTTAGCTTCAGCAGAAGTATTCTTGCTGATTGGTTGTAAGAATAACATTTATACATCTCAATGCTGCTACATTAATTACCCAAGAAAAAAACCCTGCATTGCGATAGACCTAAAGGATATTTCACAGTTACATAGATACAGTACTCTATTTTCATCAATTGTCCATTGACCACAGATATAAGGAGTTAACTTTTTTCCTGATCTAGTATTTTTATTTTAATATGTAGAAATACGATTTTTTAAATTATTATTCATCTGTTTAATGCATTTAAAAAAATCATATAATTAATCAGACAGAAAAGATAAAAACAATGCTATTGCTACAATGAAGTTTTAGAGAAAAAATTTTGCTATGAAAAAAATAGAATTTATGAGTTTGCAAATTTTGCCTTTATAATTATGATTTCTGCTTAGCTATAAATATTTCATGAGTTTCTTCTTTTTACGAAGCTGTCAACTTTAATTTGTCTCTGCTGTATATAAAAAGTTTCAAGACTTTTATAAGTGTAAGTCCAAATGATTTCTTATTTATTTGCATTTATATGTGATTTGATATTTTTACCCGAGTGTTTTAATTTTAAAACTGCTTTATACACAGAATCTGTACTTTTGTTGATAATAATAATTTAATTAATGTTTACAGAAGTTTTTCACTTATATTTTTGCATTCAGCAATACATATAGTAGAGCTTCGATTATCCGGACCTGTCTGGACCGAGGTCGATCCGGTTAATGAAAAATACGGAAAATAGGACAACTTTAAAAAACGCACATGGCAATGTTTTTAGATAACTTCCCTTCACATTTCTTCCAGGTTTAAGACTGGCAATTGTGGTAATGCATATTTTAGTACATTGAAAATGGCGTATTTAGAAGGTTTTTTTATTTTATTTATTTACTTTTTAAATAAAATTTAAAATTTTATTTTCTGCAGCATTGGTACAAAGTTATATATAGAAGTACACATTCATAATTTCCGATGTAACTATGTTTAAAAAATTAATGCACAAAATTTAATCTAATTTCAAATTTTTTTAGACTCAAATAAATTAATGCTGATAAAATTTGTTATACATCACTCAACAGAGGTTTTGTTATGCTTTGTTTTTAATAATTAGCGTGACATGCATGCAAAACTTTTTTTTAAAGTCAAAATGATCATATTTACAAATCAAATTGAAATAAAATAAGTGCAACGTAAAAGGTTACCTTTCTACAAAAATTTCTGTTTTATGATATATTTATTTGATTGTTAAAAATCGGCAGGTGTGCCGATAGACCGTTTTATCAAATTTCATCATATTCAGTTTGTATGGATGGCGTTTTGGTGCATATCGCCCAACAGATGGTTTTTTATGCTGTGTTTTTTCCCGAAGTTTTTTTTTTTTTATCTCTGCACCTATTGAATATAGAATTGCCCAAAATATTTTATGCTTTAAAGAAAAAAACAACAACAACAACAACAACAAAAAAACAGCAATACTGTCACAATTTTTGCTTCGAACACTCAATAGGCTGCGCTGTTATCTTATGCCACCTAAAAGATAATTCCTTATCAGATCCAGATTCAATTGACGTGGCTTAGCGAGCGTGGTTTGTCATATTATTTATTCTTAGTGAATCCAGTTTCTGGATAAACCCCGACAGAGGTCTGCATTGGCCGGATCCGGGCCTGTTTTCTTTTATGATACAGGGGCCGATCCATGCCTGGTTTTCACTCTTTTCATGGCTTAACTAACTTTTTCGATACCTAGCTGGGACTGACTTCATTTCTCCTAGCACTGCGCGGGTCGAAATTTTCAGTCCCGGTTTCGATCCAGCCGTAAGAAAATCATTCTCTCGGAACGACATGGGCCTTTGCAGAAAAATCAGTAAAATTTGGAAACGTTCCAAACATTTTTACAATAAATGTACGTATTTTGATAAGTTTAACACGCCATTATTTTATAATTAAACTTTAAAATTTATTATTTTTAAAGAATAGTAGATTTTTAGGCAATAAAATTTAAATACAGTAAAACTTGTGAAATAAAACCTGCCTATGACATAAAAAAGTACTTTCAGTTTCAAAACCGTTTCCGAAAGTGAAGGTATCTTTTTTTTTTAAATATTGTTTAAAAACATTCTAATTAAAATGAGAAATTCTAAAATAATCTGTGTTTAACATGACAGAGCGGGTGTTTTCAAGTGAGTGAAGAGCGTAAAAATGCACAATATGTTATTAAACGCAAAATATGTTGATTCAAAATGAATATGATAATACATGAGAAAAGAATAAATACATCAACACCTGCTACGAGGGCAACTTGACTATAACTTTCTTTCTCTCTCTCTCTCTTTTTTTTTATTTTTTATTTTTGATCCTATGCGATTTTGCCTTAGAAGGTTTTACTGTGTGGCATTTTTTCTAATTTTTGAGTCTCCAATACAGGATATAAGAATTAACAATAACTGAATGATAATTCAAACATTTGCGGGTAAATGAATGTATATATATTATTATTATTATTATTATTATTATTATTATTATTATTATTATTATTATTATTTTGTCAGGCTATATTATATATGTATGCATTTGTATTTCTCAGACCGTATGATCAGGCCGACTTTTTAAATTTTATGTCAAACAGACCATTAAGGCCCCTGTGCTCGCTCGAGGAAACGCTCGCGAGCTAATGCTATTCCTATGGGGAAGCATTTTTCTAATAACTCTGTCGCACTTTGACGTTTTTGAATCTTTTTTTTTTTTTTTTTTTTTTTTTTTTTTTTTTTTTTTGCATTGAATAGCTGAGGTGCATGCCAACAGCGCACCTTTTTCACTTTTTCGATTTTGGTTGCAAATATATTTTTTAAAAAGCACTTTCAGTTTCGAAACCGGTTTTGAAAGTGAAACTAACTTTGTAAAAAATATCTGCAACCAAAATCGAAAAAGTAAAAAAGGTGCGCTGTCGGCATGCACCTCAGATATCCAATGCAAAAAAAATTGTTCAAAAATGTCAAAATGCGAAAGAGTTATTAGAAAAATGCTTCCCCATAGGAATAGCATTAGCTCGCGAGCGTTTCCTCGAGCGAGGACATAGGGGCCTCAATCTATTTAGTACAAACCGGATCGGGCCTGAGTCTAAAATTTTTGCCCACACAGTATTTTAGGCCCCCGGACCAGTACGCGGGACCTCTAATATATATTATAAACTTGGCCCCCCCTGTCGGGGATACAGTGCCTCCCTGTCGGGCAAATTCTTGCGCCGCCCTTGCTACCAAACAAAACATAACAAATAACACATAAGCACAAAACCATAGACTTCTCATATAACTGGACTCAGAAATAGAAACCTTTTCTTGAAGATTTCCTTTTCTTGTGATGGATACGTATCTCAACTCCACTTTGCTCGATTTATACACTATTAAAAATCTAAAGCTTTTGCTGCATACTCACTCCACCGCTTTTCAGTGGCGTACCCCTGTTTTATTTCGGGGCGGGGGGGGGGAGCTCACTTAAATTTCCGTTATGTTCTACATCCCACGAAACACATTGAATTATGTTGTAAACAGTAATCATTTTTGACAATAACACCATAGCAAGGGGGGGGAGGGGTGATTCTGTTCCGAATTTCCCGAAAAATTGAGGTATGAAATACTGAAAATTTTTAAAATATTTGTCATCACTCTGAAAATTCGGACTTAAGATATCATGATGTTTGGCAAGTGGTTGGAAAAGGAAAAAAAATCTATTTTATCAATTGTTCGTAGAAAAACAAAGTTTCAAGGATCACGGGAAAATCCGCAATTTTGTCAAAGAGCTGCGGATAAAATACGAATTTTGTCTAACGACCAAGGATAAAGCGAGAATTTTATTATAAGATTGAGAAAAAAATCAAATTTCGTCAAATGATTGCGGAGAAAACTTGAGTCCCATCAAATGATCGCAGAGGAAACGCGAATTTCGTCAAATTACCGTGGGGAAAACACGAATTTTTGATGAGCAATGAAAACGAAATACGAATTTCGTCAAAGGGCCTCAGAAAAAAAACGAATTTCATCAAGGGGTCGTAGAAAAAAACGTGAATTTCAACAACTGATTTTTAAAAAAGCCTATTTATTCAAGGCGCCGCGAAAAGACGCGAATTACATCAAAGTATCGCAAAAACGAATTAAAAAAAGAATTTCGACATAGAATTCCGAAGAAATTCGAATTTGGTTTAAAACTCACAAAAAACGCTAATTTCGGCAAAGAAACGGGGGGGGGACACGAACTTCGCCAAAAGGCTACGGGAAAACGCGAATTTCGTCAAAAAAGCTGCGAGGGGAAAATGCATGTTTTGACAATTGATTCCGAAAAAAAACGCAAATTTCATCAGAGAGCCGTAGAAAAGACTTGGATTTGCTCAAAAGGAAGCAGAGAAAACACGAATTTAGTCGAAAAGCTGCAGAAAAACTCAAATTTTGACAAAAGAATCGCAAAAAATGAGAATTTTGTCAAAAGGTGGCGGAGAAAACGTAAATCTCATCCAAAGGCCGCGCATTTCCACAAAGGATCGCGAAAAAAAGCACGTATTCCGGTTAAAGGTCTGCGCAGAAAAAACGAATGTTGCCAAAGCATTGCAAACAACGGGAATTTCACCGAAGAGAAGCGAATTTTGACCAAGGACCATAGAAAGGTCGAGAATTTAATCAACGAGATACGGATAAAATTCTGTCAAAGTGGCGCTATACAGTGTGATTTTTATCTTAAGATCGCGGAAAAAATCAAATTTAGTCAAATGATCGCAGAGGAAATGTGAATTTCGCCTAATGAGCGCTGAAAAACGCGAATTTCGTCAAGGGGCTGCAGAAAAACGAGTGCGCAAAAATGCGAATTTTGGCAAAAAGCTGCAGAAAAGAACACAAATTTCGAAAAATGATCACAGGAAAACACATATTTCGCCTAAGTTCCATAGAAAAGATACGAATTTCTTCAAAAGGTGCGGAAAAACGCAAATTTCGTCAAAAAGCAGCAGAAAATCTCGAATTTCGACAAATACTCACGGAAAAACGCAAATTTTGTCAAAGGGGTGGAGTAAAGGAGCAAATTTTCTCAAAAGACTACGGAAAAAACACGAATGTTGTCAAAAAGCTGCAGAAAAACGCGCGTTTCGAAAAAGAATCGCAAAAAAGCACGAATTCCGCCAAAGTGCCGCGCAAAAAAAGGCAAATTTCGCCAAAGCATCGCAAAAAAACGAATTTTGTCGAAAAGACCTCGAAGACACGCGAATTTCATCCAAGAACCGCATAAAAGACGTGAATTTTGCCAAATAATCGCAGAGAAAGCGCGAATTTCGTCTGATGAGCGCTGATATAGACGAAAATTTTGTCAAAGGCCTGCAGGAAAAAAAAACGAATTTCATAAAGGGGCCGTGGAAAAATAAAATGTTAATTTCGAGCAGTGCCAGATTTACGGCAGGGCATTCGGGGCACGGTCCCAGGGTCCTTGATTTTCAGGGGCCCCCAAATGCTGCTGAAGACTTTCCAGTTATTGTCCAAAATCTGATCTAGTTTTAATATTCAAATGAATTTTTCATTTCATTATACATTCTGTTATGTTCATACTGTATTTCTATAAGATTGTATGTTTTGTCTGAAACATTTATTTATTATAAGTGAATGTTTTCTTTTATCTTTATCCTTTTTAAAATACATTGTATTTTTGATTCTTGTTTAATCCTTTACCTGTTTTATGATTAGATTATTTCCGAGTTAGTGAGCGTAGCTTGCAGACTGTAGATCCCCCAAATATTTTAAATAATTGGGAACTAAAACGGCCCTTTAGAGGCACTGCTCACAGCCTTCGATACAGGATTATTGTCCCTTTAATTTCCCTTTAACAAATGTTAAAGTCCCATTGAAACAAATTCTTTATCGTAAATGCATTTAAAAGTTTTAGATATTCAAATTCGTACAATTTTTACTTCGTCAACTTCGTACAACACAAATGTCACAGGAAATCTGAAATTGTGCAAAAAAAAATTATTCTGAACAAATTTAAAATGCTTGTAATGCAATGAGCTTACACGGCGTTATCCTGAATGGAGAAGTTACATCTTTTCTCCATCAGATGGCGTATTCGAGCGCTTGAATCGCCAGTTGAAGCTTGGTGTTGAGGAAAATTTATTATTACATATTTTATCATTCCAGATATACAGACTTTTTTAGGGAAAGATGATTTTACCACCACACAATTTATTATAAAACGTTTCCTAAATTTCATAATTCTGAAACAATTATTTAAAAATAAGTTATGGATTATCCATTGACTTCTAATATAACTGGACTAAGAAATAGCAACCTTTCTTGAATCATCAACCTCCCCACCAGCACGTGATGGTGGGAAGAATGGGCGCCAAACCGGTTTCTCCCGCCAATCCCACCAGCCACCAAAACCTTTTTCGACTGCGTTGCGTTCTTTGAGAGAATGAACGCAGAAAATTGCCAAGAAGGGATCATCGCCAAAAAAGACACCCTTTTGGCGAGGAAAACTCTCGCCAAATCTCCGGCTTCAAGCATTCCCGAAGAGGGATCTGTTATCTAGCCATTTCTGATCTAAGGGATTATCATTTTTAATGGATATTTTAAAGTCAATAATGGTTGCTTTAGTGGCTATCGTTTTTTTTAAGTCAATCGCCCTGTAAATATCGGTACAAGGAGGCCCCCAAATTTGTAAATCGGTCCCTGATTTCGAGAAATGATCTGTAAAAAACACGTATTACATCAAAGAGCCCTGGTAATGGTGCGAACTACGTCTAAGGATCGCAAAAAGCGCGAACTTCGACAAATGATCGCGGGAAAACGCAAATTTTGTCAAAGGAGTGCAGAAAAGACGCGAATTTAGTCAAAAAGCTCTAGAAAAATGCAAATTTCGACAGAAGATTGAAGAAAAAAAGACCGTATTTCGCCACAGGGTCGCGCAGAAAAAGATATTTCGCAAAACATCTCAAAAATGCAAATTTCATTGGAAGGCCTTCGAAAAGACGCGCATTTCGTCTAAGGGCCGGAGGAAATGCGTGTACTTCGTCAAAGTTCCGTGGGAAAAAGAAGCGAATTTTGTCAAAGTGTCATGATAAAAATCTGAATTTCATTAAAGGGTCATGGAAAAAACCCAGCGGTCTCTTAAATAAACAGAATACATAAATGTTTATTACTATAGTTATGGTTTTTAAACTGAAATAATGAACTGTACTAACTTTTTAAAATCCTGTTTAACCCAAGGAATCTACACTCAGTCTGAAATCGACCTGAAAGTTAACTCAGATTGCAACAAATATATCAGCGGCCAATAAGGGATTTACTCCCCCCCCCCAGTCCCTCTCTGCTGTAACCTTTCAGAATATTTGCAATGAATGTCAGAATTTTTTTTTACTCAGAATATTCTTGAGGGTGGCGAGGTAAGAGTTGGATCCTGAGACCACCCCACGCCTAAATAAGTTGAAAGTTGTTATTGGGGCTTTTTATATACAGGGTGTCTATAAAAGAACTCCGGGGTTTTGAGGCAAAATATTTTAATGAAATAAAAAACATACATACATGTTTTATATATGACTGAAAAGCTTACATTTTCAAGTTTTTTTTAACGCTTAGTAAAGTTCTATATGAGCCCCGTTAGTGGCACGGCAGACGTCTAAACGGTATTCTACCTCTTCCCATGTCCTGGCGAGCATGTCTTGGGGGACGGTTGCCACACAATTGACTATTCGTTCCCTGAGATGTTGAACATCACGAATTTTCTCTGCATACACAAGATTTTTGATATGCCCCCAGAAGAAATTTCTATCGTTTCTATGAGCCAAATAACACATTGAGCCTTTTGTTGCGGAGTCGCCATCATTTCAAGGTCAACGCCTTGCAGCGCCGCCAACAGTTGATGCAAACATTCCCAATTCGTATGAGTAAAACTTTTTGAGCTACTCTTTTCAGAGAAATCGACTAAATTTTGTAATCTTTTATAGTTAGTGAGATATGAATTTTTAAAACCCCGGAGTTCTTTTATAGACACCCTGTACTTTCATTTAAGGGAAAGTCATTGTAGCTTAAAATCTATAAAATTGTTCTCCCCACCACCAAAAATAAAGTCTCTTTCACCTTTTTTAGGTATGCTGTCGTGATGTCTAAGTAAATTAAAACGGGACTAACGAGAAAGGCTTAGCCGCAGAAAACCAGAAAACTAAATTACAAAGTTATCTCTCACAGAAAAAAAAAAAAATCAGCAACTTTTCTACTATTTCGAAAAGGGGACCTTTACCCTCATCAGCCCCCTTCCTTTTATTTGGGTATATTGTGGTGTAACTGTGCACAAATATGGAACTAACCAAAATGGCTAGTTCGTTCGTTATATTGCAAAAAGCAAAGTTACAAATTTATCTCAGACAAAAAAAAAAAAAAAAAAAAAAAAAAAAAAAAAAATCAGCATTTTTTAAATTTTATTTCCGACTATTTTGGAAGAAGGGTGTAACCCTATTACCCCATTCTGTTCTTTGGGTATAATGTGGTGTGGTGTCATTGAGCACTAATGTGAAACTAAAGAGATGAGAGCAGCTAGTCCGTTGAGTGATAGGGTAAAAAATACAAATTTATTTCAAGAAAAAACGCACTCTAAAATTTCCTTTTTGACAGTTTCGGAGGGGGAGGGGGGGGGTCTGTAATCACATCAGAACCCTCCCCTTCTTTCGGTATGTTGTGATGTGAATGAGGGCTAACAAGAATCGCTATTTCGCTGTATGACAGAAGAAAAAATTAGATTTATCAACAAAATTGAAGATTTCAGAAAACGAAATTACAAATTTATAAAAAATCAGCATTTTTTCATATCATTTTCGACTATTCTGAGAATAGACCGGGAGGCAGCAGCAAAGACAACCACCTCAGCTAGTTCACGGATGAAAATCTAGGATTAGTAAAATCTCGATTTGCAGATTAAATTGCAATCGGTCTGCCATTTTGTATCTTGGTGAAAAACATCTAAAACCGATTTTATCGATTGACTCATAGGCTTACCATTGTGCTTTGCTGAACCCAAAGGTATAAAAAGATGGAGGATGGAGAATTGGGAGCAGAAAAACATTGATAAACTTATGAATCAACTGCTAAAATCGTGTTTTTAGATGTTTTTCACCAAGATATGACTTGGCAGACTGATTGCGTTTTAATATGCTAATCGAGATCTAAGTAATCCTAGATTTTGATCCGTGAACTCGATGAGGTGATTGTCTGTACTGCTGCCTCTGGGTCTAGAAGGATCTGTAATCCTATATGCCTCTTTTATCTCTTTTGGTATAATGTTAAGTCGCGGTGCACTAATATGGAAATAAAGCAAAGAGAGAGGTCAGTCTGTTGATTGATCAAGAAGAATTTGCAAATTTATCTCAAACAAAAAGAAAAAAAAATTTTTTTTCGTTTCATTTTCGATTATTTTGGAAGGGGGCTATAACCTTTCACCTCTTTGGGTATAATGTGCTGTCTGTCACTGCACATTAATATGGAACTGAAGAAAAGATAGCGTCTACTCTGTTGAATGATACGGGAGTAAATACAAGTTTATCTGAAACAGAAAGAAAAAATAAGCACTTTTCTCCTTTCACTAAGTGGAATTGAGGCACATTGATACACCCCTTCTTCTGCTGATGAGGTCATTACAGGAAGTTTCACAACATGATGCTAGTATACAGAACGTCTTGGGATGATTCAGTATTTTAATAAAATAGGACGGGTGATTTTTTTTTTTTTTTTTTTTTTAATAGGTGAAAAGTAAATTTGAGTTGTACAATTGCAATGGTATTTTATACAACTGTTCCAGTAGTTTCAACCCAAAAGAATACTATCCCCCTGGTAAGTAAAGCTACTGTTCATCAGTTCCTCATTCTTTATTGTTAGTTAAATTATGAAGTATTGGATTTGAGACTCATGTTATTTAAAATGTCTGCATGGGGCACATTGATACGTATCAATGTGCCCAATACGTATCATGATAGCTACAGACAACCTAAATCATTTTCCAGTTTATTTTTCATTACATTTTATTATTATTATTTTTTTTTTTTACCATACATTCCTTAATCCGACCATTTCCCGCCAAAAAATTATCATATTAGTTTTTATTCAAGTGAAATAGCTCCAATTTTTTATATTAGAAAATTTTATAGTATTTTTGGCAAAAAGAAGACGTACGAACTTACCTAAAAAAGTGGTGGTAGAACTAACAAAAGAAAAGGACTGCAACCTGGCAAATCTCGAATTTCTATCGATTCTCCAGAGAAAAAAAGTATTTTCGAGATGAAAAATGTTCAATAAGAGAAACAAGCTGCAGTACAGCAAAGGATAATTATGTTATAAACAGAATTTTTAAAATAATTATCCTTTATTTTCTGTTTATAAACAGAAAACCTAGTAATTTTTTCATCTTTCCTAAGAAAGAAGATAATACAGGGGTTGAAATGCCAGATATGACAAAGTTACCGCTGCTAACAATCAGACAAGGAACAGCCCGAACATCAGATCATTATACATTTAATTTTGATTGTTATAATATTGCTTACAAATAAATTTTGGGCGATTTGAATTCCTATAAATAAATGTAAAATGGTTTGCTAATTCATTTTCTATGAAAAATATGCATTGGTGTTATTTTTTCTCCATTTTTTTTTCAAACGTATCAAAGTGCCCCATGAGGTATATCAATCTGCCCCAGGGATGGGGCACATTGATACAAATGATTTTTTTTACATTTTTTTTAATTACATGCAAAAATACTATATAAAATAAAGTTTTTACATTTTAATAACACACTTCACAAGGTTTGCTGACACCACAAAGAAAAATAATTTGAAATTTCTATTTTCTGGTCACCAAAAAAAAAAAAAAAAAAAAAAAAAAATTCTTAGAAAAAAAACGTATCAATGTGCCCCAGTTCCCCCTACTGATTATTTTGGGAAAGGGCTGCACCCGATTAACCCCTTTCCACTTTTTGGGGTATAATGAGGTGTCAGCGTGTACTAAAATGTAACTACATTGTTAAAAAATTGAAAGTTTTGCTGCATCGTCACTTCACTGCTTTTATAGAATAATTCTATTTTGACCAATGAGAACACTCCATAATACAGTGAAGTAATTGTTTTCTACAAAAGCGGGGGAGTGATGTGCAGCAAAAGTTTCAAATTCTTAACAACGTATAGCGAAGGGAGCTAATCTGTTGAACGATAGTGGTAAAATACATTTTCGATTATTTCGAGAAGAGGGGGGCTATAATTTCGTCAGCCTCCTCCCCATCTTTGAGTATGCTGTGATGTCAAAGTGGACTAAAATGGGGTTAACGAGAATGGCTATTTCGCTGTATAACAAAAGAAAAAAATTACAGACTTGTCAAAAAAAGTAAGGGAAAAACTCCTTTTCCGTTTAATTTTCGAATATTTCACAAAGAGGCAGGCGCGGATCCACGGGGGGGGGGCGATCGCCCCCCCCCCCGAACTCGTGTTGAATTCAGACTTTTTTCCGGAAGGAAGTTCTGCGACTTCGTCGGAGACATTCTGTTGTTCCGGAAAAAACGCGAATTTCATTAAAATGTCGCTAAAAATAAGTGCTAATTTTGTCAAAGTGTCGCGGAAAAAGAGCGAATTTCTACAAAAGATCGCGGAAAAAGCACGAATTTTTTTAAAGGTCGCGCAAAAAAAAAGAATCTCGACAAAGGATCGTTAAAACACGCGAATTTTGACACAAGATCACTGAAAGCGCGAGATTTTGTCAAAGTGTCGCGGAAAAAGCTCGAATTTTGTCAAAAGGTCGAGGAAAAAGCACGAATTTTGTCAAATGTTTCCAAAAAACGTTAATTTTTGTCAAAGTATCGCGGAAAAAGAGCAAATTTCGTCAAAAGGTCGTGGAAAAAGCGCTAATTTTGTCAAAGGGTTGGAAAAAGGGAAGGAAAAGTATCGCGGAAAAAGTACTAATTTCGACATAGGATCGCTGAAAAAGCGCGAACTTCATAGGACATAGGATTGCTGAAAAAGCACTAATTTTGTCAAAGTTTTGCGAAAAAGCGCGAATTTCGTCAAATATTACGGAAAAAGCGCGAATTTCATCATAGGGTCGGGGAAAAAATGCGAATTTCGACAGAGGTTCGCGTAAAAAACACGAACTTCGACATAGGATCGTGGAAAAAACGCGATTTTTGTCAAAGTGTTGTGCAAAAAGTTTGAATTTCGTCAAAAGTTCGAAGAATGAGCGCTACTTTTTTCAAAGGATTGCAAAAAACTGCTAATTTTGTCAAAGTACCGCGAAAAAGTGCGAATTTCGTCAAAGGGTCGCAGAAAAAACGCGAATTTTATCAGAGGATCGCGTAAAAAACGCGAACTTCGACATAGGATCGCTGAAAAGGCGCGATTTTTGTCAAAGTGTCGTGTAAAAAGCTCGAATTTCGCCAAAAGTTCGAGAAAAGACCGCTAATTTTTTCAAAAGATTGCGAAAAGGGAAGGCAAAGGAACTTGGAAAAAATGCGAATTTCGACATAGGATCGCTGAAAAACCGTGAACTTCGACATTGGATTGCTGAAAAAGCGCTAATTTTGTCAAAGTATCGCGAAAAAGCGCGAATTACTTCAAAGGGTCGAGAAAAAAACGCGAATTTTGACGTAGGATCGCTGAAAAGCACGTATTTCGACATAAGACCGCTGAAAAAGCGCGATTTTTTGTCAAAGTGTCACACAAAAAGCTCGAATTTCGTCTAAAGTTAGCTACTTTTTTCAAAGGGTTGCAAAAAAGTGCTACTTTTGTCAAAGTATTGCGGAAAAGAGCGAATTTCGTCAAAAGGTCGCGGAAAAAGCGCTAATTTTGAATGTTGGACGAAAGGTATGCAAAGAATCGCGGAAAAAGTGTGAATTTCGACATAGGATCGCTGAAAAAGCGCCAACTTCGACATAAGATTGCTCAAAAAGCGCTAATTTTGTCAAAGTACCGCGAAAAAGTGCGAATTTCGTCAAATGGTCGCGGAAAAAACGTGAATTTTGACAGATGATCGCGTAAAAATCGCGAACTTCGACATTGGATCGCTGAAAAGCGCTTATTTCGACATAGGATTGCTGTAAAGTGCCAGTTTTGTCAAAGTGTTGCGGAAAAAACTTCAATTTCATCAAAAGGTCGCGGAAAAATGAGCTACTTTTGTCAAAGGGTTGCAAAACATTGCTAATTTTGTCAAAGTATCGCAGAAAAGAGCCAATTTCGTCAAAGGATCGCGTTTAAAAAACGCGAGATTCGTCAAAAATGCCAAAAAATGCGAATTCCGTCAAAGAGTCGCGAAAAGAGCGTGAATTTAGTCAGAAGATCGCGGAAAAGCATTTCATTTGATCATTCATTTAATAATAACTGTACAAGGAACGATTTCATGAACAGAAATTATGACTATGTTGATTCTATGTTTCTTGGTATCGCCCCCCCCCAAAAAAAAACGATTCTCTGGATCCGCCCCTGCGAGGAGGGAAGGGGGCTGTAACCCCATTTCTCTTCTTTGGTGTCAATGTGGACTAATATGATGCTAATGAAAAAGTTAAAAATCAAATAGTTAACCAAATAGTTAAAAATCTTTTTGTAGTAGAATAAATCGCAATTCTGTATGAGAATTTAACAGTTTTATGGTAGGACAAACTTATGTTTTAGTATTGAAATTAAGTAACATAAATTTTTATTTTTCTATAGAAACAAAGTGATATCAAAGTGGGCCTTTTTAACTTAATTTTAAGAGGCTATAGCCTTAGGAAGGTCTTTATGCCTCAAAAATCCTTTATAACTCAAGATCTTATATATATATGTATATATATATATAATACTATTCTATTCCAAAATGTTTAAGTAGTTCATGCTTTTTCATCTAAAAAAAGTTTGACGATATGTTAAAATTCTGCATTGTTGAGGGGGTAAAAAATTTTATTTGTGTAAAGTTTTAAGGGTGTTCTCAACAGCTCAGCTCAACAAGCGCAAAACGTTTTGACACATTTACAAATTCATTTTTTAACGGAAATATATAAAACTGAAAGGCCTGACTAGGGAATCACTTTCGAATCATACTGAGTTTCCCATTTTATAATTAAATCACCTACTGAGTTATGAGCTATTTTTATTGTGCAATCACACTATTTTCTCCCTTTCATTGAATATCTTTTCTGCTTTCGTTGGAAAATGCATAAAAAACGCGAACTTTGACGGCTTGTTCTGAAATGTCTATTGCGTTTATGAAAAAACTGAAAAATGAGTGCGATTCGATAGTTTCTGAACAATAACACCTGGAAGTTTCATGTATTTCCGAACAAAAAAAAAAATTAAAACTTATGTCACAAAGTTGAACTTTTTGATTTAAGAATGCCCTTAAGGCTGAATATCTTTCCAATAAAACTTATTTTTCACAGAAAGTATATTAGCTTGCTTTGCAGTAATCATTCTCTTTGGACTAAGATATTTAATACTATAAAAGTTTTTTTTATAAGGCAATATAATTCATTATTCACTTTGAAATAAATTTTGTGATAAAATTCTTAGATTCATGTATCATAACATCAGTATGTTGCCTAGCCTTACAAAGTTCATGTTGAATTTTATTTTTAATTCTAATTTTTTAGATTAAAAATTTTTCCTTTTTGCAGTTTTTTTTTTTTTCTTTTCAGAATGTAGTAAGAGATCGAAATTGGAACAGTTTGGAGCAATGAAATTTCCCACCCCTGTTTTATTTATACATTTATAATGATTTATGTGTTAGTTTGTATGAGAAAATAATCTGTTTTCTTTTGAAACTTTAAGAGATAACTTCAGTCAATTTAAAAGACACACTTGCTAATTCTAAAACAAACAAAAGAAATTTATGCTATCTTGTTTGCCGTTGAATAATTGTATTTTATTTATTTATTTTTCATTGATAGTTGAGATCAATTTTTACAAAGGCAATTTTTTTACTTTTTATTTTTACAGGTATTTTTAACGAAGACATTTTCCCTTTTGCAACAAGTTTCTAAAATTTACATCCTCATAAAAACTTTGCAATCAAAATCTAAAGAGTAAAATATAGCAAATGCATCTCAGCTATCCAATGAAAAAAAATTATTCAAAAATATTGAAATTCAAATAAGATATTATGAATTTCTTTCATAGAACTAGGATTAATGAGCGGTTCTTTTCACGTAGTAGCCCCTTAAGTTATACTTTGTAAAAAATTCCACCATTTTCTATTAATATAAATGTAACAATATAATTATAATTAATAACTTATTTATTTTGTCAAATTTCATTAATGTTGCAGTAATGTATTTGAAAAAATTAACTGCACCACCCAGTTATCAACATTTGCTTTGTGGATCAATTAGATTATGATTAATGCACAATCACTCATCTTAATTAAATGATTTCTTTTAATTTAATGATTAATTTTAAACCTACTTTCATTGTTAATAAAAATGTGGGACATATTTTTATAATATGATAACAATGATTTTAACTATCAAATATTCAATAAATTCAGTGGATAATAATTTCATATAATTTTGTTCAACCTTTCAGATTTTTTAGAAAAAACAATAGACAAAGCATCTATACTAATAAAATAACAAATTGCTCTGTCTGTCTGTGTGTGTGTGTGTGTGTGCGATGTCTAGAAAAATTTACGGCACGTACGAGGCTCAAAATTTTTATGAGAGTAGCCTAATATCTCTCCTGATGTACCTGAAGCTCAGAATTTTAATTTTTTGATCAATTTCAGATATATTAATTACGAAGCGGAACTCGCTTTCATCAAAAAGTCATTTTTTTAATGTTCGGGGAAAGATATCGTTTGCACATGCGCACAAACTCTTTTACGCACCTATATTTATAAACCTTTTTTTTTTTTTTTTTTTTTTTTATAAACGAAAGAAAAAGTATTTTTCAGTGTTTATGTCTGTTTTTGGATCATTTTATATTGGATCATTTTGTTTAAATCCAAATCAACCAAACTGCTCAACGGAGTTAAACTTAAAAGACATATTTCGAAAGAACGTACTTTTAGGTCTCAAATCTATATCAATTCGAAATAATGTTGCAGTTAACCCTTTAAAAAGAAATATTCGATAAGTGTCATTTTCAAAAAACCATTTTTCACTCTTTTGTCAATGTTCTTCCAGGGCGGTATTTTTAAGATGTAAAGAAACCAAATACTCTGTTAAAAATAAAGGTGACGAACGGTTGCATTTGAAGCCCAGGGGTGAAAAGGTTAAATCACTTGGCACTAGCGGGCTTGAAAATGTGTTTGGGGTGCCATTGGGTGTTTCACGCTAATTAGGGTGCCGCGCAATGCATACCGTAGGAAGATTTTCACCCCTTAGTCATTTGCGCATGCTCTGTAACGTGTATCCTTGCACTTCAACTCGCTGTCACTGGTGGATCAACACAGCAATTTTTTCCTATGATGACTATCCCCGCTATACGCTATCCCAATTTTGTTTAGAACTTCGGATGGCTAACTTTTGGCGAGCTTTTTTATATAAAGCAACCTTTGAATTTCAGGACATATGAACATTTCAGGGAGACTTTGAAGATGAGCTTGATGGCCGAGTGGATAGGGCGCCGAGCTTCTAATCAGACGTTTTGCATTCGAATCCATCGAGGGCCGAAAGTCAGTTAGTATATTTTTAAATTTTTTTTATCATTGGGCACTCTGGATTAAGGGTGCCATCTTTTCACCCTAATTAAAGGTGCTATTTTGGCTCCTTTAGGGGTGTCACCAGTGAGACAAGCCTTTCACCCTTAAAAGGTGTAATGTGTCACCATTAGTTTTAACAGTGTAGACGATCTTAAAGTTGAAACTTTCTTCTAACCCACTGGCGCACCCACGGGGAGGGCTAAGGGGGCTGAAGCCCCTCCCAGACCACAAGATTAAACTATTTAAAGTTTTCTAAAATTATGAAAGTTTATCTTTATTACTTTAAATAGATTCAGCAAAACAGAAATTTTGAAAAATATTACACTCTTCACATTTTTTTTCTTATATGTAAATTTTCGTATGAAATTTGAAATATAAGCATTTTTTATATTTATCACTTAAAACAATAATTTCTTTTTATTTATCAAAGAGGTTAAGCCTTCAAAATTAGCCCAATCAAAAATTTTCAGCGGCCCTCCCCAGGTTTCGATGATTGCTCCCCCCACCCCCTTCCACCATCCAGTCCTCGTTTTGTATCCAGTCAATAGAAAAAATGTACTTCTGGGAACGACAAATCTCGTCCATTTTTAATAAAATGCAAAAAAAAAAAAAAAAAAAAAAAAAAAAAAAAAAAAAAATCGGACTGAGCTCAACTGCCAGGGCCAGATCAGGAAAATACTGACCTCTAATATATGTTAGCCCCCTCCAAAGCTTAATCCTGGGTGCGCCAATGTATCTAACCGATAGTGTAATTGGTTTTTAAAAAAGTGGATTTTAACCCTTTCAAATACACTGGCAAAAGAGGATCATTTTGCGACTCACAGAGAGGATATTTTTTCTATGCTAAAGTTATCTTAACGTACATCTTTCAACTCAATCTTTTAAAATCTTCTCAATAGACCAAATTTATACTCCTTACAAAATATTCGAAACGTTCGGACGGATAGAAATATTTTTTACAAAAAAAAAAAAAAAAAAAAAAAAAAAGTGCAAAACTTTTTATGAAATCAATAAGAAAACAGTTTTTATTGTGGTTTTGACTTAATAAAGTGCAATCCTATACGTACCTGTAAACAAAAAACATATTCTTAAAATTTAAAAATATTTTTATAATCTATGATGCTATCATTTTTTTTTAAATATAAGATTAACCCTTTCAAACACACCGGCAACAGAAGGTCACTTTGCGACTCATGGAGAGAATATTTTTTCTACGCTAAAAGTATCTAAGCGTGCATATTTCAGCACAATCTTTTAAAAGTATCTCAATAGACCAAATTTACATCCCCTTAAAAAATTTTGAAACGTTCGGACGAGTAGAAATATTTTTTTACAAAATAAAAAGTGCGATAAATATGACGAAATCAATTAAAACCAGTCATTTCATTGCGGTTTTGCTTTTGCAGGGCACAATTCTATACGTCCTGACAAACCAAAAATATTTTCTTAAAGTTAAAACATTCTTATAATCTATGGTGCAATTTGTTAAAATAAAATATGAGACTTAACCTGCTCAAATACACCGACAAACACAAATCCCATCCCGGCTCATGAAGAATACATTTTTGCTAAGCTAACAGTAACTAAATGTCTATATTTTAGCACAATTTTTTTAGAGCCTTTCAATAAACCAGATTTACATTACTTACAAAAATTTTGGAACTTTCGTATGGATAGAATTATTTTTTTACAAAATAAAATGTGTGAAAATTTTTACGAATTCAGTAAAAACCCGGGTGTTTTGTCGCGGTTTCGTTCGCTTTCGGTATGCATAGTTTCCCAAAAATGAAATTACATAGAAAATAAAATACCAAACAGCATGTGCTTCCAATTCAATATCTTTTTGTGATTTTTCCATTTAAAAATATAAATTTTGATAAAATGGACTTAAAGATATAAAATCATAGAAATTTGAGTTTAATTTACGGGACATTTAGAAAACAAATAACACATTTGAAAACTGAATAACATCACGGGCCTGGACAACGCCGGGCAGATCAGCTAGTAATGAAACAATTTACTATTTTTCTTACTTATTTAATATTGTCGCTCACCTAAACTTTATATGAGGCTCATTACTTAAATACGTCAACTACTTAGAGCCACTTTTTCCTGGTTCCATATATATTTTTTATTGAAATATATATATATATATATATACACTGGTGTCCAAAAGTTAAGCATAATTAGTAATTAAGTAATTATTTTTAAGTAATGAAAGAAATATTAATCGGAATGTGCTAAAACTCCAGGTGTGTAAACAAAATAGTACGCCTCACATATTTTCGCGAAGAGTTTTCCCCGAAATCGAACAGGGGACCGTCAAGAAATTGAAAAAGAACGAAGATCTTTTGGATAACCCTGTCAAAACTAATGTAGCAAAAGCGTTCAAACTGCACATTATGATTAATTGGCTTATTGTAATGTACTGTGTTAATTTTTACGAGGATAGCATGTATACTCGTAGAGAAATTAAGGTTTTTATAAAAACAGTCCTAAATTTTTCCAAGTTTTTTGCTTATAATTTGCAGAGTTCTTATTATAAAATAATGTTCTTTTCTGAAAATATGACAAACATAATTGTACACAATACCCTGTCATCAGATTTTAAAAATAATAAAAATTGTATGAAAGATGAGTATGTTTAGTAAATAATTTTTCATTGCGCATGCGTCAACGATATCAAAATGTCATTTGCATATTGTGTTAGCTAAATGCATAGAGCAACTTCTGTAAAAGTTTCAAAAACATAGCTTGAAAATTCTGAAAATGGGAGCCTATAGAATCAACTCAAAATCCTTTATTCCCTAAATGAAGCAAAAAGATGAGGGGCTGTATCCATATTCCATTGTTTAGTGCCTACACAATATTGCACGTACAACTATATTTAGGTAAAACCCCTGATTTTTTTGCTTCCTTTAGGAATAACGGATTTTAAGTTGATTCTATAGGCTCCCATTTTCAGAATTTTCAAGCTATGTTTTTGAAACTTTTACAGAAGTTGCTCTATACATTTAGCTAACACAATATGCAAATGACATTTTGATAACGTTGACGCATGCGCAATGAAAAATTATTTACTAAACATACTCATTTTTCATACAATTTTTATTATTTTTAAATTCTGATAACAGGGTATTGTGTACAATGATGTTTGTCATATTTTCAGAAAAGAACATTATTTTATAATAAGAACTCTGCAAATTATAAGCAATAAACTTGGAAAAATTTAGGACTGTTTTTATAAAAACCTTAATTTCTCTACGAGTATACATGCTATCCTTGTAAAAATTAACGCAGTACATTACAATAAGCCAATTAATCATAATGTGCAGTTTGAACGCTTTTGCTACATTAGTTTTGACAGGGTTATCCAAAAGATCTTCGTTCTTTTTCAATTTGTTGACGGTCCCCTGTTCGATTTCGGGGAAAACTCTTCACGAAAATATGTGACGCGTACTATTTTGTTTACACACCTGGAGTTTCAGCACATTCCGATTCATATTTCTTTCATTACTTAAAAATAATTACTTAATTACCAATTATGCTTAACTTTTGGACACCAGTGTATATATATATATACTAGCTGACCAGCCCAGCGTTGCCCGGGTCCGTATTAACAATATTAAACGAACTTGAAATTTGTATGATTTTATCATTAACTCGAAACATGCAGAAATGCATTGTCTGAAATACGTGGCCACTGACTGTGTGAAAAATCGGTTTAAAAAACAGCTAATGTTAAGCTCTAAAAATACTCAAAATGAGCGATGAGAAATGTGGGAGGAATATGTATCCAACGACTGCGTGATTTTCATGTTAAAGTGTTGATATTTATCAAAAATCACTGTTAAATCACGTAACTAATTATTATTTTTTCACATAGAAATCCCAAGTGAAATATTTTGAATTTCAAACTAATTATATCACTCTTAAATCCGACTATACCATGAATGAAATCGATACTCGCTCGTAGCTAAAGTGTTGGCATGTAGTATTATAATTTCAGAGCCATTTAACAAAAGTAAGTGTTATTTTTAATCAAATCATGCATAATGTCGACTCTATGGATAAATTCCTAACCGTAAACTTTTTTTACCGTAACCATAACCTGCCTGTAACCTAACTTTCACTTAACAGTACCTTACCGTAAATTAAATATAACATAAATGTAACTTAGCTTTCATTTTATTGTAACATATCCTTATTCTAACCATAAAAATAAAACAAATGCGATTTAACTTTAACCTAACTTTAACTTAACCGTGACCTAACTGTAACCTAACGGAATATTAAATATAATCAAAGACTTACCGTAATGTAATTGCAACCTAAATGTTACCAAACCATATATTGGTTTCATGTCCATGGAAATTATTTTGTCTTGTTCGGATCTGGTTATGATTCATTAGAACATTTTTGTCGGGTTCAGATTTTAGGTATTTATTGATATTGAGTTATAATGTTCGGGTCGTATTCATGTCCATGAAAATTATTTTGCCTTGCTCAGATACAATTATGGTTCTTTGGAATATTTTTGTCGGGAACAGATTTGTTTCAATTCAGATTTCGGCTTTTTCTTCAAATGAAATTTTTGGGTTCGGGTTTTCTTGCGTGTTCACGGAAATTATGCTGCCTTGTTCGAATAAGAACATGCTTCACTGGAATTTTTTTTTTCAAGTTCAGATTTGGTTCAGTTCAGATTTCGTGATTTTTTTCAAAGAATTTTTTTAGGTTCCGATTCGGTTCAGGTGAATGGAAATTTTTTGTCTTATTCAGATCCGGTTACGATTCTTTGGAATATTTTTTTTTATCAGGTTCCGATTTGGTTAGATTCAAATTTCAGGTATTTTTTCAAATAGAATTTTTAGGTTCGGATCTCGTTCATGTCCACGGAAATTATTTTGTCATACTCGAATCCAGTTATGATTCTTTCGAATATTTTGGTCGAATTTAGATGTGGTTTGGGTCAAATTTCAGTTTTTTTCAAATAGAATTTTTTGGGTTCGAGTTGGGTTTATGTCCATAGAAATTATTTCGTCTTGCTTGGATTGGGTTATAGTATAGTTCTTTGGAATATTTTTGTCAGGTCCAGATTTGGTTCAATTCAGATTTCGAGTTTTTTCTTCAAATATAACTGTTGAGTTCGGGTCTTCTTGCATGTTCACGGAAATAATTCTGTCTTGTTCGAATAAGGACATGCTTCACTGGAATATTTCTGCCAAGTTCAGATTTCGTTCAGTTCGCGATTTTTTCAAAGAAATTTTTTGGGTTTGGATTATGTTCATGTCCATGGAAATATTTTGTCTTGTTTGGATCCAGATGCGTTTGTTTGAAATAGTTTTGTCGGATTCAGATTTGGTTCGATTCAAATTTCAGGTATTTTTTTGAATGGGAGTTTTAGGTTCGTATCGGGTTCATGTCCACGGAAATTATTTTGTCTTACTCGAATCCGGTTATGGTTCTTTCGAATACTTTGGTCAGATTTAGATGTGGTTTGGGTCAAAGTTCAGGATTTTTCAAACGAAGTTTTTTAGGTTTGAGTCGGGTTTATGACCATGGAAATATTTTGTCTTGCTGGGATCAGGTTATAATTCTCTGGAATATTTTTATAGGTTTCAGATTTCGTTCGAGTCATATTTCGGGTTTTTTTAAAGAAAATATTTATGTTTGGGTCAGATTTCATGCCCACGAAAATTATTTTTCCTTGTTTGAATCGGGTTATGCTTCACTTGAACATTTTTGCGGGATTCAGATTTGGTTCGGGTCAGTTATCAAATCCATAGTTTTTCCCAAACAGAATTTTTAGGTCAGGGTCGGGTTTATACTCACGGAAATTTTGTGTATCACGGATTGGAGTGTGGTCTGTTTTTTTTTTTTCTGGTTGGAATCGGGTTATGTTTAAATTAGTCTAAACATTAAGGTTATAATCAGTTTTGCTACTATTCTTTTTATGTCTATTTCTGATAGATAATTTACTTAGCTGTTTGATAATTTATTATGGTAAATGAATCGTTTGCGGATACAAACAATTGTACGCGAAACAGCTTCTTTATTTTTGTTTTAAAAACAAATTAAAGCAGGGTTCGCACAGTTCTATCACTAAATTTTAAGAATAATTTCGAAGTGTTTCACTGCAGAAAAATATCGTAAAATCTGTGAATGAAGGTATGGATTGCAAATGTTGTGGTTTAAAAATTAAATGTAAATTTTCTTATTTTTAATAGTGGTGCCAGAGTCCTTGGAAATTCCAAGGAGTGTGCGAACCTTGTAAAGCCATATTACAATTTTAAATTGAATAGAACACATTTAAATTTAATCAATGATTAAAAAAATAAACTCATAGAAAAATGTTGTGTAATGTTTTTTACTGGAACACAGCTAATGACTCATACAATACATTCTAATGTTCGAAATGCCAAAAATATGCGTACAACCATATAGTAAAAAGAAATTAATAGAGTGGCAATATAATGTCTTGGGGTGACGCAAAAAATGTAACTCTAAAATCCGCGACATTAAGTACAAATAAGCACCAACAAAACCATGTGCTTTGAAACTCCAATCAATTCAAACTGGTTTAAACCTGTATTTCTTTGTTTTTGTTTTTTACCTTTTAAACTGTTATTGAATAGATGACTAAAATTTCGTTTAAAAAAATAACGTTTTGTGCCATTATTGCCTGTAATACACGATCAGAATGCATGAAAGATACAATTAGATCAATCATAGGCAAGAATTATTTGATTATTTTTATCATATGACTTTGAAATATCAATATAGAAGCATCATTTAAGACTTTGCTTGAAAAATCAACATTCTTTCGTTAATGTCTTAAAATTGTCTGCACTCTGAAATCTAGATTTTAGATTAATATTATTATTGAAGTGTTCATGCATGATTTTAAAAGAATCTTTTCATCACTATATTTTATATATTGACATGGAATTATAAATATGTTGTTAAATCATAAACATTTTTCATCTACGTTATAAAGTATTAAAAATTTCTGAAAAAAAAAAGAGAATTCTTTTAGTAATACAATTTTTTACTTCAAATCATATGTTTTCAATATTTTATTTAATTTTGTTTTGACATTTAATTATTTTTAATTTTCCAATTTCAATTATTTTAAAAGCAAACATTTATTTTAATAAATAATATAATAGAAAAAAACATTTAAAAAAATTACGATTTCTTCGTAAAATATGCTTCAGCTGTAATTTATTTCTTCCAATCCGTCTTATTAATACAAAATTCCTTCCTCGTGCTTTATTTTGAGACATTAAAATTTCAGCGATAAATGATTTCCTCTTGCAAACCTTTCTTTTTTTCGGTTTACTTCGCCACCACCTACCTTTTTCCTCCATGGCGTACAGCAGCTGTGATTAAAAAAAAAAAAAAAAAAAAAAAAAAAAAATCCTCATTTAAACTGACAGTTAGCCAGTCTATGAATTTTAAAGGTCAGTCTCAGTTTTTAAAATTATTTCTGCGAAAATTTTATGCAACCAACCAACCATAAGAGAATGAAAAGAAAAAAAGCTAAAAAAAGTGATTTTTTATGAGAGTGAGGTTTGAAATTTAATTAATTACTCAGTTAATAAATAGAATTTTGAAATTCTGAGCGTCAGATGCATCAGGAGAGATATTGGGCTACTCTCAGAAAAATTTTGAGCTTCGTACGTACCGTTGTTTTCGCTAACTATCACAGACACACACATACACACACAGAGCGATTTGTTATTTTATTAATATAAATATACATATGATTTTTCACCATTGAAATTAAGTTGTAAACAATTAACATGAAACAATGAAGCAAACTGCATGGTTTTAAAGAAGAAATTTATTGTTATTTTATTTTTTAACTATTTTTAAAGTTTTGGAACAAAGTGACCCTACTAGGGTCTTCTTTGATCCATTCACTAAGTTTTGTATAAAATGAATAGATTTTATATGTAAATGAATACATTTTTATTGGAAGCCCCTTGCAATAGCACATGTTAATGAATTAACACTGCAAACTCAATAAATAATTTAACATTTAAACACACACACACAAAAAAAAAAAAAACAATTCTTAATATTAAAGAAATGAGAAACCATTTTCGCCATGTTATCCTCGGCAACTAGAACAAAAACAATTAATGCAACATTTTGCTACAGTAATGCATTTTTTAAATGTTACTTAAAACATTTTTTAAGACATTTGGTTGTATAGAAGGAATTTCTATGCAATAGGGGCTATTTTTGGACAAAAAAATGCCTGATACAAAGTAGCCCTAAAATGTTATTTTTTTATGTTAGCTTTATGAAAACAAACATTTTCTGTCAAAATAAAAAATTAAAGGGAAAATTGTAATTACATATGGGCAAAGTTGTATAATATAGATGCACACTGTGCACAGAAAATTTTATGAACTTTGCAGAATATTTTAGGAAAGAAACATTTTTTTATTTTTGTAACTATTTTTTAGCACCAAAAAATTAAAAAATAGTCCCTAATTTCATATATGATTTATTTACTGTTAGCATACAATTAAAAGCAAGGCCGATTTTCAAATTTTCCGAAAATTTAAAGCATTTCAAGCTAAAAACATTAAAAATTCATCTGTCTGAAATTTTGGTCGCCAAAAATCACGAATTTTAGCAAATGGTTGTCATAAAAAATCAATTTTGTCAATTGTTCTCAGAAAAAAAACCCCTTCAATTTCGTCAAATTATCATGAAAAAAAACCCAACCATGAATTTAGTCAAAATTCTGCAGAAAAAGTGTGAAATATCTTCGAAGGGCCACGAAAAAACACAAATTTCATGAAAAGATAGTGAAAAAAGCACAAATTTTGCCAAAGGATTGTGAGGAAAATGCGAATTTTGTCAAAGGACCTTGCAAAAAATTGGCATAATAACAGAGTCGCGTAAAAAACTTGCATTTTGACTAAGGACCGCATAAAAAACTCTTATTTTTACAAAGGATCATGTGAATTTCTACAAAAGATCACGCAGAAAATGCAAATTTTGACAAAACATGCAAATTCAGTCTATAAAGCAAGCAAAAAACACACATTTCATCCATGTCTATATAATATAGCACGTAATTTTATTAAACATAAAATTTGCAGAATGTTTTTGAACCAACATTTACGAGTGTAGAAAGTTTTTGGTTTTATACAAGTCTGCACATGGGTTACAGATTACTAAAGGTAATATTTTGACACTTACCTTATTTATAGCTATTATCCAGATTGTCTCACTATAGAAGAAAGTTTGGAGAGTAAAAATTTACACATGAAAACAGCTGTTTACAAATGCGTCCAGCGTTGCCCCTAAAAAATTTGAATTACCCCAAACAATTCATATACCCTATACTAAGATATGGAATATTTTTCAACGGCAAAAACTCCAAATTATTTTGTTCAATATAAAGAATAAAAACTTTTTTTATGGGATGGATCAAAGTTTAAAGTTTAAGTTTAATCAAAGACCAAATTACCCAGTTGATGGTAATAAAAAAAGTTCTTTAAAATCAGTTTTTGACTATATTTTACTTTGAGTGACATTTTTTAAACAAACAGGACTCGTATATGTCATTTATGAATATAATGAATAGCATTACATTTATTCTTTAATGAGAATCGAGAATAGAATTTTAATTATCACAATTTAAAGAAAGATTTTTCTTAAATTTCATGAGCAAAAGGGTTAATTGTAACTTTCTTTCACTGTAAATATAATTTTGGTTGCCTCTTATTCATCTGGTGATGAGTGGCTTTAATAATAATAAAACAAATTAGATAAATAATAATAATAAAAAAACAATGAGACAATTACAATAATAATAATTTTAAAACATCTGATGTCAATGTAAACTTTTTTAATAAAATTGCCAAAAAAAAAAAAAAAAAAAGAATAGGAAATGAAGAGAAGCAAGAAATGGAAATATTTTTATTTGATATATCTAAAACACAATTTATGAACACAAGCTTTCAGACTTTATATAAATTGCAGGAAATTAATAGTTAAAATACTTAACTGAAAACAAAATATTTATATATTTACACATATGTGCATAGATCAGCCGGTATTGGCAAAGTTTTAAAATATTTCACACTAGTTCCATGCAGCAGATCAACAAGTGGTATGCCCAGAAAGAGAGCTAAATATAACATGTATCTTGTCAAATTTTTTTCAAATACGGAAAATCAAATATTTTCAGTGATGTTATTGCTAAAATGAAATTTGATGATATTTTCTGACTATTAACCTCATCACTTTGTACAATAAAATGGAATTAAGACACATACTGTTAAATGTAGGAGATATGCATCCCCAGAAAAACTAATTTCTGGGAACACCAGGACAAAAAGCTACCCATGATATGCTGCAAGATACATTTGACTCATAAAACAAAGAGAATAGCATATATTGATAGTTCAAATTAAAGTGTAAGGCTTAATAATTTTAGCTGCTAAATATGTATATATATGTGTGTGTATATATATAGATATATGTGTATATACCGGGTGTCCCAAAAATGACTGATGGTTTTTAAAATTCAATAACTTGCAAACGGTGACAGGTATTTAAAAAAATTTTGCAGGAGGGTTATGTATAACGTCAGGAGTTTTTTTACCATAATTTTTTATTTTAGTTTGAATTTCAAACAATAGATGGCGTTGACGGCGATTGAAGCTCAATCCATGCCGAAACTAACGTCACTCAGCATTGATGCAAAGGAAGGAGATTAAGGCTATGGAGTGCGTCGCATTCGCCAGAGATTCTTGGATGGTGATATGCAGCATTTAGAAGTGGATATAAATTTCACAAGTAGTATTCGAGTTTGCAAAAGATTTTACATTTATGAAGTTTTATTTTCCCGGATTAAATTACTTTTTATGGCATGATTTAAAGAATATTTTATGCATCATATTTTAAAACTACATTGATAAAATTTTGAAACTTTTGCTGCATTGTCACTCCTTTGCTTTTTGTAGAAAACGATTACTTCACTGTATTATGGAGCATTCTCACTGGTAAAAATAGACATATTCTATAATAGCAGTGGAGGGACAATGCAGCAAAAGTTTCAAATTTTTAACAGTGTAGTTTTAAAATACGATGCATAAAATATTCTTTAAATCATGCCATACAACGTAATTTAATCTGGGAAAATAAAACTTCATAAATGTAAAATCTCCTGCAAATTCGAATACTGTTTGTGAAATTTATGTCCACTTCTGAATGCTGCATTCCACTATCCAAGAATCTGTTATTTCCATGGCAACAAGGCATTCCACTGAAATCATATCGAATCATGTTGAGCACAGAAATCAGATGTATATTGTTCAATAAACAAACAAATCATATCGAATGAGTTCGAATCGGGGCCTGAGAGTAAGAATTTACCGGCTGAGACACACTCCATAGCCTTAATCTCTTTCTTTTGCATCAGTGCTGAGTGACGTCAGTTTCGGTGTCGACTGAGCTTCAATCGCCGTCAGTGCCATCTATTGTTTGAAATTTGAACTAAAATAAAAAATTACGGTAAAAAAACTCGTGACATTATACATAACCCTCATGCAAAAAATTTTTAAATAGCTATCACCGTTTGCAAGTTATTAAATTTTAAAATCCACCAGTCATTTTTGAGACACCAGGTATATATATATATATATATACAGTAGACTCCCTTATATCCGCACAGCTTGGGACCAGAGGTTTTGCGGATTTTAGAATTTTGCAGATTTTTGGTCATTGCTTTGTTTACATTTTTTAAAATAATTTGAATGTAATTAATAATGAAGTGAAAAGTATAATGAATGCATACAATATACTAAAATAATAAAAATTTAGCTATTTTTAAAAATGATTAATATACTAAAAGGAAAGGTCAAGTTAATAATCAATAATATACAACTAAATATTCACTATAAAAGAGGAAATGTGTTTTTTCTAAATTATTCAATGAAACTTGTCTCATAAAGGTACATTACTAATTCACATCAGGATCATAAAATAATGAAACTATTTCAGGTTTAGCCAGACTTAATAACTAAAAAAGCTTGATTAATACATAAATATATTTGGTAAGATTGTGATTACGAATGATATTAGCAATATCTTTATTTTTTCAGAAATAAATTATTCTTTCTTCATGAAAAATCATGAATTCAATAACCTTAACAAAAATTATAAATTAAAAAATGTATGGAATTGATATAATACAGAAAAAATCAATTTTTGCATCTACATCTGAACTGAATGTTTCATTGCTTACATCCGTAAAGTATGTGCAGATTTTAGAGAGTTGTGGATTTGAGGGAGTCTACTGTATATATTTTATAAAAGTATATATATATATATATATATATATATATATACACACACACACATTTGTAGTAAGTTCATAATATGATTTAAATTACTGAAACAAAGTGACTAAATATTTTATTTCATTGTGGATAACCATGTCAGCACTTGCAGTTACAAAATTTACTTGAGAAATTAAAAACTAAAAAAATAAATGTATGTAGATTTATTAATATTCTTAATATTCATGGAAATAAATGAGAAAAGTATAAAAATAAAACTAACAAATTTGCATTAAAAAATAAAACCACACTGATTTGAAGTTCAAAAGCACTGCAAAAAGCTATAGCTATTTTAATAACATTATTACTTACAGAAGCCAAATGTGACTTAACCTTTCAAAAAAACTTATATGTAAGTATGTGTATATACAAATGCACATATATCAAACACAAATATATATAATTACACACTGATGGCCTTTGATTTTATGATTTAATTACATATGAATGAATGTTTTGTACATGTTAACAAACTTTATGATGCAAATACAATTGTTACTGCCAACTTCAACTTACATCTGTACAAAATGGTGATGCATGAAGGTAAAGACAGATTCTCAAATACACACTGAAGGAACTGAACATTTTACAATGATCAGTTAACTAAATAATGACTAATGTATTTACATCTTCAGTTATTTAAAAATTTACAAAACGATTAAAAAAATGATGATACAGCTGAATAAGAATCTACCCAATAGTAGCCTGTTGAAATTCAGCCTGCTTGAAAGCTCTAAGACTCATGAAACATTATCACAAAAATCTCCATCAAACCAAAAGCATTCTTACAAATTAGTCAATATATTAATGTATATAGTAACATGATTTTATGATAATACTAACAGGGAAAAAAATAGGAGGTTAGTTTTCCTTTTCTTGTGTACAACTAGGCAATTACACGATTAATAAAAAGCAATATACAATTTATTAGAACTAATGGAATATTTAATTTTACATATATAAAAAAAATAAATGCTTAACTGAAACAAAAAATTTTTATTTAAATTTAATACAATAAGGTCTTATAAAAGAACTTTAATTTTAAATCAAAACAAATTTAAGACTTTATAACCACAGAAGAAAAACAGGATTAAAAATCATAATACATAACAAATGATTAAAAAAATGGTAAAGTCCCTTTAATAAAAGATGCCACTTTCTTTTATTTTCTTCATCATTTCTCTCTTCATTAAATATATATATACAGGGTGAGTCATAAATATCGAAACAATAGGCTATCTCCTTAAATATTGCCCTTAGACCCATACTTCCAATTGCAAAAATTCATTAAAAAATGTGAAATTTTTGATAAGATAAATTGCGACTCCATGGGGGGTCTAGTTGAAAAGTTACGAAAATTAAATTTTTATACGGCCCCCGTAGGACAAAAATTCCAATTAGGAAAACTTTCCCTATTCAGTCCTGAATAAGACACAAAAAGTTGCATCTTCATATCTCCAAAATTCGCAAAGTTATAGCCGTTTAAAAAATTCATCAGGTTTTAAGGGATTAGACACAAATTGAAAAGCGCGCAATTCAAAAAACAATGTTACTTTAACAGTTCTAGAAAACGCGTAAAAAATATATTTCTTGAGTTAGAATTTTGATTTTTTTCTTTTTTGGTGATGGTTAGCATTATAATTTGCTAAGAAAATCACATTCTAAAATTTCTCATACAATTTATAAAAGTTTCATGTGGTTAGTACTGGTTTAAATGGGACAATCAAAAATCGTTATAACTCGTAACATTATTTATCGGATTTCAATTTCTTTCCATTTAATTAAAAATGAAAATCTGATTTTAGTTTTGTTCCAAGGTTTTTCTATATTAATTTTAAAACTATTAAAAATATTTATTGAAAAAGTAATATAACTTTTAAAAAAAATCATATTTTCAAAAACAAACATTTTTTCAAAAGTAAACATTTTTTCAATCTTGCCGAAACAAAACTAATGTAAAAAATCAAAAATGACGTGTTTCAAGTTCTTTTTTCTTTTAAAAATTCTTAACATTTAATAATTTAAAGACAAGAAATAGAGGATAAAAAATTCATTATGCACAAAAACGAAATGTATTGTTTAAATGTCCGTCAGTTATTTTAAAAAATGCTTTTTCTAAGATGCAGATTAAGTTTTTTTTTTCTTTTTAAATTTACCTCTGACAACTTCAGGCTTTTTATAGTCCTCCAGGGGATGTTAAAAAATCTGTATTCTGGGCCCAGGTAGGGCCAGGACCGAGATGTTACTTTTTTCGGAAGACCCGCCAGGCCGGGCCGAGCGTACTTTTAATAAAGGAGGGGACTACTTCCTTCAACTTAGGTGCACTCTGGATGAAATTTTCAAACCCGGTCTCGACAAAACCCGTATTAAAATCACTGTCTCTGACTGACTTAATACGTACATAAAATAAATAAAATTCGGCTCAATCGAATTTTTTTACGAAAAACATATAGATTTTAAAACTTTTATTTAAAAAAAAAAAAAAAAAAAAAAAAAAAAAAAAAAAAACTTTAAAATTTATTTTTTTTAAATAGATTATTCAAAGGCTAAAAAAATTAAATACAATAAAACCAGTGAAAAAAAATCTGCCTATGACGGAATTCTGTCTTAAACGGAAAATATGTTGATCAATGCAAAATAAATGCAATAGTACCTGAAAAGAAAATAAGCTCCAATTACATCTTCTAGGGAGAGCATCTGTCTATAACGTATTTTTTCTTTCCTATATGATTCCGTCTTAAAAAGTTTTAGTGTATAACATTTTTCAGAGTCTCCAACGCATGGGATATGGATTAACGATATTAAAATATAAGTGAAATATTTACATATAAATAGAGATTCATTGATAAAATAAATATATTACAGCCTTTGGCGCTTCTTTAATAATAAAAAGTATAAATATAAAAAACGAAAAGCTATAAAAGAATTTTTTGCTCAGAATTCCTCCATATGAAACTTTTTTTTTCCCACGCCGAATAAAAAAACTATGTAGAAATTTGCAACTGAACCGGGTTATGATTTAAACTATTTTCCGGACCGGTCCGGGGTATGATGTTCACATTTTTTCAGGCCACGCCGAACTTTTCCCCCTATGGGTCGGTTTGAGACTTGACCTAGATATTTTGACCCGGGCAGACGTCTGGTATACCAATTTAGCGTAAAAATTATACGCTGCTATTTTATGTCTAAAGAAAAAGCGGTATCTTAAACCGATTTTTATCAATTTGCAATTTGTGAATGTTCCCTAACAAGCGTTGAATCACAGAGAAGAAAGCACAGTTTAGAGGCAGGGAAAAGTGGTGTAAGTCAGGAATTTTTGAGGATTTTGGGATTTAATATCTCTGTGGGATTTTTAGATACGGAGATGAAATTTGTTTTGTTCAATTTAGGAATGGATAAGGAATAATTTCCTAATTGGGAATTTTGACCTATGGGGGCCGTATAAAAATTTAATTTTCGTATTTTTTCAAATAGACCCCCCATGGAGTTGCAACTTATCTTATCAGAAATTTCACCTTTTTTTATGAATTTTTGCAATTGGAAGTATGGGTCTAGGGGCAATATTTGAGGAGATAGCCTATTGTTTCGATATTTATGACTCACCCTGTATATATATATATATATATACATATATATATAATAAAATTTTTCTTTTGAAAAATTAATATGATTTTTTTTATAGCACAAATTATTTTGAAAATATTTAAATTATACATAATTTTATTTTATTAAACTCCCAGACTTCAACAAAGGTATTGAGAAAAATATACATGAAATTTTTCATCTGATTTTAATACATCTAAGGCAGGTACCAACAGATTGGGAAATATAGAAAGTAAAACACAATGAAATAGAAATAAAAGCAGTCAGGCTAGATGAGAGAGGAAAACAAGACAGGCCATATACATGTGAGTGCACAATTAAAGTATTTAATTCTTAAACATGATTAGTAAAACAAGATAATGCACAAGCTTGAAAGAATGTCTAATTAAATTACTATATCATTCTTTCAGCTATCAAAGGCAGACAGATGGTTTGCTTTGCATATTAATTATTGCTGATTTTTTAATTAGGGTATATATGTCACCATAAATTGATATGTCTTATTTAATTATTCAAAATATGATATATATTTATTATAACATAGAATATTCTCTCTTACAATTCAATTTAATGTAATAAAGACTTAGGTTAATACAATGGTTAATTAAAAGAAAAAAAATCTTTAAATACACAGTATTCAGATTAATTTCTGCAAAATCTTCATTTGTATAAAATAAAGTGATATAAAATACAGCATCTGCTAGAATGTCATCACCAAATTATTTAAACAAATCAGAAAACTAATGCAAAAGAACATAAATCAACATTTTACAAATATACAGGGTGTTTCATAAAAAAATGAACAAAACTTTAAAAGGTGATAGTACGCATCCAAACAACTTGCATAACAGAATGCATGGTAAAAAATAAAACACAAAATTTCTGGTGCATTTGGAAAGTTCATCCATGCAAATGTTAAAGCTCCATTTCTGTTGAGAGTTATAGGGAAAAAAATGACACTAACAACATGCAAATGTGATATGGACAAGAAAAAAATCTAAAATTTTGCCTCAATTAATCCATAAAAGTTGCTTATCCTAGTGTGTAACTGCTAATCACAGTAATTGTACAAAGTAATTGCATATTAAAGTAAATACTGTACTTACTAATAAGAAAAAGCCAGATAAGCATTTTATCAATGGTGCTGCAAATGAAAACGGTTCAACGATTATATGGAGAGCTGTTCTCCAACTTGCTTTTGCCACTTAATCATTCTTTGTGTTATTTTGCCTTATATAACAACATCATCTTTGGCACCATCCAGTACCTTTGTGTTTTAATTTTGACAATGAATTCTTTGATAAAAAATGTTTGTTTAAATATGTACTACCACCTCTTAAAGTTTTACCTATCTTTTATGAAACACTCTGAATTTTACATTTCTTTTTCTTAATATTAAAGAGTCAAACGCATTGAAAAAGCTTATTAAAAGTATATTTGATTTGTTTATTTTAATATTAAACAAATTTGTAAAAGAAAAGTGAAATTAGGACTATGATTTAATGATTTATAAAAGTAAACCCTTTCATTCTTATTTCTGCTTATAACCAACTGCTAATTCTAGGTAGCATTCATGCATAGATCTGGTTGGATGACTGCACATTGATGGCATAGCATCAAAAAGAAAACATTTAGTACTAGAGAAGACAATGCGGGTACTTAAGGAGTGCCAATGTGAAACATAAACTGCCATGCAAAATCTCTATCATAATTGAAGTCAAACATTAAAGATAAAATTTACAAACAAAATTCAAGGTAAAAAAAATATAACTTTGAAAAATCTGGTAGAGAACACTTCAATAATAACAAGACCATTCTGGATTTGGGAGCACCGGAGGTTAATATAACCTAAGAATATAGGTGCATAGAGCATTCAAAACTTTTTTTTTTCATTTGGGTGCCATACACTTTATTGTCAAAGCTAAATTGAGATTAGGCAAAGATGGAAATGATGAAAAAAGTTCACCAAGAAGCATAGCAAAGCTGCATCAGCAAGATAAAAGCCATAGGTCCAGCTATCTTGAAAACTCTATATATAAGTCTCGTGGCAATATACAGTCATAGCTATGTTTATATGGTACAAATCTACTTTTGGCTACCATTAAGCCAAGAAAGCTTGCTTTGGTGATTTTGTCTATGGGAAACACAGAAGAAAAAAAAGAAATCCAGGTATCAGCATGAAGATTATAATGATGGCTTAAGCATCTCCCTTTGCTTTAAAATTTATTATAAGAAGATATATTATTTGACTGATTTTACTCAAACATGTTAATTTATATGTATGTCATCTATTTGTATAAATATGGAATTTAAAAATAAAATATTTTCATGGAAATTCAGGTAGGTACCGATAGCGATTACTTTAGTATTAATTACTTGGGAAAATATGATAAAATGACACTTTATATTCATAAATTATTATTTCCTTCAATATTATCATAAACTGAAGTCAACTGGAATGATATTAAGCAGTTTGTAGACTCAATATTTTTACACATATACCTTACTATGAGTATTAAAATGACATTTTTTAATATAACATGTCTAGGGCACTGCAATCTGTATATTTCAAAATATACACTGTTGGGTGACTACCATACAGTAGAACAATTCTTATAGATGACTCTCATGTAGAGTGGATCTATATTTGGAACCAATTGTGCTACAAAGAGAGGATAAGTTGCATTAAGTTCCACACAAGAGTTGCATAGCATAATAAGCTTAAAATCACATAAGACTGAACCACATTTAAACATTAATATGCATGTATATAAATATATAAATTTAGCTGAAGTGTCAAAAGTTAGATGAAATAGTTTGAGCTAGCTGTACAAAAGATATGATATAAATGGTAAGAATTTTTCTATCTATCTCACAGAAGATTTTTATGCTAAATAATGGTTTTAAAACTTTTATTATGACAGTAGAGACTGGATTATTCAAGCTAATATAAATCAGAATTACCTCTGATAAATCAAAGAGAAATAACAAAGATAGTTAAATACAGATTATTAAAAAACCTATTGATAATGAGGACAGTTAATATAAATATGCATATGAATTATAAATATAAATATAAGAAATAAAGTTATATATATCCTGTAAAATTGTCATACTAAAATTAGAAACAGATAACAGATAGAAAATAATATTTATATAATATACATATAAGTAATTTTTTAGTGCAGTTTATTTTCTCAAACAATGTTATTATTTGAGATTGTTTACACAATCTAATCTTTTTTTTAACTGTTCTTGAACAAAAGCAAATAATGTGCTTGAGCAATCAGTTATTCCATATATTTTACAGATAATTCTGAAACAAAACAGCTTGGGTAATCTTGACTCTACTATATATGATTTTCTATAATAGGTTTTAACATAAACAGGGAATTACTTTCTGTGATAGGTAACTAATGCATCTAGCTTTTAAACAAAAGGCAAAAATAAAAGCTTATAAAGAATATTTAAATATCACAGAAGCTTTAGTAGCTTAAGGAAAGTATAAGGATATTATTAATTAATATAAAAATGTGGTTGATTTACTTAATAAACTTAAGGGAGCTGAGAAACAGTGTAGCAATATAAACTGTCAAGTTCCAGACTTTTAAAGAATTAGTCTATTTAGCAACATATATGAACAAAGATAAATAAACATAAGGCTGCTTGCTGTGGCTATTTTATTTTCTGCTTGAGTAGCTTGTAGCAAATGCATTAGTTACCATAAAAGTATCAATAATAAAATGCTTTGGATAAGTAACACACTAAATTACTAAACAATTCAAAACTGGAGATGATTCTGTAATGATATATGAGCATTTTTAATGCAATGATTTAGGGATAAATATTCATGTTAAAAGTGATTTATATACATGATATCATATGCAGCTGATTTAAAAACAATTGTATTTATCAGAAAAGATGGTACATCATTATATAATTAAAATAGTAAGAATGTTTAACAAAATTTATTTACATTAAATTCCAATCCAATTCAATATTTATTAGAACTTGGAGAGTAATATTTAGACATGTCTTGCAGATCTAATTAATAAAATGCATATGAATTAAAAAAGTTATATGTTGCAGAACAATAATTTTAATATATTTAAATGATTTTGAACTGTCTTAATTTTTTATTTACTTATTTAAAAAAATTAAAATTTGTTATTAATGAAAACAAATTTAAATTTTCTAATACAGTATAAATTTAAAACCACATGAAGTCGAATAACAAATAAAAAGTTTAAACAATATTTTTTGTTACAAAAAATGTAATCTGAAAATCAAAATATTGCATAACCTTTAAAATTTAAGAGTGATTTTTTATACAATCAAAGTTTCAGGTTATTAGAAAGTGACATCCACATTTCAGCATATTTGGAAATTCGTCAGTTTAATTTACAATTTTCTTAAGCATTCAACATTTTGACATCGTCTACAGGTAATTTCATATCAAGTGATTTTACTAATTTCTTACTTTCTATTATTATTTTAATTTTTAACGCTTGTACAGAAATAAAAAATAAGCAAAAATATATAATTTAAAATTATACAGAATATTCTATTTTGAGTTGATAATTTTTGATTTACTTGATAGTATATGAACTCACATAGCTTGGTCTAGAACTAAACTATGTCAAAAAAAGGCCTAAAATATTTGTAAAGAAAAAATGTAAGACCACTTGATTACCGTTGACCATTATCTCACATGCTCTTTCATAAAGATTTAATTTAGAAACTCACAATAGAGAAAATAACCTACTAGATAGAGAAAAAAAATCTATATTACTTTATTTGATGTTCTGTAACTAAGTACTTTTAAAAATATCTTTGTTCTCATTTTATAACATGAATTTTCACAACTAGCTTTAGTTATTCACCTTTAAAAAATTAATGAACATCACAACACCAATAAAAATACATTTGTTCAAGATACCCACCACCTTCTTTTTCTTTTGTCTGTTACAATATAAAATTGATACATTTTGTAAAAACTTTTAAAAGAAAAAAAAACTTAAATTATTGTAATTTATTAAAATTATTGCATATAATTATGCTATGGACAGCTAAAAGAAAATATAAAAACAATTAAATGCTCTTAAGCAGAAAATATTTGACTAGACTATAGTTCCATAGAAATATAAAAGATAGCTTAGATGCCACTTTTTTCTTTCCAAATCTATTAGAAGATTTATGAATGTTGAATTTCAGAGTATCCTGAATAGTTCAGAAAGTTAGCAACTAAGCAATATACATAACAATAATCCTATCATTACTATGAGGCCAAACAATTTTAAGAAACTGAATAACTTTTATTAGACATCAGCTTTTGAAATTTAAAAATTTCTTAACATAATAACTAAAAACTGTACAAAGTTTGATAAAAGAATAATAAATAATTTTCATAAAATAAAAATAGGCCAAGAAAAAAAATATATAATATATTTTGTAAAAATCTTTATATAAACTAAAAATAATTTAACAACTAAAAATAAGGAGTAAAAGGAAGGAGACCTTGGCAACTTTAAGTAAACACTCAATAGTTTTAAACAGGTCACTGAAGATTGTTGTCTTATGAATACACCTGTTAGACAACAATTGTTATATCACAGATATGGAAACAGTTACACATATTTTTAATGAATCTCCAAAACCATGGAAATTCAAAATGAAGTTTCTTCATGATCTCATGATATTTGGTGATAAAGTTGCTTGAAAGCACAATAAAAAGTAACAAGTTCCTAAGGGCCACTGGTTCTTAAAAAAATTCAACATAAAAATATAAAAAGTTATAAGATTTGATACAACAGACCATAAAAAAGAATAAAGAATGTTATTCAGAATACAGTTCAAAGAAATAGTCATACTAGCACATATACACAACAGTAAAATGAAAATTTATACATATAATTTTACATTCAGGGAAGAACAAAAGATGTGCAGTTTCAGAGGGAACCATGAGAAAGATAAATATTTTTACACAGCCAAATTATTTCACATCACCTGAAATAATTTTCGGCATATCTTGATTAATATAATGGCTAAATATAATAGATCTCTGGTGGTAAAAACATGCTTTTAAAAACTTCATGTTAATTCACTGTATTCAGTCCATCCATGATTAGGAGCACCCAATCTCAGAATGCCAACAGATCTGTCTTTAGAGGCTGTAATTAAAACTTCCAACCATTAAGGAAACTAACGATAAGTATGTAGTTTCATAATAAATAAATGGTAACAATTTTGTTAAAGTTCCTATACCCAAATAACATAATTCTAAAACTGGAAGGAAGTGACTGACTATAAGTAATAAAAATACAGTAGTACCTACTATTTCCAGTAATATCTTGTGTATTGTGAACTATTTTGAACAATGTAATGTAGTAGGCGATACAATAAAAAAAACCCCAGTAGTTTGTAATGAGTACTGGTGCTACTTTTAACACTTCTGTAAAGAAAAAAGTGCTATTTTATAAATCATGTGATTCTAATTTGCTTCTTTTTTTTTTTCAGCAAATCTCAGCTATAGAGTTTGACATAGCAATACATGAAATCACCGGTTTTTTCCATAGTCACTTGCAAATGCTAAATCACTAAAGAAATAAACTTTTTTGCTGACAACATTTGTCCACTTACTTCTTTTTAGGTTATGTTTTAAAGCTGGGTTTAATTTGCAGTTGCTTTTCTTTACAGATTTATTTATTGATATCATTAGTTAAGTTTTCATTGATTTTTTTTGTCTGAGATTTTCAAGATAATAAAATTAGAGAAATCAATATATTTAACTCTCAGCAGAATACAATACAATCAACGTATTAAGATTGTGTAAGCATTAACTAAACAAATCTATTGGTCAAATATATGAATCAACAGTAATTTTAAGTGACAATAAAATAATTAATCTACAAATTAGAAATTCATGCAGTGTATACTTGTGCATCAATATGTTATATAAAAAAGAAGTTGCTTGTTATATTGTTCTTTCAGACATAGGCTATAACTCATTTGTGACTACCTAAAAAAAAAAAAAAGCTGTAGTTTACTTACATTTTTTATGTTACTATATTTAAATGTTGATTGTGTTATGTGTCTCTCTTTTAATTTTTCTAAGGAAATTGTATTATGTGTATAAGCTAATGTTTTAGAGACAAACACAAAACATTTTTGTCTAAGTTATCTTTCTTAATTTTTTTAATGTCCTTGGTTATATTGCACTTACTTGATTGTATCTCAGCAGATACAATATAACGATAGGTAACTGTACTTTAAATATGTATCATCAATTTCGAATACAGATTGAATGATTCTCTGACAAAATGAGAAAGCAGCAAAGTAGTGACTACTTTTGAAAAGTAGTTTGTAGCCTATACTTTTAACAACAAGTGGTAGTATTTACTACAATTTCCATAAAGTAGCAATTATAAGTCCAGTAGCATAGTGATCAGTGTGCTTGTCTGCCACACTACAAGTCAAGATTTCAACTCCTTGCCAGGCAGGTTTCACCCAACTTATCACTTCATCAGAGTTTATAAAATGAGTACCAAGCTAGCTCTGGAATTAAATACTGTGGGTCCAACATTAGGCTCACGGTAAGTAGAACACACAGTAGAATTTATGAAAAGATGTGCAGTAGTGTGCATCCACTGGCACCATACGTCCACATTTCCTGTATCTAAACTTTCATTTTTACTCTTTCTTAACTGTTTTTGTTATAACGTAAAAAACAACATGTTTTTTATGATAGTATAATCATTTTATGCCTTATGCTACATCCTCTTTTTATTGCAAGTAATATTTAATTAATTAAAATAATTAGAGATATCTTGCTGTGCCATTTCTGGCAGTACCAATCATACCTGAAATTTAAGAGTCTATGAAATTTCCTTTCATCGATTTTCAATTAATGACACTTGTAGTCTTTGCAAAAACAATGGCTACAAGCCAGAGTTTTGCACAGGTGAGAATTTTCAGACCCAGGCATGGCCTGAATGAAAGCTATCTTGACCCCACTTGCCCCCGTGTGAAAATTAAAAGCCAGACCTGGGTCTGGCCTTTAATATTTTCACAATTCATGATCTGGCTTGTACAAAGATCTGTGAAAACAGGCTTGATTTGAGCATAAATCATTTAAATCAGGTCTGATCTGGCCAGACTCAATATTTATAAAAAATTCTTATTTTTCCTAGCATAGAATTAAGATTCTTTGAAAGAATACAGCATAGATAATTTATAGGTTAATTTTACAGAGTATTTTTATATTACTATGTTTTGCAAGACAGAAAGTACATAATTGTAATATTAATTTTTACTTTGGTTCTTAGACTTTTCAACATTCAAATAAGGATGAAGTAAAAAATTAATGTAGTTAAGGATAAAAGAAAAAAAGAAGGCTAAATCATCATAATTTTTTTTATTCAGAAACTAAGCAATCATATAATACTATTCTATTTTTGATAAAAGAAATAGATTTTTGAGAAATATTGTCAAATTTAGCTTTTTGAATAGAATTTCCAGAAGCTATAGCACTGGAAAAGAGAAAAATCTGCAATCATGTGACATCAATCTAAGTAATTTATCAAAAAATGGAAAACACTATTAGATTCCAAATAGCTTTGATAAACCTGACAATTTTATACCTTTACAAAGATTCTGCTAACAGTAATTCATTACTGCTATTAATATTTTTACAAAACATGCTGCCTAACCGACACATCTTGAGAACAACTAAGCTCACTTTTGGTATGGCTCAACTATCTAAAAAAAAAAAATGTAAACCTGATCTTGGTTCTGTGCGAATCTACAGAATAAAAACTTAAGCATGGAATTAGACATGATATAATTGCTGTCCAATGCAATCGCCATTCTTGTAAATTTTACTTTTCTGTATTGATGTTGTAGAACTCCCACAAGTGGCTACTTTTTAATTCAATCTTGTACCACTATTTAAAAACAACAACAAAAATTTTTTATGTTCTTAGATAACATCTGCAAGAGAAAGATGCTATAAAATTTATTTCTTAAAATGGATGAGTGAATAGAATGCAGTCACCCATGGCAGCTTTGATGTTGTCAAACAAACATCAGTTTGTTCAGCAGTTTTATAATTATTATCGCAAAAGTCATATCCAAAAAGGATTCTTATTTTATTGACATCATTTGAATAGTTATATCAGGCTGGTAAACCGGCTTTATTTTTTGTTGACCCGGCCCAGCTTGTTTATCAGCCCAGAACAATGTAATAGAATAGCATTATTCATTTTTAGATAAAAGCAATAGATCTTTGAGAAAAAACTGTCAAAGTTAGTATTTTGAATTGAATTTCCAGAAGCTATAGCACAGCATAAGAGAAAAATCTGTTGTCACATGACAAGAATATCTAATTAAATATGCAATTTATTTATCAAAAATTAGAAAATGCTATTTGATTTCAAATCGCTTCAACAGTCAGACATAATTTTATTTGTATTTAAATTTCAGAGGTATTGTTTAAAAAATTGTTACACATTAGATGCTTTTTTTTTTCTTTTAATTTACGAATTCCAAAAATCCAAATTTTAAAATTGTGTATTTTAAAGTATATCATACTATAGGGTTTTTTAAAAACATTATTACACCAATTCTGTGTTTCTCAAACACTAAATCACATGTTTGTAAATATATAAATTTTCATAATCTATATTAAATTATGAATGTATAATAAATATATTTGAAAATATACAACAATTACAAGTGTTTTTTTTTCAAAGCTATATGAATTCAAATGAAAAACTTTTGATTTTCCTCAAAGTATTTTGAATTAACACTAAATTGTAAAAAAAAAAAAAGAAAAAAAATGTTAAAAAGATAATATTAAAAATAATGATATCTAAAATAATGCAATATAACTGAAAACATAACAACTTTAGCTTTTTTCAAAGATCTGTTTAAATAAATTATTAATAACTGTGTTGAGAGTTAATACTTCCAAAAACTAAATGTAAACAGAAAATTGATTTTAAAAAAAAATTCTAAATAATAAAAACATACAAATACATCAACTCTAATTTTAAAATGTTCAGTTTTTAGGTATTCCAAATGTTATTTATCTCAGTATTATTCAATACAGGATATTAAATAAATGTATACAGTCTCAGCAAAAAAATTCTTGACACTTGTGATTTCAGACCTTTTGTTAAATATCTGGAGATATAATTCTGAAACTCCAGGTGTGTAAACAAAATAGTACACATCATGTATTTTCGTGAAGAGTTTTCCCCAAAATCCAACAGGGGACTGTCAACAAATTGAAAAAGAACGAAGATCTTTTGGATAACCCTGTCAAAACTAATGAAGCAAAATAATTCAAACTGCAGATTATGATTAAGTGGATTATTGTAATAAACTGTGTTCATTTTTATGAATATAGCATGTAAACCCATAGAGAAATTGAGGTTTTTATAAAAACTGTCCCAAATTTTTCCAATTTATTTGCTTATAATTTGCAGAGTTCTTCATAAAACACAATGTTCTTTTCAGAAAATATGACAATCAACATTGTACATAACATGTTGTAATCAGAATTAAAAAATAATAAAAATTATCTGACAAACGAGCAGGTTTACTAAATATTTTTTTACTGTGCCGTCAATGCTTTAAAATTTCATTTGCCTATTATGTTAGTTAAATGTATAGAGCAACTTTTGTGAAAGTGTCAAAAACATAGCTTGAAAATACTGAAAATTATCATCGATGGAATAAGATCAAAATCCACTATTCCCAAAATGAAGCAAATAGAAGAGGGGCTGTATCCATATTCCACTGATTAGTAGTGTCTACACAAAATTGCACGTACTACTATATTCGGATATTGTTTGTTTTAATGAATTTGTTGATATTGATGATAATTTAGTAACAACAGAGTTAAGAGATATTGAAGGCATTGCTAATAAAATGGCTGATAAAGATAAAACAGTGGCACAACCAAGGGAGGGGTTTTGGGGTTAAAACCCCTCTCAGAACTAAGAAAAATTACTATAATTGGTGCTTATATGGATCAAAACCAAAGTTAATATTTAAATATTTTGGTGTTTTTCAGAATCCGCCACTTTTTTAAATCAAACTTTATACAACAAAGTGATTCAATTATGTATTTTTAAAAATGAATTGAAAAGTGTCATGTTGTTAAGCGTACTTTTTAAAAAAATTGCTGTCTGATTCTATTAACAAGTGATTCAAATAACCAGCGACTATTTTTATCTGAAATTCAACCCCCCCCCAGAACCGAATTCTGGCTGCACCACAGAGATAAAAGGTCAGATGAAAGAACTAATGAAAGAAGTAATCAGATGAAAGAAGATCAGATGAAATAATCAGACGAAAGAACTAATGAAATACAGCAAGAGCCCAAAATGTTGAAGTCTCAACTATAATCAAGTAGCCATATTGGTAGATTTAGATAGACTACTAAATCTAATAGTAACGCTATCTGTTAGTGGTAAAACAAATAAAAGATAATAAATGACCTTTTATTGAAGTTTTACATAAAAGCATATTTATTTTTATTTTGAAAATGCAATATACTGTCTCAGCAGACTATTTCCGAAAAATATTATAAATGTGTTGCATTAATTTCGTTACTTTTATAAAAATGATTCATTTGCTTTTGTAAGATTTCATTTCTGAAGTTCAAATCCAGAATTTTATTAACGAAATATAGAACCTAGATTTTATTAAAAATTATTACTAATGTTAAAAATGAAATGCATTATTTTTATAAAAATCATTCTACTACTTCAGAGAGATTTATAAAGCTGAAAACCAATCAAGGGACCATGAAATACTAAAAAGGATTTTGAAAGTATACGATCTTATAAGCAAAAATAAAAACTTTTTTATTATTGCTAAACTTTTACTGTATTTTAATAATTTTCAGATTATAAAAATAATATATGTAGATATTTTAGTGAAATAATTCATTTTTCAACAATTGAAAATCACTTATCAGGCAGAAATTTGTTGTTAATTCACTGATTGACACGCTATGGTGCGTAAATTACAAAAAAAAAAAAAAGAGACGGGTTGCCCCCCCCCCCCCCCAAAAAAAAAAAAAAAAAAAAAAGCTCTTATGCATCCCACAAAACGTGTAATTTCGTCGAAAAAACTGCAAATTTCATGAAAAAATCGCGAAAAAACGATTAATTTTCGGAAAATTTCGTCAAAAGATTCGCGAAAAAATAGGCAATTTCATCACAAAATTCCAAAAAAAAACCAGGCAGATTTAATCAAAAAATCGGATAAAACGACAAATTTTGTTCAAGATTTACATAAAGCAGCAAATTTCACCAAAAGATTGCAAACAGCGGCAATTTTCGTTCAAAGATCGCGATAAAAAGACAGATTCCGTGAAAAGATCGAGAAAAAACGGCAGATTTCATAAAAATATTGGCGAACAAATTTTGCCAAAAAATTCCTCTCCCCAAAAAAGGCAGATTTTGTCAAAAGATTCGCAAAAAAAGGACAAATTTTGTAAAAAGATTCGCTAACAAATTTTGTCAAAACCCCCCTCACCCCCCCCCAAAAAAAGGCAGATTTTGTCAAAAGGTCGAAAAAATACAGATATTGTCAAAAGATCGCGAAAAAACACAAATATCGTCAAACGGACACGAAAAAAACTCGGAGTCAATTTCCCCATTTCATTTTTTTTTTTTTTTTTCTTTTGCTGCTCTAGAAACAGATTTTCTTGCTCCACAATCTGTTTCTGACAGCTCCAAATCTTTCTGATTGAAAATGACTCGTGACAGCACACATTCATTAAACAAAAAGTACCCTTATATTGAACAAAAGCAGGGTTCATACAGAGTTGGGAAGAAAAAAGTCCTTCCGGCAATGCCGGGAGGAAGAGGTAGCTTTCATATACTTACATATTTATTTATTTATTTTATGGTAAGTTACATTGTTCAAAAATACTAAGCTCAAATTAGTAGAAATAATCTTATAAAATTAGTGATTTTATAAGATTGAATACTAGTTTTTGTCAAGACTGAATATTAATAGGAATTTTTAGAAATTAGTCATCTTTTATTCAACCTGGTTTTATTTTAAGCGATTTAGAGAGTCACCAAATTCCACGATATCATAAAGTGTATGCCATTTTAAAGCAACATTGTGGATCGTTCAGATAAGACCGTTTCAAAATGTCAGCCATAAGCAAAATTCAAAGTGCTATAACTCAATCATTTTTTAAGATATAGACAAAATAAAAAGTGTTCCGGAATTGTTGTTTTAAATTCTAACACGTAAAAGAAAAATATTTTTCAACTTTTAATTTTTTCGCATTTAATTTTAAATTTTAAATTTTTTAAAAAATTTAAAATGGCCACCATTTTGAAACAAAATGGTTGATGATGCTGGACAACGAACTCGGTCGAGACATTTGTATGTACTATGTACATACCAAGTTTCATTGAAATCGGTTCATAAATACGCTTGTTATCACGTGACAAAAATCAGATCGTTTCAAAATGTCAGACATAAGAAAAATTCAACGTGCTATAACTCAATCATTTTGCAAGATATAGACAAAATAAAAAGTGTTCTGGAATCGTTGTTTTAAGTTCTAACACGTAAAAGAAAAATATTTTTCAAATTTTGATTTTTTTGCATTTAATTTTAAATTTTAAAATTTTTAAAAAATTTAAAATGGCCACCATTTTGAAACAAAATGGCGGATGATGCTGGCCAACGAACTCGGTCGAGACATTTGTATGTACTATGTACATACCAAGTTTCGTTGAAATCGGTTCATAAATACGTGTGTTATCACGTGACAAAAATTAGATCGTTTCAAAATGTCAGCCATAAGAAAAATTCAAAATGCTATAACTCAATCATTTTTTAAGATATAGACAAAATAAAAAGTGTTCTGGAATCTTTGTTTTAAGCTCTAACACGTAAAAGAAAAATATTTTTCAACTTTTAATTTTTTCGCATTTAATTTTAAATTCTAAATTTTTAAAAAAATTTTAAATGGCCGCCATTTTGAAACAAAATGGCGGATGATGCTGACCAACGAACTCGGTCGAGACATTTGTATGTACTATGTACATACCAAGTTTCATTCAAATCGGTTCATAAATACGTTAGTTATCGCATGACAAAAATCAGATATATATATATATATATATGGTTATATATATATACACTGGTGTCCAAAAGTTAAGCATAATTGGTAATTAAGTAATTATTTTTAAGTAATGAAAGAAATATGAATCGGAATGTGCTGAAACTCCAGGTGTGTAAACAAAATAGTACGCGTCACATATTTTCGCGAAGAGTTTTCCCCGAAATCGAACAGGGGACCGTCAACAAATTGAAAAAGAACAAAGATCTTTTGGATAACCCTGTCAAAACTAATGTAGCAAAAGCGTTCAAACTGCACATTTTGATTAATTGGCTTATTGTAATGTACTGTGTTAATTTTTACAAGGATAGCATGTACACTCGTAGAGAAATTAAGGTTTTTATAAAAACAGTCCTAAATTTTTCCAAGTTTTTTGCTTATAATTTGCAGAGTTCTTATTATAAAATAATGTTCTTTTCTGAAAATATGACAAACATCATTGTACACAACACCTTGTCATCAGAATTTAAAAAAAATAAAAATTGTATGAAAAATGAGTATGTTTAGTAAATAATTTTTCATTGCGCATGCGTCAACGATATCAAAATGTCATTTGCATATTGTGTTAGCTGAATGTATAGAGCAACTTCTGTAAAAGTTTCAAAAACATAGCTTGAAAATTCTGAAAATGGGAGCCTATAGAATCAACTCAAAATCCTTTATTCCCTAAATGAAGCAAAAAGATGAGGGGCTGTATCCATATTCCATTGTTTAGTGCCTACACAATATTGCACGTACAACTATATTTAGGTAAAACCCCTGATTTTTTTGCTTCCTTTAGGAATAATGGATTTTGAGTTGATTCTATAGGCTCCCATTTTCGGAATTTTCAAGTTATGTTTTTGAAACTTTTACAGAAGTTGCTCTATACATTTAGCTAACACAATATGCAAATGACATTTTGATATCGTTGACGCATGCACAATGAAAAATTATTTACTAAACATACTCATTTTTCATACAATTTTTATTATTTTTAAATTCTGATGACAGGGTATAGTGTACAATGATTTTTGTCATATTTTCAGAAAAGAACATTATTTTATAATAAGAACTCTGCAAATTATAAGCAAAAAACTTGGAAAAATTTAGGACTGTTTTTATAAAAACCTTAATTTCTCTACGAGTATACATGCTATCCTTGTAAAAATTAACACAGTACATTACAATAAGCCAATTAATCATAATGTGCAGTTTGAACGCTTTTGCTACATTAGTTTTGACAGGGTTATCCAAAAAATCTTCGTTCTTTTTCAATTTGTTGGCGGTCCCCTGTTCGATTTCGGGGAAAACTCTTCGCGAAAATATGTGACGCGTACTATTTTGTTTACACATCTGGAATTTCAGCACATTCCGATTCATATTTCTTTCATTACTTAAAAATAATTACTTTATTACCAATTATGCTTAACTTTTGGACACCAGTGTATATATATATATATGTCAACATTTGAACGGAGGGTGGTTTTGGGGTCTGGGGGTCATGATCGGTGAAAATATACCAAAATTTTCCGGAAGTGCTTTCCTCCGGACGGCTGCAATAGGTAGCTTTTTACTTTTTGTAATGAAAGCTACCTAAAATCCAAGGAGTACATAAAAAATCCGAGGAGTACATAAAAAATCCAAGGAGTCCAAAAAATTTTAAGGACTTACCACTTTTGTTGGTATTTATGTGGCATGTACTTGTACAACCCCAATTCTACAGAGATTCTGCAAGTTATCCCGCGAGAGGGGGGTGGATTATCCGCGATCTTCAGACGAAATCGGCACTTTCCTGAGATCTTCAGATGAAATCAGCGATTTGTCTGCGATATTTTAGCAAAATCGGCGATTTATTGCGATCTTTTGCCGAAGTCGGCAGTTTTTCTGCGATCTTTTGTCGAAATCGGTGGTTTTTCTGCGATCTTTTAACAAAATCGGCATTTTCCCGTTTTTTTTAATCGACATTTTTTCGACGATATTTAGACAAAATTTGCATTTTTAAACGATCTTTTCTCGAAAACGACATTTTATCCCCGCTATCTTTAGACGAAATCGGCGTTTTTTCCATGATCTTTTGATGAAATCGGCGGTTTTTTTCAATCATCTTTAGTCAAAATATTTGTAAGCGATCTTTTATTGAAAACAGCGTTTTTTCCCCCGATCTTTTAACGAAATCGGCGTTATATCCTCAATCTTTAGACGAAATCGATGTTTTCCTGCAGTCTTCAGATGAAATTAGCATTTTATCTGCGATATTTGGTGATATTGTCGTTTTAACCGTGATCCACACAGGAAATTTGCGTTGTACAGCGATCTTTTGACAAAGTTCGTTGACAAAAACATTGACGAAATCGTCGTTTTTCCACGACATATTGACGAAATGTGTGCTTTTTCGGCAATCCTTTCCGAAATTTGCATTTCTCTGCGTGCAAAACCGTACAAGTTGGCAACTATGCAGAACTGATAACCCAATTTCAAATTTTCGGAAGAGGATGCCTTAAATTTTCAAACGAGAATCACCCCTGAATCCACCGTTATCAGCAAAATTGAGGATGATGAGTAGTATTAGGAAGAAGAAATCAAAGTTGTGTATCTAGCTGTGAAGGCATTAAAGAGTGTAATCACTTTTTGAAATTAGAAGCTTAGAGGTGTGTCTGGATTATTCTTTTCACTTTTCTTTCCCTTATGGCCGGTGAAAAGTGAATCACTTTGGTGGCTAATAGTATGATCCCAACAAATCACTGCTGTGCTTATGATGAATGACGTGCATAAAGGGCTTACTGTGCATTTTACAATCGCGATTTTTTTTTTGGGGGGGGGGAGAGCAATATTGCTTGTGTGCAAAACCGCAATACAATTTAAGGAGTTTCTAAGGTGTGTTTTGTTTATCTAAGTAGTTCTAAGTACTACTTGGGAACATTTTCATTTCTAAGTAGTTTCTAAGGAGTCTAAGGAGTCTGTACGAACCCTGCAAAAGTATTATTTTTTTCAGCAAGAATGTCTTTTTCAATAAGTCCATCTTGTCCCTTTTTAAAAGAATTGCAAACAATAGTGATACTTATCTTCTATACTCAAATAAGCATTACTTTACGAATAAATTTGTATCTTGCACATTTATTTTTTAAAAAGTAAATAAAATTTGCCTTAATATAATAGTTAAAAAAATAATATTGTTTTTAATTATTCATTATTATTAAAACAATAATTGTTGCATTTCATTTTACTTTTCCAAATGAACAAGTTCAATTTTTGCATTTGAAAAGATGACTCATTATTAGTAAGAACCCGCTTTTGTAAAAAAAAGAACCCAGGATTTTTCAAATCCAGCAGCATCACTGACCTTAAGATGTTTATTTTGCAGAGTTCATATGCATCAAGGGATTCAGAGGATTTTATGAGTTTTATTACGAGAAGTTTCGTAAACTAGACACTGTATCTGAAGATAGTTTTTAAAAAATTATTAAATAAGGTAAATATTACAACCCATAAATTTTGGTAAAAGTGCATGAAAATCCTTGAAGTTTTAGTAAACAGTCTGGTAGACAGAATATAGTAATTTAGATACATCAATTTGGATGTTAAAAAGCGAATTTCAAATTATGAATATTTTTTTTTACTGAGAGGTTGGTTGGTGGGTGAGGGAGTGAATAGTAATTAATTTTGTCTTTGTATTTTCTTATTCATAATTTTACTATTTTTTTTTTCTAAATAAGACTTCTTAAAAATATTTTTTAAACTAATGAAATTAATCTAAGATAGTAATTTTTTACCTTTATTTTAATAAATCTTCTGATAGACAAAACCTAATGTATTTAGAAGTGTCAATTTTCATTTAATGTGAAATAAAGTTAATAAAGTTTATTAATAATAAAAGTTACTTTGAGAGGAGGGGGGAGAGATAATAATTAATTTTTTCTTTAACTTTTATTATTCATAATTTTACCCTCTTTTATAATAATACTAAATATTAATGAATTTTTTGAATTTAATGTAATTAATAAATAAAAACTAGCTCAATTTTAACACTAATGCATGCCTGTTTGTAGCACTTGATTAAATCCCCTGAAAAAATAAATCTCCATCTGTGAAATAAGTTACAAAAGTATATAAATCAGTCATCGATTAACTTCATAAGTATCTTATGAGCCGTTACATGGAATTGCTTTTAACTTTCAAATATTTTATTCTTTTGTGGATTTTACCCCTGTAATATTTATAAACTAAAAAACATAAAAAACTTTACCCTTTTTCACCCCTTGCACATTTATTTTTATCCAACGGAAAAGAAAACGCTCCATAAATATGATGTAATCATTCAATCATCACTTGGATCAGGTATATGATGCACAATTATCACAATATTATTTTTAAGAAATGCAGAACATTTAATTAAAATTTGATGTAAGAAGTAAATAATGTTCATAGTTTGCAACTGCTTGCAAGTTGCAACCAACAGTAAAAAATATATGTATAAACATATCATTAATTTATAAATATGAATGACATCTCACAGAAAAATGTCAAAAGAAAAAGACAAATTAGCAAATATAGTGTAACCTATGATTTTAATGAATCAAATTTCATACATTCACAATTGTATATTCAGTATAAACAGAAAAAAAAAATCTTTCATTTTATAGCTAATCAACATGAAATATCTTGTTTGAAATTCATTGATTAAAAACAAATTTGAGCAATTGCCTTAAATTAAATTTTTTCAAATTCTTATAAATCAAATGCTTGCTGGTAAAAAAGAGCAAAAGTATAATTTATCAAAATTATGATTTATAAATTGCATTATTGAAGTTACTACTTACAAAAAATACATAACATTGTGCTCAATGTAAAAAATAATCAGAATTATTTTTTAATTATATTTTTGGATAAAAATTTGTAAAATATTAAATACAATAAACTAGTTCAATAACAATATAATTGTAGCAAAGACATGAATTTATTTTAATAATAATGCATGATTTCAAATGTTTACTGTTTGTAATAATTAATTTAAGAAATTTTAAAATTATACTTTATGAATAATCTTAAGAAATTATTTTACAGTTGTCTTAAAAATAAATTGCAAAATAAAATTAAAGTACAATCACTTCCATAAAATTTCTATTGCAGCAAAAGTACCTAAGTCAAAATTTTGACATGGTTTAAGCTTTCTTATATCAATTACAGTTTCAATTAAAAAAAAAAAAAAAAAAAAAAAAAAAAAAAAAAAAAAACAAGGAAAAAAGAAAAGAAAGAAAGAAAATCAAGCAAAATAGTTTGAAAGATTTCTTGAAGCTTAGATTTAAATCCAAATTTCATTTTTAAAAAGTTAGCTTTAAAGTAACACTTAACAGAAATAAATGAAAAATTACACAGATTACTTTTTAAATAAAGATAAAACAATTTAAAGGTGTCTTGAATAATAAAAAATATATATAACACTAATATGCAGTTAATACAGTAGACTCCCTCAAATCGACACAGCTTGGGACCACAGGTTGTGCAGATTTTAGAATTTTGCAAAATTTCTGGTTATTGCTTTGTTTACAATTTCTTAATCAGAAATTTTAACTAATATTGCAATCAAAACTACAATGAATGCTTACAATATAATAAAATAAGTAATAAACTAAGATAATAAAAATGTAGATAATTTTTTAAATAATAAAAACAAAGATCAGGTTAATAATAAATAATGTATGATTAAATATCAATTATAAATATGAAACTTATATTTCACAATTTTAATGAAACTTGCTTCATAAAGGTACATTACTAATTAACAACAAAATCATAAAATAAGGAAGTTTTATTTTAGATTTAACCAGACTTACCCAGAAAAGCTTGATTAATACATAAATATATTTGATAAAAAGATTGTGATAACCAATGATATCAACAATATCTTGAATTTTGTCAGAAATTAATTTATTCTTCCTTCATGAAAAAGGTATGAATTCAATAATATTAATAAAAATTACAAATTAAAATACACATGGAATAGATATAAAACTAAGAAAGTCAAATTTTGCCCCTTTATCTGAAGTGAATGTCTCATTGTTTACATCTGTAAAATATGTGTGGATTTTAGGGTTGCAGATTTGAGAAAGTCTACTGTACACACACACACACACACACACACACACACACACACACACACACACACACACACACACAAAAAAAAAACACCCCACCAAAAAAGGAATTATTTTTTTAGTAAAAAAACTATTTTTTTTTTTTTTTTTTTGTTTCTTAGAAGAAGAGTTTATGGGACTGATTTTTCTTTTAATCTGATTTCCAGATGTGGAAGGTTTGTTTATATCATTTTCATTTACCAGATCAGAAGATTTATCAGGTATAATTACAGAACTGCAAGTATTATTCGTATTAATTATTAAATTAGATGTACACTCTGATGGAGATTGTTTCTGTTTAGTGGGAACAGCAGTTATGCTGCTTGAAGTTGCTGATTTTAGATCATCTTGATAAGCTTGTCAACTTCTATTTACATTAAATAACAAATTTTTATCCAGTCCATGAGTTATGGGATTTTTTGTAGCATATCGCTGGCATGTTGTTTCTCTGGTTGCCATCAAATCGTATTTTACAGTTTGGATAGCATCTAAAGAATCAACTTTAAGCGATGCTCTATTATCAGTTAGCATCCTATACATATGACAAAAAGCACCTTCAACTGATGGTCCATGAAAGCAACTAAGACAAGCTTTAACTGATTTCCCTAAGATGGGATATTTTTTTCATGGGTAAAATCATCTTTTAATAAAAAGATCTTATTCCAATATTTATCAAGTGGGCATTTTTCTTGATTATCATCGTTAAACATTTCATCATTTATATCAATATCAGTTTGATATAATCTCATTTCTGCATGTAATTGTGATTTTTCTGCCTCAGAAAACATAAATGAAAGAAAAGATGCTAATTTTTCAAAGGCAGTCACTGTACTTGTTTTGCCTCTTAGCTTAGGGTCTAAAGCTGTAAAGCTTATTAGGCATGAGTTCCCAAGAGGCAATTTTTTAATCATATACTCAGACGTGTTTATATATGCTTTTTGCAAAGAATCACAGAATTTCTCACAAATAGGATGCTTTTCTCCCAATATGTTTAATATAGGAGAAACTTCAGATCCAGTATAAATCAACTTGAAAGGCAAATGAGAGCTTGAGTCATTTACATTTATTTTTAATAAATCTTGATAGGACTTATTTCTTATAGCCTCTGGCTTCATAAAAAAGAAAGAAATTTTAACACAAATTTGTATAAGCTTACATATAATGCATGCAGAAGTGGAGTTTTTGATTTGAATAGTTTGATATATGCATCAAATTCTGGCAAGACAGTAGTATATATTGCCATATGCAATAAAGTTTTTTGTTTCATCGTAAACAATGCATTTGTAATACGTTTTTTGCGAGCAATAGCCTCCTTTGTGAGTGTCTGAGATTTTAAGCTAGAATGTAACTTTTCAATAGCTTTTCTGCCAGAAAAAGAAATATTTCTGTTTTCATAAATAGATTCAACACACTGTGATTATACATTTTTATCATCTTTTTCCAAATAGATAAAGTAAGTGAATCCCACAATTCTTTAATTCTGTTTAGAACAGTTAAAACATATACCCACCTGTGTTCTGGTCTTTTTAGAGGCTTGAGCTGTTGGGTCAATCCATTTCAAGTGGTCCAGCACTGGTCGCTCGACTATTTTTAAAAAATCTGAAATTTTTTGTACAACAATCCTAACATGATGGAAGTTCAAAATGACCGTTATTTTGATTCTACTATTTTTTGTTTGTGCTTGGCGGCCATCTTTGTTTCATCGTGTGCAGCGATTTTCTCAGATACTAGGATACACAAAATTGTAAATATCTCGTCTTCTATTTTCCCAATTGAAATGAGGTTTGCAGCATTTTGTTCAGAATAAAATAGGCTAAATATACAGTGATAGAAAAAGTTTGAAAAATAAATTTTTACAGTTGAAAATTTAGCACAAAGTTTACGATTTTTTCCAAAATCTATCCGTTTGCAAGAGGAAAATTTTCATGCAAGGGAAACTGTCAACCTTACACAATTTTTTCTACAAATAAGTCAAAAGTGCGTGTACTCATACACCAAGTCCCAGATCTGGGAGTTAATATCTCTTTGCGAAAAAAATTCCGAAATTCGTCAAAAATTTCAAAAATCGCACTTTTAAGGCTTTGATATCTCTGGTGGGGCACGAGATAAAAATCTGAAATTTTGGCCTATGATTGTATCGTGTAGTAGCGTTATGTACAAAAAATTTCAAGAAGGAGATTTGACTACAAGGTGAGATATGACATGGAAAATATGTGAAAACAATACCGCCAAACTATTGTAAACCTACTATGTAATTGTTCAACAAGACTATCAACCTTGCACAATTTTTTCTATAAATAGGTCAAAAGTGCGTGTACTCATACACCAAGTCCCAGATCTGGGAAATGATTTCTCTTTGCGAAAAAAATTCCGAAATTCGTCGAAAATTTCAAAAATCGCACTTTTTAGGCTTTGATATCTCTAGTGGAGCACGAGATAAAAATCTGAAATTCTGGCCTTTTATAGTATTGTGTAGTAGTGTTATGTACAAAAAATTTCAAGAAGGAGATTTGACTACAAGCTGAGATATGACATGGACAATATGTGAAAACAATACTGCGAAACTATTGTACGTACTATATAATTGTTCATACCTCCAAAATTTTAAATTAATTATTTATGGTACAAAGTTAAATGTTAGTTACAAATATCTTTTTTAAATGCTTCTGTGCGATTTGAACAATTCAGAATGTATGCTAAGTCAATACACTATTTGTCCAGATGAACAAATCTACTAGAAATGCTATTGCAACAATTTTACTTGGAACACATTTCAGGAAAAGTAAATTACAGACAATGGATTGCAACTGATCGAGTTGACATGGCTTCAGGTATTAAACCTAAGAATTTCATTCAAGTTAACAAGGGATGACAAGACGTGGGGGGCTCCAAATAAAATTTTTAGAAAGAACAGCCTGATGGTCTGACAACAGTAACTGGTCGAACTCATAACATCTCTCGTAAATATTGTTAAGCTCTTTGCTGAGCATACATAGTATATTGTAAATTAAATGTTTATTATTTAACTGTTTTCAAGAAACGATATTTTCTGTGTAAATATTGTAATAAAAGAGACTAATCTCATTACTCCTAATGTACTCGTAATAGCATTTCTTAACATTTTTTAAATCACCGTATCTCAGCTTGTAGTCAAATCTCCTTCTTGAAATTTTTTGTACATAACACTACTACACAATACTATCAAAGGCCAGAATTTCAGATTTCTATTTCGTGCTCCACCAGAGATATCAAAGCCTAAAAAGTGCGATTTTTGAAATTTTCGACGAATTTCGAAATTTTTTTTCGGAAAGAGAAATCATTTCCCAGATATGGGACTTGGTGTATGAGTACATACAATTCTGACCTATTTGTAGAAAAAATTTTGCAAGGTTGACAGTCTTGTTGAACAATTACATAGCAGGTTTACAATAGTTTGACAGTATTGTTTTCACATATTTTCCATGTCATATCTCAGCTTGTAGTCAAATCTCCTTCTTGAAATTTTTTGTACATAACGCTACTACATGATATAATCATAGGCCGAAATTTCAGAGTTTTATCTCGTGCCCCACCAGAGATATCAAAGCCTAAAAAGTACGATTTTTGAAATTTTTGACGAATTTCGGAATTTTTTTCGCAAAGAGAAATTAACTCCCAGATCTGGAACTTGGTGTATGAGTACACGTACTTTTGACCTATTTGTAGAAAAAATTGTGTAAGGTTGACAGTTTCCCTTGCATGAAAATTTTCCTCTTGCAAACGGATAGATTTTGGAAAAAATCGTACATTTTGTGATAAACTTTCACCTGTAAAATTCTTTTTTCAAACTTTTTCTATCACTGTATATTTAGCCTATTTTATTCTGAACAAAATGCTGCAAACCCCATTTCAATTGGGAAAATAGAAGACGAGATATTTACAATTTTGTGTATCCTAATATCTGAGAAAATCGCTGCACACGATGAAACAAAGATGGCCACCATGCACAAACAAAAAATAGTAAAATTAAAAGAATGGTCATTTTGAACTTCCGTCATGTTAGGGTTGTTGTACAAAAAATTTCAGATTTTTTAAAAATGGTCGAGCGACCAAAAAAATATTTTCTGGACCACTTGAAATGGATTGACCCTGTTTAATTTGGAGAGCAGAGCATACTTTAAAAAAGGCTTCTCTTTTGCTGGAGCTTTTCATATCATAATAAATATCATCAAATATATTTTCTAGATAGTTTCCAAAAAATGACGCGAATTTTTTAGCACAATTGTTAATAATGTGACAGGTGTCTCCGTCAATATCCAATAAATGAGGCACTTTGTTGTTTCGGACTTTCGTTTCAACTTCGTTTTTTTTTCCTCGCATGGCATTGCATGAGTCCATTAAAATGCTTATCAGATTATCCCATGGTATTTCTTGCTCTACTAATGCATTCACTAAAGCTGAGAACATGGCTTGAGCAGTACCAGACTCAAGTTTTAGGGATTTTAAGTGGTGTAACACAACTTCATTCTGATTCTCGCAGTAATACTGCACAAGAATAGCTAATATGTTGTCTTCAGCCTGATTGGTGCTTCCATTAACATTTAGCGAAAAGGGCATTTTTTTCAGGATATTTGTTAGTTTTTCCTTGACTGTTTTGGCAATCCCATATTTTAATTTATATGACGCAGTTGTTCGACTCATATTCAAGGACTTTAGAGCAGTTGAATCTTGACTTAATGTTTGTGACAATTCAATTAGTTTGGGTGCTGTCGGACGTTCCTCTCAGTCCGCACAACTTTGAAGAAAGTCTGTGGTAGTTATAGCTGCCACCACCGATATTATTAGGTGATATTGGTCAGTGTAAATGAACACTGACGCTGTCAATTAACTGAATTAACAGTTTATTTAGAATATATGTACACAAGAAATACACTATTTACAATTATATATAATTACAACTCGGATATAGGTGATCCGGTTCAACATTAAATTAAATACAGTAAAGGTTGGCTGTGTACTGTTCAAATTACACCTTCTCCCTCACACTCAATGCATGTTAGATTCACTTTATCGGAGATCAATCTCGAATCTCCCAACACATGTATACTCGGCCTGTACTTCTCGGCCCAGAGCACTAAACATCAGGATGTCTGTGTCCTTTGCTCTCTAGATACGCACTGCCTATGCTCTCCAACACAGAGCACTCTCTAGGTACGAATCCCAGATACCAACTGATCAAAACTCAGACAAGACTTGCCTTTCTCAAATCACTGTGTTTCCCCAATGTCAACCCCCTTTGGAGCTTATTCATTGGACATATCCCACATTCCTTTCTTGATTAGTGACATGTGGCTTGCCTGCTCATCATCCACATACCTCACTGACGGATGAATACGCCTCTCAGCAATCTCCTCTTTCTCCCAACACCACCTGTACAGGATTACCTGTTGATCCTCCCTTCAACAAAGAAAGAATGTCACCTTGAAAATTCTAGTACACAGCCATACAATACACAAAAGATTAAGATAGAGAAATATCAGAAATTCCAATCTTCAGCAGAGGTGGTCTCAGAACCTTACAGGTGCCATGCTGAAACATAAATTATTTTCAGCAATAAATGATGAAATGATCACTCCCTGGCATGCTTTCCGGGTAATAATATATAGCAGACGATCGTCGTTTTCCACGAGTTCCTTGACATTTCTTGCATTGCCATAATGGCTCAGAGACATTGAATTTTTAATTACTTTCGAATGTTTTTTATGTGTTGCAGTATCGGCATGATTGGTCAAAGCTTTAATGCCTTCCCCACCATATTGAAGGGTAGAACTGCAGTATGTGCAATATACTTGCCCTGCTTTATCAGTTTTTTTGCACCATTTGGCGATGGCATCCTCATTACAGTCAATGCGTTCCAACCAATTCCAGCGAAAAGCATTTCTCACACCTTCTTCCAACTCGCTCAAATCGTAATTTATATCAAGAAATTTCATGACAATCACTAAAAGTTTAGCACGACATAAAAACTTTCCACCACGTGCTTATATCAGGCAGACAACATGGCGGCACGAACAGCTTGAAATCTACAAACAAATAAAATAGAAGGGTGGTGCAAGAAATTGAACTGAATTGGTGTTAGAATCCATGCTTTCAATCTGCTCCTCTGCGCTCTTTTGAAAATACCTTCTCCTTCCTGCCATTGGCTGACATGTGAAGAGCGATAGCCCCTCCCTTACAGTGGGAGAAATTTTGACGCGATCTTTCGGAACAAAAGCTACTAGAGCTTAGCAGCTAGGAAACACTCGAGCAACAAATCAGAATCCGTTAGAGGTGAAAATGCCGTTCGTCACGATATGCGCGTTTACTGTGATTTTTTGCTTTCGAACCAAGCTTCCCAGCTACTAAAGTCCAGATAAAAAGAAAGTTTCATAGAAAAAAAAAAAAAAGAATGCTGGTTGTCATTAACCCCGGAATTTCCGGGGCAATTTTTGTAAAATCCCCGGAATTCCGGGGATTCCCCGAAACACAAACAGGCATGCTAATGTAAATGGTGAAGGAATATTGGTGATTAATAAGTCTGGAGCAAACATGCAAACCATGCTTTCTCCTTTAGATGCAAATTTTCATAAAACATAAAAACAAAATAACTTGTATTTAATATTAAATATTAATTTTTATTTGCATATTTTTATTAGCGTTATTCAAGAGAATTCCAAGCATACATAAGATATTAAACCTAAAACTAATTAATAAGATGTAATTAAAAATTAGAGAAATCACGTTTTAACCGAATTCAGAGATGGAAACATGTTTTGATTGTTTGACAATTGGATAAAACGCTTTTTAAATGAAATAAGTTCTAACTAACAAATAATACAAAAGCATTAATTTATTTGAGCAAATACTTAACTTCAGTTGATTATTGATAAAATTAAATGACAGATTAAGGTACCTAGTAATATTCATTAAATAAATATTTGTTTGCCAAAAGGCGACTTCAAATTTTAAAATCAATATTTTCATCTAGACAGTCACACACTTCTCCCTCTTCTTCATTACAGACTAGTAAATCACAGATAATATGGTTCTATCATTTTAAGACATCATCAGGTTGATTTTGCCACTGATCACCATACAATATTTTCAAAAATTTGTCAACAACTTTCTTTTTTTTTTTTTCAACTGATATGACATGACTAAGAGGAAAAGATTTTAAAACAACCCTTAGAACATGGGCAACAATAATTCCCTTTTTCAAAAGATATACACCAGATAATTCACTTAGATCTTGAAATATATAAGTCTGGAAGCCTCTCACCTTAACAGTTCTCTTATTTTTCTCTAAAATAATTCGTTTCAATGGTGAAATGTTTCGTAGGTTTCGAAAGTACACATTTAATGATTTAGTATTAAAAAGTTCCCAAACCTCACAGATGACAAGGGTCCTGTGACCATCTAGGACAGGGTTGGCATGATTTAAATCAACTGATTTAAATCTAGATTTAAATCAACTGATTTTTTTAAAAAAAATCACTTGATTTAAATCAATTTTTCTGCAATATCACGTGAATGCACATATCAAAGGAAAATTTTGGGTAAAATTTAGAAAATGTATTAGATAAAGATAGAATTACAAACTTTAAAGCAACATATGAACAAGCTATTAATGGCTGTCATTCTGATGGGGTTTTATTAAATCCCTCTGTTCTAAATCGAAATGAAATTTTGCTTAATGTAGAAGAAAATAATGAAGGTTTGGCATTCATTAAAGAAAATTGTCCAAATCTTCTCACCACTGTAGAACATTTTCAAGCAAAAAATAGTCTATTCCAAAAATTATATCATTGCTTGAGAAAAAAGTTCCTGATATTATGATTGGTGAAAGTCCTTTTATGTAATGGGAGGTAAAGAGAGAACCAGCAATATTGAAATTGAATTTATTTATCAATTAACAACAGCCGTGGCTTCATCTGCTGGAGTAGAAAGACAATTTTCTTCTTTTGGACTAGTTCATTCAAAAACTTCGTAATAAATTAGAAATAGACAACGCTTCTAAATTAGTTTTTTTTTTCAAACAATTAAATCCCTGATTTATCCATATTTGCTTAAAAAATAGTGAATTAATTGTGATTTTTATCCCTTAATAAATATCTTGCATTAAATGAATACAGTAGACTCCCTCAAATTCGCACTTCTAAAATCTGCAACTCTCTAAAATCCGCACATAATTTATGGATGTAAACAATGAAAAATTCAGTTCAGATATAGGTACAAAATTTGACTTTTTTAGCTTTATATCAATTACATATATTTTTTAATTTGTAATTTTTGTTAATGTTATTGAATTCTTGTTTTTTTTTTCATGAAGAAAAAATAATTTATTTCTGAAAAAAATCAAGATATTGCTGATATCATTGGTAATCACAATTTTACCAAATATTTTATGTATTTATCAAGCTCTTTTAGTGATTAAGTTTGACTAAACCTGAAATAAAGCTTCATTATTTTATAATCCTGATGTGAATTAGTAATGTACCTTTATGAGGCAAGTTTCATTGAGTAATTTAGGAAAAACACATTTAATCTTTATAATGAATACTTAATTGTACATTTTTTATTATTAACTTGATCTTTGCTTTTGGTATTTTAATCATTTAAAAAATTATTTAAATTTTTATTATTTTAGTTTATTACTTATTTTAATAGTTTAGTATATTGAAAGCATTCATTATACTTTTGGGTTATTCTCTACAATACTGCAAATTTGACCAAGCAGTCAGACTTGAATGTTACATAGGTAAATTTTCATAAAAATTGGATAAATTGCTAGTAATTGGTCAATTGTTGAAGATTTTAATAGCAGCAGAAATCGTTATAAAATCTTAAACAAAAGTACATATTCCCCATTCACTTTATCATTAACTCATAACAATAAATGTGAGGGAATGATGAAATTGATGTTTTTACTAATTGTCATGAAAAATGCAAAATTATGGAAAAAAGCAAACTGATTCCTTAAAGAAGAACACATAATATATAATGTATGATAAAATTAAAAATTTTGAAAATTGCTAAAAATTTAACATTCTGTGTGAGAGAATGACTGCTAATAAAAATACTCCCCAATTTTCTGATTAAAAAAAAATTCTAGAAAATTAACAAAAACTTATACCACTAATTTATGTTGCTGGACTGATAAGTACTCAAATTAGCTTTCTCTCAGTGAAGAATACTAGACTGCTGCTCATCTTTAATGATAGGATATTTGCGTTAATAGCAAGGTGTGAGGGAATGATGGTCTAACATGGGGAGACATATAATTGATTGAGTAGACTATATAATTATAGTAAAAAATAATATTTTTATTATTTTTTGTAAGGTACCAATTAAGAACTTTATTTTGCTTAGGGTGTTTTTAATTATTTTTATTTCTGAATGGGAAAAATCAGGCAGTAAAGTATGATAGTATGGGTAGGGGAGAGGTGAGGGAATGATATTTGCATGATATATCTTACATTTTTAAATATTAAATTTGTTTATTTTTAAATTTTACGCCCTGCCCCTAATAAACAAACTTTAGATCTTCTAATAAAAGTATAAATAAATAAAAATAAAATGAAATTTAGAGCATTTATATGGCTGGGAACCACTTTTTGCACTATTGCAGAGAATAACCCTTTTGATTTCATTATTAATTACATTCAAATTACTTTAAAAAAAATATAAACAAAGCAATCACCAGAAATCTGCAAAATTCTAAAATCTGCACAACCTCTGGTCCCAAGCTGTGGGATTTGAGGGAGTCTACTGTATTTAATTTGTTTTTTAAATTTTGCCATTTTCTATTCATTTATAACATATTTAAATTTATTTCTTATTTTAGTGTGTACAATTCAATTACAAAATAATAGAATGGCTTTAGATTAAAGCCTGGATGTTTAATTTTTAGTACCAATCAGTAACTAGTATATAAGTATTTTCTTAACTATATAATTATTTCTTATGTTATTTTTATAAATTATAAATATTATTTATTCTATTTCAGTTATTTATTATAAAAAAATGCTCCATGTATTGTAAAAATATCAAAACACAACAATTAAAAACAGGATTCTAAAAAAATCAAATAAATCTGATTTAAATAAAAAAAATCTGATTTAAATCAAATAAATCCAATTTTTTTGATTTTTAAAAAAAAATCATGATTTTTTTTCCAACCCTGATCTAGGACAACTGTGATTGGTAGATTGGAGAAATCACGGTTTGAATGAATACAGGCTTTGGAAGAAACACTCTTTGATTGAAATGTCAAATTTTAAAATTGGTTTAAATTAGGAAAAAAATCTTTTTTTGTTAAAAATACTGTTTATTTCTATGCAATTTAATAGAGAGATCATAAACTAACAATAACTCATTTTTAAATTTTTTGTGAGAAAACATGGTTTGAATGTTTGCTTCACAAGTACTATCTGAAGTATTTTAATACTTCAGTGTCAGTATATACATTTTGCTTCAATACATCAGTATCATATAATAACATTTAATCTACAGAATTTTTTTAACATTTTTACTGTGATTTTTTTTTTTTTTTTTTTTTTCACATTTAAGTACATCAAATTTGGTTTCAACAGGTTTCAGCAGAAGCAATGTAGACAGTTGATATTTTTATTTTCTCAGATTTTAAAGTAAGGAAATTCTTCAATAAATATTAAATAAGAATTTTAGAAATCACTTGAAATTAACATATATTCATGATTAAAAATGGGAATAATCGGGAGCCCTTATGGATTTTAAATTTATTTTTAATAATCAGTAATTTGAATTTCACTGCTCTCACACTGGCTGCTATATTGGTAGGGTCAGAAAACTTCCCTAGATCATGCTTTCAATTACTTCATTCATTAACATAGGCTGAATTAATGTTGCCTAGTATGTTCTTCTTTCCTGTGTTTGAGGATGATAATAATGAAGATAATGATGCAAAAGTTCCTCCAAATTATATGAAACCATTAGAAGGTTTAGACAATATTCACATTATAATTTGCCACTGAAACTCTCTTTTTTCATTTGCATGAATTTAAGAAAAAATGTTTTTGAAATTCATTCAAATGAAACATCTATTATGGATTAATTAGAAAGGAAATAATTAGGTATGTTACACTTTTCATACCTGCCAACATGTCAATTTTGAAATCCTTACAATTTTCACGATGCATTCTAAATGCTTAAAAATGGATAACATGCAAAGCAAATGCATAATATGCAATGCAAAAAGTAATATCATTTCATAACAATATTTTCTATGCTACTTTTATATTATTAATATTTTGAAGAAAAAAATATATAAGGTAGAGCAAGAAAATATTTTTGCAATTTCATACTTTGGAAACATGTTTCCAAAAAACTGTCCTGTATGTTGATCTGTAATAGATAAGGTCAGATTAAATTTACAGCAAAATTCCAGAAAGGTTACAGCAGTTAAGAGGGTGGGAGAGGGAGTATACCTACCGGCATTAATTAAGCATTTTTATTGAATATCTGTAATGAAATGCACATTTTTTTCAGCGATCCTTTCACAAAATTCGCCTTTTTAATGCGATCTTTTGATGAAATCTGCGTTTTTTCAACGATTTTTTGACAAAATCTGCATTTTTTCAGCAATTCTTTGACAAAATTCACTGTTTTCCCCGATCCTTTCACGAAATATGCGCGATATTTTTACGAAATCGGCATTTTATCCACCATCTTTGGACGAAATCTGCGATATTTTAGCAAAATCGGTGTTTTATCGCGATCTTTTATCGAAATCAGCGGTTTTTCCGCGATCATTTGACGAAATCGGCGTTTTTCAGCGATTTTTTGATGAAATCGGCATTTTTTTTCAACGATCTTATGACATAATTTGCATTTTTACGCGATCTTTTCTCGAAAACGGCGTTTTCCCCCGTGATTTATGGTGAAATCTGCGTTTTATCGGCGATATTTTAGCGAAATTGCCAATTTTTCTGTGATCCGTACACGAAATTCCCGTTTTTCAGCGATCTTTTGACAAAGTTCGTTGACAAAAACATTGACGAAATCGTCGTTTTCCCATGAAATATTGACGAAATGTGCGCTTTTTCGGCGATCCTTTCACGAAATTCGAATTTCTCCGCGATTGTTTTTTCCGTGCGCAAAACCGTACAATCGTACTGTTCATCCGTACAACCGTACACTTAGAACAAAATCCGTACATTGTACGGCCAAACCGTACAAGTTGGCAGCTATGACTTTTTGGTTTCCTTGTATAGTTACAATAATTATCAAACCATTATAAATATCAACATATAAGCTTTAGACATTTTCTTATTCATGCTCTCATTGCAGTAAATGCTGTGTCTTAGAATTTAATTAGATTTTTTTCAGTTATGTGTCTCTCTCACTTATGTGCTTTTTACTGTTGGTCTCTTGGGCTGGAGCATAAGTGAAAGATTACAGTATTTAAGTAATTTAAATGGAAATCACTATGTTAAAATACAGTGTTCTTATGGATCTCAAATATTTTAACATGATCATTACATTTCTGTGCTTTCCATTTCTTCTTTACAGAACATTATTATTACAATTACTGGGACAGTCGAATTATGCCACATTTTAAAAATTGTTAAATCAATATCTGAACAAATGAGGTAAAGAATAAATTTAAAACCTAGAAAATATCAAGAGGACAGTGAATGTTTTGCTTCATTTAATTTTCAATATTCCCTCCTGTTGTAAACTTCAGTAAAAATCTAAAAATTTGAAATTTTACAGAAACTATTTTTAATATTCTTTAGAAAAAATATTTATATTTCCTAATACAACTATTTAAGAGTTTACCTGGCTTGATGGTGATTTAAAATTGCTATTATTAACATAATAATAAACCTACATTGGAAAAATAAATTTAAAAGGATACACTCATCATAGGGCGACAAGTCCATGTCTTGAATGTCGCCTTTGTGAGAATATACTTCGCCAAGATATTTATGGTGGTCAGGATACCTTCGGTATCTAAATGAATGATTTAACATTAATTTAATATTTCTAACTAAACAAGCATCCATAAAAAATACTGAAAGAGAAAGGAGCTTTATAATACATTTTTTGCTTTGCATTTATACATGAGCTTTCTCATTTGAGTGACACATGCTTTTTTTAATTTCATTATCAGCATTAGGTAAATATCTGGAGTATGTTTCACAGCTTATTAAGAAACAAATGACTTAAAATGAATTTAACACTAACTTATAGTAATGTTAAAAATAATATTAGTAACTTAAAAAAAGAAATATTCATTTAATATGCGACATTTTTCTATTTATATTTAAAAATGAATAATAAAAAAGAAATAAGTGCTTAAAATTTCAGTCTAGTTCAAAAGTTCAATATAATATATAGTAAAACACAGGGTTAACATAATTAAACAATGACTATAATTATTAAAAGAATGAACATACTTTCTTACTATACCTCCATCACAAGCAGTATACAAAATTCCACCATTAGAAGTATACCTAAAATAAGACAATAAAATATGTTTTACGATTTTACTTTTTAATAAAAATATAAAAATTTCCAAATGCAATTGTTTGATTTATCTCCAATTTAACATGCTTTAACATGTTTGGGACCAACACGAGAGGAGAAAAAGCTCTTTACCGGTCCGTGCGTTGCAAAGAAAGATATACTGTGTGGGCTCAGATAATTTGAAAGTTAAAACTAATACATTGAAAAAATTCATGAATCTTATTATTTCACTTATAAATCTATGCAATCTAAGTAATATTGTTTAACATGATACATACTAATGCTACTAAAACTGCCATGTTTTTATTTAAATATTTATAAGCATTTTAATTACATTTTGTGCATGCAACTCTAATATTTAATGAAATATGATACAAGTTATATGAAAAATTTAGCTATACATTGTGTTCAAATAATACAAGAATGATTAAATATAAAGATATTTTGTAATGAAAAAAAGGAAATGTAATTAATTATATATAAATTTTTATAAGATTATAAAGGAAAAAAAATGTGATTAAAATTAAAATTAACCTTTTGAGAGAAATTAAGTAATGTGTGATAGTTCTCAAAACATGCATCAACACACAGACCTACATTATTTATTTCACATTCATAGAATGTTTGCTTTTTTTTTTTTCATTTTTTGAGCAAACAACACACTTCCTTCAAGAATTTTTTCCTGTTTTATCCCTGTATAAAGTTGGGAAATGATGTCCAGTGAGTCTTAAGAGATTGGATAAAGATTATGTTGATACATTACCTTATCTTTGGTCAGAATATATTTCAATGAGCTGATAAATCACCTATGATCTAAACTCCAGTAATGAGTTTCTTTCTAGAAATTTTCATATAAAGAATATTAGCATTAAAAATTGCCAAATCCATAAATGAAAAAAAAAAAAAAATTGCAGTAACTATTTTATAGTTTTTCTAAATGCTGGATAGTGTATCATTAGCGAATCCCCAATGTCTATTCCCCCCATATTTTTGTTATAGTCGAATTTGTACAAGTTTCATTATTTCTTCTTGTGTCTTTCTGTTTGTTTCGAGATTCATTGCATTTTTGGTATGTAAAATTGACAGCATAGTTACACCCTTTTCCTTTCTTTAAAGCAAAATACATTCATTCCATTTTTCTACAAACACATTTGTATTAAATTTCTTTGGTACATTTTTTTAAACTTCTTTTCTAAATCTATTCACCTTTCTATACATGCTTGTAGCATTCGATAAAAGGTGTGCAGCTAAATCAGGAGAAACAAACAAATTTGTCCAAGTAAAGATTATATACTTTACATAACAAATCCAGGGCTCAGCGCAACTTGTAACCTCAAAAATAGTGAAAATAGTGACTAAACAAACAATTTTGATAATTAAATACAGTATAAATGATGCCTGACAAATTTTTTAAAATGTATTTGAACCCTTTAAATATTGATTTACTTAAAAAAAAAAAAGAAAAAAACTGCATATGAAGCATTTTTTTTTTTTTTGGGGGGGGGGGAGGAATTTTGAAGTATGTGAAAGCAGTAAAAAATTCATTTATTTTAAAAATATCAGTGGCATTCATAGTAGATTTAAAAAAATCAGCAAAACAAAAATAAATTAATAATTGTACATGTTAAAGACTGTCTCACTCATCAAATGTAAGAGGGACATTTATCATCTAAATCAATCAACTATAACTGATATAAAAATACTGCATATATAACTATGTAAATAAATTTAATTAGACAGCAACTTACCATTGTGGCTATTAGGGAATTTTAAAGGGAAATTCTGCATTAGAAAAGACCTGAATGCATGTGCGTAGCTAGTATGGGTGGGCTAGGCCCTCCTTAAAATATAATTGATTCAATAAAAATTAATATCTAAATAAAAATTAATATCTAATAAATAATCTAAAAATCAGTTTGACACATCTTAGGCACATTCCTACTAAAACTGACATGTTTTTATTTAAATATTTATAAGCATTTTAATTACATTTTGTGCATGCAACTCTAATATTTAATGAAATATGATACAAGTTATATGAAAAATTTAGCTATACATTGTGTTCAAATAATACAAGAATGATTAAATATAAAGATATTTTGTAATGAAAATAAGGAAATGTAATTAATTATATATAAATTTTTATAAGATTATAAAGGAAAAAAAATGTGATTAAAATTAAAATTAACCTTTTGAAAGAAATTAAGTAATGTGTGATAGTTCTCAAAACATGCATCAACAGACCTATATTATTTATTTCACACTCATAGAATGTTTGCTTTTTTTTTTTCATTTTTTGAGCAAACAACACACTTCCTTCAAGAATTTTTTCCTGTTTTATCCCTGTATAAAGTTAGGAAATGATGTCCAGTGAGTCTTAAGAGATTGGAAAAAGATTATGTTAATACATTACCTTATCTTAGGTCAGAATATATTTCAATGAGCTGATAAATCACCTATGATCTAAACTCCAGTAATGAGTTTCTTTCTAGAAATTTTCATATAAAGAATATTAGCATTAAAAATTGCCAAATCCATAAAGGAAAAAAAAAAAAATTGCAGTAACTATTTCATAGTTTTTCTAAATGCTGGATAGTGTATCATTAGCGAATCCCCAATGTCTATTCCCCCCATATTTTTGTTATAGTCGAATTTGTACAAGTTTCATTATTTCTTCTTGTGTCCTTCTGTTTGTTTTGAGATTCATTGCATTTTTGGTATGTAAAATTGACAGCATAGTTACACCCTTTTCCTTTCTTTAAAGCAAAATATGTTCATTCCATTTTTCTACAAACACATTTGTATAAAATTTCTTTGGTACATTTTTTGAAACTTCTTTTCTAAATCTATTCACCATTCTATACATGTTTGTAGCATTCGATAAAAGGTGTGCAGCTAAATCAGGAGAAACAAAAAAATTTGTCCAAGTAAAGATTATATACTTTACATAACAAATCCAGGGCTCAGCGCAACTTGTAACCTCAAAAATAGTGAAAATAGTGACTGAAGTTCCTTCAAAAAAGTGACCAAATAGTGACTAAACAAACAATTTTGATAATTAAATACAGTATAAATGATGCCTGACAAATTTTTTAAAATGTATTTGAACCCTTTAAATATTGATTTACTTAAAAAAAAAGAAAAAAACTGCATATGAAGCATTTTTTGGGGGGGGGGGGGAGGAGGAATTTTGAAGTATGTGAAAGCAGTAAAAAATTCATTTATTTTAAAAATATCAGTGGCATTCATAGTAGATTTAAAAAAATCAGCAAAACAAAAATAAATTAATAATTGTACATGTTAAAGACTGTCTCACTCGTCAAATGTAAGAGGGACATTTATCATCTAAATCAATCAACTATAACTGATATAAAAATACTGCATATATAACTATGTAAATAAATTTAATTAGACAGCAACTTACCATTGTGGCTATTAGGGAATTTTAAAGGGAAATTCTGCATTAGAAAAGACCTGAATGCATGTGCGTAGCTAGTATGGGTGGGCTAGGCCCTCCTTAAAATATAATTGATTCAATAAAAATTAATATCTAAATAAAAATTAATATCTAATAAATAATCTAAAAATCAGTTTGGCACATCTTAGGCCCATTCCAGAAAAAAATGCTGCCTACTCCAATGCCTGAATAAAATATAATTTTAGAAAAACACCGTCGTGTAGAGAAAATAATATATATTTAAATGCAATTTGTTTTAAAGCTGTATTTCAATTTGTTTTTGAGATATTAATTTTTTTATAATTTTTATTACCAATTTTGTAATGGTGGCAACAGAATCACTCCCTTTTCTTTTAAATAATAATAATAATAATTACAAAAAAAGAAAAGAAAAGAAAAAGAAATTAAAATGCGTAACACTTTTTATAAATACAAGAATACTACCAACGGGGGGGGGGGGGACATACTTAATATAAATAATAATGTATAATGTATGTAAAAATATAACAAAATAATTATAATAAAATAAAAATTGTTATCATAAAATTAGTTACATTAATTTCTATATGAAAAGGATAAATTAGCAAAGGTTTCCGCGTAAATTTATTGGAAAATAGGCTGTATAATATGTCCTGTGCAAATGCACAAGCAAACTGATAGTGACATAGGGATATTCAAAAAATAAAGTTTAGCAAAAACTAATTGTCTGAATTGTACATTAAAAACATGAAACAATGTAAAAGTATCGAGCAAAATCTTATTTTCAATAGAAAAAAAGCAATGTGTTTCTTTATTTTAAATATCAACGTCGCGTATTTAAGGCTCTTTAGGGGCTGTCCATAAAAGATGTCTCACGTTTCTACCATATTTTGACTCCCCTCCTTTGTCACAAAGTGCCACAGTTCACTTTATTCCCTCCCCACCCCCTGTCACGCTATATTAGGCAAACATAAACTTGCACTTCATAAACAAAGCACTACGCTTTAAATCAAATTTCCAATTTTATTTTTAATGCGTTTTAATGATATTTTTGAGATGAACAATAAAATTTATTTGTATTTTGCATAACATAAAATTTACAATAAATAAATAAATAAAATATTAATATAAAACAGCAATTGAAAACAGTAGTATTTTGGAGTTTGAAATAATATTTAACATACAGTAGAACCCCGCAAATCCGGACCCTGTAAATCCGGATCGGTTTGGTCAAGCGATTGAGAAATGATTTGGTTAATTTCTATAGCATAAACTTGTTTCATCGTCGTATTCTGAATAAAAAAAACTTTTTTCTGAAATCTTTTCGGAAGAATACCTTAAGCTTTCTTATTTAAACTCTTAATTAAACTACACCCATCGAACTACTTATGCTCAAGCGGATGCGTGACCGTACGGCTCGCAAAAGATATAGAAAACTGGCACAGCAAAAAATTACAAACTTTTTTATTACAAAGTAAACATTTTTACATTCTGTAAATAATCAATAAGTTAAACATAAAAATGATTTTATGTATGTATGTTTTAATTTATTTTTTCTTATTCTACGATTAATCCGGATTGGGTCTAGTCCCAATTAATCCGAATTATCGGGGTTTTACTGTATTTGCCTTTTAATCTTATCTTTATGAAAACAAAATATTTTAATTTAAAAATAAATTTATAATTTAATCTGCACACTTTTAATGATTTTATTCCCCTCCCACCCCCTTATCACAAAATGTCAAAATTTTACGAACCCCTCTAACCCCCCCTTCAAGCATGACATCATTTATGGAATGTGCCTTAGACTATAAGGAGAACTCAGACCACAGCCTAGACTCCAGGTGAGGGACTGGATTTGAATTCTCTCAATCCATGGAAATCCATTCTACTCCTCTTTTCCCACCTGCAGTATTAAGGGGATTCTTCACACGATGATCAGATCGAAAATGAAGAGCGCGACCTCTTGTGTGAAAAGGAAGAAGATCCTCAGCTCAGCCTTTTTACCCTTCTTACAATATTGTTTACATCAGCTAAGAGCTGACCACTGACCAGGAAAAAAAATCGTTCTTCTATTTACCCCGCTCGGTTTCCGCGAAACTAACTTCTTGTATTTTTATCATGCAGGGAGGTGGGAGATGTTAGAGTTTTGCAGACATTTTATCCAAAGAAAGGGGAATTGAAGATACAATTTTTACATAAAGATATAGAGAGGAATAATGAATGCGGAAATATTTATTTTTAAGACCTTTGAAGCAATTGTTATGTTCGCTATTTTTAATTGACCACAGAGTTATTTTACTGTGTTGAATGTTGTAATTGTTATAATTTACTGGCAGTAACATTATGCACATTAATGGGCTCGCGATAGCAATACAGTATTTTAATATTTCATGAAATTAACTATCAAGTAACAGATCAGTACGAATAATTAGCAATGGAAATTAATAAAACAGCAAAAATACGATAATGTAACATTGCAGGTATTTATTTCAGCAATATAATGTAGCCAGAAATTGAACTTTTGGAATAAATAAACTCTGCTATTGTTCAACAATAAAACTGGTTACAATGATTATTATAATGATAAATTATTAAATACACTGAATATTAAAAATATTTCTTAAAATAAGCTTTTATAATAATATTTAAAAGCAGTGGAAATAGTTTTTTCAACCAAATATATTTAAAATATAATATATTTAAATATAAAATATATTTAAATATACATATAAGTACACAAATAAAAGTGTGTTTTTTATGTACATTTTTTGCTTTTATTTCATTTCAAATAATGATTGAATTTTATACTCTCTATCTAAATCCATTGAGTTAGATGAACACTGAAACTTTACAGCTTCAAAATTATAAATATTTATCCATAAATTTAGAACAATAAAATTATGATCTCAGATAGAGAGAAAAATGTACGATATATTTTACATTTAGTTAATATAATCGGAAAAATTTAGATATTTCTCTGGACATATTTAGTTCAGTATAGCGCTGTATGATTTTTAAAATGCATCATGCATTTTTTGAAATGCGTTGGCGAATTTTACTGTACCAGGGATGATTCTATTCCGATATTTCCCAAAATTTCAGGCATTCAGTTACGAAAATGATAAAATATCGATCATCAGCCTGCAAATTTTAATGATATTAATCTTGAATGTATCATTTTTTGCTAATACTTACATCTCGAATTCCCTTACTCAGGTATACCTTTTCAGGCTCCTTTTTTGCTGCGAGGGGAGGGGGGGGGGTATTTCAAATAAAAGATTCGAAAAAGGCTTATGGGTTGCACGAATTATACACACACACAAAAAAAATATGCATAAAAAATAAAATAGAATAGAATAAAAAATAAAAAGATTGTAAAAGATAATAAAAACATCTGTGCAATAATTCCACGTCTGCCTTAAATTGTTTCCCAGAAATTAATTCTTTCATGTATATATGTATATATATATATATATATATATATATATATATATACAGTAGACTCCCTCAAATCCGCAAACCAGAAATTCGCAACTCTCTAAAATCCGCACATATTTTATGGATGTAAACAATGAAACTTTCAGTTCAGATATTTGGGGCAAAATTTGATTTTTTTAATTTTGTATCAGTTCCATATATTTTTTAATTTGTAATTTTCTTAATAATACTCTATTACTCATGTTTTTTTCATGAAGGAAGAATATTTTTTTTTTTGGAAAAAATTAAAGATATTGCTGATATTACTGGTAATCAGTCTTCTTACAAATATATTTATGCATTAATTAAGATTTTTGGTTATTAAGCCTGGCTAAACTTGAAAAAAATAATCCTTATTTTGTGATTTTGATGTGAATTAGTAATGTACTTTTATGAGACAAGTTTTGTTGAATAATTTTGGAAAAATATATTTAATCTTTATAATGAATATTTAATCATACACTATTGATTATTAACTTGACCTTTGCTATTAGTACTTTAATCATTTTAAAAAATATCTAAATTTTTATTATTTTAGTTTATTAGTTATTTTAATATTTTATTATATTGTAAGCATTCATTATAGTTCCGAATGCACTATTAATTGCACTCAAATTACTGTTTAATAAATGTAAACAAAGCAATGACCAGAAATCTGCAAAATTCTAAAATCCGCACAACCTTTGGCCCTAAGCTGTGCGGATTTGAGGGAGTCTACTGTATATATATATATAGATAGATAGATAGATAGAAATAGAAAGAGAGACTTAATTTTCATCTAAGTCTGTAATAGTTCTACTTTTTTGCGACATTTTAAAAAATTCTTAAGTGAAACTGTTATGGGAGAAATTCCGTATTTCTTGAAATGACCGTAAAAAAAAACCTTGTGAATTTTTTCAAGAGATCTCGGAGACAAATAAAAATTTTTCTTTAAATGATTTTGTACCAGTATAAATTTTTAATAATGATTTCGTTTTCGGACTACAATATATAATTGAATCCATATAATTCAGAAATATGCAAAGATCTAGATTCTTGTCATATAAGAAAGACTTTTGGGTCGGGTTGGATTAACTTTAATTATTTTGAATTCGGGTTCATCTTGGTTTAAAAAAAAATCTTGATTATTTTCAAATAAAAAACGTATATCAGAAAACTTCTTCTGTTTTATAAAAAACAAACTAAAAAATCGGCATAAAAAAAGATTAAAAATTCTAAATAAAAAAAAAAAAGGTTGGAAAAATTAAAAAAGTTTCAAAGAACAATTTACCTTATTAAACTAAAATATAGAAACTCATTTCCTATGAACGTCATGAAATGCAGTAACCTGCCAAAAATGGGTTCTCGAGTCAATGTAAATACTCGAAACACGCAAAAAAAAAAAAAAAAAAAAAAAAAAAAAAACAAATTTCTTGGATTGGGAATCTGTTACTAGTGAATTTTTTCACAATTTGTCTCGAATATCAATTTTACTTGCAAAATGAACATCTAAAGAGTTGATCATATTTAATTTGCACTTTTATCTGAAATATTATTTTATTTATTTTATTTTTTAAATCGGATTTAAACGAACTGACACAAATCGCTGATTGAGTTGGGCTCGCTAAAATCTGGTTGCTCGACTCTATGCAGAATTTCAGATCGGGCCTTTATTTAGTAAGTACTTTTGTAACCATTAGAATTTTAATTTATAATTATTCTTTAATGATTCAAAATAAATCTCAATAAAATCACGCATCAACTCGGATAAACCGATATTTCCGCATGTTGAGTTTCTTCCTTTATCCATAATTACATTTGTGATTACTTTTATTTTTATTTATAATTATCCCTGAACCGAATAAAAATACTTAAAAACCATTTTTTACAGAGAGCTTTTGTTTCTTATTTTTTTTTCTTTTTTAATAAAATATTTAAGAAGGTTTATTTTTTATGTCGGCCAATTATCTACATTAGGGATATAGGTCCTGGGGGAGAGTGCCTCCGTGGGGGGGGTCTTTCTAAGGGAACCTAACCCGTAATTACGCAAGGTACGGAGAAAAATCACAAACTCCGAACGGTCGGGCTGACAGCCGCGATTGGGTTCGAACTCAACTAGTCTGTCTACAGATTGAGAGGTCAGAACCTCTCAGCCACTGGTGGATATATTTAAAAGGGAATTACGGTGTTTTGAACAATTGTAAGAAGGTTTTCAATATTGTTCCGAGGAATTTGTTTAAAAACTTTTTTTTAACATTACTTCTACTGTATTTTCTTCAGTACCCTTTACTTCTCCTAAACTTTTTTTTTAACCTCTTTTTGCCATTTTACCCCTTTATTTTTGCATTTTTTTTCTAGAATAAACTCTAAAATTATATAAAAATCTAAAATAAAATAGTATTTTATAAGATAATACTTCATAAACCCTTTTTCCATCATAAATGACTGAATTTATGATTTAAAAATGAAACCTTTTTTAATCAGTAATGAAATTCGTTATTTGTTTTTATGGATACAAACGATAACAAGAGTTGATCAGTAAATGTTTTCTACAAATGTTTTTTTTAAAGAAAAAATTGCAAGTCTTAAATCATAATAGTTTTGAAATCTGGTTTCATTAATAATTAAGAATTAATCCAGACATTTTTTCAGTTAAAACAAAAATAAATGCGAATATTACACATTTTAAACTAGCCCACCCAGCAAAAACTTGAAATGTATCTTTGAAATTCGGTCATTCTTGAAAAAAGGGTCTATTTCAGTCCTGGCATCATTTTAAAATTTTTGCTTTATTTGCGATTTTTTTTTATTGTTTTGAATATTTAAAGAATAGAGAATCTTTTCATACAATTTACTAGTCTATAGCTATTTTATTTTGTGTCTTAATATTAAGTAATACACGGGAAACCTCACCTCCGTGGGTGTCCCCCATTCACATTTTTAAAAATTCTTCGATTAAAAAGTGAAATAAATTAAATGTTAAATAATTTTTATTGTTAATTCCTTTTTAAATGAACCTCAGCTAATTTAAAAATGGGTTTCAATAAATTAAATAATTTTTGCAAATGCATGTTTAAGTTACGTTTTTGTTTGTCCCAATTGAAATCCTCAACTCCGTTACTAACAGTTTTAGCTTCAAACATTCATTCATAGAAGGCAGTACTGCTAAATAATTTGTATTAAAATAAAGGAAAAGAACTCTCTTTGTTAGCTCTGTGAAAAAAAATTGTCATTTGCTCTCAGTTAAAGCTTATTTTATTCAAATAAATAGAATTTCTTTATTTTGTTTTTTGGGATTCTCCACTCCATTACTGCCAATGGAAGGTATGCAATGCATTATATTTATTTATTTTACGTTTGAATTTGAAAGTTATCACAACACATACAATCCTGTGTGAATAACATTAGTTTTGATTCAAATATTTACAAACAGTGCATCATTATATGAAATATCCTCACCTCCGTTACCTTTGCTAATCACGGAGGTGAGAAAGTGAAATGGAGGTGAGATTAAATTAAATATAAGTACCTAAAATTAATCAAAATAAAAGTTAATGGTTTACTTAACAATTATTATACTAACATAATATAATAAATATTGATATAGTTTATTTCTGTTATTGGACTGATGAATTGTAGCCTAGATTTCTAATTAAGTTGCTATCAACTATTTCACGGCTTTCACTAGCTATGTTTTAATAATTTATCTCTGTTGATTTAATCGATTCTTTGCTCAACCTAAGCAAAAAAGTGCGAGAAAAAATAATAACTATTATAATAAAAATTTTTTTAGATAATTGATTATAGTTTTAAGATTTATTAGAGAGCAAAATGATTATTATATTTCAAATGTTTTTAAATAATTTTCTGTTATGAGACTCTAACAATGGATATTAAGTGACTAGCATAATTCAAGTGATTTAAATACTTTTATATCTTAAAATTCTATTAGTGGCATGAAATTAAACATATAGGGTAGCTAGCATATATTAAACTGTTACTTTAATTCAATAAATCCTATGCAGTAGACTCCCTCAAATCCGCACAGCCTAGGACCAGAGGTTTTGCAGATTTCTGGTCATTGCTTTGTTTACAGTTTTTAAACAGTAATTTGAATGTAATTAACAATGAAATTGAAACTTTTATGAAGGCTTACAATATAATAAAACATTAAAATAAGTAATAAACTAAAATAATAAAAATTTAGATAATTTTTAACATATTTAAAATATTAAAAGCAAAGGTCAAGCTAATAATGTAAGATTAAATATTTATTATAAAGATAAGATGCATTTTTCATATGAAATTTGCTTTATAAAAATACATTACTAATTCACATCAAAATCTTAAAATGAGGAAGTTTTATTTCAAGTTTAGTTAGACTTAATAACCAAAAAGGTTTGGTTACTACATAAGTATATTTGGTAAAAAGATTTGAATACCAGTGACACAACAAAATCTTAATTTATTCCAAAATAAATAAATTTATTCTTCCTTCATGAAAACACATGAATTCAGTAATATTAATGAAAATTACAAATTAAAATAAAAATGGAATTGATGTAAAAATAAAAAGGTCAAATTTTATCCCTAAATCAAAATTGAATGTTTCATTGTTTACATCTGTAAATTATGTGCGAATTTTAGAGAGTTGTGGATTTTAGGGAGTCTACTGTATATAATTTTTTTTAGTACTATCATAAAGAAAAGAAATGAGCATAATAGTATAAAAGGTCGAAAAAAAGTGTATTGCCAATCAAAAAAAGAAAGAGAACATATAAAGAATATGTGATGCGACAAAAAGTGATTCACTTAGGCTTGAGAAGGAAGGGAGAGATACAAGGAAAGGTAAAATTAAGATAAAATTAAAAGCATTAATAAAATGACACCACAAGAACAAATAAATGTTAGAAAAAATTGGCGAGAAAAGAGCAAGAAATCTTACAACCTAAGCAAAAAGAAAAAAGAATTAGAGAAAAAGATTGAAGAAAATACTCCTCCAGCAAAGTCTATATATTAATTTTTCTGACATATGTCTTATGCTGTATAATTCATAAAATGCACATAAACCTTTTTTTTCCTTCACTCTCATAATTGGTACTTCCACAATCTGTTTCAAGCAACTTTTTTCAAAATTCCCAATGTTGGTGCATGGGTAAGAGTTGAGTATTTGTGAAAATGAAAAAGTATCAATTCATTTGTAAAATCATGTCCGCAGAAATGAATGAGATGCATAAGGTGAACTTTCTGAAGAAATCAAAGATTGGGGTGGTTTTTATTTTTCCAGAGAATGATGACACAGACTTTATTGATCAGAAACAGATACTAGAAATTCTAAATGAACCCACTTTTAACAGAGGTCATTATGTGTGCAATAAATAAACTTTATTTTTGATAATTTTTAAATTATAAAATTTTAGAGCACTATATGCATTTGTTTTTATTTCAATGTGTTATATTACTTTCTATTTTAAGATTTTTAGTTACTTTTAATAAGTATAAACATTAATAAGAATATGCATCTCCACTCCGTTACCAAAGTCTCACCTCCATTACCACTAAATTTTTTTAATATTTTTTTACTAAATAAATAAAATTTATTGAACAGGACCATAGCTTTATTAGTGTTCCTCACTTGCTTATAAAACCCAGAAAAAAAAATTAAGTGAAAAAAAAAAGTTTTTAAATTTAAAAAAAAAATTCTGAAATATGCCCTTTTTTGAAGAATGACCCAATTACAAAAATGTTCATAGTATTTTGGGACAGATAATTGCATTTTATTAAAATAACATAAAATAAAATTATTATTTTTTGAAAATATAAATAAAATTTTGTCTCATAGATTTAACAATAGCATCCCTCAAACTTTGATCCCTTCTAATTTAATTTAAAAAAATTTTAAGTGTATATTAGATTATGTACTTTTTCGAGCTTATTTATCGAACAAGCTCAAGAACAGTGAAGAATAAATGTTACCACTTGAAAAAAAAGAGAAAAAAGCACAATTTTATTATATAAAGAGCTCCAAGTTATAATTCTTGTGTAACACTTATTGTGTATATTATTCTTACCATTACAAGTGTTATTAAAAATCAGTTGGAACCAGTCTCATTTTCATATGATGATTTGGTCAGGGGGGGGGGGGGCATAAATTTTTTCTTATTTAAACTTTTACGCTCACGCGCGCGCACACACACACACAAGAATATTATATATATATATATATATATAAGAGATAGAGAGAATATTTCCCATGTTTTGATATTATGAAAAAGGATCATTTCTACCATAACACATGACTTGGAAATTACCAAAGTAGGCAATATTGTATAGACGGTTATAAGGCGAATGATAATAATAAAAAGTTAACCAAACACTAGTTGTAGCAATAGTGAGGGGCGGATTTTTAACACTTGCCTAGAAGCCAGAAAATACCTGGAAATGCCCAGGAACAAATTACTTTTCGTAACTGATATTATAACTCTAAATTATTTGATTCTTGTTTCTTAAATTACATCAACTGTTAAAAACTTTAACTTTCTTTATAGATGTAAAAATAGAATTTTGTAATCAATATTTTACTTATTTCAGGATATGTTAGATTTCTGACATTATATATTATTGTTATGCTTGTGATGACAATAGAATATTTAAAATTTTCCACTAGTTTATTGCCAATTAATTTAAGTTATTGATTTAACACCAATTCAATTTAAAAATGGAGAAGAATAAAACAAAGTAAAAGCTATGACAAACAAAGAATGTGTTTATTTCAACAATACATCAATCATTTTCTATACAACGTTGCAAAATAATAAAAGAAAGGACCGTCAATAATGTTGCAAAAAATGTTTATTTCAAAATAAAATAAAAGGAAATAAAAATAAATGAATACATAATTAAATAAATTAATCGAAAAATTAAATGAGGAAAATGTTCAAAGAAAATTAATACAATAATAATTATATTGAAGCAATATGAAATGTAATAAATACTAAAGTGTAGAAAAATATTTTTTTAAGTATACTTTTTATGAAATTAAAAGTAGAAAAGAATTACTTTACTTAAAAATCTGGAGACAAAATAAAAAAAAATCTTAGAAGTGTGACGCGGTGAAAACAGTACTATAAAAATATAAAAATAATAATGAAAAGCACAACAACAAAATATGCTATAAAAATTTAAATATGTTATAAATGAGATTAGAATTTTAATTTACTTAAAATATTTCTATCAGAGTCTTATGCTTTTGTAACAAATCGAGGTATGTATACCTAAACCTTTTTTTAATTAAATGATTCGTATTTTTAAGAAATCATTGATGCATATTTACATTTTATTTTATACGAAAATAAAAAGTGTTGGTCAGAGGCACAAGAACCAATTTGGGCCTCACGTATGACTAATAATTATGCATATTTAATAAACAACTATAATTAATAATTATGCATATTTATGTAGGCATTAATTACTTAAAAAAATATTTTTGGACATTTTCGTTTTCGTCCTAAAATAGGAAGATTATCGAAATTCAGTTTCGGTTTTGGTCTTAAAAATTGGTTTCCATCGATCCTTAAACAAAATTCAGGGGGCATAAAACAATAGTAAAATTATCAAAAAGTATTTCGAAATGCAGAGAAAACATGCCGGCTCATATCAACAGATACACATGGGTCGTTCCATGAGCATTTGTCGTGTAAGTCACATACTACGATTTTTGATACCAGTAATTTAAAACGGAAAAATGTGGCTTATTTTATCGGAGACATTTCATTAATTGCATAAGGTCATGCAAACCTTTCGAAAATTAACGGTGGCCAACGATTTAACAGTTCCTAATAATGTGGCTTGCACGACAAATGTTCATAAAATTACCCACATACAAAAAAAAAAAAAAAAAAAAAAAAAAAAATTATTGGATTCCAAAATTAAAACTGGCGTTAGATTAAGAATAAATGTATTTAACAAAGCATAATTTTAGATTTTTGATAAAGAAAATTTTTAAGACTAATAATTGTTTTTAAAAATCTATTTTTTCCCTTTAATTTAAATTTAAACATACCAGATGCAATATGTGTCATCCGGGCATATGGTAAACTTTTATAAAGTATTTTTTTCCTTTGCATCATGGGTTTCAATCATTAGTTTCATTTCTATAATCTGTGTTGTAATTCTCGCATAGTTGAAACAACATTACTACCAGCTACCAGCATTGTCCATATTTCATGCTAAACCTCGTTATGAATCTAATTACAGGAGATTTTAATTCTGTATATAAATATATATTATAATTCTATACATGAATGTATATATATTTATACATATATATTACATACTTTTATAAATAAAACCAAAGCTTATTAATATTATATATAAAAAAATTCATCGTATTTGTCCGCTTCTAGAGTGTCGGGAACTCATTGCACAAATAATTTGTAACGAATGTTAGAGACGAAATCTAGCAATTTGGTCTCAACAGTCCTGAAAAAAAAAATCTTGTACAAAAGAGCATTTCCCTTTCTGAAAGATCCTAAACTGACCGGGGAATGAAAAAAGCAATAACTTAGACAGGACCCCTCTTTTTTCCCTTTATTTTGTAACTTGATACAAGTCTCTGTAATTGCTTCCTTATCGCCTTGCCCGCCAACCATCAGTTGCAACTGTAAACATTTGTATTCTTACGCACATTTAAAAATCAGCTTACTTGTGAGAAAAATCCCTTATAACTCTGTTATTAAAAAAAAAAAATACTTGTTCATTTTTTTCATTGAAAAGAAGAGACTTGCAGTTTCTATGGCTCTTTTCTCTTTTTTTTTCTATGATGCTCCAGTGATTTTTTATATTTTTTTAAAGTATAAACTTCCTGATTTTTCAAATTTTGCCAACTTTAAGCCAAATTTAAAAATACTTTAAAACGTTTTAAAAATAATATAGAAAATAATCTTTATGAGTATTCTTCTGTTTTATCGATTGCAGCAATTCCCATCCCGATATCCAAAATATTAAGCTCAGAAAGAGAAAAGTAAATTTCTCCATAGGTTAACATGGGATGCTTTCCAATGGTGGCTGGGTGTGAAGACTCCCCTTAATGGACTAAGCCATTACATAGTGAGCCACTCTTCGAAAGAGCCGCTAGTCGAACACACTTGATAAGTAACAAATCACATGCAATCCCATATGGGGACAGTCTCATTTAGGGAGAAAGGGGTGGAAAGTAGACAGAAGCATTGGTTCTTCCTTTTAGCAGGAGACTGAAGAAGATTTCGCAACAAAATGGATGTGCAAAAACGGCGAATCTGTTGCAAGAGCCGATTCGCCGCCATTTTGTTGCAAAATTTTTTTCATCACTTGGAGATTTTCGAAGTTTTCTCCGAAAAAAGTGACTTGAGATCAAAAATAGTAACAAAAAGTGACTAATATGAAAAATAGTGACTTTTAGTGAAAATAATTACCTGTGCTGAGCCCTGCAAATCTGACATTAATGTCTTTACTACACATTCACCATACAAACCTGTTGTTTCTGACATCTCTGTATCTTTTCTGGTGCATACTAAAGCAGTCCATTATAGTCAGTACTTGATTCACATAGTTTGTAAATTTTTATTCCATACCTTGCTTGTTTACAAGGAATACACTGTCGAAATCTTAATCTTCTTTTCAATGATAACAAGCTTTCATCAACTGAAATATTCTTTTTCGGTATGTACAAATATTTGAATTATTTAATTAAAACTTCTATCACTGGTTTCACTTTCTCAATTTTTTTCAATCAAGTGACTGAAAATTGCAAATATCGTAAAACACACTGTTCAAAACAATTAGGAGAGCACATGGTTTTAATGAAACTAGGCAAATACTTACTACACTGATAAGTAACATAAAATAAATCATCCATAATTTAAAGCCTAGCATGAAACAGAAGAAGAAAACTTCATATGCAAATCAAAGTTCATGACGTCAGAAACCAGAAAAAAGAACATAAGGGCAGAAATTAGGATGCTGCAGAAACATCCATTTCACTGTGAAATTTAATTGCTCAACTTATTTTTTTTTTGAAAGGATGGTTTAAAAATGTCTCAATGTGATTTACCAGAATACACTATATTGCCATTGATTATGGGACACTTGCGATTTTAGACATTTTACTAAATATCTAGAAAAATACATGAGGAATCATCTCGAAACTCTTAGTGTATAAATATAATAGTATATGTCATACACCTCCGTGAAGATTTTTTACCGAAACTCCATAGGGGACCGTCAACATATTAAAAAAGAATGAATATCTTTTGAATAACCCTGTCAAAACTAATCTAGCAAAAGCGCTCAAACTCTAGATTATGATTGAATGCCTTATTGTAATACACTGTGTTCATTTTTATGCAAATAGCATGCATACTCGCAGAGTAATTAAGGTTTTTATAAAAATGGTCACAAATTTTTCCAAGTTTTTTCCTTGTAATTTTCAGAGGTCTTAATATAAAATAATATTTTTTTTAGAAAATATGACAAACAACATTGCACACAGTACCCTGTAATCAGAATTAAAAAATAATGAAAATTGTATACAAAATGAGTTGGTTTACTAAATAATTTTTTACTGCGCATGCATCAACGATATCAAAATTTCATTTGCATATTATGTTAGCTAAATGTATAGAGCAACTTTTGTGAAAGTCACAAAATCATAACTTGAAAATTCTGAAAATAATCATCAATTGAATAAGTTGAAAATCCGTTATTCTCAAAATGAAGCAAATACAAGAGGGGTTGTATCCATATATTCATTGATTAGTGTCAATATAGAATACACAATACGGGATGTTACGACTACTTTTGGATAAAATCCCTCATTTTTTTGCTTCATTTTGGAAACACCGGATTTTGTCCTTTTTCTATAGACGATTACTTTCAGAATTTTCAAGCCATAATTTTGAGACTTTTACAAAAGTTGCTCTATACATTTAGCTAACATAATATGCAAATGAAATTTTGATATCTTTGACGCATGCGCAGTAAAAATTTATTTAGTAAACCTACTCATTTTTCATACACTTTTTATTATTTTTTAATTCTGATTACAGGGTACTGTGTGCAATGTTGTTTGTCATATTTTCTGAAAAAAATATTATTTTATATTAAGAGCTCTGAAAATTATAAGGGAAAAACTTAGAAAAATTTGGGGCCATTTTTATAAAAACCTTAATTACTCTGCGAGTATGCATGCTATTTGCATAGAAATGAACACAGTGTATTACAATAAGGCATTCAATCATAATCTAGAGTTTGAGCGCTTTTGCTACATTAGTTTTGACAGGGTTATTCAAAAGATATTCATTCTTTTTTAATTTGTTGACGGTCCCCTATGGAGTTTCGGTAAAAAATCTTCACGGAAGTGTATGACATATACTATTATATTTATACACTAAGAGTTTCAAGATGATTCCTCATGTATTTTTCTAGATATTTAGTAAAATGTCTAAAATCGCAAGTGTCCCATAATCAATGGCAATATAGTGTAAATGGCATGGCATATTATAAGCAGACTTGAATCTGGGCAAACACAACAAAGTATTGCAAATGCTGTTGGAGTCAACAGAAGTGTCATTGTTGCAAGGCTCTGGAATAGATTTCAAGAAACAGGGAATGTTAGATGTCGACCAGGGCAAGGTCGGCCGCACACCACTACAGCAACTGTTGACAGATATATACTGTTAACAGCTCATCAAAACAGAACAGACAATGCTATGCAGCTACAAAGATAGTTGCTCTCCTTGCAACAGGATGAAGGGTATCCATCGAGGAGGTTTCTATTCATGTAAATCAATGATCTGCATTCTGTTGACCCCAAGCCACCATGCGGCCCGAAAAAGTGTTGAAAAATTAAAAAGAAATTTAATCTTCTTGCAAAAATCTGATTATTCCGTGATTGATGAACAATACATAATTGCAAATCTACATCCACCAAAATTAACTGGCAGCACTAGTCAGGCACAAGCATATTTTTCATTTGATTTGGAGTTTACAAAGTATAATGTAAAATAAACATTGTGATTTATAACAAACCTTATTAATGTGAATGTCATACTATCTTTGCCATTTTTTAACCACATTTCTAAAAATTAAATATGAATAGTCATTTTAAAAACATGTTCCATCCCTCCCTCCTATTTTCCTTATTAATTTAATTAGTTTATTAACATAAAATAGTTTTTATAATCAAATTGACAATTTTTAAGTGTGTAAAAATGTCTCATGATGTTATTCTGAAAATTTTCATTTTAGACAAGTGAAATATAATTAATAAAAAATATTTTTGTAAAAATGTCCCATCCCACTCTATTCTCCTCTAAGTCAAAAACATGCAAGAATTTTGTTAACTTAAAAATAAACAAATAAATTCCATATTTCCATGAATATAAGTGCTATTCTTACAAAAATCAGTGGACAAGTTATACAGTATTCACATATTTGTATTCTGCAGTAGATCATTTTGTGCATTTTAATGTACAGGATAATCCCAAACATTATAATTTTTCTTTGATTTTTTGCCAACCTCCTAATTGTCCTTCTTATTCAATGGATATTGATGAATATGAGGTCAAACAATCTTTATAATCCTGAAGTTTCAGGAGAATCTGGCAAATACATTTTAAGATATTTGACAAAATGTCTAAAATTGAAAGTCTCTTTTCATTAATGACTATACAGTGAACATACTATATGTTAGAAGATAACTTTTAATGTTGTCTTTAATAGCTATTAGTTTTTTTAATATATGCATTGTGTATTAAAAACTTTTTAATACATATTTATAACTGTCTTAATTAATCAAATTAATATCAATCAAATCAAATTAATATTCTGATTTAAGTCTAATTACATTATGCAACAAATTAAACTATTTCTTGTGTATTTTTTTCAGTGTTTGCCACTCAATCCTGACAAAAGTAACATTTTGATAGAAAAATTACCAACCCTGTTTTGAAATTACTTATTAATAATGCAAAATAATATTTAGGGTAATTGAGGACCTAGATTGTATTCATTCTGTTAAAAACAAGTGTCATTAAAATTTCTACAAACTCACAGAAAACAGCTTGTAAATTTATTTTAATCATAACAATTTATGGAAGACTTAATCAAATGCCATATTTTACATTTTTCTACAATAGTGTGATAATCAGATAACAAGATATTTTTTTTTACTTTGCTGACTGCATATATAAGAGTTAGAATAGCCAAATTAAAAGAAATAATTTTTATTTTCTCTTCACATCAAAGAAACAGAGTGGAATTTTCAGATGATTGAGATTATTTATTAAAGTATTTATTATTAAGGTACAAAACAGAAGATTTTATTATCTAATTCAAGAATTTTATTAATGACTTTAAATTTTGTGCGTTGAAGTACAAAGGAAGACAAGTAAAATTTTTGGAGGAAGGAGAAGGTAATTTTGATGACTGATTTATTTATTTATTTTTTTTTTCTTAGAAAAAAAAAATAGCAAATAGGACACAGAAATTTAACAAAAAGAGGAATTTAAATTTTTGGATGCTTGGGGCAAAGAAGGTTTAACTTGAAAATTGAGAAGGAGGAAGATGGAGAGATATACAAAGCTATTTAGTAAAAAAAAAAAAAAAAAAAAAAAAAAAAAAAAAAAAAATCATTGGAAAAAGGATTAAAAAGAGAATTGTTTGTTTAGTCTTAAATATATTATTGCATGAATTAAACATAAAAAAGGAAAATGATTAAACTGAACAAAATAGAACCTTAATTTCCATATAGGGACGTTTCCATGTTCTCTTAATCTTTCTTGAATTCCTACATCAGGTATGTAGCCAGAAATAATTTCCCCGCCTACCATCATTAAGCCTACAAAAGTAGAAACATATAAAATATATTATATACAAAATATATAAGATACAAAATTCATTAAAATCAATAGAAATACAAGTTTTTTTAAAATTTTTCTGCATACTACAAGCTTCAAAGATAAAAAACTGCCGATTCAAATGAAAGTAAAACAAAAATATTTTTTAACTCTATTCTGTTAGCTGGGTACCAAGTCGCCAAGTATTGTTTAGTTTTGTATTATTTAAATTGTAACCCTTCTCCTAAATGACCTTGCACTGGTTTCCAGGTATTCACATCACGTGGCATGATTGAAATGTCATTTGAATACATTTGGATTATAGAGTGTCATTTTATAATTATGAAAATTTAGAGTTTATCAAAAACAGAAAAAAGCTATAAATCTTTGTACAACAAAACTTCAAGAGGAGAGATTCAATCATATCAAGGTTAATTACAAGTATAATTTTGTAGATACTGCCAGTGGCCTTCATACCTAAAAAAACTGAAATGCTATGAACTAGTGTAAGATGCCATATGAATTAGAGTTTTATTTAGCTGAATTTATGTGCAGGAGGACAGTTGAAAATCCATTTTCACAAATTTTGAGCAATAAAATAATCTTTGGGGATCCTCAATAACATAAGCTATTGATTCTGTACATTCACCATAAAAAAATTCTTAGTAGTTTATGTCATGTTTTATTTAAATATTTGTATTAACATGCAATGAAACCCACTTAATAATAGTCCAGTCAAAATAGACATTTAACCTAGGAAAAATTAGAGAAGAGCTGAAAATTTGCAAAAACGTTTAGAATATCATTCCAAATGAAATCCCAAAAATCTTAATCAATCTGGCTGGAGCAAAAAATTTTATTCAAGGTCAAAGGTCAAATATACAAAAAAATCGTTTTTTCAGATATCTGTTAAACAATAAGTTTTATCGTAAACATAGTTATTACATAAATTTAAGGTTATTATAAAAAATGAAATTTTCTACAAAACAGTCATTACACTTTTAAGAGACTACTTCATTCAAACGAAAAGACCCATTCATTAATACTGATCCTATGAAGAAAAATGTATAAAGCTTTCTCGGTTGTATTTTAATATTTTAAAAGGATTTTTTTTTTTTTTTTTTTTTTTTTTTTTTTTTTTATTATTATTTTTTTTTTTTTAGTGGGTAGCTGAAATCGATTTGTATGCAAGCCGTTTTATACTTTTTTGATTTTATTTACAGGTATTTTTTACGAATACGCTTTCATTTTCGGAACCGGTTTGGAAAGCGAAAGCACTCTCCTAAAAAATATCTGCAACCAAAATCGGAAAAGTAGAAAACGGCCTGCATTCAGATCCGTCTCAGGAATCCAATGAAAAAAAAATCATTTAAAAACACTGGAATGCAACCGAGATATCTTTATAAATTTCTTCCATAGGATTAGCATTAGCAAACAGATCTTTTAATTTGACTGAAGTAGCTTCTTAATAAATTTATCTTACTTGTTAATTATTCATCTGCGAATTATGTTTCTTGTTTTATTTCCATCTTCTTCTTCCTCTAGTTTCTAAGTTCCTGTTCATTTCTCTGAGAAATCCGATGGATCTGGTATTTCTTCACTGATGTCAGAAACATCATCATCTTTTGTATTTGTGGCAACATTTGAACAAAACTGGCCATAACAATTGTTATAAATTGGTGAACAAACCAAACCACCAAGTTTTTTCCACCCATAATTTAAATTTCAACCTTTTTTGTGTAGTTACAAAAAATTGTAGGGAACGATATTTATGGTACAAGCGAGAGTAGAGTTTTAATTGGCTTCAAATCGTTATTGTTCAATACCCATCCCCAGTTTTCAGGGTCAAGTTTATTACCTAACCATATTTGGACTTGAAAATAAACTCGGTATAAATTTTGGAGAGCAGCACTAGATGTTAGTGGAAAAAATGATATCTGAAAAACTTTATTGTGGAGAATTCTCTTCGCAAAACTTAGATATTTACAGCTATCTTTAGAATCAATGTTTTTAGGAGCTCTGTACATCGCAAGAAGTAAACAAATTTCATTAGCCATAATGATATTCGGAGAAGAGTCGATTTTCTTAAATGTTTCAGCATAGCAAATTAAGTCATTACTTTTTTCAAATAACTTGAATATTTGAATTTTATCGTTCCTGAAGAGAGCTGACGATGCGTCACAACCAGTTATGGCACCTAAAAATAATCTATGATCTCTATAATTTGGATATAATTCCAAACTTTGCGATGAATACATTTTCGTTTCTATCTGAACTTTTCCCGGTTTCAAGAAATAAACTGTTTTATCAGTAGGCGTTCGTACAATTTATATGATTAACAAATAACATCTTCCACAACAACAATAGTTGTACCTCTACTTGACTGTTCTATAGTTGTTTTAACTATGAGGAAGTCACCCTTGTTATCAGCATGTTTAACAGAAATACCAGCAGCATTTAATTTTTCGCATAATATTGAAATAAACCGAATCTTTTTATGAGTATTAGAAAGGAATTGTTTTTGGTTTGTAGCAGGGTTGGGTTTCTTCCGGAAGAAACCTGTTTCTTCCAGGACAGTGGAAAAAACCGGAAGAAATGGAAGAAACCACCAGAAATCAAAACAAATGCTCAAAGTTAAAGCACATTAACTATATAAAAGAATTAAAGTATAATTACATGAAATCTAAATTAGAAAATTTAACTATTAAAAATATTTTTGTAAAGATAAGTTATTTTTTTAATAACAAACTTCAAGTTTGGCAGATTTTTTCAGGTGACAGATTTTTACTACTCTAGAGGTAAAGGATTTTATTATTAGTAGTAGTTATGCTATTTATGTAAAAGGAGATACCTTATTTTAAACTGTGCAACATAGTAAATAAATAAATTTGTAATTATTAATACTAACATCTAGCATAAATATCTCAACGCTGATTTTAAAAGATTAGTGCTCTATAAATATCTATGGGTATGTCAAAATGCTTTTAAACTATCCTGAAGTATAGGACTTGGGAGGGAAAAATCTTCATTTTTTTGCATTTATTAAATTTAAGTTGAGAAATTGATTGCAGCCTCCTACTGCTAAAAAACTTTTATGCTATACTATGCTACACTGTACTAAGAAAAATTAAAATTTTATAAATTTTTCTTAAATACTAAGATCGACCGATACAGATTTCTAAGGCCAAAACCAAATTTTGATGACCTTCCTAGCTTCAGCCAAAAACGAAAACACCCCAAAAATATTTAAATAATTAAATTATATGTTTTAAAATAATTAATACATACATAAAAATGCTAATTTTAAATTAATTATATGTATAGTAGTATTAGTATTTATTAATTATGCACAATTGTTAATTATCCAAAAACTTTATTTTCATATACAATAAAGCATAATTAATTCATCAATGACACACAGGAAGATTTTCTAACTATACGAATTTCATTTAATTAAAAAATATTTTAGTTTTAAGTATATTTTTCTTCTATGATAATTTTTGCAAATGATCATTTGTTATTCTAGAACCTTCTCAAAGAATATTTGAAACACTAATGCAGTTTAAACTAAAAATTTTTTGTAAGATGATTGATAATTCATGACTGATAATTTTAAACAACAAAGTTCATTGCAATAGATTCATTAGAGCCAATAAAGTTCAAATCAATGACTAATGTTAAACATTTCCAAAGGAAGAAACAAGATTTTTGGAATACAGAGAGTTTCAGTCAAGCCAAATTTTTAGCCAAGTGTTTAACAAAACTCTGATTTTGGACCAAAAAGGAAACCATATTTTTGATCAATCTCTATTTAATACAGTAATTGCTGTATATTATTTACATTAATAAAACTGATGTAAATTAAAAGCTTTTACTTAAATGGGTTTCATTCTACCATTGGTAAAGAATCCCTACTATTTACTACTAGTTTCCGAAATTTAATTTAAAAATATGTTGGTTAAATTGAAATGAATAATATTCAATTAATTTTGTGTATTTTTGATAAAATTCTTTTCATTTAGCCAGTGGTTGAAGATCTTTAGACAGGCATTGTATATGATCTTGACTAAAAAATTGGTGTAATTATTAATTTAGCATGTATATTTAATTAAATTTGTTTTGGTCCAATGGAATTAATTTATATAAGATTATAAGGAAGAATATATTTATTATATCTTACGAAGTTGAAAGTATATGGTAGATTCTTGGAGAAAACAGTTTCTTCCCTTTCTTCACTTGGAAGAAACCTATTTCTTCCGGCCGGTTTTTTCCATGGTTTTTTCCGTGGTTTTTTCCACTGCGGAAAAAACTTGCCAACCCTTGTTTGTAGGAAGAACCATAAATTGATCAAAAAGTACATTAGCCGAAGATATTTAGTAGCGATGTTGTTCTGCCGCTTTTATTTATTTTTTTTTTTTTATAATCCGCATAACCAACAAATACTATAATAACGTTGTGACCATAATGATTATGTACATATCAAATGTACATAATATCAAATCAATATTTTCTGAACCTGAGGAGATGGATTATATAAGAAAACCGGATATCCAATTTATCTCCAGTTGCAGGCTTCAAGAAAGAACGAAAGCAATCAAGATTATACTTAGCTTCAACAGCAACTAAATCGTATTAACATCCTATATATACAAGAAAAGTCTTTTCAAAATTATTCGAATGTTTTTTGCTACCTCAACGATAGTATCTTTAAATGAAATTGTTACAACTCGATATATTACGCGTTGACGATCCTTCGTTTTTTTCTTTTCATTTTCTTCATTCGCTTTATTTCCACAAAATAAACAAAAATTTCCTAAAGCAAAAAGTTGGCTCATCTAATAGCGCCCTAGTCCAAGGTGGGATGGGATGCTAGTAGTTAATTACAAATGAAGCAAATTTCTGAGATTTTAATGAAAATATACAAATTAATGTTTCGATATTTTTATTTAAACAAAACAGAATAATCTCCGCACAAACGAACTGGAAGGTAAAAGTATGCAATTAATCCTAAAGAAAATTACATTTCCAAAAAGGAACCATTTGACCGCAGAACGGCGCACGCTTCTATTGCTCAGTGAAAGGAGAGGGAGGGGGGAGGAGTTTGATCACAGCTTACCTCGAGTGTATAGGATAAAGTACGCCCGTACCTCACAATATTCTACTTAATTTTAGTATATCTACTTATATCAATCCCATTCAACAGTTAACAACATGAATTACTTTCAAGAAAATGTAGATATGCGAAACATGATAATTTTTTTAATTTTTAATTTTTACAATTTTTGAAATTGCAATATTTTATGAAGAAGGTGACGAAGGTGTGTATAGACCATTTTTGTAGAAAATCCTGAAATATTCAATTTTTATGACAATTATTTTTACGATAAAGTCACCGTTTACCAGTTAACTGAAAAAAGCTAATTATTTTATCTTTGACCTTTGACCTTGAATAAAATTTTTTGCTCCAGTCAGATTGACTAAGATTTTTGGCATTTCATTTAAAATGATGTTCTAAACGTCTATACAAATTTCCAGCTCTTCGCTAATTTTTCCGAGGTTTCCATTATTTTTTGTCTATTTTGACTGGACTAATAAGCTTCCCAAAAGAATGGAAGAAAAAACTTCTAAAAATGGAAAAATTAGCAATTTTTGAAAAAATTAATAGTTTAAGTACTGGTGTTGAAAAGTGGATTTATCTAAGTAAAATAATACAAAGAAATACTTTTTACAAAGTCAAGTTTTTCTTAAGAAATTTTAATTGGTTTGCACACTTAAAAAATAGCTAATAAAGTAAAAATACATAATTATCTTAGAAACTCTTTATTTAATCCAAGCCCAAAAAATTCTCTTGATGGGTCATTTGATATGTTTTTACAAAAGAAAGTTAGTCATACTTTTTTATTTCTTTTTTCCTGGCAACATTTAATTGATAACAGTCTAATTGTCTTAAGCTTTTGAAAATTTCTTCAGGCACATTTTCAATGCTTTTGATAAAACACTGAAATATCCTATCATAAAATTTGCATATTTTACAGCCTTTTGTTGAAACTTGCAGGTGTTCTGATATCCTCTGATGAAATTCACATTTTTTCTGCGATTATTTGACAAAGATTTTTCTGTGATTCTTTGATGAAATTTGCACTTTTTTAGATCCTTTGAAAAATTGATTTTTGACTACGAACAATGATGTTAAAATGAAAAATGTGAAGAAAATGAAATTACCAGAAACGATTTATTGCCTCATCAAATTCAATGTTGTCAAGAGGTTGAAACTGAAAATTAGTTGTTCTAAGATTCAGCTTCTACTACATTAAAATATTTTACAAATAGATTTTTGTGACATAAAAAGAACTATAATCTGCCTGTGGGGTGTTTAAAAATGATTTTGCAGTTTAAAAATCGCTGTCAGCTTGGCCTATAGGCGAAGGTAGATTTCGCAACAATTTTTCAACAACTGCTTATGAAAAATTTTTAATTTTATTTTTCTGCAAGAAATGGTTTTATCAGAATCATCTTAAATGAAATTCAGCTCAAATGCCCTTTTTGACAACATATTTTGAAATAAATTCTGAATTTATTAAAAAATCGACCAAAACAGCACATTATATAGTTCCTAAATAAAAACAAACTACCAATTGAATGCGTTTGAGAGCAAAATTGAATTTAAAAATGAGTCATAAAGTAACCGATTTGTTATTTGAATACATCCTTAATACTTTGAAAATGATCACTTTGGAAAATTTTATGCGAAATGCCCACTTGGACAGCATTTAAAAAAATATATTCTATTTTTATCAAAAAACTGGCCAATGCGTCACATTATATAGTTCCTAAATAAGAGGATCTGTAAATTGGATGCATTTGAGAGCAAAAATGGATTTAAAAACGAGTCAGAAAAAAAACGCAATTTTTTATTTGAATACTTCCTTAAATTTTCAGTCACGATGACTTTGGGAATTTCTGTTCAAAATACCCTTTTTGGTAGCCTTTTTTGAAATATATTCTGTCTTTATCAAAAAACTGACCAATGCGTCACTTTATACAGTTTCCAAATAAGAGGACCTACCATTTGGATGCATTTAAAATCAAAAATTAATTTAAAAATGAGTCAGAATATAAGCAGTTTGGATTTGAGGTTTTTTCTCCAACTCCTATTTTTGTTTAATTTATTTTTGCTATACGAATTGGTCCTATGAAAAACTTGTCAATATAAAAGTTGTAAATATTATTGAGAAGATGTAAAATAAATTTAATTAGATTTGAGAGCTTAAAAATTGACAGAGTTATGGATTTTATTTCTTTTTTACCCCCCTTTTTCTTTTCGTTTTTAATTTTTTTCATTGGTTGGTCCTATCAAAAACTTGTAAATACAAAAATTTTAGATAATTTTGAGAACATTTATAAAAAATTTAATTGGATTTAATATCTTGAGAATGGATGAAGTTATGAATTTTTTTCTCCCAAAAACCCTGTTTTTTTCGCCCCTTGAGCCCATTTCTAAATTTATCAAAAATCTGTCGTGCATAAACTTTTCGCCTATTTTTAAGAAGTAATATAAACTTTAAACCGATTCGATATCTATTTTAATTAAGAAGTTACGACGTTTTTTGATTTTCACAAAAACCCTCCCTATTTCCACCCCATTGATCCGATTTTGCCCATTAACGAACTCGACCAAGATTTTATGCCCCTTGATTTTATGTAAAAGTTTGAAGAAGATCTGAACATAATTATGGAAATTATCGTGTCCAGAAGAAAGTGATATACACCGATAGACAGATATATAAACTTTTTTACTGGTGGTAGTTTTGGGGTCTAGGAGTCTAGATCGGTGTAGATCTGCAAAAAAATTTCAGAAATTCCAACATGGGAGAGAATGCAATAGGTAGTATTTCATACGAAATCTACCTAAAATTATGTCATCTGAACTACTATTAAATAGTAATCAGGATAAAAAATTTCATCAAATAAATAGTTTAATACATTACTTGTATTTTCTTTAGACATAATGGTAATTATTAGCTTTTATTATGTGTAACATATTTATTACAATACATTAGGAGTATGTTTGTTGATTTTATTTTAAAATGTAAACAAAATAATAATGTTATGCCTGAAAAGTTCTTTGAGCCAATCTTTGAAGATTTTAGTTCAATTGGATAGAAGGTGATTCTGAACTCAGCAAATTTTAAGATCAAAATAAAGAATTTTATTTATGAAGTGATTCAGGTTTAGAAATTGGGAATTTTAAGAAAGACGTCAAATGATGCCTACAAATTTTTTTTCTAGGTGCCAAAAAGCATGGTTGGAATTTTATGTTGCATTACCCTGTGGCAGAATTTTTTAACTGTGTCTGTGACAAGCCTCATTAACATCAAATTCTGTCTGCAACCGCAATGCAGTATTTTCTTCTAACTGTATATACGCATTTACACATCATATGTTTAGGAAAAAGAAAAGACACTGAAAAATGAATATATCATCACAAACCAGGTATTCTACATATTTTATATATAATATTCTTAACTACTTTTTAAATGCATATTAAAAAAAGTCCAAAAACTTAAATTTAATAAATCAGCATTAGAAAAATTGTCTAGCATATTTACGTACGACGAAATTTGCCGTTTCTTCGGATTCTTTGAGAAAATTTGCCCTTTTTTCTCGATCTTTCGATGAAATTAGTCTTTTTTTCTGCAGCCCATTGACAAATTTTTTTTTCTTTCTGCGATTCTTCTACAAAATTTGAATTTTATTTGTGATTCCTCGATGAAATTAGTCTTTTTTTCAATGATTCTTTGATGAAAACCGACATTTTTTCGTGGTCCTTGGACGGAATTCTCATTTATTTCACGATTCTTTGAAGAATTTACGTCAGTAAAAATTACGCGTCCCATGGAACATCGTAAGAATTATTTTTTGCATCCCAACTCCAATTTTTCACATAATTTAACCGCTATAGTGCATTTGCGGCATCGCTAATTGCTTTGGTGTGCACGATCAGACAGGGGAAAGAGAAAGTTGAAGGAAAACGAAAACAATTTCAATTTGACAGCCACTATTTGTTCTCCCGTGTTTGTTTTTCATGTATTTCGTCCGCCCCCCCCCCACCCATCCCACACACACAAAAAAAAGATAAAAAATTTTAACGCATATTTGCATTGATCTTGGGAATGATAAAATACAGCGCCGAAAAAGTGGGATTCTGCAGAAAAGTGGCAATTCTGCAAAAATTGTATGATTTCGTTCAAATTTTCAACAAGTTGCAATAATAATAAATTAGGTTGTGTACCAAATTTCTATTAAAATATAATAAGTTTTAAGAAAATTATTCCCAACGACAAAAAATCCCACCCTCTAGAAAAAAAAAAAAAAGCTGATAATGACTTGTGGTTTGTTTATTTAGATCAAAGAACTCAGATGCTAATGAGATAAACTTTCCATTGATAATGTTTAGTACGAAAAAAGATAATTTCAACAAAAATATTTCATGACTATATATGGGAAATTCTCAAAATAGGGGACAATTTATGTCTTTCGGCATACAAAAAAAATTGAGAGGTTTTCTGTCATGTTTTTATATTTAGATATGTTTGTCTTAATATTATTCATTATTTGCACTCAAGAATTACTCACTTTTTAGTTAAAAACACCTTAAAATAACAGAATAAATGTTCAAAATGTCATTAGCATGGATGTCCACAGTGGCTGTGCCTTGTATATACTAGCTTTTTAAAGAGTTAATATCATGTTTATAAATGTTTACAAATGTTATTCTTTCTTTAAATTAATCAAGGAGAGGATTTATCCAATAAATTTCTTTTTAAAAATAAAATTACAGTATATAAAAAAAGAATTAAAGTTTGTCCTCCATATTCTATTTTCAAAACAAGGTCATACTATAACAGCTGGTTAATAATCAAAATTTCATTTTCACATATGACAATAGTTTGAAAATATAAAGTTTCTTCGTGGCAACAAGTAGCCATTTTACCCTAGCCTGAAAATAGAAGCATGTATTGTATTTTAAGAATAGAAGTTGAATATTAGGGGCGTACATCAATTGTATGTCATTAGAATGGATAGTAATTTTCATGTTTATGTTATAATTAAAATTTTTATTTTACTTATTTACATAGGACTTTTGTGTTTTAAAAAGCCCCAGAAAGGACTATTGCATTGTGATTATATTATGGCTCATAATCTATTTAAATTAAAATTTGTCATTAGCATGGACAAATATCAGTGTCATTAGCATGGTTTTTCATTCCATGCTAAAGGCTCCTATATGCATAAATGTAACCATTGCTTATATTGTATCTTTTACAAAGTTTAATTTTACATATAAATTTAGGTATTACATTTATTATCCCTAAAATATGCATTAAATCTGTCAGAAAATCACTAAGACAGCTTCTTACATTGTTAGTGTCAGAATGTTGCTCATGTAAACAAAGTTTGCTCTTTGGTAATGTTTTTATTCTCCTTATATGTATATATGTAAAAAGGGAAACCATTTGCTGAAAAGGAAGGCTAATAAATATAGAAAAAAAATATTTAAACAGGAAGAAAATAAAAATTTCTTAATATATTTATTCTATGCAATTTGTTTTGTCATTAGCATGGCTCAAAAAATACTAATCATTTTTTTAAAGTTAATTTTTAAATATTTAGCTCTGCTGACTACATGTAAAGTATACCTAATACTATATTAACAACACCTATTTTTTTCAGAAATTTTGCTAACAGTAATTTTTTTAAGATTTCACTTTTGAAATTGTCCCCTACTTTGAGAATCACCCATATGCATTATTTCTATTTAAATATAATCTACTTGACTTCCAACTTAAATGCTTGAACAAACAAAGCATTTAAATAAGCAAAACAAATGGCAGATAGATATCTCATTTTTCTTTGCTATTACTCTGTGATGAGTTTTTTATGGATGCCCTAATTTTCAAATAAATTATGTCCCGTACTGTATACTAACAATAAGTAAATATAAATTATGTAACATTTATTCTTTACTGCTTGTAGAACATCAGTTAGAGTTGCAGACTTTTCATTGTCATATCTTGCTCGTTTCACAGCTCGATCATAAAGAAATCTTTTGGTGATATATCTACATTATTGCAGTATTCTAGTTTCCATTGTTCTTATTATTTTCCAAGATATTTTTCTGATTGTGATACTCATAAAATTCAGAGCCGGTTTGTTCTTTTTTGGAATTAGAATCTTCCATTTTTTTAAAATAATTTCCAGTCATACTTTGACCAGGATGGCGTCTTTAAAAATGTGTGTGCATTTTTTTTTTTTTTTTACCATTTTAGAATCACACACAGCACAAAAAACTTTATCCTGGGACACCATTCTAAGCACGTGTTCTTCACAAAGACAGCTGCTCATCTTAGCGGCCGCAGCGCTGAAGAAAGCAGGAATGAATTGGTGAGATGGGCGAGAGAGGTGGGAATTTGACGTCCGGATCAGGAGAACAGTTGCGTACTGCCGAAAGAAAAAAGATGTCGGAAAGCTTTGGACAATTTTTTAAAACTTTTTCGTTAGTGCAGACAAAAAGTGCCCAACAATTGCGGACAAAAAGTGTCCGAAAGTTGCGGCCAATTTTTTAAAATTGATTTCATTAGTACAGACAAAAACTGTCCGCAAGATATTTCTGTGTCCGCGACTATGTCGCCGTGTTTCTGCCACAGTGTTGCATTATATGTTCTAATTTCTTTTATCAACCATGTTAAAAAAGGTGGAAATTCACATTTTTATTTAATAACAGTATGTTTGCAAATTTTTTTCACATGAACATCGGATTTTTGTTCCAATGTACAGCCAAAACTCACAAGGATTTTTTTTTCCCTTGCGATTTTCAACCAATTTATTTATTTATTTATTTATTTATTTTTTTTTTTTGTCTCTGTGTGTGTGTGTTTTAGTTTTTTATGTCAGTTGATACAAAATCTAATTATCATGACAGTTAATACAGCTGCTGATATAATTTAGTGCAACCAATCTTTTCTAAATAGTAGAATGTTCTGAATTGCTCTTATTTACAATTAAACTTGATTATAACTCATTTCCACAAAAATATGTACATGCCTGTGTAATAGAGATCAATTATCAGTTTAATTTTGTGTTTTGAATTTTATTTTAAAGAAATTAAACAAAATCTTACATTGTTAAAAAATGCACAAAATAAATAAAAAAATATAAATGAATATTCAAATGAACAGTCCCGTTTAAAAAATGATAGCCTTGTGAATAATAAAATAATTGAAAATTCAGAGTATGGGTATCTTTTGTATATTTATTTATTTTATACCTGTTTTCAACTTCAAAAGTTAAAACATTTAGTATTTTAACCCTTTGAAAAATTTTCCATTCATGTTTAATGATTCATAAAATAGTAGCTATGAAATTATAAGACCTCCAGTCAGCTGATGTGGTAGCGGGTCGAAAAAATAGCGGCAAGAGGCTGGATCAGATTTCACTAGAATTTATTTAGTTCATCACAAGGAAATCTATTCCACTTATAACAAAATAAAAGATGGGTTCTCCACAACAGATTGAAAAGATTGTTCGTACTGCATTTGAAATGGCTTTACCGCCACTCGTTAATATAATAAAAGTTTATCCGGAGTTGTTCTCCACAAGTTCTTTACCATAGGCATTAACCGCCTATTAAATCTTCTCCAAGAGTAAAACACTGGTCACTACTCTCTCTGAGTCCGAGGGTCAACTCCCCCGTCTCCACGCTCAGCATCCGAACAGAAGAAGTTCCTTAGAACATCTCCTCGCTCTATTTATCCCGTTTTCCCTCATCCATCATTCCTCGGGATGACCCGCCTCTTTCACTCTTGCACAGCGGTCGCCTTGGAGAAATATCTTTCTCCTACTTGTGGAAATCATCGCCATAGTGGTCTCTCTCAACACTTCAAAGGCCCATCTTCCGTGGGGTCTAAAATCAGCAGAACGACCATATGCATTAATCGAAGAGTTCACTTTAAGTGCTTTATGGAAATCGGCTGACTTTCTTATGTCTACTTTGAGAGTGGAGAAAGATGTATTTCTCCTTTTGAGAATTCTCCGGGCTTTCCCGACGTGGGGGTAACTTTGAAAGCGTGGGAATGAAATTCATCACAACACCCCTTCCGCCAGTCTGATATTGGGCTGCAAGACACAATATCTGTAAGGGAAAGGTTAGCTCATTAAACTTGGGTGGCCCCGATATATTTTTAAATCTTTAAAATCCCTTTAGTTTGTTTCTGTTTTTTTTTTTCATTTAACAGGATCTTTTCCTTCGGTATCCGTTTAATTTATCTACACAATAAGTACACAATTATAAATTACAAAATACAGATAATTAATATGAAAACATGTATACAATTGGATTTTCTGATAGATTTTACTCTATCCTACTTAAATAATCCACATGGGGTATGTCCTTTCCTGGACGATGTTTTATAGCGTAATGATAGGGTTGCAGGGTGAGTGCCCAACGTAAAAGGCGAGGGTTATTGCCTGCATTATTCTTTAAGAATATTAAAGGATTATGGTCGGTCTGTATAGAAAACTTCTGACCGTCAATATAATGTCTTAGCTTCTTTATTGCAAAAATTATAGCGGCGCATTCGCGTTCTGAAGTGCTAAAATTCTTTTCTACGTCAGTGAATTTCCTACTTAGAAAAAGTATCGGATGCTCTTCTGAGCCTTGTCTCTGGGCCAGTATTATACCCATAGCCTTTTCTGAAGCATCCGTTTGTATTATAAATTCTGATTCATAATTGGGGGCGTATAGCACGGGATCTTCAGTTAATTTCTTTTTTAATTTTTCAAACGCTTCCCCCATTTCGCTGCTCCAAACTATTTTTTCCCTTTTGTTTTTTCCTTTTAAAGCACTCGTAAGAGGTTCAACGATGTCGGCATAGTTTTTGATGTACCGGGCATAATAACCTGTCATTCCCAAGAATCTCCTTATTTCAGTTTTGTTTCTCGGTGTTGGCAGATCTACGATAGTCCTGATTTTGACATCTGAAGGTTTTCGTTGCCCCTCCCCGACAATATGTCCGAGATATTTTACTGTCCTTTGTGCGAATTTACATTTTGCAATTTTAATTTTCAACCTAGCCTCTTTAATCCTAATTAAGACTGTCCTTAAATGTATGAGATGTTCCTCCCAAGTGTTGGAAAATACTGCTGTATCGTCCAGATAAGGAAGACAATATTCTTCTAGTCCGTGTAATAATTTGGACATGAATTTAGAGAATCTATACGAAGCCCCTATCAATCCAAAAGGAATTGCCAAAGGTAAATAACTCCCAAAATTCGTGACGAATGCGGCGAGTTTCTGCGCTCTGGGGGTCATAGGAATTTGCCAATAACCTTTGGTTAAATCTAGCACAGTTATGTATTTCGCATTTGCGACCCGTTCCACTCTTTCTTCAATGTTGGGAAGCGGAAAAAATTCAGGTTTAGTGATAGCATTTAATTGTCTATAGTCAATGCAGGGACGTGGATCCTTGCCAGGGGTCTCCACTAAAATCATGGGGGAAGTATAATCTGACTCCCCCTCTCTTATTATTTTTAATTCTAACATTCTTTTCATTTCTCTCTTCAGGATTTCATTTTGTCTAATGGAGGTACGATATGGTCTCGTTCTCACCGGTTTATCTTCGCTCAATTCTATGTCATGTTCGATCAGATGAGTTAATCCTGGGTCATTTGAAAACACGTCTTGGAATTCGTCTAACAGATTTTTCAATTCGCATAATTGGTTTGGGTTACATCTGTCCTTTAAATTCCCGTATTTTACTATTTTCTCGAAACTGTAACTGTTTGAATCGACGGATGGAAAATCTATTTCAAGATCCGGGGATTCTTCAGAGTCAAAAACTTTGCTAGGCAAAATATTTACTTTTACTACGCGTCTTACGTATGGTTTCAGCAAATTAACGTGGTAGATTTGTGATTTCTCGCGTCACCCTGGGACACTCACTAAATAATTTGTATCTGAAATTTTCGAGTCGATTTTTCCCGGCCCGATCCATTTAATAGACATCTTATTTGGTTTGTTCGTGGCTAGTACTAAAACTTCATCGCCCGGCTCGAAACTTCTTTCAGTTGCCTTTTTATCGTAATAGAATTTCCTTTTCTCCCGGCTGTTCGTCATGTTTTCGACGGCAAGTTCCCGGCATCTTTTTAATCTATTTACCAGATTGAATACATGCTCCGTAACTAATTCGTGTTCGGGACCTTCCCCCGTCCACTGCTCGAACAACAATGTTTCAGGCGTTCGGCCGAAAACAAGTTCTGCCGGACTGAACCCGGTAGATTCATGGACCACCGTCCTAAGTGCAAATAGAGCGTGAGGCAAATTTGACTCCCAATCCTCTCCATTTTCTAAGCACAAAGACTTTAATAATTTTTTAACAGACCGGTGAAATCTTTCTACCATGTTTGAGCTAGGCCTACACACACTAGAATGTCTTAGTCTTACTCCGAATTTATCTAAAAACGTAGTCGTTAGACTGGAGATAAAACTGTGCCCTAAATCAGTTTGTATTTCAGTTGCATATCCTATTCGACTGAATACGGTAATTAACGCTTCCACAACCGTCTCCGAAAGCATGTTAGGAATTGCAATCGCTTCCGCCGATCGCGAGTATACGTATATAGCCGTCAAAAGGTATTTATTTCCTTTTTTTGACAACGGAAGTAGGCCCACCAAATCTACCGAGATTTTGGAAAAAACTTCGGATATGATAGGAATCAAAGTTAGAGGTGCTTTCTTATCTTCACCAGCTCGTCCAACGCGTTGACAAATATCGCACGACTTAATGAACTCTTCTGTTTCCTTAATTGCATTTGGCCAAAAGAAATATCGTAATAGTCTATCTTTTGTTTTTTTTCCTCCCGTGTGTGAAGAAATCCCTACATGACAAGCCGTTAAAATTCCTTGTCTAAATCTCCGGGGAATAATCAATTGTTTTCTTACATTTCCTCTATGATCAGTTGACTTTCGCACAATAATAGAGTTATGAATTTCGTAATGTGATTTATTTTTTTTTGCTTTCTCATGTACTTCATTTAATTCTACATCATCTTGTTGAGCTTTCACGAAATCTGCCTTTTTGACTTCCCCTAAAATTAAACACGAGTCTGGTTCGAGGTCCGGAACAATCAATACATCTTCTTCCGTTGGAGATGTTTCCTCCCCTTTTTCGGAAGAGCTTTCGCACAATACGGTAGCATTTTCAATGGGAAATTTGGGGTTGTTTGATACAATACCTTCCCTTTCTTGCCCTTCCAGAGTCCCCGATTGTTTCTCTTTCAGAATTGATTTAGTCTGATTGCGGGTGAGAATGGCATTTAAAACTGTGGGATTATTTTTTTTTTCCTCAATTTCTGAGTATCATTTCCCAAAATATAGTAATCCATGTCAATTTCCTTTTCTGCTACTATAGCTTTAGTTCGGATCGAACCTGCCCCCTCAATGTCTAAATCTATTATCTCCGTAGGTAAACGACGTACATCATTCATGAGTGGTTGCGTAATCCAAATGTAATTCCCATCTAGTTGATCAGGTTTAATTAATCGTCCTGGGATGACATCTTGGTAGCTCCCAGAATCTCAGAGTGTAACTATTTCCTCTCCATTAATTTTTGCGCGACCCAAATAAGGTTGGAAACCTTTTTTGAATTTAGTTCCGTCGCTAATATGTCGAACATTTGTTACAGGTTTTTTATTTTTTTCATTTTCTGGACAATCGGCCTTCACATGGGAAAAACTAGAACACAAAAAGCACTTCTTTCCACTGGGTCGTTCGAAAACCCGTTGCCGTTCTGTATTATAATTTCTCCTCCTCCAATTAGTTTCAGTTTTGTTTTTCCTTTCCCGCGATTTGTCATCAATTTTTGGTTTATCGCCTCTCCTGTCTATTGCATTTCCGGTGTTCCACCATTTTTTTTGTGATACCTTAACAGCTTTGTATTCATCTAATTTTGTTGCTAGAGTTAGGGGATCCGTATAATTAGCCCAAGAGTCTATGAAGTGCTCTCTTAATTCCGTGGGGGCACGACGTTTGATTTGGTCCGTTATCAATAACTTTTTCAAAGCCGAAAAATCTGAAATTCCTAAACTGTGTAACCATCCTTCGAGAAAACTGTCAAGTTCAAAGATTAAATCTTTCCATGGGCTTCCAGGATTTTTAGCATGCCTATTTAATTTTACCCTATAAGCTTCAGGACTCAGCCTATACCTGGCCAGTAATAATGATTTCACGTGTGCGAAATTTTCAATTTGGTCTGCCGGTTCGCGCAAGATCAATTCCGCTATGAATATGCGTAATAGAGAGAGTAAATGAGTTACGTAGTCTTCAGTTTCGATACCTACTCTATTAGCTTGTCGTTCGAATAAGTTTAAGAAAAGAGTTATGTCGGATTTATCGGGGTCAAAGCGGTGCATTACAGTCTTAAGTGCAAGCTTAGGTTGACGTTCAGCATTACTACTCGCAGTGGAATTACGCCTCTCTGAGGTTTGAGATAATCTGAGCTGTTCCAATGTAAATTCCCTTTCCTTTTCTTTATCTTGTCTCTCCATTTCTCTCTCCTCCCTTTCCCATTGTTTTTCTTGTTCTAACCTTTGTTTTTCCTCTTTTTCTCTCTGTTTTTTCACTTCGCGATCCCTAACTATATATTCAGCTTGAGCTAAAGCAAGAGTTTGATCATAATCGCTCGTGGATTCAATTTTCCTAATAATAGCTGCCATATTATCATCCGGTTCTATTTCCACCCCTAGGACTTCTGCTAAATTTTGTAAGTCTGCCTTCCTACAATATTTGAGTGACGTAATTTTTGCCATGATTCCGTTAAGTTTAATTCAGTCAACAAGAACCCAAAAAAATCAAATGCGTTTAACTAAATCGTTAACAATTTCACAATCCAAATTTTATGCATGTATAAGAAAATAAAAATTTCTAAACACAATTCAATAGATATATAAGGATTTCTAATTCAGAACATTTCTTCAATTCTGTAATTTAGTCTCAATAAAATAAACTTTTCCTAAACTTAAAGATCCCTATGCACACAAAAACACAAATAATAACAAGCTTTCTGAAATGTCACAGAAAAACAACTTGGATTTTTTTGATTGGGCACTCACACAGATTATTAACAGCAACATTTACTAATTTAAATACAAAATATTTTTACCAAAACCTGTCCTAACATACATCAGTCAACAGAAATATGTTACAGCACTAACCGTTAATAAAATTTTAAATTTAGTAACTAAGTTATTAAATTTTATAAAGGCCTTTCTTTTCTTTTCTTTTTTCTTTTTTTTTTGTTTTTTCAAAGAGCCTTTTTTTTTTCAAGGGCCTTTTTTTTTCACCCACTGGCTTATCAAATGTTTTTAGAGAAAAAGAAAATAATTCTAACTCGAGAATTTTTTTACAGCTAGATATTACTTATTTATTAAATTATTTTATGATTAACTTTAATTAATTTGACCTAAATCGAAATTCACTGAAATAGATTTTTTTTTTTCAACTTAAGTTTAAGTTTAGCATCCTGACAATATTTTACTATAAATACACTAAATTTTCAATCTGAGGCCACTCAAAGAAAAATGAGCCTACCTTTTTCTGCTTGGCACGTCTTTCTGAAGAGGTCGGTCCCGATTGCTCCTGGGTCTGGCTCGGAAGGGTTTCTTTTCTCGGGCTCCACTTGTCAGCGGTCAGTGGTCCTTGATTTCGAGGCACTTGAAGCTTGGCGCTCCTTGGGTATAGCTGAAGGACTCTGGGGTTCCTTCTCAATTTGCTGGGGTATGGCTGTGGCGCTCCGATGGCTTTTTTCCAGTTGCTGAGGCATGGTCAGGCTTGATGCTCTTCTATCAGTGTCGTCTCTCTGGGCGGGCGCTATTATCACACACTGGGGCAGACTAAAATGTCCAAACAACTTTTCTTTTCTGGTGTAAGAATCCGCTAAGCTGCCACCAGTTATAAGACCTCCGGTCGGCTTGTGTGGTAGCGGGTCGAAAAAATAGCGGCAAGAGGTTGGATCAGATTTCACTAGAATTTATTTAGTTCATCACAAAGAAATCTATTCCACTTATAACAAAATAAAAGCTGGGTTCTCTACAACAGATTGAAAAGATTGTTCGTACTGCATTTGAAATGGTTTTACCGCCACTCGTTAATATAATAAAAGTTTATCCAAAGTTGTTCTCCACAAGTTCTTTACCATAGGCATTAACCGCCTATTAAATCTTCTCCAAGAGTAAAACACTGGTCACTACTCTCTCTGAGTCCAAGGGCCCACTCCCCCGTCTCCACGCTCAGCATCCGAACAGAAGAAGAAGTCCCTTTGAGCATCTCCTCGCTCTATTTATCCCGTTTTCATTCATCCATCATTCCTCGGGATGACCCGCCTCTTTCACTCTTGCACAGCGGTCGCCTTGGAGAAATATCTTTCTCCTACTTGTGGAAATCATCGCCATAGCGGTCTCTCTCAACACTTCAAAGGCCCATCTTCCGTGGGGTCTAAAATCGGCAGAACGACCATATGCATTAATCGAAGAGTTCACTTTAAGTGCTTTATGGAAATCGGCTGACTTTCTTATGTCTACTTTGAGAGTGAAGAAAGATGTATTTCTCCTTTTGAGAATTCTCCGGGCTTTCCCGACGTGGGGGGTAACTTTGAAAGCGTGGGAATGAATTTCATCACAAAATGTATTGGAATGAGAATTTTTATTTGGTAACCTTACATATTTATTTATCTCTTTTACTTCAAAAAATTAGTTTTAATAACGATTTTGTGTTAAATCAGCCTTTGATTGTAAATGTTACATGACAGAAAAACCCGGTTAGGACACTTAAAGGGTTAATTAAAAAAATAATTTAAAGTAAAACAAAATTCTTATTGTTATTTATCTCGGTAATAACTTTTATTATAGAGATAAATGGCAATAGAAATTCTTTTTTTTTTTCCTTTTAGATTCAATTTCTTTTACTTAGCTAGGGTGCTTTAATTTTTTTTAAGCTGGAAAAAAAAAAAAAAAAAAAAAAAAAAAAAAACTTATAAAAATAAAAAATACGCAAAAGACATATTTCAAAAAAGATGTCATTTTAAGTCAATTTTTTTATAATTTCATAACAAATGATTCGCAACAAAATCATTTTATAAGCCATATTGGAAATCTGAATTTTCATTTTGTCATGCATTTTATTTAACAAATGCTTGAAAATTTTTATTTAATTTCTTTAAAAGAAAACACAAATTTAAATTTATAATTTAATTGTATTACACTCAAATACATGTAACATGCCATGTAAATGTATGCCTTCGGATACATGTAAAAATCATAGGAAAACAGTTATAATCAAATACTGTAGTAACAAAACAACTCAAAAAATTATATTTATTGGTTGCAAAAAGCTACATCAGATGCTGTCTTGATAATTAAAAATTGTACTCACTTTCTTCTTTTTGGAAGTAATAGCTTCTGTTTTGTTTTGGTTTTGACGGCAGAAGACACCCAATCGACAAATGCTAACACTGACAAAAATTTTCGATAAATACCAAATATCAATATGAAAATTTTTGAAAAATGTGAAATATTTTCTCCTTAAAAAATACAATCTTATAATGAATAACAGTGAAATAAAATACATATAATTACAAAATACTTCCCCATTTAAAAAAAATAATCTAAGTAATTTTTTAACCAAATGCAGAAATGTGAAATATTAAAAACCTAATATATTCTTCATAACAAAAAAGAAAGATAATATATAGAAATTTGGTTTAATATATATGTATTAAATATTTTAAACACACAATAAACTATTTGCATAGTTAAAAAAATGTTTATTGCTTTATATTCAGATATTTTAGCTGTGATTTTGAATGCATGAAAACCACAGCACAGCTGTTTATCTGCTAGCCCATAGGATAACATGTAATCCACAATCTCAAGTAGTCCCATTTTTCAGGACCAATATATAATAAACAAGAGTTTTCCTAGAAACTAGGCAAGTCTTATTCACTTCATAAAGACCAGAATTATATCATATATTAATATTTTTTTAAAAGCCTAGACCGTTTCGGAGAAAAAAAAAAAAAAAAGACAAACTTACACTATTGCTACTGGCCTAAATATGGATGTACAGATCTCAAAATATACTGAATGTAGAGTTCTAAAAATTTCAGAATAAGATTAGACTGCAGACATAAGACAGTGACTGTGTTTAAAAAATGAGAGCAATATGAGCGGTATTTGCTGAGCTATTAAATGGCAGCTTTTCGTGTTTTCTTTGATGTCGAGTTAGCTGTATATATAGAAGTTCGGACATTTTATGATTTTCAGATTTATAGTTTTAGGTGTCACCCAGAATACTACTGTCTTCCATGATTTAATAACCTCAATTTCAATTGCAACTTGTGCACCAATTAAAATTTTTAAAAATGTTTTAAAACAAATTATATTGAAATAAAAAAATGGGTGATTTTTTTTTTTTTTGCAACTAAACCAATGCACAAAATTTTATAAAACTGTTAATTATTTTAAAGTCACCTTTAAAATGCATTTTATATATTCTATATTGATGCAATCATATTGACTAACTGTGTCAATTTGTGGTTTTAAAGAAATATTCAGGTATAGCCTTATTAAGGGAAGTTAAAAAGAAAAATAATACGGCACTGTTTTTAAGTAAGAAACATAACTATGTTAAAATTAAGCATATTAATCAAATAACAACATATTTTTGTCGTAAAAGAGTTTTTAAATTTGTAATACATCTGTTTACACATTGAATTATTTTTTCTTTCTGATTTATCTGCTTTATTTTAATTTTTTATAAAATGATTTATTTTATTATAACTTGATGGCGACACAGGAGACATTATTTCTTTTATAGTTCGGTGCTAGTAAGGAATTTCTGTTTGAAATCTTAACAGAAAAAGAGAGTATCATTCTATAACTGTTTATAATGCATAAAAATGGAAAAATCAAGCTATTTTTCACAATATTGATCTGAAGTGTAGGGGTTCAATGAAAATCAGAAAAGTGATATCACAAATGCATTATTGTAAAATTTTATTACAAAATGGTGTTTTTTTAAACAGATAATATAATGTCTGAAACATTGTCTGTTCCTACTGCGATGGACAGTGGTGTAATCCTGGAAAAAAAAGAGGGGGATGCTCATATTATCGAACATTAAGCTCACTATCACCCATCGAATTCACTTGATTTTGAATTGAAAATTAAATTTGAATTAAATTTACATTTAACAATTAGTTAAAATTTAAAAATTCATATTTAATAAGATTTACATTTAAAAAATAATTAAAGTTTAATTTACATATTTTTAATAATTAATTATTATTATTTTTTTTCTTTTGTATGCAATTATCCAAAACGAAAAAGAAATTCATTCAACATACCGTAGTCTCCTGCATATACGCCACGGCTTAGTAAAGTCTTTTTCAAACCAGAAAATTTATTGAAAAAAATAAATCAAATTCGTGCTAAGCACAAGAAAGTAATATATTTTTAAAATCTTAATTCTGGTAGAAAATAGAGTTTTCAAAGGTGAGGCATTTACATGCTAAATTACGGTAATTTATATTATAATAGTACAATTTTAACTTTTTTTTTTACTCCAAATGCAACTTTGAATAGAATGAAAAATCATGCTTCATGCATAGATTCTGAAACATTTTGTAATACTATAAAAAAATATTCTACTATAGTTTTTTTTTTTCCATACAAGAAACAGAGGTATGTATAAATAAACATTTTAGTAAATACTTAACTAAGTTAAAAACATTTTTTCAGTAGTTAATGTCTATAGATTTTAAGGAACTTCTTCACTAACGGAAATTGAACCCACTCGCTAATGTAAATCCCGTGGGAGATTTTTTCTCAATAACTTGTTTACATTTCATTGAATTTCAATAATTTTTGCTTGCGTTGAGTAGCAAAGGTTGATTTCTACAATGCTTGTTTTTATTTTTTTCAATTTTGCTCGGTCTTTTTTTATGAGGATATTTCGACTTTTGAAACCGGTTCACAAAGTGAAATTATCCAAATAAAATAAACATGTGCAAACATAATCGAAAAGTAAAAAGGCCACTGTAGAGATTGGCTTTAGACATCAATGCAAAAATCATTTAAAAACATTGGAATGCAAATGAGATATTTATTAAAAAAATCTACTCTAGGATTAATATTAGAAAGCGGGTGTTTTCGCATGAGTGAGGTAATCTTTTAACACACAAATTCTTCAGTATATAATCTTTTCCAACTTTTACATACCAAGCAGTAAAACTAACATCATAATTATATGGAAAAACGCATAAAACAACTAAAAAAGTCTTTTTTGGCAATTAGCATTCATTGTTGACTGTATTTGTATATTCATATCTTTTTGCAGTCCTATATATGGATTTATTTATATTATATTCACACAGTAAAACATATTTATGCTAAAAAACTAATGATATTCTTGAATCCACATTTTTTACAAATTCCACCCACAGTTAAATAATTCGACTTGTTGCACTGCATATGATTTAAAGTATTCATTCCAGATAATGTAATAAAAATTAGTTAAGATTGAAAATGCACATCCAACAATATTGCTCATACTCTGTTAAAGAAAATTTATATGATACATTCCTTATGTTTGCAGTGGCTGACACTATTCCCTTCTTATTACGTATATCAATTTCACAATATGCTTTTTAAACAATTACTTTTACTTTAAAACACTTACTTTAAAAAACCAGAGTAATACAATGTAATTTCTTTGTGTATCCCTGTAAATGAACTATAGCAACTACACAATCTTTATTCTATATTAAGTGTATTGTTATGCTTTACAGTAAAATATATAAAGTTCATTATGTTTGAAATAGTGTAAGATCATTCAAATATAATCTAAAGAATATTCTTTCTGTAGGGCATAGTTTAATTGAATAGTTCTATGTATATCTGTAAACAAACTACAAGTGCTGCATACTTAATTTTCAGTAAATTATCTCTATAGTAGGGATGCATAATCTATGGCTGGTGGGCTAAAAGTGGCCTGCGATGTATTAACATGTGGCACATGAATTTCGTCAATTTGGAACTGGAAAAAATTGCAATTTTTGCAATTGTGCATAGCACGATTGAAAAAAAAAATCGTAAATTTTGTTAATTTACCGTGAGAAAATATAAAATTTCGTCAGTCACTTAAGAATCACAAATTTCATAGATTGAGCATGGTAAAATCATGAATTTCATTAATCAAGTGCAGAAAAATCATGAATTTTGTTGATGAGGCTCGCAAAAATCGCAAATATCATAGATTAGGTATGAAAACAATCGTAGTTTTTTCTCATGAGGCTAGGAAAAAGTAGCAAATTTCGGCGATCAAGCATGAAAAAATCACAAACTTTATCGATCAGACATGAAAAAATCATGAGGTGAGCCGATAAGGCACGGAAAAAATGCGAATTTTGTTGGTCGGACTCGAAAAATCACACATTTTGTTGATCTGGCAAGATAAAATCGAATTTTGTTGATGATGCACGAAAAAATTGCGAATTAAATTCCTCAGCTGTAGAAAAATCACATATTTTCTCAATTTATCACATGGAAAACGCGAATTTCGTTGGTCGGGCACGAAAAAACTGCATATTTTGTCGATCAGAGACAAAAATTGCAAATTTTGAAAATAAGGTACTGAAAAATTATAATTTTTGCGATGATGCGTGGAAAAATATATAATTTTGTTTAACGGCTAGGAAACGATTGTGAGTTTTGCCACTTTATCAAGAGAAAAAAATCACAAATTTCATCTTGCCACTTAAGAAAAATGCAGATTTCGTCACAGTTAGTTAAAAAACAAGATTCTGTTGATTGGCTGCAGAAAAAGGCATATTTCGTCTGTTAAAGGCAGAAAAGTGCAACTTTCAACCATTTTCCACGAAAAAATCGTGATTTCTACTGATCGGTTTTGGAAAAATTGCAAATTTCGTTGGTCGCACATAGTAATATCGCATGCGGAAGAATTGCAATTTTTGTCAATCAAGCTTAAACAAATTCACAAATTCTGTCTATTGAATGCAGATAAATCGCGAATTTCAACAATCGGCTTTGTAAAAATCGCAAATTTCGTCAATCAGGTTCGTAAAAGATGCAAATTTTGAGGATCAGGAGCAGAAAAATTGCAAGATTCGTCGATCTGGTGCGGAAGAATCATGTATTTTATCTATTATGTGAGGAATTACCTTGAATTTTAGCAATAGGCTCAGTAAAAATTGCAAATTTTGTTTATCAGACGCTGAAAGATTGTGAATTTTTTTTATTTTCTTCATAAAAGTCGCAAATGTTATTGATCAGTGGTAGAAACATCGTAAATTTTCTCTATCTGCACCATAAAAATCGCGAATTTCATCGATCATTCGAAGAAAAATCATGAATTTCATCAATCATTCGAAGAGAAATCATGAATGTCATCGATCAGTTATACAAAAATCATGAATTTCGTCGATTATTTTTGTCGCAAAATCCATTATTCCCAAAATGAAGCAAGTGTCAATATAAAATACACAATATGACACATACTACTTTATCTGGATACAACATCTTGTTTTTTTGCTTCATTTTGGGAACAGCTGATTTTGAGCTTATTCTATCGACCATCACTTTCAGAATTTTCAAGGTTTTTTTTTTTGGAGACTCACAAAAGATGCTCTAACATTTAGCTAACTCAATATGCAAATGAAACTTTGATAATGTTCACACATGCGCAATGAAAAATTATTTAGTAAACCTACTCATTTTTCATACAATTTTTGTTATTTTTTGATTTTTATTACAGGATATTGTGGACAATATTGTTTGTCATATTTTCGGAAAATAGCAGATCTTTGAATTATAAGCAAAAAAAAAAAAAAAAAAAAAAAAAAAAACAAAGCAAGAGAAAAATTAGGGACTGCTTTTTTTTAACCTTAATTTCTCTACGACTCTACATGCTATAAACATAAAAATAAACACAGTTTATTACAATAAGCTACTTAAACATAATCTATGTTTGAACGCTTTTGCTTTATTAGTTTTGATAGGGTTATCCAAAAGATATTCATCCTTTTTCAATTTTTTGATTGTCTCCTATGGAATTCTGAGAAAAAATCTTCATGCCAATGTATGACTTATACTATTATGTTTACACAATTAGAGTTTCAGGAAATTCCTCATGTATTTTTCTAGATATTTAACAAATTGTCTAAAATCCCAAGTTGCCGAGTTGTATTTTTGGTCAGTCAATTAAAATAGATAATTGAACATAATTTCATTTGGATTTTTGGAACAAAAATTCAATTAGTGACCTTGGAATCTTTTCCAGGGAATCAAAATGTTTTAGAGAGGGCTGAGTGAGCCCCCCTCCTAGCAACTCTCTTGCTACGGCCTTGATGACAACGCTCGGAAGAAATTGTAAAACTTTCCAGTTTTGGCTGCCTATATCGTTTCATTATTATTTTTCCTTAAAAAATTGAAATTATGATACAAAATATTTATAGCAAAAAAATAGAGACAACTTATAGAATTTAAACTAGTTCAATGCTTGTAATCCTGCCTAAAGAAATATTTTTCGAAACTAATCAGGAAATAATTGTCAATGTGAATGGGAGAAGGGAGGATAATGATTTTGGGGGATTCTTTCACTGAAATGTATGAGTTGTTGGTCTGCATCGATGCTCTTTTACTGATTTCGAGGATCCTTATTAACTAATGCTATGTGACAGCTATGACAATTACCCCGAATGTCTTTAAAGACCTTATTTAATGAGTAATATAAACATGCTGCTGGTAATTGCCAGGAGAGAAAAAAATGACTAGGCTTTCAAAACTGAAACACCTGGGTATTTTTTAAGCTAAAACTGCAGTGTGTGAAGATCTTTTTTGGTGAGCATGCATAGTCTTTCTATCAGAGTGGGAAGAGGATAATAGTTTTCGATTAGAGGATTCCAAATCAAATTAATGGATGTTTCTCAAAGAACTAATGTTAGTGTAGCCCAGTATTTCACTACTGGTAATTATAATGAAACAGCAAGTGAACATCCCTTTCTCTCCAATTTATTTCAATTTGTTTATTGAGTGCCCTTGTAAAAGAAAACTAAAATGGTTTAAAATATCACTTCTTTATTTGATAAAAATGTTATTTTCTTCTGTGTTTTTTATTTTAACTATTTAATAAATCAGGAAGATCTGCATCCCTTCGCATCCTTAGCATCCCCCTTGAGAGAAAAAAAGTAAGGGGATGCTTAAAATAAAAAAGTTGGGGGACACCGTCTCCCTCGACTACACCACTGGTGACGGGAGAAGAATTCTACAGTTTGATAATAAATATGCTGGATGAAAGAAAATTTTCAGAAGATGATGATTTCATCACCTAGCCAACAACAGATTCATTTTTTAAAAATCTCTTTAAATGATGAAAAATTTTTAATAGTAGTTTAAGAATCAAAAGTGTTAAATAAAAATTTAAATATGTTAATATTATAATTAAAGCGCAATATTAAAGTTTTTAATTGTGATAGTTAAATCGTAGTTAAAAATATATTTGTAAGAAAATAAAAACTTGAAAATCAAACTAAGCAGGACCCGGCACCGAACCTGGGTCTGGGGGACAAAGAGCAGATGCTAAACTGATCAAGCTCTGACAATGCATTCCTAGTTTCACTAAGTTAGTTTTTAAATTGTATTAAAATATTAGATCCCCCCCCCAGTTTCTTAAAACTAAGGAGCATTGTATAAAATGAGTTGAACCTGAGACTATAAAAATAATCAAAATCTGTGACTATCAAAGTTGGCTCTCTCCTTTTTAAGAGTCGGTGAAATCCCCTATTTTGACTTTTGCTTGCTGAGAGAGAAAAATACTCTCTCCCTAAGAATCATTCTGTTTTCTGATGTGCTGAAGGGAAGTGCTAGCCGAATGATTTCCAAAACTTGATGGCTGTTCACGAAACGGGCAATACCACCGTAAGAGGTTCTTGACTCCCGTACCTGATCCACTGATCTCTGCCGTTGCCTAAAATAAAGTCTCTGAGGTCATCACCAGGTACGATCCCTTTTAAATTTCCAGTATGCATTGATGTATACTAATTAAGTTTTGATAAGAATTTAGGGAATCAGCATCATAGGATAGAGAATACCCTTTTTTTAAAAATTAATGTCACATAACTTTTAATCGAGCAACTGCATGCTCTAGATCTGACTTTTAAATATGCACCTTTATGAGTGTACTAATGTTAATCTTTATAAAATATGATAGTCCATATATCCTTGAGGATATGATTATGTAATTTCAAAATGATTTTCTATCTTTTGTAAACGTATATAACTTGTAAATAAATGTTTCTTTTATTATGTTAACCTTAATCTCTGTTTAATCTTTATAGGATGACTCCCATATAACATTGAATAGTCTCTGCTTTCTTTTTACTTAATTTATATTTTATAGGTTAATTTAACAGGAATGGACTAGTAGTTACTTCTAAGTGTATCCTGTAATCCAATGCTTAGTCTAGTCCATGCTTTATAAGAAAAGGGGGAAGCATAAATATTTCACAATGCTTTATTTCAAATTAAATTTCATCCCATCCAGAAACAACAATCAAGTTTTCTTTATATGCCTGGTAAATCAACATCCAGGAGTCTCAGTTGGGTAGTAACCCTTACCTCTCGTACAGGTGGTTATCAAAATAATGGAAACACTTGTGAATGAAAGGGACATTTAAGAATTCCCTTCATAAGCATTAAAATATAATCTTAGCTACCAGATTTTTTTTTTTAATATAAAAAGTACATGTATTAGGTAGTACAAGAGAGCTCTAGAAGAGTTGTCTATGTTTTGATTTTTTTTGTCAGAAACGTAAAATGTCAGACCTCACAGATTTTCAAAGAGGCCAAATTGTAGGAGCCCGACTAGCTGGAGCAACGGCGACTGAAACATCCCAGCTTATAGGTGTTTCTAGAGGTATGGTGTCTAAAGTCATGACAGCATACACACAGCACGGAAAGACAAGCTCAGCAAAGCAAAATAGTGGACGGAAGGAGAAGCTGAGTAAAAGAGACCGACGGGTATTGAAGCGGATTGCAATGTCTAAAAAGAAAACAACTGCAGCCAAAGTGACCGCAAAGCTCAATCAGCATCTGGATTCTCCAGTGTCAACAATTACAGTTCGGAGATACCTTCATAAAGAGAACATTTACGGCAGAAGAGCAATTCCCAAGCCACTTGTCACAGATGCTAATGCCAAACCTCGTGTAGAGTGGTGCCACAACCACAAAACCTGGACGATTGATAAGTGGAAGACTGTTATATGGTCAGACAAATCATCTTTCACATTTTCCCCCACAACAGGATGGGTACACGTCTGGAGAACACCTGCACAAGTGTATGATCCTGATTGTCTCCGTCCAACTGTCAAGCATGGAGGTGGATCGGTCATGGTATGGGCAGCCGTGTCATGTTTTTCTGCTGGTCCAATCGTAACCCTGAAAGAAAGGATCACTGGGGAGAAATATAGAGAAGTTTTAGCTGACCAGGTCCATCCCATGATGCAAATTTTGTTTCCTGCAGGAGATGGAATTTTCCAGGATGATAATGCCCCTATTCATGCAGCCAGAGTTGTCCAATCATGGTTTGATGAACATGAGGATGAGGTGAAACATCTACCTTGGCCCGCACAGTCCCCGCACCTCAACATAATCGAACCGTTGTGGTCTATTTTAGAGCTTTCAATCCAGAATGGATATCCTCCACCGGCATCTCTCATGGAACTTTCACAATATCTCCATGAAGAATGGTACAATATTTTTCTAAACACTATTCAGAATTTGTATGATTCGATTCCCAGGCGAATCCAAGCTGTATTACATGCCAAAGGCGGTCCTAAGTCATATTAATAAAGAATTCCTTCAAAATCTAGGGTGTTTCCATTATTTTGATAACCACCTGTAGCTTGGTGTAGGTAGTGTTTTTATGAGGCTTATAACTTCTCCAATCAGGAGGCCTAAGACCCACCAGCAGTAATAATAATAATAAACATAATTTCTATGATGTTCAAAACATGCCTTACGTAATGAGTCATATATTACATACGCCATGGATTAAACATTAATATTCCTGGACTAATCATAAACAAATTTTAAATGAAATTTCAGTATTACAGTTTTCGGTACTGCAAATTTTAAAATTTCTAAACATCACATATTTTCAATTTTTACACCATCATATAGGGAAAAAAAAATATATTTTAATGCAATTTGTTTGAAAGCTGTACCTCAATTTGTTTTGAGTTATTAATAATTTTTTTTGTAGTTTTTATACTTTTTTTTTGTCATTGTGGCAACAAAGGTATTCCATTTCTGGACATTAAATGGACCAATCAGAAAACAAATAAAATCGGAACATAACTTCAGATATCTCTATTCTGGGCTGACAGAAACAACCAATTTCCAAATGGGTAAAAAAAGAACAGAATAAACACTCTTCCCTCTTTTCTCTTTTAAACCTCAAGATATCAAATATTTCATCAATAAAGGTATGAGTAGAATTATTGTTAGAGTTTTATATTATAAACTTTTTATTGTGTCATGTAATATACAGTACTTTAATGAATATTTTACTGTGTTGTATTTTACAGTGAAGCAGAACTGATTGAAACAAGTAAATACAGAGAATAACTTATGATATGAGAAACAAATAATCATTTTCCCATTATATCTTGTTTTATTGACTATAAACAATTGGCCAACTTCTGTGGACGAAAGTAATATCTCTAATTATATTTGTGTGGAGCTAAAAGAAATAAAGTCAAATGTGTTTGTATCATACAAAATATATTATAGATATTAGTTAATAATTAGATTAAAATTTAACATTTGTTTTGGTTTTCGAAAAAATCTTTTTTTGAAATGAATTCTGTTCAGAACAGAGTAACCAGTGCATATTATGTTTAGAATAATATTCTAAATACATACTGTAAAATCCATCTTCAGCCCCTGTACCATATGCTTCTGGAGTTGGTGCAATAGAATTGGCACTGTGACCAACTTCAAAGCAATGCAAATAGCGCCCATCAGATGTTGTAACCTGATTAAAGGAGGAAAAAAAATTCTGAGATATACATATAACTTCTAAGATAATGTTTATGTAGAGAAAAAGAATCATGCACATATTACCTTACATACTCCATCACAAGATAGAGATAAAATAGCACTTTGTTGACTACGGACAAATGGCCAACTGCTGTGGACGAAAGTAATATCTCTAATGATATTTGTGTGGAGCTAAAAGAAATAAAGTCAAATGTGTTTGTATCATACGAAATATAGATAATAGTTAATAATTAGATTAAAATTTAGAAATACAATGTATGCTAGGCAGCACAGAATATTAGGTATATATCTTGTATTCTGCCATATTATCAAATATTTGGTTAAGTCAAATATATTATTGGATCTGCTAAATGCAGAAATTTTTTCAGAAAATCTTAATTTTTAAAAAAAAGTCTTTCACAACTTTTACTTATAATTGTCATTTAATAAAGATAACAATGATATTCAGAATAATAGGAAATGATATATTTTTAGATTGTTTAAAATTTGAAAAAATGTCACTTAAGAAGTTAACTATTAATTATGACATGCATAGTAATTATGTACAAATGCAAGTTCCTGAATATTGTCTGGTAAATAATTTATTTCTTGCTTTTGGCGAAGAGAAATATTTATAAATAAAATAGAAAAAAAATCCCTTTCGACATGGCCTATAGGCGGAGGTAGATTTCGAAAAGTTTTCATCTCAACTGAAAAAAAAAATGATTAGAGATAAACCCAGTTTAACTACTTTATTCAGCCGCTTTTAAAAAATTTTTAATTTCATTTTTCTGCAGGAAATGGTTTTATCAAAATCAACTTAAACAAAATTCTACTCAAATGCCCATTTTGGCAACATATTTTGAATTATATTCTTTTTTTATTTAAAAAATTGACCAATATGCTCATTATATAGTTCCTAAATAACAAAAAACTGTTAATTAAATTCGTTTGTCAGCAAAATTGAATTTAAAAATGAGTCATTTTAATACATCCACAATTCTTTAATCAAGATCGCTTTGAGAAATTTTGTGCGAAGTGCCCACTTTGACAGATTTTTTAAAATATATATTTAGCCTTTATCAAAAATATGACCAATAATACGGCACATTACACAGTTCCTAAATAACAAATAACTGTCAATTGAATGCGTATGAGAGCAAAATTGAATTAAAAAATGAGTCATAAAATAAACAATTTGTTATTTGAATACAACCTCAATTCTTTTATCATAATCACTTTGGGAAATTTTTTTGCGAAGTGCTTACTTTGGCAGCTTTTAAAATATATATATCCACCCTTTATCAAAAAATCGACGAATACGCACTATATAGTTCCTAAGTAACAAAAAACTGTCAATTGAATGCGTTTCAGAGCAAAATTGGATTTAAAAATGAGTCATAAAATAACCAATTTGTTATTTGAATACCCACAGTTCATTAATCATGATCGCTTTGGGAAATTTTGTGCGAAGTGCCCATTTTTGCAGCCTTTTTTTAAAATATATTCTGCCTTTATCAAAAAACTGGCCACTCCGTCACATTATATAGTTCCTAAATAAGAGAACCTGTAAATTGGATGCGTTTGAGAACAAAAAAAAGATTTAAAAATGACTCCGTATAAACGCAATTTCTTAAATTTCCTCAAATTTCAATCACGATAATTTTGTGAAATTCTGTTCAAAATACCCTTTTTGGCAGCCTTTTTAAAAATATATCCTGCCTTTATCAAAAAACTGGCCAATACGTCAAGTTATATAGTTCCTAAATAATAGGACCTGTAAATTGGATGGGTTTGAGAACAAAAATGAATTTAAAAATGACCCAGAAAAAACGCAATTTGATATACTTAATCAATTTTTTAATGACAACTTCGGGAAATCTGTTCAAAATACCTTTTTTGGCAGCCTTTTAAAAAATATATTCTGCCTTTATCAAAAAATTGGCCAATACGTCGCATTATATAGTTCCTAAATAAGAGGATTTGTCATTTGGATGCATTTAAAATCAAAAATGAATTTCAAAATGACTCAGAATAAAAGCAGTTTGGATTTGAGGTTTTTTCTCCAACTCCTATTTTTGTTTAATTTATTTTTGCTATAAGAATTGGTTCTATGAAAAACTTGCCAGCATAAAAGTTGTAGATATTATTGCGAAGATGTAAAATAAATTTAATTAGATTTGATTGCTTAAGAATTGAGTAAGTTATGTTTTTTTTTCCTCCCCCCTTTTTCTTTTCGTTTTTAATTTTTTTCATCGGTAAAAGTTGGTCCTATCAAAAACTTTTAAATACAAAAGTTTTAGATAATATTGAGTATATTTATATAAAATTTAGTTGGATTTGATATCTTGAGAATTGACGAAGTTATGAATTTTTTTCTCCCAAAAACCCTGTTTTTTGCGCCCCTTGAGCCCATTTTTAACTTTATCAAAAATCTGTTATGCATAAACTTTTTGCCCATTTTCTAGAAGTAATATAAACTTTAAACTGATTCGATATCTATTTTAACTAAGAAGTTATCGCGTTTTTTCGGTTTTCACAAAAACCCTCCCTATTTCCACCCCCTTGGTCCGATTTTGTCCATTAACGAACTCGACCGAGATTTTAAGCTCCTTGATTTTATGTAAAAGTTTAAAGAAGATCTGAGCATAATTATGGAAGTTCTTGTGTCTAGAAAAAAGTGATATACACCGATAGATAGATAGATATAAACTTTTTTACTGATGGTAGTTTTGGGGTCTAGGAGTCATGATTCGTGTAGATCCGCAAAATTTTTTTCAGAAATTCCAACATGGGAGAGAATGCAATAGGTAGTATTTCATACGAAATCTACCTAAAAAATAGGATGATAATAGACATCAAAACAGGCAATTTTTGTTCAGAAAATTCACAAATCAATCCATTTATTTAGTCAAAAATACAGTGTATCTCACTCCAGGTAAGATTGAATTTTTGTTTCTTAATTTAACAATAATAAAAATATTGCAATTATATTTTCAACAGAGTTCTTTTGATTTCTGTGAAATATGATGACATGATGAAAAGTGCTGTCTGTTGTCACTATTCATACCTAAACAACATTGAGCTAGACATTTCTTTATTAACCCTAGAATACTAGACACTTGTAATTATCATGACTATGGTATATTTTAATGAGCTCTACTGGTGAAACAGAATACTAGAATAACTTGTGCTTTGAGATATGCTGCTATTAGTAGTCACTCTTCAACCTTAAAAGAGTACAGATCATTTAAAGGGTTCATTGACCTGCAGTAGGTTCTAAAGGTAAGCATCATCATAATTTTTATGAACATCTAGTAATTGACGAATACTGCATGTGCAAATTATATGCAGGAGAGCAAACTTTTAACCAAAGTCATCAGTAATCAACCTAACCTGCACATAGCCCGTCCTACATCGTTAACTTACAATGTAGCATAATTTACCGCAATCAAAATTGAAACAATGAGATTATAAATAATTATTAGTCTAATAATTAACAAAAATAATTAAAAAAATAAGTAAGTAATAAACAAATAACAAGCTTAATTGAAATTTTAAAAACAACTAAAATTGAGAAATTACATTAATTTCCATTACCCATAAGGGACCCACTAAGTAGCTTTTTAGCAGATATAAATTGTTTTTCGGTGAGTCTTTTGACAGTATGCTTCCTCACAAAACAAAGATTTTTTTTTTTTATATTAGTAACAATAAGGGTGTATTTAAGTATTAAGTATTGTAAGTAATAAGGTGTTAATACCCAAGCTAGGCCTAAACTCAGTTTGATTTTTATGAATGATAGAAAACACCAGCAACAGCATTGCTGTGTCGGATGATTAATACAGCCAGCATTATCTTAAGTAATGTGATATACTTTTTTTGACCAGATATATTTGTTATTTGAGAAATTTGAAGCTAGCAGAATCCATCCTACAGTGTGTATCAAAAGTTTAAGCACAGTAGCAATTGTAAAATAAAACTTTAAATATTCATTTTATTTTAATATCTGTCTTGTATATGTTAATGATATCTATTTTAACACCATATTCATGAAATTAACTTTTTAATTTTATCTTAAACCATGGAGTTTAAGAATAGAACAAAAATAACCATGTCAAAAGTTTAAGCACATAATCGTTTTTATGCAAATTTTACAATCTGATGTAAGCAGTGCACACACAAAAAATTTCTGGGTGCATAAGAAGCAGTCAGTTGTTGTTTCTGAGTTAGTACAAAATGCCTAAGTCAAAAGAATTTTCAGAGGAGGAGGTGAAAAATATCTCAAGTATGAGAGTAAAATGTAAGTCTGTTTCTGAAATTGCAAGTGCATTAAAAAGATCAAAACAAGGCATTCACCAAATTTTAGCTTGTGGTAATGATTTCAAAAGAAAATTTCATTCAGGAAGGCCACAAGTGACTAATTTGCACAAAGATAGCCACATAAGAAATTTGGCTTCAACTGGTAATTACTCCTTTTTGCAAATAAAACATTCAGTTGAAGCACAAATATAGAAAAAACTGTTCATAGAAGAGTTTTGGAAAATATCGTAAAATGGCTCGATTACCGTGTCTCCAAAGACACCACAAAGAAACTAGATTACAATGGACCAAAGAGCATATGTCATTTGATAAAAAGTGGCTAAATATCATATTCAGTGATGAAAAAAAAAAAAAAAAAAAAAAAATAGAACCTCAATGGGCCTGATGGGTTTAAGTACTATTGGCATGATCTCTGCAAAGAACCTAGGACTGTATTTAGCCAACAACATAATGGTGGTTCTGTAATGGTATGGGGGGCTATTTCTTTCAATGGTCAGACTTTTCTAGCATTCATCAGTGATTGTGAAAACTCTGAAAACTAACAAGAAACACTTGCCAATCATTTGCGTCCTGTTGCTGATGTTTTGGGGGGAGAAAAATGATTATTTCAACATAATAATGCTTAGATCGATACCTCAAACTCAATTTCATTGTGGCTTAAGTCGAAAAAAGTGTCTGTTTTGAAATGTTGTGAAAACTCTGAAAACTACCAAGAGACACTTGCCAATCATTTGCTTCCTGTTGCTGAGGTTTTGGGGGGAGAAAAATGGTTATTTCAACATGATAATACTTTTAGATCCATACCTCAAACTCAACTTCATTGTGGCTTAAGTAAAAAAAAAAAAAAAAAAAAAAAAAAAAAAATCTGTTTTCGCAAGCAATTAGTCCTGATTTAAACCCTATAGAAAATATGTGGGGTATTCTCACTCATGCAGTTTATCCAAATGGAAAGCTGTATTCTTGAGTTAAAAATTTGAAAGATGCCATTGAGAACACTTGGTTTAAAATTGAACCAGAAATAATACAGTAGCTCATTTTATTGATGGAAGACCATATATTTAAAGTAATTCAGTAGAAAGAAGCAATAATCACATTATAACAGATGTAAATTTTCCATTTTTCATTTCCAAAATTTACATCTGTTATAATTAATTTACCGATTGAATAATCGTGTTTAAAATTAATCTAATCACGTTACTTTTTTTTTAAATTCTTGTTTTGCTAAAGACTAAAAACTACTGTGCTTAAACTTTTGATACATTCATATTTGTTGTTTTGATAAATTTTATTATTTAAGATAAATTTTATAGCATAAATCTGTTAACTATCTTTTTAAAACTACAGTTTGTAGGTTATGTGAAAAGGAAAACCAGTTTCACTCATTAATAAAATTTTATTTTGAAATTTTCTGTTGTGCTTAAACTTTTGACATGCACTGTATCATATTTCATCAGAATTTTCAAACTGATAGGATGAAAATTCTTACTGAATTCTGCCTAATTCTTTGTTATTTAACAAAGGAATTTTTTTATGAAAAAAATCAATAGATTCCCATGCACTATCCATTCCCGTATACTATCCGTGTTGTTAAGCTGTACCAAGAAGTGGTGTTTTTGAGACGAAATTCCCCATCTGTAATTTTCTCCCGGTTGAATATAAATATTTTGTTATTTTAACCCTTTTGGGTCCACTTTTTTTTTTGCATTCCAAAATTTTTTTTTAAATTTAAACATGAAAAAGTATTGCTCTGAAAGTCAAAAATTAAGTTTCATTAAAATATTATAATTATTTAAAAAATTACATTATGTATTATTAATAGTACAGTGGTCTTTCGAGGAACAAATTGTCATTTACGGATATTCTATTATTAGTACAATAGGATCAAAAAGATAAATATAGTACAATGTGAAATCGAAATTTTGAAAGATATATAAAAAATGTAGAAGTAATATTTATAAATATGCAACTAGCATTATATAATTTGCAATATTTGACACTCAATTTATATTTCTAAATAATAATTAAAAAAACATGTAAAAATTGCAAATAAATAAATAAAAATAACATTTTCATTTGTTGGTATATTCTGGTGACTTCTCTGATTTGGTATGAAAAGTTTTGAAATAATTCTTGTCAGCATGGAACCATAAGTAGAGGTCCCATTTTTCAAAAAATGATGTTCTAAAGTTACATACTTCTAATTTTCATCTTTGTTGCACCATGACTCTGTCATATGGCCAGTATCATCATATCTTACATCCTCAATTAAAGGAAGTGATAGTTTCAAATTGCTTTAGAGGGAATAGTCATGGTTGGTGAATTACAATTTAGTTTTTGAAAGCCAGCACTTCAGCAACTGATAAAGTAAAGCCTAATAAATCTATTTTTTTTTTTTTTTTTTTTTTTTTTTAAACAAATTGTAGGCTATTAATATCGCATAACAATATTATATGACAAAAAGAAAGAGAAATATTGCTATAAAATATAAATATTCAACTTAAATTACTATAAATTTCATTTCTAAAAAATAAAGAATACAATGTGCATATTTTAGTAAAATTAATTCCTTTAAAGACCACTGTACTACTAATAATATACATGTTCAAAGACTGATAAATCATAACTTTTGAATGGTTTTGATTATAAATTACATCAAACATTAGCTACAATAACTTATTTTACGAAATAATTTCAAATAATACTCCTAACTATTTATACTATCAATAATGAGAAGAAATTCAAAAGAATCATCTGCTAACATGCATTCGAAGTTCCACCCATCTTGAATGAAGGTTCCTAAACTTATAGGGCTATCTATTAGTGAAAAAATTAAATGCATGCTTTCAACAAGAGTCTTTGAAATAGAATATGAGGTTCTTTGAAAACAATTACTAAATACTGGAAAAATATGTTAGTTGAAAGATGATGTACTATTAGTAGTATACCAGACCCAAAAGGGTTAAATGTATTTTCTTATAGAATTTGTGAACAATTATGGAGTTCTCAATTAAAATACAGGGTGTTTCCAAACTTTTTTTACAATAAAAGAGGGGTGATAGTACACATCAAGACAAACAATATTAAATAGGAGACCAAGGGTCTCAAAGGTTTTCCAAAGGAGATAGCCGCCATTAAAGTTTAGGGACCAAAATTTCAAATAAACATAAAAAACAGAAAAATCGGTCGATTGATTTGCGGCTTTCACTAAAATTATTCTTTATGTCAGCATTTTCTTCAAATTAAATTATAAAGATAAATTTTAAAAAATGCCGATAGAGGACGCTTTAGACTTTGGAGTAATGAACAACTATGTTTTGCCGGTATTTTTTGCATATCATTAAATGTTTTCGTAAGCTTAGATTCAAACTTAAATTTTGAGCTCAAAATCTGAAAGTGGGAGTGGTTAAGTAGCACAAATTGAACTGTGTTCAGAGGGTTCAAATTTCAAATGATTATAAAAAACGGAAAAATTGGTTCATTGATTTGCGGTTTTCACTAAAACTATTCTTTATGTCGGTATTTTCTTAAAAATAAATTATAAAGATAATTTTCAAAAAATGCCGATAGAGGGCACTTTAGATTTTGGAGTAACAAACAACTCTTTTTTGATGTTATTTTTTGCATCTTATTAAATGCTTTCGTAAGCTTAGACTTAAACTTAAATTTTGAGTTCAAAATCTGAATAGTTGGGAGTAGTTAAGTAGACAAACTGAACTGTGTTCAGAGGGTTCAAATTTCAAATGATTATAAAAAAACCCGGAAAAATTGGTCAATTTGCGGTTTTTGCTAAAACTAATTTTTAAATGAGCATTTTCTTGAAAATACATTTTAAAGATGAATTTCACAAAATTCAGATAGAGGGCGCCTTAGACTTTGGAGTAGCGTACAACTATCTTTAACTGTTATTTTTTTAATCTCATTAAATGCTTTCAAATGCATAAACTTAAATTTTAGGCTCAAATTCTGAATCGTTGGGAATATTTAAGTAGCAACAAATTGAATTATATTCGAGGAGGGGGGACTGTTAAATTTCAACTCCTGAAGACACTTCAATTTGTGCTACTTAACTACTCCTAATAATTCAGATTTTGAGCTCAAAATTTAAGTTTAAATCTAAGCTTCTGAAAACATTTAATAAGTTTTTGCAAGCATTTAATTAGAACAAAAAAATAATGGTTAAAATTAATTGTTGGTTACTCTGAAGTTTAAGGCGCCCTCTAATGGAATTTTTTTAAATTTATCTTTAAAATTTATTTTCAAGAAGATACTGACTTAAAGAATTGTTTTATTTTAAACCTTAAACGAATCGGCAGCTTTTTTCATTTTCTATAATTATTTTAAATTTGAACCCCCCCCCCCCCTTTAAACACAGTTCAGTTTGTGCTACTTAACTACTCCCTACTATTTAGATTTTGACCTCAAAACTTAAGTTTAAGTCTAAGCTTCCGAAAACATTTAATAAGATGCAAAAAATAGTTGTTCGTTACTCCAAAGTTTAAAGCGCCCTCTATCGGCATTTTTTGAAATTTATCTTTATAATTTAATTTCAAGAAAATGCCGACATAAAGAATAATTTTAGTGAAAACCGCAAATCAATCGACCGATTTTTCCGTTTTTTATGTTTATTTGAAATTTTGGTCCCTAAACTTTGATGGCGGCTATCTCCTTTAGAAAAGGTTTGGGACCCTTGGTCTCCTATTTAATATTGTTTATCTTGATGTGTATTATCACCCCTCTTTTATTGTAAAAAAAATTTGGAAACACATAAGGAAAATTGGAAGTACTGGTGAGAGTAACACTTTATGAGAAATTTTTGGCATAATTAGAATCAAATTTAAAGTAATGTAAATTGAATGTTAAAATAATATGAATTAAAGTAAAGTAACACAAATTAAGTTATTTTTGACAAATTTTCTTATGGTGAAGAGTTAAATGTTTGAATTTTTTTTCTGAAATGACTTTTGACTTTAAAATATTTTTAAATAAATTAAAAATTTTACAGCTTTTTTTAAAATAAATTATGATAAAATTTGAAGCTATTTATTTATTTTTAATAGTACTTGGGACTGTAATACAATTATGGTAAAGCTCAACTTAAACTAGAATTGTGATAAAATTTAAGTTAATCCAAATTCTTATGGAATTTGATTTTTATAACTGAAAAAACTTAAGCTGACAGCTTTCAGCTTTTTAAGCTGAAGTATGTAATTTCTGTGACGAGGTGTCTGTTTATATAAATATATATTTTTTATTAAATTCATAAAAATTTTAAATTACTGTTAGTCTTAATAAATTTTGTTTTACTACACCCTATATTAAATTTAGTAAACTGAAAGTGTCTGTTAAACAAAGTTTTTGAACTAATTGTTTATTTAAGGTATCTAATGACTTCTCTCCAATTTTAAGTAATGTACAATTTTTTTTTTTTTTTTTTATAGAAATTTCATATTTTTGTAAAAGAAGTTTATAAGTTTTGTAATTATCTTCATCATTTTTATTAAAGTAAATTTGTTTTTAGCCTGCTCTAAAGTTAAGTTTCTAATTAAACTGATTTAATTGTTAAATTTTTGTTTTACCTAAATTTTAAGGTTTTAAAGCAACCATATATGGAGTGTTGTAATGTTTTGTGTAAGTTGTAATTTCTTCTTTTATTTTAAAGGATTAAAAATTTAAAAAGATTAGATTTTATAATTTAAAATATAGAATATTTTTAGATTTAAATTAAGTTTATAAGTAAACTCTTATTGTGAGGGGGAGAGTTATTTATCACAATGTTTACATTTAATGTATTAAATTTTTTCTAAGTTTTACTCAATAATAAAATGGATCATGCATCATTTGAGAGTTAATAAAAATTGACTGAAATTTCTGATATTTTTAGAAACGTTGAGAAGTATATCTGGACTATATCATGGGTTAGCATTACAATTGTTCAATTAAGTACTTTTTCTTCAATGAACTGATTAATTTTTAGTCTTGCTGGTAACCCGCCGTTATCCGAGATTTGTACTTTATTTTTCTAATGATACATTTATTATGAATGCGTAGTGGATAATTTTCAATTTTTAGAGGTTAAATATCTCCAATAGTTCATATAGGAAATTCTGATTCTAACTATCAATTAATGAAGCTGACATTTTTTTTTTTTAAAGTTGATAAATAATGGTTATCTAAATGGTTATATTTTTAAAATGAACTGTAATATGATTAAATAAAGTTAATTTTTAAAGTTGATTTCTTCTGGTAGCTCTAAATAGTTTAAAATCTACCAATTTCTTGGCATCTTAATGAACTTTCTTAATATTTTTATCCAAGAGAGTTATGTTAATTGAATGGATTGCTGACACCTATCCTTCATGAGTTTAAGCATGCAATGTTACTGTTACAATGGGAGATAAGAAAGTTTAAGTGAATATATTCTAGTTCACTTCTTAGCATTCAGATGTCTTTCATGATTCAATTTGTTTATTAATTATTTTATTGTTTATCAGTTATTTATTTTTACAGCTCATTAGTGTGAAAAATTAGATTTTCCAGCATATATTTAGAAAAATATAGAAAATCCAGAGATTTTTCTTTATATCCTTTTTTAACAAATTTTGCAATTGGATTGCCCAAATCTTTGTCTTGCTCACAGAAGTTTAGTGAATTTATATCCTTCATGGATGGAATTTTGAGAAGCCAAGTCTGTCTTTTACTGCTGAGGAATTATTTTTATAAAATAAGATATTTAATAAAGTTTTATTTTGTTAAATTATACATATGGTTATTTTACATTACAAGTTTTTGTCAGTTTTTATAGAATGTTTAAAAAATTTTCTTGCAGATATTTTATTTTGATAGAATTGAATTTAAGAGATTTCTGGAGGTACCTTGTCTGTTATTGGTAGATTTTTTTTTTTTTTTTTTTTTTTTTTTTTTTTTTTTTTTTGAATGGGAATCTGCATTTTCTCTAGATGTTTTATAAAAAGAATGGTGAATTTTGCCAAAGAAGAGTAAAAAAAAAAAAAATGCATTTCATTAAAGGATTTCAAAGTAAAAACACTAATTTCTTCATGTGATATCTGGAAAAAAAAAAAACATGTTTTATTAGAGGATTGCAAAAAAGTAATTTTCACCAAAAGTTGGAAAAAAAAACTTTTTGACGAAGGACCAAAAAACACTCATTTAGTCAAGGATCTATCAAACATGCAAATTTCCTTAAAAAACTGCAAAATCCAATTTCCATCATAAGATCGCAGAAAAAAAACATGAATTTTGCCAAAAGATCACAGAAAAAATGCATCATTAGTGACTGAAGGGGAGGTGGGAGCTTCCATCTCTCCTGTAACCTTTAAGAAAATCTGTAAATTTTAGAATTTCTTTTTCATAGAATCACTTTTTGATTCAAATGTAGATGCATATGTTTTTTTTATATTTTTATTGAACTATAATTATCAATGCTGGATAAAATTTTGTTTTTATTTTGCTAAGAAGTTACCAAGTTTTAATTTTGTTTTACAGATTAAGTGCATTTTTCAATTAATTTCTAAATGTAGCAATAACAAAAAAAAAAAAAAAAAAAAAAAAAAAAAAAAAAAAAAAAAATGCTTTACAGATGCTTCAATTATCATAATTTTGAAAATTAAGAACTTCAATAATTTAACATAAAAACAAGTATTTGTGCTTGTCTGATATAGCAGATAATTATACAGCATATTACAATTATATAAAAATCTAGTTTAAGAAATTGCAACAAAAAATCTTAATTTGACACCTAAGTAGTTGTAATTTGACGCCTACCTTTTATTTCCCAATTTCTATCAATGATCACATTGTCACCTTTTGTTAAAATTTCATTAATTCAATGCCTAGTATTCTTTATTTGTTTAGCAGTATCAGAAACTTTTACATGTTGAGCCTTTAAATGATAAATTTTAACTACACTGGCTCCAAAAGTTAAGGTACATGTTTTTCGAAGCTCACCAGAAAAAAAAAAAAAAAAATTGGCAGTGAGATTAAACTTCATAGTTTATATGTATGACAATAATAAGCTTTAAAAAAACTTACCCAAAAATTACAGCTACCACTTTTATTTTATAGTAAATAATAGGTATTTGTGAATGACAGAAAAATATGCAATTATGAAGCTTTCATAATTTCGTGTGTAAATTTTGTTGTATTTGAACTACTGTTGTCAGTTTTGTTCAAAACAACCAGTAAAGTCTAGAAGAAATCATTTGCCCAATTCATTAAGGTGGCAGGCAGTAGGATGGATGGAAATGGAATTGTCACAGGCCGATACTGGTAGACGGCTCAATATGTCTTGTAGTGTAGTCCAATGACTCTGGAATCAGTATGAATCCAAAGATTCTGTGTCCAGAAGACATGTTCCAGGCCAGCCACGTGTTACAACATTTGCAGAAGACCAGTTTCTAGCTCTTTTGGCCCGAAGGAGAAGATACACTACTGCAGCACCAGGGAAAGAAAGCTCCGCTACGACATTTTCACAATGCAGGTCTCTAGGCAAGGCGAGCAGTTGTGTGTGTCCCCCTCAACAAACGACAGAGAAGGGCTCGCTTAAGTTAGGCAAGAGAACATGTTTCTTGGACCACACATTTCTCCCAAGTTTGTTGTTTCTGTATTCATTCATTTGCAAATTAGACGCAAAAAATCCGTTGTACCTTAACTTTTGGAGACCAGTATGTATCAGCGGCATACAAATGAATATTGCAAGATGTTTTTCAATTATTTGAGAATTGAAGAATGAGTAGTCATTTTATATTTCAAAGTGGTTACATCATATGTACAGAAATCAGAATATGTAAATTATCATCATATATTGTAATAAAAGTGATTTTTTTCATTGTCCATATATTTTTGGGACAGCTTATTTTGAATTTTATTTTTCTTAAGAACAAGTTATGGTATAAGTATGATATTTCTCAATTGTAATAAACTTATGTTATGAATTCATATGCTAATTATTATTATTTTTTTTATGAACACTGCTTCATTTTTTTTGAACTGTTATTTCAAAAAATCACCTGTCCATATACTTCTGAGATGTACTATATGCAACATATAAAATTTCTTTCCAAAACTCAATGACACAGTAGTAATGCTAAAATTACAGTTTAGTGCTCTCTGATGTTCATATTAACCAATATATGCATAGACAGAGCAGCCATTTTTATGCACTATTACTAATCTTGTCTTAATCATAATTTCTATTTGAAATAAAATGATATAATAATTTTCTCTCTGCCTGCCGCCTAAGCTTAGATGACTAAATGGAAAATTTGAAAGGATATACTTGATAATTTGGTACTTTTAAGTAACTCTATAAAAACCGAGAGCGAAAAAAATCATGCATCAAGAATATACTATAAAATACTTTCCATCACTTCAAGAGTTCTTTAACAAACCTTAGATGCTAAGTACTATATTAAAAATAAAATAAAATAAATAAAATAAAATAAACATTTTAGAATCATTCCATGTCAGTTCAGGCAGGCCTGTAACCCACCTTCACAGATTTTAGTGAAACTGCCTGTGTTTGTTCTTACTATTAAGATATTATCATCCGCAATTTTTTTTTAACTCATTGGTAAAATAGTTTCTGAGGAAAAAATTATCAAAATTTTGAAAAATTTCTATTAGTTGGCATTCTTGACTGCTCGGTTTTCAATGTAGCACATCATAAATATAATTATATTTAAATTTCTATAAAACAAATAATTTATGTAGAATAAATAGAATATGCAGCTTATTAAAAAAAAAAAAAAATCTTATGCATATAACATTTTAAGTTTGTCTAAAAAAAAATTTAAACTTGGAAATCGTGAGCTTTTTTTTATGGAAAATAGAGAATTAACAAAAAAGCATTATCACAAAGGGTGCAATTTCTATTAAATTTATTTTTGCTGGAAATTTTACTTAAAAGTGCCCTTTACCTGATTATGAAACAAAAATAATGGGATTTTGGGTGTTTTTAGTAGTATTTTGTATTTAAAAATATTTTGAGGGACATTCAAAATGAAATCAAGCAGAGTCATTGCACATCGTCTCCCCTAAGCAAATGTGACAGATTTTAATGATACTGAGTAAGTTTTTTACTGATTTTAAGACATAACCATCATTAATTATTTTGAACCTGAGTAGAATATTTTTTTAAGAAAAAAAAATATAAAAACTTTGGAAAATTGTCTTGAATTATTTTTAATAACAGCTCTATGTTGAGAGACAGTGCATTAAAAGAACTCATTTCAATATGAAATCACTAAATAAGTCTCAAATTATTTATACGCAATAAATAATGTATGCTTATTATTAGTTCTTTTTGTTATGTTTAAAACTAATTTTGTTATTTTTCAAAAATCAAGAATTTTGTGAAAAATAATATGTTAATCAAAAAATTTTTATTATCCAAATGCAGGTTACTATTATTTCTTTTTAAATTATCTTTTAAATTGTTATAAAATAAAAATAGTGTGAAATTTCAGTTATTTTAAGAAAATTTTAAATAAATAAAAATTTTAGTCACAAATATTAAAGCTTTTCATGCTAAGATATACTGTAGTTATTAAGATATAGTTTAGTAATGCTCTTGCTTAAATATACTACATACAATAATAAAATAACAAATATTATTTACAGCAATAAAAAGAAAGTTAAATAATATTCAAAAATCTTACTCTGTTATAGTAAAAATAACAAATGTACAAAAGATCACTTTCTACACATGTCAAATCAAATAGTACTGTCTGACAGTAGTTTTGCTATTTATAACAATAATTCCAGTTTTTTTTTTTTTTTTTTTTTTTTTTTTTTTGGGGGGACCAACATTACACTGCTCAACAGCTGACGTAAAATTGCCCATATTACAAAATGCTTTCAGCTGTTCAAATAATAAATAGGCAACATTTAAAAATCTTACAGGCATAAAAGTAGGAAATGAGAAAAAAAAAAAAAAAAAAAAAAAAAAAAAAAACCCAGAAAATTTTCTTTATCTATATAGCCGCGACAAACTCATATAATTTAAGGGTAATGTTAACAGGTACATATACAATTAAATTAAATGTAACTTCACATATTACTGTTATTTATTTTAATAACTTGTGAAGTATTAAAACTACTCTTTACTTCAGCATTCATCTCGAAAAAGATATCCCAGAAATTATCATAAAGTGTTGTATAAATAGTACAAAATATTCTATTCCAAAAAACTTCCTTCCACTTTGAATTTTTAAAGTCTAAAAAAAAAAAAAATTATTCTTTAAAGACATTTTGAACATCTTTTTTTACATGACTTTCAAATGCTTATATGTGTGAACACACCTTTCATTTTATGTCTTTTTTTCACAGCAATTCAAGAACAAACTTCAATGATTTGAATAGACAAAATGTCAGATTACAAAATTTCTCAGACACCCTCCACCCCCTTCAATATCCATCTAAAGTTTTTTTTTTTTCCTGCATTTTTGCAATCAAGAGAATGTCCAAAATTGCTTTAAAAAAGACAGAATTCCTCCTTTAGAAGGAACTCTTTCATGCCTGATCTTAATAACAAATTATTATCTTAAATTATAATAATAATTGACAGGGTTGGCGAGTTTTTGCCGAATATGGAAAAAACCACAGAAAAAACCTGGTAAAAACTGGCCTGTCAAAAATAGGTTTTTGTCAAAAAGGTGGCAAAAATAGGCTGTCCATTAAATTTTTTTTCCCAGAAAGAGAAAAAATATTTCACGAAAGAAAAAAATAACTGCATACTTAATTAAAGAATCAATATTATTCTAAATTTATTTTAACTTTTAAGTTAAATAAGTATAATTATACACTTTATGAAAGAATACTAACTTTTATAACAAGATTATAAATGAAAAAAATTCCAATTTTATATAAATAAATAGAAACTTCTTTATTCATGTTTATACACTTATTAATAATTCACATAATAGAACTGTTGAGACTGAGTAAAGTATTTATGTTTATAGTTTATATATGTTAGAAATTTCAAGAAACAGTTATAGTAATCTAAATTTAATTTAATATAAAATTATATTTAAAGCAGAAAACTATTAAATTTCAAATTTTTCAGCAATATCTTCCTCACAACCTACCTAGACTGTTTTAGCATGGCATAGCAGTAAACAAGTTTTGAAAGAGCATCTGTTGATAGCTTATTTCGAATCTTAGTTTGCACAAATGAAAAATTTGAAAACAATCTTTCAATAGCAGCACTACTTGCTGGCATATTTGAAGGTGTGCTACTAATGAACAGAAGTTTTTTGAACTTGCACAAGCTTATTCAATACTTCTCCACCAATTACATGCACTGACACTATTAATCACTTCTGCAAAATATGAGCTAGGAAAGGGTTTTTCTTTGAGCTTAAAATTAATAATATAAGATATAAAATCGGGATTGATTTTAGATAACCATGTTTTACAGCTTTCTTTTTGTGCATAATTTAGAAGTTCATCTCTGTACTTTCGATGTAACAAATACGCTACAAGATGACATGGCAAAATTGCTTGTTCAAATATCTTTTTTAGTTTTGAAAAATGTGGTTTTAACTCTTCATTTTTCAAAAGATTTAGCCATACATGACAAGCATCTGCTATGGTGGGGAATGGAGGAATATAATACAAAAAGATAAAGTGACAACAGGCTACTTACTGAAAGTAAATCTAAATAATTTAACATTTTGTTGCTTTCTTGGAGAGTAAAAGTGACAGAAAAAAATCTAGTTTCCTAATAAGCCGTAACAGTTTTTTCAATACATAATTTTCAATTTAATTTACTCATTTTATCTAGTTTCATCAGATAAATAGTTATAAAAAAGTACCAATGACTTAGATAATTACATTTCTTAAGTCTCATGACATAAAACAAAAATAACAAAATTATATAAAATCTTTTGATAATTAAAAATATGTATACATATTAATAACTGATAAAATACTTTACTTACAGGGGTCTGTCTAGACTTTTTTCACAGGGCCCTGCTTTTGTTAAATTACGAAGTTTTTCTTGTCATGAAAATTCTAAACATAGTTTTGTGAATTTCAAATTATCAGTGTTTTCAGGTTCTACCCTTCACATATAAAGAAACTACGTAATATATTTTTTGGTGAGTTCAATTGTTTATTAACAGGGCAGATTTTATTTTTAAATGATTAAATTTGTGAAAAGTTCAATTTGATGGAGAAATGTCTATTTCAGAGAAAAATAATTTTATGAAGCATCCTGTTTGGAGGTTAAAGAATTTTGTAAAGAATCCTGTTTTAAAATAAATTATTTTATGAAGGGTCCTTTAAAGGACCTAAAATTTTCTTAAACATATCCCTGACTTAAGAAAAAAAAAATAGGTATGTAATTTTTTATTTTATTCTTAAATCCTTAAGTAAAAGTGAATCCCACCTATTTTTTAAAGATTTAAATTATTTAATATTAATTAATTAGCAAATTAAATTAATATTAAATAGTACACTGTTAAATTTGTTTATACCATTATTATCCTTATTAGCATACAGATTTTATCACACATTAAAGACAAATAGATTTTTTCCATTTTTGCCAGTTTTTTCCAGTTTTTGCCACTGTCCTGGCAAAAATATTTTTTTGCCGGCAAAAATGCCAACCCTGATAATTGAACAACATAACGATTTAAAAAATCATTTTTGAACTCAAATCATATCTCATGATCATTTTAAATGTGGATTGTTCATTGAGTCAATAAAAAGAAAATTAAAAAATGAATCAATACATTTAATATGCTGGCTAAAATGACACTTCCAATGAAACTGATTAATTCATGATTACCTGTCATTAAAACTGAAAGATCAATAAGAATAAAATTAACTATAGTTTGAATGTAAATTACTTTTGTTGAGATAGGCATGTTTTTGTGAAAATTTCAGCTGTATTACAGTAAAATACAAACATGTATGTTTTTTTCATTCATTCAAAATTAAGTAAAACTTATAACAATTTGTTGTGATTACAGCAGATGTGAAAATTTCCAAACACACCGTTAGATAAATGTCTTAGATTTTAGATTTTGTTGACATAATACCATAAAGTTTAGTAAATGTAGTCTCTGTAAGTGCATAAACAATATATATGCTTTATTAAATATTAATAAATAGTTTTTAAATAATTTTTTTGAGACCGGGTTATATAAAAATATATACAGTAGACTCCCTCAAATCCGCACAGCTTGGGACCAGAAGTTCTGCAGATTTTAGAATTTTGTGGATTTCTGGTCATTGCTTTGTATATATTTTTTAAAAAGCAATTTGAATGTAATTAATAATGAAATGAAAAATATAATGAATGCTTACAATATACTAAACTATTAAATTTAGTAATAAACTAAAATAATAAAAAATTAGATAATTTTTAAAATGCTTAAAATACTAAAAGCAAAGGTCAAGTTAATAATCAATAATGTACAATTAAGTATTCATTATAAAGATTAAATGTGTTTTTCCTAAATTATTCAGTGAAACTTTCCTCATAAAGGTATATTACTATTTCACATCAGGATCATAAAATAATGAAGCTTTATTTCAGGTTTAGCCAGACTTAATAACTAAAAAAGCTGATTAATACATAAATATATTTGGTAAGATTGTGATTACCAATGATATCAAAAATATCTTGATTTTTTCAGAAATAAATTATTCTTTCTCCATGAAAAAACATGAATTCAATAACCTTAACAAAAATTACAAAAATAAAAAAATGTATGGAATTTATATGAAACTAAAAGAGTCAAATTTTGCACCTACATCTGAACTGGATGTTTCATTGTTTACATCCATAAATTATGTGCAGATTTGAGGGAGTCTACTGTATTAAAAATTCAGCTTTCATCAAGATTATGATGCAATTAAAAAAAATTAAATAACATTAAAAACTGAATAAAATGACAAAACTACATCTTATTTAGTTTAAAGGACTTTTTTAAATTAAGTTATTTCTAGGGGATAAATATAATTGATTATACAAATTTTTCATATTTTTGAAGCACAATATCTCAAAACATTGTTCATAAGAGTGACAACTGGTATTTCTTTTAACCAGCAGCAGCTCAAAATAATGCAAATATAAGTTTAAGGATTAGGAGTGTCCTTTTGAAAATTTTCATTGGATGTTGCGAAGCAAGTGATTTTTCCCTTTCTTTGGAAAAGAATAACTGCTCTTTATTCAGGGAAATACCCATTGTTTTACTAAAAAACAGCGTTTTTTCCCTTTTATCATAAGAAACGAGCAAAATAATAAAAGGAAGAATAAAATAAATTTATAAATAAAACGTATTACCAGCGATCATGCTTAGAGTAAATTTTAAATCTGAAAATATTGACAATTTTAAATATGATTTTGTCAAACAACCTACCTAAATATTACTACAACCAACCAAAATTCCACTATTTTCATTTCAAATCCAGTTATAATATAGTATCATGTAAAATTTAAAGTTAAAAAAATAATCAGTTTAATTGAAATTTGTGACAGTGACTTAGGGGAAATAGCATGCAATGACTCTTCTTGATTTGATTTAGAATGGTACTTAAAATATTTTAAAATAAGAAATACTACTAAAAACACCAAATATCATACTATTTTTATTTTATAATCAGGTAAAGGATATTTTTAAGTATAATTGAAGCAAAAAAAAAAAAAAAAAAAATAGAAATTGCACCTTTTGTGGTAATGCTTTTTGTCAATTGATTATTTTTTGTAAAAAAAAAAAAAAAAAATCCCAATTTCAAAGTTTAAAATTTTTTTAGGCAAACTTAAAATACTATAAGCACAAGAATAATTTTTTTCATAAACTACCTACTCCATTTATTATGCGTTAACTATTTCAAGATGATTTACCAAAAAAATAAATAAGTAAATAAATAAATAAATAAATAAAATATATTTATATTTATGAGATGCTACATTTGAAAACTGAGCAGCCAAGAATGCCAACATGGTTATAACAAATGAAACCACAATTTCACATATTATCATCCCTAGGAAGTTGTGTGTTCAGTTCTTTGTATGGACCTGTATATGATTTTATTTATATAATACAAACATTTCTTAATATATTAAATATAGTTCAACTTGACAGAGCATAACTCGAGCAAAAGCCTCCTGTAAGCCATTTACACTGATAAACTGCAATATGTACGAACTATTTTGTGTAGCCTTGTATATGATCTATAACCGTTATACACATTTTTTACTAAACAAAGATTTAATTTAAAAATCCATACCATAAACGGAATCGCATTTCCAGCAATTATTGCTAATAAATAGACATAATAATGTATCCGAATTTTTTGTGTATACCTGCAAATAAATTATAAATGCTATGCACATCATGTATTCTAAAAAATATCTTTTAGTAAAGGTCAGTAATCTAAATAAATTTATTTAAGAAATAGTGTCATAGAACGAAAATATGCTGCAAATATTTCCCCCCCTGACACTATTATGTAAGGGAATTCTTTTGTGCAGCCCTGTAAATGAATGAGTACTTTGGACACCATATTGTACAGAATGCATAGTGAAGTGCACTTCATAAATGCATATCAATTTCAATATATTTGAGATGACCAAAATCATTAAAATGAACTAGAAATAATTTTTTTCTCATTGAACATTGTGTAACGGAATACTTTAAATTATCCTTGGAAAAAAGAACAACAAATTCTACACATGTAATTTTCAATGTCAGTTGAGCTATTGTTAATGTCAATAGCATACAAAAAAATTCAGGGAGATTGAAGTATATGAGTTTTATGAGTGCTAGAGCTCAGACAGATGGGTGACAAACAAAAGTCATAAACACTTATTTTAATTATACATTGCAAAGAGTTAAAAATTATTATTTTCAAATAATTGCTGAAATATTAAAAGAAAAGTATAAAATAACAAATAGAATTGTTAAAATGTTATTTTGTTTATAAAAATTACACTATAAATTATTTACAACAATAAAGCTCTTTACACTTACACAGGTAAAGGGAATATGCTTTCCACTTCCTTTTTATTTAAAATTGACTGATTCACACTAAAATTTTTAATAAAATATTTTGCTTTTGTAATGGATGTGATAGAATGGCTGTTTTTATTTTTAAATCAATTTGATTCAACATTCTGGTGGCTTTCAATATTTTCAACATTTCAGCCACAGAATTGCTTTGCCCAGGTAAGGGTTAAGTGGCAGACAACTAATCTAGTGATAGCCAAACACTAAAATTGAATGACAGATTATTAGACTTGCAGATTACTAGAGATTTCTACCTTTAAATATAACATTCTATAAATAAAAACTCTTAATCAGTTTTTAAAAAAATAGTTGCTGAAACAGCAAAAGAAAAGTATACTTTAACCAGCATCACTGTTAAAAATAATCTGTTAAATAAAAATGTTGCTTTTTAAAATTCCATTTCTAGCTAAAACAAAACCAACACACTTAAGGGTGTATTTGAAAAACACTTTTCCAACTTCAGCAGCTCGAAATTTTCCGATACAATTTCAGACACATTTTTAAAAGTAGAAACATGAAATTTGCTGAGGGGATTTTTGAAGGGACATATAAGGTGCCGTGTGATGTGTTTTTACGCTCAATTCATTAGAATTTGATTTATAAACAATTAACTTCTCAGGAAGACCCTTTTTTCGTTCCCATTTCTCCCACTGTGGAAAAATCGGTTCAAATTGTCGTTTTTGATTGCTTTTTTTGCAATATTTTGTGCACTTATCAAAGAATTGACATTCATGGCACCTTGTGCACTTTCTAAATAAGAGAATCTGCGAGTTTCATGTGTTTGGGAGCAAAAGTGAATTCAAAAATAAATCGGGAAAACAAGCAGTTTGAATCGAAATACACCCTTAAGGGGACATAGTACCTTGAAATTGGTCAGAATATGGATTTTCTTTTTTTAATATTAACTGAAAGCTTCTTTAATTGTGAATATTTTGACACCTCATTTTTATTTATATGATTATTGTATCGTGAGATACTGTAAATTTTGTTAATAGTTCCAGTGCAATTACCCATACAAATGAAAACTTTAAACTGATTTTTCTTTCTGTTCATATTTTTTTTTAAACTTGCTTGTTTGAAAAATACTAAGGCTTTTTTACTATTTTAGATAGAGGTTTGAAATTTTTGTTACTCTTCATGGTGTATTTAATAATTTTGTGTATGGATTTAATATTTAATTTTATAGTTATTACGTTAAATGTTAAATCCCATGCATCTAAAAATCGATGCACAGTTTTATGTAATACATTCTAATGAATGTGAAAAAAGATCAAAGCCAAAATATCCTTGTTTAAAGAAGTAGTAGGGATTTTAAAAAAAGTTTTTTTTTTAAAATTAAATTTTAGTAAAATGGGCTGTTTTACAATATTTTTTTTAATTTAATTTTTAGTATTAAATATTGTGCCACCAGAAATATTACAGCATTAATCAAAATTGAAGAGATAGTTTCAAAGGTACTGTGTCCCTTTAAGTGAAAGATTATTGGTGCTTTTACCACGTATAGTTTTTTTTTTCTTTTTCTTTTTTCTTGTCAAAACTTGTATGACCATCTTAAAGAAACATAATTGCCGAAACGTCAGTGAAGGCTTACTTTGGAGACACGAAATTTTTTGGTGTCTGTCTGTCAGTCAGTCTGTCAGTCAGTCAGTCTGTCTGTTCTGCGATAACTAACGCAAAAAACATCCGATTGGCTTGAAATTAAGTGGGTATGTTAGTGAGGCACTGGGATTAAGCTGTATAGTTTTTTGTTAGATTTGATTCATTTGTTCGTAAAATATAGAATATTTTATTTTGCGCAATAATGCTTTTCTATGGCAAATCCAATGCTTTTCAATTTTTTTTTTCCTTGAGAGAAAATGACACATTTCATTAATGGTATTCAATGATAAATGGACACTGAAATTTACCAGTTAAATTATTCGTTTTGTTTTGAAATTTTGTGTATGCATTTGTCAGATTTTTAAAGTTATTACTGTAAATTTTGGAGATTTTTTATAAATGTGTTCCAATAATATAAACTAATTTGTTTTAGAGATTTACTTATTTAAAATGTATTTATTTCAATTTCTTTATTTTCTCTTAATGGTTGCTAAGCAACCATTCATCCTGATCCTTATTATATTTTAATGCTATAAATTTGAAAGCGTGTACGAAAATTTAAAAACTGATGAATTAATTAATGTCTTTGTATCTTTGCAGATAAATATAACATAGCCCAGAAAAGAATATAGGCTATGTTTTATTAATTTTATTCAAATATTTTCCTTAATAATTCAAAATTTTCTTCTTTTTCATACAGAATCAAGCGCGATTTTTTAGATAAAATTTAACTAATTTCCTTTATCGTTGCCAAAAAAAAAAAAAAAAAAAAAAAAATCTGGAATAATTTTTCAACGGCAATAAGTATCAATTGAGCAATTTCCATTCGAAAAATTAAACTAAGAAAAAATAAATATGACGTCAGAATTAAAATAAAAATAAAAATATTATTTTGTTAAATATTAAACACGGAAATTTGTTTCGTTAATAAGAATTTTTCTGACAAAAATGGGGGCATAATTAGAAGTAAAAGAAATAAAAAATAATTATATTTTTAACAAATATTTCAGTTGGTAAAATTTGACGTCATAATTGAAATAAAACAGGTATTTTATAGTTCTCGTTAAAAATACAAGAAACATGGACAGCAATAACTCATGAATAATGACGTCACTGCCGAAACTTCAGTGAAGGCTTATTTTGGCGACGCAAAATTTGTTTTCCATCTCTCAGTCTGTTCTTCTGTCTATCTGTCAGTCCCCGATAACTGCCACAAAATGTAATCAAAACTTCTTTTTTTCGTAAACAAAATTGTAAAACCTTAGATTACTGAGTTTACACTTTCCAAAGTTCCTGATACATCAGATTTAAGTGTTTTTAGCAAGCAGGTATCTAGAAGTATGAGGATAATGAAAAATGCACTTAAAACTGCCACTTAACCTTATAAATCAAAGTGTAGAAAGAAATACAAGATATTCGATAACCATTAGCAGATTGATAGAAAGTTAGAAATTTAAATTTAATGAGACTACGGGGGGTTCAGGGGGGCGGAGCCCCCCTGAAGAAATTTACTGTGGTATAATAAAAAAACAAAAATAATCGATCATGAATTTTTCAGAATATCCTAACATAACTAAATTTTTAATTTAATGGCTTTTGATGGCTTCAAATTTCTTATTCTTATTTTATTCTTATAAATAATTACGTAATTCGAAAATTTTAAATTACAGTTTCCAGGAAGTTGAATATTACGCTAAGTGTATTTAAAAAAAAAAATATGTGAAAAGGTGACGTTGAGGCTCTTGATCTGCAGATTTACTAGTTGTTTAGATTAATTATATGATTCAGAAAATATTAGTTTAGGCACTTACATCATAAACAAAATCCAAAGGTAAGGGCATTCTAAGATCAAAAAGTGTCAAGCCCTGTATCAAGAGAAAAAAGTGAGAATTATTTTCATTGCTAAGCATCTTGGATTTAAAAAAATAAAAAAAATAAATAAAACACCACCTTTCCATTCACACAGCTGCATACTGCCATATTAGGACAAACAGGATTTGCAGCTAAGCCAGCACGATCTCTTCCATTAAAGGCACCTGGTAGTAAAATGTATAAGTAGCTATTAGAAAGAAATATCCAATACAGTCTATCAGGGCAACTTTGGGCCACGAAAGGAAAAAAAATTAAATCGGCTATATCACTTGAGTTAATAGCAAAGTGTTGGTCTCAAAATATAGATAGCAACACTAGTTGAATTTGGCGGCTCATTGGAAATAATTCATCAAGATTCCACCATGGCAGAATGGATCAAAGATTTGTAAAGGTGGAGCAAAGTTATCCTGATTGACTGTACCATAAAAAAAACTTTACATATAAATCAATTACAATTATTAAAATTTTAAAGAAAGCAACATACAGTTGTCATATGACATAACTTGCTCTCCCCTTTCAACATCAATTACAGCTAATCTTCTAGCAGTAGTGGATGCAAGAATCTAAAAAGAGTTGAAGAAAGAAAATGATAACATAAAATTGGCTTATAACACTAAAATAAAAGTATAAAATATCACTAAAGCAACTTTTAAAATAGTTTTATATTAGTAAATTCATTAAAAACAAATTGTTAAAGCCTTTACTTCATTCTAGTATTTAACCAAATAATGCTGATTACTTTTTTGTAATCTGTACATGTTCATCTGCAGCTTTCTGAAGAGACTGCTGAGTGCATTAGTTGGCAGGAAAGTACTTATACATAAGAAATTATGCACATCAAAAGCACTTTTAGATACTTTTGATTTAATTGTGCAGTGAATTTATTTCTTTCTTTCCATAAAAGGAATTCAGATTCAATTTTCTTAAGACCAAGATAATAAATTTAGTTTTTTTAAAAATAAAGTTTGTTCAGAATTTATACAACAATTTTTTTCATTTTTTTAAAAAGTATATATTTAAAAGTCCATGCTCCTTAATTTTCTATTTTATATCCCTGTTTGTAAAAGAAAGTAAAGAAATAGGATTTTTTTTTTCTGAAACAGAAAGAACACTCAAGAAATTTCGCCACTTTCAAGATTAAATCTTCATTGCCAAATTGGCTCCTATTGCAATGTGAATGACAATAGAAAATTTGAATTTAATCTATGTCAATCACTGCATGCCTTTGAAATTAGACAAGTTACATTTTTTAAAGACAAAATTTTTTTGTGTGTGTATGCTACCATAAGCAATTGTGCTCCCAACCACCAGTTTCTTTGAAAAATACAACCAGCAAAAAGGGTGAAGCTCCAATAGTCTACAATAATATGAACATACATACATACACACACACACAAAAAATTCCACATTAAAGGCAAGATATGGAATTTTGCAACATATTAAAAATTATTTGACCTAATTATACATTAAATAGTTTTACGAAGAATTTCATATAAGTATACCAATGAGGCAGAGATAATCTACACTATTAAAATCTGACTGTATGTATGTTGTATGTATGTGATGCTATCTCCTTGATCCTGGAAGCAAATTACTTTGCCCCTGTATGTTTGCACAGTGTTCACAGAAGTCCAAAAAGATCCCTCCCGAGTCAACCAATAATGAATGACAAAAAGAGAATGTTTTTTCTTCTTAAGGCTCTACATCAGTAACGCTCCGAGATAGAACGGCTAATGTTATTTCAATGGAAGAAATTTATCGCTTTCATTCCTTTGCATTTTGCTCAAATTTAATAATTTTTGTTGTTTTGAAAACCTGTAGGTTTAAACTATGCATGTCATTTTGAAATTTTATTTCTTTTTTTAATTTTAAGGCGATACAAGTACGTTATTTTATAATCTTTAAAATTCACCTTTAGTGTCTTATTACGAAAAATCTGTTTGACATTTTAAAATTTGCTAAAACAGCATGCAGAGTTTAATTATTTAGCTTTCAGAAAATGCTTTTTATTTTGATTTTTTAAAAAAATTAATCTATGCTTTTTGTATAAAAAGTTGAAACACTTTGATTTTAAATAGTCGAAAATGATGTTTATTCCCGCCTTCAAAAGGGGTACGCCTTAAAAGCAATTAGGGTATAAGACGATAGGTCTTTACTCTGCAGGGAGTCCAGGAATGTATAGGTGAAATTTCTTGCCTCTGGCTATTCGTAAAATGTTGCTTGCTGCTTGTAGTAGGATAAAAATGCAGACGAGATTTATTTATAAATTTCGACTGTTGGATTATCGTCGAAAGAATTATCATAAGCTAGTAAATTGTTTTGCTAATAAATCGAAAAAATAGAAAATGGCCTTTGTGCAAATCATATCAACTAGGCCAGGGCTGTCCAACCTTTCACTAAGCAGGGGCGCATCTCAGTTCTTTGAAAACAATGAAGGGCGCCGTTATTAACAGGGCTCAAAAAATGCTAAGAAAATTATCTCACAATATTAATAGTGATACACATATTATATAAATGCATCTTGCAGCACATGAATAAATTTCCTATGGATCTGAAGCTTCATGTAAAAAAGAAAAAAAACCCTTCAAAATAGCTGTAAGTTGGAGTATTTTAATTGCATAGAGCCAAAATATTAAAACCCACCTATTATTAAAAAAAAATGGTAATCAGAGAAATTTTTTTTTTTTTTGGGGGGGGGGGAGGAGGGATGCAAAAAAAACTCGTTGATTTATCTTGAAGGTGCAAATTTGTGTTATGAATAGTACAGAAACAAAGACAGGCATGATACTGTGATCAATACGTGGGTGGTTCCAAAGGGAGATCCTGGAAGAGTTTTCATTGATAGAAATCATTTTGCATGATTTTATACAGTTTAAAACATAAATAAAATGGTTACAATTACTTAAAATTTCCAAAATATGGGGGAGAAAATGGCAGTCCTTTTAGAGTTTTATAAAGCAGCTACTGGGTCAGGGTAAGGGGAATAACATCCATAATAATAACCAAAAAAACTGAGCTTTTATGCAAAGAAAGGGGGATATGGATGCTTATTTTTCTACACATTACTTCTTAACATATTTTTAAAAGTTAATGCCAACGTTTACCCATTCCTATCATTTCATTTTCTACAAAATAATATATAAAGAATAACTATAAATTAATCAAGAAACAAAATAATACATAAGTATTTTTAATGCATTTTTTAAATTTTTGATGCGTAAAACACATTTGCAGATTTTTTTAAAACATCTCTTAAGAAAATATAAAGGATTTTAACTAAAACGCATTTTAAAAGGGAATTTTATTTATTTTTTTAAAAAGTGCTAGTAACAGGAAACCTTCAAAAGAGCGCCAAGAAAACATACAAAGGGCGCAATGGCGCCTGCGGGTGCCGCGTTAGGCAGCCCTGAACTAGGCATTGCAAAAAAACTTAAAACTATTAAAACACAGACGATAAACTTTTATAAATTTGTTTCATAGCATTAGCTTTAAAGCGAAGGCATTGTTTCGTTTAACTGCAGTAACCGCTATAAAATAAATGAAATCGTAAAAGCTATTCAATGCAAGAGAAAAAAAAAAAAAAAAAAAATTAAATGTAGGCGAGATATCTTTATAAATTTCTACAATGGGATTTTGCTTCACTGAAGTAAGTCACTTTAAAATACCTATATCGAAATCAAAAATTGTAATACGGCCTTTGTACAGAAAGATCTCAGCTGTTCAATATAAAAAAAGATTATTAAAATATAGACGAGACATTTCTATAAATCTCAGTCATAGGATTTCGATTCACTGAAGTAAGCCCCTTTAAAATACCCGTAAAAAATCGAAAAAAAATATAAAGCGGTCTTTGTACAGAAATATCTCAGCAATTCAATGCTAAAAAAATTATTTAAAAAAATTTAAATGTTGATGAGATATCTTTATAAATTTCTATAATGGGACTTCTCTCTATTCCAGTAAGCCACTTTAAAATGCCTGTAAAGAATCGAAAAAATGTAAAAAGGTCTTTGTACAGAGAAATCTAAAATATCTAATGCCCCCCCCCCCCCCCCGAAAAAAAGTTTAAAGACAATTAAAATACAAACGAGATACCTTTGAAAATTTCTAAAATGTGATTTAGCTTTATTGAAGTAAGTCACTTTAAAATACCCGTAACAAAATCGAAAAGATATAAAATGTTCTTTGTAAGGAAAGATCTCAGTTATATAATGAAAAAAAAAAAAAATTACAAGTATTAAAATGTAGACAAGATATCTTAATAAATTTCTACCATGGGATTTTGCTTGATTGAGGTAATCATCAATTTATATTTACTTGTAGACGAGATATCTTTATAAATTTCTAACATTCAATGCTAAAAAAAATTAAAATGTAGAAGAGAAAAATATATATTTATATGAACTTCAAAACTTCATAGGATTTCACTTGATTGAAGTAAGCCCCTTTAAAACACCCATAACAAAATCGAAAAAATATAAAACGGTCTTTGTACCGAAAGATCTCAGATATCCAATGCCAAAAAATCATTTAAAAATATTTAAATGTAGAAAAGATATATTTATAAATTTCTACTATAGGATTTCGCTTGACTGAAGTAGCCTCTTTAAACACCTGTAAACAAAACCAAAAAAGTACAAAACAATCTTCACACCGAAAGATCTCACCTATCCAATGACAAAAAAATCATTTAAAAATATTAAAATGTAGACGAGATATTCTTATAAATTTCTACTATTGGATCTCACTTGATTGAAGTGGCCTCATTAAAACACCTGTAAACAAAATCAAAAAAGTACAAAACGGTCTTTGTACCGAAAGATCTCAGCTATCTAATGCCAAAAAATCATTTAAAAATATTAAATTGGGGAAGAGATATTTTTATAAATTTCTACAATTGGATTTCACTTGACTGAAGTAGCTTTTTAAAATTCTCCTAAACAAAATCAAAAAAGTACAAAACGGTCTCTGTACCGAAAGATCTCAGCTATCCAATGCCAAAAAATCATTTAAAAATATTAAAATGGAGAAGAGATATTTTTATAAATTTCTCCAAATGGATTTCACTTGACTGAAGTAGCTTTTTAAAAGACTCCTAAACAAAATCAAAAAAGTACAAAACGGTCTTTGTACCGAAAGATCTCAGCTATCCAATGCCAAAAAATCATTTAAAAATATTAAAATGGAGAAGAGATATTTTTATAAATTTCTACCATTGGATTTCACTTGACTGAAGTAGCTTTTTAAAAATTCCCCAAAACAAAGTCGAAAATGTACAAAATGGTCTTTGTACCGAAAGATCTCAGCTCACCAGTGATCAATCACTTGACTGAAGTAGCCTCTTTAAAACACCTGTAAACAAAATCAAAAAAGTACAAAACGGTCTTTGCACCGAAAGATCTCAGCTATCCCATGACAAAAAATCATTTAAAAATATTAAAATGCAGAAGAGATATTTTTATAAATTTCTACCATTTGGTTTCACTTTACTGAAGTAGCTTTTTTAAAATTCTCCTAAACAAAGTCGAAGAAGTACAAAACGATCTTTGTACCGAAAGATCTGAGATATCCAATGCCAAAAAATCTTTTAAAAATCTTAAAATGTAGAAAAGATATATTCATAAAATTCTACTATAGGATTTTGCTTGACTGAAATAGCGACTTTAAAACACCTGTAAACAAAATAAAAAAGTACAAAACGATTTTTGAACAGAAAGATCTCAGCTCTCCCATGACAAAAAAAAAAAAAAAAAAAAAAAAAAAAAAAACATTAAAAAAATTAAAATGGTTTAAATGGTTAATTAAATTTTTTTTTATAAATTTCTACCATTGGGTTTCACTTGACTGAAGTAGCTTTTTTAAAATTCCCAAAACAAAGTCAAAAAAGTACAAAACGATCTTTGTACCGAAAGATCTCAGCTCACCAGTGATCAGTCATTTGACTGAAGTAGCCTCTTTAAAACACCTGTAAACAAAATCAAAAAAGTACAAAACGGTCTTTGCAGCGAAAGATCTCAGCTATCCAATTGCAAAAAAACATTAAAATGTAGAAGCGATATTTTTATAAATTTCTACGATTGGATTTCACTTGACTGAAGTAGCCTCTTTAAAACAACTGTTAATAAAATCAAAAACGTACAAAACGGTCTTTGCACTGAAAAATCTCAACTATCCAATGAGATTTTTTTTTTTTTTATAAATATTAAAATGTAGAAGAGATATTTTTATATATTTCTACCGTTTGATTTCACTTTACTAACATAGCTTTTTTAAAATTCACCTAAACAATGTCGAAAAAGTACAAAACAGTATTTGTACCAAAAGATCTGAGATATCCAATGCCAAAAAATCATTTCAAAAACATTAAACGTAGAAAAGATATATTTATAAAATTCTACTATAGGATATTGCTTTAGTGAAGTAGCCACTTGAAAACACCTGTAAACAAAATGAAAAAAGTACAAAACGGTCTTTGTACCGAAAAATCTCAGCTATCCCATGACAAAAAAAAAAAAAAAAAAAAAAAAAAAAAAAAAAAAAAAATTAAAAATATTGAAATGTAGAAGAGATATTTTTATTCTTTTCTATCATTAGATTTCACTTGACTGAAGTTGCTTTTTTAAAATTCCCCGAAACAATGTCGAAAAAGTACAAAACGGTCGTTGTACCAAAAGATCTCAGCTATCACATGACAAAAAATCATTTAAAAATATTAAAATGGAGAAGAGATATTCTTATAAATTTCTACCATTGGATTTCTCTTGAATGAAGTAGCCTCTTTAAAACACCTGTAAATAAAGTCAGTTGAAAAAGTACAAAACGGTCTTTGTACCGAAAGATCTTAACTATCCCATGACAAAAGAATCATTTAAAAATATTAAAATGCAGACGAGATATTCTTATAAATTTCTACTATTGGATCTCACTTGACTGAAGTGGCCTCATTAAAACACCTGTAAACAAAATCAAAAAAGTACAAAACGGTCTTTATACCAAAAGATCTCAGCTATCCAATGCCAAAAAATCATTTAAAAATATTAAAATGGAGAAGAGATATTTTTATAAATTTCTACAATTGTATTTCACTTGACTGAAATAGCTTTTTTAAAATTCCCCTAAACAAAGTCGAAAAAGTACAAAACGGTCTTTGTACCGAAAGGTCTCAGCTATCCAATTACAAAAAAATTATTAAAAAATATTAAAATGTAGAAGCGATATTTTTATAAATTTCTACCATTGGATTTCACTTGACTGAAGTAGCCTCTTTAAAATTCGCCCAAACAAAGTCGAAAAAGTACAAAACGATCTTTGTACCGAAAGATCTGAGATATCCAATGCCAAAAAATCTTTTAAAAATCTTAAAATGGGGAAAAGATATATTCATAAAATTCTACTATAGGATTTTGCTTGACTGAAGTACGACTTTAAAACACCTGTAAACAAAATAAAAAGTACAAAACGGTTTTTGAACCGGAAGATCTCAGCTCTCCCATGACAAAAAAAAAAATCATTTAAAAAAATTAAAATGGAGAAGAGATATTTTTATAAATTTCTACCATTGGGTTTCACTTGACTGAAGTAGATTTTTTAAAATCCCCCAAAACAAAGTCAAAAAATTACAAAACGGTCTTTGTACCGAAAGGCCTCAGCTATCCCATGACAAAAAATCATTTAAAAATATTAAAATGTAGAAAAGATATTTTTAAAAATTTCTTCCATTGGATTTCATTTGTGAAATGAAAAAAGTACAAAACGGTCTTTGTACCGAAAGATCTCAGATATCCAATGCCAAAAAATCATTTCAAAACTTTAAACGTAGAAAAGATATATTTATAAAATTCTACTATAGGATATTCCTTGAGTGAAGTAACCACTTTAAAACACCTGTAAACAAAATGAAAAAAGTACAAAACGGTCTTTGTACCGAAAAATCTCAGTTATCCCATAACAAAAAAAAAAAAAAAAAAAAAAAAAAAAAAAAAAATTAAAAATATTAAAATGTAGAAGAGATATTTTTATTATTTTCTACCATTCGATTTCAATTGACTGAAATAGCCTCTTTAAAACACGTAAATAAAATCAAAAAGTTCAAAATGACGTTTGTACCGAAAGATCACAGCTATCCAATGTCAAAAAAATCATTTAAAAATATTAAAATGTAGAAGAGATAATTTTATAAATTTCTACCATTTGATTTCACTTTACTGCAGTAGCTTTTTAAAAACTCTCCTAAACAAAGTCGAAAAAGTACAAAACGGTCTTTGTACCGAAAGACCTCAGCTATCAAATGACAAAAAATCATTTAAAAATATTAAAATGTAGAAGAGATACTTTTATAAATTTCTACCATTTCTACCATTTCACTTGACTGAAGTAGCTCTTTTGAAATTCCCCTAAACAAAGTCGAAAAAGTACAAAACGATCTTTGTACCGAAAGATCTTATCTATCCAATGACAAAAAAATCATTTAAAAATATTTAAATGTAGAAAAGATATTTTTATAAATTTCTACCATAGGATTTCGCTTGACAGAAGCAGCTTCTTTAAAACAGCTGTAAACAAAATCTATAAAGTACAAAACGGTCTTTGTACCGAAAGATTTCAGCTATCGAATACCAAAAAATCATTTTAAAATATTAAAATACAGAAGATATATTTTAATAAATTTCTACCATTGGATTTCACTTGACTAAAGTAGCTTCTTTAAAATTCTCCTAAACAAAATCGAAAAAGCAAAACGGTCTTTGTACCGAAAGATCTCAGCTATCGAATGCCAAAAAATCATTTAAAAATATTTAAACGTAGTAGAGATATTTTTATAAATTTCAACCATTGGATTTCACTTGACTGTAGTAGCTTCTTTAAAATTCCCCTAAACAAAATCGAAAAAGTACAAAACGGTCTTTGTACCAAAAGATATCAGCTATCGAATGACAAAAAATCATTTAAAAATATTAAAATGTAGAAGAGATATTTTTAAAAATTTCTCCTACTGGATTTCACTTGACTGAAGTAGCTTCTTTAAAATTCCCCTAAACAAAATCGAAAAAGTACAAAACGGTCTTTGTACCGAAAGATCTCAGATATCCAATGCCGCAAAAATCATTTAAAAATATTAAAATGTAGAAAAGATATCTTTATAAATTTGTATCATATTAGTTCGCTTGACAGAAGTAGCCTCTTTAAAACACCTGTAAACGAAATCGAAAAATTACAAAATGGTCTTTGTACCTAAAGATATCAGCTATCCAATGCTAAAAAATCATTTAAAAATATTAAGATGTAGAAGAGTTTTTTTTTTAATTTCTACCATTGGATTTCACTTGACTGAAGTAGCTTCTTTAAAATTCCCCTAAACAAAGTCGAAAAAGTACAAAACGGTCTTTGTACCAAAAGATCTCAAATATCCAATGCCAAAAAAATCACTTAAAAATATTAAAATGTAGAAAAAATATCTTGATAAATTTTACCATAGGAGTTTGCTTCACAGAAGTAGTCCCTTTAAAACATCTGTAAACGAAACCGAAAAAGTACAAAACGGTCTTTGTACCTAAAGATCTCAGCTATCCAATGCTAAAAAATCATTTAAAAATATTAAGATGTAGAAGAGATATTTTTGTAAATTTCTACAATAAAACTACCAATCGTGATTTATTTTTTTCCCTCGACTCAAGTAGTCACTTTAAAATATCTGTAAACAGTTGAAAAAGGCCTTGTATAAATCGCTCTCAGTTATTTAAAAAAAAAAAAAAAAAGAAAAGAAAAGAAAAAGCTAGAAAATATCCCGCATTTTTTTTTAAATGCAGATTAAATGTCTTTATAAATGTCTACCCTAAGACGCATTTTATAAATAATGTGCTACGGCAACGGGTCTCGAAATATTAAAAAAATAATAATAATGGTTCTAAAAATTTTATTGTTTTCTGGCCACAGAAAATTTAGCCTTGCGAAATTGTGTTGGAAATCTTGATTTTTCCATGCTGATTTCTGCATAAATAAATGAAGAAAATTCTGCTACCCGAACTTTTGCAAGGTAGATCTTGTTTCTCTTGCTATCAGACCTGAGAAGTACAAGTTTTCTTATCTTTAACCTCGATTTCCTGTTTTGCTAATCACTTTTTCCCCGGTTGGATATCTAGTCCCCCAATATCTGCTTGGAGGGTAGTGGTGTGTAAACTTATACCCTAAATGACCATTTTTCTTGTCAATTATAAGCTTTGGAAATATCATTGGTCTTTTAAAGTGTTAATCTTTGAGTTTGGGATACTCCTTCCTGTTGGCAACTGTCATGTTTTGTGAGAGGATTCTGAGTTTCGAATTCACCGATGTAGGCTCTTAATTGCTACTGCAGGCGTTCTAACAGAGTCAAACAAATAACAATGAGATTTTTAAACAGATTGTTCTTCTCTTGGACTAGTTGGGCTAGTTTCTTGGACTGGTCTAATTTTTTTTTTTTTTTTTTTTTTTAAACATGGATTTTTAGTTCTTTTTTTCAATATTTTTGAGGAATGCATTTTTGAATTCCAATCCTGAGAGTTCTAAGAAAATCTGATAAAAACGATGCCATATTCTAAATTCTCATTCTTTTCTGAGAGTGACAGAAATTTTTTTTTTTAATTTTTTTTCTGAAGATTATTATTATACAGTTTCCACAAGTATTTCCATTTTATACCTCCCAAAGTTATTGCATTATCAACTTGCTTTTTTTTTTTTTAATGTGTGTTTAAACATTGGCTAACTACTTGTAGACGATAGAAAAAATCAGTTGAGTGGTTGGTTGGAAAATGATAGATAAGCAATTGAGAACAAACATTTTATATCTCACCAATTTTTTTGGTATTTTCACTCAAAAAATTTTTTAGTTCTTTATTTAAACATGATTCAAAAGTATTAAAAAATTTCAAAGAATTAATTTAATATTTAAAAAATAAATAAATTTCTATGAATGCAATGAGGAAACGAAATAATTACAAGAAATCCATTGAAGAGTGCTTTTGGCATCATGCCAAAAGCGAGTTGCTTCTCTTCTGAATTCAAAATATTTCAGGGAACTTTTGAGTTTTATTTCTGCTTAAAAAAAAATATATATTACTTTAAAAGTCATCCCCCAATTCACAGATATATTTCATGTTCTTCAAGTTTTCAGATAAACTGACCGGTGTAGCGGACAAAGGTCGCTAATTATTATTTAAAAGATGTAGGATAATAAAAATCTAAGTTACTCTTCAGTTTTAATATCTCAAAATAATAATAATGATAATAATAATTTTTAACACCCTTTCATAAAATATTTAGCTAAAAAAATATGAATGAAAATTCAGATAAAAACACATTACCCTTGAACCATCACTTGTGAATCGAACAGCATTCACATTACGAGCCAGCCCTAAGGTAGAGATCTATATTTAAGAAAGGGAAAAAAAAAAAAAAAAAAAGAAAAGAAAAGATGAAATTGTATTGATATAATTTAACTCATAAAATAACTTACACAAAGAACTGGGAAAATAATGAAATCATACTGTGAAACAATCACAAAAATACATGCAAAAAAAAAAAAAAAAAAGCATAAAACAGGAGGTTTAGGTTTTTAAAATTATAATTGTGAAGCAAGTTAGAAGTCAGAACTGAGAAATATAGTTTTGATAACACAATTTTTTTTTTTTTTTTTTTTTTTTTTTTACACATGCAGAATTTAACAAAAGTAAAGGTTAAATAAAAATAATAACATAATAAAAGTAATAATTTAAATTTTTTAAAAATGATTTTAAACTATTACTGTAATAGCAAAGTTTTCATATTTCTAATTATCTTTTTCAGAAGCATTTATATAAATCAATGAATTATAAATAAAAAAGTATTTTAAGAATGCTCTATATTACATTATCTACAATAAAGAATCTTGACAATCTTCTAAATATTTAGCTTCACATGAAATTCATTTAAATATGCAAATTTGAAAGTACATACCTGATAACACATCAATAACTCCATTCTTTGAGCAGAATACAAATTGACCTTCCCATCATATGCTCCAGAACAAAACAAATATCGATCCTATAGTAAAATAAAATGATAGTATAAAATAAAATGAAAATGGTATTTCAATTTAAAACCTTTATCAACTTGTAATTAGCAACAATGTGAAATAGGTGAACAAAATTTATGTATCAAGAAGATTAAAATGTAGTAATAGTATAGTGGCATAGATTATGTATCCCATTCTATCCATATGAAAACTTTATCAATTCCATATTACAGAAAGGAAAAATATTTTAAGTATATTCCAAATGAATAGGTGTGATAATTAGTCTTTTAATATTGTACAGATGACACATTTTCTATAACAGAAAATAAATAAACAATGTGAAAGTTTTAATATAATTCAAGATTTTGCATGGTCTTCCGGAGAAAAGATTAGGTGTTGAATCACAAATTAAATATTTTCAGAAAATCTAAAACCGTGAGCACTTTATCAGTTAAAATTTTGCAACAAATTTTTCTTGATAAATATATTTTTAAAACTTAAAAATTTAAAACCAAACTATTATTGTTTTTTTTAAACTACATAAGTTGGCAGTAACTGAAATAACTAATCAAGTTTTAGATATGAAAAAAACTGAGCAAATAAATATGTGTTTTATTTATTGAAAAAGATGTGAAATTAATAAATAAAATTATTCCTTTCAATATAATTAACAATAGGTTATTGGGAAAGAATTGATTACATGCAACAGTTATAATACATACAATTTTACACATTTTTTTTTTTTTTTTTAAATTAATATCTTTAAGAGATTTACTTTCATAAAATGTACATATTTTATATGTTTCTTTTCAAATGTACATTTTCCAAAATAAAAATTTAAATTCATTTTTAAAAATAAAATTTTAGTCATACATAAAACATGATAAAACATCTACAATATTAACTTTTCTGCGTATTTTTTTCTTAATACAGAAAACAATAAATATAAATTTTGTTTTTGGAATTTACAAAAATATATTTTTTTAAAAACTTAATTTTATTGAGCACCTACTTGCAATGCTGCTTCGAGTAGAGGTCTGCACGGGCTGAAATTTCCAGGCTTGAGCCCGGCCCGATCCATAGAAAAAAAATTCGGCCCAAATGAAAAAAATAATGGCCCAACCCATAGAGAAAATTTAGCGACCCGACCTGGCCCAAAAAAAAAGTTTAAAATTCGGCCTGAGTGAATTTTTACCGAACATTGATCTTTACTCTTACAGAAGAGTTTAGACGAAAAAAACTTATCTTAGTTTTTTTGTTTTCTTTTTATGTTTATAATTTTTTATTTATGCAGAAGTGCCATGGGCTGCTACATTTATGCTTTTAATGAACTGTTTGCTGTATATAAATGTTTTGGTTATAATTAGTATTATTAATCCATATTCCATGTAAAGGAGACATAAAAATATAATAAATGGTACATGGTAAAAGTAAAATCTTCTAAGACGGAATCGCATTGGAAAGAATAAAATATGTTCTTTTCTTAGCGGATGTAAATGTTTAATATATTTTTTTCCTCACGTATTATTGTATTCATTTTGCATAGATGAAAATTTTAAAAGAAATTTGCAATTTTCAGTTTAAAAGAAAATTTTGTTATAAGCATGTTTTTTTTTTTTTTTTTTTTTTTTTTTTTCCTTATGTGTTTAACTCCATTTTAATAAGCACAGTAATCTATGATTCTTTAAAAAGAATAAATTCTAATGTTTAATTGTAGAATAATGACGACTTAAAAGTATATGCCTTTTTCACAAAAACTTTTGGACCAAAGCAAATTTTACTGATTTATGAACAGACTTGGCCACGTCGAGAAAAGGATTTTCATACGGGATGATTCAACAAAAAGTGATTATTTTGGTCCATGAAGACTAGGAAGAATGAAATCAGTCTCAGCTTCATATGGAAAAAATAAGTTAGGCCCGGCCTGATACTCCATGAAAAAAATTAAGGCCCTGTAATTTTTTCTTTGGTGCTTAAATTTCAATCACAATTTTTCTGCTTATAAATTGATGTATAATGATTTTTCTTTATTGCATATTGTAGTTCATTATATAAAATAAATATGTATTATCACTAAATTTCGTTTCATTTTTATGCAGTGAGAATAAATAATCTTTTCTTACAAAAAATGTTAGTGTGGATATAATGATTGGAAACTTTTTGCCAAGGGTTGTATGCAGAAACAACCTCCTAGCACAGGCTCACCTCACTTGTATAGGAAGATAATTTTTGAGAGTATTATTTATAACACCATTTTAAAACTGGATTATATCTCTAGGATTATAATAGGGTGGCAACAGAAATGATGAAAAAAGTTTCCTGATTACCTGTATCAGATTTCTTTGATTTTTATTTTTTAAAAACATACATATACAGTTGGTTTTTTTTGTTTTTTTTTAGCGTATGCTGCTTTCTCATGTAACACACTAATGCAGCTTGCAAATATCTATTTTGGAAAGAAAAAACAAAAAATGCACAATATTTAAAAATTATTTCAGAATTTTATAAATTTAAACTCAAATGTAGCAATGAAATGGTGACCAGAAAATTTCATTTTCTGAAGAATGTTCAATTCCAAGACATCTACATCTGATGAGTTAGGTAATTAGATTAAGCTTGCTATTTGTCAGATCATGTTAATGTACCATTCAAAATTTTCAAAAGTCCTTCCGGTAGTGCCGGGAGGAAGAGGTAGCTTTCATATATTTATTTATTTATTTTAAATTAAGTTATATAAATCAAATATACGAAGCTCAAAATAGTGGATTAAGATATTAAATAAGATTGAATATTTGTTTTTGTCAATACTGAATATTAATAAGAATTTTTAGAAATTAGTCATCTTTTATTCAACCTGGTTTTATTTTAAGCGATTTATAGGGTGGACAAATTCCACGATATTCATTTTAAAGCAGCATGATGGATAAAAAAACCCAATGAGCTTGATCGAAATCTTAATTCATGTGAACATGCACACTCACATCGAAATCGATTAATATATACGAGTGCTGTCACAGGCAAATGGACTTATAAAAAAGTCACCCACATTAGAAATTTAAACTGCTATATCCCAGGCATTTTTCAAGGTAAAGACAAAGCAAAAAATACTCCAGAATTCTTAATTAAAATAAATAGTTTAGAAAGAACCTTTTTCCAATTTCTATTTTTTTGTTTATACATCATTATACATTTAAATGATTTTTGACAAATTTAAATGGTTGCCATTTTGAAACAAGATGGCAGATAAAGTTGGCCAGTGAACTCGGTCAAGACACTGGTATGTACCATGAACACATGGGGTTATATCGAAATCAGTTTATAAATATGCGTATTAATGCGTGACAAATTTCAGACCGTTTCAAAATGTCAATCACACTGGAAGTTGAAAGTGCTAAAACTCAGCCATTTTTCAAGATATAGATGAAATAAAAAATGCTCTGGAATCTTTGTATCAAGGTCAAAACACAAAAGAAAAATCTTTTTCATTTTCTTACTTTTTCGCACCTAATTTAAAAATTTAATATTCCGCCATTTTGAAACAAGACGGCAGTTGGAACTGGCCAACAAACTTGGTCCAGGCATCAGTATGTCCTATCTACGCACCAAGTTTCATCCAAATCAGTGTATAAATATGCGTGTTATCACATGACGAAAACCAGATCATTTCAAAATGTGAGCAACACTACAAATGAAAAGTACTATATCTCAGACATTTTTTAAGATACAGACAAAAAAAAAAGAGCTTTGGAATCTTTGTATCAAGGTCAAATGCAAAAAAGAAAAATCTTTTTCAATTTCTCACTTTTTTGTATCTAATTTCAAATTTTAAATAAAAAAAAAATTTAAATGGCCACCATTTTGAAACAAGATGGGAGATGGAACTGGTTAACAAACTCGGTCCAGGCTTTATTATGAACTATATACACACCAAGTTATATCCAAACCTATTTATAAATATCAGTGTTATGTGACAAAAATCAGATCATTTCAAAATGTTAGCCATAAGAAAAATTCAAAGTGCTATAACTCAATCAGAAGATATAGGACAAGTTAAGATATAGACAAAGTAAAAAGTGTTCTAGAATCAGTGTTTTAGGATTTAACACGTAAAATAAAAATATTTTTCAACTTTTAATTTTTTTGCATTTAATTTTAAGTTAAAAAAAAATTTAAATGGTTGCCATTTTGAAACAAGATGGTGGATGATACTGGCCAAAAAACTCTGTCGAGATATTTGTATGCAATAGCGTAGCTATGTTTTTTGGTGCCCGGGGCCAGCAAGAAATTTTGCGCCCCCACCCCAATATAGATATATAACAATTTCTCTCAATTTGGCGCCCCTAGGCCTCGGCGGCCGGGGTGGACGCCCCCCTTAGCTACACCACTGTTTGTATGTGCTATGTACATACAAAGTTTCATTCAAATCAATTTATAAATACGTTAGTTAAAGTTTGACAAAAATCAGATCGTTTCAAAATGTCAGCCATAAGAAAAATTCAAAGTGCTATAACTCAATCATTTTTTAAAATATAGGCAAAGTAAAAAGTGTTCTGGAATTTGTGTTTTAAGATGTAACACATAAAATAAAAATATTTTTCAACTTTTAATTTTTTCACATTTAATTTTAAATTAAAAATTTTTTTTTTAAACTTTAAATAGCCTCTATTTTGAAACAAGATGGAGGATGATGCTGGCCAATGAACTCGGTCGAGATATTTGAATGTACAATGTACATACCAAGTTTCATTCAAATCGGTTCATAAATACGTTAGTTATCGCATGACAAAAATCAGATATATATATATGGTTGTATAAATATATATCAGGGGTAGAAGTGACCAATTCATAAAATATAGGCCATGTATAGGACATTTAGAAAATAACGTTATTGGATATATATTCCTATAAAATACATTTTAAAAACATTATCTATGTTAGTTTATACATTTCCACTAATTAACGATAGTAAATCAAGATACAATATTAAAAAAATATGTATAAAACATAAAATTAATTTTTCCATTAACTTTTCCACTTAAATCTTCTTGGTATAACGGAAATTTTCTAAACCAACAATGTTAGATTTGAAAGAAATCTTTGATAATCACAGTTTCTTCTAAAATCAGATATCAAGGATATCTATTATGTTTGAGAAAGGCTCACATATGATAGAAACCATTGTCAAATGCATTGTGAACAATGCAAATTAAAGGTTCCAACACTATGGCAATTTTTTTCATAGATTGTACTTCTCTATCCAAAATTTTAAAAGCTGGTTTAGTTAGATCAGGACCATTTGATCCAAAGGTAAGCAAATGACTTAGATCCAATTTAGAGGCTTTCATTACATTCATTTTGCAGTTACATGATCAAAAAGTTCCCTTCTAATATATTTTTCCATAATGCAACCAATTTCCTCACTCCAATACCTAGCAAAATTGTTTAATTGTTTTAAGTTCCAGTCATTTAATGTCTCATCATACATAAGAGTGATAAAAGGGGGATTTTTTGTTGAAATCATCACTAATTTGTTTTAAAATATATGAGCCAAAGCCATGAGATATGGCACATAACACTTTCTTTGAATTTAACTGTATACCTTATGGCAAAGAGGAAACTGCAAATATTTTGCAAAATAGATTTTGTATTCCATCTGATGACTGAAATAAATAATTAGGTTAATGTTAATTACTTAATCCACTTTTTTTTTTTTTTTTTTTTTTTTGATACTCAAACTCAAGCTTTTTCTTCCAATAGAATCCACAAAGCGAGATTGAAAACAGTCGCTTTGTTTTTCTGAATTATCTTTGTGCTTCATTATTTTGGGATGCTGCATTAATTACAAATAACCACTGTTACTGATGGGAACTGGACATGGTAATGATCTTTACCCTTCACACACCATTTGGCAATTTTTTTTTTCATGCCCATCAATCTGATCTATCCAAGCATCACAGAATTTCAATCTATGTTCCCATTGTGTCATTGTATTAATGTAATGCAATAAATTTGCTTTTTCTACATTTAAAAAATAAAACAAACAATACATTGCAGCTGAATACACGATAAGCGAAACTAAAATAATCGCAATGAAACACAGAACCACATTGAACGTTAGACTAACTCAGCGAGCAAAGCAATGCATGTGAAATACAAGCAATGATATTGATACCAAATAATGAGAAAGTAGAGAAATACAGGAAATATAGGACAATTTGAAAAAAGGACAATATAGGACATTTTTTAAGGTTATTTTATAAATATAGGATATATAGGAAATATAAGGACAACTCTCACCCTTTTTATATATACAGGGTGTCCGAAAAGTCTGGAAATGTTCGAATAACTCGAGAAATACATATGAGATTGAAAAACGTAAATATACATGTTAAATATTTTTAAATAAGCTACTCAGTGATACCAAATTTGACCTTCGCAACCGACCCCCTGGGGGTCAGAGGGGGTCCAACTTTGAAATCTTAAATTATAACCTTCATTTTTTATTGCAGATTCGGATTCTACGGACAAAAATACGTAACTTTTGTATTTGATGTTTATTTCGAATCCTCGTTTATCACGGTGTAATTGAGCATATTAAATCGATACATATTTCAGCTTTTCCAACGGGATTTTCCCTATTCGAAACTAATTGGGGAGAATTTATGACACCAAATTCCTCGTCTTTTGCAATAATAGCGTTTCCTGAAAATCACCCGTGCCGATTATTTCGGTAGTGCTACACAGTTAAAAATTTTATCCATTTGCTGTCGCGTCACTCCACAGCTTTTATAGAATATCTCTTTCATGACCTATGAGAATGTTCCATAACACGGTAAAGTACACTGTAAAAAAATTGAACCTTTTGCTGCATCGTCACTCCACCGCTTTTATAGAAAACGATTACTTTACTGTGTTATGGAGCATTCTCATTGGTCACAAAAGAGATATTCTATAATAGCTGTGGAGTGACGCTGCAGCAAATGGGTCAAATTTTTAACAGTGTAGCACTATTGAAATAATCGTCATGGGTGATTTTCAGGAAACGCTATTCCAACAAAAGACGAGGAATTTGACGTCAAAAATTCTGCCCAATCAGTTTTGATTAGGGAAAATCCCGTTGGAAGAGCGGGAATATGTATTGATTTAATATGCTCGATTACACCGTGATAAACGAAGATTTGAAATAAACATCAAATACAAAAGTTACGTATTTTTGTCCGTAGAATCCGAATCTGCAATAAAAAATGGGTGTTATAATTTAAGATTTCAAAGTTGGACTCCCTCTGACCCCCAGGGGGTCGGTTTCGAAGGTCAAATTTGGTATCACAGAGTAGCTTATTTAAAAATATTTAACACATATATTTACGTTTTTCAATCTCATATGTATTTCTCGAGTTATTCGGCCGTTTCCAGACTTTTCGGACACCCTGTATATATGTCAACATTTGAACGGAGGGTGGTTTTGGGGTCTGGGGGTCATGATCGGTGAAAATAAATATACCAAAATTTTCTGGAAGTGTTTTCCTCCGGACGGCTGCAATATGTGGCTTTTTACTTTTTGTAATGAAAGCTACCTAAAAAGATTGAAATTGCTATTCAATATAAGTGCTATCCAAAAAAAATGAGGAAATCTGAACACCTCAATTTGTGTTAAATATAAAAAAATCATATCATATGTATAATTTTAAAATGTTGGGCAAGAGTAACCAGAGCAGCATATGAAAAAAGTATGATATATAAAATACATTAAAAGTGTTTTCACCTCTAATAGTTATTGAAATCAAACACTGAAAATATTTTTATTTATAGAAATATGATAAAAAATTAACATAGTAATTAGAAGATTTATTTAGTAACATAGTAATTAACTAATAGTATTTCCAAAAATATTACATGTGCAAGAGCAATTTCTGGTGGTTGGTTTTAAAATCAGAACTTAGTGAAACCTATCATATTAACGGAAATAGTCACTTTTATATAGATTTAAAAATTAAATCGAACATAAATAATTAATAAAATATTTATAAGAATAATAAACTGTTCAAATTAATCATTGTCATTATTACATTATTAATATTAAGCGGCCACATGCTTACTTTGGCTGATGGTGGGCAGATGGTTTGATTTGTTTCAGCTCAAAACATGTCCTATGTTTTGCTTTGAATATATGGCAATTTATACAAAGTTTTATTATGTAAATTACTTTAAATGGAGTTATTAATAGTATTTTTTTTATATAGAGAGTTGTTTTGTCAGAGATGAATAAAAAAAAAACACTCAAGACAAAGCGATAATTTTTAACAATTCATGCAATTGAAAAAAAATGTCTATTTGAATGGCAAGATTTGGATCTCTATGAGCCTCTTCTTTCCTTGAACATTATTTTATGCTCCCTGGTTAGTTTGATTTATTACCAATCAGAAACCAAGAGTTATAAAAAATTACCTAGTTTAATGTTAAATGTTTTAATAACCACATGAAATTAAATATAAACAGCTACTTAAAAAAAAAAAAAAAATCTTTTAATCTTTGATAATTGCATTAAAAAAATTAATTTGATTTCTTAGTTTTTCACTGAAAAGATTTTTTGCATTATGATCATTATTATTGAAATTATACTTTTAATATAATGGACAAACAAGATGTTCATTACTAGTATGGACCAATTATTTAACTTTCCAATAATAGGACATAGTCTGAAATTTTTTTTCTATTCATATAAAAATAAAACATGCATGTTCTTCAAGAAAACAAAGATATAAATTATTTAAACAAAACCAACTCTTAGCTTTAGATGACAAATAATTATTTTCTCCTCCAATGTAGACCTATTAGTAGTTAACTAAGTGACTACTGAATTGGGTCTCTACATGACTTTCTCTTTTCTTTTACGAAAGGATGGCTATGAATGATATTTTGGTGCGATTCTGCTTTCGTGTAGACAGATATGTCTTGGTAGTAGTACAACTTTATGTCTCTTTATCGTATCTTATTATTGGCTTAAACATCACCTGTTTGGTGACAAATCAATCTTGTTGGTAAGGCGACAGAAATATTTTAGCATAGAGAAAAATCCCCCTGATTTTTGAGTATCTTTTATAAAGTTCCTTGATTTTTCCAGATTGATAAACTTCCTTGATTCTTTGATTTCCAGAATCTGTAGCCACCCTGTATAAATCGCTAGAGAAAATCAAAATTGAAAATGTTTATGTAAGTAAAAGAAAATGATGATTTTTCAAAATTTAACAATTAATTGTATGAAAATTTGATAAGATTAAAAAAGAAATTATAAAAATATATTCTCATTTATATCAACAGAGAGAATGATCCCTAGCAGTTTCATTGGAATCTGAAATAGTCATATTGAAGGTTGAAATTGTTCAATTGATTTGGCATGAAATGGATTTATGTAGAATTCAAAAACACTGAGTAGACTTCAAGAAATTTCCAAAGCAGCATGGGAGAAAATTGACATGACTGTGCTAAGAAAAAGTTAACTGTGATAGAAATTTTGATCCTGATTTTGTAACTAAGAAGCAGTGCTATCCAATAGAGCTATATTTCTTCAAAGAATATGGCATTTATGGACAAAAATTAACAGTGAAAATAGTTTCTGTAAAGTGTGAATGACTTTCTGTATTTTTAAATTTACAGTTTTCAAATACTATGGGACCGTTCAAGTATTACGTAAGCATATTTTTAGTCATTTTGTACCCCCTCCCCCCCTTTGTGAGAAAATATAAGCAAATGCTAGACCCCCTCCCCCCCTTTGCTTATGTAAGATTTTATGACAGTTTATACATCAATACTTCTTGATTTATAAAAAGTTACCAATCCTTTACATTATTAATCCTACATGTAACGCTTACGTAAGAATTGTCGTGACCCCCACCTCACCCTTGTCAGAAAAAATAAGCAGACTCTTGACCCTCCCCTCCCCCTTTAGTGCTTACGTAATACTTGAACGGTCCCTATCTCATTGACAGATGAATGCAAAAATAAGCAATTTTATTGAGAAAACTTGGTGCCAAGCATATTATTTCAAAAAACCAAGAAATCAAGCCTCTACAATTCATGGGGCACAAATTATCTAGAACAAACCAGATTCACTTTGAAAAAGTATTAATTATAGTGCTTGACAGTCAGTGAGTTTAAAAATTACCTTACATATTTATCTTATGCATAAACATATTAAACAACTTAACTATCTATACATGTAAAAATATGACTACATATAAGCACAATAAAATTTCAACTGGGCAATTAGTTAAAATAGTAGAAAAGAATATTTAAAAATCAATCTCAAAAAGTATTATTTACCCTAGGGCTGAATGCAACACCTCTAACGCTGCCTTGATGAAACTTTAAATACTTTGGTGTTCCTTCTTGCTGCATCTTCGTTCTCAAATGCCAGACTTTTACACAAATGCTGAAATCAATATTAAAATCAGACATATATTACAAAGAAATTGTTTTAGTAAAAACATTAATATTTCACAATTAAATTGACTATTGTTAATTGCTAAGCTAGATGGTACAATCACATTTTTCCAATTCAATACCAAAAAATTGCTATTGGCCTACATTAATCAGACTATCAAGAGCCAAAATAAGTTGGCAAATATATCTAATAACACAGGATATAAAGATTTTATATATATATATATATATATATATATATAACAATAATAATAATAAATAAAATCTTGTTGCAAGCTATGGAGTTAAATATATTTCTATATGTAATATTTAAAAAAGTATTAAGAATAATCTCTGTAGCATAACAGCCAGCACATCTGTCTGCTGCACTACAGATCACAAGTTTCACTTCAAGGTTAGGAAGGTTCATTCAATCTTTCATCCCTTTGTGGTGGATAAAATAAATACCAAGTTTGCTTGGGAACTTAACACTAAGGGTCTCATGTTAGGCTGAACATCTGAACAGGGCATATGCTATACAGTACTTCAGAGCATAGGATAAAGTAAGCAAGGTTAGGCACTCTAGGCCCAGATCCTCCTTGGATCATAAAGCCACAGTAATTCATTTATTAAATAAAATTTCTAATTCCAAACATGTTTAAATTACTTGAAAAATACAAAAGATTGGCATCAATATAAATAAAATTCAAAATAAAAATTTGTCTGTGTCTGAATTCTGCATTAAACAATAAAAAATCCTCGCTAGTAAAAATAGATTGTATCCATATCTAACAAAAAAAGTTGTTTTTCATGTCTAATTTGCATGTCTGTATTAATAAAAGAAAGACTACCCTGCAAGTGTTGGCAATGGCTAAGAAAATCTGCTGCAAAATAGATACTTGAAGTCATAAACAATGGCAGGTCAAAATGCACCTGAGGCTCAGGTTTTTTTCGTTTTTCGATAATTAGCCAAAATAAAATTAAAACCCATAAATCATTAAATCACAAACAGTGAGCTTTCTTTTCTTATAACAATCATACCTCTACATAGTTCTTCATACTGATGAAAGCAGAGAGTTCAATTTTTATTCCATTTTGAAATTCGACAACTGGGTCTAGTTGAGTTACAGAAAAAAGAATCATCTTATCTTTCAGATTCCAATGGTATGTTTTGCTACTATTTCAAAAAAACTTTTATTTTTGACCAAAATTCGCTTCAATTTTTCTGAACTTTCAGAATTAAAAAAAAAAAAGTCATCCATTAATATATTCATATTAATCAGGGATGAGATTGACAAAAAAGTAAAAAATCTGAAAACTGCACGAATGACATTTGAGCAATAATACTTATGAATTTCAAGAGGAATAAATATTATAATTGCTATTAAAATTTATATATTACATACAATTTAGTTTTAAGTAAATTAAAAAGAAAGTGCTAGAAAGAATTTAGGCAGAAATTATTTACTTACTGCAGTGAAAGGTCTATTTTACCAAGATACAGAACATTAATAAAACCACTGACGTGAATATTTTTTAATTGTAATTTTAAAAATAGTAGATACTTTTCTTGAAACAACAAATAAAAATAATTGCAACCACATTAATTATATGATAGAACAGAGTTCCTACTCTTAAAAAAAAATAAGTTTTTAAGGAATTAAATTTATCATAATTGATTGTTAAAGGTGCAGCAAACTAACCACAAAGAATGAAGATTTAAGGAAAAATAATAAAAAATGAAATTTTTTAAAGTGTTATTTAAAAGACAAATTAATAAATAACACTACAGAAAACATATTAAAAATTCAGAACATTAAAAAAATTCAGAAAAAAATGAACTATTATATCAAAGTAAAAAGAAAAAAGTAAAAAACTAAGGAAAAAATATAAAATTTCTCCAAAAATTTAATTGGTGAAATTCCTTTAAAAATTGAAGAAAAGTCTGAAGAATTTCATCCCTGATTTATATATATCAGGGTATATATATATATATATGTATTTCTCTGAATCTAATGATATCTCTGGTGCGATAAAATATTATTATTTACTAAAAAAAAAAAAAAAAATCTTGAAGGCATTTCAAGGATTTGCAATTTTTTTTTCCCCTTTTGTACAAGTTTTTTCAAGATAAAGTGTCCCTTCACAGAGATATGTATGTGTTTTGAGTATCATTTTGTGTTTCAAAAAAGTAAGAGAGTGGTGCATACCATGCGCGTAACCAAGGGGGGTGCCCGGGCACCCCCCCACTCGTGCAGATCTAAGATTGATTATTTTAAAAAATCAAAATTTATAAAAGAAAAAAAGAAGAAAAATAAAAGCAAAGTTAGTTCAAATCAGTGGCGCAGCCAGAATTCGGTTCTAGGGGGGGTTTTGAGTTTCTGATAATTATTTTCGCCGATTATTTGAATCACCGGTTAATAGAATCAGTACAATTTAGAATATTCACTGTATAATACTTAAACTAGAAGAGCATCTGTGTGGCAGGAAATCATCATTCTTTTAGCATAATACGTCTCAGAAAAGTGATTTAGTTTAAATAACCAAATTTTATCTAACTAATCCATGTAATGTGCACTTTCAGAGTTTTAAGTACAATTTTTGCCATTTAATTGAATTTCTTTATATAATGAAATCCGATTCAATAATGCAGCGGATTCCGAAATATGCCAAAATGTTTAAATATTAAGTTTGGTTTTTGATTCATATAAGCGGCAATTATAGTGATCTTTCTTAGCTCTGGGAGGGGTTTTAACCCCAAACCCCCCCCTCTGGCTGCGCCACTGGTTCAAATAGTTAATCAAAACTAACAGTCTATGTTTTTGAATGTGATAAAAGAAGAGATACAGATTCTTTTTTTTTCTTTTAAGAAAATTATTTTTATCTTTCTTAAAACTAGAATATTTACTAGAATCTGTATTAATCTCAGTAAGTCAGAAAGTTGGTTTTATAATCCCAATCTGATGTCTTTTGTTTATGTAAGGTTTTTTTTTTTTTTTTACGCTGTTCTTTTTCATGCATGCTTTTGCAATTCCATAAAAAAATTAGCGTAAATTCTCGACAAGGATAGAAACTATTTATAACTTTGCTTTTGTAATCTAAAGTCTAGATAGGAGCAAAAAAAACTGAAAGGAAATACAGATTAGAGATGAGACAGGCTAAGCACGAACCCTTGCCCTCGCCCGAGACGGGTTCGGGCTCATTTTCTCTGAAGCCGGAAAATTTTATTTATTCATGTGTAGAAAAGACTGAAAGAACTTTTCCTACTTAAAATTGCCAACTTATTCCTTGTCAACTCATTTTAATTCTTTTTGTTTATCAAAATGACGGGGAACTGAACGCTTGATTATTTATTTTAGTATTTCATTGCTGTTTCAAATGAAAATTTGTGATAATTACACATTTATGTCTACTGAATTTCCGGCGACGATCAATTTATACAGTGCCAATCAAAACAAACGCAGCAATAAATTTGTTTTTAGTTGAATTTTCTTTAGCAGAAGATATTTTTCAATGGGTCTGTTCTTTTGTTTATTATTTAGTTACATAACGCCAAGATAATATTTTAATCCTTTTTTGGTAGACGAGAATTAGCTGGAGATTTGCAAAATTTTTAACTTTCGATTGTGCACGAATTATAGACATTTTTCATATGAGAATAACTTCAGTGATTATTATAAGTATTTGCCATTATAAACTCTGCTCATGCTGGGGACACTATTCTTTTCGAAGTCACTTTCTTCTGTAAGTACTTATGATTACCTTGTTATTCTGATAGAAAGCAATCAATCAGTGTTTCTACTTTTTCTATAAAAGCATCGGACCTTTAAAATAACAATGTCGATTTTTTTAATTTACGTTGATTTTCAGGTACCTGTCAATCATAGAAGATTGTTATGAGAAAGGAATCGATTATGATGAAAGATGTACACTTTTTACAGAAAATTGAAGAACGTTCTACGATTTGCCAGCTTACAAATAGTAATTTCTGCAAATTTCATACATTTATTTATTAAACACAAACATGCCAATCAAATTTGTTTGTTAAAGGAGGAAAAAATACCAGAATCCTTTTAATTATGAAGTTTATAATATTTTTATTTTATACGGACTGTGATAAGATTGAATTTAAATTTTCATTTAAAAATTATATCTATGTAAGAAGTTTTTAAAAATGAGATATCATTTTTGAAACAATTCTTAAATACCAGACAATTTTGTTTCGTATATTTTTGGTATTGGGCCCAGGCCTTAAAAAATGAGCCCAAACTCATCTCTAATACAGATGTGAAATGATAATTCTACCATGTGATTAGTCTGAAGAACGGAGCGGGTGGGGGGTGGGGAGGTTGTACAAATCTGCTTCCTTTCAAAACGAGAAATAATGCTACGAAAAATTCAAATTAATATGGAGGTTGGTTGGTTCGTTAAAGTTCGTTTTTTGTGGCCATATTTTGACAATCATACGGGCTCAAAATGATGACTTTGATCAAAATGACAGGGGAACTAAAGTCATTTTTATTTATTTTAGTATTTCATTGCTGTTTGAAATGAAAATTTGTGATAATTACCGGCAGTGATGAATTCAGACACTTTTCCCCGGTAGGGACTTCAGTAGCTCCATTGGGGGAATTATACAGTTCTGGGAGGGGGGGGGGAGGGAAATCGTATGTTTCGACCATTGAAAACAAAAAAATTCAAATTTTCCGGGGGGGGGGGGGAGGGAGATTTTAATGCTCCGGAGGGATGTCCCCCCGGGCCACCCCCTGAATTCAATACTGATTACAGATTTATGTTTACGGATATCTTTGTTTTATATCTATCATGTTTTATCTATGTTTATATAACTTTTTCTCATCCATTAGATTCAGTTTTGAGCAACTTCTCATCCTTCTTCACGCAATGAAAAACTGTGTTTGGGTCATTTTTAAAAGAAGTACGATTATCAGGGCCGGCGCCAGACGTGAGGCAAGTGAGGCGGTCGCCTCAGGGCGCAAGCCTAAAGGGCGGCATTTGCCTGGCATATATATTGAACATATAATCCATTATATTTTATTTGTCTAAACTTAAAAAAAAGTGATAGTTTTTTATTTATTTTTTTATTTTTGAATAAAAATCTAGAGTGCATTTTACATAATTACAACCAAGTAATAGCAGAAGCCTTCACAATCTTCATTGTATAACATGAATTAAATCGACACTAAGACATAAATTACAGTAACAACCAAATCCATTCTTTTTTTTTTCTTTTCAAGGATAAGTCATATCAGCAAAATCAGCAAAATTCACAAAGGGCAGACGGTGCCAAACATAAACCAAAACATTTTCCCATAATGTTGCTGCATCATGTATTTCGTTCTTTATTATTTTATTTGTGTTGTTCGTCATTCGATGGTGTAATTCTTTTCATTAATTCATTGTAAAGGACCAGATTTCGGATAGCATGGTTAAACAGATGTTGTGCTAATAGTAATGACGGAGAAAATAGTTCATACTTCAGGTATATATTATGTTTTTTTTTTCTTTTAATTTAAGATGATGATTGCAGATCATTTTGAAAAAAAAAAAGTATTCTTTAAAACATATTTCATTAACATGTTATTAATATTGCCTGATGTCCCACGTAAATCAGCTCCTATTTACGCAGGACACTTGACACGAGGTACTTGTAATACTGTCACTTGCTTAAAAAATTAACCCGCAAAGGGGCGTGCAAAGAGAAAATTGCTCCTGGAACAAAGTTAAAATTTGGCGTCCCCCCTCCCAATTTTTTCTTATGACAGGCCAAAAATGAAGTTGGTAGTATAAATTTGGCGCCCCCTAAACTTCCGCACCCGGGGCGACCGCCCCCTTCGTCCCCCCCCCCTCCTTTCGCACGGTGCTGAACCCGCATAGATAATTAATTTCTGAATGTCCTGCATCTTCATCCGAATGAGGGGATAATTATTTAATATCTTTATAAACCGCCATCCAAAAAACATAAGATCCTGATAAAACGCCACTTTCGACATACAATTTTTTCTGCTTTCTGTAATTTATTGCTTGTATTTAAAACTGAACTCAAATTCAAGCTGGCTACTTTCAGACATACTTTAAATTTCATTTTTGTTATTAAACGTATCAAATTATCAAATGTTCATTTTAGGAAACTATGTAATTTAATTGTTTTTTCCATTTTCGCCTGAAGACAAAATATTTCAGTAAATGCTGTTAAAGTTGGCATCTTGAGCCGAATTTCTGGACGCGACAGTGGAAGAAAGAAAAGAAATGCCGTAAATCGCTAATAACTGTAATTAATTTTTCAGTAAATGAAAAAAAAAATGTTCAATCACTGTACATATCACTTCAATAATTATACCCGCAAATATCATGTTTTTGTGTTTAAAATGGGGTAAGAAAGTTCCTGTTTTATTCAGCAGAGGAAAGTGTTTATTGAGAATCGCCTTAAAACGATATAAAGTAGATTATCCTGAACGGTCGGGACAGAGGCCGATCCTGCTAATGAAAAATCCGGATACTTGTACAATTAAAAAAAAACGGCTATGGTAGTTCTTTACATTTTTTCCAGGCTTAGAACTGAAAATTATAGTAGTTTTCATTTTAGTATGTTTCAAATGGCGTGTTTAGAAGTTATTTTTAGATTTTATTTTATACAAAATTGATATAAATGCATACACTATAGTTATGCATACACTATACGGACAAAAAGGAAAAGTGAGTTGCGATTTTAGACGTTTTGTTAAACATCTAGAAAAATACATGAGGAATTATCCTGAAACTCCAGATGTATAAACAGAATAGTACAGGTCATGCATTTCCGCGAAGATTTTTTCTCAAAACCCCATAGGGGACCGTCAACAGATTGAAAAAGAACAAACATTTTTTGGATAACCCTGTCAAAACAAGTGTAGCAAAAGCGTTCAAACTATAAATTATGATTAAGAGGCTTATTGTTATAAACTGTGTTAATTTTTTATGTGGAGAGCATGTATACTAGTAGAAAAAATAAAATTTTGCACTAAAACAGTCACATTTTTTGCCACGTTTTTTGCTTATAGTTTGCTGAGTTCTTAATATAAAAGAATTTTCTTTTCCGAAAATATTACAAACAACATTGTACACAATACCATGTCACCAGAATTTAAAAATTATAAGAATTGTATGAAAAATGAACAGGTTTACTAAATAATGTTTCACTGTGCATGCGCTAATGCAATCAAAATGTAATGTACATAAGGGACTGCGCATATATAACATTATCAGTTTTATATAATTTTGGATCCCCCCCCCCCCTTCAGATATATATCATCATCTTTCGCCCTCCCCCTCCCTCCATAAAGATATCGTTACCGAAGTCTAAAAATTATTTATATTTTTAGAATTTATTTCTTTTGTTTGGAGTGCTATACAAAACTGATTACATTTATTTTACGCATGCTTAAGTGATTAAAGAAAGAGAAGTCAATAAAATATCACTTTATATCATGTAACATTTAAAAGAAATTGATGTAATTAAATATTTTATAATACCTTTTTGTTACATAATGCATTCAACAGTAATAAAGTCTTGTTGCGCTTGCCCAGCACGAAAAAAGGGGTGGTGAAATAGAAATTCGTATCGACAAAACAAGCTGACAACATTCTTTCTCTTTTATTTATTAATAAACACAAACTTCATTTTAAAAATTCTCTACAAATGGTTTCTCGAACAGTGATTGTTATATATGCATGCATACATGAAGAAGAAAAGGAATCTAGGGGTATACCATATTTTCGAATTAAATATTTTTACAATAATTTGCTGATTTTAATAAAAACATCGTATTTTCATACAAATAGATAACAGACTAAAAAACGATGGCATATTGTTTTGAACCAAAAACAGCATGTTGCTAATAAAAAAAGAAAATTTTGATTGAATCAAAAATGGTATAGCTATCAAAAGACACCCCCCCCCTTTCCCGTGAAATGATAAAATTATATTTACACAGCCCCTAATGTGTTATAGAACAACTTCTGTGAAAGTCTCAAAAACATTAGGTTGACTATGGACCTTATGCACACAAGCTGAGTTCGAGGCTAAAATTCGTCTGCTGGCGGTATTTACTGGCGGTGTTTAGCATAGCAGTCTATGGAGTGCAACTTATTAATGCTTGTTTGTTAGAAATACCGGGAAAAAATTCTTTGTTGAAGCAGCATATACTTAATATATTATAATATAAATTCAAAATTGTTGTTCTGCTTTCAAGAAAATTCTTTAAATTTGTAAATTTTCTGTTAAAATGCATCCAGAAAGGCTGAAATCGTCTGCTAGCGATGTTTGCGCCTGCGCATTCAGGCATTCTGGCGGTGCGGTGACTAGAATAACAGGTTAGCATACCGCCAGCTCTGGCATGTGACGTCACGTGCATAAGGTCCATTCTGAAACTTATTGTTGAAAGAAGCTCAAAATCAGCTGTTCCCAAAATGAAGCAAAAATATGAGGGGCTGTATCCATATATCCATTGATTAGTGTTAATATAGCGTGCACAATATTGCAAGTACTATATTACTTACCCATCAAACGTAGTATAGGGTAAATCTTGCAATCGTTATGAAAATCGATTTTTTTTTTTTTTTTTTGATGGATTTACACTTTTCAGATACTGGAAAACATATTTCTAGAAAAAAAATTGTCGTCCGTCCGTCTGTGTGTCTGTAAACGCTCTATATCTCGAACAAATTGAGATAGAGACTTGAAATGTTTTATGTATTTAGTATATAAGAATGGGACGAAGTCTATCTATTATTAGTAAACTTGGTTATCCGAAACTATTTTTTTCGGACTCTCGAAAAATTCGTTCTGCTGAAAGATATAGAAAAATTTTTCGACTTTTTTTATTTTAAGGAGAAGGAGTGGACGTGAAAGGCAATTCAATAAAACAAATTTTGCATAAAAAACAAAGTCGATCGAATTATTAGTTGCCGAGATATTTATAATTCTGTTTTCCATATTTTTCGATTTTTCATGACCTTGTATTTCATTCAAATTCAAAGATATATTTTAATTAAAAATGAGACGCTTAATCCGACGCAGTAAACTGTTAGTTAATAGGATTATTATTTTTGGAGTTATAGGGATGTTTCTTTTATGCAATTCGGTACTATTTGAGTAGTTTGGCGTTTTATGTAATTTGTCGAAATTGGTTCGTTAGCAATTCAGTTGTAGAGCATTACTATGTATATTAAAAATATTTAAATATAAGTTTAAATTATGTTTTGGAATTGCAATCCATTTTATAAACAGTTTACACATGTGTCATTTTCATATATTATATTATACAGATCCATGATGGGTAAGTATTACGATGGTCCCCAACGACTAGTTTTATAGTTGTATTTTATTATAAGTTGATGTTGATTAAGTTTTGTTGTAAATAGCCGAACAAACACCAGGCGCTGCTAAGTCACATTTTTCCCGATTTCCGCCATAGCTATATCTCACGAATTTATGCACCGAATTTTATCAATCTTCATATTCTGTTAAACTTTGACATACATAGATAGTTATTATGCTTTGGTGCAAATCGCTGAATAGAGGCGCTGCTATGTCACAGTTTTCCCTATTTCGGCGTTAGTTATATCTTAAGCATTGATGCATGAAATTTTGTATGAACTTATAATCTGCTAAACCTTGACCTAGATGCTGATTACTTTTTGGTGTAAAAAGCCGAACAAGTGGCGCTCTGTGCCGCATTTTTTCGAGATTTCCGCGACAGTTATATCTCAAGAACTAATACACAGAATTTCATCAAACTTAATATTCTGTTAGACCTTGCTATAAATATATTCTGATTAAATTTTGGCGTAAATTCTACAGCAGATAATGCTATTTTCCCGCATTTTCCCGATTTCCACAATATCTCAAGAACTAATGCAAGGAACTTCACCAAACTTCTCAGTCTGTTAGAGTATGAGATAAATGAATGTTGATTATGTTCCGGATAAATTACTTGATTATGTTTTGGTTAAATCGATCAGCATGATATAGCGCTACTTTGCCGCTTTTTTTCAGATTCACATGATATATATCTTAAAGAACTAGAGCTCGGAATTCCATTAAACTTCATAATCTGCTAAACCTTAACATATATAGATGCTGATTGTGTTTTAGTGTAAATAACCAAACAGCTGGGTCTGGTTTGTCTTATTTTTTCGCAATTTCCGCAATAGTTATTTCTCAAAAACTAATGTACAGAATCTCATGAAACTTAATATTTTGAGAGTAATTTATGAGATTTATAATTTATGAGATAAATAGATTCTGATTAAGTTTGACGTAAATTGTCCAACAAGATAACGCTACTACACCACATTTTTTGCGATTTTTGAAATAACTATGTCTCATTATTTCATAAATAGGACATTTTTATAACAAGTGCTGTATTAGAAACATGTTAAAATTACTTTTTTTATAATGTTTCAAACAATACGCTTTCGTCTCATTAGTAATATATTTATAAAATCTATATATTTTTTAATGATTAATGAACGAAATTTGATGAAATTCCGTACATTATTTCTTTATATATATATATAATGGAAATCTGGGAAAATGCGGCATAAAAGCGCCACTTGCTAACCGATTTATGCCAAAACATAATCAGCGTTTATTTATCTCAAAGTCTAACAGACTAAGATGTTTGATAAAATTCCGTGCATTGGTTTGTGAGGTACACTGTTAAAAATAAATCTGTGAATTCACGGTGAAACTACCGGCAGCAAAGTAGCCAAACTTTTACCGTTTCGTTAGTAGATTTTTCGTTGTGGGAAATACAAGAAGGGAAAACTCCGTTTGAAGAATCAGTAACTTTCCGTTACAAAGTTTGATTTTTAATAATAATAATTTGATATAATTTTTAAAATTAATGAATCGACTAATCGTCAAGGAATTCGAAATTACCGAGTGATTTTAAGCTGCTATGTTATTCTACTTGATTATTACTTAGTTCACGCCGTTCTGAGGATCGAACTCGGGACCTTTAGATTGCGGAACAAATCTTTACGAACTGAGCCAAAGCTGCTGATACTGGGTTGTACAAAGTATGTCTTTTATGAGTTAGTGGTAAAATCTCTTGTGCTTTTTAAAGATTTCCTTTCAAATATATTCCTTAGAATATTTGTAAATGGTTTATTTTATTTTATTTTAGACTGATGCATAATACTTGTTATTTTTTAAAATCAATTTTAATTTTTTAAATAGTTTAAATTTAAAAAAATCACTGTTTAAAACCACTGTTTTTTTTTTTTTTTTTTTTTGAATGAATGAATGAATGAATGAAAAAGTTTTTATTAACAATTTTTTTACAAAAAAATATAGACAATTTTTTGAAATTATCGTACACTATTTATTTATTTATTTTTGACTAATAAATTAAAATATTTTTAATAAGAAATAAGAGAAAAGTAAACAGAAAAAATGTAACTTAAAAGGGATTTTTTATGTTTTCGTTATTCCATGGTGCCAGTGGGATCCGAACCCATAATCTGCGCCTCAGGCGATTAGAGGTAAGGTGAATTAACTACTCGACCATGAAACCCCATACGAAACGGTGTGTCTCTGTGTTTTGTTTTTATTTCCATGCGTTCCGTTATTTAAAGGAAATATGGTGGAATTTTGTGATTTGTAACGGAAAATGCCTTTTTGTTGTGAAAAGGGACCTTTTCTGTAAAATTCAGGAAAAAAATTTTCGTGAACTTCAGAATTTTTTTAACAGTGTATAGTTATTGCAGAAATCGAGAAAAATGCGGCAAAATAGCATTATGTGTTGGATATTAATACCAAATTCTATTCAGAATTTATTTATTACAAGGTCTAACAGAATACTGAGTTTGTGAAATCATCAGAATTAAAATTATTATATTAAATATAATTATCAGAATTTTTCTAAACAAGTTTTCACACAGTCATCGGGCAAGTATATCAGACAAAACCGAGTTAAAACTATAAAATAATAGAAATTTAAGAATCACGGGTCCGGGCAACGCCGGGCGGAACTAGTATATATATATAATGTTTACATGTATGAAAAAGTATAACAGTTCATCAGGTTTGAATTCATAGCTATTTATATCATATGAGAACAAATCTCACTTTATGAAACCCAAATTGCGTCAATCTTTAAAAGAGAAAAATCAAAGGCCTCCTATACTGTAAAAGTACCCAAAAATATTCATTGAGGTAGCAGTTTTTTTAATTTAGTTTAATTATTAGTAATCGTGTTTTATAAATCAATCATCAATAATTTATGAATTTTTTTTAGAATGAGTGATTTAAAATGGAAGGAAGATAGTGTTATATCATATGAAAAACTAGTGGAACCAGAGAGAAAAGTAGAGCTCGATCTAAAAAAAATGTTACAGTAAAAATTGGGAAATATTTTCAATCTAAAAATGTGCGTAGAAAAGAAACTGAATCAGATGATCTGTAAAGCTCATGAAATAATCCAAATTTTTATTGAAATTGGTGGTGATGGAAGCTGTTAAAACATAACAAACGTAAGCTACATTTTACTTCGGTGACACTAGCAATACAGTGCAGAATCCAAAAATATTCATTTTTTTTTTTTTTTTTTTTTTTTTTAAATTGTAGTAAGGAGTCTAGAAACTTTAAATTTCGTGTGGTAGTTACTTACAAAATATAAATGTCTTCTAAGAGCTGTCAAGAGTAAAATTGAAATTAAAAGTTGCGAAGAGAAGGGGCGGTGCGAAAAACGATCTAAAAAATTCGTAAATTACGAGTTCTGTGCAAGCTCAGGAAGCAATAAACTGATTATAAAATTGATAGTTTCGAATCAACAGTGACACTCTCTGATCCTACATAGATCATTCTCATAAGCTTCTATGTTCTATGCCAGTACTGCTACCTCCTGGGGTAAGCAGAAACAATATTCTATAAAAGCCTTTAAAAACTTTTTAAATTACGTTTCTTTGGTATATTGAAAAATATCAAACCGATTTCAAAATTAACATTTGCAAATTAATGGTGACCGTCCTTTCTCTAACGTAGACATTTTATGGTAATACCACTACCTCTCGAGAGATGGATCCTTGGAAAAGAAACTTTGATTCTGATTGATGATTAATTTAAAAATGTAAATGCATACGAAGATTGTTTCTAAAAAGGAATAATCACATGAAAACCGAAAAGAATGTATGGATTGAGCATAAAAGTTTAAAAATATTTTCTAAATTATCGTTTATTTAAAATTACCTTTAATTCTTCGTATTATTTTAAATCTCATTTCGGAATAATGCTTGTAAAAATGAAATTTAGTCAAGTTGTGGATTAAATGGAAGTTTTTGAATTATTCTTTAATACATTATTACTTCTAATGAAAATCAGATATACAAGTATCACTTGGCATACTTCAACTATTTATGCGAGCAAAGCCGCGGGTTTTGCTAGTATATTATATTTATGCAAATAAATTGTAATTATTATATTAATGTACTTATTTTTAAAAAAAGTATGAGTAGTCGTAAGAAGAAAAAAATGATGACGTCATAGGGGCGGCAAAATAAGGCTCGCCTCAGGCGGCGAAATGTTTAGCGCCGGCCCTGACGATTATACCTTCCGCAAATAAAAACTTGTCTAAAACGGAAATTTGACAGGTTTTATAGGGTTCCGTTTTATCAGGTTTTAGTACGTAAAATATTATTTGTACCCAACGTGTTCAAGTTAAAAAATTTGGGCACCCCCCCCTTGTTCAAAAGGATGGTTACTGTGCCTTTAAAATTACACTTATTTATTTTTATTACAATAGAAAATTTTTAATGTAAAATTTTAGAATATATCTAGAATTGTGCCTTTTTCAATTTTATCACATATATTTGTCACATAAAAGTACATTGATCATAAAAACAATGATATATTAATGTAAAAACTTTCATAATAGTAGTATACAGCAATATGGAAATAATCATTAACTAAATGTGAAAAAGCACATTAAATAAATTTGCTTATTAACTTTTACAAAGTATAATTCTTGGAATTTTTATTTAACAAATGAAGAATTAAAAAAAATAATAATAAATAAAATTAAAAAAAAAAAACAGAATAAAGATTGCATTTAAAACACTTAAATTCAAAAATAAAACAGGACTATATACAGGGTTCGTGATTTTTTAAAAAATTTTTAATAAAAAAAAAAAAAAAAAAAAAAAAAAAAAAAAAATCGCTTTTTTTGATTTAAATTGGATTTTTTTTTATTTAAATCAGATTTTTTATTTTATTTTTTTAAACTCACACAGTATTATTGTTTTTACATGACTTTTCTTTTAATTTATAAAATATAAATTATAAATACATCAATATATATTATTAATGTTACACAATTTACATAAATGATTCAAAGGTAAAATTTTAGGCTATGGAAAAATCTTTATTACATAAAATGAATGGAAAAGTACAAATCAGATGTCAAAAATCAATTCAACCTTCAGTATTTTAGTTAAAATAAACATAACTGCAACACATAAAAATTTTAAACAAATTTGAAAGTTAATTGTAAACTAAGTTATTAACCCAGTGGCAGAACTATTTTCAAATGTCTGCAATGCTTATAATATTTTCAAAAATAGTCTGCAAGATGCAATGTATTATATAAATATATTCTTTGTGCTATTGTAGTGATAATTAATTATGGAAACAGGCATGTGTCTGTATGTTTAAACTATTTCCAACATTTACAAAAAAAAACAGAAAAATCCATTTATGGCAATATTTTTTTTTTTTTTTCGCGCCTCTGACGAAATATGCGTTTTTTTGTTATCTTTTTGTGAAATTTGCGTTTTTTTTCGCGATCTTTTGACGAAATTTGCAAATTTTTTTTTCTGAATTTTTGGCAAAATTTGCCTTTATATCGAGATTTTATGATAAAATTCACCTTTTTTTGCAATCTTTTGACGAAATATGTTATTTTTCAGGATTTTTTTGACAAAATTTGCCGTTTTTTGATATTTTTTTAACGAAATCGGCTGTTTTTACGAGATTTCGACAAAATTAGCCATTTTTTCGCAATTTTTTGTTGAAATGTGTCATTTTTTGCGGGATTTTTTGACGAAATTTACAATTTTAAGTGTTTTTTAACGAAATTTGCCGTTCTTAGCAATGTTATGATGAAATTGTCGTTTCTTTCACGAGTCTTTGAAGAAATTCGGACTTTTTCGGGATTTTCTGACGAAATTAGTCTTTTTTGTGATTTTAAAAAGAAATTTGCCATTTTTTCTTGATGCTTTGATGATATTTAATTTTCTTCCGTGGCATATAATTATTTCTTCTCGCGATCTTTGGTCGAAATTCGGCCTGATTCCGTTATATTTTGACAAAATTAAGCATCCACGGGACGTATAAGAGCTATTTTTTACGTCTTATTACCAATTTTTTGCGTAATTTACGTGCTATCCGTGGCATCGCAGAGTGTGCAGGTGTCCTTAAAAGTCTGCAACGCCCGTCGCTGTTTCGCGTACATTCTGTCACGGGGGTTATTAAATTTTGTTAAACGGCTGGTATACAGAAAAACGAGTTTAGCAACTTTATGAATCTATTTCTACTTTTCAAAAATGTACTAAACAAACGGCAGAAAACATTCGTTCCATTGAAGTAGATGAAGTTATTGCAGTAAAACGCTAGTTGATTATGAATTCTATAAGTTTTTGAGTATCAGGCTCTTCAAAAACTGTAACAAATACCTTACCTTCCACCATTCTAAAAAGGCTGAGATCTAGTATGTTAGATTCAAAAGAAAAATCATTGAATGGTTCAGATTTGGGTCAAACTTTAATATAATAGGCATCACTAACGTGGAGCACTCAGTCATATAGTTTTATTTCATCAGTTTTTCAAAATACTAATAAGTAAATATTCCAATATTTAATATATTTCTGCTTAGATTTCTTTACTGTTGCAAGATTATTTTGAAAGCATTTTCTTCTAAACTTTACATTGTATTTTACATTTTGACAAAGACTGAGCTTTGTTTCTAAAAGCTGTTTAATTATCTGTATTATACAAAACTAAATTACATCAATGTACATTAATATGTTTGTTTACATCTTAAATTTATTGAAAAATAATTGTAAAAAAAAGTTGATTTAAATCAATGATTTTAAAAAAATCAATTCATTTAAATCATGATTAAAATCAAGCTGATCTAAATCAACGAACCCTGATTGATAATTTTCAGGGTTTTTAACTTCATATCAATTATTTTCAGGGTTTTTCAATCTGAGTCGCAATAACCCTTGCTAAAATCACCAATTATATAGATTGTATCAATTGTTACTAATTTATGACTGATTATAAATGAAGCTGCTGGTATTTGCAATATGTCTGAATTTTATGAATAACAAAAGGATGGAGATGGACCATGAGGATGAAGGAAGTTTATTTTGATTTCTTCTGTGTCATTATTTACATCAAGAACAAGTCCTACCCACCACTGATAATCATAAATACATATTACAAACCCATTTTATTTCATGCAGCTTAAGTTCGCCTTGTTCTTTGTTACTCTTATTTCCTTCTCTGTTGCAGAATTCAAATATATTTTACACCAAAGTTTATTACTAGTGCTTGGTATGAAATCATGTAACTTTTGGGTGCCAGGGACAACAGGAGAAGGCAGGAAACGCTGCTGCAACAAATTATTTTCTTCCTCTAACTGCAAGGAAGTAAAATAAGCAAATTGTATGCCTGTAATATTTGCTGTTGTCCATTCAAATAATTAACAAGCTTTCATTATTTGGTCAGTGTATGTGAGTTGTAAGCTAGTTCAGGCTGCCAATCTATCTTTTTACAGTTCCACTAATGCCATTACACATTCTTTTTCCATGAGCTGCAGCAAAGAAATGCCATTCTGCTTGCATTCCAAAGTCTTTTACATGACAACACAAGTTCAATTTTTTTTTCTGATTTTTGTAATGGGGCATTACAAATACCCTGCATTACCAGAAAAATACATAAGTTTTTGAAGGGTTTCATTGAATTTTTGCTCTAGAAATTTAATCAAATGTTTTTTATACAAATGAACAGCTATTGTATCATGACAAAGAGAGTCAGATATTATAACAAAGTTAATATTGTCTATGCTTTGATTACTGTGTCCTTTATTATAATATACTAGTATATAATCCCGTCAAAAATGACGGAATTTTTACTTGCATTTCATTTTCATAATACTTCATACAAACAAACAGAATGAAGATTTTATTATTGAAGAGTTTGTATTGTAGAAAAGCACATTTTTAAGATAGCAATAAATTTCTACAAATACAAATAATAAAACCTTTTTTTTTTTAAATTTTTATGGCGATCACTTAAATATTTAAAAATTTTTCTCCTATAATAAAAGGAGGCTAAGGAGGGGGGGGGGGGCGGAGCCCCCCCCCCATGACATAGTGTAAATTATTTTCTTTTATATTTACACAAATGCAATTTTTCAGAAGTTTTGAAAGTGATCGCTGTATTTGAAAACGGGTTTCTCATGCAGTTTCAGTTTGCCGATCATTTTCGGAAACGGCTTTTTGGGCAAAAAAAAAAAAAAAAAAAAAAAAAAAACAAGATGAATGTAGATTCTACCATTGCAGAATTCAGTTTCGCCTCCGATTAGAAAAAAAAAAAATAGATAGAAGTTTTTTAGAAGGGCGACCCCGTTTAGATTGCAATGAACTAACTTCATTTTTCTTGTGTTTATCAATATCATAGCAAACAGAACGGCGTGAAATACCCAATTGAATAGCAATTTCTCTATGAGACATTGAAATTGCGGAAAAATAAAGAGATACAATTTGACGTGCTACTTCTTCATTGAATAGGTTCATCAAAAACGGATTTTTTCTTTAGTTTAAACGCTTTTTTACAGACTCTGAGTAAAAGGAAATGCAATTTAACAAAAAAACGAATGGAATCCCATCGAATTCGACGAATGAAATGTTTAAAAGACCCGATCGATTTGGTTTAAAAAAAAGCAAAAGTAATCACATTATTGAATCAATATATAATAAATATATTTACAAAGTAAATGTCAAATTTGCCAGTTACAATTTTGCATGCAAATATTCGCACAAGTACAGTTAAAATTGTAATATGAGTGCCGGCGAAATTCAGAAATTTTATTTTATATGCACTCACAGAAAAATAGCTTTATTAAAAAAAGTAATATCGGGTACTACTAGGTTATCCCATCAACCTAAAAATTATCGCCAAACTATAAGGTTAAATGCCAATAATGGATGATCGTGAATGTCACATTCAATGACATTAAATACAATTCATGTGTTTAAAATGTCATTAAGTGATTTTTATTTCGACTTTTTATTAATATTTTTATTAATATTCTACTGATTATTTATTTTTTCGTTATTTAAAATAAAAATTATGTCAATACGTATAATTTGGTGAAATTGGTCGACGGGATAACAGAGTAGTACCTAATATCGTTATGAGTAAAAATACGATGTTTTAAATAGTGACGTCATTTTCTCTTCAAATGTTCTTTAAAAGTTACTTACTGTTTATGAAAAAAGCATCCATAATAATATTGTAATTCCCATTTATCTGGTTGCTGAATGACATAATTTTCCTCATTTGAAATTTCTCTTATTTTGAATTAGACATTAATTTTTATCATATATTATTTTCTGTCATTTTATTTACATTATTAATATTATTTCTCAGTAAATATATTTTTTTTAACTCAATTAGTGCATAATTATACGCAATCATTTTAGAAAATAAATTTTTATTATCGAGAGAGAAGCTAAACTGTGTTGCCACCATTTTGAAGGAATGTCATGAAAAAGCTTTTAAAATTAAAAATAAACTATAAAAATGGAAATAAATTAAAAAGTAATTAAAATGGGCACTACTACAAATAAATAGCTTTCATTTAAAAAAATAATTATCAAAATCGGTTGACTAGAAAATTCAGGGCTGATGACACGACATTTTTAGCTTGTCTGAAAGAAATAGCCTCGGAGGCTAAAAAAAAAAAAAAAAAAAAAAAAAAAATCGCTAAGTTTATGGTGCACATCTATAAGTCATCTGTTCCATATCATGCACTAAATATATTAATTACATCAAAGCAGATAAAATATTTCATAATACTTCATGCAAACAAACAGAATGAAGATTTTATTACTAAAGAGTTTGTATTGTAGAAAAGTACATTTTAAAGATAGCAATAAATTTCTACAAATACAAATAATAAAAATTATTTTTTTTTTAAATTTGATTTTTAGTTTTTGAACAAATTTTAATTTCAAAATCAAAAGCAGTATTTATTACAACAATAATAAGAATTTGCAAAATAAAACATAATTAGTAGCAAAATAATTCATTTTGGAATATGGCGATCACTTAAATATTTTATATTTTTTCTCCTGAAAAAAATAAATAAATAAATAAATAAAAATAAAAAAACGGGGGCTTTAAGGGGGCTGCGTGACATAGTGTAAATTATTCATTTTTTATATTTACAAAAATGCAATTTTTCAGGAGTTTTGAAAGTGATCGCTGTATTTGAAAACGGGTTTCCCATGCAGTTTCAGTTTGCCAATCGTTTTCGGAAACGGCTTTTTGGGTGCAAAAAAAAATCGCTAATTTTATGGTGCACGTCTATAAGTCATCTTACCATGCACTAAATATATTAATTACATCAAAGCAGATAAAATTTTGATTTAAGAGGATGTGGCAAGCATAATTTTCAATTATACTAATGCAACTATGATATTATGTGATATATCCATTACAACTTGAAGGGGGGTGTCGGACGCTCCTCTCAGTCCACCAAACTTCAAAGAATGCCCTAGGTAGTTTTAGCTGCCACCACCGATATTAATGGGTGATATCGGTCACCTGCTGTGAGGATTGTGTAAAATAACACTGACGCTGTTAATGAACTGAACTAACAGTTTATTTAAGATATAGATAGGTACACAAGAAACAATATTTACAACTATTTACAATTACAACTCGGATATAGATGATCTGGTTCAACATTAAATTAACTACAATAAACGTTGGTTGTGTACCGTTCAACTTATACTTTCTTCCTCACACTCAACGCACGTTAGATACGCTTTATCAGAGATTACTGCAGAATCTCAATACACAAGGGTACTAGGCCTCACTTCTCGGCCTATAACACTATCCACTGGGACGCCTTGTCCCACGCTCAAAATATACACTATCCAACAGGAACACAAATCCTGAGCGACCTATCGGTCTCAACGCCAAGCGAGAACTGTCTAACCTCTCCGACCAGAGTTGACCTTGTCAGAGATCTTCCTTCCCCCAGCAGGGCCTCTTAGAGTTCCTCCATTGGTTCAATTCCGCATACCAACCTTGAGTCATCACCTCTACTATTTACACATCACTTAAATACTAAATGACAGCTGAGCCATGCCCCGCGGCCATCACTTTCATTCATCAACGAGTGCGTCATCTGCACACCTGTGTCAACATCTGTCATTCGTTATTATAGAAAAGAAAGAAAGGTATTTCGAGCTTCATGGATACACAACCCACAATACATAAAATATTCAGATAAGGAAATGTTATTCCTTTCTAATTCAGGGCAGATGTCTTCTAGGAACCTGACACCCCCCACCTTAGCGGAAAATATGCCTCTTAGGGGATAATTTTCCCCAAACATATAATAATATTACGGAAGAGTTCAATAGTCTCTTTGCAGATTTCTTCATTCTAAATATTACATAGGCATTTTCAGGTGTCTGAACATTCTCTACTGACATCTCTACTGAACCTTATACTAATACTACTATTGCATAAACAATACACATGCTAATTTACTATCATAAACACAAAACTTAAAAAAAAATATTTACACAAACACAAAAAAAAATTAGACATGTGATGACATCCTTTAAGGTTGTCTACTATTTTGACATTGATACTGATGGGCTAGTAACTGGTTGTTCTTCCCAGCTCTTTCTCTGTAGCCTCGAAATTGCATCAGCATTCAAATGTTGAACTCCGGGACGATGAGAAATGCTCAGGTTCCAGCGTTGCAAGGCTAGAGCCCACCTAGTGAGTTTGGGCGACCTTGGGGTTGTTTCCGTGAGAAATTTTAATGGATTATGATCGGTAATGACCTCAATTTGAGATCCATAAGTCCACTTTTCAAACTTCCGCAACCCGAAGAGAACACTCCAAGCCTCTTTCTCTATACTCGGCCAAGCACGCTGAGCCCCTGACAATTTCTGACTGGCAAAAGCTATAGGTTTAAACTGACCTTTTTCATCTTTTTGAGTAAGACAACATCCTACTGCAAGGTCGGAAGCATCGGCGTGAAGCTGATATTCCCGGCCTACGATAGGTGTAGCCAAACTCGTCACTTTACACAACTCATCTTTAAGAGTATTAAATGCTTTTTCTGCCCTTTCATCCCATGGTACAGTATTTTTGACATTTCCTTTGGTTAATTCGGTTAAAGGTATAGCTATCTCAGCATAATTTGGAATATAAGATCGGTAGAATCCCATTAATCCCAAAACTGATCTAACTTCCTTTTTAGTCTTTGGTCTCTTTAAGTCCCTTATTGCTCCGATTTTCTCCTCATCAGGTGCATGAGTTCCACCCCCAATAACATGACCTAAAAACTTAGTCAATTTCTCTCCAAATTTACATTTGTCTAGTCTAATCGTAAAATTTCTATTTTTCAACTCTTCAATGACAGCCCTGACATGCTCACAATGCTCTTCCCAGGTATCGGAGAAAATGATGACATCATCAATATATGCTTCTGCATACCTCCGATGACCTTGGAGAACCTCATTCATGTCTTTTTGAAACGTAGCAGCAGCCCCTGATAATCCAAAAGGCATTGTACACCACTGATAAGTTCCGTTATGCGTCGTAAAAGCTGTCAGAGGTTTACAATCCTCAGCCATTTTAATTTGCCAATAACCCCTCAATAAATCTATTGAAGATAAATATTTAGCCGCCCCTGCGGTATACATAATTTCTTGGGAATCTTTCATCGGGAAAGTGGGAACCTGCGTTACAGAATTTAAAGCTCTGCAATCAATACACATTCTGACAGTTGCATCTTTTTTCGCAACGCAAACAACTGGATGGCTAATTTCAGCATTCGACGGTTCGATTAGATTTAATTCTAATAACTCCTGAATCTGCCTATCCACTTCCTCTTTATAAGCTACCGGCACGCTATATAACATTGGTTTTTTCCTTTCTACACCCGGTTTCAGATCAATACGATGTTCCCCTACTTCCGCTGGTCGTACAGGACCCATAAACACTTCTTTATTTTCCCTCAAAATGGACTTTAAATCTTTGACTTGACTATTAGATAGCCCTTTTATTTCAAACCTCTCAATATCCCGTTCTATCTCTTGATCCCGGTTCAAAATAGGAATTTCCCCAACTTCTCCAAATTCCTCATCACCTTCAAAAACAATATTAACTATATTACATTCAGCGATAAATTCTCTTATCTTATTTTGGTGCACATGCTTCCTACTCCCGTCGGCTAACTCAACAAAAAACGAATGCTGGTTTCGTTTTTCTACAATAGTTGCCGGCCCTTGCCACCTAGAATATAACTTATTAGTCGAATCGGGGATTAACAGTATAACTTTATCGCCTACCTCAAACGTTTTTTCTTTTGACCTTAAATTATAATGATACGCCATTCTATTTTGTTGAACCTCAGATGACAATTTTGCCTCATTTGCGGCTCTTTCTAAGCGGTTCTTAAGTTTATCCAAGTACTCATGAATCGGCGTAGTATCTAACTGCGCTCCCTTATTTTCTCCTGCCCATGACGACTTAAGAATCGATAACGGACCCTCCGGCGCTCTACCATATAATAACTGGAAAGGTGCGATTCCCGTCATAGAATTTGGGACTTCCCTATACGCCCATAATATAAATGGTATTTGTTCATGCCATTTTTTTCCTTCTTCCCTAATCGTATGATGTAGCATACGTTTAAGAGTCTGATTAAATCGTTCCACAAGTCCGTTGGACTGTGGATACTGTGGAGTCGAAAATCTTGGACTAGCACCTAACCTTTTCTCAAATTCTTTCGTTAAGTCGGCAGTAAAATTGGTTCCATTGTCGCAGGCAATTACATTAGGAATTCCTGTTCTCATAAATATTTGAAGTAACGCCTCACACGCGGTTTTAGCAGTTAAACTTTTTAGAGGGATCGCATCCGCCCATCTGGTATGCTGATCAATTAAAGTCAGTATATACCGATGCTCTTGTGAACTTTTAGGATCAATAGGCCCAATTAAATCAACATTAACAACCTGAAATGGAAGTTCCGGCCGCGACACTGGGGAAATAGGAGCTCTATCATTTACTTTAACCCCTCTAGTCAATTGGCACTCTAAACATGATTCACAAAACTGTTTAGCTTCTTTTGCCATTCCCTCCCAATAAAAAGAATACCTTATTCTCTGCAACGTTTTCTTGGCTGCATGATGCCCTCCAAATACCGATGAATGCGCTAATTTTAAGATTTCTTCCCTTCTTACCTTGGGTACTACTAATTGCGCTATAGTTTCGCCTAACAGTTTCTCTTTATGATACAATAATCCGTTTACAATATAATAATCCCCTTTTTCCTTTTTAGCTAATTCCCAAGCTTTCTCTAATTCTTTACATTCCAACTGGGATTTCTTAAACATATCTGAGTTACTAACCATAGATTCATTATTTTCCTCCGTTTCAGTTTTTTCTGGATCCTGACTTTGTACATTTTGCGATCTCGCGTCTATTACGTAAACATTACAGCTATCGTTACTTACATCTTCCTTTTCATTCGAGTTATCAATAATAATTTCGGAACTTTTTAATTCTTCGGACTCTATCAATGGCTCCTCAAGATTGACACCTGACAACTCATTAATCACCTCGGGATGTAAAATTACTTGCTCATTAATATTATCAGTTACTGCGCAAAGTACTTCCTGATGAATAATATTAGTTTGCCCGAATTGCGGAATAGCTAGCGGTAGTTTAACTAATGGTGATTTAACAGCTTCACCAAATAACCCTTGTAAATAAATACTACCCGCTCCCTTTAATTTCTCTTCCGGTACTAAATCTTTATGAACAACACTAATCTCACATCCAGAATCAACCAATCCCTTTGCTTTTTGCCCATTAACACTAACTTCAATTTTCTCAAGTTTATTTAATTTCTCACCAATAACATTAGTTTTCTGCTCGGCCTTTGCCGATATTCTAGCCACAATAGCCCCATTAGGTAACTCTTGATTTTCTTTCACCATAATCTTATGAACACCTGCTTTCTGGTCTCGCCCTTTATTGCCATTATTAGTTCCCTCATTACCCACTTTATTACAAAAACGTTGGTAATGACCTCTCAAACCACACTTAAAACATTTAGGCCCTGAAGCATCATTCATCTTCTTAAACTCTGTTTTCCTATCCGGAAAAGAATTACACTCATTACTACCATTTTGCCTCCAACTACCACTAAATTTATTATCCTCCCTCGGTCTCATTTTTTCATGGTTTACGTACTTATTTTTGCCTTTAAAACTTTTATACGTAACCGCATAAGATTTATTTTTATGGTCAAAATAATGGTCACATTCTCTAGCAATTTTAGAAGCTTCTAACCATTTATCTTGGTGAGTTAACCCAATATATGACGCAGTATCCTCATCTAACGTACTTACTAATTTATCAGTAACTATTAACTGGTTGACCTTTTCATAAGTGTCCGCACCTCTAATTTTACAATAATTTTCCCACGTAGCTATTAAACGCAATACAAATAATACATGGGTTTCGTTCGGATTTCTCCTAGCTTTCCGGAAATTTTCTAAACATGCCTTCGGGGTTGGCTCATGTTCCCTTAGGACTAACTCCTTTAATTTCTCATAATTCTTCATTTGTTCCTTAGTGATATAAATTAACAAATTATCCGCCTTATCTCCTAACATATTTAGTAGAATTTCGGCCTGCTGGTTTTCCGGTACATTTTTAGTTTGGAATGCCCTTTCTAAACTGTTGAAAAATAAATTCCATCCCTCAGTCCCTTCTGGTACTTTGATAGATAGAGTTTTAACACTTTTGATCAATTTTTCTATATTACTTTCATTATTAGATTCCCTAACATTAGAATTATTTGCCGAACCTTGAACCCTTAGTCTCTCCATTTCTAATTCATGTTCCATCCTTAATTTTTCTATCCTCTCTTCTCTTTCTAACCTTTTGTGTTTTTCTTCGCGCTCTAACTTTTCCTGTTTTTCTAACCTTTCGCGCTCTAATTTTTTTTGTTTTTCTAACTTTTCGCGTTCTAATTTTTCTTGTTCTAATCGTTCTGCAACAATAGCGTCAGATAATTCCTTAATAACCCCCTCGTCATACTCATCACTGTCCATTATCTTTTTCTTAAGCTGAATTCTGGTATCATCTTCCGCGAATTCAACACCCAATTCTTCAGCTATCACCTGAAGAACAACCTTTTTTAGTTTCAATAAGAAAGCCATACCTTCACCGATTGTTATAACCACCCCACAAGAATAGTTAAACCTACCAAATTAATATTTCCGAAATTTCTAACTTAGTACAGATATTTCTCCACTTATTATACTAATTAATACCATTTCAGATAATCCATGCATTTCATTTCTAATTAACCTACAGAATACTCTAATTTTTCTGAACCATTGATATCACACAATTTACTTCCAATCAAACAAAAGGTAAAAGAGTAATTCGATTTGATTACTATGCAATATAGGTCTCAATGTATACACTTAGATAACAACATACAATTTACATAATCATACTGATACGTTGATATTGAATAGAAGTATTGATGTCAATCAAGAAATCCACATAAAGAAAAATTGTACAACGTGCATATATAAATTTCTACAATTATCCTCATAAAATATTTCCGAACTCAATACTGGTTCTTACACTTAAAACAAATATACTGAAAATCTTTACTTTTATTTTTACTCACTAGGGTCACCCGGGGTAAAATGGGTATAAAAATGAGCTTTTTTAATTTTAATGTTTCGTGGCAGAAATATTATGAAATAAATTCATGTTTTTGTTCAATAATTTTGACATTGTGTATCTTAGGTCTAAATTAAACATAACTTGTGTTTCCTTTTTTTTAAACTTTTTGTGTAAAACACTATACCTATTTTACCCCGGTGTATACCCATTTTTCCCCGTGGTTTGGGGTAAAATGGGTATGCACCGGGGTAAAATGGGTATATGCTGGTTAAAGTTAAATAATAAATTAAATATACTTAAATACACTATAATTAATGTGTAAACCATTTAAAGGTGTTGTACTTTCATCTTCTGAATCATGTGTAAACTTGGAAGGTGGGGGGAAGGGACTTCAAAAACTCCCCACTTCAATTTGCTTACATTTTTTTCTTGACATATAAAAACACTGTTATCAAACCAATGTGAATATTATGAGAGTACTGATAAATCCTATCCTCTACCACATCAGTTTACACACATGCTGTGAATCGTGTTTCTCTTTAAAAGTATTTTTTTTTTATTTAATACAATTCAAAAGCAGATAGATATCAGCATGAATATCTGTAGGGAAAAAATGAGAAATTAAATTACACTGGAAAATCAATGTTTAATCAAAAGCAATTTATGCAGATAGGTATAACATAATAAAAATTTACATGCAAAGTGTATACTGGCAAGGACTATTGCATCTTGGTTGAGATAGCTTTCTGGCAATTAGGATGCGTTCACATCAGCAACATAGTCTTTCTCAGGAAAGACATAAAATAATCCAGCAGATGACTGTTGCAAACTTCACAGTATTTTCACCTTCATCAGGAATATCAATAATAAGACCTGTGAATTCTTGAACAGACTTCTTTACATTAAATTTTACAGGGCCTCAATCGCCAATCACTGGTTTCATTGCAGTGAAAACCTTTGGTTTAACTTATATTTTATGGGTTGCTTCGATTCTTTTAACTGTTTGTACTGTTTTGTGTTCCTAGTGCAAAGACTTGCAGCCACCTGCTCTGTAGTTATAACTTCTCCTACCTTTGCTTGTACTCTGTTGCATTTTCTCAGAGTTTTTTTATAGCCTCGCCAGTATTAGAAAATGTGTTTTAATTTAATTTCGCGATATTTTTCTTACCTTGTGTTCCTGTACATTTAATCAATTTGCATGTATTTTAATGTCCCCCGAAATAGCCTAATTTATAATATAAATGATAAATTGATGATAAGTAATAGCCTAACTTCATATAACAAAGCATAATTTCAGTTTAAAACATTGGATCAATAACAATTTGCCCTCAAAAGGTCTTTCAACTTTGATCAATCTTCATACATTCATATCTTGACCTATACCCATTTTACCCCATATGACAAAAAACGCTATAAAATTTTTGTGAGTAAATAAATTTACTTAATTTTACAGTTTTCAGTTATAAGAATCCTTCTTCTGTAAATATCAAACAGTTTATTCTTAAAATTCTTCCTGTAAATTTTTCTGGAAAGAAGTTTTTCAACCACTAAAAACACTTTGTTCTGTCTTCTGAAAAACAAAATGGTTGACAAGTCCATTATATGTGTCGCCAGTTTGTTTTTATAAGGTTTAAGTATTGCCAGATATGTAAGCACTTTGTTCATAATTTTAATTTTTTTTAAAAATTTGTCTGGTAAAATAATAAAATGAATAAATAAAATATACCCATTTTACCCCAGCTACCCATTTTACCCCGGGTGACCCTATGGCTCTCTTTTGAGCCTTTTTTTTTTTTTCACTATGGTTCTCTTTTGGGCCTTTTTTTTCACTATGGCTCTCTTTTGAGCCTTTTTTTTTTCACTATGGCTCTCTTTTGAGCCTTTTTTTTTCCACTATGGCTCTCTTTTGAGCCTTTTTTTTTTCCACTATGGCTCTCTTTTGAGCCTTTTTTTTTTTTTTTTTCCCTCACTAGTATTGGCCAATTAAAATTTTCATTTGCTTAGAATTTTGATAATGTAACTCTTAAAATTTAAACAGTATTGCTTCATTTAACAATTACTTTAACAATAATTTAGATTTAATGCATTAATTTAGTTCACTAATATCATTATAAATAGCATACCATTATCATCTCAAATTATTATGACCTTTCTTTAAAACAATAGCAATATGGTTACTAATTCTTTACACCTATCTGAACACAATTATTTCATTGCACATAAATTACATAGACAATTTACTTAAATTACTATTAATTATACAACAATACGATTTGGTTCGAGATGTCAGAAGAAATGAATGATCAAAACACCTTACCTTATACTTTATTTGGTGGGGTACTCTTCTATTCACAGATAGCTCCACGATGTAGCGGTAATATGGCACAACAGTTCAGTTTAGTTCTTTCTAATAAAGATACGCACAACACTTTAGTCCACACTAGACGATATGGCACGATACTTTATCACACACTCGACGATCCGGCACGATACTTTAGCACATACTCGACGATACGGCACGACACTTTACACACATTCGACGCTACGACACGACACTTTACACACATTCGACGATACGGCACGACACTTTAGCATACAATCGACGATCCGGCACGATGCTTTAGCACATACTCGACGATATGGCACGACCACACAAGAATTCCACTGGATACTCTGGCAGTAACAGACTGCAACACGGCTCGCTGGTCACTGGTTTCAGGCGATTCTATCCCGATGCTGCCACCAATTGTCGGACGCTCCTCTCAGTCCACCAAACTTCGAAGAATACCCTAGGTAGTTTTAGCTGCCACCACCGATATTAATGGGTGATATCGGTCACCTGCGGTGAGGATTGTGTAAAATAACACTGACGCTGTTAATGAACTGAACTAACAGTTTATTTAAGATATAGATAGGTACACAAGAAACAATATTTACAATTACAACTCGGATATAGATGATCTGGTTCAACATTAAATTAACTACAATAAACGTTGGTTGTGTACCGTTCAACTTATACTTTCTTCCTCACACTCAACGCACGTTAGATACGCTTTATCAGAGATTACTGCAGAATCTCAATACACAAGGGTACTAGGCCTCACTTCTCGGCCTATAACACTATCCACCGGGACGCCTTGTCCCACGCTCAAAATATACACTATCCAACAGGACCACAAATCCTGAGCGACCTATCGGTCTCAACGCCAAGCGAGAACTGTCTAACCTCTCCGACCAGAGTTGACCTTGTCAGAGATCTTCCTTCCCCCAGCAGGGCCTCTTAGAGTTCCTCCATTGGTTCAATTCCGCATACCAACCTTGAGTCATCACCTCTACTATTTACACATCACTTAAATACTAAATGACAGCTGAGCCATGCCCCGCGGCCATCACTTTCATTCATCAACGAGTGCGTCATCTGCACACCTGTGTGTCTGCACATCTGTCATTCGTTATTATAGAAAAGAAAGAAAGGTATTTCGAGCTTCACGGATACACAACCCACAATACATAAAATATTCAGCTAAGGAAATGTTATTCCTTCAAGGTTCATACAGAGTTTGCTAAGTGGAAAATAAGGACTCTGTAAGGACTTTGTAAGGATTTCGCTAAAAGAAAAATAAGGACTTTCTAAAGTTAAAAAAGAACAGTACACATAATTACTTACATTAAATTTTAATCGTAAATATATAATATTAGTTGGCTAGTAACTGTTTTTTAGCATCTCTTTCTTTGGTCAGGGAGGAAATTTCTTCCTTTTTTTTTGTTTCAGATTTTCTACAATTGTTCGATTTTATAAATAATTGAATATCTTTAGTTGATCAGCTTTATCAGCTAATTCATTGGCCTTATTTTCTAACTTCGATACTTCTTTTTCAAGAAGATATTTTTTTTATATAAAACCTAAGTCATCTTCCATCAATTTCCTTTTATTTCCTGCAGAGGAAGACTGTTGCTGTTAACCATGCTACACATATCCAGTGAAATAATAAGACTACTATCAAACACAGATCAGTGGATTATAGAACAGATTGGTGCAATAATTTGGCGAAATATCTTCTTTGTTATTCATTTCTCTATATCAAAGAAAAGGAAATTTTAGATGGTGAATACTGATTACGATTGGTGTTTGTGGATACAAGGTTTCTAAGTCGCAATCGGAAAACAAAAGAGGCTGCTTTAATGTCCAATCAGAAATAAGAAAATTATAACAAAAAAAAACTTGATTTTTTTTTTTTTTTTTCAGCTGCCATATTTGGCAGATTATGAATGTTTCAGGAGGGGATTCTGGGTGAAATTTTTTTTTTCGGAAATTAACATCGCATTTTCGGAAATCGGCGGTGCAGGGGGAAGGGGAATTCCATGAGTTGCACCCCCCCACTGGGAAGGGGGCGAGGTTTATCCGCGATCTTCAGAAGAAATCGGAGATTTATCTACGATATTTAGCAAAATCGGTGATTTATTGCGATCTTTTGTCGAAATCGGCGGTTTTTAAGCGATTTTTTGACGAAATCAACGTTCTCCTTTTTTTTAAAAATGAAATCGGCGTTTTTTTCGACGATTTTTAAGCAAAATTTGCATTTTTTGCACGGTCTTTTCTCAAAAACGGCGTTTTTAGGGGTGATTCTGGGGGAAATTTTTTTTCAGAAATCCACATCGCAATTTCGGAAATCGGCGGGGATTGGGGGGGGAGGGAGGGATCCGCGATCTTCAGACAAAATTGGCGTTTTCCCGCGATTTTCAGACGAAATCAACGATTTATCTGCGATATTTTAGCAAAATCGGCGATTTATTGCGATCTTTTGTCAAAATCGGCGGTTTTTCCGCGATCTTTTGACAATATCCGCATTTTCCCGTGTTTCTTTTTAATGAAATCGGCGTTTTTTCGGCTATCTTTACACAAAATTCGCATTTTTTACGCGATTTATTTTCGAAAACGTCCTTTTACCCCGCAATCTTGACGAAATCGGCGTTTTTTCTGTGATCTTTTGATGAAATCGGCGTTTTTTTTCCATGATCTTTAGACCTAATAATTTTAAGCAATCTTATCGAAAATGGCGTTTTTCCGCGATCTTTTAACGAAATCGGCGTTAAAAGATCGCGCGATCTTTAGACGAAATTGGCGTTTTCCCGCGGTCTTCAGACGAAATCAGTGATATTTGGTGAAACTGCCGTTTTTTCCGCGATCCGCACAGGAAATTCGCGTTTTTCAACGATCTTTTGACAAAGTTCGTTGACAAAAGAATTGACGAAATCGTCGTTTTTCCACGAAATATTGACGAAGTGTGTGCTTTTCGGCGTCCTTTCACGAAATTTGCATTGCACCGCGATTGTTTTTTCTGCGCGCAAAACCGTACAAGTTGGCAACTATGCAGAACTGATAACCCAATTTCAAATTTTTGGAAGAAGATGCCTTAAAATTTCGGACGAGAATCATCTTTAGGCGTTTTATCCCCGCGATCTATTGACGAAATCGGCGTTTCTACCGTGATTTTTTGATGAAATCGGCGGGTTTTTTCAATAATCTTTTGTCGAAAACGACTTTTTTTCCGCAATCTTTTAACAAAATCGGCGTTATATCCGCAATCTTTAGACGAAAGCGACGTTTTCCCGCGGTCTTCAGGCGAAATTCGCGTTTTGTCTGCGATATTTGGTGAAATTGCCGTTTTTTCCGGTGATCCGCACATGAAATTTGCATTTTCAGCGATCTTTTGACAAAGTTCGTTGACAAAAACATCGGTGAAATCGTCGTTTTCCCACGAAATATTGACGAAACGTGTGCTTTTTCGGCGATCCTTTTACGAAATTTGCATTTCTCCGCGCGCTAAACCGTACAAGTTGGCAACTATGTGGAACTCATAAACCAATTTCAAATTTTCGGAAGAGGATTCCTTAATTTTTTGGAAATTTCGGACGGGAATCACCATTGGAATGTTTGGCGATTTTTTTTTAAACATTTTACGGATCGTGTTAATATTAAGCCCATGTTAAAAAATAAAGACTTTCAATAAAAAATAAGGACTTTAAGGATCCTTATTAAGGACTATCGAAATATAAGGAGTTTATAAGGACTTTTAAGGTCCGTGCGAACCCTGTCCTTTCTAATTCAGGGCAGATGTCTTCTAGGAACCTGACAGGGGGGAAAAGCTTATTTTATTTATAATAGAAAAAAAAAATAAAAAAAAAATAAGTGTCTTATGCTAGCATCTTAAAAAATTAATAAAACTAAATTTAAAAAGTCCGCAATAGCTATGTAGGACAACGGTTTAAAAACAGGTTTGCGAGTTCTTTGTTTGTTCATAGATGGCAGCACTAAAGTTTTGTGAGATCAACGTAAAAAGGCGCTTTGAGCTGATAATATACAATCAGACTTTTAAATGACTAAAAACTTATCAGTTCACACTTCCGCTGCTATCTTTATGTATTATAATTGGGTTATTTATGAAAATATGCTGAACAAACATTATTTCAAATGTAAGAAATTTTAAAACAATCATTTTAGCATTTGTTTTCAGCTAAGCCTAACGTGGCATCTAGCTGCAGTCGATATCCAACTTGGAGTGGCTTATGCCGGAACCGTTCCTACAGTCTCTGAAGACGCTTTTTATTATAAGTAGATGACGAATGGATGAAAAGTAGTTTGTGCATTGCTCAAATGAAATCCTAGAACCTCATATTGAACAAAAAAAGAATACTTTTCAGAAAAATTACAAACTACAACATACTCACCATATCCCCCCTTTTTTTTTTTTTTTTTTTTTTTTTTACAAGAATTAAAAAAATCTGATTGCTGTTTAGCTATAAATGAGTGTCGTATATGGATTATAAGTTTTTCTATAAATGTATCAATTAAATCATCGTAAGTAGTAGACAAAGTTTCCAGGGTTGCCCAATCAGCATTCAACCACTGCTTATATGTTACTAGGAAAATACCATTTTCAGTGAAAAGCCTTTCCATACATTCTTTCAAATTGATAAACTTTGGGCAATTGTTAAACTCTCCCAAGTAACAAATTGGCTGTGGGGGATTTCAAATTAAAAAACTTATGCATGTATTATATGAATGTATTAGAATTTCTTTCTCTTTACTCAATTCTTTTAAATGATAGCCAATCAACATCACTTTAACATTTTTATGTATGTGACATACACAGGCGTGTTCCACTTGCCCCAGCCAAAATGCAGTTTTCTGGTCAAAGTTCAGCAAAGGTGGAAAATCCAATATTAAGTTCTGGATATTCATCCTGGAACTGCTTAAATGCTTCCTTTAAATTACACAAAATTAATCTTTTTTGTATATGTGCCTTCATGCCATCAACTTTCATTAGCACAAAATCCTTCTTACCAAGCATAATTCTACTTACATTGTCACTATTATAAAATGATTTTACACAATCAGTTGTTTCTTGAATTTTCAAGAGAAGATGAGAAATATGCTATAGAGGGAGGGGTGGAAATACATGTGTGTACACATATACATGTGAAATATGCAATTGGAGAACATTTTTATTAAGCATGTTTGTTATGTGAACAAACATTTTTACTTCGAAAATTAATAGTTGCAACACAAAATAATAAAATTTTAACAAAAAATAGATTCATATCACACAGGCACTATAATTTAGCAATGTGTGTCAATATTTTAAATTTATAATCAATTATAAGTGAAAATAATTAGTACCAACTTATTATTGCAATTGATATCTACTTATTTTGCAAACTTACAAATATATATATATATATATATATTTACATAATAAAAAAAGCAATAAACTCTATTCATCTTTATCATTAAAGTAAATATAATTTTTTTCATTTAAAATTTTTAACATTATAACATGTCCCAAATTAATATACAGAGTTGAGATAAGTAGAACATGTCTATGCTTATCAATAAATAATGCTTATTGTTAAATATATTATCAAATATGTATAAATATAAGTTTGTTGACGTAAATTAGCATAGATAAGTCATTGTATAGGGGATTTTGGTAATAAAATTGGAATCAGGTGTGTGCATTTTAATTTATAACTCAATATCCCTGAGTGTCCCAAAATAAGAAAGTCAGATATTATAGTGCAACAATGTAAGAATAACATATAATTTTTTTGAAAAAAAAATAAAAGATTACTTTTTGAGATACATAAGGTCAAAGGTCAAACTGTTCGATCTTTAAATTAAAAATTAAAGAAAAATATGCGTGTGATATATCGTAAGAAAGCCCAAAGCAAACTATTTCTAACAATACTAAGATTAAAGCTATATGTCAATTAGGTAATTAAATATGAATTTTTTTTGTAGTGCACGGAATTCAAAATTTTGCAATTTTTTCAATTTTTGATGCTATTTATCTCAGAAACTATGAGAAATAGAGACTTATTATTTTGTAGTTGATGATTTCTACATACATTTAAGTGAGCCAAATTTCATAAAATTCTGAGGGGGTCATGTTGAAAATGCAACTTTTTGTGTTGATTTGACACGGAATGACCCATATAGTACATATATGTAAATCAACATTTCAACAGAGGATGGTTCTGGGATCTAGGGCTCATGATCGACAACCAATGGGCTTTTCCTGGACAGCTGCAATAGGTAATTTTTTTATTTTATAATGAAAGCTATCTAAAAGTGTCCACAATTTTTTTTATATAACAGATATCGAAAAGAGTAATAATATTCCAATATTACTTTCATTAAAAGTGCTAAAAAATAAACATAAGTGCCTAGTACCGAATAAAAAATGTGAAATTTATGAACAAAGGCAAGAGAGGAGCTGATCAACAAGATATTCCTGATCAACAAAATTCATGATTTTTCTGAATGAAATCAATGAATTCTACAATGTTTCCATGCCTAATTGAAAGAATTTGCACCTTTTTGGAAGCTGATAAAAAAATTCACAATTTTTCCCATGTCCAATTGACTTAATTAATTTTCTGCAACTGATCGGTGAAATTTGTTAAGAAAATATACTTATATTTTCCCTCTTATTCTTATCATTCCACTCAAACTCTGTCCTATTCCATTCAACCCTGTTTCATTCAACCTATCTCATCCAACTTATTTTTTATAAACTTTATTCATTCTTTACAGTTATCTTTAAATAATCTCTGGATAAATTACTTTATTTAAGTTTCAATAGTTTAAGTCTAATTTAAACACTTTCATTACCTTTGTTTCAGTATTTAAATATAACTTTATTCTAAATAAAATATATCTTTACTTTGAGTCACTTTTGCTTAACTTACGTACATGAGCATCGATATTCACTTACACCAGTGATGCACAACCTTTTTGCCAGAAAATTGTTTCCCACCGGAATATTTGAAAAGAGTCGTTTGTTTTATTTAATAGCAAAGATTTCGTCATAACTATAAGGAAAAAATATTCTGCATAAAAATAGTGGTATCTTTATGGCCCGCGGGCCAAAGGTTGTGCAACGCTGACTTACACATTTATCTCATGGCATTCGTTTTTGCTTTCGGTCAACAAGAACATCGGTAAACATCATCATGGCAATATCGTAATCTGTTATGTTATGGCAGTTGTAGGTAGATGGCGTTGCCTGTTTGACAGCACGTGTCTACCTATCGTGGACGATCGCTATTGGTTCTTTTGCCCAGGTAGTTCTAGATGCCACAGGTGGCATTTTGATGTCGTCATAGGAGATGATGTAGGTGGGCATTGATGGCAGATGGGAGAGCTATTTATAGCTCCATGGAAAGATCGTGAGTAGTCTCGTACTTCCTTAGCTTCGCTACGTTTGTGTGCAGTTGTTTTGAAGTTTTGTTACTGGTGCATGTGGGTGAATATTCGAGTTGCTGGAAATGAAATCATTCGGAAGTCTGAGTGCCCGGCTGAACTTAGAGATTTTTATTGGCATATAATTCATCATGAATGTGAAGCTGCTTATGAGGACTTTAGATATCTGGAATATAAGTGTCATGAATTCAAGAAACCTCAGGCTTATATTTTCACACGAAGGTGAAAATAGCCACGTCACCGGCGGCATGTTGTTTTTATTAGTATTTCATTTTATATTTCTTTTTTAATTTGAAATAGATTGCCTTTAAAGCAGGGTTGGCAAGTTTCTTCCGCAGTGGAAAAAACCGCAGAAAAAACCGGCCGGAAGAAATAGGTTTCTTCCAAGTGGAAGAAACTGTGTTTCTTTAAGAATTTACTATATATTTTCAATTTTGTAAGATATAATAAATATCTTCATCCTCTAATCTTATATAAATTAATTTCACTGGACCAAAACCGATTTAATTAGGTATACAGTAGACTCCCTTAAATCCGCAAACCAGAAATCTGCAACTCTCTAAAATCCGCACATATTTTATCCTCTTCAGTCCTGAATGTAAATAAATTTTTGAAAAAATGCTGGAATAGGTTTATTTAACTAAGTTGGCTTCTAATATGATAGAAATGAAAAAATAAATAAATTTCATGTACCAGAGTAGCAGCAAATTGAGGTCCACATTTGTGGACCTCAGGACTCAATTGCATAAAAAGTTAAATTTTTTGGACAATCATTGCAAGCATTTAATTATTTTTAAAATTGCAGAAACAAATGTTTTTGAACAGGTAAATACTATTTTCTATTGTTTTAAAAGTATTGCATTAATAAATCTTAAATTTAAAATTTTTGAAATATTTTTTTATGAATTTTTTAAAAAAAAAAATTACCAGAAAACTTAAAGTTTTTTCTTTATTTTTTATTTAGTGTGAAAAATTTCAAAACAATTGTTTTTCAAACTACATAAATAAACTTTACATTTTATACACATTACTCTGGTTTTGTATTTGCATCCTTCTAAACGAAATTTAGATGCATTTTTGTTGTCAACAAATCTTGTTAAGTGTCCAACATTGTCAAGGCGTTGACAATATTTGTTTTTGCTGCACAGAGATAATATGCAAGTTATTGATCACAAAGATCTGTATGGCCCATACATACATTGTACATCTTCTCTACAGAGGGCTGTGGTACATTTATTTTTGCCTTGTCTTCTTTTGACCATCTCAAGCACAACGAATTTGGTTCACTTCCAACGCATGTTAAAAGAAAAGTAACAGATTTGTTATCTTTCCATTTAAGTATACAAATCTTCTCATCATCTCTAACCACTTCATTCAACTCTCCTCTTTTCAGTTCTTTATCAGGTCTCAATTTTTGTATAGCAGAACCAATTCTGTTAGACATAACAGTACCTGAGAAATAAATTTTGTTATGCAGAAGGTATTCTACACACTTCAAACTAGTGAAAAATCTGTCAATATAAATTACGTGATTGAAATTCTGGGGCACAGTTTCAAACAACAATTTCACAATGCCCCCCCCTACACCAAAATCTCTCATATCATCTGAGGAAATACTGCCTTTGCCAACATATATACAAAAATCTAATAATATTATTTTTAATTAAAATATTATTTTATTATCTAAAATATTTAAAAAAATGTATAGAGAAAAGAATTATTTATAAATTTATTTGTATAATTATTCCATTTATATATTTTTAGTAAAAAAACCTGTTGTATATCTAGTTATAATCTCCAGTTGATCCATATATTTTTAATAAATTCTATAACTGCCATGAATAATATTTAAGTATTTTTTTAAGGAAAAAAATAAGCTGAATTCACTTAATCTAGCTAATAAAGCATATTTAATGTTAAAACGGCAAATATTATGAGTTAATTAAATACCTCGAAGCTTTATTATTATATTTAAACATAAGAGTAATTCTTGATTTTAAGCCTTTTTATACGCTTTGAGTACTGAGGTCCACACACGTGGACCTCAACAAAATGCTACTTTTTAAATAAAAAATATCATCAAATGAACAAAATAAAGATGTCTGGTGAACATTTATCATGTTTTTAACTATACAAAAAATTATGACACCTTAATTAAAATTACAATATAGACAAAAAGTAGTTACTTCTGCGCAATCGCTGAATTGACCGCATTTTTAAAAATAACAATTTCAAACAAGTGTATCACCACGAAAATGTGCCTGGTACTACCATTTATTGGAATCTTTTTGAAGCTTAAACTATCAGAAATGTAAATATGAAAAAAAATTGCAGATAATTTTCATAGTTTTATTATAAACAGCAAAGATCCAAGGTCCACATATGTGGACCTCAGTAGCGAAGAGGTTATGGATGTAAACAATGAAATTTTCAGTTCAGATATTGGGACAAAATTTGATATTTTTAGTTTTGTATCAATTCCATATATTTTTTTATTTGTAATTTTCTTAATAATACTCTATTCATGTTTTTTCCATGAAGAAAGAATAATATTTTTTTGAAAAAAAATCAAGATGTTGCTGATATCACTGGTAATCACAATCCTCTTACCAAATATATTTATGCAAGAATCAAGATTTTTTGCTTTCTAAGCCTGACTTAAATTGAAAAAAGTCCTTATTTTATGATTTTGATGTAAATTAGTAATGTACTTTTATGAGGCAAGTTTTGTAGAATAATTTTGGAAAAATACATTTATTTAATCTTTATGATGAATATTTAATCATACACTATTGATTATTAACTTGACTATTAGTACTTTAATCATTTTAAAAATTATCTAAATGTTTATTATTTTAATATTTTATTACATTGTAAGCATTCATTATAGTTCTGAATGCACTATTAATTGCACTCAAATTACTGTTTAAAAATGTAAACAAAGCAATGACCAGAAATCCGCAAAATTCTAAAATCTGCAAAACCTCTGGTCCCAAGCTGTGCGGATTTGAGGGAGTCTACTGTATATGCTAAATTAATAATTAATTATATCAGTTTTTTAGCCAAGATCACACACAACACATATCTAGAGATCTTTAATCATTAGCTAAATGAAAAGAAATTTTATCCAAAATACACAAAATTAATTAAATGTAATCATTTAAATTTAACAAACATATTTTTTTATTATTTAAATTTCTGAAACTAGTAGTAAATAGTAGAGATTCTTTACTAATGGTAGAATGAAACCCATTTAAATTAAAATAAGTAATGTATAATAATTACTATATTAAAAAGCGATCAACCAAAAATATGGTTACGTGTTTGGAATAAATTTCTGAGTTTTGCCAAAAGTGTGGGTGAAAATTTGACCAGATCGAACATCAGTATTTCAAAAATCTTGTTCCTTCCTTCGGAAACTTTCGACATTAGTCACTGATTTGAACTGTATAAGCTCAAATGAATGTATTGCAATGAACTTCATTGATTATAATTATCAGTCATGAATTATCAATCATCACATAGAAAATTTTTAGTTTAAACTGCATTAGATTTCAAATATTCTTTGAGAAAGTTCTAGAATAACAAATGATCATTTACAAAAATCATTATAGATGAAAAATCAAGGTGTGTATACCTAAAACTAAAATATTTTTTAATTAAATGAAATTCATATAATTAGAAAATCTTTCTGTGCCATGGATGAATTAATTACGTATTATTGTGTATGAAAATAAAGTTTTTGGATTATTAACAGTTGTACATAATTAATAAATGCTATACATTTAATTAATTTACATTTGTGTATGTATTAATTACATTAAAACATACAATTTAATTACTTAAAATTATTTTTGGATGTTATTGTTTTCAGCCAAAAAGTAGGAAGGTCACCTAATTTGGTTTTGGTCTTAAAAACCTGTTTTAGTCTATCCTTAGTATTAAAAAAAATCATTACAATTTTTATTTTTTTAGTACAATGCAACATAGTATAACAAAAAAAATTTTTATCAGTAGGATGCTGCAATCAATTTCTCAACTTAAATTGGATAGAAGCAAAAAATGATGATTTTTTTTTTTTTTTTTTTTTTTTTTTTTTTTTAAGTTATACACTTCAGGATAGTTTAAATGCATTTTGACATATCCATAGATTTTTTAGAAAAAGCAGCATTTTTTTAAAATCAGCATTGAGATATTCAAGCTAGATGAAAAATATAAAAAATTACAAAATTATTTATTTACTGTGTTGCACAGTTTAAAATAATACACTTCTATATGAAAATAATACATTTATTTTTATATGAAAAATAAACAATTTGCAGGTAGTTTCTTTTATATATATATATATATATAAATGGAGCAATTAATAAAAAAAAAATCCACCCCTCTACCTCTAAAGTAGAAAAAATCCATCACCTGAAAATGTCTGCTGAACCTGAAGTTTGTTGATTAAAAAATATTAATTAAAAAAATAACTTATCTTTGCAAAAATAATATTTTTAATAATAATTAAATTTTCCAATTTAGATTTCATGTAATTATACTTTAATTCTTTTGCATAGTTAATATACTTTAACTTTGAGCATTTGTATCGGTTTCTGGTGGTTTCTTCCAGTTTTTTCCATTTCTTCCAGTTTTTTCCACTGTCCTGGAAGAAATAGGTTTCTTCCGGAAGAAACCCAAACCTGCTTTAAAGTTTCTTTTTCTCCTTCTCTGAAAATTAGTTTCTTTTGTCCCAGATGTTTAATCTGGTCGAAATAGAAATCTAGCCAACTAGTTTTTCCTTTTAAATGATTATCTGTACTGTAGTAATGATGACCGGGTCAAAGGGGAACCAGGTCAATTTCTTTGAGTCTCTACAGACGGTTTTTCGCTAAGGGTCTCTGTTTAGATTTATTTTTACTGCAGTGTGGGGATTTATTAGATTTTCTTTTTTCTTTTCTTCCAAATATTGTCTCTAGTGGCAGTGAAGGGATAATTTGGAGTACAATTCTAGTGGCAGTAGGGGGTGTTTTGGAAAGTGTTCCTAGTGGCAGCATGGAAGAGCTTTAGAGAAAGTTTATAGCAATTAAGTATGGCTAGTTTGAACATTAGAGTCTTTTGGGCAGAGAAAAACATAAATACACTATACTTTGTTATTTTAATTGGAAATTTAATATGGGCTTGATTTGAAATGTTAGTTTAAAGTTGATTACAAATTGATTGTTTATTGAAAGTTAGATAAATGAATTTATTAATATAGACTTTAAATTACAATAGTTTGCTTTTTGGTGCTCCTGTTCATTTCTTCATTATGCATATAGTAAAATTTGATTATTGATTTGATGATTATAACTGGTTTTAATTTATGATTTTAAATTCATCTTTTATGTTTTATTTTGGATTAAATAAAAGTTATTTGTTTATAAACCTGTTTGATTATTTTTCCTCAATACATTTCTTAAATTCTATGGGCAACCTCTACAGCATAGACGCGCATTTGCATATTAACTCTGTTAGTGCAATGTCTGTTAACAATTATCCTTGAAAAATCAAGGACAACTAAATTCACGATTTTTGTGAATCGGATTCACAAAATTCAGAATTTTTTCATGCCGATCATTTGTGGAAAAATCTCAAATTTTGCTGATATTTGCGATTTTTCCGAGAATGATTGGTGAAATTTGCAATTTTTCTTCATGTGATCAACATAATTCACGATTTTTTTTGTGCGATTTGCTGCTTTAATTTGATAATCAAAAGGATATTGCCCTTTACCATCCTTGATTGATGATATATGCTGCAAATTTATGAAATCTCTGATTTTTTCTTGCAATAGACTGATGAAACTCACAATTGTTCTGCAGCTGCTCAAAGAAATTTTCAACGTTTCCGCGCATCGATAGAATTTGTGGTTTTTCTATGCCATATCAATGAAATTCATGATTTTTTCATTCCCGATCAACAAAATTTGTTCTTTTTACAAAGCCGACCAACCATATTTGTGATTTTTACATTCCTGATCGATAAAATTTGTGATTTTTCCATGCCTGATTGACAAAATTAGCAATTTTTTCCTGTCCTATCAACAAAATTTGCAATTTTTTCTTTCCAGATTGAAAAAAATGTGCGGTTTTTTTTTTGTGTGTGTGCCTAATTGACTCAACTTTCGCATTTTATGAAGCTGATTGACCAAATTCTTCTGTGCCGCACAAATGGAATTTATGATTCTTAATGGACTGACGAAATTTTCAATTTTCCTATTGCAAAATGACAAAATTTATGATTTTTTTCCTGTGACCTAGGCACAAAGATTACCTTTTTCCCAGTTATAAATTGATGCAATTCGAGGGCGACAGGTTGTGCATCCCTAATTTATAAACATGAATTTTTTTCTTTAATTTTACAAACTTCTCTTAAAAGGAAGGGAAACAAGATTAAGGGGGCAAGGGGGTAGTTGTTTCGGCTCTGAAAGCAAGACAAAGATTTCTTTCCATCTTGTTGCATTTTTACAAGAGAATAAGAAGCAGAAAGAGAAGAGCAGAAAAGGGTAATTGACTCACAAGGGGACCATCAAACATGGTGCACACAGATTTTAATGATTTTAAAGTATGTTGTAGGGGCCAGGCATGAAAGTGGACCAGAGCATATTTTAAGAAATTTTTACTGGGTGACAATAGATTTGGTCTTTTGTCTCAAACAAACGTTGATAAATTCCATTTCTCTTTTGGTAAGAGAAAACTAAATTATAAGAATATTGAATAATTGACAAACTTCTGTACACTGTAAAAAACAGATGATTTTACGGAAATACTACTGGTAATCTAGACGCCAGTACAACTTATTGTTCTTTAACGGGAAAAATTCCTGTAAATTACAGTAAAACACAGAAATTTTTTTTTGAATTTATGGAAATTTTTCCGTTAAAAAACATGAAATTGTACTGGAGTTCAGATTACCAGTAGTACTTCCGTAAAATCGTCTGTCTTTTTAGATGTACTTTTGACTGCTGTTCGTAATCATAATAAGTCAGACTGATTAGGTAAATAGGGACTGTAATAAATTCTGAAAAGTAAATTAAACCTGAATCATTAAATATTTTTTTAGTGAAATAGTACTATAACTACAGTTTTAGACCCAAAGTGGAAGGAATCATGAAAACAGATATTTCTCTTGATGTTTCAAAACCATGAAATAGGAGGTTTTTCTTTGATAATATTAAAAGAGCTATTACATATAGAAATGTGAAAATTTGTGGTATGATAGAGTACGCTGGTGCAGACAATTTGAAAATCAAATAATTATTTTAAAAGAAATTTAAAGTTAAAATTAATCAAAAATGTCCCATTAATAAAGCTTTATAGGAACAAAAATTATACATAAGAATTTAATCATTTTTATATCATTTTATGTATTAAAAGTGTGTTTTTTTTTTTTTTAATTTGACTAATTTTACTCATTTGATTCATGGATTTATTTCCATTTTAAATTCAAATTTTCACCATTTCGAGAGAATTTTTACATATTTTAGAAAAGAAAATTATTTTAAATTGTTGCCAACTATTAATACAGAGTGAAGAATAAAAGTTCCTTCAATATAAAAATTTATTGACCTGTAATTATTACATATAGAAAAACTTTCAAATTTAAATGAAATGAATAATTCGCATTAAAAGCAGGGAAATATTAAAAATTACTGCATATAAACTATATTTACACATGAATTTTAAACGAGAAAGAAAATGATACTTTACTAAATACATACCCCCTTTCAGTTCTTATTTTCATACCGGGGATGAAATTAGGAACGTTTTTCAGCACTCTCAACCATGATCTGATTAGCCATCGTAAAACAGTCAGGCTCAGCAAACTGTTGCTGCCATTAGCCCTAAAGAGATGAGGGAAGTGCCACTGATCACATCAGCATTTTTTGCCCTAGGAAGTTCAGCAACATTAATACTGGATCTCCACATAAAAACAAAGTGAATTATTCCCAGGAAAAAACACGAAGGAAAAACGCGTTCAGCTGAAAAAAAACTTCTGACAACTACCACTCTCAACGGCAAAGGGAAAAATCCACTGTGAAAAAGGTTCAATCAGGACCTACCCAGGGCTGCAGAAAATGTTTCTACTCCCAATATTTCCTCCAATCCGCATGAAAATTTCCCCAAAATTTTACGGTATGTTATAAGTGTTGGAAATATATTAAAAAACGTGCCTAATAGCGCTTGCGCAGCACAAGGATTTTATTTAATATCGTTTTATCAAATTAGTTCATCATATTATATATCTATCAATAATAATAAGAAGGCAAGATGTCTTACCTCTCATTCTTCTGGTTCTTCAGAATATTCCATTCTTCATGGCCGCCATGTTTACGAATCGTCGATTTGGACTTGAGCCTTTTATAACTTATTAATTACTTTAACCATTGCTGAAATTGTAAATAGTTAATTACTACTTATTCTTAATGAACAATGGGGTCGACGCAAGTTTTGAATTGAATAATAATAAATTAATTAAATTTACGCAAATTACATAGCTGCTTTTAGCAGCGAAAAAAAAGACGTTTACATGACTTACATCCACACAAAGAACTAAACAAACACTGAAAAAATTAAAATGTCAAAAAAGTCTTTCGAATGTTCTTTTTCATTTATTTTGTTTTTGGTCGCTGTCATGTGACTTCACTGCAGTAGAAAAGGAATAAGCGTCCTTGAATAAGTCAGTTTATTTCGTTGTTGAATTGTTCCGAAATAGGGAAAAAATAATTTCTTTTCTTTTTTTATGATATGCTAAAAAAATGAAATCTTTTTATTGTGAATAGATCTAACTTGATTTTATTCAGCTGAAATAGTGATTAGTTTATTTCAACACCCTTCCTTAATCACTTCAGATGAATAACACTGTAGGCTCATAGATTCTCGATGTTTCATTAGTTGAGGCTTTGGCAAGGGTTTTGTTAGCGCGTCGGCTATCATATCTTCAGATAGGCAATATTCTAAATTTATTATTTTGTCTTTCTTGAGTTGTTTAATGGCGTGGAATTTTATATCAATATGCTTCGTATATTTCGAAAACTTTGCATTCTCTACCATTTTTATCGCACTCTGATTATCTTCGAAAATCGTAATAGGTTCGTGTTGTTTCAAATCTAAGTCATTCAATAATTTCTCTAGCCAAATAATCTCTTGACCTGCTGATATAAATTCAGCTTCTGCCGAAGAATAAGCAATACAGTTCTGTTTCTTCGTGTACCAATTAATAGGTGTTTTTCCTAGAAAGAAAACGTTTCCAGTTGTTGACTTCCTTGTTCTGGTGTCGCCTCCCCAGTCAGAGTCAGCATAAGCTACCAATACTGGTTGGTCGTCTGTGCTGATTGTTAGTTTTAATTCTTTTGTACAGTTTAGATAGTTGACCACTTGTTTTGCTGCTTTCCAGTCCATCTCACGGGGCGTTTCGCATCTTCTACTGAGGATATTAACTGCAGCTGATATATCTGGACGTGTGTTAGTGGCTATGTATAACAAAGATCCAATAATTTTTCTAAAATTTGTGTTATTAGGCAGCAGATTTTGTTGGTCTTCTATTTTATAAAAGTCGGGGTCCATCGGAGTTCCTACGGGTTTAGCTTCTTTTAATCCTAGTTTATTTGCCAGTTCTTCGATTTTTAACTTTTGGCTTAGAGTATATCCATTTTCTGTTTTCTTTATTTCAGTACCGAGGAAATACGCTATATGACCGAGATCTTTAAGCTCGTATTCTTCTTTAAGTAGTTTTACTATAATATCAAAAATTTTTTCGTCACCGGATAGTAATATGTCGTCAACATATATAATTATGTAAGTGTAATTTTCATTTTCTTTTCTGGTGAACAAGCAGGGATCAGCTATACTTTGATTAAAATTCAGTTTTTTTAAGGACTGTTCGATTCTTTTGTGCCAAGTTTTGGCTTCTTGTTTTAGGCCGTATATTGATTTTTTTCAGTCTGCAGACTTTGTTTTCAGAATTCTTTTCTATGTAGCCTTCCGGCTGTTTCATATACACTTCTTCCTCAAGCTCACCATACAGAAAGGCGGTGTCAATATCTATGTGTCTAACATTTTGTTTGTGGTATGCGGCTGCTGCTAAAAATGCGCGAACTGTTGTTTGTGAGACGACAGGGGCAAATGTCTCATCATAATTTTCACCGTATTTTGTACTATAGCCCTTTGCTACTAGGCGTGCTTTATATTTTTGAACATTTCCGTAACTATCTAGTTTCTTTTTAAATGTCCATTTTGATCCTATAATTTTTTTGTTTGGTGGAGGATCCACTAATTCCCATGTGTTATATTTTTTTAGCGAATTGATTTCCGCTTGTGTGGCTTTGAGCCAATTTTCTTTTTCACAGGGATTATCAATTTCCTGTAGGTCATTCCAACTAGTGGGTTCATTCATTTGGTTTTTGTTTACATAACAGACGTATCTGTCTGGTGGTACCCCCCTGTTCGATCTTTGCGATCTTCTAAGTTCAGTGGTGGGTTGTTTGGACGAGGTTGGTTCCTCGATTGTGTTGTTTATTTCTGCTTCGATGTAATTTTTATCATCATATGAATTTTCTGCATCTTTACTTTCTTTTAAGTTAATTTTGCTATTCTCTAGGAATTTTACGGTTCTTGCTATTACTATTTTGTTATCTTTAGTGTATACGCGGTATCCTTTTGAATTGTTATCATACCCTACGAATGTCCCTTCCTGAGCTCTATCGTCTAATTTTCCTCGATGTTGTTTGTTTACATATGCGTATGCTTTGCAGCCGAATGTACGTAAATAGTGCAAATTTGGTTTGCGTTTAAACCAAAGCTCGTATGGGGTTTTATTCGTGGATCTTGTTGGTAAGCGATTTTGTAAATGATTTGCGGTATTAATTGCTTGTCCCCAAAATTTTTGCGGTAAATTGGCTTTGCATAATAGACTTCTAGTCATGTCTAATAGTGATCTATTTTTCCTCTCAGCTACGCCGTTTTGGCTCAGACAATATGGCACAGATAGTTGGTGTTTTATACCTCTTTTTCTTAGATAGTCATTTGTTTCTCTACTCATATATTCTCCGCCATTATCGGATCTTATTTCTTTCGGATATGAACCGAATTGGTTTCGTACCATAGCTATATAGTCGATTAATTTATCATGCACTTCGTCTTTATGACTTAATAAGTATATTACTGTAAACCTAGAGTAATCGTCTATGAAAGTTACAAACATTGTTTTTCCGCCAATTGTGGGGGATCCTATGGATGTGCATACGTCTGTGTGCACTAGATGAAGCACTCTGCCTGTTTTGTTTTTATATGTTGTTTTTGGATAAGGTGCATCACTTATTTTTGTTTGTATGCATGTTTCGCATATTGTTTCATGACTACAATTATTTAGTTCTATTCCATAGGTTAAATTTTCTTTAATCATTTCCTTTATGGAATTGTAGTTTCTGTGACTTAGGCGTTTGTGCCACAATTCTATGCAATTTTTATTTTTGCATTCATGCGCAATGTTTACTGTGCTAGATTCTATATTCTCTAACAATTCAACCTCATATAGATTGTTTTTCATTTTTGCTTCCAAGTATATTTTCCCATTTCGGGATAGCTTACATTTATCTTTATCAAAAATTAGTTTATAACCGTTCTTTGTTGCCTTACTTACTGAAATTAAATTAGATTCTAAATCAGGTACGTATAATACTGCCTTTAATGTAATTTTGTTTACACCTCCGTTGGATGTTTTTGTCATAAATGTGGTTTCTCCCACACCATGCGAATTTAACGATTTTCCGTTTGCAATAATAACGGTAGTTTTTTCGGTGTCGTTTAATTTAGTAAACAAGTCTTTATCATTTAAAATATGTGTGGAAGAACCAGATTCAATAATCCATGTTTGTTTTCCAGTTTTCTCAATTAGAAAGGCTGTGTCGCTGCTTCGATCTGTTTTTAGTTGTGTTTTGTAATTTGGCTTATATTCTTGTTTACGATCATTAAATTCATTTTGGTTATACGATTGTTGATAACAGAGAGACGTTGTATTATTTTTGTTTTTGTATGTTTGTTGTTTTTGTGTATTTGGGTGAGTTTGTCTATTTTTCAGATGCCAACATTCCCTGTAAGTATGACTTTTCAATTTACAGTACGTACAATATTTTTCCCTTTTGCTATTATCATTTGGGAACCTTTTTTGTGTTTTAAACGCTTTGGTAGAATTGTCGCCCTGATCTGCGTTTTCAACCCTTCTGTTATATTTATCAGTTAGTTTATTTATAATAAATTCTGGTGTTAAATCAATTTCATCGCGGGCCTCAAGTACTACAATCAGTGTATTATAGCTTGGGGGTAATGAGCACAGCAATAATGCTGAAAGGTGCGAATCGTTAATAGTTTCCCCAATCGCTAATAATTTATCTTTTAATTCTAAAATGTATGTTATGTGTTTAATTAAGTTACCATTTTCTGGCAGCCTTGCCCCATATAATTTTCTTAATAAATGCAATTTACTAGACAAATTCCCCCTTTCATGTATGGCTTTGAGCGCGTCCCAGGTCTGTCGGGCAGTATTTAGCCCTTTTACATGCACTATCTGTGAATCTTCAATTGCAAGGTTTATAATTGCTCGGGCTTTATTATCCTTCTTTTGCCAATCTGTGGTAATCGGATTTGGTGTTGTATCTGTTATTACCTCGAAAATTTCTTCTCTTATTAATAACATTTCTATCTTGAATTTCCATGTTGAGTAGTTGTTTTGATTTAATTTTTCTATTAACTGAAATTCTTTCGATGCGGCCATAACGGATCTTACTTATCAACTTATAAATATTTAATCTCGTAATTCGATGAGAAATTGTTTTTATTTTTCTTTATATTATATAAGAGATTTTCTCTATTTTTATTCATTCAAATATAACGAACATATCACTTGTTATGTTTACTTATTCAATTTCAACTCATATATATCATATATTTTCAATAACGTTGAGAAAAAGAAGAACAAATATATTTTTTCACAATAATTATATGCATTAGGTAATTTATTATACCATACAATTTATTTTATAAGGCCATTTTTATTTGTTTATATCATATTATTGCTACCTTGTGCATTAAGTTGTCTTTCATAATCAATTTGTTGGAAATATATTAAAAAACGTACCTAATAGCGCTTGCACAGCACAAGGATTTTATTTAATATTGTTTCATCAAATTAGTTCATCATATTATATATTTATCAATATTAATAAGAAGGCAAGATGTCTTACCTCTCATTCTTCTGGTTCTTCAGAATATGCCATTCTTCATGGCCGCCATGTTTACGAATCGTCGATTTGGACTTGAGCCTTTTATAACTTAATAATTACTTTAACCATTGCTGAAATTATAAATAGTTAATTACTACTTATTCTTAATGAACAATGGGGTCGACGCAAGTTTTGAATTGAATAATAATATTATATTCACACAAATTACATAGCTGCTTTTAGCAGCGAAAAAATAGACGTTTACATGACTTACATCCACACAAAGAACTAAACAAACACTGAAAAAATTAAAATGTCAAAAAAGTCTTTCGAATGTTCTTTTTCATTTATTTTGTTTTTGGTCGTTGTCACGTGACTTCACTGCAGTAGAAAAGGAATAAGCGTCCTTGAATAAGTCAGTTTATTTCGTTGTTGAATTGTTCCGAAATAGGGAAAAAATAATTTCTTTTCTTTTTTTATGATATGCTAAAAAAATGAAATCTTTTTATTGTGAATAGATCTAATTTGATTTTATTCAGCTGAAATAGTGATTAGTTTATTTCAACAATAAGTAAATGCTGCATTACCATAGGTATAGAAAATTTATTCTTTCAGTGCGTGAGTATATATAAGCAAGGGCGATTCTCAATTAAAATACAAATTTAAAAAAAATTCTAAAGATTACAGAAATTTTTTGGAAAGGTTGCAGCAGAATATCATGGTTGCAGTGATCTTTTGATGGAGTTTGCAATTATTTTTGGATATTTTGACAAAATTTGTGGGTTTTTTACCTTTTTCTGACTAAATTTGTGGTTATTTTGCAATCTTGTGATGAAATTCGAGTTTTTACCGCAATTCTTGAGTAAAATTCCCAGTACTTTTTATGTCTGAATTTTCAGATTGATGATTTAATTTTCCAAACCGAATGTCTTAAATTTTCGGAAAATTCAGAACAAAATCACCACTGATATACGGTACATATTATTCTGAGATCGGTTTTGTGAAGGTCGCCATGCATATCTTTTTTATTTGTTGGGAAATTTTTCTATCTCAGGAATCTATGGAATTCGTTGTTAAAATCGAAACCAAATGTATATATTTCTGGAAAATTTCCCTGAGTAGTTAAAATTTCCCCCGATCCTAGATCGCCGGATCGGACATATTCTGCACCCCTGGACCTACCTAACATCATTAATGACGAAACTGATTCTTCTGTTGAAATTCCTCATGATGATAATACAAGCGATGATGACGACAATGATACAGAGTGCCCCACTTGCTTGAAGTGTTTTTCTCCTGATAAACATGGGAAACAATGGGTTCAGTACCTTCAGTACTTCACATGAAACATGCTCAGGAAGCAAAAACAATACACAATTTATAAGTTCCTCATGCTTGGATGGATAATGTTTTTCTGTGGCATTATTGATGCTATTATTTACTAATAGGATTAATAGTACATTTATTTGTACCTTAAGGGGGTAGTAAGGTTAATTCGAGGGAAAAAAAGCATATTTTCTATGATTTTTTGTAAGGATACAATTAATATTTATTTATTTGCATAGTTATAGTATAATTATATGTCATTTAAAGAGTATTCTGTGAAATTTTCATTAAGAAATATTAAAAAATGAGCCAATGACAGCGAATCTTCGAAGACGTCCCAAAAAAAAGTTGATTCGCGGTGAACCGCATAACTCATGACTGGATCAACTGAAATTAAAAAACCAAATTGATTTAATTAGTTAATAAGATTCCTCAGGGAACGCCGTCAAGTTTTTTTTATTATTATTGATTTTTCAATTTTTTATAAGGCTCGGAAATCAAAATACCGATTTTTCATCAAAAAAATCTGATATTTTGTTTTTTTAAAGTAAGTTAAAATAAAAAAAAATAAATAAACTTGACAGCGTTACCTCGTAATTTATATAAAGAAAGAGTGTGTAAAATTTTAAAAAGATCGGTTCAGTAGATTTTGAGCTACAGAGTTCACCGGCTTTGAAAAAGCGAAGTCTTAGAAAAACACGTTTAAAGTTTCACAGACTTTTTTTTGGCATTTTGCGCTTAAAAAACTCAAAATCACAACACAAAATTACGGCACACGTGTACACACGTGTACGTGTACCTTCGGAAAGGTCCATTATTTTGGCAGTATGCCAGGACAGGTCTTTGAAACCTGGTCAAGCAGTAGCAGCTACTTTGTAGCTGATTGTTGCGGCCACATTCCTCAGTGTGAAATCGGAGGGCGGAGACTTACAAGTGTATATCTCCGTCAGTTTTACTTCAATTGCTTTCAAATTTTCACAGAATAATCTTAAGATGTTGTACATTAATATAAAATAATAAAAAAAAAATGCAAAAAAAAAAAAAACCTTACTACCCCCTTAAGTTAATTTAAATTAATTACTTATTTTTAAATAAATTTTGATTTATAAGTTAATCCTTGGCTTTTTGGATTTTTTTCAGAGGGACGAAATTGGGACATTATTTTTTTCACAATGAAATACTTTTGATAAAACAATTTTTCGTATTGTTAAAGTTTTTTGTACGACATTTGCCCATATTTCCATATATGTGAATAATTAGTCTATACAAAACCCAAATTTGGTAGATTTTCACTGAAAATTAAAACTTCCAGGGCCCTTAAAGCAACTGGGAGATGATAATGGGGAACTTTACCTTATAGTCTTGCTGTCGAGGAGAATGATGAAGTTTTTTAGTTGCATACAAAGCCATTACACCATCAGTAAATTTGGAGATTTATTCTTTGCCAAAAAAAAGCTCTAAAATTCAAGATGGGTTGCACTAACAATCTCTGTTTTCTTATATTTAAGAAAAAATCTAGCCCATTGGAGATGCTCATTTGAACCTCTTCCAATATTTTGCAAACATATTCTTTACAACTTAATACAGTTTTTTTCTCTGCCAACACTTGATAGAAAATAGTGAGTTGTTAAATTTAATATTCAAATCATTCTCTTCCTTAAAGCTTCATTTGTTTTCACCAACTCTTCTTCGTATCCACCGGGATGACATCCATCTTTGATAGGAATCAAAGCATTCATAAAAATGTTTCTTTAACAATTCTACAAGAATTCTATATCAGGTTGTAAATAAAAGATCTCTCATAGTCTTTTTAGTTTTTTCAAAGTGCTTCATAAGATTCAGACATTAGGAAGGTCAGTCGTTCTTGTTCATTATCTTCCATCTTCATAATTGAAGAAACACGGGTTGAGATATTTGTTCAGTTTTGATAAGTCTGGTTGCTGATTCATAATGCTTTGCGTGAGAGAATGCTCGTGATATGAAGTTTTTAAGTATTCCACGAACTTCAAAATATTCAGGGAAATGAAAGGTACTTCAGTTTTCTGTTCCTTCTATTTTTTAAAGTTTTTCAAAGCGTGGGGCAGAAACACAATTAAGGGTAGTTATTCAATTTCCAATGCTGAACTTTGATAACTGATAATTCGAAATGAGACATAGCCAAGTCGGACCTGTGAGCAACGCACGACACCCAAAGAAAGTCTCTATCCATATATTGTTTCATTCAAATTTAGAAGCCTGTGTTCTTGCCTCATTTTGACGTTCTCCCATTTCTAGTTAAGTCTGTCAACTAATTTTTTGAGTCATTCTCAAGAACAAAGTTATCAAATACAATTATGGCAGAATCCATGAGGCCTTCTGTCCTTTGCTTACTTAATTTAATTTCTCCTAGAAAATTCGATTTTATTTCTTGTTCTTCTGCAAACAAATTGTGCTGTAACAAACTTATTATAAACTCCATAAGGCTCAGTAAAACCATCGACTTGGACAGCGAAACAAACAACATTTTGTTATTGTGTTTTATTTTACTTCTATGACAGATGTTGCCATTCTTATGATCTCCGAGTCACAGAATCAGCTTGCATTATTCCCTTGTTTTATATTAAAAAATTGCCGGCACTATCACCTGTCACTAGGCGACAATATCTTGGTACTGGTCGACACTAGTGTCGCCTACTTTCTATGTTATTTTATGCTCTGAAGTGGACCAAAGAAAAAAAGGAGGAAAATTTTTTTCGACTTCAGATGCCAAATATAAAGAGAAAAAATAGAGGAATTCTAATGACAACATTTTATAGATAGGAGCGCATTTTCAAATTTTACATAAACATAAAAATTACAAAAAGTTTGATTTAAAAAAAAAAATTCAAAATTCACAGTATAAATGTGCATCTCTTGATAAAACAGGGGATCAAAGCCATCAACCTTCTGTAGACCTAACAGAAAAAGGCAGATTTCCTCAAAAGATCTCGAAAAAATGAGAAATTTTGTCTAAAAATCGCGATAAAACAACAAATTTTGTCAAAAAAATCGCGAAAAATGACAGATTTCGTCAAAAAATTTGCGATATAACAGCAAATTTTGTCAAAACTCGGGAAAAGCGGCAAATTTTGTTAAAAAATTTCGATAAAATGAAAAATTTTGTCAAAAATCACGAAAAAATGGCAAATTATGTCAAAAGATTCACAAAAAAAAAATGGCTAGTTTTGTCGTAAATTGTGAAAAAATGGCAAATCGCATCGAAAAATATGCAAAAATGGCAAATTTCGTCAAAAGATTCACAAAAAATGGCTAACTTGTCATAAAATTCAAAAAAACCCGGCAAAGTTCCTAAAAAATTTGAGAAAAAGCAACAAATTTTGTCAAAAATTCGCGATAAAACGACAAATTTATTCAAAAAATTCGCAAAAAATGGCTAATTTCGTCACAAAATCTCGAAAAAATGGCAGATTTCCTCAAAAGATAGCGAAAAAACGGCAAATTTTGTCAAAAGATTTGTGAAAAACCGGCAAATTTCTTCAAACAATTTGCGAAAAACACAAATTTCGTCAAAAAATCCCCGAATAAACGGCAGATTTCGTCAAAAGATAGTGAAAAGTCTCAAATTATGTCAAAAGGGCACGGAAAATGAAAAAAAAAGTTAATACTGAGAGTGAATTTTCTTGTACCAAAAGCAGATTTTCCTGCTTCACAATTCGTTTTTGACTGCTCCAAGTCTTTCTGAGTAAATGTGACTCAGAAAAACACCCATTCATTAAACGAAAAGTCATCACTTTACTCAACAAAAGTATTCTTTTTTTCAGCAAAAATGTCTTTTTCAATAAATCAGTCTTGCCCTTTTTTAAAAAAAGAAATGTGAACAATAGTGATACTTGTTATCTTCTACATTCAAATGTTCAATATTTTATAGTTAAATTTCTATCTTGCACATTTATTTTTAAACAAGTAAAGAACATTTCTCTAAATAGTTAAAAAATAATAATAATATAGGTTTTAATTATTTATTTATAATTAAAACAACAATTATTGCATTTCATTTTTCTTTTGCAAATGAACAAGTTTCATTTTTGCATCTAAAAATATGACTTAGTGGGGACCCGCTTTTGGTAAAAATAGACCCAGAATTTTAGAAGTCCTGGGTCCCGGGGACCCAGAATTTACAAGTCCAGCAGCATCCCTGATCGGTTCTTAATCGGTTTTAATTATTTATTTATAATTAAAACAACAATTATTGCATTTTATTTTTCTTTTGCAAATGAACAAATTCAATTTTTGCATCTAAAAATATGACTTATTAGTGGGGACCCGCTTTTGGTAAAAATAGACCCAGAATTTTAGAAGTCCTGGGTCCCGGAGACCCAGAATTTAGAAGTCCAGCAGCATCCCTGATCGGTTCGTTAATGTTAATCCTAAGAAAGAATGTTTTTTAATGTCTTGTTTGCATTTCAATATTTTTATATTTGTTTTTTTGCACTGGACAGATAAAGTCGATCTCTACATAAGAAATCTCTAAATTTTTTTTTTTTTCCCTTAATGGGGATATTTTTATTTTCAAAACCGATTCCAAAGGTAAAAATATCCCTATAGATTTTTAAAAAATCTGCAAACAAAATAGAAAAATTAAAAAACGGTCTTTGTATATAATAACCTCAAGTATTCAATACAAAATAAATAAAATTAAAATTATCAAAACGCAAACTGTATGCTTGAAAAGATTTCTCCCATAGGATTAACATTAGCGAACGTGTGTTCTTGTGTGAGTGAAGCAGTTTCTGAATTCAAATATCGTAAAAGCCGTGCTTGTAAATGGAGTGTAAATGCACCATAAATAATTATATTAGTGTTCTTTATGGTGGAATGTATATAATTTATATACTGTATATAATGCCACATTCTCATTCATGGGTGCAAGTTTGAAATTTTGCCAGGACTGAAAATATTTTAAATTACTCCCCCCCCTTTCCCCCCCACCGAGTGAACAAATATACGCGTGCATGATTCGCATTTTTTTTCATGACCGTTTGACGAAATTCGCTTTTTCCCACGATCTTTTGACAAAAATTCGTGACTTTTCCACGATCCTTTAACAAAAATTCACGACTTTTTCGCGATCTTTTGAAGAAAATTCGCGATTTTTTGACAAAAAAATCGTGTTTTTCCGCAATTCTGAAAAAATAGCGTTTTTCCTGGTATCATTTGACGAAAATCGCATCTTTTTCGCGATTCTTTGAAAGAGACTGCGTCATTTTCGCGATCCTTCGACAGAAATCGCAGTTTTTTTTTGCTATTCTTTGACAAAAAAACATGTCTTTTTTGCGATCTTTTGTCAGAAAAAGTGCTTTTTTCCGCGATCTCTTGACAAAAATCACGTATTATTAGTAATCTTTTGAAAAAAATCGTGTCTTTTTTTACGATCTTTTCGATGAAAAACAGATTTTCCTCAATATTTTGACAAAAATCGTAGTTTCTCTGCAATTTTGACAGAAATAGCGTTTTTTCCACAATCATTTGAGGAAAATCGCGTCTTTTCTGCGATTCCTCGACAGATTCTTTGACGGAAATAACGTTTTTCTTGAGATCCGTCGACAGTAATCACGTTTATTCCGCAATTTTTTTGACAAAAAACGCGTCCTTTTGCGATCTTTTGAATGAAATAGCGCTTTTATCTGCGATCTTTTGATAGAAATAACGCCCTTTTTCCACGATCATTTGACAAAAATCACGTTTTATTCATAAAATTTTGACGAAAAATCGTGTCTTTTTTAGCGATCTTTTGGCAAAAAACTAGTCATTTGGCGATCGTTTTTCATCATCGGAGATTTTTCCGTCCCGCTTCCATCCTCGGGAATTTTTAAAAGATGGAAATCCGTCCTGTTGGACGGAAAACTTGCACACATGTTCTCATTTATTTCAGAAATTATATAATTCATCGATCAATAGTATTTATAATAATAATGATGAAGATATCAGTCTTAAAACTCTCTTAATTATGATTAGTAGTCAAGTCTTGCACGTACTCGCATTCTGGTATTTTATTTATAACTGAAAATTCCACTCGAAATAAATTCAAACTCAACTAAAAAAAATGTTCAAAAAAGGTTGACCTGAAATTGACATATTTTAACCAGAACTGAAATGCAATAATAATAATAATCAAACAGAATGTATATTAGCTCGTATCCGTCGCGCTGCACTTAACCCCAAACCATTTCTGTTTTAACCTTCCGTCTACCAGACAAAACACCCATTTATCTACGGCAACACCTAATTTTAATTCCATGCAAATGGCACCAGTAATATTTTAATATAATTTTGCTTTTACAATGAAAGCTTAAATTAAGGAATTCGTAATATCTAGACAAGTCCTTTATAAATTCCGGTGTCAATCGACAATTTCTCATTTTACCATTGACACCAGAAATATTGCTGTCGGGTCCAATGGACCTGTCTGGTAGACGGAAGGTTAAGTAAACTCTGAATTCGACCCGAACCTGAGAAAAAGAATTATATCGCTAAGATCAATTTTATCTTTATTTTGCATGAAAATGAATACACATACACTCATTAAAATTTAAATATATAGTTTCTTTCATTTGAAAGACATTCAGGATTTCCTTTTGGAAAATCAGTTCACCTGACTCGAAAGAGTCAAAATTCGAAAAGAAAAAAAAATTATATCAATCCAACGCGGTAAAATCGGCAGTAAACTGAAAAAAAGTGACAAGGAATTGATTTTGGAGATTAAGTGGTTAAATTGGGATTCATTGATTGGGGGGGGGGGGGGGTCAATTTGGTAAATGGGTTTTTCATGCTGAATTAACCGTTTTGGTTAAATTTTTGGATACACGTTCATACTGAAAAGACGCTTGCCTGAATATTTATGGGAACGAATGATTAAAAAAGGGGGATGATTATCCACCCCCCCCCTTAAATTAGATAAATTGTTTTTTATGCATAATTACCCAATGTATTTCAAATTTTGGATATAGGTTCTTTCTGATAAAGTGAATCTCTGAATAATTTTAAGGGTTTAAATGGTAAGTATAGAGGGGGGGGGGGAACGGGGGATAACCTCTCTAAAATTAAATAACATTTTACGCAGAATTATCCGATTTGCTTTGAATTTTTGATAAATATTCATTACAATAAGGTGTATCTGTGACTAGTTATAAGATTCTTTTGCTATGTATAACTGGAGGAAGCGGGCGATTATCCCCCCCTTCAAATTACATAAATTGGTTTTTATGCAGAATTTCCCAATGTATTAAAATTTAAAACATAGGTTCTTTCTGATAAGATGATTCCCTGAATAGTTTTAAGGGTTTAATGGCTAAGTATAAAGGGCAAAGGGGGGAAGAGGGATAACTCCTCTTGTATTAAATAAATGGCTTTTTATGCAGAATTGTACGATTTGCTTCAAATTTTGGATGTAAGTTCGTTATGATAAGGCGTATCCCAGATTATTGATAGGATTCTTTTGCAAATTAAAAGGGTAGGGGGTCGATTATTTCCCCCTTAAATTTGATAAATGGGTTTTTTATGCAGAATTATCGAATTTGCTTTAAATTTTGGATGTAGGATCTTTCTGATAAGGTGAATCTGTGAATAGTTTCTGAAATTTAATGGCTAAATATAAAGGAGAGGGATAACGCCTCTTACATTATAATAGCTTTTTATGAATATTTATTTTTTGTTCCTCTACGGGGTATGTGTGTGTGTGGAGGGGGGCTGTACACAAACTCCGAATCTATATTTTATATACACATTTTTTAAATATTTTTTATAATAGGATTTTTAATAATTTCAATTATATAGAATAATAAATATAATATAATAATAATTATTATTATTAAATTACATATTAATGTTTCTTTTTATACTTTTACATTCATATAATGTATACAATATAATAAATAACATAAATTAAACATAAAAAATTAAAAATAAATCTATAAATAAATATAATTAAATATTAAAAATTATACTCATCAACAGAAATCTATTTAAAAAATAAAAATAATTCTAAACAAGAATTGTTTAAAAATTGATAATATTTTATTAACTCATTATGAATCAATTATTATAAATGTACAAATTAATAAAATTATATATTCAAAATTAGTTTCATAAGAATTGATTTTTAAAATGATAATATTTAATTAAGTGATAGGAAATTAATAAAAATAATAACTGTATAAATAAATTAAATATTAAAAATTAGACTCGCTAACAAAATTTGTTAAAAAATTAATATCTTATTATCCGCCATTACCGCCACTATTGTAATGATACGTAGCGAGTGTGATGGAGGTACATAACAATAGTGTCAGTAATGTCGGATAATAAAGTATTATCATTTTTTAATGAATTTATGATAATCAGTATATTTTTTTATATTTAATTATATTTGTTTATACATTTATTTATAATTTTATTTACATTTATGTATTATTAATTCAGTATTAACTTATTATAAATTATTTATTATTTAATAATAATAATACTTTTTTTATAATTTACTTATTATATTATTATTTATTTATAATTATTACCGTATTTTCAGGTGTATAGCCCGCACCCCTAAATCAAGCAGTGCAGTGAAAAAAGTTCATGTATAACCTGCGGAGATGCATCGGTGTATAGTTCGCGGGCTATACACCATTTATGAACGTATATTTCGACCAGGGTTCGAAATTAGAAGCCAGTAGTCATAATTTTTATACAAATTTACCAATTTTTTTTCGTGATGCATAATATCTACAGTAATTGAGCTAAAAAATTAAGATTATCAGTACCGTAATTTTCAGAAGAAACGCCGTGGCGTTTACGTGTTTTAAGATAAAATTTCAAGCGATGTGGTGTTTATGCGCATTTTTTTCAAAGTGTGATATTTAAAAAAAAAAAAAAATCGGTGATAAATTCAAAATTTCAGACATAAAATGTATACGTATCTTAGGTCATTGGTTCCCAAAAGGATCGAATCCTTGGAATCGATCCGAAATGCACCAACTCCGAAAAGGAACGATTCCTCAGACTCTATCTGAAATGATATGACTCCGGAAAAGTTCGATTCCTAGAACTCGTTTCGAAATGAAACGACTCTGTAATGGAACGATTCCTCGGAATCGTTTCGAAAAAGACTGACTGCTCTGAATCATTCCGAAATTACATAAATCACACACTTTTTTTAATTCTTTGCAACAGATTCAGATTCAGCAGCGCGGGATAACCCACCAATCGGCATAGGCTTCCAAATCCCACATTGCAACTTTATTTAAAAAAAAAAAAAAAATTACATTATTTAACAATGTTTAAAGATGGCATAATCTTTTTAACAATATGACAATAATGTTTACAGTTTTTAACGTTGTTAAAAAAAGACAATTTTCAACTCTATAGCTGAGTTATTGAATGTTCTATTTACAAGTCTATATACACTGGTGTCCAAAAGTTAAGCATAATTGGTAATTAAGTAATTATTTGTAAGTAATGAAAGAAATATGAATCGGAATGTGCTGAAACTCCAGGTGTGTAAACAAAATAGTACGCGTCACATATTTTCGCAAAGAGTTTTCCCCGAAATCGAACAGGGTACCGTCAACAAATTGAAAAAGAACGAAGATATTTTGGATAACCCTGTCAAAACTAATGTAGCAAAAGCGTTCAAACTGCACATTATGATTAATTGGCTTATTGTAATGTACTGTGTTAATTTTTACAAGCATAGCATGTATACTCGTAGAGAAATTAAGGTTTTTATAAAAACAGTCCTAAATTTTTCCAAGTTTATTGCTTATAATTTGCAGAGTTCTTATTATAAAATAATGTTCTTTTCTGAAAATATGACAAACATCATTGTACACAATACCCTGTCATCAGAATTTAAAAATAATAAAAATTGTATGAAAAATGAGTATGTTTAGCAAATAATTTTTCATTGCGCATGCGTCAACGATATCAAAATGTCATTTGCATATTGTGCTAGCTAAATGTATAGAGCAACTTCTGTAAAAGTTTCAAAAACATAGCTTGAAAATTCTGAAAATGGGAGCCTATAGAATCAACTCAAAATCCGTTATTCCTAAAGGAAGCAAAAAAATCAGGGGTTTTATCTAAATATAGTTGTACGTGCAATATTGTGTAGGCACTAAACAATGGAATATGGATACAGCCCCTCATCATTTTGCTTCATTTAGGGAATAAAGGATTTTGAGTTGATTCTATAGGCTCCCATTTTCAGAATTTTCAAGCTATGTTTTTGAAACTTTTACAGCAGTTACTCTATACATTTAGCTAACACAATATGCAAATGACATTTTGATGTCGTTGACGCATGCGCAATGAAAAATTATTTACTAAACATACTCATTTTTCATACAATTTTTATTATTTTTAAATTCTGATGACAGGGTATTATGTACAATGATGTTTGTCATATTTTCAGAAAAGAACATTATTTTATAATAAGAACTCTGCAAATTATAAGCATAAAACTTGGAAAAATTTAGGACTGTTTTTATAAAAACCTTAATTTCTCTACGAGTATACATGCTATCCTTGTAAAAATTAACACAGTACATTACAATAAGCCAATTAATCATAATGTGCAGTTTGAACGCTTTTGCTATATTAGTTTTGACAGGGTTATCCAAAAGATCTTCGTTCTTTTTTAATTTGTTGACGGTCCCCTGTTCAATTTCGGGGAAAACTCTTCGCGAAAATATGTGACGCGTACTATTTTGTTTACACACCTGGAGTTTCAGCACATTCCGTTTCATATTTCTTTCATTACTTAAAAATAATTACTTAATTACCAATTATGCTTAACTTTTGGACACCAGTGTAATAGTTGTTAAATGTTCTATTTACACGTAATTTGTTGAGAGTTGCTTTTATAAGACAAGAGAGAGTTGTAGAAATTTTTGTACAGATTACCGTAGCTATGGTTCGGGATCAGAGTCCTCATAATTATTGTTTGTACTTTGAAAAATATGTTCATTAATTTCTATAATCTTGACACATTCTATTATTTTGGAGTAGAGAGATGGAGTTTTTTGCACAATGTTGAACCACTGCTGTAGTTGTATGGTTCTGGATTTTCGAATATGAAATAAGGAAGTTAATGTGCATTCAGTTAGATAATGAATTGAAGTACCTAATTTGCCACATGTGCAGAATGGAGTTGGAGCTTTTTTAATTTTATGAAGATATGTTGGAAAAGGTCCATGATTGGTTGCAAATATATAAAGATTTCTATGAGGTAATATAGTGTTTAAATTTACTTTTGGCTGAAGGTCATATGTGTATCTCCCTACATTGCAATAGTCCCAGTCCATTTGCCATTGGGAAAGTGCTTTCTGCTTTAATATTTTTTTAAGAAAAGAAGCTGGGAGTGGATGATATTTCTCTTGCACACCTTCTTGTGTTATTGCGTTCTTTGCTAGTGCATCTGCATGATCGTTGCCATATGATCCTGAATGACCTTTTATCCACTGGAATTGAATATTTTTCTTTGTTTCTTGAAGCTTTTTAATTATTTGTGAGTTTATGAAATCTGTTGTGAAAATATCTTCCATTAGGTGCAGGCTTGATTGATTATCAGTGAAGATGATATATTTCTCCATTATTGAGGAATCTGCCCATTCTATGGCATCTAGTATAGCTAACTGCTCAGCTTGAAAGATTGAGTTATTATGCTATAGTTTAACCTGATGTGTGTGAATGCATTTTTTATTTTTATATGAACAGAAGGCATAGGCAGTTCCTTGGTCAGATTTAGAACCATCTGTAAAGATGAGCGTTGAGGTGGTGTCTGGATTCCCTTCTAATATGTGTAGATAATTAACATATGGTGCAGTTAATGAGGAAGATATTTTTGGTTGAAAGAAATGCGACTGATATTCATCCTTAGGGATTCCTAAATGTAGCACTTGGCCTAATGTTGATAATGTACTGAGTTGAATTGCAAGCGGCATTATTCCACATAGCACGTTTAGCGCTGCTGTTGAAGTTTTCTTATAGGCTCTAGACACAAGAAGGAGGCATTGAGCTTGAATTGATGACAAGAGTCTTTTACCGTGTGAGGGTTGTAAATAAGGGAACCAGCAAGGTGAGGCATAACTTATTTTTTTTCTAATATTTGAAGATACCATATTTTCAGGATTTGTTTTGTTAAACCTCTGTAGGCAGATGCAAATTTTAATAGGTTTTGTGAAATTATGTTAATTTTAGACCGTTTCTTGTGCAGGTGTGGTAGAAAGGAAAAAGTATTATCTATAGTGATTCCTAGATAATCTATTGTATTGTCTTTCTTTAGTGAATATCCATCTAATTTAAAACTTGGTGCTCTTTTTAAGAATCGTGGGCGGCGGAGATTTAAGACAATGCATTTATCATAAGAAAATAGCATGGCTGTATTTTTTGCCCAGTCACTAATAATCCGTAGCATATCATTGCCCATCTGTTCTAATTCTTGTCGTGTTTGACCATAGATTATTAAAAGGAGATCGTCCGCATAGGCAATTACCTTGTATCCCAGATCCTTCAAGAGTCTCAGTAGCTTGTTCAGAAAAATCCTCCATAGAAAGGGGCCAAGACAAGAGCCTTGTGGACAGCCTCTGTAAAACCAATGTATTTTTCTTGATAACCAATGTGGCAAGGCGCCTCTGAAGGAGAGAAAGGATCGTATAATATTTATGTAGGCTTGTTCAAGATTTAAATATTGTAGCTCATTTAATGTATCTGACCATGGCAGTCGGTCAAAAGCATTTTTAAAGTCCAGAGAAATAAGCGATGTATAATTATTGTCGTCTTTGCTTAAATTTATATGAGAAAAGAGTTCTGCAATCGCCGATTCTGTGGAGCGTCCTTCCTGGAATCCATGCTGTGAATGCTGAAGTTGTTTTGAATTACGTAATGAAAAATTTATTCTTTTTAGAAGAAGTTTTTCATAAATTTTTCCGAGTATCGGTAATAAAGTTATCGGACGATATGAGGAGGCTATGTCCGGCTGTTTTGCTGGTTTTAAAAAATATACAAGTTCACCTACTTTCCACGCTTTTGGAAAGTAATTTAAGTGCAGCAAGATGTTAAACATGTCTAAAAGAATTTCTCTCTGATTTTTAAATAGTTGTCTTATTATGTTATGATCAATCTCATCAGGACCCGGAGCTTTATTTCTATTAAAAGTGTAAATTGCATTTTGTAACTCTTTGACAGTAAAATTTGGAGGTTTTCCTTCTTCTCCTGTGTAAGGATTTTGGCCTGTTGGGGATATTGATTCGCCAAAAATTTGGGTTGTTAGTGCTTCGTAAAATTGTTCTGCTGTGCAGGTTTTTTCTTCTAGAGTTGACAGTGCATATACTTCTTTCTTAAGGAAATCTTTGAATGCAATTTTTTTAATTTTTCCATAGGGATTTTTCGATTGGTTGCAGAAATTTATCCAGGCTTGCTTTTTGGCTTCTAATAATGCCTTTTTATATAATGCTCGTTGTTGTTTAAAATTTATTATGTCTTGTGCTGTGGCTGTTGCGAGTTTAGCTTTCCTTCTTAATGCACGAACAAAGTTACGTTTTGTTTTTAATTTATTTGTCCACCATGTAATTTTTGGTTGATGGGTGCTTTTACGTCTTTTGAGAGTTGAATCACATATGTTTTTTAATATTTGTTGAAATTCTTGATATTTCTCGTCAAATTCTTCTTCGTTGGATACATTTTTGAAGTGAAAATTTTGTTGTTTTATTGATTTTTCTAACTGCATGTTGAATTTTTTAAATGAGGTGTGTTTTGTCCGATATCTTCTGTATGGTTGATCTGGGATTTCTAAATTTAATTTGGATGTTATAAGCCTATGATCAGCGAAATCCATTTCAGGTTTTACTACCCAGGATTCCACCAGGACCACATTGGCGCTATTTCCGAAGGAAATAGCGCCATTGATGTTAATGTTATATCTGGCCAGCCTTTCCTTATAGTTTCCTCTTTTTTGTTTAATAACTCAAATGTTGGTAGACTATGTGGTTCGTTTAATATTATGAGTCTTTTGCTAGCCATGTGTGAAATTAATTTCTGGCCTTTGTCGTCGTCTTTTTTGTACCCCCATAGCACGCTATGCGCATTCAGGTCACCTGCCAAGAAGAAAAGATTGCTGAAGCCTTTTTCTTCTGACCACTCGTTAAGGTCGTGTTGGAGATCTGCGGATGGAGGAGAGTATTGCGAACCTATTGTTAAAAAGTTTGTTTCAAGTAGGATGTTAATGAATATTGAATGGATGTTCTTTTGTATTTGTATATGATGAATTAAGGGATTTAAGATTATAATGCAGCAGTTATTTTCTAGTGATGAGTAATAAGGAGCTGACAGTGGAAGTCCGAAAGGTCGATTTTCTGTTTTATAATAATCTTGAAGGCAAGCTATTGATATATTTTCTTCCAATGCGTAGCGTATGAAGTCCGCCGTCGCACATTTGCTATTTTGCAGGTTTAATTGGGCAATTGTTAACCCATTAATTGACGTTGATAGGGAAGAATATAATTTATCTGATGAAACGATGTTTTCTGTTATGTTTATGGACGCGAAAGAGAAGAATTTTTATTTATTGTAAGATTTCTCTGGTGATATATGTTTTGAAAAACTTGACAATATGTGGAGTTAGCTGCGTGATTTTTCTCATAAGGGCAGCCATTTTGATCATATGAGTTTAAGCAATTAATGCAAGTGTGTTTGGTTATTTCATCTTTTAATGGGCAATATTCCGATTCATGCTTCTTTGCACAATATGCACAAATAGTATTTTTCCTGCATGTACCTGCTGTATGCCCGTAATATTGGCAATTATTACAGCGTATGATGGGGGAGTATGGCTTTATTGGGCAAGAAATAAAGCCCACTAGCAGCCTTCCCTGTCTTAGGAGCTTTATCGCCGATTAATCTTCTAGATCTAGCATTAGCTGGTATGACTTTAGTTTATCCCTGTTGAATTCCTTATGTTGGTTATCTGTTACATCTTCGTCTAGGTTTTTACTTATTTTTTGTTTGACTTCCATTACTGTAACTGATTTTGGAACACCTAATATTATGATCTTTTTCCTTTTCTCTGCTGCATATTTTAATGTAACTAATGATGTTATTTTTTCATTTGCTTGAAGGAGGTCTGACAATCTGTCTATGTCTTCCTCTGTTTCGGATCTTATTATAATTGTATTTTTGTCTTTTGCCAATGTACTGAATATTTTTATCTTGTTTGCTTTGATATTTATGGCTTTGTTAAGTTCTTCCCTGATTCCAAACATTGTGAGCTTTGTATTTAATTTTCGGGTCAACAGAAGAGCTGATTTTGAATAAAGTGGTACAGGTGCAGAGATTTTCGAGGCATATGTGGAATTATTTTGGAGGTCTTTCGCTCTTTCTAGATTTGGTTCATTTTGAGTGGTCGTTTTTAATTGTTCTTGATTACTGCATAGTATTCCTAATTTATTACTCAACTCTTCATATAGTTTTCTCATCGTGTTTAGTGTTTGGTTGTGTTGTTGGAATATTTCATTTTTAATTTCTACTTCCATTTGGAGTTTTTGGTAAGATAGTCTTAGTTGGTGGCATTGAGTCTTCATTTCTTCCATACTCATTTCTTGTAGATCCCTTTCTAGATCAGCCTTAGTATTAAATTGTAATTTGCTGTCTTTTTCCTGCATCAGATGTTTTAAGTCTTGATTTTCTGTGATTAAATTGTCCATTTCATTATTAATTGCTTTCAAAGTATCTTCATGGATTTGTTTTTGATTCTCTATTTGAGTTTGTAGATTTTCTTGTTCTAGTTGTTGATTTTCTATTTGAGTTTTTAGATTTTCTATTTCGACATACTGTTCATTTTGAGCTGTTCTAGTGCTTTTAAGGAGTTTTATTTCTTTTAGTAGTTTGTTATAATAGTTTTCTGCTTCCTTAGCATGTTTTGAATCATGTTTTTGTAAATGGCGATACATCATTTCCAATTGGTCCTCTAGGCTCATATTTTCCTCCATTACCATTTCAAAGTTTTTCAAATTCTTTCCTTGTAACGCTGGTTCACATTTTGATTTTTTAATTGTATTTTGAGTTGTTGTCACCACCAAGTCCAAATCATCCATGGATGAGCTTTTACGTGATTTTGATAGACAAACATTATTTTCTCCTTTACGACATTTACTTATCGAGGAGTAAGTTCTTGAAGAAGGCATATTTTGGTTTGTTAATAGCTACGTTCAAAAAGGTTTTTAAAAATTTTCAAGAGTATTGTATGCAAAATACTAGGCTTCATCAGAGCCCACTACATGTCTCATTGAAAGAAAGGAATATAGATAGTTTATAGCATAAACCGGTGAACTTGTCCACCGTAAATAGCTAAGATAAAAATTAAAATTAAGTTAATATTAAAAAAAAAAAAAATATAGACTAATTTTGAATAGTTTTTGGAATAAAGAGGGGAATATTTAATGGAAGTGGTCTAAACGAAGAATGTAATGAAATAACTAATACGTAGTTGAAATGATAAGTAGTGCTGCTAAGAAAAAGAGTAAAATTTAGTTTGTTTCTGTGCTTATTGTTGTCGATCCCTGCACTTGATATTCTCATGTACTACTGTACATATATACCAGAGTGAGAAATGTGTAATGAATTAACTTGAGTAAATATACAATTTTAATCACAAATGAACATATATATATACATGCATACACACATAAATATATATGTATACATATATATATACACACATACATACATACACACACACACACATATATATATATATTTTTTAATACTAATATAAAGTTTTTTTTTTTTAATATATATATATATATATATATATATATATATATATATACACCGAAAAATATCCTGGTATGAAAAATAAGCGTATATATGAAACTTGAGTAAATATACCAATATATAAACAGTTATCTGCACAGTTATTTCAAAATAAATACAGTAAAACGATTAAAATTTGTTTGAATTCACTCTCCGCCATAGTAAAAAAAAAAAAAAAAAAAAAAAAAAAACAGTAATAGGAGCTAAATGTAAGACATAATGGTGTGCCACATACTATGCATTAAATAATGATCACCATTTTACTTTACAGTATACATTAAACATTATACGATATATTTAGACCTAAGGAGAATTGCAATACTTGGAACAAGGAGGGACCTCCTATGGCCTAACCTGTTTTTGAGGTTTACCTAGCAGCGCTTAAGCTGAAAATCTCCAGGCACCTATATTGTAAAATGCTCCATGGAGCGGGGGGAGGGGAAGGAGAGGCATGAAAGTTAACTAGTGACAAACGCTCTTAGAGACAAAAAGATAGAGGTACAACATGCCTGTATTACGGTGATAATTTAGAAGAGCCCCGAGAGTAGTTTAAAAGATGAAATTAACCCGATAAGGGGCCGGGGCGTGGCCCAAAACAGTAAGAGAGACCAAATGAGGGTAGATTTGAACTGTGGGGGTCAGTAGCTTTCAGTAGACATGTTACACCAAAAATTTAAGACCCCCCCCCTGCCCCCCCCCCCCCAGGGGCAGACCCCTTGCAATTACCAGGGAAATTCAAAAGCCAGAAAAAAGTCTGTACAAAACCAGTCCAGCCAAAACATTTCTCCTCACTGTAGCTCCCATAGAACAAGAGATATAAGCTGTTAAAGTTTGAAAAGAAGTGAAGAAATGAGCCTTTTTGAGTGAGTGACCAACAGGGGGGGGTCTACAGCCCCGGGGGTGCAAAAATAATAAAAATTTTTAAATAAAGGCGATAGAAAATTGAACGAGCGAAAATTTAAGGTATATGTTGGGGGGGTGCGTACCCTATCCCCCCCTGGACTGGCCCTCAAAGACAACACTTTAAACTCAAAAAAAAAAAAAAAAAAAAAAAAAAAAAATTTAATCATTTCATCACTGTTCGAAAAGATCTTTTAATGAAGAGGGCTGGGAGGCCCCAGCTGCCCTAAAAGCCCCTATAGATCGAAACAAAATCAGAATGGATAACTATAAGATAGAATGAAGAGGAATAAGTTAATAAAAACAAGGAATAATGCTATAAGTGTATAATACACGCTGTGATGGTTACCCGCAGACCTTCATACCTGCAGCTACACTACTAGATGTCCATGATATTACAAAATTCAATAAATCTAGAGAATAACTGTATGGCAACACCATACAACGAGACTCTAGAGCAATTAATACCATTGAAACTATTTTAAATAAATAAACTAACTATTAATAAGGAATAACAAGAGATGGCAACTGGACATTGCCTCTCTACACTTTAGATCTTTAAGATCTCTAAGTTTATATTTGAGTTGATCCCTTAGAACAGCAACGGACCATAGTTTACGAGCTGGGGGGCCAGCTATCAACTTCTCAACTTGTACTGAACTTGGGCGGGATCTGCTAAACCCAAGCGTCGTAATGGGAGACATTTAAAAACAATGATAAACACTTTATGAACAACACTATTAGAGACACTTAAAATATTCAAAAGACAATAAAAAGCATGGCGGAGCAAAGTTCAAACATTACTGTAGACATACAAATGCATTATTTTAAGTTAAAAGAAGATTTAATATTTTTAATTGATTTTTTAAAAAATAGTTACTCTCTATTGGGACCGCATAAGCAAATTATAAAGAACGTACTCAAAACATTTTTCAAAAATTTATTTGTAATACTTAAAATAGACAAAATGCTTTCGGATTAGCGGCGGAGCAAAGATAAATCATTAAATTACATATAATGACCACTTTTGTAAAGATACTATTATAATTTAGTATGTTACAAGGTAAATAAAAAATGTAAACAAAGCACCTTTCAATGGGGGGTATTTAAAAGCACTCGCCATTGCGTTAACAAGCTATACTAAAAGATTATTTAAACATATTAAAAAAATAGAAAACTTACAAGAACTCAATCTAAGACAATGAAGAAACTATAATTAACGATGATTAATACCTAATATGAGGTTTTAAGATAATATAATATATATAAAAAAACACTTTAAGATATACATCTATCGTAGCGATAGCAACGGAAGGGATTGACAATATTTTAATAAAGTACCCATAACATCGTTAATATGTTACGTAGAAAAGCAAATTATACCTCAAAATGTTCAGAAAAGATTTGAGTATCATAAATAAATGACAAGATAGCAAAATAGTTAAGCATAATTAGAATATAAGCACAGAAAGTTATCAGTGTAGTTGCAATGGCTGGTTACCTGGGGACGAGATTAAGTAAAAAGCTTAAAAGTTTAAATAGCTATATCACGGCAACCACTGCACCGATTTTGATCAAACAAGTGCCAAAATGCTCAACAGCACTTTAGGAAAAGAATGAGACATGATTTGAGGCTCTGACTTACCTGGTTCTTAAGCCTTTAGCCCTCCATGATGAGCTCCGCAAAACGCGACATACTACGGTGATGGCTCACAGGTAAGGTACCAACTCCGAAAAGGAACTACTCCTCAGACTCTATCTGAAATGAAACGATTCCGGAAAAGTTCGATTCCTTGAACTCCTTCCAAAATGAAACGACTCTGTAAAGGAACAATTCCTTGGAATCGTTTCGAAAAAGAACGACTGCTCTGAATCATTCCAAAATGATATAAATCACGCACTTTTTTTTGTTCTTTGCAACAGGGTCGGTAGATTATTTTTTTGAAAAATAAACTAAAAATGATCTTAAATTCAGAATTGTCGAGATTGGAAGGGTTCCGGATTTTGGATTTTGCACTCTACAAACACAATGGCTATTATACATCTATCAGTGCAATACTTGGCGATAGTTGCGACAGTTCTTCCATATCCAGAAATAACTTTATTTAAGCAGTAAAAATAAAAAGCCTTTACAAACATGGGAGAACTCTCTAAATTTCAAGGCATAGCGAAAAAAATTTACAAATTTCGATGTTTTTTCAAATTTTTTAAGGTTTAAAAATTGTAGAAAAAATATCACGATTTCCAATTTTTTAAAAATAATCTTTGTATAACCCGCACCGTGTATAAGCCGCAGCGGCTTTTTGGGAGGTGTTTTTCTTGTATAAGCTGCGGACTATACACCCGAAAATACGGTATATTAATATAGTAATTATTATACATAAAAATATATATTGTAATATGTAATATTATTATTATCTATTAAACACTTAAAACTATCAGGGATTAACCTTATCAAAAAGAATCTATATTTAAAATTTGAAATACATCGGTAAAATCCGGATAAAAACCGATTTATCTAATTTAGGGCGGATGGGGGGGGGGGGGTATTCATCTATTCCCAAAACTAATCAGGCAAGCGTCTTTTCAGTATGAACGTATATCCAAAAATTATACCAAAACAGTTCATTCGCCATGAAAAACCCATTTACCTAAATTTAGAGCCTACTCCTGATCCCACTATCATACTCAATCAATCAATTCCCAAAATCAATAATGCATCCCCAAAATCAATTCCTTGTCACTTTTTTTTGGTAACTTTTTTCATTTGTCACTTTTTTTCCAGTAACTTTTTTCTGTGTCACTTTTGTAGTTTAAGTCACTTTTTATGATAACCTTTTTCCTGTCACTTTTTTTCCTAGATTCAAATTGGCTACCTGATCTGATGATTTCTGAAACAAAATTTCTAAAAACTTTCTTCTTTCTTTCTTAAACAGTGATTTATCATTGGAGAAAAACAAACAATTCAAGTATTAGAATAATAGTTATTCTGGAAAACAAAACAACTGAAAAACTAGTAGCGAAACTTTTATCACTGTTTTAAAGCTCATTAATCCAGATTAAATTATATCCCTCCCAAGATTTTCTTTCTCTTCAGCGTCACAGTGACCTATGGGCCCATGACTTATGAGTACCGCTTTCAAAGAGTACAGGAGAGAGAAAATAAAAGAACACAGTCACCCATTTACAAAGTTACAGTGGGTTGCCAAATTATTAGGGACAGTCATGAAGTATAGGTTTTTTGTACAATATTAGAATATAATTTGAAAATAAATACTGTTTTTAAGTTTAAAAGGCTTTATTGTTATAGTTTAAGTATTTATGCAATATTATATGAAAAAAAAACCCAACAAAAATATAATACAGTCGATTTATTAATGTTATGTAAAGAACATTAATATTTGGTGACATTCCATTTGGCTTTGAGGAGTGCTTCGATGTGTCTCGGCATGCTTTCTGTGCAATTTCTGGCACTTTCTTTTATTTTAGGGTTGTGATTCCATACATTCATTAGATTTTCGATGAGTTGTACCTTGTTTGTAATCATATCTTTGGCGATTTCCGCCTTAGTGATCTTCTATAAGTTTTGTATGACGTTCATGTCTGCAGAATTGCCAAGCGAAGGTAAAACTGGGATATTTAGGCTCCCAAAAACTTTGCAATACTTCTAGCTTTATGGCAAGGTGATGAATTATGCATAAACATGAACTCTTCACCACCTGGGAACCATTCTTCAATTTTCGACACCAGCCAAGTTTCCAGAACTTGCCTTTAGTGGTCTTGTTTCATGGTTCTCTGGACAATGTAGAGGCATCCATCCCCTTTAGCGCTTATAAAAGACCACACCATTGTTTTATCAAAGTGTTTAACTTTCTCTATGATGCAGTCAGGGTGGTATTTTTCGAATGGGCGTTGCCCGACAATGCTGCTTTTATCGGCTAAAATCTTAAAAGTTCATTCATCTAAGAAACACACCGGAAAAAAATAATATATTTTCACAATTTAAAAATATATGATTTTAAATGACATAAATAATAATTATCTTAACAGATGAGCTTACTCCAGTCATCAATTGTCTTCTGTCAGTGCTGACAAGTCCAGGCAAGGCGATTCTTCTTCATCGCTTCTGTCAACCGTATTTTCTTGACTGGACAATGTCTTGTCAACCCTTCCTCTGCTAATCTCCGCTGTATAGTTTTCTCTTAGAAACTGGTATTCCAGGCTTTTGAACGGTCTGAGTAAGGATTCCCATAATTTTCTTTTTGTTTCCTAAACAAATATCCCTGATTTTACTATTGGTATGTAGAGTTGTTATGCGTTTTCTTTCACTTTTACCTTTTCGTTTAAGCGAAAGTGGGTGGTTTTTGTTCAGATTTATTTATTTCCTATTGACTACTGACTTTAAAACTCCAGAAACGTCTGCTGTCTTCCTTTGGAGATGAATCATACGCAGCAGAAGAGGTTTTACCTCAGATTTTTTCCTAGGGGACAAATCAATCCCTTTTCCCATACTCAAATCAATAATAATAAAAAATTAATATTCTAAGCAATTTTGCAAAAAACTAATATTTAATCAATAAAAGAAAGATAATACTCGCATATAATTCTTAACTTTTCCAAAAAAAAACAAGGGAATTTTCTTTAAATTAAAGAAAAGCATCTTCTACTACTGCGTGTGTAACAGACTCAGCATCTCTCCCGTTATTAAAATATTTATAGAAAACAAACAAACCTTTTAACCTACCAAAAGTACTTAAAAGTCGAATTATAGAGATATTAACAATGGTAAAATACAATTCTGCAACACTTAAACCACTTGGAGTAACTGTCAAGCGCACCCGAAGTATAAAACTTGCAAAAAATAAGACTGTCCCTAATAATTTGGCAACCCACTGTATACTTCACACAGTCTGAAAATAGATTTTCGCCCCGCGAAATGTATCGCATGTGAAGCTCCTGAACGTAAATTGACCACTGACCTTGACAAATAGCTCTTGGGTCATTCCATGTCAAATCACCCAAATTTTTCCAAAAATGACACCCACCATCACCAATTTTGATAAAATTCATTGGATTAGTAGAAATTCTAATACTGATTCAAAAAATATCAATTATATTGAAATTTATAAAACAGTTTGTGAGTTATGAGCTTTTAAATAGCTACCAAGATGGCCGACTTACCGCCATTTTGAATAGCACATGTGACAACAAAAAAGCCCATAACTTTTTTCAGGTTTAAGCTAGAGCTTTCAATTTATTTATTTATTTTTTTTTTTTCAGAATAAAGTAAACTTTCATTTAAACAGATTTTTGTGAACCTCATTATATAAAAATGCTGTCAGAGAATGACTTTTTGTCATTTTTTTAAGTAAAAACAAATGCAACTTCAATGGCTGATTTTCACCAATGTACCCCCTTTCAATTTTCTCCTAAATGCATAAATAGGCAACTCAAAGTGTGCTTTAATGACTGATAAGAAAATTTTAATGGGTGGTTTACAGGTTTTTATTTAAAAAAATAAATTCAATTTTACTGACTTTCCCCAATAACAGAAAACACAAGATAATGTTGATATTTCTTTTATTACCTGAAATATCATACATATTTACATCTAAAAGTTTGATAAGGTTTTATGTTACATAAATATGTATATTTAATGTGGCTAAAAAAGGGGAAATCTTAAGGAATTAATAGGAATGCCAATAATGGATTCTTGCAAGACATAGAAGTACTTTCCTGACAAATTGAAATCAATTGCAGAGTTTTAATAAGTTATAAGTAAAAATTAAATGATAGAAAAAAATCTACAAATAAGTACATTCTATAGCAAAATCATAGTTTTATATAATATAAAATATGATAAAACTGCAACTCTTAAATTAAAATTATAGAACTTTAAAATAATACAAAATAGCACATCACATACACAATAAACATGCTATTAAAAATATATCTACATCAATAATAATTTAAAGATAATTAATATTTAAAAAAAACCCTGCCAACAGGAAGAACTTAATTTTGAAGTTAAATACAGTAGACTCCCTCAAATCCGCACAGCTTGGAACCAGAAGTTATGCGGATTTTAGAATTTTGCCGATTTCTGGTCATTACTTTGTTTACATTTTTTTATATAGGGATTTGAATGCAATTAATAATGCAATCAAAACTAAAAATAATGCTTTACAATATAATAAAAGAATAAAGTAAGTAATAAAATAATAAAAATTTAGATAATTTTCAAAGTGATTAAAACATTAAAAGCAAAGATCAAGTTAATAATCAATAATATATGATTAAATATTCATTATAAACATGAAATATATTTTTCCTAAATTATTCAACATAGCTTGCCTCATAAAAATACATTACTAATTCACAACAAAATCATAAAACAAAGAAGTTTTATTTCAGGTTTTACCAGATTTAGATTTAATAACCAAAAAAGCTTGATTAATACATGAATATATTTGATAAGGTAGTGATTACCAATGATGTCAGAAAAATCTTAATTTTTTCTTTTCAGAATAAATTTATTTTTCCTTTATGAGAAAAAAAAAATCATGAATTCAGTACTATTAACAAAAATTACAAATTAAAATAAAATGGAATTGATATAAAATTATTAAAGTCAAATTTTGTCCTTATATCTGAACTGAATTTTTCATTATTTACATACATAAATTATGTGCAGATTTTTGAGATTTGTGGATTTTAGGGAGTTTACTGTACTTGTTTCATTAACAAAAACTAAATCAAATTTAGATATAAACCTAGCTTAACAATTTTATCTGGCTGTTTTTAAAATTTAACTTTTCTCTATGAACTGGTTTTATCAGAATGCTAAGGCAGTGTATACAAAAAATATACTTTTGTATCCTCAACAACTAAAAATTTTCAAGCACGTTTTTAAAAGTAAAAACATTATACTTGTTGATGTGATTTTTTGCAGAGATTTATAAGCGACCTCAGGGCTGCTACAGGCAACTATTTTTATATTCTGTGCACACCAGTATTTTTCTAATATAAAGTTTGAAGTATATTTTTCTTGCAAATGTTATCAAAGCATCTATTACGGAACAGATTTTAGTTTTAAGAAAGTGGTGCCAGTTAGAATGAAAAAATAGTCGCCTGTGGCATCCTTGCAACTTGTGTTTTTATTTTTGGTTCAATGAATTAGATTTTGATTTACAACAATTATTTTCTCAGTATGATCATTTTTTCTGTTTCCAATAATATCGCTTTGGAAAATTCAATTCAAAATGCATACTTTGTCAGCATTTTTTTTGTATATTATGCATTATATATAAAACCTGCTGATTGAATGCATTTGTGAACAAAAATGGGTTTAAAAATGAATCAGAAAATCCAATGCTTTTGCTTTGCTGGACTGTCCGGTTCACATAGAAAGCAAGGCATTTTTGTGCCAATAATATTAATACAAATTTTATGTCACTGCAGATAAACCATTTGTATACCTCATGCTGAATACAATCAGATTGTATTCTAAAAGTTGTTAGATAAGTTTGCAACATCCACAAGTATACATTTACATTACCTGTGACTATTGCATGATGTTTGTTCTCAGCAATGAATCTTCGAAATCAACTCTGGTTGATTGCAAACAAACTATACATGATAGAAGAAAACTAAGAACAGTTGTGTTATTACCATAAAAAATGCATTAAGGGGTTGCATTGATTCTTAATCATCCGATACCATGCAGACTAGTGTAACTTACAGTATTTTTTATTTAAGAGTTTTAATTTTATCACATTTTGTATTATATACAAGTATGATTTTGTTATATAATGTACCTATTTGTAGAATTTTTTCTATCATTTAATTTTTACTTATAATTTTTTAAAACTGCAATCACTTTCAATTTTTCAGGAAAGTACTTCTATGTCTTGCAAGAATCCATTATTGGTGTCAGGTTCTGATGCCACCTCGGCCAAAGAATGGAATTTCTACTATGTCTCTATTCCAATATTCCGTATTGTATGGTTTTGTACAGAATTTTCAATGTGACATTCCTTCTTCATGGAAAGGGGAATTGCCAGCTAATCCTTTGCAGGTGGTGAACAAGAGAAAGAGAAGATTGCTCAGAGGCATGTCCATCTGTCAGTGAGGTATGCGGATGGTCAGCAGATAAGCAACATGTCACTAGGCAAGAAAGGAGTGGGGGAATGTGCCCAATGAGGCAGCCCCAGAGGGGGTTGACATTTGTGTGACCCCGTGAGTTGAGAAGGGCAAGTTGGTCTCAGAGAAGTCATTCCGTTCCTGGGTTTCGTACCTGGAGGTTGCTCTGTGTGGAAGAGTGTAGGCAGTGCGTTTTCTGGTGAGCAAAGGACACAGACGTCCTGGTGTTTAGTGCTCTGGGCTAAGAAGTGCAGGCCTAGTATACTTGTGTTGGGAGACTCAAGGTTGAGCTCCGATAAAGTGAATTTAACGTGTATTGAGTGTGAGGTGGAAAGTGTAATTGGAATAGTACACAGCCAATCTTTACTGTATCCAGGCCCGTAGCCAAGGGGGTGCTATGGGCGGCTCAGCCCCCCCTAAAATATTTTGAGCCCCCCCTGTCAAAGAGTTCAAGGTCACTAAATAAAGTTCTGCTTCGAAAATTCAAATGAAATTCTGTTCAAAAAACTAATTTAGTTTTTAAACCCTTTCAAAATTTTGGAGAATTATTAAATTGCGTCTAAAATAAGTAATTTAACACTCCCTCATCCTGTTTCCACACATGAAGCAAACATGATGTTTAATTTTGCACCAGTTATACACTCAAAATTCAAAATTTTCACCATCATGCACTTTTCTTAGTATAGAATGAAGTTATTACAATAGTTTAATAAGAAACATAGTACCTATGATGTGAATAGGCACTTATTTATCTTTCTGCGTCAGAGAGAAAAAAAAATTATGAGCCCCTCCTACAATCTCTTGAGCCCCCCCCCCCCCCCCCCTATAGATCCCTTCTAGCTACGGCCCTAACTGTATCTAATTTAATGTTGAACCGGATCACCTATATCCGAGTTGTAATTATATATATTTGTAAATAGCGTATTTAGTGTGTACATATATTCTTAATAAACTGATAATTCAGTTACTTGAAAGCGCAAGTCTTCATTTACACAAACCTCACAGTGGGTGACCGATATCACCTAGTAATATCGGTGGTGGCAGCTATATCTACCACGGACATTCTTCAAAGTTGTGTGGACTGAGGGGAACGTCCAACAATTGGCATTCCTTTGGTATTCTCCTTTTTTTAGCCACATTAAATATATATATTTATGTAACATAAAAACTTATCAAACTTTTAGATGTAAATATGTATGATACTTCAGGTAATAAAAGAAATATCAACGTTATATTGTGTTTTCTGTTATTGTGGAAAGTCAGTAAAATTGAATTTATTTTTTTAAATAAAAACCTGTGAACTGCCCATTAAAATTTTCTTATCAATCATCAAAACACACTTTTGATGTTCAGCGTATATTTCAAATACCCAATTGTACGCACCCTGAATGTGGATTTGTGGCACAGTGCCAGCGCGCGAGTCTACGAATCGAAAGGTTGTGGGATCGAGTCCTCCCTCGGGATTTATTTTCTCTTTTTGCTTATATTTATATTTTTTCCCGTTACAAATTTTAAGTATTTTTACTACTAGAGAAATTGCTACAGCGTTTGATATTTTCTTAACAAATTAAATTTAAATTTTTGAATTTTTCATGAAAAATTATTTTTCTCTGCAATTTTTAAACTAATATTTCTATTGACAAAACTGCAAAACTAATTTACGCCTAGGACTTTATTTTTTTATTATTATTATCTACATTTTTTACTTTAAGCACAATTCTGAAATAATGATTTTTCTTTTTCCTATTGCCTTTTTATTTTATTTTATAGCATTTTAAATGAATTTCTTTTTTTTTTTTTTTTTTTTTGTAAAAATAATACAAAATAATTTTCAGGTGAAATTTCTGAAACGTTTTTGGAACAGATAATTTAAGTAATACATATCTTCGAAGGAGTAATAAAATATCAATGCAGTAATGCTAAAATACAAGTTGTTACCATTTATCCAAATTTTCAATTTTCCAATTATACATTTATCTCCCAAGTTCAGCCTCAACAAAATTTAACGTTTGCACAAATAAGAAATGACAGATTACATTTAAAACTATTTTTTTTTACAAATCAAAACACTCTTTCTGTGATTCAACTGCAATGCAAAAATCATCTGTTAATGAGATAAAATTTACGATACATATAAAAATACTATTTTTTTATCGTCTGCTTTCCTTTCCTCCATAATATCAGAATAAATGAAGATTTCTTTTTATTGATCTTATATTTGCACAGCACTTATAAAAAAGATGATTAAACTTTTTAAAAACTTTTAATGTATTTTTAAACATATTTATCACTAATTAAGTATTTAAGGATTATAAATTATGTAAGTTTTAAAAAATGAGATTTCAGACATAAATTAAATCGGATTTGCATTTAGATTAAAAATTTCAGAAAAAAATATTGATTTTCTCAAAAATTTCATAAGTTAGTTTTAAGGGGAGAGTTTACCACAAAGCTGATCAAAAAATCGATTTTTGTTTTTAAACAGTAAATGAAAGCCTGTTTAATTGCGATAATATGTCATTTTTACCCATACAACAATTATATTTTGAGATATTGTAAATTTTGTTAATACACCCGGCACAATTCCTTACATAAATGATAACTTTAAACTTTTTTTTCCTCTATGTTTATATTTTCTTCACTTTCATGTTTTAAAAATGATAAAGATTTTTTGTATTTGATAGATTTAAAATGTTTTGTACAATTTGTTTTTTTTTATACATGTGTTGAATATGTGTATGAAATAAGTCTTAACATTATTATTATTATTAATAAATATATATGAAGAGTGTTAGATTTCAATACTTTACGCTACTTATACTAATTAAATATATATATTAACGTAGTATTACATTATCTAAAAATCTATGCACAGTATTGTGCAATGCACGTATGAAGAAAAAAAAAAGTGATTTATTAATCTAAAAATATTAATATTTGAATTAGTGGAGATTTTAAAATACTCAAATTTTCTTATACTTTTTCAAAATTTTAATTAAATACGCATTTTTATTTATTTATTTGTTGCAAAATGTGCTTTTAGTTGAACCCTGAAGTGCAGTCAGTACACAATTTGAACTTGAACCCTATTTTTTTTTTTTTTTTTTTTTTTTTTTTAAATAATAATAAAAATAATATTGGAAAAGTAAACTGTTCTTTTAACAGAAAATATCAAAAGGTTCAAAGCTGTAGAATTCTCAATTCTGCTTAAAATTTGTAACAAGTAAAAAATATAAGTAAAAAGAGAGAATAAAAGCCAAGGATGAGCTCGATCTAGAGGTCTGCACGAGCACGGGCTTGGCCCGTACCCGGCCCGGTGAAATCGTTTCGAATTTGATAACAGGCCAGGCCGGCAGAGTTAGAATATTTTTTTCAACGGGCCAGCAAAAAAATTGAACGAGCCGTACGGGCCAATATAAAAATTTTTGGGCCTACCGGCCCATTTTGAAGATTTAAACATAAACAATAAAATATAAACCTATTTTCAACGAAAATGGTTTTAACAAGAATAAATATAAATGTGCGTCACGAGCAATACTAGTTTGACAGCATCAATATAAAAATGTAACTTGTGCAGTGTAGAGATCAGCATCGGACAGTTACATCGTGTGTAATCCGTTTTAATATTTTTTAAACTGACTCGTGCAGGGCCAAGATCAAAATTGGAGATCAAGGCATTATTTTTCTACATATAGACTTGACGGACCGAAAGAAGACTTAATTGTCCTCACGATCTGTAGGGCAGACAACAGAATTTGTAAAATTATGAACAGCGATAAAGAATTTATGTTAGCTTAATCTTTGGATATATACTTCTTGATGGTTTTTAAATTAACTTTTTAATGAAGCGAAAGTTTGACACATTTTTACATTAATTTTTAATTGTAAAAATATAAAAGTGATAAGCTTGACTATTGAAGGGATTTGGAATCAAATAGCATTTTTCATTTTTGGTAAATAAAATACTTGCATAACCTTGTTGAGATACAATAGTTTCCCAAATGGTTGCAGGTTTTTCTCCCTTCCCATGCTATCGCTTCCGAAAATCCTATTCAAAACGCTTTTTATTTGCGACAATATTTTATTTGCTTGCAGTGTTCTTAAATTGCTTGTATCAAAAAATGGATAATGCCATTCGATTACATAGTTCCTGAATAAAGACAACTGCTAATCTTATGCATTTCTGAGAAAAAAATGAATTTAGAAATGTATCAGAAAGGAGCTTCTTTGAATTAACGTATGAATTTGGATTTAAAATCTTTAATAAAATCATATAGAAATACTTTTATAAATCTTCCTTTATTAAACAGCTTCAAAAGTTACGATGTTTTTAAATTTCTTTTTTTTCTTTTATTCTAGGCCATATAATTTTTTAATGAATCTTTATTTGAATGTTGAAAGCCAAAGAATCTTAGTAATCATTAATGTTAATAATGTGTATTTCCTGTAAAATCATTCCATAGATATGTATGCAGTACTCTTTAAAAAAATCTTAATTATATGATAAAAATCTGAATTTTTTAGAAATCTTAGAAATTGTAACGGGACAAAACGGGCCAGGCCTGTTTTCCCTGATTTCTCTATGGGCCGGGCCTAAAATATAAAAAATTGAACGGGCCGGGCCAGGCCTGGGCCTGGAAATTCCGGCCCATGCAGACCTCTAACTCGATCCCACAACCTTTTGATTCGTAGACTCGTGCCCTGGCACTGCACCACGAATCCACATTCAGAGTGTGTACAATTGGGTATTTAAAAAATACGCTGAACTTCCCCAATTTTTCAAAAACTAAGGCCCATTTGAAGAAACCCTTTCACCAGAATATTTAGTGGTATGACCCCTACAACACACTTTGAAATCATCAAAATCTGTGCACATCATGTTTGGTGGTCTACTTGTCAGAGTAAATAATAATAATAACATAATGTAAATAGTAGGGTTGGCACAATTTAAACCAAATGACTTTTTTCTCAAAAAAAAAAAAAAAAAAAAAAAAAAAAAAAAAAAATTGGTTTTTTTTATAGAAGAAATCTAATGACATTTTTCTTTTTTTCTTTATAATTTACGTGTTTCTGATTATTGGACGGACATAAATAATTCTACTTTTAACACTTTATTTTGGTAATAAGTATTAATGCAAGGTGAGTCATAAATATCAAAACAATAGGCTATCTCCTTAAATATTGCCCTTAGACCCATACTTCCAACTGCAAAAATTCATAAAAAAAGGTGAAATTTTTGATAAGATAAATTGTGACTTCTAGTTGAAAAAATACGAAAATTAAATTTTTATACGGCCCCCGTAGGATAAAAATTCCAATTAGAAAAATTTTCCTTATTCAGTCCTGAATAAGACACAAAAAGTTACATCTTCATGTCTTTAAAACTCGCTAAGTTATAACCGTTTAAAAAATTCATCAGGTTTTAAGGGATTAGACACAAATTGAAATGTGCGCAATTAAAAAAACAATGTTACTTTAACAGTTCTCGGAAACATGCAAAAATCTATTTTTTGAGTTCAAATTTTGATTTTTTTCTTTTTTTTGTGTTGGTTAGTCTTATAGTTTGCTAAGAAAATCATATTCTAAAATTTCTCATACAATTTATAAAAATTTCATGTAGTTAGTACTTGTTTAATTAAAAATGGGATAATTAAAAATCGTAATAACTTGTAACATTATTTATCAGATTTCAGTTTCTTTCCATTTAATTAAAGATGAAAATCTGATTTTAGTTTTGTTCCAGGGTTTTTGTTTTTTAATATTAATTTTAAAAATATTAAAAATATTTATTGAAAAAGTAACATAACTTAAAAAAATTATATTTTCAAAAGTAAATATTTTTTCAAATTTGCCGAAAGAAAACTAATGTAAGAAAAAATAAATAAAAAATAGCGTGTTTCAAGTTCTTTTTCCTTTAAAAATTCTTACAATTTAATAATTTAAGAACAAGAAATAATGGGGGGAAAATTCATTATGCAGAAAAATGAAGTGTACTGTTTAAATGTTTGTCATTTATTTAAAAGGATGTTTTGTCTAAGATGCAGATTAATTCTTTTTTATAAATTTAGCTCTCACAACTTCAGGCTTTTTATCGTCCTGGAGAGGCTGCTAAAAAATCTGTATTCTGGGCCAAGGCCGGGCCAGAACCGAGAGTTTCCTTTTTTCTGAAGACATGCCAGGCCGGACCTAACATACTTTTCATAAAGGAGGGGACTGCTATCTTCTTTCTAGGTGTACATTGGACGAAATTTTCAATCCTGGTCTCGACAAAACCGTATTAAAATCACTGTCTCTGACTGGCTTAATACATGCTTAAAATTAATAAAATTCGGCTCAATCGAAATTTTTTCAAAAAACACATAGATTTTAAAATCTTTATTTTACAAAATAAATAAATAAATCAGGGCTTGAAAATTCTAAAAATTTTAAAGTTCCCAGCCGAGAACCTACATGAAAAGTATAGGTTCCCAGATGATAGTTCCCGAAAAAATTTATGCATGAGTATTTTAACAACATTTTTCGTTTATCACAATTTTTTTTTAACAGAAATTTGCTGGTTTTTGCCGATTCTTTGACGAAATCTGCCGTTTTTGCGATTTTTCAATGAAATTTGCACTGTTTTGCAAGATTTTTTAACGAATTTTGGAGAAATGTGTTGTTTTTCTACTATTTTTGGACGAAATTTGCCGTTTTTTCGCCATTTTTTTTTTACGAAATTTGTTGTTTTTCATGATTTTTAACAAAATTTGCTGATTTTTGCAATTTTTTAATGTAATTTGCCGTTTTGCGCGATTTTTTGACAAAATTTGCCATTTTTTTCACGATTTTTGACGAAAACTGCCGTTTTATCTCGATGTTTTAACAAAGCCTGTTGCTTTTCAAAAGAATCTCTACGAAATTTGCCTTTTTTGCAATTTTTAATGAAATTTGCATTGTTTCATGCGATTTTTCAACGAAATCTGTTATCTTTTAGATGAAATTTGCCATTTTTTGGCGATAATTTAACAAAATTTGTTGTTTTTCATGATTTTTTAATGAAATGTGCCGTTTTTGCGATTCTTTTGTTGAAATTCGGGCTTTTCCCGTAATATTTCGATGAAATTACGCATCTTCCCGGCCGCTTAAGAGCTATATTTTTGCCGATCTTTTGCTTCATTTACGCGTTATAATGCATCCGCGGCATTGCTAGCGGACATGGTGAAAGATTAGGTACCCAGCCGGGAACCTTAGTGATAAAATATGCGTTCCCAGAAAGGATTTCTGGGCTCCCCGGGATCGCTATTTTTCGAGCCCTGAATAAATAAATAAATAAAATCCATTTTTTTCAAAGAATAGTATATTAAAAGGCTGAAAAACTAAATACAGTAGACTCCCTCAAATCCGCAAACCAGAAATCCGCAACTCTCTAAAATCCGCACATATTTTATGGATGTAAACAATGAAAATTTTAGTTCAGATATTGAGGCAAAATTTTATTTTTTTTAGTTTTGTAACAATTCCATACATTTTTAAATTTGTAATTTTCTTAATAATACTTTATTCATATTTCATTCATGAAGGAAAAATAATTTTTTTGGAAAAAATTCAAGATATTTCAGATATCACTGGTAATCACAATCTTCTTACCAAATATATTTATGCATTAATCAAGCTATTTCGGTTATTAAGCCTGGCTAACCTTGAAAAAAAAATCCTTATTTTATGATTTTGATGTGAATTAGTAATGGCCTTTTATGAGGCAAGTTTGTTGAATAATTTTTCGAAAATGTATTTTTTAATCTTTATTATGAATATTTAATCATACACTATTGATCATTAACTTGACCTTTGTTATTAGTACTTTAAACATTTTAAAAATTATCTAATTTTTTTATTTTAGTTTAATACTTATTTTAATATTTTATTATGTTCTAAGCAATCAATATAGTTCCGATTGCACTATTAATTGCATTGAAATTACTGTTTTAAAAATGTAAAAAAGCAATGACCAGAAATCCGCAAAATTCTAAAATCCGCATAACCTCTGGTCCCAAACTGTGCGGATTTGAGGGAGTCTACTGTACAATAAAACCAGTGAAAAAAAAGTCTGCCTATGACGGAACTCCGTCTTAAACGGAAAATATGTTGATCCATGCAAAATAAATACAATGATACTCGAGGAAAAAATTAAACTCTAATTACACCTCCTAGGAAGGGCATCCTTCTATAATGTATTTTTTCTTTACTATGTGATTCCGTCTTAAAAGGTTTTACTGTATAACATTTTTCAAAGTCTCCAAAGCATCCCATGCGTTGGAGATTAACGATATTAAAATATAAGTGAGACATTTATATATAAATAGAGATTCATTGATAAAATATAAAAATCTCAAACACGTCAAAAATAATGGAGGATAAAATTTCCAATATTTAGGCTAAAATTTTGAAAAAGAAGTTTGTATATGAATATAAAAAACTACTAACAATTGAATTGAAAATGGTATTTGAAATAACTAAATATTCAGAAATTGAATAAGAGAAATTATATTTAGCCAATTTTTTTACACCAAAGTCCTTCCATGAATTCCGAACAATCGCCGTGGAACTTGGGAAAAAAAAGATAAAAAATCATTTAAAAAAAAAAATAAAAAAAAAATCATAGAACAAAATTGAGTATATTTTCCTAAAAAACAGTAGCAAACTCTTTCCGAAATGTCAAAAATTGCACCAAAAAGAATGCAAAATCATTAATTTTTTTTAATTGCAACAAACAAAATTCCATATATCAGGCTAAAACTTACAAACATTTAAAAAAAAAAAAAAAAAAAAAAAAAAAGCTACAAAATGATAGAAGAGTTCCAAAAATTGCTCTATAAACTTTAATTGAAAAGAATTTTTTTAAACTAATCTTAGATATTAAACCAATTTCCTTCTACTAAAAAAAAAAAAAAAAAAAAAAAAAAAAAAAAAAAAAAAATCAAGAAACAAAAGGGAGAATTTTTTTTTTTAATTTCAGGGTACAAAATTTACTACAATGAGAGCTAAAGCTTTCTTACTAGAATTTGCTTCTGAATAGGGATGCACCTAATAGTGATTTTGGCCGAATACTGAATATTGGGCTTCCCAAATACTTTTTATATTTCAAAGTTTAAAGGTTTAAAAAACGTTACTTTTTAAAGCAATTTTACATAATATTTAATAAAAGAAACTTACAGTTTGATAAACAAGAACTTTTTATAAGAACATTTAGCACTGAAAAAAATTTGCCTTGTGTTATTTAAGAAGCACAATTATGAGACTTTTTTAATTAATTAAATTTTTAATTTCATGATTTCTTCTACGAATTGAAACAAACATTTTTAAATCAAAAAGAAATAATGAAAAAATGGTCAAAGAAAAACTGTACAGTCTCATAATTGTTCTTTTAAAATAACTCAAGGCAGATTTTTTAAACATTACAAATAGTTTCAACTTAATTCTGAATAAAGGAATGTCTTGCTCATAGTTCTTTTCTTATGAATGGTGGCATTTTAACACCCTCCCCAGTATATCATATTTTACAGAATCAAAGCAGGGTCATTCCACACGAATTCAACCAATGGGTGTTGCATCATAGTCACAGATTTTTTTTTTTTTTTTTTATATATCATAGACAGACATAGTAGTGAAACCCCCAAATCTAAAATTTAAAAGTAATTTTTGCAATATTGGCTGAGATATAGCCATTTGAAAACTGACCATTTTTGCTAAATGGTGGCCATCTTGGAATCTTATCATTATCTGAAAGAGGCCATAACTTGACAACCAAGGGCTCAATTTTTATATATGTGGTACCAATTTGAAGCTATTTGTACAAAGAATGCAAATTTCACATCAAAACAATAATAAATTTTCACTTATTTACTTTTTATTACGGTCAAACTGAAAATATCACCCCAAAATGGCCCATAAAAAAAATGAATCATCATGAATTTTTCTAAAACTTGGTAAAAACATTGCTCCATCTGTGAGCTTTAAATAAAAAAATTGGAGAGGTAAAATCTTTTGTTTAAAAATAAATGATTTTTTACACATAAGGTGTCATTAATTAAATAATGATAATTTTAGAATCTGTAACTATTGCTAATTCAAGAAATAATTGTTAAAATATTTTTTTTTTTAACATTTAAATTAGTATATTGTGTGTTTATTATATAATTCAATGAAAAAATATCAGTTTGCAGCTATTTATACTAAATATTCATACATTAAAATACAAGTAAATTTTCATTTCTACTATGCTTTTTATTTCATATAAAATATGAGAATATGATTCTCAAAACATATTTACATAAATATTAAATACCTTACTATAATTAACTACATTAAAAAAAAAAAAAAAGCCACAATATTTTCCCCTGAAATATTAGAGAAATACTAGCTGTAAATCACAGTTGAATTCATTCAATTGTGTGATTTAAATAAAATAAAAAAAATATATAAATTATATATATATATAAATCTGGCCACATAAATTTCATTTTTTAAGTGGGAAAAAATGTCTTAAATAGGTTCTATATATAGGGGAGAGTGGAGAGGAATAGGACACTTTTTACAAAAATTAAAAAATCTTTTTTTTTTTTTTTTTTTTTTTTTTTTTATTGTTACACAAAAACAAAAAAATTTTTTGAATACAAAATAAAATACTTTCTAATGTTCTTGAACAATATAGCTAAACAATTTTATAATTAAAGAAATTGTATATTTCAAAATGTGTCCCATACCTCTGCACTAACAAGCAGGAATGAGACAACTATAAAACAATGTATTAAAGGAAACAAATTATTATAGTGTTGGCTATATTTATTATCTAACAAAGATTATAGGTTGATAATGTTTGTGCTACAACATCAAATTCCAATATCTTCATCACTGGAAAGATGATTCAGAATTGTTAGAGATATTGTTCAAGAACATTCGAAAGTATTTTATTTTGTATTCAAAAAATCAAAATTTTTGTTTTTGTGTTAAAAGATTTTTTATTTTTTGTAAAAAGTGTCTTATTTCTCCCCACTCTCCCCTATATATAGAACCTATTTAAGACTTTTTTTCTACTTAAAAAATGAAATTTATGTGGCCAGATTTATATATATATAATTTATATATATAGTGATGGTATCTCATTTATTGTTATTGCAACAAACGAAATACACAAATTTGACCTAGAGTGAGATGAAATACAATGTGCTTATGACTCAATAATTTGATTATGGTTTCATGAACAAAAATTGTCTGCCTTGCTAGCTATTACTAATCTCAAAAGTTTTTCTTTCTTGTTCAAGGATTTTTATTTGGGAAATGCAAGAAACAGATTATTTACTAAACAATATTTAGAAAGCTTATTTACTATCATTTATTCCTAAGAAGAATCCTTATAAATCGCCATTTTAATCCATCTCATGGTTAAAGATGAAAATAAGCACTCGCCAGTCGTCACTTGGTGACTAAATGTGAAAAACTGGCGACTAAAAATGTGGAAAGTACCGGCCAAATGCAGGATTCTCCAAAAGGTGTTTTGTGAAAAAAAATCAGGAAAAAAAAAAACCCTGCGAATTTTGACAAAATTTTTTTTCAAAAAACCTAAATTTCCAAAAAAGATCGCGGAAAAATATTAATTTCGTGTAAGTATCACAAAAAGACATCATCTAAAGATCTCAAATATCGTCGAAGAATCGCAAAAGAACCGTAAATATCATTAGAAAATTGCAAAAAGCAATTATTGTAGAAAAATCGTGTATTTTGTCAAAAATCAACGAAAACAAACGCGGTTTTTGTCAAAAAACGTAAAAATGATCAGAAAAAAATTTGAATTTTATCAAAGAAACATGCAAAAAATGTGTATACCGTCAAAAAATTGCGTTAATAAATGTGAATACCGTAAAAAAGTCGCGATAACGAACTGCATTTTCGTCAAATAACGTAAAAACGAATCCAAAAAATGCAAATTTTAATGAAAAAAAATCACGAAACAATCGCGATAACAAACGAATACTGTCAAAAAATCGCGATAACAAACGCGAATACCGTCCAAAAAGTCGCGATACTGATCGCCAATACCTTCAAAAAGTTGTGATAACGAATGCAATTTTCGTTAAAAAGTTTCGAAAACTAACGTGATTTTCGTTAAAAAGTCGTGAAAACAAACTCAAATTTTATCAAAAGATCGCAAAAAAAAAAAAAAAAAAAAAAAAAAAAAAAAAAAAAAAAAACGCACATTAAGTCAAAGGATTATGGAAAAATGTATAATATTAGTTTCATGAGAGCCCCCCTCTCCCCCCTGCTTTTATTTTTTAGAAAATTTGTTGTGAATTTCAGTTTTTTAAATCAAACCTGCTAGTTGGTGGGATAAACATTTTTTTTGGGGGGGGAGGGGGGTTACATCTTAATTTTAGACAAATATTTACAAAAAAAGAGGGTTGGGGTTCATTTATGTCGTTAGCTACGCAAGTACCTAAGCATAGTTGGACTTGTGTAGCTAGCTACATATGCATGTTACATATAACTTTGCTGTTAATTTAAAATAGATTTAAAATTAGTATCTCAAATTTATTCCAAACAATATAAATTAAAATATTTTAACTAGTTCATATATTACTTATTTAGTCTAAGTTCGTATATATCTTGTAATTAAATATTCAGTAACATAAATGTACTTACTGGCTACTAAAAAAATTATTCTTACTAGCCAATAACTGGCTACTAAAAAAAGACAACCTACGAACCAGTGGCCACTAAGCAAAATTCCCTATTTTCATCTTTACTCATGGTTAATTTTCTTAAGTTATACTTTACAAACAGCAAATAAATAATGTATAAACATTCTATTTTATTTAAATATGATTTTCTTTTTAATTATTTTACCTAAATTTATAAATTGACAGTTAAAAGTAGAAATTGTGAAAAGTTTTTAAAATGTATTTTAAAAAGTTTTATTAAGTATATGATTCGGCCGAATACTTTGATATTCGGCCAAACTGAATATTTGGCAGGCCGAATAGTTTAATATTCGGCTTAACTAAATAGTTTGATATTCGGCCTAACTGAATATTCGGTAACACGACCGAATACCGAATAGATACTGAATATTCGGTGCATCCCTACTTCTGAATATAAAAAAAATTGGCACGAAAAGCAAAACAACGCATTGAAAATTGCAGAAGACAAAATTTAATATGTTAGTCCAAAACAGAATGCCTTTTGTGACTGTTAAAATATCACTGCAAAACACAGCACCGTGTGAAATGGGGGCGGTTGTCCCAGACACAAAAGTTTAGCAGGCACCAAATTTATACTACTAATGTCATTTTCGGCGTGTCACAAGAAAAAAATTGAGGGAGAGGGGCGCCAAATCGAAACTTTGCCCCGGGTGCAGTTTTTTCTTTGCACGCTCCTGGCAAAACACAAAAAAGGCTAAAAACTGTAAAAACTTCCAAATATAGTGAACAAAATTTATTATATTAGACTAAAGGTTTAAAACATTTTTTATAAATATAAAAAATATCTAAAAATGGCATTGAAAATCTCACTAAAAATTGGTAAAAATTAAAAAAACATGGAGGACAACCTTTATTATATCAGTTTATAAAACCTAATTAGAACAGATTACATATAATAGAGGGCAAAATTGGGAAATTTCATTACCGGCCACTGGCCAGTCAGACGAATTTTTTAAGTGGCCACTATCTTTAAACTAGCGGCCACTTTCTTATTTAAAAATACTAAACAGTAAAATTTTTATAAGTATTAATCTAAAACTAAATAGTCGAAATAAGTATGTTAATATAAATATATTAGAACAAAAAAAATGTAGATTCTTTGATGAATGCAAGAAAATTTTATTCTCTCCAAATGAAAAAGTGGCCACGAGGTGGCCGCTGATAGTCAATTTTTCACTGGCCACTTTTTCTCATTTACTGGCCCTGTGGCCGGTGGCCAGTGCTAATTTTGCCCTATAACATATAATAGGTTATACGTTCTGTTTAATATATACTACAGGTAAAAGTCTTTTTTTTTTTTTTTAACAACTCATGGTCAAATATGAAAATTTGGAAAAAACTTTGTTTTGGCACTAAAAAACAAAATATGATGAATCTCTCCCAAAATAAAGTTGTTTCAACATGCTTTAAAAAGCAAAAGGAGGGGGATTTTCACCGCAAAGAGGGAGGGAGAAGCAACATTTTTTAAGTAGGTCAAGTGGGGTATTGTCCTTTTTTTTTTCATTTATTTTATTCTCAATTGAATCTCAACCATCTGCAAGTCAATATAATCAATTTTTTCAAAATTACGGCACGTCTTTTGAATACAATGACAAAAATTATACTTTATTCAGATAAAACAGGTTTTTACAGTAACAACTGATATCCAAGTATGAAAATTTGGAGAACATCGTTGTGTCAATAGACATGCACTTGAAGCTTGTTTGCTTCAGCTATTTGGTAGGTCTCCCCACCTAGTTGAACCCATTACTAGACATGAAAAAATGAGTCCTCCAAAATAAAACTTTACCTTGCTTTTATTTCTGTTTTTTGGAGGGGGAGGGGAAGTAAATCAAGGGCAGGAGGGAACTTGAACATTTTAAAAATTATGTCAAGTGGGTTATCATTTGTTAAGTATTTTCAAATTTTGGATCAAATAACATCATCTGCAAGTCAATACAATCATATATTACAAAATCATGCAGACAAAAGTTATTTTTCATCTTGGAGCAAACCATATCATTAATCATTTTACATTAAAAACTTGTCCTTTATATCATATTAAATAATATCAAGATTTTTTAATGTTCTCAAAACAGCAATAATCAAAAATCAGGATCATCTGAGTTTCTTTAAGGTCAGTAAATTAGTCAAAATATCCATGTATCCATAATATTTTATTTATAAAATCATTCATCTGATTTTGTATTCATAAAACCCACCTAACTATGTAAAGTATAACTGTATCAACTTGTGTATAGTGCAATTCGATTCAGAATTAGAAAATAGACAGCAAACGATAGCACACTTTAGCTAAAGAAAAAGTTGAATTCTCCCTCAGAGTTAAAAAACACCCTTTTGAACCCGTCCCTCTTCAATAAAACAGCTTTTTTCGGGAAACGAAGGGGCCATTGGATCTTCATTTTTAGTGTCAAAGAGAAGATCTTTTTAAATTTTTGTGAATGGCCATCAGTTGGTGTAATTATACAATTTTTGATCTATTTTACCTACAAATATGGGCACCCTGAGGTGGCTGCCTCACCCCTGGTTTCATGGATTATCTCGTAATTACATTGATTTAACAAGCAAATATAATCTATCTACAGGGTTGGCACTCTAATCTTGAAAAAAATTTCCCTGTACTGCAATGCATTTATTCTATGTTGAGTACGCAAAAATATATGCGTACATATGTAGGATAATTAGACTTAGACATCTTATATAATTTACCATTACCCAATTAATTGAACAAATATAATACATTATACGATATGAGCAAGTGAAAAAACCCTTTAAAGTTGTTACACTTATTATTGAATCCCACATTTTACATTAATAATAATAAAAACAGTAAAGCGATACTCAAACATTCTGCTAAAAAATACTTTGAAATATTTGAATGTTAAAATATCTAAAAACTTTGTATCTAATTATTTAAAAAATATAAAATTTTAAAGAATCTTACCTAAAAATCAATTATCTTGAACATAATATCACAAAAATTTCAGAAAAAGAAAAGAAAAGAGAAAAAGCTTCTTACTTTATGCATTCAAATTAATATACAGGGTGTTTCGCTACCAGACCGACAAACTTTGAGGGATGATAGTAGACACGAAGACAAACATTATTAAATAGTAAACCATGGGGCGCAAACGTCTTCTGTAGGAGTTAGGGGCTATTAAAATTTAAGGTCCAAAATTTCAAACGATGATAAAAAACGAAAAAAAGGGTCAATTCGTTTGCGGTTTTCACTAAAATTATTCTTTAAATTACAATTTTTTTAGAAAATATTTTTAAAAGTTACATTCAAAAAATGTCGATAGAGGGCGCTTTAGACTTTAGAGTAACGAACAACTACTTTTTACCGTTATTTTGTGCATGTGGTTGAAATTATTCTAAAGTTTAGACTTTAACTTAACTTTTAAGCTCATAATCGGAAACATTGGGATCGGTTAACTAGCGAAAAATTAACTGTGAACAGAAGGGGAAATTTTAAATGCTCATAAATATTGGACAAACTAATCGATTTTGTTGCGGTTTGCGTGTAAGTAATTGGTAATTATTTTATGCAAAATGGCTTTGGTGTCCTCATTTTTGATAGAGGGCGCTTCCGACGCATCTCCGACATTTCAATGGCATTGCTCCTGAGTGTTTTATTACCAGAACAACATACTTCCAGGATGTGTTAGGGATGCAAAGATGACTCGGAATCATATTATAATGTAATGTCGAAAATGCCTTTTTTACGAGTTAGGGTTAAAAGAAGCAGAGAAAAAAGCAACTTGATAATTCTACAATGCGTTCTGTCGGAACTTCTGGTAAAAGCACATGTTCCTCTTTCGTTGCACCACTCTATAGCACGTGGAGCTCCTCCACATTTTACCAATGATGCTCGCAGACACCCCAACATAACATATGGAAAGCGGTGGATAGGTAGTGGTGGCCCGGTTCATTGGCCTGCCAGATCGTCACACCTACTTCATTATATCAATTACTTTTTTTTTACCTACCTTTATTTTATTTTTGTATATTTTTTCTGTATTTTTTTAAAGGAACGTTGCTGGGTGGGGCTAGATGAGCTCAAACCAATTGGTAGTCCCCCCCCCCCCACCTGGATCAATCTGAATCTGAATCTCTATGGACTTCTTCTGCTGGGGTCAAATGAAAAGTTGAATGTATGAGACTCCCGTACCGTCAGTGGAAGACCTCTCTCTCAGCTCGAATTTCTGTAGCTGCCAGAAAGCTGTCCGAGATGCCAAGAATTTTTCAAAGTGAGAGGAATTGCATGCATCGCTGCTGTCAAGCATGCCTGACTACTTCTGGTCATAATTTCAGACACCTTTTGTAGTAAACCCCTTAACTAAATTGTTTTCTTCCACATTAACGTGTTGCTGTTTCATTATCTGTTTCTGTTGCTTTTTTCTCTGCTTCTTTTAACCACAACTCTCTAAAAAAACATTTTCAACGTTACATTCCTATGTGATTCCGAGTCGCTTTGCATCCCTAACACTTCCTGTTAGTATGTTGGTCTGGTAGTTAAACACCTAGGAGTAATGCCGTTGAAATTTCGGAGATGTGTCGAAAGCGCCCTCTATCAAAAAATGGGGACACAAATGCTGTACGTCATTTTGAATAAAATAATTACCAAGGGAATGACTTACACGCAAACCGCAACAAAATCGATTTGTTTGTCCAATATTTATGAGCAATTAAAATTTCCCCCTCTGTTCACAGTTAATTTTTCGCTAGTTAACCGATCCCAATGTTTCCGATTATGGGCTTAAAATTTAAGTTAAAGTCTAAACTTTAGAATAATTTCAACCACATGCACAAAATAACAGTAAAAAGTAGTTGTTCGTTACTCTAAAGTGTAAAGCGCCCTCTATCGACAATTTTTGAACGTAACTTTTAAAAAAATTTTCTAAAAAAATCGTGATTTAAAGAATAATTTTAGTGAAAACCGCAAACGAATCGACCCTTTTTTCCGTGTTTTATCATCGTTTGAAATTTTGGACCTTAAATTTTAATGGCCCCTAACTCCTACAGAAGACGTTTGCGCCCCATGGTTTCCTATTTAATAATGTTTGTCTTCGTGTCTACTATCATCCCTCAAAGTTTGTTGGTCTGGTAGCGAAACACCCTGTATATATTAAAATACAGGACATAAAATATAGGATAACTTTGATACACAACACTGGTTTATTTTTATTTTAGAGCAGAGCTGTATCACACGGAGAAAGATTTTTTGGCAAGCATTTTACAAAACACAATCACGCATTTTGCTGCGTGTTCGGTAAACAGGTTTTTCAAACTTCTCGCTGGGTTATTTAATTTCTCCCTCTGTTCCTATTGATCAGTGCTGAATGAATGACCAACATTTTCCATGCAACACAGGAAACGTTCGGTAAGCAAGAATAGCCAGCAGATTTCCCTCCCATATCAAGGTCACCCAACTTTTTGCTGACTGTAATGTTGTGTTGGGGGGGGGGGGGGAATTCTGCAAAAAGGGAAGGTCTGACACCGCTATTAAAAAATATTATAAGATAATATTCTGCTTTAAAAATGAAAAAAAAAAAAATTATGTTTGGATATAGTAGGAAAAAAATTCCCTGTGTCTTCCAGAATTTTTTTAAATTCCCTGTGCTTTCCCGGTTCTCCAGGTAGCGTGGCAATCCTGATCTACACATAAAAAAAGTTAAAAAGTAATGTAAAATAATGATTTTTCAACATTAAATGTTAAAAGATAAAAAACAATTAAAAGTTAAATACTGTGATAGCAATCTCTAATCAATCAAAATGGATAAATTGAATTAATGAATCATGAAAGCTGCTAACTTGAATCCATGTAATATCAAAAATACAATTTAATAAAATAATAAAAGAGGGGAAAAAATAGCAAAATTACGAAAATGAATAAACCAAACATAAATAATGAAGCAATAACAATAAAATAATTACTGTTGATTAATTTGCAATTTCAATAAAACCCTGACTATATTAATGTTATAAACAATGTAAGATTGCATGAGTAAATTTCCAAAGTGTGGTAACTATACAATTTAAGGCAGAAAAGTACAAGAAAAATATAATGAAAACTGTCAATAAACAACTTCTATGTCTCAAACAATATTTTCCCTATATATGTCAGTTATATGTCAATTACTTCGCAAGTAACGTTACAGATTGGTGGAAATTCAAACAAATGCAAAAAACATAGTTCGTGTGAAAAACTACCGAATAGAATATTACTTACGAAATCAATTTTTTATATTCATATATTTATGTAGTAATAAGAATAAAATAAAATGTTATTGAACAAATTTCCCCTAAATTAGCTACAGTTCAATACTAAACAATAACGATTAAGCAACAATAACAAAAGAAAGTATCAACAGTGAAAAAAACAGTTATAAAAATTATATTTCAAAATCGAAACTAAAACAATGTCAACATTGCATATCTCGCAATTTTACTAAAGTGGATTACCTGAAAAGACAGATAGATCATATGTGAATACATAGTTTGTTTATGCATTTTTTTTTTTCGTCAAACCAACAAAGAAAAAGATGATTTCTAAACACTTACAACAGATGGTTACCTTCCAAACTGTTGAAATTCGACACTTACTCTCCTAATCGGAAGAAATGCAAAGACCGATCTCAATAATAATTATAGTAGGTATCTTTTCTTATTCTTTAATAATCATGGCGTTATATTAGTTCATAAAGACAATAACTGAAAAATTAATCTCATTTTCCCTAATCCTTAGCTATAACACAGTAAACATTCCTAACACGTACAATCACAATCACGTCTGGCTTTTTCCGCTTCTGTAGAGGGCGCAAGTTGTTGTAAACATTTTCACTATTCTTGTTTGTTTGGAGGGGGGGTTTTTTGAGACTTATAGCGGCTGAGCTGTTGTCTCGAATGATCCAATTTCAGAAAAACATCAACCAAGATCGAGAAAGAGATTAAAAGCGATCAATACTATGTAGAAATTTAAGAGTTGATCTCCGAAAAGATTCAGAATTGCAAAACTCCTTAGAGAACTCAATAAAAGAACGAAAACAAGCTCCACTCAGAGTGGAAGGATCCCAACACAGAGAACGATGTGAATGATATTTTAGACAGGAAAAAAGAATATGCTCCAGGGAGTCAGAAACATGGCACCTGCTACATCTATCATCATTCATCAGGCCGAAACGAGAAAGGATGGCAGGGGTGATCAACATCTTGCTTAAAAGACGCGAAATCAGGACATCATCTCTACGATTCGACGCCCAAGCGTACGTCTGCTTGACCAGGGGGATGTTACCATGAGAGCTAATATATTTGCTCGATCTGTACTGTTGATTGAGGGTACGATAGATTTCTTTTTTTCTATAATGGATGAGATCCTCAGGAGAAATCCAATTCAGCAAAACATCAGCGTCACTTACGCCTTTAGCCAGATTATCGGCTTTTTCGTTGAGGTGAATTCCACGATGACCCGGCACCCAGCATACCAAGATGCTCGGGGAATGCGAAGCAATCCTTTGAATCTTATTAAAAAGCCACAAAATGACTCTAGGTGACTTGATCGAAACAGACTGAAGGGCGGTGAGTACCGAAAGGCTGTCAGTAAGTAGCAGAATGGGGCGACCCAAGGAGGCCAGTTCGTCTAAAGCAGTGCCAATAGCTAGAGCCTCAGCTGTGAAGACGGAGTTGATTGTGGGGATTCTGTAACAGAACTGAGAGGTTTCCGAGCACCCTGCAATGGAGGTATTAGAGGAAACTTTAGACGCGTCAGTAGCAATGACCTGCCATCCGCTGGTGAAATTTTGCATGAAATCCTGGAAGAGCGGGACGATGATGCTACCATCAAGGTCCTTATTCTGGAAAGGGAGGTCGTCTAAGTGAAGTTGCACAACTTCCTGGCTGTTCGGCAAGGGCATCTGGAAGGGAATCAAATGTTCTAGTCGACCATCAATTTCTTCGAGGATGGTAGCAATACCGGGAATGCTTTCCACCAAGCAAAACATGTTGCCCTCTTGAAAATCCCAGAAAGGAGACTTGCTGCCTAAAGAGCACTGCTTTATCCAGAAGCCAAACGCCAACGAATTGATTCTATCAGCCAGCAAGGGAGAGCCGGCGTGCTGTCGAAGAATAATATTTGGCACCCATTTCGGGAGGCCGAGAGCCGTCCTGAGAGCAGTAGTCTGCAACACTTCAAGCTTCAAGAGGATGGAATCACATGCCGATAACAGGGTGGCCGCGCCATATTCTATAATACTCCGGATGGAGGAGTTGGCCAAAGTGAGAAGATGATAAGATCGGGCACCGTAACGAGTATTGCAGAGGGCCTTTAGGATATTGATACGGTTAAAAACTTTCTTCCGGATGTAATCTGAGTGTTTGCGAAAACCCCCGCGCCTTGTAATATAAAAACCTAGAAACTTTAGTTCGTCGCACCACTCAATCAGACCTCCATTGATGCTAAAATCGAATTCACAGTCTCCACGTCTTCTAGAGAGGTTGATAGCGTGACATTTATCTGGACGTATAGACATCTTCCAATATCGGCACCATTGAGCAATTAAACGGAGGGCTTCTTGGAGTTTAGCTTGGCATAAGAGCAAAGAAGTCGCTGCGCAATAAATGAAGATGTCATCTGCGTATAGCAAGTACTTGACTCCAAGTCCATCCAAAACTTCAAAGAAATCGTGCATGAAGATGGAGAACAAGATAGGACTTAGAACTGCCCCCTGAGGCACCCCTCTTCCAAGGCTGCGATTTGAAGAAAAAATTCCTCTCCAAAACACCTTGATACTTCTATTTTGCAGAAAACGGTGAAGCCAGCGAAGGATCCGTCCTGTAATGCCGATTTGTGCGCACTTCAAGATGAGGCCGTCCACATAAACTGAATCATACGCAGCCTGCACGTCTAACGATATCCCCAAAATAAAATTCTTATCCTTCTTTGCACGAACGGTGTCAAGATGTAACATCTGCAGAGCGGTCTGGCTGTCCCGGAAAGGCTGGAAGCCTAAGTGCCTATGGTGGAGGATATTATTTTGAAGTAAGTAGTTGCTGATGCGATTTGCAATCATGCGTTCGCAGATCTTACACATTACAGATGTCAGAGCAATCGGGCGATATGAGGCAACATCTTTTTTAGATTTTCCAGGCTTCAAAATAGGGATAATTACAGCAGATGTCCAATTTAGAGGAATTTCCCCAGAGTGCCAGATTTCGTTGTAAATATGAAGTAGGTGCATCATAGACTGCTCGTTCAACCCCTTAAAGAAGGCAGCAGTGATCTTGTCTTCACCTGGGGATGAGGATTTGGTGCGGCGAATAGCATCCTTTAGTTCGATGATCTCAAAGGGACGATTTAATTGAGTACATCCTTCTCCACCATAATCCAACGGGATTGGCTCATGGCTAACGTCTTCGCTAAAGTGATCAGCCAAGATTTCAGCCTGAGATACAGCATCGGAGATCAGGGTCTCATCCTGGGCGAGGCAGAAGTGAGCATCAGGGGGAGAACAAGAGCGAATTTTGATCTTCTTAAAAACTTTGTATAAGATGCGAGGATCATGTGCCTTCTTGCAAGCCGAATCCCAAAAATGATGCTTGGCATCCTTGATGACTTTACGGAGTTTCGCAGCCACCTTCTTATACCTCATCCAGTAGTCCATGGACACGAGTTGACGAGCTTTCCGCAGCAAAAAATTTTTTTGTTTGTAAAGGTTGTTGCACCTTGCTGACCACCAGGCAGGAGTGCTTTTAGGATGCGGAGTATTAGATATTTTATGTTTTCTCATGAGGTTCTGTACCAAACTAATGAAGGAAGTGTAGTCAGCACTTGGCTGGGAGGCGAGAGTGGTATTAGCTTCTTGACAGATGCGGTGCCATCTAAAACGAGAAGTCTGAGGATGAACAGGAGGCGAAAGAGTTACAGTGATGGAGACGGGAAGATGATCACTGTCAAACGGATCATCTACAACATGGATAGAAGAGCAGGCTAAAAGGTCAGCAGAGCATAACGACAAGTCAAGGAGGGAACAGACTCCACCAGGAGAGATATGGGTTGGCGACGAAGTATTTAGAAGGCAGAAAGAACTATCTGCCAGCCAATGGACAAAATCTTCACTGACACTAGAGCAATAAGGAGCACCCCAAAGAGGGTGGTGCAAGTTAAAGTCCCCCAAGATGAAGGAGGGACCCGTAACAGCCTGACAAACCTTGACCAAATCATTAACTACCCTGCCTGAGCTAGAATAGATGTTAATAAGATTAATGGATGAGCCGCCTTGAAGAATACAAACACCCATGATTTCATTGGTAAAATTAAGAGAAGTGAAGTCGAGAAGAAAAGAGGATAATGTTGAATTGACAGCAATAATTAAGCCACCACCTCGGCGGTCAGTTCTGTCTAAACGGTAAACTATTTTGCCAGGAATGTTGAAAGTCTTGTCAGAAGTGAGGTAAGTCTCTTGGAGGACCAACACATCAGCGGTGGTGAACGGGGAACAATTTAGCCAGGCTGTTTTATTACTGACAGACCTGCAATTCCAATGGAGCAAATTTAGACCCATAGGGAAAAAACACAAAAAAGATGAACACAGATGAAAATATACAGTGAAAATAAGCCCAACCCAGGTGAAATACAGTTCGTATCCACCAATAAAAAAGAATAAAAACCTTGTAAAAGCAGGAAAGTTTCATCATCTTGAACTTCCACCCTGGTTCGGGCGTTTCCGTCTATCTGGCGAACTGTCGCTTAACTTGGCTAAGACGTTCATGATCATGGTGGATAAGGTGGTAATAGACTCGATTATTTTTTCTGTTTGCTGATTGGACTGATTTATTATGATTTTAAGCAAGGAGTTTGTGCGGTTTTCAAATATTTTTTGAATTTGATCTAAGTCTGTTTTTTGTGAGCTTACTGTTCTAGCGTATGAATTTGGTTCAGTTTTTTGTTTGAATTGACGTCTCGCGTCAATGAATGAAAGGAAGTTTCGACATTTAAACTTAAGCAGTTCAACCTCCTTGAGGCGATGGGAGCATTGAAGATAGTCCGCGCGATGTTCTTGGCCGCAATTGCAGCACTTCATGGGCTCTTGACATTGCCCCGTATGCTGAAAACCACATGTTACACATAGTTGTTCGGAAGGACATTTCGTAGTAGCATGGTTGAACTTAAAGCACTTTGTGCATTGTCTTGGCCGATCAACAAATTGATTTATTTTCTTTATAGTCATCCACATTTTAATTTCGGAGGGGAGAGTGGTTCCCAAAATCGTAACAAGTACAGGAGAGACTAAATTTTTGCTATCTTTGCGAATGAATCTTCGTAGTTCAAAAACATGAACGTTATTTGAATCCATTATTTCTTGTCCAATCTCTGAAAGTGGAATGTCAACAGGGACATTGAATAGTAAGAAACGATTGGTTATATTTTCAAAAATAATTCTAGAGGAGACGTCAGCTCCCAAAAAAGATGACACCTGACAGATATCGATAGCACAAGACACATCTTTAGTGCTAAAAATAATACTGCCAGTACGGGTGTATCGAACATTATCGATATTTTTGAAGTGTTCAATTTTGGTCATAATTTCAGTTTGAACAGCACGGGGATCGCGCTTAGGAACAGCATTAGTCGAATTACTAGCTAAGAAAATATTGAAATTGTTTCCTCCATTTTTTGCTGCCATTTGCAGAAGAAAATCATTCGGTGCTAATAACCGAGCCACATTTTGATTATTTTTGTCAAATTCCAGAATGCTATCTTGGGTGTCTAGCATTTCAACATTGACGGGCGTTGCCTCAGCAATATTATCTTGAACAACTTTTAATATAGTATGCGACATGATAGCAAGCAGGCTGACAACTCAGCACTATGTTTCCAATGTCAAAGTCACAATAAACACAACTCGAACAATTCGAAAAATTACAGCAAAGAAAAGAAAAAATCGCTTACCTCAAAGCGAAAAAACAAAACAAATTCAGAAAATGGAAAACAAACCACCAGAAACCTTGAAAAACCAACACTCTATCCACTAACTCAAAAACCGCCCCTCACACGTCCAAACAACACCTTCACTATTCTTCTTCTCCGAGTCCGATTGATAAATAAAAGGTTATGGACTGCAGCCACAACTATGTAAATTAAAAATAAAAAATAAATTTATTACGTGTCATAAAAAATAAAAATTATTATACATTAAAGAATCCAGTAACTGATTTTTCCGTTTTCTTTAAATAATTACATTATGATTATAAGTAAAAAATGATTTTTTTCGAAGAAATCACTTCACTTATCGATTTTTTTTTTCGTTCTGTTATTTTTTTTACGTTCTTCTAAGGCTGTTCTCAAATCCAAATGATTATTTTTGATCGGAAATCCATGAAACTAGACGATATAAACAAAACGTGAACGACATTTTACAGTGCCTTTCCATCTTATGACGGCTTGAGAGCAGTCGTAAGATTGAACACAAATGGATGCGTGCGCAACTGCAACAAATGTAACTACGGCTTCTGATAAGGAAAGGGCAGCTGATTTCACTGTGGGTTGCACGCCACACACTAGCGAGACATGCGTCAAAAATCGTGCAACATGTCGCAGTCAAACCGGTTTTTTCTTTGTTATCAGGGTGAAATTGTCGCATGTCTCATGTTTTTTCGCTCAATGTTTCACAGGTGTGTGGCCTCCCATATACCCTGTTCACACCACAAACATAAGATATCTTAAGATCGCCGTGTTTGAAGTGGACCCTCCCGGAATAAGGAAAGGGCAGCTGACGTCACTGTGGGCTCCTATTAGTGTGGGCAAGCTGTTTTCACCCGTGCTTCGTTATAGCACCGACTCTTCAGGCATTCTGATTGGCCTACAAATTTTATCATGGTTGTCTGCTTGCTATGATTGGGCTACGTCGTCAAGATGAATCCTATAATGATAGTAATGAAAAAAAAGGTTGAAAGATGTGTTTGTTTGTAAACATGCCCTTTCCTTATTGGATGCCTGTTCACATTGAAAAACCAATGACCTATGATACTTAGACTCCACAATGGCAACCTTTTCGTAGGCCGACATGTCTGCCATTGACTTTCTAATATACGTAGACGCCACATCCCATCGTTCTCTCGGCATGGTTTCGAATCCAACATCTTTGGTGAAAAGATGCCGTTTTTTGGCGGTGATCGTTTTATTGGCATCTTTCAGATTTTACAAGGAGAAAAGCAGAAGCGCGGTCAACTCAAGACAAACATAACAATATGAGTTTCGGCGGGAGAAAAACCGGTTTGGCGCACTAAATCTGCCCTCACTCACGTGACGGAAGGCAAAGATGTCGGCCTAAGAAAAGGTTGCTGGTGTGGTGTCTAGGTATCTTAGGTCATTGATGTCTGCCTTCCGTCACGTGACGGAGGGCAGATTTAGCGCGCCAAACCAGTTTTTCTCCCGCCAAAATCTCCCCGGAATTTTTTTCACCGCATTCCCGCTTCTATGTTTACATTTATTTTACTGCGAGAATGAAATCTGAAAGTTGCCAATAAAGCGATCACCGCCAAAAAACAACATCTTTTCGCCAAAGATGTTGGATTCGAAACCATGCCGAGATAACAATGAGATGTGTCGTCTACGTATATTAGAAAGTCAATGTGAAAAACTTACCTAAGATATCTCAGCGAATGTCACTGTATCTCTGAACTGAACAAATGTAACGTATGCGCATGCGCTTGAAGTAAAAACGCGCGCAACAGCCAATCAGTAAGAGCAAACCTTCATAGCCAATGAGAGTGAGTGGTTGTTACTGTATCTAACCCGAGAAAGTTGAAACTCTCTGAGAGAGTTCCAGGCCTGAGATATCTTAACTATCCATGGTGTGAACAGGGTATTAGACAGGCGACTAGACCCTGGCCTAGTGATGGGCGATTCTGGAAATTTTGAGAATCGATTAAAATCGACATCGTATAAAACAACATCGATCATAAAAAGAATCGATTTCTCAGTTCTAGAATCGATACTAGAATCGATATTTCAATATTCAGATTCATACAAAGAAGATCCAAATTACTAATTCCAAAACTCTGACAATCAGCAGCACCGTAATTACCGCCTCCCACCCCACCCCCCCAATCCCCATTTAGGGAGGCATAGAATTAACCTATTGCAATTTTTAGAGTCGGATAATAATAATTTTAAATTTTAAAATGATTGTCACTTATGGTTGTTACTTACACAAAAACTTTGACAAATTTGAGAGACATAACTCAGTAATAACACTGAGTAATAACACTGAGTAACTTGGCATTAAACCGAGGATAAAGAGTGTCGCGAGCGTGTAACTAGGATGGGGAACAAGGAGTATAGACAAACAAAAAAAAAACTTTTTTTATTTCTAATGGCAACCAAATGTTACACGAGATAGTTTAGAAGAACAAAAAATATGCCCCATACCCAGGAGGGCAGGTAAACCCCACTCTTGACAGAAGGGCGACCATAGTCCAAATGTATCTTTTGCCGAAGTTTCAAAATGAGGATTTACAATGAAATAGAACGAGAAGTTTCGCTCTTTGAAACTGTAAAAAGTGCCAAGAGCATGTAACTAGGTGAAGAGAGGGGTAGTATCAGAAAAAACCGAGGAGATAAAAGCTTTATAACGATATATTACATGAGATGGTGTCGAAGAAACAAAAAATATGCACCCCACCCAGGGGGGCAAGGTAAATCCCAAACGGACAGAAGGGCGACCCCAGCCCAAATGTATCTTTTGTTGAGGTTTCAAAATATGGATTTATAACAAAATAGATCGAGGATTAGACTTTTTTTAAATCGCAGTCATAATTTGAACGATCCTGTAAGTTAAGATTGGTGAGGAAGGGGGGGCTTAAGACAGGCGAACATGAAAAAAAAATATTAATAAAAAAAAAATAGTGGCACTCCCTTCACCGGGGAGAATGCCGACAGAAGTGAAACCTTGAACAATTACGTGTGTATTTTTTGAATCGTTAGGATATATAATTTTGAATCGTCAGGAAATACTTTTAAATGAATAAAAAAAAAGGTTCTATAATATTAAAAACATATCAATGTCTATATAAAAAAAAAAAAAAAAAAAAAAACGAGCGATACCTTTTTTCCAGCTATTAACTCACTATAACTACTTTCTTACATTTTAAAATGCGATAAATACACCAACCAAAATTAGACCATACTATCGATACCTTAATCCTTATCCAAATAAATCATTTTGTATTAATGCGTGTTACAATATCTGTAGATTACTTTTTGAATTATTCAAATCGGACATTACATTCAAAAGATATTACGAATTTAAAGATGACAATCTAAAGAAATAATAGCGCTGCTGGTGGCCAATAAGCTTAAGGATTACGTGTGCAATCAAAAGATTGTGGTTTCGAACCCCAGTTTCGCTGATATGTATCAATGTTTTTTTTTTGTTTGTTTGTTTTCGAAGAAGTTTGAAAAATTAAAATTTTAACCCATTATGGGTCCGTAACGTGACCTAAAATAATGGGAGAAGATTTCTTATGCTAGATTTGTAATGTATGAAGCATAAGCTTTCTATAGACATATTGTATCAAGAAATGAGAAAACCCCCCCTCTGCCCCCCCCCCAAAAAAAAAGATCCTATAGGGAAAACCGGGAAAATGGAATAGCAAAATGAACGGCGAGAAATGGTTAGCTATACTAGAAACTTTCTCCCCACAATAACTCCTATAGAAGCAAAGTTATAGCCTTTTAAAAATTGAAATGAAATGAAGAAATAAGCAAAATTATGTGAGTGATTGACAGGGGGGGAAAGGTCCATAGCTCTGGGGGTGCCATGTAGCTTAAACTTTTAAGTTAAAAATGGTAGAGAATTAAATGAGCGAAATTTTAAGGTGTATATTGGGGGAGGGTGCAAGTCCCCCCCCCCTCAACATTTTTTTTGTTTCTTATGAAGAAATAAAAAAATATGCCCAGATAAACCCCAAACGGGCGGAAGGGCGATCCCTTATTTATCTTTTGTCAAGGATTTAAAATGTGGATCTAAAATAAAATACACCGAGAATTGGACATTTTTAAAACTGACGCGGAAGGGGGGGGGGGGATTAGAAGAGACGAGCGTGAAAAATAAAACATAATAAACTTATACTTCAAATAACTGGACTTCTAAACAAAAATAAAACGATTTAACCTAGTGTCGAATTAATGGAGTGGCCCGCAGGGGATAACCCCCCCCCCAGAAGTTATGAGATTTTATGCTTTTTAATACACAAATTGCGATTCCCAATCTCTTACAGAGCTGTAAAACATGATGCTTTCCTCCGGAGTCACAGAAAAATACCTGCATTCAACACTGATTTACCCTAGAAAAAAAAATAATAATCCATTGTTATACGTAATTTTACATCAATACTACCATTAAAACAATAAAAGTGGAAAAATCAATCTGATCTGAAACGTGGATCAAGGATTTAAAGTAAATCAAAAAAATTAAATCTTCCAAAATGCGCTTTCCAAAGATCGAAATCGAATCTAAAGATCGACATCGAATCTAAAGATCGACATCGAATCTAAAGATCGAAATCGAATCTAAAAATCGACATCGAATCTAAAAATCGACATCGAATCTAAAGATCGAAATCGAATCTAAAGATCGACATCGAATCTAAAGATCGAAATCGAATCTAAAGACCGATCTTACGGGCAGAATCGATTTTACATTTTTACTTTCTTTTGTAACTTTACAAGAAGAGAGTATTAGATTTGTGAAAAATTTCGACTTCCCGTTTTCAATGTATTTATATATTTTAGAAGGTCTTTAACACGATTTCATGATTTTTAAGAAATATATGTCTATGTGTGTGTCTGTCACTCTGTGAGTCTGTATATGACAAAAATTTCTGACCGTTCTATTTCAAGAACAAATGTACGGAATTCCACAAAACTTTAGATTTAGTTTGACCTTGATATAAACTGAATCTAATTAATTTTTGGTGTATATAGCCTAACAGGTGACGCTGTTATGCTGCATTTTTTGCGATTTGCGCAACAGCTATATCTGAATAACGAATGCACGGATTTTCATCAAATTTCACATCCAGTTAGTCCTTGACATGAATTGATGTCTTTTTGCATTTTGATGTATATCGCTTCTCAGATGGCGCTGCTATGCTGAATTTTTCACAATTTCCACTCAGTGCCTTGTGAAAGGGGGGGGGGCGAAAGGAGGCGGTCGTCCCGAGCGCGGAAATTTAGGGGGCGCCAAATTTTTACTACTAACATCACTTCTAGCCTATCACAAGAAAAAGTTAATAGGGGGGGGGGGGCTAAATTGGAACTTTGAACCGGGCGCAATTCTCTTTTCGCAAGCCCCTGTTTCCATTTTAGGTTTATCTCAAGAACTAATGGACGGACTTTCATAAAAATTTAGATTCAATTAGTCCTTGATATTATTTGATGCTAATTACATTTTGGTGGAAATCGCTTAAGAGATGGCGCTATTATACAGCATTATTCATGATTAACGCAATAGCGCTATCTCAAGAACGAATTTTCATCAAAATTCAGATTCAGTAAATCCCTGACATAGATTAGTGTTGTTTAATTCTGGTGTAAATTGCCCTACAGGTGGCACTGATATGCTGCATTTTTTTATAATTTCGCAATAGCTATATCTCGCGCTTCCATGGATTTCCATCAAAGTTCAGATTCAGCTGGTACCTGATAAAAATTTATCCTGATAAATTTTTGGTGTACATCACTCAACAAAAAACGCTATTTTGCCGGGGGGGGGGGGTCTGAGGTTTCTTTAATTCTTCTATCTTAGAAACTAATACACTGAAATTTTGGAATTGGCACATTGGCACATCCGACTATTTTATCTTCGACTTTTGAAGGAAAATGAAAATTATATTACCTTCAGAGAAATCGATTAAAAATTTTAAAGTATCGATTAAATCGAGTTGGCCATAGTATCGATTAAATAGATTTAAAAAATCGAAATCGCCCATCACTACCCTGGCCGTCCACATAACGCAAGTCGTCTCTGATTGGCCCGTAAAACTGACTTTTTCTATAAAAAAAAATCTAAGCAATTCTAGCTCAATGAGCATGCGCTGTGGCAAAACAATGTTGCTCTCTTGCAGCATTGGATCATTGGAACGTATTTGCTTACCGAATGATGCGTGCTCTGTATTCAAAAACAGTTACTGGATAGAAATTGAAATTCGAAGTTAAAAGTTTTTACTGCAAATGCGATTTTGTGTTTAGAAATTTCTTTAGTAGATATTACATGAAATAATGGATAGCGGAGATTAATTAATTTTCAATTATATTGGACCACAAAATGGGTAATAAACGTGTCGCTGAATTTGGGGACGCTTTGGTTCGGCTGTTTAAATTAAAGGCCTTCCTTAGTGCTTTTCTGATAGAAATACACTATTTTACGGTCCAATCAGAAGAGACTTGCGTTGTGTGGACGGCCAGGGTTTAGTCACCTGTGGGTATTAGTGTGGGCAAGCTGTTTTCGCCTGTGCTTCGCACCGACGCTACATATGAAATCAGGTATTCTGATTGGTCTACAAATTTTATGATGGTTGTCTATTTGCTATGATTGGGCTACGTCGTCAAGATGATTCCTACAATGATCGCTATGACAAAAATGTAGCAATAGATTGGTTGACAGAAGTGTTTGTTTGTAAACATGCCCTTTCTTTATTGAATGAAAGCAAGAGGACTTATGTCGAAATGCGCGAACTTACGCTGAGGCACGTAGTACAAATTTACGATCTATCGCGGGAACGGGAACGCCCATCCCACGATCGAGCATAGGATTTAAGATAGTGAGGCACCTTAATCCCAGCTTATGTAATCGAACTGTGTTTCCTGGGTTTTTGCAAATCTTATAGATCTTTCAGAAAATATTGTCAAAGGCGTGGATACAGCTGAAACGCTTCCCGTCACAGCTTGGGTCGCAGTCACAAATCCTGCCGAACGCGATACAAATGAAACGCATTTCAACTGAAGGCGTCACAAAGTTGCGACTGTTGTCATCATTGACTTCTCATATAACTGGACTCAGAAATAGCGACCTTTTCTGAAGCTTGGACCTCCTCCCTACTATGATTTGATGGTGGGGAGAATGCGCGCCAAGCCGGTTTCTCCCGCCGATCCCACAAGCCACCAAGATCTTTTTCGACTGCGTTACGTTCTTTTATTATGAGAATGAAAACAGAAAATTGCCAAGAAAGGATCATCGCCAAAAAAGTCCCCCTTTTGTCGAGGAAAATCTCGCCAAATCTCGGAGGTCCTTGCTTCAAGAATCCCCGAAGAGAACAAAGGGATCCATTATCTAGTCATTACTGATCTAAGGTTGTCATAAAGACCTGCAACTGCCTAACAGCCGTTGCGAGCTGTCCAAGTCAAGCGTCCCACACCACAGACTTCTCATAATTAGACTCCACATCGGCAACCTTTTCTTACGCCTGGATCTTTGCTTTCCGTCACATGACGGAGGGCAGATTAAGAGTGCCAAACCGGTTTTTCTCCCGCCGAAACTCACATTCTTATGTACACCATAACGCAAAAGTTTAGACAATGACGTCATTCTGCTTTAAAATGTAGAATTATGACGTCAGAATTACAAAAACCTGTAAATATATTCAAAAACTGATTTAAAATGCTATGTACAAAAGACAGTCGTTTATTTGCTATAATACTAATTTTTTTCATAAAAATTCAAATGTGCTTGTCGCAAAAGTTTAGATACTATTCTAAATTTCTTTGAATATTCGCTGGCATATGCAAATTTAGAATCGATGATGTCACAAATTTGGAGTACTTAAGTTCTGCAAACGATTGCGCTTCATAGTCAACATGCCGAGAGCTAAAGAAATTCAAGTGAATGAGGTTTCAAGGATTTGGCAGTTGAAAGGTGAAGGGAAGAGCGTTTCTGAAATTTCTGCTATTCTTAATTAGTCAAAAAAATCTATTTATCGAGTTTTATTGAGTGGTTCCGAATATAAAGCAAAATGTCGGTCTGGGAGGCCACGTGTAACAAATGTACGAGAGGATCGCCTGATACAAAGACTAGCGAGTACTCAACAAATGAGCTTACGTGGAGTTCAAAGCTCATCGGGACTCTCTGTATCAAAGGATACGATTCGTAGACGAATTTTGGAAAAAAGGAACAATCGTTTATAGCAAAATTCAGAAGAAACCAGCTCTGAAGCCACATCATAAGTTACAAAGAATGATGTGGGCTCGAAAGCATATGTCATATGGAGAGAAATGGCAGTCAGTCATATTTAGCGATGAAAAAAAGTGGAATCTGGATGGTCCAGATGGTTGTTTATCGTATTGGCATGACTTGCGGAAGGAACCTCAACGTTTTTTTAGTCGCAGAAAAGGAGGGGGCTCGGTGATGGTTTGGGCAGCCTTTTGCTATAATGGACAAGTATCTCTGACCTTCACCAGTGGTCGTCAAACTTCACAGCATTATACACAGACATTAGAAGAAAACCTACTGCCATTTGCTGAGCTTCTAGGGGGTCCTCAGTGGGAATTTCAGCAAGACAATGCTTCAATTCACACTGCAAAACATTCAAAATCTTGGTTTAATTCCCATAATATAAGAGTTCTCGACTGGCCAACATGTAGCCCAGATCTTAACCCTATAGAAAACCTTTGGAGCATCATGTGTCGCAAAGTTTATAGCAACACTAGACAACACTCTTCTGTACAGGAACTTAAGACATCTATTGAGGATGCATGGTACGATATCGATCCACAAACTATGCAAGATTTAGTTTCTTCGATGCAATCTCGTATATTTGACGTAATACAGAAGCATGGATGCGCAATCAGGTTTTAAAAATTGTTTATTTCGATTTTATTTGATTTGTGTCTAAACTTTTGAGACAGCAGTTTATTTTTGTTACCATTTAATTTATTGCAATATGCACAATTCCACTTTTCTTTGTTATAAATATTGTTTATATGTACAGCACATTAATTTCAAGTAGTGATTTGAAAATTGAATAAATATTTTTCAAAGTATGTAAGAATTTCTTCATTGTCTAAACTTTTGCTTCAGGGTGTATGTCTTGAGTTGACCACGCTTCTGTTTTTCTCTTTGTGAAATCTGAAAGTTGCCAATAAAGCGATCACTGCCAAAAAACGGCATTTTTTCGCCAAAGATGTTGGATTCGAAACCTTGACGAGAGAACAATGGAATGTGACGTCTACTAATGTGAGAAGTCTGTGCCCACGACCTATGGAAGCAAGATTAAAATATCAAAGGCGATTAAAAGATTAAAATCCGCAAGATATTAAAGGCGGGGTCAAGATCTACGCCTCCTAGCGGCAGGGGTGAACAACAACAGGATTATTAAGTAGATTGCAGTTTCTTTTGTGTGAATGACAACTGAGCTTTTTTGTTTCTATAAAATATTATCATGAACCTAGGTTCATGAATGTTACTTTAATAAAATATTGCGTAGAATAAATTTTAGGTTTGAAATATTGTAAATAAATATAGAATAAATAAGTGTAGTACGACTAAATATTAACATAAAATATACTAAGATGAAATATCATTTAATTATGCGATACAAGTATCGCTGATTAATATATGTTCAATTTTAATTATGTTTTAAATATAATGAAAGATGACTCATTAAATTTAGTAAGTAGTTAATATATAAAGGCAGAATTTTGTAGTAGTGTCGTATTTTACTAAATTCTTGATGAGCTAAGTTATACAAAATGGTATACACCTTTGTATTTCCTATGAGAATATAACGTTTATCAATGTTTAGAATATGTATAGAATTTAATACTAAATAAAATATTCAACTTTAGCTCCTTTTTTTTCATTTACCGATTGCAGACGATAAAAATCCAATGTTTTCTTGGTCGTATCGACTTTTATTATTTAATTTGCAAACATTTCATTCTTTTAATTTAAAACCTATTTTATTATACGTACATTCGGAATAACTTTAATTTTAAATGTATGTATTAAATTTTGTTTTGTTAAACAATGAAATATTGTTCATTTATTTGTTTAAATATTTTGCGATTATAGACAACAATTTTCCTAAAATCATAGATTAGACTCTCTCTCTCTCTCTCTCTCTCTCTCTCTTTTCTTTTCTTTCTTTCTTTCTTTTCTTTTCTTTTCTTTTTTCTTTTTTTTTAACAAAGCTATTTTGAGAATTCATATTAAAAATTCAATAATAAATTTCAAGCTATTCTCTCAATCATGACAGATTAATCAAATCTACCCGATTTATTGCAAAATATATGTTACAGATTTTTTTTGATTAAAGATATGTGTAATTTAAAAAAGTCGCATTGTCATTTTAATTTTTGGGTAAAAGTCAATATTTTTAGTAGCATTAGTACTTTTTCTCCCGAAATTAAAATGATATATTGACTATTTTCTTAAATGTACATGATTTTATCAAGACTTTTAGAAAAATCTTACTTAAATATGTAAATGATTTTTTTAATGTAAAAAACAACAACAAAGATGCACAATTTATTTATCTTATTATTGATAAATAACAATTTAAGAGCATGTTATATAAAAATACTCTTAAACTTAGACTTAAAAAAAGTATTAAAAAGGTTTTTGTTAAATACATTTAAAATTTAAATCCAAATTAGTTTTAAATTTTTTCTTCTCGTTAATTCATTAATGACATTTTTCATAATATTCTTAAAATGATAATATAATTCTTTCAGTGACTACCCATAAAATGTTCATTTTATGATATGACATGCATGATAAGCCACTGAATTTATATAAAAACTCTTTAAAGTTAAAAAAGAGAGAGGAAATATATTTTAATATCAACTATTTCATTTATATATTTTAAATTGAAGTTATATTATAATATATTTGTGTACATGTATTGCAATATAATAAATGCATAAATAGTTTTTTCGCTAAAAATATATGTAAAAAAAAACTTTATGTTTTATTTTGACTTAACCCATTAGTGCCTAGCGTCCCTTTTTAGAGACGCTTCAAAAGGTGCATTCAGCACTGTTTTTGACACCGGTAAAAAAGAAAAGCAATAATTATTTTATTTAAATGATGCATTTTCGTGATTAATGAACTAAACTTAAATCTTCTAAAAATAGTGGTGCCAATCAAATAAAATTTACGCAAAAGATCCTGGGCACGAATGGGTTAAGACTAACATCTGTTAATACTAGCATGTTCTATTCGTTTGTTCTTTCTTTCTTTTCTTCTTTTTTAAGAAAAATTTTTGAGATTTACTAATTTATGATGTTATGATATAAATAGAAAAATCATATTCAATTATTAATATTATGGAAAAATTCAAATAAGATCTTATTTTTTAATTTATTATTTTTGAATCTTGTCAATAAACGAAAAAAAAAGTCAATTTTGAGAGCTCCTTAGGATCTTATTTTTCATAGTAATAGTTTGAATTTGTTCTTAACCCTTTCAGGTCCGAATTTCGTTCCATTTTGAGAACAAAATTACTTTTATTTTAATAAAGTTAATCGTAGCTATTAGAATAGACTTACGGAAGTTTAAAGATTATCTCACTGTCTGAAATTTTACAAATTTATTTATTTTGTATACTATTCAACCCTCTAAGTGTTTGGAACGTAATATTTCGTTCACTAAGCGCCAGGTTTCACTGTAATATAAACAAAATTTAAAATAATAGAACTCTATATATTTAATGAATTTTCAATACATTTTAGAATTATTAATACACTCAAGGATTACATTCATATTTGCTATCAAAATTTTTAAATAATGTTGAAAGAATAATATTTTCTGAGCTTTTAAAAGAAAACACAGAGAAAACAACATTACAATTTCACCCATTTGCAAGACGCTCAGAGGGTCAATGCATTTTAATATGATAATAGCTTAAGGAAGAGTTTTTGGAGACGTTTCGAAAATAACATATTACAACAAGATTTGAGAGATTATTACAACTTTCTAATATTTTTTGCGTTTATCACACATGATTCGTTCAGAAAAGTAAATTATATTTTTAATTTAAAGACTGAAATACATGTACAAAATAAAGGACTCGCCAGTGGTGCAAAGATAATAATAATAAAAAAAAAAACGTTTATTATTATTGTTAAAACTAAATGTCAAAACATAAATGAAGTCATAATAATAAAGGTATAACCATATACTATCATTTCTATATGTAGAAAGTAACTAAGAAATTGTTAAGACAAAATAATATTCGATGAAAAGACATGTACAATTAATAGCACACCAAACCCAAAAGGGTTAATAAAAGAGAAAGGGAGAGAAAAAAAATGATAATTTCTTTTTAATAATTTAGCTATCAATTATTTTCCAAGACTTTTAGCTAAATCTTGTTAAATTTTTATGTTATACTAAATTTGAATTTAAAATTTTAAATATATTTAAAAACAAACCTTTATACTATTTTTTAAGCCCAAATATAAGAGTATTTTCTGTGGCATCACTAGGTTTTTTGGCGCCTAAGGCAGGAAGAAAATCCCCCCCCCCCCATTAAAAAAGAAAAGAAGGAAAAGAACCACATTATTTTCTGAATGAAAAAAGAAGAAAATGCCTTTTTTAATTGTTGGCTGTATTTATGACGGTCAATTATCTGCACGAGGGATATAGGCCCTAGGGGAGGTGACCTCCGTGGGAGAGGTCTTTCTAACAGTCGTATTCATGAAGAACTTCGACCGAGAGTTAAACCACGGGTCCAGTAATGCCGGGTTGAGGTTTTTAACCAAGAGCTGAAAACTCGTATTCGCCATCGATTTCGGATGAAAAGTTACCCAACCCAGAGTTCCTGGACCCCGGTTGAAAGAAGTATGCCTATTGGTTAAAAAATTCTCGTCTTGTTCGGTTTCGCGTCGCGAATTTTTGTTTTGGAAGAAAAGCGTTATAAAAGAGGGAAAGGAACAAAAAGAAGGAAAAACAAAGATTCAATGCGAATTTTTATTTTTTCTTCACCTATTATATGGAGAAAATTTAAACTTGCAACCACTAAATATGGAAATTTAATTTAATTTATTGATAGTTTAATATTTTTTAAACAATTCATTCAACTATTTTTTTCGTTTTTAAATCGATAAATAAGTTAGGTAAATGATATAAATAGTATTAAAGGCTAATAATAATAATAATAATAATAATAATAATAATAATAATAATAATAATAATAATAATAATAATAATAATAATAATAATAATAGATTTTTTTTTTTAAATAAATTTTCACATAGTTGCTTAATAATGGAGCTTGATTTGGATAAAAACTAATGAAATTAGACTTGAATAAAAACTAAAATTTTATTCCAACAGTTATTATGTTGATTTCCATTATTAATAGCTTTAATTAGTAATTAAGTAATTTCTAATAAGGAAAATATTAAAATAAAAAAAAGGAAAAAATTAAAAAAGTAGCCTGTATATCAGTATAGATGGTATCCAGATATAATAATTTTATTGTTTGGATTTTCAGAGAAAAAGGTTTATTCTAATTGAACTAGATAGCTATTAATATTCCAAATAGACTGGAAAAAAATAGTGAAATAATATTAAGAGAACTACAGAAAAAGATAAGCGGGATAGAATAAGTCCTTTTAAAAATAACGATCAATAAATTCTAAATACTAACCTATCAAATAAATGTGAAATATTACAGAAAGTGGATTTTTTATTGATCAGCTTTTAGAGCCCATCCCCTCTCTCCAACTCTTAGTTTTTGAGAATTGTCTTTCCCAGATACAAGATCAAATTTGAAGAAGAAGAAAAAAAGTCAAAGAAAATCAAATGAGTTAAGCTCATTTGATTCTCTTTGACTATTATTTTTTGATAAATTAGTCTACTATTATGAAATATTATTACATGCAAGTAAGCACCTGCTTTTGGATGCAGTATTCCATTTGTAATAATGTATTTACTTCTCAAAGTAAATTTAGAAAATCATATTTTATTTTCTATATTTTTTCTAGCTTCATTATTTTATAATTTTTACTCATTTAAATATCATTTCATTAGATGTAATAAAAATTTTATTTAGTACAGAAAGAAAACAAACTTTTTTTTATGATTGATTAATGATAGATTTTTAGACTAGATTGCTAAAGTACTATAGCAATCTATTAAAACAGTTCGAATTCATTATTAATAATTTTATACAATTTTATATTATAAACAAAAAACAAACAAAAAAAAACAAAAAAAAAAAAAAAAAGAGTGTCTTTTGTTTACGAATTTGTGGAGAAGAATAAGTCCCCATTTGCACCATCCTATCTATTCCATCTTTATTATTATTATTTTATTTATTTATTTATTTATTTGTGTGTGTGTCATTCGTTAATTAAAGTACTCAAGATGCTATGTAAGATATAGAAATTAAAAGAAAATTTAAAATACTATTAAAATAGAACAATGTATGCAGTAGCGCATTAACCATTACTCGGGCCCCTAGGCTTGATTTTTTTTCGGGCCCCCTCCTTTCTTTCAAACCGATATAGACGAAGCCAAGTTATTCAAAATACATGTCTGCTTAATTAACTCAAAAACCATTCATGAACGAAACACACTTCCAATTATAAAATATATAAAAATTAAGTAAAGTTGTTAGATTTGACATTTGTTTTACAAAACAAAATACTAAATTTATTTTTTATTGAGTCCTTGGGTCTAATAGGTTATCTTTAGAAGAATGTTGCTTTTTATATAAGAAGAACGAAACAAACAAGTAAATGGTAAAAACTATTCTTTTACAAGCAAATCTTACCAAATTTTGAATGTTACGTAATTTCAGTGTTTTCTACTACTAGAAATTGAAAGAAGTATTTTTTAAGTACAGGTAAATAGTAATCATTGAAATTTCGAAAAATTAAAAACATTATAGTTTAATGAGTTTTTTCAGAAATTTTTTTTAGCTCACAGAGGCTATCATAGCCTGAGAGCTAATGTGCCCTTACGTTCTGTATGTACGTTCGTACGTGCGTTCGTGCGTAACGCGATAACTCATGATAAAAATACCGGATCCACTTGAAATATTGTATATAGGTATATCCTGATAAGGAGCTTCCCTGATTAGTTTTTGGAGTTCATTCGATATGTATAAGAGGGGGAACGGGGGGCTCATGTTCCTCCCCTTAACTGATATAAACGAGATTTTCATGCAGAATTAACAGTTTTCGATCAAAATTTAGATATAGGATCATTCTGATGAGGCGATTCCGTGACTGTTATTAGGTGTTCATTGAATAAGTATAAACAGGAGGAACGGGGGTTCTAATGCCCCTCCCCTTAACTCGTATAAATGGATTTTTCAATCAGAATTGTCAGATTTCGTTCAAATCTCTGAATAGTTTTGGAAGTTTAATAATTAAGTATAAAAGAGGGGAATAACTCCTCTTAAATTATATAAATGCTAAATGGGTTTTTATTAAGAATTATCCGATTTGCTCTGAATTTTTGATATAATTTTTTAATATGATAAAGCATGTACTTGATAGTTTAGGAGGTTCAATGATTAAGTATAAAAAAGGAGAAAGGGGAGAGCTGTTTCCCCTTCTTAATTTTTTTTCCGAACGGAATTAACGAAAATACAAGGCTGCAATGTACAATTAGTATGCGTAGCCTGTGAGCTCAATGCCATCAGTTTAACTGGGCAATATTCTTTTTATTACATATATTTTTTAATATTATTTTAGATGGAAGACAATATGCGCTTGTCAGCGATTTAAAAATACAGAAGGGGGAGGTGGAGGGGGTTAGATGACTGACCACGGTGTTAAACTGAAAGGAGTTATAATTAAACAAATCCTTGATTAAAACTTAAAGTCTTCTTTAAAAGATATCATTCGTAAAGGTGCTGCCATAATCTTGCCTAGTCCAACACCGTGGCTGTTAAAGTCTCATCTATGTAAATCTTTCCTTAACTGAAACCGTAAAAATGCAAGAGAAATAAATAAAAGGGTAGTTACGTTTGGACTATACAATCTATATCAATTAATATCTTTCAAGGATTCAGTACATGAGTGAAATAAATATTATTACACACCTTCTTTTTTGCATTAAATGTTAAGCCTATATAAAATTTAGGGAAAAAACTTGAAAGAAAATCTTAGTACAGGGGCCCCCATACCTTATGGGCCCCTAGGCTTCAGCCTACTAAGCCTAATGGATAATCCGCCTCTGAATGTATGTAATCTCATATATGTATGTTATCTGTTTTTAACTAATTTATTTATATTTATACATATATTCCCTACATTATTTGTTGAATTGTTTACTTTCATACTCATGGTCGCCAAAAATTTATTTGCCTTAAAAATAATCAGCATTATTGAAAGAGCTGATAAAATTATTTTTGATATGGGGTTATTTAAAAAAAAAATAAAGTTTTTTTTAATCATTGTATTTCAACCCTTTAGTAATTTATTTTTATTTAGCTAATTAAGGAGCAAAAATTACAAGTGATCTCTAAGAGAAATCTCACAATTTCAGGAGGTAATTCATTTTTATTTAAAAATTGTGAGGCTCATGTTTTAAGTAGCCAAAAGGGATTTATTATTACTATTATTACTTTCGTATAAAATAGTATTTCTAATGCAATATTTTATACTAGATATAATTTTAAAATTAAAATATAGTTGAAAAATTAATGTATTTAAATTAAAAATTTGAAATTTCACAAAACTTCGGATACAAATAATAACAACAATGCTAGAATGTTAATGACAGGAGGTATTTCATGTAATTCGATTCATAATTTTAAAAAAGAACAAACCTCCTAAAAGTCTTCAATAAACCGACAAAAATCCAAATGAATTGTTTAAATTTTAAGTAAAAAATCTAATTTATAGATCTGATATACATTTATCTAAGTTTGTACATAAACAATAAATCTTTCGTACAATAAAACGAAAATTTAATTTTCAAACTTACGTAACGTACGGATAAAACGAGTACGGATAAAAAATCTACAGAGAATATACGGATATTTAAAAATAATCTTCGTATTTTTCTACTTAAAAATGCAAATCAGAAAGGTATCCCACATTTTAATTAGACCTTATGTAAGTACGACATTTATTTCGGTACTGCTAAAATATTTGTTCTTTTTTTAACATCAAAATTGTAAAATGTAAATTATTTTAAACAAACTTTAGACAGACACGTCAGTTATAACTTTAATAGCAATTTATCAATCGTCTGTCTAAGCAATGTTGGCTATTTTTAAAGCAAATATTTTTTTCGCGACCACGCGTATTTTTGTAAACAAACAATTCAACGCATAATACATAGAATATTTATACGTAAATATAAATAAATCAAATAAAAATATTGAACGTAATACACATATATGAGATTACATACCTTTACATAATGTTCTTCTGCTTTATTTGATTGTAAAACTTTTATATTTTGACAGTACCTATATTCAGTACGAAAATACCGCCATCGCCATTGTAAAATGTCCGTCTCCTGTTTCTCTCTCTTCCTGCTTGTTTTTCGTAAAGTACGCATGCTCGGTTTGAGAAATCAAACCTGAACCTAGCTGTAGAGCTTGGTTGAGTTATTCGACCTGGCCTTGGATTTTCCCCTCGAACCGGTTTTGCCAGGTTGATGAAGAATACCGATTTTGCTCTGAACCTGGGTTTCTCGCGTAACTCGAGGTCCAAGTTGATCGTGAATACGAATGTAAGGGAACCTAATCCGTAGTTACGCAAGGAGATCCAAGGGTAGAAGAAAACAACGAAAAACTCCGAACGATTAGGCCGACAGGCGCGATTAGTTTCGAACCCAACACCTTCTATCTACCAGCTTCGAGAGCAGAATCTCTCGGCCCCTGGTGGGGCAAATCTTTATTTCGATTTAAACCTCTCTCGATTTGGCGCCACTTGACATCGGTGCCCGGGGTGACCGCTCCCCTTGCCCCCACCCTAGCTACGCCACTGAGTATATTGTCATTTTTTAAAAAAATATATATATAACATGCTTTTAAATAATTATTTATCAGAAATAAGTTAAATATTTTGTACATGTTTGTTGCTGTTTTTTACTTGAAAAAAAATTTATTTTCTCTTCTAATTTATTAAAAATGACTAAGATAATTTTTTATAAATACTTCTGTATAAATTTGTGTATTTAATTTATAAAAAAACATTTGCATAATTAAAGTATTGGAAAATAATTGATAGCTAAAATTATCAGAAATTATTTGTCAATATATTTCATTTCATATTTATCTCCATTTCTCTTTTATTAAATATAAATTCAAAATATTACTGTGGAAAATAAATTTATAGGGATTTCTTTAAATAAACTTTTCTTGTTTTTTAACGAGATACAAAAATAATGAATAAAAAAAAGCTCTTCTTTGAATTCTTAAATAATAATAATAATAATTAGATATGGATTTTTCCATGACCAGCAGTAAATTTTTCAATTTTACTGCATGACATTATAAACTAATAAATCTGAAATTAACATATAAATAAAACATACTAATATTAAAAGAGGCTAGTCCTATGTTAAGGTACAAAACGTAACTTCAATGTTAAAGCATTCAAATTAAATGTTTAGCTTTAAAATGTACCCCCCCCTCTCTTTTTATTAATTTTACTTAAAAAAATCTTTATGAAAAACCAGTAGATCACGCTCGTTTCTAGTGTGGGAGGAGTCTTCAATTTGTTTATCCTTAAGTGTTGTGCGATTTAGCATCGAACAATCATTGAAGGCTATCATTAGTATTAATCGATATACGGTCACAACTTTACGACCGCGATGCGACGTCACAAGTATTTCTTCAGTATCACTTTTTTTTTTGTGCCGGTCGCAAATTTCAGATATTTGTGACAAGTGACTGTGACGGCCACAATCGTTTCATTTGTATCCGCACCAAGGGCGTTTTCAATAGATCAGTTTGAACCACGTGATCACATATCCTCCCAAGTTTTATCCAACTAATCATAATCGACAATTTATAGCCCAATCATAATCGACCATCTTTTTTTTTGGGGGGGGGGGTAAAAACACGCCTGGTTACTAAGGTGGTTTCTAGAGTGTGACGTCAGCTGAAACTGGTCTATTTCCGAGCGAAAAAAAAAGAAGAAGAACCACTCAAGGAAGAGTGAAAAACGTATTTGTCACGTGATAAAAATCACTTATAATTCAATAGGTAATTTATTTATTAAAAAATGGAAAACACAGTTCGATTCCATAGTCAAGCCTTCCAATTTTATATCTTTCCGTTAAAACACGAATTTGTAAATCTATCAAAAAGCCTTGTGCTTGTTGTCCTTGAGCAGAGCAGTTGAGAACAGCCTTAATCAGAGGTTTATTCCTCGGTTTACTCGAATATGATTTTTTAAAGATCGTTTAACAACTTAGCAGGCGGTGTCTACGAAAAAGAACACCTAATTTCAAGAGTAAGTACTAAAATCTAAAGTATTTAATTGAAATTTTTGTTTTATAATGTACAGGAAAATCAGCAAGTTTTTGTTTTTAAATAAATTCGTTTATAAATTCAGGTATCTGTCCATAATTTTACAAACAGATCGGGACATTTTGCAAACATTATTTTACCCCGCGTCTGAAAGGGTTAAGGCTGGTAAGGAATTTTAAAGCTATCTTAAAATTCGTGAGTTTAATTTGCCCCAAACTATAAAGAATGTTTTAAACAGCTTTATTATTTTTAATTTTGCTATATAGGAAATTGAATGTATGATTTATGTTAATTTTAAGTCATAAATGTATGTACATTTTCTCAAATATTAAAGTGCTACTTACAAGTTAACACATGCATATTAGCCTTATGCACATAATATTATTATAGTTGTACCCGGACGCAAATTCACAATCAAGCGCGCTTGACGCCAACCGCTGCACATACGGGTATTTGCGTTATCTAGGCGGCCAAAATTATTTTATTGCATATATCTATTCTAAATGGTACGATTGAAAGAAAAAATACATTTATTAAATTTATAAAGACGATTTATTAAAATAATTTCATTTTTAAATACTAATATTCATTTTCGTCACTCTCTGAAGAATCATCACTAACATTGGGCTTCGCAGATAAAAGAAGAGCAGTTGTTTCTGGCAAAAAGGAGTTCATTTTTTTACCAACGACTTTTCTCTTGCTACTTATAAAAGGGTCTGATGTTAAAAGTAGCCGATTCAAAATATCTTTGTTGCAGCTTTCCCTCGAGAATTTTCGTGCAAAATCTTGGCGGTATAGCCTAAAATGCTAATTGCGCGCTTCTGCGGCCTCTTCTGAAAGCTGCCGAATGGGCAATAATGCATTTTTAATGATAGTTGAACCATGAATTAATATTTTATGCATAGTTGGAGACATTGGATGCCACTGGTACAAATCTACATATAAGCGAGCAGTGTCTAATGCATATTTCTCGTATTTTTCTGTATCATATGTACGCTTGAAATTGTTTCGAGTATGACTTTTAAGCGATATGTTAAGTCATAACTAATGCCTGTTATGTCAGACGCCAATTTCGGATCTTTAAAAAACCTCCTACTTGTATTACCGTCATTGGTGTTGCCAATATTTGCCTTTGGCATGTCTACCAGTAAACCTGTTTCTTCGCGAAATCTTTTCTGGATTTCGAGTTTTTTTCCAATTCATTTTTTTTTCTCAGCTTCAGTCTTCCGCTCTCTATATTTCTTTATTGAGAACTTATAAGTTAAATGAAGAATGCTTTCAAAAAGTCTAATTCGAGCACGTAAAATTGAAAGACCGAATTCGATAGCTTCAGGATTAATTTCTTTCTGAAAATCAATTTTGTTAAAGTCTTTAGAAGTTGCACCGCATATGTAGCATTGACTTGTGGACTTTGTGCTAGTCGCAGCGTTGCAGACCTTGCTATCTACCATTGTCATGATGAAGACATGACTGATTGAAAATTGTTCCCATTTAAATTAACTACTGTGGCGTTTAGTGACATCGCGGAATTTTTTATAAAGTTGATTTCTTCCTCCGTAACATCAATATTTTCTTTTACAAAACGAAATCTTATAGGACGGCAAAATCGAGGGGATGAAGGTGTTGGGTTTTCCCATAAAAGCTTTTCGTTTTTACTACCAGAAACTAATCGTAAAGGGACGAAACTACTTTGGAATATGTTCGCATCAGTGTCGGCATCATTTACAAAGTTCTGTTTAAATTGTGCTTGTTGTGAACCATCACAACCCCATATTGAAGTTAACTTTAAATTCTCTCTTTCTTGCTCTTTCATTGTTGTTAAAACCTCTTCCAGGAACATGGATAAACGCTTAACTGTATGGTCAACCAAAGACTGTGAATCGATTTCGGCATAAGTACTTGTTACTCTGCAGGACTCTGTGGGTGGATAGCATTCTTGTTTCGTGTCAAAGAAAGAATTTCTTGTTGGTATTCCTCACTATTTCGTATTGTCTACGAGTTAAGTCGGCTTCTACGAACATGGACAATGCTTGAGTTGGCGTGAGTGAATCAGTTTTTTCGATCTCTGATTTAGAAAATGCCTTTTTATATTTTGTTGCACGTTTCGGACTACTTATAATTTCTTTGAGTATTTCAGAAGCATCTCGTTTTCCAGATTTCTGAAACTCAACCTGAGCTGCATGAATTATTACTTCCTTTTCTAGAGAAGATCGTACTTCTTCTGTTTTTCTCCTCTTAGTTCTCTCACTTGATTCTATAAATAATTTAGATGGTCGTCCAGGCCGAGGTTGTGGTATGACAGGTATATCAAACGTTCCTTCTAGCCAACATTGGTTGTTTTTCATAAATATATCTTCTTTTTATGTGCTTTTATCCATCTCTTTTTAATTTGTGATTTAAATCGTGAAAAATTGCGTTTTAATCTCTCAATTTGGTCGTCTGTGTAATCTTCATCCGATATCAGCTTAGCTTTTAAGAAATTTAATTTATCTTCAAAATTTGGCAAATCAAAGCTCTGCATTCGATTAAACAAACATTTACGGGTCACAACTTTTACTCTCGAGGTATCTTGTGGACCTACAATAAAAATATATTCTTTTAGAATGCCATTTGCGATAGTCATTTTTTTTTTTTTAATATTTCGTAAAAAATGTTCAAAGTACCAGACAATACACATCCGCGCTTTTCCGCGGCAGTTTGTTTAATTTTTCATTACTCAAAACTTTAAACTTTCGATTTAGTTAAAAATTATAACAAGATATGCCTGGGCAATATAACAAAAACTCGATTAAATAAATTATTTTAGAACTAATCTTACTCTAAAATGAGGGTATCTTAAAAGTGCATCAATTAAACTTCTTAACGATAAAACAATAAAAGAATATAATAAACTTTTGCATTATTACCTGCTGTATCAGGATCCATCACAAGCACTTTCAAGATAAACGTAAAATAATATATATTCCACTTCAAAGGTAACGTCTCTACACGAACGCCAAGAACTGACATAAACAACAAGTCGAATGATTGAATTCCGACTAAAGTTTTAACGAGATGCGTTGGCCGGGGAAAGGTTGAATGGTTGGTTTCTGTTCACTAAACTGTCCTCTAACTCAGGTTGTAATTCGTTTAACATTTTTAGTACTTTGAAAATTTGACTTTTGGCCGCCCAGATTGGTCAAATACCCGTATGTGCGCTGTAGCCAAGCACTTTGGTGAGAGAAAATGAGCTTCGAAGCGCATGCAAGTCTGAAACTAATTTCGATCTTCCATATTTCGTCAATTTGACGGAGCATTTCTTGTTTATGGAATACTTGCAAGAATATAAATAAAGTAATAATAAAGTGAAGTAATAAATGCTTATTTCATCTTCTGAATAATTATATATGCATTGTGAACAAGTGAAGTATTGAATCTTATAGATTAATTATTAATACCACTAGTGGTTTATTCGTAGGTTTATCATTGTGTTTGTCGTACAATCATTTCATTTTTTTTATTGTACGGCAAACGCAGTGTTAAACCTACGAGTAAATTACAAGTGGCTTATGCATCACTTCACTTCTGGCAGACATGAATCATTAGATTCCCGTATAGATCAATTTCAACCACGTGATCATCTGCCCCCAAGTTTTATCCAATTAATCATAATCGACAATTTTAGCTTGCATTTTGAGCCAAGAAATCACAATTGGCCAAATTTTGGGGGCAAACAAAAAACATGTCTAGTTACTAAGGTAGTTGCTTGGGTGTGACGTCAGCAAAAACTGGTCTATTACTATTCTATAAAATAAAGATTTTTCCCTGTGCTCGATACCTTAGGTTTTTGTGTTGTCTGCTCTAGGACTATTATTATTTATGGGTAATTAATTACTTAACATATTTAAACTATAAAAAAATCGTTATTCTATATAACTAGAGCAAAACTGACAACTTTTGATAAAAAAAACGGCCTTACCACTCTATTCTGGAATTCAACGAATTGTTTTGAATACAGCTTTTACGTAGTTGCTTATGACTCTGAATATACCTCGGGGAGGTGGCTGCATTTCGTGTCCTACCCGTTCTAATTGCCCGACCATCTAAGCACAGAATTTTAACTATACATTGAATAATGATTTTTTTTTAATCGAAGACTTACATCAGTTTTATATACATAATCTAGTTCGTCTTTCTTTGTATTCGCAGATTTTGGATGACGCTGCTGTGACCTCCTTCACGTATATTTTTACTGCTTGTATAAAAGAAGACAAGTGGAGTAATAAACGGTGAAGTTTATTAATGGAATATATTGAGCCATCTATTATCTTTACCAAAATTACATCCAATTAATGCAAAATGTTTGGTAGTTTTGTTACCACAATATTTTTTCAATCAATTATATTTTTTTACATAATGATCTGCGTCAAAGATGATTTTAGGTATTTTAACTTCGAGTATGCTATCATTTTCTCTATTTTTTTCATTTACCATATGTTGAGAAGAGAGCTGTTTAATGTGATGGTGGGTGATAGTCAGAGAGTATTGCAATCAGATTTTATTTTGCATATGCAAAGCAATCATCGTCCAAAACAGTGGCGCCAACTTTTGAAAAATATTGGATTGGCGAAGGGAAACCCAGAAAACTTCTTCCAAAAAAAGTGAATAAATTTTCCACTTTTATATAAGCACTGATTTTTCTTCAGAATAGGTTAATTCACAAAATATGTAATCCAAGTTAATGCCCGGGATGGTTTATACCAAATGTAATACACATCTAAAGAATTGATCAAAAAATTACAAAAAATAACTCGACTAGTAAACAATCCAGAAAACGACATAAAACAAACACACACAAAAAAAAAAATATTTAGAACAATGTATGCTTTGCACACCGAGAGCAAATTCTGATTGCAATCCTCTCTGAAGATCGTCATCACATTAAACTGTTAGCTTCTCAGCATATCAAAAATAAAAGAGGTAGAGTAAATGATGGCATACTCAAAGTTGGAATACCTACAATCAACATTGAAGCAGATCATTATGTAAAAAATACAATGGACTTTACCTGCGTGACGTCATCCGCGGGTAATCAGAAGACTACAGCTACCTCTTCGTCGCACCTTTGTCCAATAAACAGTCTTTTTTGGAGTGTTTTTCCCTGCAGAAACGTGTCTATTGCCATTCGTGGGTAAAGTCCATTGATTGAAAAATGTTGTGGTAACAGAACTTCCAATCACTATGCATTAATTCTTAAAGATAATAGATGACTGAATATATTCCATTAATAACATCACCGTGCATTAGTCCGCATCTCTTCTTTTACACAAATTGTAAAAATAAACGTGAAGGAGGTCTCAGCAGCATCATCCAGTCTGTGGATACAAAGAAGAGATAACATTGTTGATACACAGATAACTTATTCCAGTCTTCGATTTAAAAAAAATCACAATTCAATGAATAAATAAAATAGTGTGTCTAGATAGTAGGACGGTTGGGACGAGTAGGACATGAAATGCAATCACTTTCAGGAGGTATGTTCAGGATAGTTTTGAATAAGAGAAATAACTAGATAAGTGGCGCATTCAAAAGTACAAATTCTTGTATGCCCCGATAGAGTGACAATGCAGTTTTTTAATCAAAAGTTGTCATTTTTGCTCCAGTTATTCAGAATAAAGATTTTTTTTATAGTTTAAATGCGTTAAGTAGTTAATAATAAAGGTTTATATAACATTTTTAAATAACAACCAGCTCTATAGGAATTTTCTTATTTTTTTGAAAAAATGTCAATTTTTATCCAAAATTTCGACATTTGGACCAAAAGCGCAGACTTAAGCCATTTTTTTTCAGCGGTAAAATTTCACGCAGTTGTTGTACTAGTATAAAGACAAGTTTTGACACCTAACCGTTTATGATAAAAAGAAATTTATTTTTTTTCGCTCCACTCTAATGCACGTATATATATTGTGAACAAGTGAAAGATTTAATCTTATAGACCCTCCTCAAAAACTCTGACCTTTCATTTATTGATCATAATAAATAAATGAAAATTCACTATAATTATTTTTGATAATACAACATGTGTAGACTGAATTAATCTGCAGAAAAAAAGAAACTATTTTTGAGCTCCGTAAAAGTTTCAAAAATACTCTTATAAAGCGGATGTAAATAGACGCACATGCAAAACTTTGAATTGCGTTACTAGAAACCGAATACAGTACGTACGTATACAAGTTGAAGTTCATTTTTATCACTAAAAGCACTTTGCTACAGGGTTTGGCGTCAAGCGCGCTGGAACATTGATTATTTGTGAATTTGCTACCGGAACACGTGATGCTGTGATTCAGTCAGATTAAATGGAAAGAAAGAAAAGAGATAGTGCACGTTTCTAACATGTTTAATTTTACAGTGCTTGTGGGTATACACTTTTTTTTGTTGTTACAAAAAAGAAAAAAAATAGAGAGTTGTCAGGATTGCTGGTTCTCAAACACGAAGCATAATTGTCCGTGTGAGAAAGCAATCCACCTCTCCTCCAGATCTAAACTGCAGAATTCTATAGCTTGTTCCTAAGCTTTTTTGGTGGAGATTAAAACATCAATCAAATTGGGAATTGCAATCTCTTAAATTGAAATGGCACACTCGTTGGAATCATAGGAAAGCGAGGAATGAGACATCATCACCTTTGAATAGTTTTGTCAAGATTGTTGCTTCTACGACGCTGTTCATTATTTTGTTCATTATTATTAATTTTTTTACAGGAAGCCGTGTGGCATTGCAAAATTTTGGCTGATTGATATCTGAAACGGCGATTTTCAACTGTAGTACTTGCGGTGGCATCCCTGGCAGATTGAGTGAATTAAAAAATTCCTTTGGATAATTAACTACTTCATCTGCTTCCACAACAGTGTAGACGGACTTATATGTGACTGCCTTGCTTTGAATCTTAGACTGAATAATGTTGTTAAGTTCGTAGCTATCTTTATTCTTGGCCTCAATAATACTTTGTTCCCTCAGGCAATCAGGGTTCGTATAGTTGATTTGGATACTGGAAAATACATGTTCAACCAGTTCTTCCTGTTGTGGCGTCACTAAATGATTGCATATGATTTATGAATAATGATTTTAATATAAATAAATTTTTTTGTCTGGGTCTAAAGTTTGAGTTTGAGTTTTACAATGCTTTGAGGTCTGTAGCTACAGTGGCTGTTACCTCGAATGATCCACAATACACAGAAACTAATACAGAACACTTTATTATTACATGAAATACAGTACATACATTTAATACACATCACAGGGACAACACAGACATCCATGCCGCTAGCTGGATTCGAACCAGGGTCCAGCGGTGTTGGAGGAGCTGACGCTACCGACCACGCCACTGGATCGGCCGTCTGGGTCTAAAATTTGAGAAAAAACAAGAGTTTGATTTTTTTTCTAATAAATGGAAATAAATCGAATAACTTTAGAAACAATCAATTGTAGGCATCTTTCAGTAATATAATGTATCGGAATGATAAATAAATTAAAAAAATATATATAGTCATATTTTACTCTCTTCTGGATCTGTTCATAACATTGCCTTTAGCGTACTATCATACTTGACTGAAGCTCGATTTTCACTTCATGAAATGGACATAATTAGATGTGATGGCTTTGTTATTAATACGGGGTTGAAAACTGGTGTTATTCGCACAATTGAAGAAGTTAAAAGGCAATTACAGTGGGGAGTAAGCCTCTTACATTGCAATGAATTTGTTTCAAAATTTTATGATGAAATAACTGTGCTAAATTCATATAGTGGTACGATTGGCACACAGCTCAGGAAATGTGAGAAGTTCTCAGTGGTTAATTTGACAGTGTTGAGTATGAAATTCCAAACATCTACGGCAAATATTAAGCAAATATCAGCAGTACATACTTTGAATTAGTAGTGCTATTAAAGCAGTGAGTTGTCCTGAAGATTTATATATTAGTGAGCCTGACACACTTTCCCACACAAGGTGGTCAACAATGGCTAAATGAAATTTAAAGTTACATTTAAGTATTGAAAATCCGACAGACGAGCACAAGATCTTATTTTCTTTTCTCCTAAAGTCGTGTAGCTGTATGGTTTATTATAAAAAGAGTAAATACTTCACAAATGAACCGGAACATATATTGGATGTTATAAAATCATCAAGATTCTTTCCTGAAATTTTTCTGAGGTTCATTGACTCATTGATTGAGAGAAATACATTTTTTGACCATCCAGAAAACCTACTTATGAGTATGATAATAGATAAAAGTGATCATATAACGGTCGTATTCATGAAGAACTTCGACCGAGAGTTAAGCCACGGGTCCAGTAACGTCGGGTTGGGGTTTTTAACCGAGAGCTGAAAACTCGTATTCGCCATCGACTTCGGATGAAAAGTTACCTAACCCAGAGTTCCTGGACCCCGGTTGAAAGAAGTATGCCTATTGGTTAAAAAATTCTCGTCTTGTTCGGTTTCGCGTCGCGAATTTTTGTTTTGGAAGAAAAGCGTTAAAAAAAGAGGGAAGGGAACAAAAAGAAGGAAAAACAAAGATTCAATGTGAATTTTTATTTTTTCTTCACCTATTATATGGAGAAAATTTAAACTTGCAACCACTAAATATGGAAATTTAATTTAATTTATTGATAGTTTAATATTTTTTAAACAATTCATTTAACTATTTTTTTTCTTTTTTAAATCGATAAATAAGTTAGGTAAATGATATAAATCGTATTAAAGGCTAATAATAATAATAATAATAATAAAATAATAATAGATTTTTTTTTCAAAATAAATTTTCACATAGTTGCTTAATAATGGAACTTGATTTGGATAAAAACTAATGAAATTTGACTTGAATAAAAACTAAAATTTTATTCCAACAGTTATTATGTTGATTTCCATTATTAATAGCTTTAATTAGTAATTAAGTAATTTCTAATAAGGAAAATATTAAAATAAAAAAAAGGGAAAAAATGAAAAAAGTAGCCTGTATATCAGTATAGATGGTATCCAGATATAATAATTTTATTGTTTGGATTTTCAGAGAAAAAGGTTAATTCTAATTGAACTAGATAGCTATTAATATTCCAAATAGACTGGAAAAAAGTAGTGAAATAATATTAAGAGAACTGCAGAAAAAGATGAGCGGGATAGAATAAGTCCTTTTAAAAATAACGATAAATGAATTCTGAATACTAACCTATCAAATAAATGTGAAATATTACAGAAAGTGGATTTTTTATTGATCAGCTTTTATAGCCCATCCCCTCTCTCCAACTCTTTGTTTTTGAGAATTGTCTTTCCTAGATACAAGATCAAATTTGAAGAAGAAAAAAAAGTCAAAGAAAATCAAATGAGTTAAGCTCATTTGGTTCTCTTTGACTATTATTTTTTGATAAATTAGTCTACTATTATGAAATATTATTACATGCAAGTAAGCACCTGCTTTTGGATGCAGTATTCCATTTGAACGAATGCCTTTACTTCTCAAAGTAAATTTAGAAAATAATATTTTATTTTCTATATTTTTTCTAGCTTCATTATTTTATATTTTTTACTCATTTAAATATCATTTCATTAGACGTAATAAAAATTTTATTTAGTACAGAAAGAAAACAAACTTTTTTTTATGATTGATTAATGATAGATTTCTAGATTAGATTGCTAAAGTACTATAGCAATCTATTAAAGCAGTTCGAATTCATTATTAATAATTTCATACAATTTTATATTATCAAAAAAAAAAAAAAAAAAAAAAAAAAAAAAAAAAAAAAAAAAAAAGGCTGTCTTTTGTTTGTGAATTTGTGGAGAAGAATAAGTCCCCATTTGCACCATCCTATCTATTCCCTCTTTATTATTATTATTTTATTTTATTTATTTATTTATTTATTTGTGTGTGTGTCATTCGTTAATTAAAGTACTCAAGATGCTATGTAAGATATAGAAATTAAAAGAAAATTTAAAATACTATTAAAATAGATCAATGTATGTAATCTCATATATGTATGTTATCTGTTTTTAACTAATTTATTTATATTTATACATATATTCCATACATTATTTGTTCAATTGTTTGCTTTCATACTCATGGTCGCCAAAAATTTATTTGCCATAAAAATAATCAGCATTATTGAAAGAGCTGATAAAATTATTTTTGATATGGGGTTATTAAAAAAAAAATAAAGTTTTTTTTTTAATCATTGTATTTCAACCCTTTAGTAATTTATTTTTATTTAGCTAATTAAGGAGCAAAAATTACAAGTGATCTCTAAAAGAAATCTCACAATTTCAGGAGGTAATTCATTTTTATTTAAAAATTGTGAGGCTCATGTTTTAAGTAGCCAAAAGGGATTTATTATTACTATTATTACTTTCGTATAAAATAGCATTTCTAATGCAATATTTTATACTAATAATTTTAAAATTAAAATATAGTTGAAAAATAAATGTATTTAAATTAAAAATTTGAAATTTCACAAAACTTCGGATACAAATAATAACAACAATGCTAGAATGTTAATGACAGGAGGTATTTCATGTAATTCGATTCATAATTTTAAAAAGAACAAACCTCCTAAAAGTCTTCAATAAACCGACAAAAATCCAAATGAATTGTTTAAATTTTAAGTAAAAAATCTAATTTATAGATCTGATATACATTTATCTAAGTTTGTACATAAACAATAAATCTTTCGTACAATAAAACCAAAATTTAATTTTCAAACTTACGTAACGTACGGATAAAACGAGTACGGATAAAAAATCTACAGAGAATATACGGATATTTAAAAATAATCTTCGTATTTTTCTACTTAAAAATGCAAATCAGAAAGGTATCCCACATTTTAATTAGACCTTATGTAAGTACGACATTTATTTCGGTACTGCTAAAATATTTGTTCTTTTTTTTAACATCAAAATTGTAAAATGTAAATTATTTTAAACAAACTTTAGACAGACACGTCAGTTATAACTTTAATAGCAATTTATCAATCGTCTGTCTAAGCAATGTTGGCTATTTTTAAAGCAAATATTTTTTTCGCGACCACGCGTATTTTTGTAAACAAACAATTCAACGCATAATACATAGAATATTTATACGTAAATATAAATAAATCAAATAAAAATATTGAACGTAATACACATATATGAGATTACATACCTTTACATAATGTTCTTCTGCTTTATTTGATTGTAAAACTTTTATATTTTGACAGTACCTATATTCAGTACGAAAATACCGCCATCACCATTGTAAAATGTCCGTCTCCTGTTTCTCTCTCTTCCTGCTTGTTTTTCGTAAAGTACGCATGCTCGGTTTGAGAAATCAAACCTGAACCTAGCTGTAGAGCTTGGTTGAGTTATTCGACCTGGCCTTGGATTTTCCCCTCGAACCGGTTTTGCCAGGTTGATGAAGAATACCGATTTTGCTCTGAACCTGGGTTTCGGGCGTAACTCGGGGTCCAAGTTGATCGTGAATACGAATGTAAGAAAGCTATAGGTTTTGGAAGAATTATAAAGGCTTTAAACTTAGTTTCTTAAACAAAGTCAATCAGGTGTTTTCAACCACCACAATTAATTTTCTAGCTAAACAACTCATCGACATGATTCACTGGAACCCTATTACACTTTCATCAGCTTCTTTGTTACGAAGAATAATCGGTGAAGGGATCTGGTCAAAGGTAGCATAAAAACATAGTTTATGCGGCAATAATTAGTCGGCTTATTTTTTTTAAACTTACAATTCTTGGTACAATTAAAGTTTAATGTTAATTACTATATGCCATCTCTCTGTTAGAGTTGCTTTGGGGTCTCAAAATCGCGCAGTCACAATTTATGCGTTTACTCGTATAATCTGAATAAATAGCCTCATAGATTAGGAGACTGCATCCAAATTTAAAGTTAAAAGGAAATTTTCCTCACGCAGTATTACCCCTAACTGTGGCAAAAAGTGTTGTTTTTAATATTTTGAAGAATATATTGTTACGGAAATGTTTATACATTTGTCCCTTCAACACAGAGGAAATTCGCTAGCCTAAAGTGTATTTATAACTGGTTAAGAATATTATTTAAGGCGATTCCTTTAGATGGCAAAGATTTTACCCGATCATTCCTGTTTTATTAACTTTCGTGGCCCCAAGATAACAATGTGGCCGGATGAAGGCGCGAAAAACACCACTCAGTGAGAAAATGGGAAGGAGGTAAGAATTGGTTTCCTTATTTCTACTCAGTATTTTAACAGTCCCTTCTTTTTTGGGCTTAAACCTGTTGGCTCTAAAGGAAGTCATGCGTCCAGGATCAGGTAAAACAGCAGCCCAGTGGAACTTTGACCAACTCCTATGTAACATCCAAGCAGTAGAACGCGATGTGTGAAGCTGGTAACTGAGGTATCACAGAAAGTAGTCGGGTCTAATTCCACAGATGATTTTATAAGAACGACACTTTTCTTAAGATCTAGAATGCCTAGGTTTTAAGCAAATCTTATTTCAAACTGCAATACAATAACAGATAAATGTTAACTTTAACTTTAATGTATACAATAACAGAAAATGCATTTCCAGCATACTAAAAAACGCACGTCATTTATTTCGTATAGACAGACACTTTAATCGAATTATTTTGCGTGTTCGTGCGAATGAACTAAGAATGCTAAGCGCAACATATTCTGCAGTAAACATCTTACAATGATTTCAATGCTGTATATCATTTCAAAAAGTTAGAAATAAATAGTGCAAAATATGAAAATACAGAATAATTTTTTTTCGCCATAGTCCATAATCTATTGTAATTTTTTCGAGGCTCCTTATAAAACCAACTGTAAATGTCTCACATATTCAGATTCAATAATCTATTGTTAATAACGAATGCACCATTGTAAACTTCAATAATACGTATCAATTTCTTGGCAATCCGAGTGTATTTACGCGAATTAGAGAACGGCTGATGAGACACAGATGGCCAAACAAACTGAATTGATGAACACCTTATATATATGTATATATATATATATATATATAAACGTTAAAGTTATCCTTTTATCAAATTATGAAATATTAGACAGTATGAAAAAGCATTGTTTTGATTTTAAAAGTACAAAATTTTAAAACATTTTAGAAGCAGTTTTCAAGTAATGTTAATATGTACAATTATACAGTCGTGATAGAAAAAAAAAAAAAAAAAAAAAAAAAAAAAAAAAAAAAGAAAGAAAGAAAGAAAGAAAGCACTCTCCTACTAACTTCTAAACAAATTATCGTAGAAGAAAGTTGCTGGTATCGAACGATTGGAAATAAAATCTCCTTTTAAATAATGTATATAAAATTGGCATCTACATATTAAAACGAACTAAATAAATTTTTTTTTCAATGGCAATACCAATTTAAAGAAGATATTTCAAATCTTCGGTACAAACTATGCTTAGACATCAAATATCAAGTCATTTGAATGATAAATTTTTGAATTATAAATATTCAAAATTTAGTGCTTCTAATGTTAAATTACATTTTCATATTTTTATTAATATCTCCTGAAATTATACTCCTAATTTTTTGTGTTGTAATAATACAAAAATACCCAAACGTAAATGCGTTGAATTAGTAATTTTTACAATTTTATGATATGAATCATGAATTATAAAATTAACATTTGAAAAAAATATGAATTGCAACCTACAATTTTTTATGGATTTAGATTTATTAAGTCCTGCTTTATGTAAATCCAAAACTTCAAAATTTTCTTCCAAGGAATTTTCAAATTATGCTTAAAAAACGGCAAAATAATGGGTTAAGGGGTCGTCTACGATAGAAGTGACTAGATTTTTTTAAACTTCTTATATTATCCTGTAATCTAGTAGTCTTCAATGACTGCTTGAGTGGCGCCTAAGATGTCTTGATCAAAAAGGAGACTCTCTCGGTCAACATCGAGTACCGAACTTCATTTGGATATAGCCCCTAAAATATGCTTATTTTAACATAATTAATTTCCCAGAAACTTATCGTACGAATTGCATGAAAATTTGTTTTTATTCTAATTGAAGGGTGTAGAGTTCATTTATGTTGTCAGAATTCGGTAGTGCTATTAAAAAAAAGTTAGGGTTTATTTTAATATGTAAATGCTCCCCTAAAAAAAATTTATATACATAATTTAAAAGTAGATTTTTTTTCTTCATTTGGTACGTGTAACTTTCTTCTACGATAATTTTTAATAGTTAGTAGGGGGTGTTTATTTTTTTTCCGCGACTGTAACTATGTAATTGCATTTTTCTTATTATTTCTTGAAATTATTTTAATTAAAATACATTATTTCCAGTGTTGCTCACACGATAAATTTTCAGTTTAATTTGATATTTATTTTTAGAGAATCTTTTAAGAAACTCGAACGTTAAAATCCCCATCGAGGATGTTTATTTGGAATTACTGACATAGCTATTAATTTATTAATGGGAGATGAATTCCTGTTAAAGACTTAAGCACAAGAGATATAAATCACAAATATCGAATACATAGAATAAATTATTCTTAAATTACAACTTATTCATTTTTTAAAAATCACCTTTTCAAAATTAAAGTCAAACGCAATATAGCAGAGAAACGCAATAAACGCAATATTCAGATAGTAGAGTTAATTTTATTAAGTTAAGTATTTTGAAAAAGATATTCTCTCAACCGCTTTCATATGGCAGAGATTTTTGTGTAGAAAGAGGCACAAGGAACAATTTTGCGATAAATGAATCACTCACAATAAAAGCGCAATATATTTACATTTATTTTTTTATAAGTATTGTAAGATTTCAAAATATAATATTATTTGGTACGAGTAATATTTTTCAAAAATGAATATAATTACCGAGATTATAGGCAAGTTTTAATAATTGAATCTTTTCTGAGTTCCACAGTTTTTATTGTATGAAAAGTATAATATGCTTGCATGCAGTAAGACGGCGGATTTATCGGAGTAGATGTTTCTTTAAATTCATAATTCTGGACATAAAGTTTTAGATAATGGTATCAAATTGATTTTTATAGGTAAAGAATTAATATATCTTACTAAAAGCTACTTAACTCACGCTAAGTAAGTTCATTCTTAATGAATTAATATTCCTTAAATTCTAGGAATAAAGCTCTGTGCTGTTTCCGAGAAAACAAGCGTGATGTGAATTCTTCTACTCTACTCCCAAAAATATGTAGAAGCAAGATGAAATTCAGATGGCGCTTCAGTAGCATGTTATGTGACAGATACTTTAATTTCTCTTTTGCATGTTGTAGGTTATTACGCTACAGCGTGAAAGGAACGCAGTTGCTCAGGTGGAGTTTAGAAAGTGCTATTATAAGCACGTGTTAGAAATCCACGTATTTGGTTAATGTGGCGTTGAAAATTTCATTGCGTAACAGGGTGTATTTACCTTAGTTTTCATACATATTCTACTACAAGATTTTTAATATTTAATTTCATTAGTTTGTTCAAATATCAACTGTTGTAATAATTTCCATGTCTAAGATAAGCGTTTATTGTATGGTATTAGTTTTTATGATTTTAATACGCACATTGTGTATAATCTATGAAAGACTTATGTGCTTAAATATTTTGTTTCTAATATAAAAATAAAAATTGATCTTCTAAAGCTTTTGATTTGACCTATTATAGCAACATGTACACTGGAACCGTCATAAAATGGTAAATAATTTCTGAGAACTGCAACGCCAGACCAACTCTTAAACCCTGGAAGTTTCTTGAACCGTGCATTCGTACAGCATTATATGCTGTAATTAGAGAGATTTCTATTTTTCAAAGTAAAGAAAATTTTAAATGAATATGCATTAATACATACATCTCTGGCTTATGACAGCGCTTCTCACTTTTAGCAGCCTAATTAACAAGTGATTGCAATTGCTATGCACTGTTGTTACTATATTACTAGCATATCTACAGGAGTTGTATAGTATAAGCTTATCTGATATACTACAAGTGTATCTATTTCAAAAGTTTTTTTTAGGTGTTGCGATCATTTATTTTACACACAAAAGCTGAACAAATAGACTCTGTACAAGCGAAAGTAATGTGAATCATTTTCAGGGTTTTAGAAATGTTAATCATTAAAACAAAAAATTAAATTTTAACAGGCATTTAAATAAATACAAATTAAAATTTTCCAACTGCTGACACAATTCACTTATACAGCCTGTCTGTTTGAGGGAATTGTGTTAAGTGGTTATCGGTCAATGTGGCGGTCTCGTACTTCAGTTTGAACAGCTTCGGAAATTTAAGCCAAGGATTCAGAGTTTGATTTCCGGCTGGTTCATTTTTTTTTCACTCAGTTCGAATAATTCCAATTATCATATCTTTACCAATCAGTATGATTGTGTTAAAACAATAAATATATATATATATAAAGAAAAAAGCAGATTAAAGTCGTTTAATCGTGTGAACATTACATAGCTCAATTTGACACAATTTCAGCAACCATGTAGTGGCCAATGGTTTAAATACTTAGCTATAGCTATAGGCAAGAAGAAAAAAGCAACCATTACAGCATCTCCATACTGGCATTTGTGTAATTTCTGTGTTGAAAAGTTAATTTTATCCTTTTTTTCTTTCGATGTTTACTATTTTTCAAAATTCTTAAATATGAACATTTAAAGTTACTGAAACTTTGCAATATTATTGCGTGTTGCATCTTTGAAGAAGATTTATTTTTCGATACTGAAACTGTTACTAAAATTTATGTGTGTAGTTTTATGACTTGCTTTCGAACTTAATTTTTTTGGTGCAAAACCGGATGTTCCAAGTGGGATAGAAATGAATATTAAAAAAGAATAATTAAAGTTACCTATGCAAACAATGTGTGAAGGAAAAGGACAATCAAAACTACATGGACCTGTGGTGATTGTTAATTTTATGAAATTGATAAAGAAGAGTAGTATTTTTTTTTTTTAATTTCTTAAATTGTAACGAAGATAATTATTATTTTTTCTCAGAACAATAAATGATTAGGTTACTTATTTAAATATTATTAGTTTAGCTTCTTAGCTGACTATATAAAAGAAAATAAATTATTCCTTTTTAAAAGACTTATTTTTTGGAAGATTAATATATCCACGCGGTTTTTCCACACCGGTGGGTTAACTTGACTTTTTGCCATTTATTAACACTTAACTTATGCAACCGGGAAGATGGCTGTTTTTTTTTTCATTTTTTATAGTTTAAGTTGTTATTTTCAGTTTAATTTCAAACATTGCCGGAATTTTGTTCGTTTGGAAACTTAGTACTACCACCAGAAACTTTCGAAAAGGTAAATTTAAATTATAAAATTCCTGTACAAAAAGTTCAATACAAAAACACCATCTAAAAGTTAATCGCGCCTTTTATTCTTATTTTAAAGGAGCGGTCTCACAGACTGCTTCATAATAGTTATGTGACAATTTCTATCACACCAGTTAAAGATTAATACAAATGTGATGATCTAATCACATTTAAAAAATATATTAGGATACTGGGATAGGTTACACACATTCTTTTCGCAGTTCTGGCGTCAAGAAGTATCTAATAAAAATATATACGATTTACTCAACTTTTCTGTACAAATACCTATGAAATAAATTGACTAAAATATGAAGAACAATCTTAAAAAACCGCAATAGAAAAATTATAACTAGTTAAACTATCATGTCATAAAAAAGTTGTCAAAATTCAGATGTAAGAATTATTTTAATTAGACAAACACATAAATCAGGTATAATTCTGATGAAAATACAGTTGAAGTTTGTTATTTAAGACAGGTAAAAAATCCCATACTTAAAAAAATCAATCTCACACTATTCATAAATATACTAATTTTGCAGTAAAGTTAGTATTAATTTCGAATATTAGGATGTTTTACTTTAATCTTTCAGCGGGCGTACTGTATTTTTGCATGAAAAGGAAGAGCGTGTCGTATATTTCGCGACACTTATACACTTAAAAAAGCATCATATTTCATAATAATAATAAAAGACATCTTAGAAAAGAAATTATATAAATCAGTAGTAAAAATATAATTTTAATTTCGGCTCCATATGCGAAAATAAAGTTTTATAACTATAAATTTTGTCATAAAACTCGCGGAAGACTTTACTTGAAAGATTAAAAAATATAAATGTTTGTTGCATTAAACTCTAGAAACTAACGGGTCGAAGAAATCTCCTAGACCAAGAGCGGACTGCAGATATACTATCACCTCATCGAATTAGGGAGACCTGAACCCCATTTTCCGCCAAAAATCATCAAAAGTTCAATTTTTTTTTTTTTTTTTAAATCTCAAAAAACGATAAAATACATATTTGCGAATATCCATGCAAAATTTCAGAACTCTGGGACACTTGGAACAGGTAGCAAATGAGCTTTTCAAATTGTAGTCACTATAGAGTTTAAAGGACTAGCGGCCATTTAAAATGTGTTTTCCTGAAAATGATTTTTTTCATATTTTGCCTAAGTTCAAAGTACTAAGGCTCAGTGATAAAACTATTTAGAAACAAAGTGTTTATGTTTTTAGAATCTTAAAAAAATTTGCAACGAAAGTAAGAAGAGATATATTTTTTAACTATTTCCATGCTTTTTTTTTTTTTAGCTGATTAAAATAGAAAATTAAAAATATCTCTCCCTAGGTCTTTTCCATATACTGTAACACTATTTAAGAAATTTTAGTAATACCAAAATATTGAAAATTGAATGAGGAGTAGTAATTTTAAAAAGTGTATTTTTCGACCAAAAAAAATCATAAAAATCCCTATAAAAATATACTTTTTAATAAAAAGTGAATTTTTTTCCTAATTATTCCTTATCAAAAGATTCTTAAATAGTACACCAAAATTCATTACTTTAAAATAAATATTAAAAATTTTGGGTTTTTTCTTACAGGTCTCCCTTAAAGTGAATTGCGATTTTATTATAATTAAGTGGAATCCGTCGAATTTCGATGAAATAAAATTTTTAGGTAAAGAACTGTTTCATTGATTTATAACAAACATACAAAATTAGTTACAGTAAAAAAAAAAAAAAAAAAAAAAAAAAAAAAGCATCTTACATTACATAGTCTAGCTGTGAAACAAATATTATTTTAACCTAAAGCTAAGAAAATACTTTCTGTATAAACACTATTAAAAATAAATCCGTGAATTCATAGTAAAACTACTGGCAGCAGAAAGAAAAACTCCATTTGAAGAAGCGGTAACTTTCCATTAAAAAGTTGGTATAACAATTGGCCATTTGTGCCATCTATCGAACAGTTTAGAAGCACCTGTATTTCTTGACAGAAAAAAAAATTATGTCCTTGGGGTTATTCGAACTGATGACCTTTGGTGTGGGAGTCTGTTGCTCTCTAGCTATCACGCCATACACTGTAAAAAAAAAGGGTCGATCTACTAAAAAAACTTTAATGATCCTTGTAATTACTAAAATTTTTTAGTAATCTTAGTCGGTTACAAAAAAATCTGTAAGAATTGCTAGAAGAAAGTTAGCAACGAATAGAGTTAATAGTTTTATATTTTTAATAGCACTTACTAAAACTCAGTTGGTGTGGCCTTGAAAGCATAGTGGTTATAATAACGGACTCCAGGCTAAAAGGTCCCGGGTTCGAAACTTGCCACCGCCAAATACGCCTCGTATGTACTGTCTCGTTAATAAAGGGATTATGAAAATCCTGTCGGAGCAGGTAGGAATGTTTGGTGCTGCCATCTATTGCGGTTTTGCCGAAAATCTTCCGCTTCAGAAGTCTGGAAGCAGCTCGAAGGAAGCTCCTGACCTTCAGGTGCACGTGATGGTTATTAAAAATAATTTTGGAGCTATTACTAAAAATTTTTAAGTTAGTTATACAAAAAATTCTTTTTTTCAGTTTTCAAAAGAAATGCTTGTTTCACTTGCAAAAAAAAGTTTGTAATGGTTACTAAAAAATTCTGTGGAATACAAATTTACTAAGAAATTTTTAGTAACCTCTTGAATTTTTTTTACAGTGTAGGGACTTCGAATGCACGTGGTAATAAAGTGATTTAGTAGATTTTAATTACTAGAACACCTAATGTAATTACACTTTTAGTAATTACAGCACACCTAAAAATCATTATAATACGCCGCAAACGATTTTTTCCTTGTCATTAATGTAATGGAATAACGTACTATAATCACTGGACATAAAATATTCCGTAGAAATCATCATCTAATGCATCTCAATAAGGTGTATAAATTTCATTATGTTGAAAATTGTTTAACATCATTAAAATAAACCGCAAATGATTTTTTCCACAGATATAATGTAATAAAATACTTTTGAATTACCATGTAAGTGAAGTATAAATCATTATACGGATCATCTTCATTACCAAGCATGCCATAATAAGTTTCAATAACACATTTCATTTGCGCGAAATTCCAAGTATATTTACACTTGTTAGAGCAAGGAAAGACAGAGAGCCAAACACAATTCATAAACACTTTTCAACATGCTGGAAAGTGTTAAATACAGGAGGATTCGTCCAAAAGTTTAATTTGGGATAGACAAATAAGAAATGTACAGACCGTAGAAAAAACAAAAAAGAAAAAAATCATGCGTCAAGCATAGATTATGAAGCACTTTCCAACACAATCGGACTAATGTAACAAAACAACGCCGTTTAAAAAATTAAAATATTACTTCTCATTTCACATTCAAATGTATAACGCATTTCAAAACCGAATTTTAGCATTCCCCATCTGCAATCGGAAAATTATCTGAATTTTTTTATCAGCTCTGTATATGATATAGAGATTTGTATCTATTAACAACATGCATTCCAAAATTCTTTTCATTTAACCATTAGGATACACATATATTTCAGTTGAAAATTGCTCATGAACATTTTCGTATAATAAGGAGAATGGTATGCGAATACTTTTGGGCAGCCCTGTATATGAAATATAGAATTTATATATAAAGAGTATTATGCAAAAAACTAATTAAATTTAAAAACGCACTGTCCAGTAACTATTAAGCAAAGGCAGTTCTGTAACCGATTTCTTTGTGTGTTCCTGCAAATTAATAAAAAATGCTATGAAAGCTCCGTTTTAACGTGATCATAATGAAATTCAGTGATTTATATCAGTTTCAGTACATATGAAAAAGCGTAATGTCATTAAAATACTCTCCAAACTAATTTTCCCCCTATACCATAATGTAATCGAATTATTTTGAGTGTCCCTGTAAAAATGAACCATTAATCGTACATACTTCTTATATAATACCAAATATCCTTTGGTGACTCTAAATAAGCTTTATGAATTACATTAAAATCCGAGTATATTTATGGGAGTTAGAGCGTGGACAGACGGACAGACAAATCGAAGCGCTTTTAAGCAGCTTAATAAGCGCTTTTTAACTTTGTTGGAAAGTGCTAAAATACAGCGGGCACTGGTAGTAATTCAAATCTGATCACTTCCTGTAATAAAACCTTGTAAAACGGGAGCATAAACAGTAGGTGCTAAATACAGTTTTAAATGGGGTTTCTTTCGTCTTTGCAGATACAATTGAAGGATATTTTTGAAGAATTAAGCAAATTTTCCACTTAAACCAGGATTACGTTACAGTAGCGTATTATAAAATAAATTTACTGAATAGCAGATTTAAAAAAAAAAAATTATATTTTGCCTTACAGTTTCATTAAGCAAGCAAAGAAGTCTTGCAAGTTCAGTTGTCTGAACTGTAGAGAAGTAAACAAACTATACCCACCACATATGAGAGTGAATATAAACCATTCAGCTCTCGACCCCAAATGTCCTACGCGAGCTTTAGAGGTGAGTCGTTTGAAACGACGCGTCGATTATGGCGACTAAACTAGTAATAGGACAGCAGAATGTGGGCAAGTCACTGACGACGATGAACGCGATGCAAGTCGACCTCATGGACTACGATGTATTGTGCATTCAGGAGCCTTACATCTCAAATGGGAAAATCGGTGGAATCCCAAATAATATTGTTACATACTACTCGAAGACGCGGTGTCGAGCCGCAGTCGCTGTGTTGAACAACTCACTTCCAGCAATGGAAGTCCTCACAGCAAGTAACATTGTCGCAGTTTCAATAGATGTGAGCTCTGAGATTAAAATCGTGGTCGTTTCGATCTACCTTCAACCCGAAGGGGAGGTCGACGCAGAGCTGGACTTGTTGCGGGTCTTGTTCAGAAAGTACAAGGACAGAAGTGTTCTATTAGTTGGAGACTTTAACGCTAAAAGCTCGCTTTGGGGTAATCCTCTGCACACCGCCGATGTACGTGGTGATCAGGTTGTTGAATTCATAGAGGAATGTGAATTACAAATCTTGCATGATCCTTCCAGTGAGCAAACGTTTTGGAATGCCAATGGAAAATCCTGGATCGACCTCGCTTTGGGACGATTCAAACCCCCCACAAGGGCAGTAGAATGGGAGTTGGAGCCTCGTGAGACGGGAACCCAGCACAGACGCATACGGACGGTTCTCAGTACAGAGTTACCTGTCCCTCGCCCCCGTTACAGGGTGAGAGTAAAGGACCTGAACCTCGACAGACTCCGAGTGGCTCTGTCTCGTGAGATAGGGAGCATGTCCCTGGACTGGCTGGAAGGGAAGTCGGTCAACGTGTGTGATGAGTCCTTGACAGAGATCGTACAGCGACTCTGTAATGAATCCATCAAAAGGAAGGGAAGTAGGAAGAGAAAGGTTCCGTGGTGGAGTACCTCCCTAATGATCGAGCGAAAAGGGGTACAGGCAGCGAGGCGCCGTGCCCAACGATGTAGCAATGAACTTCAGAGGAAAGAGTACGAATTAAACTATCGTAAACTCAAAAGTAAATTTAGAAGATCAGTCCGTCGGGCCAAGTGGGTACATTATCGGTCAATTCTCGAGGAGATAGACCCGAATAATCCTTTTGGCCCACACTTCGACTGGATCCGAGGTCTGTCCACGGGCCGCCTCAAGCTCAGTTCAATAACCGATCGTGGAAGTAACAAAACCGCGGACTTTTCCTCGACCATTGAAGAATTGTTAAACTATCACTTCCCAGTAGAGAAAGGGGAAGACAACCGCCCTATTCAGTTTGAAACGGAGGACTTGATGCACGATCTCGGTGACGACGACCCAGAATTCGCTCTAAAGGAGACTGAAGGGGTTTTCAGGTCTCTGAATAGAGGAAAAGCACCTGGAATGGATGGATTACCTCTCGAGATAGTTGAAATGCTCTTCAGGGCGAACAAACCCCTATTTAGAGGGATCTTGAACCGATGCCTGCAAGAAGGTGTCTTTCCAGACTTATGGAAGACGGTAGAACTGGTTCCTTTTAACAAATGCGACAGAGATCGTTCGGCAGCCAGCTCATATAGGCCCATATGCTTGTTGTCTGCTTGGAGTAAAGTCCTAGATAGACTGGTGACTAATAGATTAGCTTACCATGCTAGACAGTCCGGCTTCCTCCACGGAAGCCAATTTGGATTTACTCCTGGTGTAGGCACGGAGAACGCACTCCACGAGGTGCGAAAGACAGTGGAAGACTGTCACAGGAGAGATAATGATTGTTGTATGATCATGTTGGATATAAGGGGAGCATTCAAAAACTTGTGGTGGCCGTCGATCTTTGAAGCATTAGGAAAAATGGAGTGCCCTCGAAACCTTTTCAAACTGGTGAGGAGTTTTCTTTCCGAGAGGAAGGTACTCTACCGAACTGAAATCTTTTCTATATTTCTATATCTATATTTCTGAAATCTTTTCTATTCTCTAATCTTTTCTATATAATATTTCTATGGATTATATATATTTTCTATAATCTTTTCTAATCTTTTCTATATCTAGAATTGCAGCATGGGCAGAAGCACACAGGCTCGCTTTCTCTCCGGAGAAAACTACATCCATCTAATTTCGCCTGATGAGACGGATGGGACAGAAGAGGAATCCCTCTACTGCTCCACGTATACGATTTTTGGGACGCTATGTTCAGTCAGTACAGTCTGCTAGATACCTAGGTGTTATGGTAGACGCAAAACTTAATGGAATGGCACATGTGGCGTACATCAAAGAAACGATTGCGAACTACACTAGATCTCTACGCTACCTCAGTCAGAGGGACTGGGGCTTGAGCGGGGGTGTTCTGAAGAGACTGTACAAACTGGGACTTGAGAGGATAGCAACGTATGCAAGTAGTTTCTGGTGAACAGGTACACAACGCATGAGGGAGAAACTGGTCTCCGCTCAGAGACCAGCTCTTCTGTCAATAACCAGGTGCTTTCATACAACAAACACGGAAGCCAAACAAGTCCTGGCTGGTGCCTCCCACTAGATCTACAATGCGAGAAAGAGTGCATTCTCGCTCGTATCCTCCGGTTAGATTGTGATCTGGATTACGGTCCGATCCATTTCAGAGCAGATAAAGTAGAGAGGAAAGTAGTAAGTTTCAGATACCACCCAGCAAGAGCTCCATCCATTGATTGGAAGGAAGCATCTCCTCAAAGTGAGGAAATGGACCAGGGGACATCGGTGTTTACTGATGGGTTCAAGACCGAATCAGGTGTAGGTTCGGGGTTCGCAGTCTATGAAAATGGGGCCCTAGTGGCGGAGAGATCTTACAGCCTCCCGCCGTACGCCACAGTCTTTCAGGCGGAACTCACTGCAGTAATTAAGGCAATCGGGCTGTGTGGCTCTTTATACGAAAGCTTCTCAATCTACACGGACTCAATGTCGTCGTTGTATGCGCTTTCGCTCGCAGATCCTCAGAATCCACTAGTGGTACAAATACACGAGATGAGGGAGGGTCTGGAAATCAAGTGGTTTTGTATTAAGGCGCACGTTGGCGTCAGAGGTAACGAAGCTGCAGATAGGCTAGCAAAAGCAGGTGCTGAGCTTGATGTTACTGACACCCATGTTTGCCTTCCACCGAGTGTTGTTAAACACTATGTAAACTAGGAATTCATGAGGACCTGGCAAGATCGGTGGGAAGACGAGGCTCTGGCAGAAGCGTCTTCGAAATATTGCCACGAGTTTCAGAAAGGCACGCCTGGACATCTCCACTTATAAACTGGGTGGTTACAGGCCACGGCCCTTTTCCAGCGTACTACCGGCGTTTCCGGATCAAAACCTTGCCTCGTTCGTGCCCATTCTGTTCATCCCCTACTCCGGCATCCAGTAGACACATCCTGTTGGAGTGTGTGGGAACTCAGCCACTGAGGGATCGTCACTGTCCGAGACTCTCAATCCTCTCGGTGCGGAACTACTTCGTGGTTCCAAAGCTCAGGAAGGTTCTCGAGGCTTTCTTGAAGGAGGTAGAGCCTCACCTCTGGTAGGTCTACCTATTCCCTCGTGGAAGAATCTCATAGTTGGGGGTCGTCTGTCTGGGGGCGTTCTGTGTTCAAAGGAATGGCTATTTGTGTTGGCCAAAGAGGGCAAGTACCTTATTGTATATATGTAAATAGTATTCATTATTATTCATTAATATTCATTATTCATTCCTATTTAGTCTAATATGCGTATACCGGTGTGGAGACACCTATTTAATCTAGATGTAAACCGCTCCCGCGGTTCCACACCTATCACCAGTTCTCTGTAATGTTGTTTTAATAAAAGGAGTTTTGAAAATATGTGTGAGTTGTCTTTATTGTCAGAGAACAAAGCCCATGTTGAGGGTGGGGTAGACGGGGCTTGGAGGGCCCTCTTGTTCATGATGAGAATCAATAACGCACCCGGAAATTTCAACTTAGACCTAGGAGCACGAGCGGCAGCGAAGTTGAATGTGCCAAGTGTGAGATAGTTGAAGAACAAACGCAGGGCCAGATTTCAGATTCCCCGCGGAAGTTCTAAGTCGACTGGGTGTAGGTAAGGATCTTTCAAGCTGAAGTTGATCCACTTTAACTCGGTGAGAACTAACGTCGTTAGATTTTCTAGGGGAGGTAGCGACCCCTTGTTGAAGTGATTCGATGGTTTGGAAGTCGCCTCTCACGGTCCGAGAGTTTCTGCAAATGTGCATATCTGATAGACGACCAAAGTGGGGGTCAATGAGCGCTGTGGCGGCCCAGATCAGAGCACGGTGTGATGACCAGTATTGGTCGCGTACACCTACCCATTCGCTTTACTTTTACATTATGATAATTAATGATAAATTTTCGCGATTCCTTAACTTTGCAAAAAATACCTTTATGCTACATTAAAATAAAATTTGTTATTCATAACAAATTTCGCATTTTCAGCGACTGTTGAAGATGTATTGTTTCCTTTAGAAATAATAAATATTAAAAATATTTCTTTAAAGTTTCAAACAAGTTGATCAACAATTTTAAAATTACCAATCTTTAAAACTTACTAACATAAATTTCTGCTTGTCTCCTGGCAAGGCCGTAGAGATGTACTACCAAATTCTGATTTTGTAATTTTATTATTTGTTAGCTGTTTAAACTTTAAAATTACGTAAAAAAGAACCCATTTACTTTTTTACTGTTTTACTTCATAAAACAGGAGTGAAGTTAGGACGCCTAGTACCGGAAATATGCTTTCCCCACATGTAAGCCCTCCCCCTCTCATATATTTTTCAATTTGTATAAATTCTAGGAAATTTATAAATTCCAAATATGGGTATTTCCATGAGCATGTGTCGTGTAAGTCACATTACTGATAAGTGCTATGCTTGCTGGCCACCGTTATTTTCGAAGGGTTTGTTTGGCTTTATTCAGTTAATGAGACATCTCCCACAAAATAAGTCGCATTTTTCCGTTCTAAAATACTGGTAGCAAAAAACCGTAGTATGTGACTTACACGACAAACGCTCATGGGAATACCCATATACTCTTTCACCTTCTTTATGTTACTTACCTATTTCACAAAAATTCCAATTATAAGCATTCCTTAAAGTTATTATTATTATAAAGGGGTTAAGCTTTCAACTTTCATTGTGCGTTTTCAAATTTTTTCTTAATTTTGTTGATAGGATTTTTATAAGACTAAAAATAACACAACACTCCGAATTTCACTGGATCCTAAATTGAGAGGGTCCTCAGAATTAAATTTACACCGGCCATTTTCAACATAGTGAGCCGTTACCAAATGTCAAGTCTGTTACCGAACGGTTTTTTAATGATTATCATTTTTTTTACCATTCTACTTTTATTGTTTATTCAACAAAGAAAAAATATGCAATTTCCTTAAAATTTAATAATTTACATGTCTATATACTGTAATTAGAAAAAATTCTTGTATAATTTCTATGTGATCAAAATCTTGTGGCTAAAACAGTCTCTCATTTCAAGTTAATTTAAGTATTATTGATAAATATCATGCTTTGCAATTTAGGGACTTCAAAGTAAGTTGATTTTAGGAAATTTAATAAATTTAAAGCTGAGTATTTTCAGTAATTTTGTATGGTAAAGGACTCGACAATTTACCTTGCAAGCCAACTTCAAATAGCATTTACATAATAATATGTCAAAGTGTAGAACCAATTTTTTTTCATGTGCCTTAAACATTTACTTTAACACCTGTCTCCATTTTTAAAAGAAATTATTAAGTTTCAAAAATAAAAATAAAATTCTGAAATGTAAGCGAATGGCGAAAATGGCCCACACCGAAAACTGGAAAAGTAAAAACTGGCCAATTTGTAGATCGAAATCCTCAATTATCCTATGCAAAAACACGTTTAAAAATGCTAAAATTTGAGCGAGGTAGTTGAAAATAGCTCTCTTCAGCTTTTTCCGCGTGACTTGAGTGTGCTCTTAAAACCTAATGAATTATTTATCGGCTATAACTCTGTGCGTTTTGCAAATATGAAATGCAACTTTTTGTATTTAATTCAGGACAGTATTAAGAAAGCTTTCCTAACCGGAATTTTTATCCTACGGGGGCCATATGAAAATTTAACTTTGGCATTTTTTTAAATATACCCCAATGGAGTTGCATTTTACGCCATCATATTTTGTAAATTTTTTATAAAACATTGCAATTAGAAGTATTAGTTTAGGGGCAATATTTAAGGAAATAGCCTATTATTTCGATATTTATGAATCCCCCTATATATAATGAAAATCCCTTTATCAGTAATTTTATGATGCAATAAATCAAATTAAAGATCATTAAAAACTGAATAAAGTGACAGATCAACATCTTTTTTCAATTTTAAAGAGTTGTTTAAATATTTTTTTCTAGGGTACATATATAATTGATTGCATGTATTTTTCATATTTTTGAAGCATAATATCATATCTCAAATTTTTGTCCAAATGAGTGAAAATTGGTATTTTTTTTAACTAGCAACTCAAATTAATGCAAATAAAAGTTTAAAGATTAGGAGTGTCATTTTGAAAATTTGTATTGGGCGCTAGAACAAATGATTTTTCTCTTTTTTAGAAAGTGATAATTGCTCTCTAGTCTAGGAAACAACGATGGTTTTATTAAAAAACAATGTTGTTAATTCTTTTGCATAAGAAACGAACATAAAATATCATGTGAAGTATAAAATAAATGTATAAATAAAAGGTATTACCAGCTATCATGCTTTCAGTTAATTCTAAATTTAAAAATATTGATAATTTTAAATATAATTTAAACATTACTAAAACCAACCAAAATTCCACTATTTTTATTTCAAATCCACTTATCATTTAATATGATATACAATTTAAATAAATAAATAAAAAAAACAACCTCAGTTTCATTGAAATCTGTGCAGTGGCTTAGGGGAAATTACATGCAATGACTCTGCTTGGTTTGATTTGGAATGTCCCTCATAATATTTTTAAATAAGGACTACTAAAAACATCCCAAATCCTACTATTTTAATTTTTTAATCAGTGAAAGGACACATTTAAGTAAAATTCCTAGTTAAAATAAATTTAATAGAAACTGTATCTTTAGCTGATAGTGTTTTTTTTTTTTTTTTTTTTTTTTTTTTTTTTTTTTTTTTTTTTTTTGTTAATTCCTTATTTTTCACAAAAAATTCACAATTTCAAAGTTTCAAAAATTTCTTAGACAAACTTAAAATGTTATAAGCATAATAGTAATTATTTTTCATAAGCTGCGTACCTTATTTATCATGCATAAATTATTTGAAGATGATTTGTATAATAGATATTGAAATATAATTATATTTATGACATGCTACATTTGAAAACCGAGCAGTCAAGATTGCCAACTGAAAGTAGTTTTTTCAAAATTTTGATATTTTTTATTTTATCAGAAACTATTTCAACAATGAGTAAAAAATTGAGGTGATCATATCTCTATAGTAAGAACAAACACGCGCGGCTTCATTAAAATATGCGATAGTGGGTTACATATCGATATTTTTTTGCCTGATTTGACGTGTAATGCCCCCTACCCTTTACAAGTGCTTGAATCTAATGAAGATAATAATACAGAGTTGTCACAAAAACACGAAGGGTAGTAATGAACTTTTGAAGTCGGTTCCATCTTTTGTTAAAAATTACTTATTTTAATGAGTTTTATGCCTATAAATTTAAACTGAAGTATAATACAGTGGCAAATAAAAAATAAGAGTTAATGAGGGATCGTGTTTTTACCATCTGAATCACAGAAACGTAACCGAAGTATTTTAATTATGATAAAAATCAATTACAGAAATTTTGGTACATCTTTTTATCAAACTTCAGATTCAGTTAAGTGTCAACATACGTTGTTGTTGATTAGAATTTAGTGTGTATCTCCTAACATATTGCACTGCTATTCATGCATTTTTTATGATTTTCGCGATAACTAGAATTCAAAAGATATAATTTGCTCAAACTACATATTATGTTACAATTTTATATAAATAGATCTCTTTATCAGGTTTACGTGCGACAGTGCCCCAAGTGCCGCTTTTTATGCTCTTAGGGCTTGGAATTTTGTTGCAGACATCCAAAAGTGTGAATGTCGAAATTCAGTCATTTGTCTGAAAGATGTGATACTTATATCTTCTTTCAAACTGAATACAATTTCATGAAACTATAGCTTTGGAATCCTCATGGAGATAAGCATAAACTGTTATTTAGTTTTGGTACTGTGATAGAGAACTTTGAAATAATAACAGTATAAGGTAGAAGACAATTTTGGGATTACCACATCCGACTAGATTTAATTTAAAGGCTTTAGTTTCACCACTAGTGGACTAAAAATTCATTGGTAATTATGACATACTTTTAAAAAATTGTTTCAGCTTTATGCATGAAATTGTGAATTTTCCTTAGATTATTATGCCATTTTCACAATTGGAATATTACCAGTTATATTAAAGCGTACACTGTTAAAAATAAATCTGTGAATTCCAGGTGAAACTACCGGCAGCAATGTAGCCGAACTGTTACCGTTCCGTAAGTAGATTTCCCGTTGTGGGACATACAAGAAAGAAAAACTCCGTTTGAAGAAGCGGTAACTTTCTGTTACAAAGCCTGATTTTTAATGATAATAATTTAATATAATTATTAAATCGATTAATCGTCAAATAATTCGAAATTACCGAGTGATTTTAAGCTGCTATGTTATTTTACTGAACATTATTATGATTGCAGAATTTAGTTCACGCCGTCCTCAGGATCGAACTCGGGACCTTTTGATAGCGGAATAAATCCTTACTAACCGAGCCAAAGCTGCTGATTCCGGGTTGTACAAAATATGTCTTTTATGAGTTAGCGGGAAAATCTGTTGTGCTTTTTAAAGATTTCCTTTCAAATACATTCTTTATAATATTTGTAAACGGTTTATTTTGTTTTATTTTAGACTGATGCATAATGCTTAGTATTTTTTAAAATCAATTTTTATTTTTTAAACAGTTTAAATAAAAAAAATCACTGTTTAAAACCACTGGGTTTTTATTTTTTTATTTTATTTTTTTAATTTTATTTATTTTATTTTTTTTTGAATGAATGAATGAATGAATGAATGAAAAAAACTTTTTATTAACAACTTTTTTTTAGAAAAATAATGTTAGAGACAATTTTTTGAAATTGTCGTATACTATTTATTTATTTATTTATTTATTGGCTAATTAATTAAAAGATTTTTCAATAAGAAATAAGAGAAAAATAAACAGAAAAAATGTAATTTAAAAGGGACTTTTTATGTTTTCATTATTTCTTGCCGCCAGTGGGATACGAACCCACAATCTGCGCTCGCAGGCAATTAGCGGTATGGTACCTTGACCACTCGGCCACGGAGCCCCTTACACCACGGAGTGTCTCCGTTTTTTGTTTTTATTTCCACCCGTTTCGTTATTTTCAGGAAATATGGTGGGATTTGATGATTTGTAACGGACAATGCTCTTTTGTTGTGAAAAGGGACTTTTTCTGTGAAATTCAGGAAAAAAATAGTCGTGAATTTCAGAATTTTTTTAACAGTGTAGTATTCTGTAACGTGTTAAATTAGTCGAGTGGATTTTTTAAAACTACATTCCAGATTTTTAAGTAGATTTCTTATGAAAACTACCTATTGCAGTCTCCCCTATGTTGAATTTCTGAAAATGTTTTATAGATCTACACCGATCATGACCCATAGATCTCAAACCTACCATCAGTAAAAAAATTTATATCTATATATATCACTTTTTTATGGACACGATAACTTGTATAATTCTGCTCAAATCTATTCCAAACTGATACATAAAATCTCGGTCAAGTACGTTCATGGGCAAAATCGGATTAAGGGAATGGAAATAGGGAGGGTTTTTTGTGAAAACAGAACCCCTCCCCCCCGTAACTTGTTAATTAAAATAAATATCGAATCTGTTTAAAGTTTATATTACTTCTAAAAAATGAGCCTAAAGCTTATGCATGAGGGATTTTTTATAAAATTAAAAATGGATTCAAGGGGCATAAAAACAGGATTTTTGAGAGAAAAAAATTCCTAACTTCGTCAATTCTCAAGATATCAAATCCAATTAAATTTATTATAGATTTACTTAATATTATCTAAACTTTTTGTATAAATAAGTTTTTGATAGCAGCAACTCTTATCGGCAAAAAAATTAAAAATAAAAAAAGGGGGGGGGAGAAGAAGAAAAAAATCCACCACTTCGTCACTTCTTAAGATATCAAATCCGATTGAAATTATTACATATCATCTCAATAATATTTACAACTTTTATACTGACAAGTTTTTTATAGGTCCAATTCTTATAGCAAAAATAAATTAAACAAAAATAAGAATTGAAGAAAAATTCATATTAAGGCTCCGGTCCCTTATCGCGAAGACGCTCACGAGCTATTGCTATTCCTATGGGGAGGCATTTCTCTAATAACTCTTTCGCATTTTGACATTTTAAAATATTTTTTTTTTTTTTTTTTTTTTTTTTTTTGCAATAGATAGCTGAGGTCCCTCTCAAGATCACTATTTTATTATTTTTTTCAATTTTGGTTGCAAGTATTTTTTATAAAATTACTTTCGCTTTCTGAACCGGTTCTGAAAATGAAAGTAACATTATAGAATATATCTGCGTCCAAAATTGAAAAAGTAATAAAATAGTGATCTTGAGAGGAACCTCAGCTATCGAATGCAAAAAAAAAAAAAAAAAAAAAAAAAATATATATATATATATATTTAAAAATGTCAAAATGAGTAAGAGTTATTAGAAAAATGCCTCCCCATGGGAATAGCATTAGCTCGTGAGTGTCTTCAGAGACCGGAGCCTTAAGGATGTGCTCAAATCCAAATTGCTTATACTCTGACTCATTTTTAAATTCATTTTTGCTCTCAAACGAATCAAATTGGCAGGTTCTCTTATTTAGGAACAATATAATGTGCCCTTTTTTCAGTGTTTTGATAAAGGCAGAATGTATTTTTAAAAATCTTGTTAAAGTGGGCATTTTGAACAGAGTTTCCCGATGCGATCGTGATTGAAGATTTGAGGATGTATTCAAGTAACATATTTCTTATTCTCTGGCTCATTTTTAAATTCATTTTTGTCCTCAAACTCATGCATTTGACAGTTTTTCTTATTTAAGAACTATATAATGTGCCACATTGGTCAATTTCTTTCATAAAGGCTGAATATATATATATTTTAAAAGTGCTGTCAAAGTAGCCATTTTGGATGGAATTCCCCGATGCGATCGTGATTGAAGAATTGAAGATTTATTCAAATAACAAATTGCTTCTTTTCTGACTCATTTTTAAATTCATTTTTGCTTTCAAACTCATGCAATTGGCAGTTTCTCTTATTTATGAACTATATAATGTGCCGTATTGGTCAATGTTTTCATAAAAGCAACAGAATATATTTAAAAAAATGCTATCAAAGTGAGCATTTTGAACCGAATTTTTCTTAAAATGATTCTGATAAAACCAGCTATTACAGAAAAACGAAACTAAAAACGTTTCAAAAGCGACCAAATAAAGTTGTTGAACTGGGTTTTTTAAAATTGCGCTCATTCTTCCTTCTTTTTACAATTTTTTCTGATTAGAAATCCCAAAATGTATAATCTGTATAAAAAGGGCGTTACCTACTTATAATAAAATGCGTTTGGAGAAAAGTGTGTAGAACGCTTCCAGTTCGTACCATTCTGCTTTACAAATCCACAGTTGTTAAACGCCATGTTAGGCCTAATGGAAAACATATGATAACATACGACAGCTAAATGATAATTTCTTCTGTTTGAAATAACGTTTGTTGAGCAAATTTCCCTATAAAATATGTACATCATATCCAATTTCAATACATTAAGTTCCAATTTAAAAGTAGGCTATTATAAACAAAATAAACGATCGACGGTTTCACAAAAGAGAAATGAATGACTCTTAGTGATTCATTAAAATAATAACAACAATAAAAATATCTACACTGGTGTCCAAAAGTTAAGCATAATTGGTAATTAAGTAATTATTTTTAAGTAATGAAAGAAATATGAATCGGAATGTGCTGAAACTCCAGGTGTGTAAACAAAATAGTACGCGTCACATATTTTCGCGAAGAGTTTTCCCCGAAATCGAACAGGGGACCGTCAACAAATTGAAAAAGAACGAAGATCTTTTGGATAACCCTGTCAAAACTAATGTAGCAAAAGCGTTCAAACTGCACATTATGATTAATTGGCTTATTGTAATGTACTGTGTTAATTTTTACAAGGATAGCATGTATACTCGTAGAGAAATTAAGGTTTTTATAAAAACAGTCCTAAATTTTTCCAAGTTTTTTGCTTATAATTTGCAGAGTTCTTATTATAAAATAATGTTCTTTTCTGAAAATATGACAAACATCATTGTACACAATACCCTGTCATCAGAATTTAAAAATAATAAAAATTGTATGAAAAATGAGTATGTTTAGTAAATAATTTTTCATTGCGCATGCGTCAACGATATCAAAATGTCATTTGCATATTGTGTTAGCTAAATGTATAGAGCAACTTTTGTAAAAGTTTCAAAAACATAGCTTGAAAATTCTGAAAATGGGAGCCTATAGAATCAACTCAAAATCCTTTATTCCCTAAATGAAGCAAAAAGATGAGGGGCTATATCATATTCCATTGTTTAGTGCCTACACAATATTGCACGTACAACTAACTATATTTAGGTAAAACCCCTGATTTTTTTGCTTCCTTTAGGAATAATGGATTTTGAGTTAATTCTATAGGCTCCCATTTTCAGAATTTTCAAGCTATGTTTTTGAAACTTTTACAGAAGTTGCTCTATACATTTAACTAACACAATATGCAAATAACATTTTGATATCGTTGACGCATGCGCAATGAAAAAATATTTACTAAACATACTCATTTTTCATACAATTTTTATTATTTTTAAATTCTGATGACAGGGTATTGTGTACAATGATGTTTGTTATATTTTCAGAAAAGAACATTATTTTATAATAAGAACTCTGCAAATTATAAGCAAAAAACTTGGAAAAATTTAGGACTGTTTTTATAAAAACCTTAATTTCTCTACGAGTATGCATGCTATCCTTGTAAAAATTAACACAGTACATTACAATAAGCCAATTAATCATAATGTGCAGTTTGAACGCTTTTGCTACATTAGTTTTGACAGGGTTATCCAAAAGATCTTCGTTCTTTTTCAATTTGTTGACGGTCCCCTGCTCGATTTCGGGGAAAACTCTTCGCGAAAATATGTGACGCTTACTATTTTGCTTACACACCTGAAGTTTCAGCACATTCCGATTCATATTTCTTTCATTACTTAAAAATAATTACTTAATTACCAATTATGCTTAACTTTTGGACACCAGTGTAGTTCTAATTGTAAAGTATTTGTAAAATCATACCAAAACATTTAAATACATTTTAAATTATATTTTTAACTTTCGTTTACATTTATTATAGGCAATAAGTTTACAACATTTAAAAAAATCAATGGTTTTTCAAGTCAATGGTTTTTTTCATTGATTTATGCACTGTGGACTCACTTCAGCTTTTATTGTACTGCCATCTATCAGCATCAATGCAAATGAATAATTTTTTCCATTGGATTTACGGTAAAATAATAATACTAATAGTAATAAATAAAAATTGCAAGATGTAATAATGTGTAAGAGATTTCTCTTTAACGTTTCCGCTATATAATTTTAAAATACCAAGGTATAAATAAATAGAATAATTGTAGTATGATTTCTTAGATATAATTTAAATTTCGTTTTATTATTAATACTTTTTTTTAAGATGTCAACATTTATAAACTAAATTTTTCAAATTTTGTTTTCTACTATAAAGAAAATATGGTACTTCTAGGTTATCCCGTCGACCAATTTCGCCAAATTATACAAATCGCCAAACTAATAGCCAAATTATACATGTTGACATAATTTTTATTTTAAATAATGAAAAAACAAATAATTAGTAGAATATTAATAAAAATATTAATAAAAAGTCGAAATAAAAATCACTTAATGACATTTTAAACACGTGAATCGCATTTAATGTCATTGAATGAGACATTCACGATCATCCATTATTGGCATTTAATCTTATAGTTTGGCGATAATTTTTTGGTCGACGGGATAACCTAGAAGTACCGAAAATATTTTTTTCTCAAGGTGTAATGGATATATGAGGTATTATCATGAGTGCATTAATGAGATTGAAAATTATTTTTCCACATTCTATCATTAAAGTATAATTTTTTTTTTAATTTTTCAAAGTTATTATATTCAAAAATTACCATGCTATATATATACATATATATATATATATACATATATATATATATATATATATATATATATATATATATATCTGCTTTGTTGTAATTAGTATAAGTTATACATGACTCTATATTACTTACATTTTAATGACATTTCATAAGCAATGTAAATTTCGTTTACAATGTAAGAACATTTCAAGTGAATATAAGCTAAGCTTTTAAAAATTGGCGTAATAAAATTAAAATTTTACGAAGGAAATAATAATAACAATTTTGGTTTTCATTAATAAGGAATGAATTTTCAAAGTCACATTGTTAGAGTTTTTAAAAATCGATTTTGATCTAAATCAAATCATCTTGGTTCGATATTTTCTATAAGTAACTACAAATTTTCCAAAAAGTTTTTTTTTATGTTGTTTCCAAAACTTTTTTTTTTAATGTTGTTGTTTGTTTATATTAACTGCTAATAGAAGGCGCCAAATCCACATTTAAAAATTAAAGTATAAAACTTTATTAATCGATTATCTAGGAATCTATTTCATATCCTTCCTATATATATGACTAAAAACGCTGCGGAACCATTGCTTTTTATAAAATAATGCATTTTAAAATTAAAAAAAAAATAAATTTTAATGTTTAGTGAAATTTTCAGAAAATGTGTTTTACTTTGCTAATTATTTTCATTGTAGTGATAAATACTGCTGTATGTTTTGCCCAATTGTTGAACTATTTCAGGAATTTAATATCAAGTAAAAAAAATCATTTGTATTGCTATTTTTAAAATATGCTTTTCTACAATACAAACTCTTAATAAAATCTGCATTCTGTTTGTTTGTATGAAGTCTTACGAAAATAAAATGCAGGTCAAAATTCCGTCATTTTTGACGGGGGTTATATACTAATTATAAAAATGAAATGAAAATAGTCCTTCCGGCAGTGCCGGGAGGAAGAGGTAGCTTTCATATACTTATATATATATTTATTTATTTTAAATTAAGTTATATTATTCAAAAATACTAAGCTCAAATTAGTAGAACCTGATTATGAGCTTGGTCGAAATCTTAATTCAGGTGCACATGCACACTCATATTGGAATCGATTAATATATATATGCGATAACTCAGCCATTTTTCAAGATAGAGACGAAACAAAAAATGCTCTGGAATCTTTGCATCAAGGTCAAATGCATAAAAGAAAAATCTTTATAAATTTCTCACTTTCTTGTACCTAATTTTAAATTTTAAAATTTATAATTTTTTTAAAATGGCAGCCATTTTGAAATAATATGGCGGATGGAATTGAGTATCGAACTCGATTCAGGCCTCAGTATATACTATGTTCACACCAAGTTACATCCAAATCGATTTATAAGTACGCGTTTTATCACGTGACAAAAATCAGATCGTTTCAAAATGTCAGCCATAAGATAAATTCAAAGTGCTATAACTCAATCATTTTTTAAGATATAGACAAAATAAAAAGTGTTCTGGAATCATTGTTTTAGGTTCTAATGCGTAAAAGAAAAATATTTTTCAACTTTTAAATTTTTCACATTTAATTTTAAATTTTAAATTTTTAAAAAAATTTAAAATGGCCGCCATTTTGAAACAAAATGGCGGATGATGCTGGCCAACGAACTCGATTGAGACATTTGTATGTACTATGTACATACCAAGTTTCATTCAAGTCCGTTCATAAATACGCGTGTTATCACGTGACAAAAATCAGATCATTTCAAAATGTCAGCCATAAGAAAAATTCAAAGTGCTATAACTCAATCATTTTTTAAGATATAGACAAAATAAAAAGTGTTCTGGAATCGCTGTTTTAAGTTCTAACACGTAAAAGAAAAATATTTTTCAACTTTTAAATTTTTCGCATTGAATTTTAAATTAATTTTTTTTTAATTTAAAATGGCCGCCATTTTGAAACAAAATGGCAGATGATGCTGGCCAACGAACTCGGTCGAGTCATTTGTATGTACAATGTACATATCAAGTTTCATTCAAATCGGTTCATAAATACGTTAGTTATCGCATGACAAAAATGAGATTTATATATATATATATATATATATATATATATATCTGCTTTGGGGCTACAAATTACATTTGTATTCATTTTATTTATTTATTTATTCAGATTTACTCGTTTCACAATGTTTTTTTAAATTATAATTCAATTCAATTCTAATTCTTCGTTTTGGTTTATTGTTTTATTTATAAAATCCATTGGTGAATCCTGTCTACTTTTAATGGTATTATATATATATGGTTATATATATATATATATATATATATATATATATAATACCAATAGATGGAGCACAAATTTACTACACTGGTATCCCAGAGATGTAAAACGACCAAGAAGACGACCACAAGTAAGATGGAGTGACGAAATTAGAAAAGTGGCTTGTGTAAATTGGATGACAAAAGCACTAGACAGAAAACATTGGAAAAATCTGGGGGAGACCTACATCCAGCAGTGGATCGAAAACCGTTGATGATGATGATGATGATGATGATGATATATATATACAGGGTGTTTCTAAATTCATGGTACAAACTTTAAGGGGTGATAGTACACATCCAGACAAACAATATTAAATGGGAAACTTAATGTCCCAAACGTCTTCCGAAGGAGATAGGCGCCATTAAAGTTTAGGGTCCAAAAATTCAAATGATTTTAAAAAACAGAAAAAATGGTCGATTCGTTTGCGGTTTTCACTAAAACTATTCTTTATGTCAGTATTGTCTTGAAAATAAGTTATAAAGATAAATTTACAAAAATGCCAATAGAGGGCGCTTTAGACTTTGGAGTACCGAACAACTATTTTTTACTGTTATTTTTTGCATCTCATTAAATTTTTTTAGAAGCTTAGAAATGAACTTAAATTTTGAGCTCAAAATCTAAATCGTTGGGAGTGGTTATGTAGCGCAAACTGAACTGTGGGGGGAGGTTCAAATTTCAAATAATTATAATAAACGGAAAGAATTGGTCAATTGAGTTGCAATTTTCACTAAAATTATTCTTTATGTCAGTATTATCGTGAAAATAAATTATAAAGATAAAATAAAAAAAATGCCGATAGAGGGCGCTTTAGACTTTGCAGTAACGTACAACTATTTTTTACCGTTATTTTTTGCATCTCATAAAAATTTTTTAGGAGCTTAGACATAAACTTAAATTTTGAAATGAAAATCTGAATCATTGGGAGTGGTTAAGTAGTGCAAACTGAACTGTGTTCAATTGGGGTGGAGAGGTTCAAATTTCAAATGATTATAAAAAACGGAAAAATCGGTCGATTCATTTGCTGTTTTCGATAAAACTATTCTTTATGTCAATATTTACTTGAAAATAAATTTTAAAGATTGATTTAAAAAAATACCGTTAGAGGGCGCCTTAAACTGTAGAGTAACCAAAAACTATTTTTAACCGTTATTTTTTGTATCTAATTAAATGCTTGCAAATGCTTACAAGGAAGGTCTCCATACTTGGCATACTCAGAATTTTTAAAAAAATACTAATTAAACTACTCATGTAGGTAATAAAGGATCAATCAAATTCAGCGGCGGAATTACAATAGGAAATATGTAAAAAAATAATATACTTTCGAATATTTGGCGTGAAAAGACCAAGAGGCGCGCGATTTGGCGAACAGTACTTTTCCGCACCAGAAGCAAACGATTTTAATTTAAACTGAAAATTGTTTCTTAATAGATTTTTAAATGCATTTAAATTGTATTAATTGAATTTAACCATAAACAATGAGAGAATTTAATATATTCTATACATATATATACAGGGTGTTTCAGCGAAGTGCGGACAAATTGTAAGGGGTGATAGAAGGCATGATGACAAACATTAGGACATAGGAAACCATGGGCGCAAACGTCTTCTGTAGGAGCCAGGGGGCATCAAAGTTTAGCGTCCAAAAGATCAAGCGATGATAAAACACGGAAAAAGAGGTCGATTCATTTCCAGTTTCCGCTGTAAACTTTGTTTATATCGAAAGTTTCTCCAAAAATTTTTTTAAAGGGAACTGTCAAAAAATGAAGTTAGAGGGCGCTGTAGACTTTGGAGTACGAACAACTACGCTTTACTGATTTCTTTTTTATTCTGTTAACAGTTTTCTAAAGATTGGACCTTAACTTAAATTTTGAGTACAAAATTGGAATCATCCCAAACGGTTAAGATGTGCAAATTGAGCTGTGAACAAGGGGGGGGGGGGTTAAAACGCTCATAATCAATGAGCAAAGTAATCGATTTTGTTGCGGTTTGAGTGCAGGTCATTACCTTAGTAATTGATTTATTCAAAATGACGTACAGTTTTGGTGCCCTCATTTTTAGATACAGGGCGCCGCCGATACTTTTCCGACATTTCATCGACATTATCCCTGGGTGTTTTACTAATAGACCAGCATACTTGCAGGAAATGTTAGGGGTGTAAAAACTACTTGTAATCGCATGGGAATGTAATGTTGGAAATGCTTTGCTTGCGAGTTATGGTTAAATGAAACGGAAAAAATAGCAACAGAAAGAAGCAGAAAATCAGCAAAATGTGAATGTGATACAAAACATTTTATTGTAAGATTTTACTGCAAAAGGCGATTGCAAAACGTTCTTCAAACTTTGGAGTAATGAACAACCAGTATTTTTTGGCGGGATATTTGTAGTTATGTTGAATGTTTAGCAAAGTTTGAACATTCACTTAAATGTTTGTCTCAAAATCGTAATCGTCCAGAATGAATAAGTAGCGAAATTTCACGTATGTATTGAATTGCGTTTTTTTTTACACTTAGGTGGTACGGGCAGCACAATACCCAAAGAAATGACACGAACAGGATAAAAATACATGTAGTATAATTCTAAGTACAGCAAAACATGCTCGGAAGTATTTATTTAGTGTACGCGATACCAGATGTCTCTACGTAAACGGAGACATCAAACGACGTTGCCTGCGCACACTCAGTTGTTGCTGCCTCGCTTGATGGGAAGCTTCATTTCGCCTTCCGACTGAGAGGTAGTAGAATGGAACGGTTCACGAACGCCGAGTTAGCTGATATGCATTTGGCATACGGGGCTGCTAATTGCAATGGGAGAGCCGCACAGCGCTTATACGCCCATCGTTATCCTAGGACGCAAACTCCCGGTCACGCCTACTTTGCGCGCTTGCACCAGCGATTGTCCGACAAGAGATCTTTCATCGGGGATACACAGGAACCTTTGCGAACAGTCAGCACAACAAACAACGAGGAGGCTGTGCTGGAGGTGGTAGGCCCAGTATGAGTATGCACGGAATTGCAACTCATGTCAGTACTTCACATACGAGCGTCTGGCGGACTCTGAATAGCAATGACATGCACCCTTATCATATCCAGCAAGTGCAGTTACTGCAAAGAGAAGATTTTGATGCAAGATTGGCTTTTGCACGGTGGTACGTACAGATGCGCTCTGTAAATCGTTGTTTTCCACGCAGCATTCTGTTCACTGATGAGGCGAGCTTCACGCCAGGGGAGGGAGTGTGCAATTTGCACAACAGCCATACGTGGTCGAGGGAGAATCCATATTCAACCAGAACACGTGCAGCCCAGGTACGGTTTGCAGTAAATGTGTGGGCTGGCGTCGTAGGAGACCATCTGGTGGGACCATACCTGTTGCCAAATCGTCTGCGAGGTCCTGAATATCTGATCTTCTTGCAGCGAGTATAAGGAAAGGGCAGCTGACGTCACTGTGGGCTCTTATTAGTGTGGGCAAGCTGTTTTCGCCTGTGCTTCGTTATAGCACCCACTCTACATATGAATTTAGGCATTCTGATTGGTCTACGAATTTTATTATGGTTGTCTGCTTGCTATGATTGGGCTACGTCGTCAAGATGATTCCTACAATGATCGCTATGACAAAAATGTAGCGGTAGATTGGTTGACAGAAATGTTTGTTTGTAAACATGCCCTTTCCTTATTGCCGCAGTTGTTGGTCGATGCTCACGTTCCCGCTGCCAGGTGTTCGACCATGTGGTTTCAACACGATGGTGCCCCCGCCCATTACAGCAATGACGTACGTCTGCACTTGAATGTAACGTATGGGAAAGGTGGATCGGCCGGGGTGATCCAGTAAATTGGCGCGCTCGATCGCCTGATCTCACTTGCCTAGATTTCTGCGTATGGGGGTACGTGAAGTCTCTGATCTACGAAACTCCCGTTGACAGTAAAGAGGAACTTGTTGCGCGCATAGTGGTAGCTTCTGGAGAAGTGAGGGAGAAGCCCGATATTTGCAAAAAAATGAGAAATTCAATGCGCCGGAGATGTGAGGCTTGCATCACGGCTGGGGGTCGGAATTTTGAGCACTTACTTTGATGAAAATGTCTCTTTAAGTTGTTTATGCCTTGTTTTGGCTGTACTTAGAATAATAAATGTATTCTAATCTTGTTCGTGTCATTTCTTTGGGTATTGTGCTGCCCGTACCACCTAAGTGTAAAAAAAAGCAATTCAATACATACGTGAAATTTCGCTACTTATTCATTCTGGACGATTCCGATTTTGAGATAAACATTTAAGTGAATGTTCAAACTTTGTTAAACATTCAACATAACTACAAATATCCCGCCAAAAAATACTGGTTGTTCATTACTCCAAAGTTTAAAGAACGTTTTGCAATCGCCTTTTGCAGTAAAACATTACAATAAAAGGTTTTGTATCACATTCACCTTTTGCTGATTTTCTGCTTCTTTCTGTTGCTACTTTTTCCGTTTCTTTTAACCATAACTCGCAAACAAAGCATTTCCAACATTACATTCCCATGCGATTACAAGTAGTTTTTACATACCTAACACTTCCTGCAAATATGCTCGTCTGTTAGTAACACACCCAGGGATAATGTCGATGAAATGTCGGAAAAGTATGGGCGGCGCCCTTTATCTAAAAATGAGGGCACCAAAACTGTACGTCATTTTGAATAAATCAATTACTAAGGGAATGACCTGCACTCAAACCGCAACAAAATCGATTACTTTTTTCATTGATTATGAGCGTTTTAACCCCCCCCCCCTTGTTGACAGCTTAATTTGCACATCTTAACCATTTGGGATGATTCCAATTCTGTACTCAAAATTTAAGTTAAAGTCCAATCTTCATAAAACTGTTAACAGAATAAAAGAGAAATCAGTAAAACGTAGTTGTTAGCACTCCAAAGTCTACAGCGCCCCCTACCGTCATTTTTTGACAGTTCCCTTTAAAATTTTGTTTGGACAAACTTTCGATACAAACAAAGTTTACAGCGAAAACTGGAAATGAATCGACCTCTTTTTCCGTGTTTTATCATCGCTTGATCTTTTGGACGCTAAGCTTTGATGCCCCCTGGCTCCTACAGAAGACGTTTGCGCCCCATGGTTTCCTATGTCCTAATGTTTGTCATCATGCCTTCTATCACCCCTTACAATTTGTCCGCACTTCGCTGAAACACCCTGTATATATATTGTATTCCATATGTATATTGTTCATTGCTGTAGTTATTTAATTTACCTCTCGAAAAAAGTATTTTCATAAATGAAAAATTCATATCGAGAAACAATAATTTCATAGGTTCAAGCGTATTCAAAAATAAAAGTCAGCTGTTTCCATGGCAACAAAATCGAGTCGACAATGTTCAATTGAACTTTGAGCTTGGAACAATTTTAGTCAATTTAAATTATGAATTTCGTTTTAAATCGCAAATTTTGATGATTAAAGTTGAATATAAATACATATAAATATCGGTATAACAAAATTATACTTAAATCAAACCAAGACCGTCAAAACTAAAATTATATAAATTAAATTTATCTAAACAAGTTCAGCATGACACTTTTTTCCCTTTAAATGTATTTGATGTGAAAAAGTATTTTTTGAAATTGCATTCTGTCGCCAACCGAGGATAAATCGCCAAATAACGAAATTTTCATTAATTTTTTACGGACACTGCTTGGAGGTTCCGCAGAAATTTTTTTTTATAAACATGTATAGCCTCATGAGAAGAACATTCTGTATTTTTTTCAGATTTTTCGGAGTATGCCCGTATGGAGACCTTCCTTGTTAGATTTAAATTTTGAGCTCAAATTCTAAATCGATGGGAGGTGTTAAGAAGCGTAAACTGAACTGTGTTCAGGAGTTAAAATGTTACCCTCCCCACCCCTCTAGCACATTTCAATTTTCCACTACTTAATTAATCACAACGATGCAGATTTTGAGCTCAAAATTTAAGTTTGAACTTTTACAAGCATTTAATTAGATACAAAAAATAACGGTTAAAAATAGTTGTTGGTTACTCTAAAGTTTAAGGCGCCCTCTAACGGTATTTTTTAAATTAATCTTTAAAATTTATTTTCAAGGATATATTGACATAAAGAATAGTTTTAGCGAAAACGGCAAACGAATCGACCAATTTTTCCGTTTTTTATAATCATTTGAAATTTGAACCTACCCACTCCCATTGAACACAGTTCAGTTTGCGCCACTTAACCACTTCCAATGATTAGGATTTTCATCTCAAAATTTAAGTTTATGTCTAAGCTTCTAAAAAAAATTATGAGATGCAAAAAATAATGGTAAAAAATAGTTGTACGTTACTCCAAAGTCTAAAGCGCCCTCTATCGGCATTTTTTGAATTTTACCTTTTTAATTTATTTTCAAGATAATACTGACATAAAGAATAGTTTTAGTGAAAATCGCAAATCAATTGACCAATTTTTCTGTTTTTTATAATCATTTGGAATTTGAACCTCCCACCACAGTTCAGTTAGGACTGCTTAAGCACTCCCAACGACTTAGATTTTGAGCTCAAAATTTAAGTTTATGTCTAAGCTTCTAAGAAAAATTACTGAGATGCAAAAAATAACGGTAAAAAATAGTTGTTCGCTACTCCAAAGTCTAAAACGCCCTCTATCGGCATTTTTTGAAATTTATTTTCAAGATAATACTGACATAAAGAATAGTTTTAATGAAAACCGCAAACGAATCGACCAATTTTTCTGTTTTTTATAATCATTTGGATTTTTGGACCCTAAACTTTAATGGCGCCTATCTCCTTCGGAAGACGTTTGGGACCCTAAGTTTCCCATTTAATATTGTTTGTCTTGATGTGTACTATCACCCCTTAAAGTTTGTACTATGAATTTAGAAACACCCTGTATACAGGGTGATTCAAAAAAGATGGGAAAATTTTTAAGGGGTTATAGTACACATAAAGACAAATAATATTAAATGGGAAACAAAGGGTCCCAAACGTCTTCCGAAGGAGAAAGGCGCCATCAAAATTTAGGGTCCAAAATTTGAAATGATTATAAAAAACGGAAAAATGGTCGATTCGTTTGCGGTTTTCACAAGAATTATTCTTTATGTCAGTATTGTCTTAAAAATAAATTATAAAGATAAATTTCAAAAAATGCCGATAGAGGGCGCTCTAGACTTTGGAGTAACGAACAACTTTTTTAAATCGTTATTTTTTGCATCTCATTAAATTTTTTTAGAAGTTTAAACATAAACTTAAATTTTGAGCACAAAATCTGGGGTTAAGCAGCGCAAACTGAATTGTGTTTAATGGGAGCGGGTAGGTTAAAATTTCAAGTGATTATAAATAACAGAATAATTGGTCAATTGATTTGCGTTTTTTACTAAAATTGTTCTTTATGTCAGTATTGTCTTGAAAATAAATTATAAACATAAATTTCAAAAATGCCGATAGAGGGCGCTTTAGACTTTGGAGTAACCTACAAGTATTTTTTACCGTTATTTTTTGCATCTCATTAAATTTTTTTGAAGCTTAGACATAAACTTAAATTTTGTGCTGAAAATCTGAATCGTTGAGAGTGGTTACGTAGCGCTAACTGAATTATGTTCATTTTGGGTGGGAAGGTTAAAATTTCAAATGATTATACAAAACGGAAAAATTGGTCCGATTCATTTGCGGTTTTTTCTAAAATCATTCTTTATGTCAGTATTTCCTTGAAAATAAATTTTAAAGATAAATTAAAAAAATTCCGGTAGAGGGCGCTTTAAACTTTAGAGTAACCAACAACAATTTTTAACTGTTATTTTTTGTATCTAATTAAATGCTTGCAAAAGGTGACACTTAAATTTTGAGCTCAATTTCTGAATCATTGGGAGGGGTTAAGAAGAGGAAACTGAACTGTGTTCAGGAGATGAAATGTTTCCCTGCTCACCCTACGAACACAGTTCAATTTTTCGCTACTTAATTACTCACAATGATTCAGATTTTGAGCTCAAAATTTAAGTCTAAGCTTTTAAAAAATTTATTTAGATTAAAAAAAAATGACGGTTTAAAATAGTTGTTCGTTACTCTGAAGTTTAAGGCCCCCTCTAACGGAATTTTTTGAAATTTATCTTTAAAATTTATTTTCAAGGAAATACTGACATAAAGAATGGTTTTAGAGAAAACCGCAAATGAATCGACCAATTTTTCCGTTTTTTATAATCATTTGAAATTTGAACCTCCCCACCGCCATTGAACACAGTTCAGTTTGCGCTACTTAACCACTCTCAACGATTCCGATTTTCAGCTCAAAATTTAAGTTTATGTCTAAGCTTCTAAAAAAATTTAATGAGATGCAAAAAAAAGGTTAAAAACTAGTTGTACGTTACTCCAATGTCTAAAGCGTGCTCTATCGGCAATTTTTGAAATTTATCTGTATAGTTTATATTCAAGACAATACTAACATAAAGAAAAATTTTAGTGAAAACCGGAAATCAATTGACAATTTTTCTGTTTTTCATAATCATTTGAAATTTGAACCTACCCACTCCCAATGAACACTGTTCAGTCTGTGCTATTTAATCACAGATTTTGAGCTCAAAATTTATGTTTATGTCTAAACTTCTAAAAAAAAATTACTGAGATGCAAAAAATAACGGTAAAAATAGTTGTTCGTTACTCCAAAGTCTAAAGCGCCGTCTATCGGCATTTTTTGAAATTTATGTTTGTAATTTATTTTCAAGACAATACTGACATAAAGAATAGTTTTCGTGAAAACCGCAAACAAATCGACCAATTTTTCCATTTTTATAATCATTTCAAATTTTGGACCCTAAACTTTGATGGCGCCTATCTCCTTCGGAAGACGTTTGGGACCCTTTGTTTCCCATTTAATATTATTTGTCTTTATGTGTATTATCACCCCTTAAAAATTTTCCCATCTTCTTTTAATCACTCTGTATATATATATATCAACATTTGAACGGAGGGTGGTTTTGGGGTCTGGGGGTCATGATCGGTGTAAATATACCAAAATTTTCCGGAAGTGATTTTCTCCGGACGGCTGCAATAGGTAGCCTTTTACTTTTTGTAATGAAAGCTACCTAAAAGACAAATAAGTTTGTACATCGACGAAAAAAAGCTTAATCAATCAAATGGATCAATTTTCAATTTATCTTTCAAAATGTCTATATCGGTATTTTATTTACTTATACTAAACTGCATGAGTTCAAATTATACGAAAAGGAAATGACTTTAAAAGGATAAAATAGGATAAGGATAAATTTGCAATGATAAAGATTTTATTACTACATGAAACCTGTGAAACTTTTATCGTGATTTGGTACATATATGATTGTTAAATAAAAATAAAGCAAAATGATAAGTTTAAGCTGCTACAAATATCTTTTCAAAGGTAGACTTAAAAACACAAATATATACTTAAGGTAATTACTATACCGGTATGGTAGATATATTCATCATTATTTGAGAAATGATATTTCTTCATGTATGACAGACAGACCGAATTCTGAGAAAGAATTAATATGTAGATGGACCAAAAATGAATAAAATGGCATTTCAAATCCTATCTGATCTTTATACAGGGCTAACGGAAGGGATTTGATAGAAGTCATCTATCATGTTTGTCTGCTCTCTAGAAAAGAAGAACTGAATTCTATTTACTTTTACTTCGCCTTCTTTTAGTTAAAGACATTATTTATGAAACGAATTATATTTCTCGCCTAAGAGAACTTTTAAAATATGAAAATAATAGGAATATATTTTGTTTTAGATGAGCTGAATATATTCATCAAACCATTGAAACTAAATAAATGAATAAAAGTATGATTCACTTCTGATGCGATATTTTGTCTTGTATATTTATGACATCGAGGATTTTGCTTGTATAAAAATTTTCTTTATATGAGAAATATGAGATTTTAACGTTTTTATATTTTTATGATTCTGCTCAGGAAATAAAAAAGAATGTAGCGATTTAAAAAAATTAACACTATAATATCGTTTTCTCATAGAGACTGACAGGAGGGGGCAAAGAGGAGCATTTGTCCCTCTTAATTTAGAAATTTGATATAAAAATTCTCTTTATCTCTCATGATGGTGGAAGGAAACAGTTTTCTTTCTAGATAGCTAAAATTAATCAAATTTTAAGCAGAAAAAGATGTAATTGAGGGCAAAATGTTTTTGTTTAGTATAATAAGACATTGTCTCAGCACAAAAACCAACCCACTCCTACGCTAAGACAAAACATTTGTAATTATTATTTTAGCTTCGGATCTGAAGAAATTAAGAAAAGAGTGTGATAATTTAGATTTATCACAGGCTTTTAAACACATTTTTTCTGAAAAGAGATTTCACTATGGAACTGAAACACAAAATGGCTTTCATTCTCAAGATGAAAAGATCGGCGATATAAAAGGGTCGCTAAATCATCATCGATCAGCCGAAAAGACAGGCGGGCGACACTAAGGTGAATAGGAGACCACACGGATCGCGCTTTTGATAGCACGCCGACGCAAAAATGAAAGTACGAAGATGATCAGAGACCCGACATACTGGCGCCATGGGCGTGTATTTTCAGGTACGAATGATAAGACGATGTTACGAATCTCTTAATGAGAAAAGATTATTAAGGTTGATGATTGGTTCGTGACCTTTAGGGGAGGTCCTGGCTGAGAAGAAAAGGAGAAGCCAAGGTTTTGCAGAGAGGATTTGTCTCGGAGGGAAAAGAAGGGAGAACAGAGCGAGGAGCTCGGATTGTTCCCAGAGAGAAGTGGAAACAGCTCGGATCTGGAGCTGGAGAAAGTGACCTCACACGAGTGAGTCTGGAGAAGAGGACTTTCGCTAGGAGAGAGCCGGCGATAAATCTCGTCTTCGGCGTTTAGATAACGCCGTGTTGCTGATTTGGAGAAACTTTACTTCGTTTATGAACTGAGCATTCTTGAGACTGTAATAGAACATTAGTTTTGGAGCAGATTGGTTAAGAGCCTACGTGTTCTTTAATAATTTTATGCTGTATATATGTTCACTCCAGAGGATCTTTTTATTGTTCTACAAATAAATAATAGATTCTCCATTAAACACCTTTGCCTGGATTATTTGCCGAGCGGCACACACGCTACCAACCACTTAGCTTTTAATCTATAAAAGGCCAAGTTATTACAGCTGGTGGCAGCGGGAGCCACTAGCCCAGGACTATAGTTCGCCGTGCAGTTCCAGAGTTAATCATCGATAGACTGCAGCGCCCCGCTGAGAAGACATCCAGCCGCTAAGAGAGATCGAGCGCCCCGCTGAGAAGGCATCCAGCCGCTAAGAGAGACCCAGCGCCCCGTTGAGAAGGCATCCAGCCGCTAAGAAATCCAGCGCCCCGCTGAGAAGGCATCCAGCCGCAAAGAGAGATCCAGCGCCCCGCTGAGAAGGCACCCAGCCGTAAAGAGAGACACAGAGCCTAGCTGACGAAGGCACCCAGCCATAACCGGAGATACAACGCCTAGCCGACGAAAGGCTACCCAGCCGCAACCTACCCATAGCACCCAGCACCCTCTGACGGAAAGATTCCCCAAGAGAGATGCAGACGACGGAAATAGGTAAGCTGATTTTAAATTTTGAGTGGCTCTGTTTCATATTTTTTGCATAAAATTAATTGCGGTGAGGAAAATTATGTACTATGTTTCTCTACTTTTATTATTTTAATCTAAAATTAAGAAATTATTAAAGAGTATTGCTAAAAAAATTTTTTTTTCCTTCTTTTCTTAATGATAAAAACATTAAATGTTAAAAGCATTTCTTTCCGGACAAAACGGAACAAACTAGAAAGTTTTGAAAAAAAAGAGTGTGTACAACTCAGTAGATTGTAATTTTTTTTTAGCAGCATAAATGTTATGAGGTTAGTCATAAATTTAAGTTTTCTTTAAAGGCTTCTAAACAGAAAGGGATATTGTTACCTGTTGATCTAAAATTTTTTATGTTTACATTCTTAAAGTGTAGTTTTCGAAAAATCTGAATGCTAAAACTGGCAATATTTTTCTAAAATTAGAAATAGATACAGGTACTTGTATTGTGGTCGGTTGAAAAAAAAAAGTGTTCAATCGGTTAATTGTGTACTTTTCATGTATATATTTCTCATTTCATTTACTGTGTTTAAACTGTGTAGTAAAGTGTATGTATAAAATTAACATTGCATATATGTTCGGGTAATTTTATAGGTTGTTAGGAAATAAATAGAAATTTAGGTTAGTGCAACTCAGTCTAAAAATGACGGTCATTACTGATTTAAAGCAATGTAGAAAAATCGATTTGCAAATGTTAGCAGACGAGTTGGGAATTGATATTGATAAGAGTGATAAAATAGCTGTAATTATACAGAAAATTGAATCAGCTGCAGATTATGATAAAGATCTTACTTTATCGCAGGCTAATTATATTGTACAAGAAAGGGAGACTAAAGCAGTCGAGCAAAAAGAAAGAAAAAGGGTCGAGCGAGAATTAGAGGCAGAAAGAGAAAGAGTGGCACGGGACTGAGAAGAAAAACAGAGAGAAAGGGAATTTCAATTAGAGCAATTGAGATTAACTCAAAATGCGAATAGACGTGAATCTACGTCAAATAGCGGATCTGAGAGGAGTCAGAAACCCCCTTTAAAAGCGTTAATGCATAAATTCGATCCAGAACGGTCAGATATTACTCTGTTTTTAAACCTTTTTGAACGGCAATCCTCTCGAGCTGGCATAGAACCAGAAGAGCTTGTGACTCATCTTTTATCACTGCTCCCGACAGATATTGCAGAATTAATTTTGCGCGAGCCCGCAGAAAAAATCGACGATTTCACGCACGTGAAATCAATTTTGTTAGCACGCTTTCGGCTAAGTCCTGAAGCGTATCGCCAGAAATTTACAAAGCATTCTCGGATAGCAGGTACCCCTTGGAAGGATATTATTTTCGAGTTAAATAGTTATCTAGAAGGGTGGTTAACCGGACTAGAAATTTCAAATTTCGAAGACTTAAAGAAATTTTTGGTAACAGACCAAATTAAGCGCCGTACGCCGATAGAATATAAAGAACATTTTATTGACTCTTGGGCAAATTTCAAAGACCCGTTAGTTCTAGTTAAGTGTCTAGACGAGTTTGAGGCAGTCAAAGGGCCCTCGAAAAAAATCTGGAACCCGAGAAATTTTCCCATAAAATCAGAAAAACCGAGACTTGAAGATAAACCGCGTGTTGATAAATCGGCCGAAACTAAAACGAATTGGAGAGACAAGAATCCCGATAAAGAAAGAAGCCGTGTTTTTGAGCAAAAGAGAGCAAACAAATGTTTTATTTGCGGAAGTTTTTCGCACTATCGTGTCCAGTGCCCGGAAAAACACAAGAGGGAAAATAATGCCGCGTCAGTAGGGCATTTAAATAAAAATCAAGAATTTGAAAAAGGTTTTTCGCCGTATTTGAGTAAGGCTCGTATTAACGGGGAGGAAATTACGGTATTAAGAGATTCTGGTACTTGTGTCGATGTGATTTCCAGTAAATTTATAAATCACAGTCAACTAGATGGGGAATTTATGTGGACAAAACAACCACTTTTAAATGATGTTCGCTGTTTGCCCACCGCTAACATAACGCTTGAAATTGACGAAATAGGAAGTATCTCGACGAAGGCTATAGTAACTGATAGAGACGTAGATATGTCCTATTATATACTAGGGAATGATACGCAGAAGCTCATCGACGAGAGAAAAAAACGCGAAATCAAAACATTGAACGCAGTAATGACGCGCGAGCAGGCGAAAAAAAAACGAAACTAGCTCCGGGAGCGACGGAGGCGAACAAGAAACCGAAACTAACTCAGAGGCAGGGGGAAACGATTTCACGGAACAGGCAGATCCTGAAAAGTCAGATAACGAGTTTTTACCGATAGCAGGGGAAGACTTAGGGACCGGCTTATCGAGAATTAAAAGGGCAGATTTCATAACCGAACAAGAGACGGATTCCTCACTACGAGACATTCGCGAAAAAGCAAAACAAAAAAAAATCAAATTTCGAAATTAAAGAGAATTTAGTAATGAGGAAAGTAACGGATCATCACGGATTCGAAAGAAAACAGTTAGTTGTCCCAACAAAGTACAGGGAAGCGATACTTACTGCTTGTCACGAAGGTATAGCGGCTCATATGGGCCAATCAAAAACAAAAGATAAAATATTGAGATATTTTTTCTGGCCTAATATTATTAGGGAAATTGAGGATTTTGTCAAGTCATGCCATGCTTGCCAGGTAGTGGGAAAAGCGGGGGAAATTAAGAAAGCCCCATTAAAATTAGTTCCCATAATTTCGGAAGTATTTTCAAAATTATCGTGCGATCTAGTAGGTCCCTTGCCGACGTCAAAAAAAGGGAATAAATATTTACTCACAGCAATCTGTGTTTATTCACGTTATCCAGAAGCAATAGCGATACCAGATATGCTCTCAGAAACGATCATTGAAGCAATGATCATGATTTTTAGTAGACTTGGTTACCCGTCTAGCATACAAACGGACCTTGGGAGGAGTTTTACTTCGAATTTAACGACAGCCTTCCTAAAAAGGTTTGGGGTAAAACTAAACCATTCGAGTGTATGTCACCCCTCCTCAAACGTTATTGAGAGATGTCACAGGTCAGTAAAAAGGCTTTTAAAAGTGCTATGCGTGGAAAACGGTAGCGACTGCAAAGCTAATCTGCCCCATGCGCTTTTAACCCTTAGGACGGTAACGCATGATTCTACAGGTTTTAGCCCAGCAGAGCTAGTTCATGGGAGAAATCTCCGTACTCCGGAAACCCTACTTTTCGAACAGTGGACGGGAGAAAATGATGAGCATGAATTAGTTACTGAGTACGTCTTCAAACTTATCAACCGACTAAAACGCTGTCAGGAGCTAGCGGTCGAAAACATGACAATTACTAGAGATAAACGGAAAATGTGGTATGATAGAAATGCTAAAGAACGAAAATTTCAACCAGGAGACGAAGTGTTAGTTTTAGCAACTAACAAGAAAAACAAAATGTCTGTAGGTTGGATAGGCCCCGGTAGAGTAGAGTCTAAAATTTCTGAGACGAATTATATTGTGAGTATACCAGGGAGAAGAGAAAAATCGCAAATCTATCATGTAAATCTATTAAAACCCTATGTCACCAGGATAGGTAAAATAAATATTTGACAAAAGAATTTAATGAGATAGATGAATCTCAGGATTTGGAGATAGCTTTCCCGTTAGCAGATCCAAATAGTTATAACTTTGACGAAGTTATCGAACAAAGTGAATTAAACGAGCGGTGCACAGCAGGTGAAATTCAAATGTTAAAACAGGTATTAGACGAATACAGGGAAGTTTTTTCGAACGACCCGGGCTTAACGGACCTGACTATTCATGATATTGAGCTAACTGAGGAAAAACCGGTGAGAATTAGGCCGTATAGGGTATCTCCTAGACAGAATGAATTACTGAAAAAAGAGATAAAGCGCATGTTTGAATTAAATATAATTAAGGAAGGGGAGTCTGATTATAATTCTCCCATGATTTTACTCGAAACTCCGGGGAGGGAACCACGCCTCTGCATTGATTATCGCCGTTTGAATGCAATAACAAAAACATAATTTTTTCCGCTTCCGAATATTGAACAAAGGGTCGGAAAGGTGGCGGCGGCAAAATATATTTCTGTATTAGACCTGACCAAAGGATACTGGCAGATACCCATGACACCAAAAGCACAAAAATTTGCTGCTTTTGACACAAGCTTTGGTAGTTTCTTACCAATGGCAATGCCGTTCGGATTGTCCAACGCTAGCTATAGGTTTTTCAAATTTATGTCTAAATTACTAAATGGGTTGGAAGAATTTTGTCTTCCATATTTAGATGACATGGCCATTTTTTCAGATAGCTGGGAAGACCATATTCAGCATCTAAACACGGTACTAAATCGAATTAAAGAGGCGAAACTTACCGTTAAAATTTCGAAATGCAGATTCGCACAAAAAACGGTTAAATATCTGGGACACATAGTAGGGGAAGGAAAAAGGAAACCAGCAGAAGCGAAAATCCGCGCCATAACGGAACTCCCAGACCCTAAAAATAAAACGGAAATTAGAAGATGCCTCGGCATGGCAGGGTGTTACTCCCGTTATATAGAAAATTATGCGACCATCGTAGAACCGCTCACACGAGCATTAAAAGGAAAAAACAAAAAAGAAAAAATCATATGGACCGATGAAATGAAAGAGGCTTTCGAAACCTTAAAGTCTAAACTCACCCAAAAACCCATCCTATATGCGCCAAATTATAATCTAGAATTTGTGGTACAGATGGACGCGTCAGGTGAATAGGAGACCACACGGATCGCGCTTTTGATAGCACGCCGACGCAAAAATGAAAGTACGAAGATGATCAGAGACCCGACATGCTGGCGCCATGGGCGTGTATTTTCAGGTACGAATGATAAGACGATGTTACGAATCTCTTAATGAGAAAAGATCATTAAGGTTGATGATTGGTTCGTGACCTTTAGGGGAGGTCCTGGCTGAGAAGAAAAGGAGAAGCCAAGGTTTTGCAGAGAGGATTTGTCTCGGAGGGAAAAGAAGGGAGAACAGAGCTCGGAGCTCGGATTGTTCTCAGAGAGAAGTGGAAACAGCTCGGATCTGGAGCTGGAGAAAGTGATCTCACACGAGTGAGTCTGGAGAAGAGGACTCTCGCTAGGAGAGAGCCGGCGATAAATCTCGCCTTCGGCGTTTAGATAACGCCGTGTTGCTGATTTGGAAAAACTTTACTTCGTTTATGAACTGAGCATTCTTGAGACTGTAATAGAACATTAGTTTTGGAGCTGGTTGGTTAAGAGCCTACGTGTTCTTTAATAATTTGATGCTGTATATATGTTCACTCCAGAGGATCTTTTTATTGTTCTACAAATAAATAATAGATTCTCCATTAAACACCTTTGCCTGGATTATTTGCCGAGCGGCACACACGCTACCAACCACTTAGCTTTTAATCTATAAAAGGCCAAGCTACTACAAGAGCATTGAAAAAAGAACTTATACGTTCTTTAAGTATTATTGTTACATAAAAATCCGAATTTTTATTTCCCATTTATTAGATACATTTTTATAGTTTTGTGACTGTAAGATATATATGTATGAACTTTTGACTTTTTTTATATCATCAAATGATCACACACACCCCTCATATATACACATACATTCTAAAAAAATTGGGGAAATTTACACATAAAAACAGCTATATCAATGAAACAAAAAAGATTTGTCTATATGTGTAAATTGCTAACATATACGCCTAATGTGTAAATTTAAAAATACACTTTTCAGAGTGTAATTTGATGATAATACTAAGTGTGTAAAAGTTACCATGATCACTTAAAAAATACACACATTAAAGTGTAAATTGCTCAAGAATACACATATATCTGTGTAATATTATTACTCATTTATCTGTTTAATCTTCTGTGATTACACGGAAAAATGTATATTATGCAAAAAACACATATTATTGTGTTATATGTAATATACACAGTTTTTTGCGTAATATGTAAAATACGCATATGCGAGGGAGGATCGATAATTATAGTGTCTAGTGTATATAAAATATCTGTACTGCGATGGTTGATGTAAACCATCCTGATGTAAACCTTAAAACGTTTCATTGTCTACTGTATATCTCATCGTCTTTTGCCAGGTATCATCAGTTTCATGTATTGATATTTGTTCATTTGTAGAGGGTAAAAATGTGGAAAACATTGTCGTATAAAACAGTTGCCTACACCGATTTCCTGCATTCAACCAAGCGTGTGTGGTAGTAGAAAGTAGGGTTGACAGATTTATCTCAGAAGAAAAAAAGAAATGGAAGATTGTGAGTGATACTAGTTAGGTTGATTAACATTCTGCTTAAAATTAAACAAATTTTAAGCAAAAAAAGATGTAATTGAGGACAAAATGTTTTTGTTTAGTATAATAAGACATTGTCTCAGCACAAAAATCAACCCACTCCTACGCATACGCAAAACATTTGTAATTATTACTTTAGCTTCGGATCTGAAGAAATTAAGAAAAGAGCATTGAAAAAAGAACTTATACGTTCTTTAGTATTCTTGTTAGATAAAAATCAGAATTTTTATTTCCTGTTTATTAGACACATTTTTATAGTTTTGTGACTGTAAGATATATATGTATGAACTTTTGACTTTTTTTATATCATCAAATTATCACACACACACCCTCATATATACAAATACATTCTAAAAAAATTGGGGAAATTTACACATAAAAACAGCTATATCGATGAAATAATAAAGATTTGTCTATATGTGTAAATTGCTAACATATACGCCTAATGTGTAAATTTAAAAATACACATTTCAGAGTGTAATTTGATGATAATACTAAGTGTGTAAAAGTTACCATGATCACTCAAAAAATACATTTGTAATTATTATTTTAGCACTGTCGTTCTTCTTTTTTATACCATTCTAAAGTATGTTGAATGTGCCAATAACCTTTTCAGTAAAAAAAAAAGAAAAAAAAATTAAAAAGATTATTAGTTAATCGATACAAAATTTTCAATCAAATATCTCATTATGAATGAAAAATTAATTGAATTGTAAGAACAACAACAGCAGAAAAAAACATACTACAATTCTATGATGATTACGAACATTTTAGTAATGTACATCCTACAAAAATAATATTAAAAAGTGTGATACCTATACGTAAAAATTTCATAATGTAGATACTTGCACGCTATAATAATGCGAAGCTAAGATGATCTAATTCTACTTATGCAAGAGTTCGTGAATGCACAACAAATGTTACACAACTTTATCAAATTTATACGTTATATGATCGGAAACAAGCTGTTTTTACATTTGATGGGCATGTGTAATTTTTTTTCGGTAAAAGGTAAAATTTTGAATCAAATTATTAAAAGAAATGTGTGGTAGAAAAATGGAAGATATCGTCATAAGGTGTAAATTTAAATATTCACTGCACGATAGGCCTAAAAAAAGCTAAAAAACGTACAACATACGGGAAAAACGTACAAACTGGCAATCCTGGTAGAAAGTTTCATTTTCAAGAGTTCTGTGTTTTCACAAAACTTTCGTTATTACGTAAAGTAGCCATTTTTTACTTTTTTGTATGTATTTAAATAAGAAGCACAATATTTTATTTAAAATTTATACAATAATTTCATATGACCATAAATTTATAGCATCAGTAAAAGTCTGGGCCGTTCAATATGACATTGATTCTTACTATGTATGTTTCCGAATAGAAATCGTCACTACATACAATCATAGACCTTTGACAAGGCGAAGATTATTATATATAAATGATGGTAACTTGAAACTGCCAGGTTGGACATTTTTGCTATAGGTAAAAATAAATATATTTCAATAACACCTTAATTATTGAAAGAAAATTAATTTTAACCGATTATTTAATTGAAATAGTCTAGCTAGGCAAGCTAGAATTAGAAGAAAGCATTCCCGAAAATCCGGAATAGGATATTATGTTCGAGAATATAAGGATTTTTCTTTAATCATATTAGATGAGGTACGCTCTAAATTGAAATGCTTGAAATTCAGATATTTAAGTGATTGAAACGGAGTATTCAGTTTTCAGGCGCTTTAAAATTCCTTAATTTTTTCAGACATTTTATCCGTTTAAAATTTCATACATTTCAAGCGTCTAAAACGCAGCTTTTTTTTTTTTTTTTTTTTTTTTTTTTTTTTTTTTTTGCAAGCATTATAGGAGAAAGTTGGATAAAACAGGGAACCAGGTTTTATGGCTTTATTTGCGGGGTACCTAGCTGAAACTTTTACAATAACTTTTAGGTGAGTGGCATGCCAGCTCCCAGTAACCAGAAATCGTGTAGACTAACTCATTTCGCAGTGGTAATTTTTTAAAGATTTCACGTGAAGATGTTAAAAATTCGATGTCTACAATATTACTTTACCAATCCTAAATACCTAAGGATTTAGATTAGGTAAGTATAACATATGATAGTCTATTATTTACTCATTATTTTAAAGTTTTGTATTTGTATCTACGAGTTATCTGAACAACGGTAGAGTAAGATTTCATCAAAATGGTGTGGTCGGACAAAACCGGGATGCAGATGGCCGGACATAACCGGGAAGTTTCTGGTTTTGGACAACTCATTTATTTGCGTGATTGAAATAGAATTAACCTGTTTATGCATTGTTTGACGATCTATAAATATTTAAAAACTATACAAAATATATAATTTAAATTAAGTTGTTATATAGAAGATTGTTTTTAGTCATTTCTATTGCAACATCTATCCTTTTTTCAATCCCCTAAAAATTAGAACTCGAACAAGAAGAAAACGAAAAGATGGAAAAACAAGACAAGAGAAACTTAACCCTGAAGCGAAGCTTTCCATTATGACAGAAAAGAAAAGTAGAAAAACTGATGTGAAAAAGAAAAGTCCTAAGTAAAAAAACCCTTGACACTAAACGAGGAAGAAGATGAAAGTGAAGCACGCGTCTTTTGCAACGGATACATGGACAATATAAACCTAAGAAGAGTTGGATACAGTGCCTTTATTACAGAGGATGCGCACATGAAGCATGCAGCAATGCAAATGAACAAGATCGAACTTTCATTTGTGATTTTTGTGCCTAACAATTTTAACTGTTAAATCATAACTTAACTCATTTTTTATGTAGATTTGATATAGATTCACTTTTTATAACTATAATATGTCAATTTTAATTTATTAAATAGTATTATTGCAAAATTACAATGTGCTTTTAATTATTTTTTTCCAGCTCCCGGTTTTATCCGACCTGGTCGGACAAATCCGGGACACTGTACGTTTCAAAAGAAAGTGTTGTAATGATCTCAATTTCTGTTGTTCGTGACTGAATGAATATTTTTTTTCTTCCTAAGGAATCAATTTATCGTTTTTATTCAAATTTTGATTGTTTTGTTCACATAGTGCCCAATAATAAAAAGAAAAACATTAGGGTCGCGGTTTTATCCGACTTTCCCCTACTTATAGCCATCTTTATATACATTGAAATTTTGAAAAACATTTGGACATGGTTCTACTCTCTCTATTCCCTTCATTTTAGGGGGTCTCAAAGTTGATATAAAATTTTCTTAAATCTGATAATTTGTCTTTTTCCTACATAGTACTCATTATAATTAACATTTTGGAATTCTAGACTAGAACAAGATTAATACCTAAATATATTTATCTAATTACTATAAAACCTATCAGTAGGGGGCACTTAGAGAATTTGTCTTCAATTTGGAGATGTCTATTTTTTTTTTGAAGTAAAAGTATATGAAACATGTGAATGTTGTGAATAGAAAATATGTTTCCTAAATATTAGTGTTCTCTCTTGAGGAGTATCCAATGAGATTTTACTGCTAAAACTTCATGAACACCTTTATTTAGCGAACACTCAACTTTTCCAACATAAGCATACATTTTTACCTCGGAAAAACAAACACCTTCGAATAGAAAACAAATTCAGCGTTCCGGAAGTGCTCACTATTGAGAGGTTTTGCTGTATTGAGATTTTTTTTGTTTATTTAATTTTTAAACTTATTTTGCTATATAATTTTAAAATATTGAACAATATCAAAACAATACAATCAAAACAATATCTAAGCAAATTTAAAATATAAGCTTTACACAAATTGCATATCTAATTTGGGACCTCTAAAATGATAAAGAGAAGGGAAGGGACACTGCCTAGTTTTTTCATGTTACAATCAAATCCTTTTGCTGCAAAAAATCTAACTCTGCATCATGTTCGCTAAATGTCCGATATTCGGGAGTGTTCGTTATAGAGATTAATGAACATTAACATCTGTTTTTTAGGTGCGTTCGTAATTATCTAATACGTAGCACCTATAGTGGTCGTTCAGTCCGTCCGTCTGTCCGTCTGTCCGTCCGTCTGTCTGTCCGCATATAACAACGCAAAAACTACCCAACCGTTTGAAATTTAAAATACATCGTTTGAAATTTAAAATACATAATTATTACATAATTTTGTCGAGTCATTTCAAATTTTATGAAACTCGGATGCATAGATCAATTACAGGGGCAATCAAAAGTATTCCATTACATTACGTTCAACGGGGAAAAAAGTTTCAAATGCAATTTAATCGTTTGAAATTTAAAATACGCAATTATTACATAATTCTGTCGAGTTATTTCAAATTTTTTGATAATCGTGTGCATAGATCAATTACAGGGGCAATCAAAAGTATTCAATTACATTATAGTCAATGGGGAAAAAGTTTCATATATATTCTATACGTTTGAAATTTAAAATACATAATTATTACATAATTTTTTCGAGTTATTTCAAATTTTATGAAAATCTGATGCATAGATCAATTACAGGGACAATTAAAAGTATTCCATTACATTACGGTCAATGGGAAAAAATGTTTCAAATGCATTTTAATCGTGTTACACTCATGCGAACTTAATAAAATTTATAAGCAACTATAAAGTACATATTATAATATACATCTTACATAATTTGTGGTGCAAAGAACATTTGTTATTGATTTACAAGGCCACACAAAAGTATTCCATTACATAATGGTATAGGGAGAGCATTGTTTGATGAGCGTTTTAATTGTAATTCACTATTTACAATTTTATGAGATTGATATATGAAAGTAATATTTTTAAAACTTCGTTATCGTACGAACGCACCTAATTTGCTACGCTTCACTTGCAATTTCCAACTTGTTTTAATCCTAAACACATACAAATTTGTTTATTTTTACACCACAAAAGCATCTACCTCCGAATATAGATCAAATTCCACAATTCCGAAGTGTTCCGAAGTGTAGTTCCGAAGTGCGATTTTTAGTATTTTGTTAAATATATTTAATATTTTTATCTTGTCCCACTCTAAAAGTTCAAAACTAGTGCATTGTCAAAAAAGATTTAAGGTATCAGCGTTACGAAAATTGCATAGAAAATGCACCCGCTCCTCCCGAAAAAAAAAAAAAAAAAAAAAAAAAAAGTAAAAAAGTTAGATGAAGTATAATAGCTGTTAGAAATCAGCGTTCATTTCGTTGAAAGATAGGACATAATGTTGGTAGTACCTTTGAATAGCACATAAAGATTTTATTTACAGAGACAATCACACTTGAAAATCAGAGAATACAGTGACACATAAAAGAAAGGAACCTATATTTATAACAATTGAAAGGATTAAGGCCAAAAGGGCCCTTTAATAAGACATCCAATTGAAATTGATAATAATAGAACTAATCGGTTTCATTTAAAACAGTGACGTGATCAAACCGAAACCAATTGATCTAATTAAATGTAATGTGCGAGTGCATCATTCTTACAGTAGCATTAATAAATAGTACAACTCAACTACATAAAATGTGGCATACACTAGAGGTCTTTATATTGAAATATTAAAATCAACTTACTCTGTAAAAGATGTGAAATTACTTCAAAACAAGAATCGTGCTAAGATATGTACTTACTTAATTTCGAGGACTTCTATAAAAAAGTAATATAGGTTCCATATTATGTTATTTTTAAGAGACATAAAAATAAGCTTTAAAATGTATTAGCTCTAAATGCAGGCACATTTTTTCAGTGTCACCAACATGGACAGTTACTTTTATCCAAATTATTTTTCGAAGAAAAAAAAAGCATTATGCATGATAGATTTTAAAATGGATTACGGCTAAAAAAAATACTTAAAAAACTAATAATTTATGCATTTCGAAAAATCAATCAACTTTATGAGAAAGTTCTTCCAAGGAAAAGTCATACCACTGCATTGATTAATGAATTTTCTTTTGATAAAGATTACATATTTATCATAAATAAATTAAAGGCATTTGATATACAGGCAATAAAGTTTGTAAATCAAAGTACAGCATAAAAAATATTTGCGTTTTTGTTTGAAACCAAATTTTTATTTTCATTTATTATTATTTAGCAGTTATTAATTAGTTTACGATTTAAAGATTGTAGAAAATACTACCTTATTTATAATGTTTTACTTTGTACGAAATGTACATAGGATGTTTACCTCATTTGCTTCGAAAATAGTTAAATATTTTTCCTTAGAAAATGCAAGTATTAAAATGCATCATAACAATAAAATGATCTTGCAATTAATTAATAGCACGAAACCCTTCTTAGCTGAATTTTAACTAAATTGTTTGAGAAAGCAAAATAAAAAAATAAAAAATAGAATGGCATTTCAAACCCTTGAAATATTCTCAATCGTAATAGAAATTATATGCCTACTAATGACCGGACACATTCAATTTTGTACATTTTGCTACATATTTAAAAATTTTCTTGTCGGATTTTTCTGGAAATTCAGGATGGTCATTGTGCTTAAATGAGACGTCATTTCCCATAGTTTTGTTGCATTTAGGGTACATTTGGTTTTTTATTAAATAAATGTATATTTTATTCGGCAGTAAATTACTGAATACTGTATCTTTAGTTCAAAACTAACTTGTTTTGTATAAATTTTATAATTGTGGTAATATAATACTACAATAATCGACTTTCGCATTTAGGACATTTTTGTCGTATTTACGGCAGTTAAAACATAAAGGGGACGTTCATATTCCTAAATGCGATAATACAATTTATTCGTGACAATTAATCTGAAAAAGTTAATTTAATCTTAAAACGCTATGACAGAAAATTACCACATAAAGAATGTGAGTGGTCTGCGAAACCACTCGATTGAAGATAAATAAAAGGCGTGATTAACTCATAAAATACTCTTTTAGCATTAAACTGTGAGTACTATACTATTTCTAATAAACTTTCGAATTTTTCAAACATATCAAACAAAAGTACTAACAAGGAAGGTCTCCATACTGGGCATACTCAGATTAAAAAAATACTTATTAAACTGCTCATGTATGTAATAAAGGATCAGTGAAAATTAGCGGCGGAATTGCAGTAGAAAACGTGTAAAAAATAAAATATTTTCAAATATTTGGCGTGAAAAGACAAAAGTGTCACACGATTTGGCGAGCAGCACTTTTTCCGCTAAAAACAAATGATTTTAATGCAACTGAAAACTTTTGGATTTTTAGAATCCATGTAGATTGTATTTAATGAATTTAAATATAAACAATGAGAGAATTCAATATATTATATATACATATATATAATTGCATATCTATGTATTATTTGTTGCTGTAGTTATTTAATTTACCTCTGGAAAAAATAATTTCATGTATAAAAAATTCTTATTCAGTAAAATTATTTTCATACATTTAAGCGTATTCAAAAATAAAAGGCAGATGTTTCCATAGCAACAAAATCTAATTGACAATGTTCAACTGGATTTTCAGCATGAAACAATTTTAATTATTTTAAATTTGAATTTCGTTTTAAATCTCAAATTTCGATGGTTAAATTTGAATATAAATACATATAAATATCAATATAACGAAGTTATAATTAAAACAAACTAAAGCTGACAAAACCAAAGATATTTAATTCATCTAAACACGTTGAACATGAAACATTTTTCCTTTAAAATGCATTTGAGATTAAAAAAAAAAACATTTTTTGAAATTGCTTTTCATCGCCAACCGATGATAAATTGCCAAATAACGAATTTTTCATTATATTTTTACGGACAGGGTACTGAAGTTCCGCCGAAAACTTTTTTATAAACGTGTTTATCCTCATGAGAAGAACATTATATAATCTTTTCAGATTTTTTGAAGTATGCTCGTATAGAGACCTTCCTTGCCAGATTCTAAAAAAAAAAAAAAAAAAAAAAAAAAAACTTTATCGACAGTTAAAATGGAAATCACAAGCTAAGCTGTGATAATTTTAAAAGCAGCACTAACAGCACTTAAGGATTAGTTGCAATTATTCTTTTAAAGTAAAAATTACACTATGTGCAAATTACTCAAATGATAACAAAAATATTTATAATAAAAATGATGTTAAATTACTTTAATTTTTACTACTTTCAATTGTAAACGCAGTCTTAGTCAAAGAATACAAAAGTAACTTAATATTTAAAAAAATATATATTCCTTGTCATCTTTTAAGTAGTTTTCACATTCCCGCACCCCCTTTTTTTACATTCGACTGAGGTCGGCAGTAAAGAAAGAATGGGAGAGATTTCTTTCTTTTTTTGCACTTAAAATATTTTTTTAATTAATTTTTTTTATTATTACTATTTTTATTTACTTATTTATTTATTTATTTTTGACAGCTCGCCTCTTTATTAGCTACAGGACCCGCTCTAATGGGACAGCCCACGAAGCCAATTTTTCTAGGTGGGGTAAGGTAGAAAGGAGGGATCTTGTCTCCCTCTGCAACGCTCTCGTCTGCCTTGATTTTCGGCGCAAAATTGTCCCTTCAGCGGTACGACTTAGCTTTTCGACCATTCTCTGATCTTTTCATTTCCCTCAAAATTGACCCCTCTTTCAGCTAAGTTCAGTACCACCGTTTAGGCTCAAAAACACGCAGTCCCATTTCATCTGGTATTATGAGTACTAGGTGTGTGGCAACAAATCACACAGTTAACATAATGTGCAATAAACCACAAAGATTACCAACAAGCACTTAACGTAAATAGCCGACCCGGGTACTTGTCTTAGTGGTTCGAAACTTTGCCAGCTACAATTCCGTCATGTACACTAATGGCACCTGGTGCATGTAAAATCCGTTGTGGGTGCAAAATCCTCCAAGTTACCTGTGAATTATACCTTGCCAGGTGAAGGACTCGTCATCTGATCAGGGTTCGAAGTTACGAGACCAACTTGAGTAGCCATTTGCAGTTCAAACAACAGGATGTAACGTTAAGTAACAAGAAAAACAAAGTATGCTCAAACGAGAAACAAGTACTGCAGAAATAATGGTATGCAAAGCGAAGAAACTAGGTTTATTGCCGCTACGCGGCAATTAGGCGGTCCCCCGCCCCGATACCAGGTATCAACCCATTAAGCTGAGATAACTCGGCAGGTAGGGGCCTGGTCATCGGTTAGAAAGAAAGAAAAGCAGTTTTCACATAGTGTAATCTTAAGTTTATCTTTTAAAGATGAGTTTAACTTTCTATTTATATATTTCGTGATATTTTTTTAATTACTTAACCGTTAACTATTGTGACAGGATTTGTCTCATAATTATTGTGAGTGGTCTCTGAGACCGACTGATTAAAAGGGAATGAAAGGCTCTATTAACTCACGGGACATTTTGTTCTATACTAAACTTTAAGCACAACTATTATGATTAAACTTCACAAATTCAGAATTTCTAGCACTATTTCTAGAGCTCCAAATTCTCCACAGCTTAAAATTTGAGGAATTCGCGCATTAATTAAAAAAAAAAAATCTTAAAATTACATCATGTGTAAATTATCTAAAAAGATGACAAAAAATAATTAAAAAAGTGTTAAATTATACCTCAGTACTTTCTACTGTAAACACAGCCGTCGACAGAGAATATAAAAATAAAAATAAAATACAAATAAAGTTATCATTTCTATCTTTATTTTTATATTCTCTGTTGTTTACAGCTGTATTTACAGTTGAAAGTTCTAAGGAATAATTTAACACTTTTTTAAATATTTGTTGTCATCTTTTTAAGTAATTTACATGTAGTGTAATTTTAAAATTACACATAATGTTCCTAAGATAAGTGTTTGATCGTCTCGATGAAGATTGTGTTCTTTCCGAAGTAGTGGTTGGGATTGGAAGTATAGTGTCTAAATCAGCGGTTCCCGAACTATGGGTCGGGATCCACTGGTGGGCCGCTTCAGTTGTTTTGGTGCGTTGCAGTCAAGGGCAACAATCGAGATTTGTCATGAAAATATATCTTTTATTTCACCAGTTCAAAAAGATATGGCAATTTCAACAGAAAATAATATTTCAAGGGAAAATCATTAATTTCCTTCTAGTTTAATATAGGAACAGAATATCCAGAAATATTAAAATCAGTTTTGAGGTCATTGATGAAATTCAACACTTCGTGCTTATTATGAGAACAAGCTTTTTCTACTAAGCTGTTTTTGAAAAACAAGTAGGGGGAACTGGGGCACATTGATACTTGGGGCACATTGATACACCCCCTGTACAGCACACAGGGTCATTACGGGAAGTTTAAAAAAAGCTCCAAAAGGTAATACTAGTGAAATTAACTACATACAGAAAGTTTTGGAATGATTCAATAGTTTGATGAAATGGGATGGGTGATTAATTGTTTTTGTAGGTGAAAAGTAAATTTGAGTTGTACAATTGCAATGGTATTATACTACTGTTCCAGTATTTTCAACCGAAAAGTATACCCTCCCTGGCAAGTAACACTACTCTTTATCAGTTCCTCATTTTTTATTATTAGATAAATTATGAAGTGTTGAATTTGCGATTCATTTTATTCAAAATGGCTGTATAGGGCACATTGATACTGTCGTTGTCGGGGCACATTGATGCAACCTAAATTCTTTTCTAGTTCATTTTTTCATTACCTTTTTTTTTTTTTTTTCATACACTCTTTAATTCAACCATTTTTTGTCAAAAATTTCTACTATTAGTTTTTATTGAAGTGAAATAGCTCTAATTTCTTTATATTAGAACATTTTATAGTATTTTTGCAAACAGAAGACGTACAAACTTATACAATATCTAGTGCTAGTAGAATTAAAAAAAGTCCTTCCGGCAATGCCGGGAGGAAGAGGTAGCTTTCATATACTTATATATTTATTTATTTATTTTAAGGTAAGTTACATTGTTCAAAAACACTAAGCTCAAATTAGTGGAAATAATCTTATAAAATTAGTGATTTTATAAGATTGAATACTAGTTTTTCTCAAGACTGAATATTAATAGGAATTTTTAGAAATTAGTCATCTTTTATTCAACCTGGTTTTATTTTAAGCGATTTAGAGAGTCGCCAAACTCCACGATATCATAAAGTGTATGCCATTTTAAAGCAACATGATGGATCGTTCAGATCAGACCGTTTCAAAATGTCAGCCATAAGCAAAATTCAAAGTGCTATAACTCAGTCATTTTATAAGATATAGACAAAATAAAAAGTGTTCTGTAATCTTTGTTTAAAGTTCTAACACGAAAAATAAAAATATTTTTCAATTTTTAATTTTTTTCGCATTTAATTTTAAATTTTAAATTTTTTAAAAAATTTAAAATGGCCATAATTTTGAAACAAAATGGTGGATGATGCTGGCCAACGAACTCGGTCGAGACATTTGTATATACTATGTACATGCCAAGTTTCATTGAAATCGGTTGATAAATACACGTGTTATCACGTGACAAAAATCAGATCGTTTCAAAATGTCAGACATAAGAAAAATTCAAAGTGCTATAACTCAATCATTTTGTAAGATATAGACAAAATAAAAAGTGTTCTGGAATCGTAGTTTTATGTTCTAACACGTAAAAAAAAAATATTTTTCAAATTTTGATTTTTTTCGCATTTAATTTTAAATTTTTAAATTTTTAAAAAATTTAAAATGGCCACCATTTTGAAACAAAATGGCGGATGATGCTGGCCAACGAACTCGGTCGAGACATTTGTATGTACTATGTACATACCAAGTTTCATTGAAATTGGTTCATAAGTACGCGTGTTATCACGTGACAAAAATCAGAACTCATCGTTTCAAAATGCCAGCCATAAGAAAAATTCAAAGTGCTATAACTCAATCATTTTTTAAGATATAGACAAAATAAAAAGTGTTCTGGAATCTTTGTTTTAAGTTCTAACACGTAAAAGGAAAATATTTTTCAACTTTTAATTTTTTCGCATTTAATTTTAAATTTTAAATTTTTTTAAAAATTTAAAATGGCCGCCATTTTGAAACAAAATGGCGCATGATGCTGACCAACGAACTCGGTCGAGACATTTGTATGTACTATGTACATGCCAAGTTTCATTGAAATCGGTTCATAAGTACGCGTGTTATCACGTGACAAAAATCAGATCGTTTCAAAATGTCAGCCATAAGAAAAATTCAAAGTGCTATAACTCAATCATTTTTTAAGATATAGACAAAATAAAAAGTGTTCTGGAATCTTTGTTTTAAGTTCTAACACGTAAAAGGAAAATATTTTTCAACTTTTAATTTTTTCGCATTTAATTTTAAATTTTAAATTTTTTAAAAAATTTAAAATGGCCGCCATTTTGAAACAAAATGGCGGATGATGCTGGCCAACGAACTCGGTCGAGACATTTGTATGTACTATGTACATACCAAGTTTCATTCAAATCGGTTCATAAATACGTTAGTTATCGCATGACAAAAATCAGATATATATATATATATATATATGGTTATATATATATATATATATATATATGTCAACATTTGAACGGAGGGTGGTTTTGGGGTCTGGGGGTCATGATCAGTGAAAATATACCAAAATTTTCCGGAAGTGTTTTCCTCCGGACGGCTGCAATAGGTAGCTTTTTACTTTTTGTAATGAAAGCTACCTAAAAGAAATGGATGGCAGCCTGGCAAATCTGAAATTTATATCGATTCTCCAGAGAAAAAAGTTTTATCGACATGAGAAATGTTAAGCAAGAGAAATAAGCTGCAGAACAATACCAGATATATTACATTATAAACATAATTTTTAATATAATTATCATTAATCTTCTGTTCGTAAACCGATTTATAAGCAGAAAACCTGGTAATTCTTTCACCTTTCCTGAGAAAGAAGATAATTCTGGGGTTAAAGTGCCAGATATGACAAAGTTACCACAGCCAACAAACAGACAAGGAACAGCCAGAACATCAGATCCTTATACATTTAATTTTGATTGCTTTAATATCGCTTACAAATAAATTTTCTGCGATTTTAATGTCTATAAATGTATGTAAAATGGTTTGCTAACTATTTTTCTATGAAAAATATGCATTGGTGTTTTTTTGTCCCCATTTTTCCCAGATGTGTCAAGGTGTTCAATCCGCCCCGGTGATGGGGAACATTGATACAAATTACATTTTTTGATTTTTTTAAAATAACATGCAAAAAATATATAAAAGAACGATTGTTTATTTTTATAACACACTACACAGGTTTTGCTGACATCACATAGAAAAATAACTTGAAATTTTTTTTTGAAAAAAGCTGTATCAATGTCCCCCAGTTCCCCCTACTGAGAAACATTGCGTGTTAATGTATGTTCCCACATTGGTAAACACCAGTACCATAAATCTCAGTGATTATAAAGTTACGTTTTCATAATAATTAAACGTATTTTTAATTATCTTTCTAGTTTTGCATTGTTTTAATTACTATTCACTTACACATATTGAGATTACCGCTTGTTTTTTTTTTTTTGATAATTTATCTCCCGTACGAAAATTTGCGTTTTTCTTAGGATAGGATAGCCGAGCGTATAGAGATCGTACAAAAATTGCTATACTGATATACAAATTTATCTTGGGTGGGTCGCGAAATTTTTTTTAATGAAAGGTGGGTCGCGAAATTTTTTTTTTTTTCACTGAAAGGAGGGTTGCGTGCAAAGAAAGTTTGGGAACCGCTGGTATACCAAATAGTGCTAAAATTTTTATGCTATAAATGCAGAATGCAGAACGATAAATGGCGATCGCAGAGATATCTAATAATTCAAACGTAAATATTGTATGAGAATTCAACTGAGAGAACATTTGGGCCACTAGAGAGCTAAAAGATGTCACTGCAATCGATATTAGTCCTTAAGGCTCCTGTCCCTGCCAGCGAAGACATTCACGAGTTTATATCTTCAATAGAAGAAAGTATTGTAATCGAAATTTTTTTCGACTTCCAGTGTTGAATTCAGGGATTGGCCCGGGGGGACATCCCCCCCAGGAGCCATGAAATGTCACCCCCGGAAAATTTGCGATTTTGTGCTTTTCATGGTCAAAAATTGCAATTTCACCCCCGGAAATCTCTAATGTCCCTCCCGGAGTTACAAAAGTCCCTCCAAGAGAAAAGTGTCTGAATTCAACACTGCGTATGTCGCCATTCTACCATCAAAAAGTGTATGAAGATATGCATAGAATTGAACCAGATTTTTGTGAATGTTTTTGGCAGTGGCAATCAGATTGTCCTTCAATTTTGAAATATTCCACCGGAAGGGGGCGCTGCAATAGCTATTTTTGAGCCATTTTCAATATTGTACCGACTAAAATTGCATGAACTTATACATCAAATTGAACCAAATTTTTTGTGCAAGTGTATGGCTATAGCTAGTTGCTCCTCCCTGAATTTGAAAAACCATTGGAAAGAGGCGCTGCAATAGCGATTTTTGTGGCATTTTCAATATGGTACCACTTAAAAGTGTATGAAGTTATCCATAGAATTGAATCAATTTTTTTGTGTAAGTGTTTGGCTATGGCTTATTGGTTCTTCCTGAATTTGAAAAAAATCCATTGTAAGGGAGCACTATAATCATGATGTCTGTGCCATTTTCATTATTTTGCCATCAAAACGTGTATGAAATTATGCAAAGAATTGAACTAAAATGTTTGTGTATGATTATTTTGGGGTATGGAAAGTAGATCCTCCCTGAATTTGAAAAAAAAAAAATCTGTCTATCATTCTATTGTCCATCGGCTCGTGCAGAGACAGAAATTCGTTTTCACTCCGATTAATTGATTGAAGCAGAAATTTAAGATAAAAATCAATGTTGGTATGGTACTGAAATAAAATTATTAAAGCACTAACATGTGTAACTATTTTTTTAAATATTAAAATGTACGTATGAGATAGAAGAAAGTTTTGGGATTGGCATATCCAATTAGTTAAATAAATATATATATATATTGCATTGGATAGCCCAGGTCCGTCTCTACATCGCACCTTTTAATCCTTTTACACTTTTTCAATTTTAATTGCAGACTTTTTTTATAAAGTTACTTTCATTTTCAAAACCGGTTCCGAAAATGAAAATGTCATTCTAAAAATTATCTGCAATCAAAGTTGAAAAAATAAAAAAAAGGTTCGGTGTAGAAATTAACTTCGGCTATCCAATGCAAAAAAAAAAAAAAAAAAAAAAAAAAAAAAAAAAAAAATTAAAAAGTCGAAATGGAAACGAGATCTCCCCATCCCTCCCCATAGGATTAGATTTAGCTCGTGAGTGTCTTCGCCGGCAGGGACAGGAACCTTAAGTATCGTTCAGCATTTACACGGTACAGTTTTTTAGCTATTTTAAAATGTTACTATGTGACTAAGTATTTTTTCACACTGTATTTCTAGATATTATACTTGAAGTGTTGATAGAATTTTCAACATTTTTTTGTTGTTTAGCTAAGCAGCCATATTATAACTTGATAACGATTGTGTTGCAATCAGTGGTGATTCAAAGTGAAGATCTCAAGAAATTTGCTAAAAAGAGTGAGGAAATGGGGAAAACCGCCTTCCGCAGATAATTATGCATTTTTCCCGCGTCCTCCGACAAAATTAGCGTTCTTTCCGATCTTTTGGCAAAATTAACTTTTTTTATGATCCTCTTACGATATTTTAGCGACATTCGCGCCTTTTTCATGGTCCCTTGACGAAATTCAGGTTTTTTTCGCAATCCTCTGAAGAAATTCGCATTTTTCTGTGATCCTTTGAGAAAATTTATATATTTTTTGCAATTTCTTGAAAAAAAAATCGCGTTTCTCTCCGCAATGCATTGGTGAAATTTGAGCTTTTTCGGCGATCCTTTGGCCAAATTCATGTGTTTTTCTTTATGCTTCGAAGAAATTTGACTTTTTTGCGATTCTAATATAATTTCGCGTTTTATCGCATGGCTTTAAAGAAAGTGACGACTGACTGACAAAACTTGCGTTTTTGCGATCTTTTGACGAAATTTGCTGGGCGTTTTTCTACGATTCTTTGACGAAATTCGCATTTTTCCGTGATCAATTGACGATGTTAGCGATTTTTTTCCTGTGAATTATGAACGGAAATAATTTTTTTCGGTAACAATTTGTCGAAATTCACGATAACTTTATCTCCGGGTTCTAGACCTTCTTTAGTCACCCTTTTCTATGCCATTGCCAGAAACCATATAGAAAACAAAAATATGTATTTTAATATGTATATAGCATCTTTTGAAAGAAATTTCCACACCTAAAATCTATATTTGATTTCGATACCTGTTGCAATTAGAAGTATGTTTTTGTCATCGGTGACATTGGCTTCAGATAATGATGTCGGAGACATAAATTTTGAATCAATCGATACAATAAAACTCAGAACAATTTCAATATTTTAAATGCATCCCTCAGAATAATTTTTCAATAAGTAAATTTACAAGTTAATGTACACTATAAGGTTAAAGATGACCAGCCACTTGCGATTTTAGACATTTTGTTAAATATCTAGAAAAAAAACAAAAGGCATTATTCTGAAATTTTAGGTGTGTAAACAGAATAGCATAGGTCATATATTTCCGCAATTATTTTTCCGGACTGATGTCATTTAAAATTTTTGGAAATTTTATCAAAATCAACTTGATTGTAGTAATTGGTCTTTCTTTTTTGAATAATGAGAACCATTTTTCAACCCGCATGTCAATTTTTGTTTTATAAGATATACATGAGATTTTTATATAAAAGATTGTTTCAAGATTTTGCAATAGCTCTGTCTCAAAACTAATGCACGGATTTCATCAAACTTCAGATTCAGTTATAAGTTGACACAAGTTGTTACTAACTGTTTTTTTAAGCCATCTAACCAGTGGCGCTGCAATGCTGCATTTTTCAGGAAGTATTATCATGCATAAGATAGAAAAAAGTTTTGGGATAGCCATATCTGACTAGTTTTTAAATCTATCAGGAATCGAAAGCCGAATATTTTTAAAAATCAAATGTATTCTTTTCATGTATGTAGGAGAAATTTGGAGCAGTGTTTGGAATACATTTTATACGTTGATAACTTTCAATATTCAATAAATGAGTGAAACAAAAATATTGCTTATCATCTGTTTTGCATTAAATATTAATTCAACATGATGAACAAAATCTTAGCACCAGGGCCATTTTTCTTCCGAGTCCCTAGGCTTCAACCTACTCAGATTAATGAATTATCCGATTCTGGGGGAGTATGTTTTCGACGACTGTGTAATTTTCGTGCTAAAATATATAAATTAAACTGTAAAATTTCGTTGTTATACACGTAATTATTTTTTGCTTATCGAAATCCTGAGTGACTTTTTTTGGTTTTTAAGGGGACGAGGGACCTTTAAAATCATTTTTTAAATATTGGCAAATAGCCTAAACGTAACCTAATTGTAACATAACAGTAACCTAATTACAACCTAACTGTAACGTAATCATAACCTAATCTCATTTTAAATATAACTTAAATGTAACCTAACTCTAGTTGTAACTTACTCTAGCCATAAACGAACTGTGCCATGAAGATATCATTTTTCTTTTCAGATAAAATAATCCTTTTCAGGAAAAAAAAAATGCAATTAAGTCATTTTCATTTTGAAAAACGTAATATCACAATTATTTATTCTTTTAAATACATATACACCGATTAATTTGTGGGCACTTAATAATTTTTCTCCCATTTCATTACACTAAAAGTGTTTAAACTTCTCGTTTTGTGAATGAAATCAATTTGTTAAAACGTATCAACTGCGAATATTACAAACACGTAATATTAATAATAATTTTATATAATTTTGAAAAGTACCAGAATTGTGTTATAAATAATGCAAATTTACTCTCACGTTTGTCCCATATTTATCAGAAATGGCAATTTTATTGATTTTCTCTCTAAAACTCCTTCTTCTGATGCGATTTCCAATTCACCAGTAGCTCAAGAGCTCTGTAGAGATACTTGACTTAAGATATGACTGAAAATGGATAATATATCGTGATCCTGCTACTTGTTTGCACTAAAAGCTTATTCCTGTCCTTGTATCAGCACTCTATGAGATATGATCATGCCACTCTGTTGAAAGTATATCGATCTAAATGATCTTTGAAATGTACCCCAAGTTTTTTGTAAACGCCACTTTTTTTTATTATTTAATCGGTCGCATAGAATTTTATGAAAATACATATCACACGTATACTAAAAAATAACACGCTATAATAATAATAAATTTTATAAAAGGCAAAATATTGAAATGGATATTAAAATTAAGGCGTTTTCAGTTATTTTCACTTAATATTTTATAACATGCTTTATTTTTCTGCCTCAGATTTACATAGATAGTTTGTGATAACTTGGTTGTTAATATACCGGGTGATCCAAAAGTCAGGACGAACTTTAAAAATGAATAATTCGAAAACGAATCAAGATACAAAGATACGGTTTGCAACAAACGGGTGGAAAAGAAACCGGGTTTTATATGGCAACGAAAAAATATAGTTCTGTTGGCGACCAACGGCATCATTAGCAGCACTGAAAGATGCCATCCCCCAAAATGTGTCTGCCGTAATGCAAGAAATGCTATTAAATGCTGTGAATGGTGTGGTGCCTAGTCTCACAGCTGCATTTATGAATGATGGACAGTACATTGAACATTTACTGTAGTATTAATTAACTGTAATTATGCTGATTTGTTATTCAATTTTTTTTAATTTGTAAATCATCTTTTGATGCAATAAAACACTTTAGCGTCATTTGTTGGTCGCCAACAATTTTTTTTCGTTGGCGCATAAAACCCGGTTTCTTTTCCACCCGTTTGGTGCAAACCGTATCTTTGTATCTTGATTCGTTTACGAATTATTCATTTTTAAAATTCGTACTGACTTTTGGATCACCCGGCATATCTGTGTCTTATGCATGCATTTTTGTGTATATGGGGTAATTCAAAACAGATGTAATAATATTTTGAAACTGGAGATCATAGTAATATACTACTATTACACAAAAGGATTAAAATCCGATTTTAGATATTGTATAATTTTTACGAGGAATTTTGTATATTAAAACAAGTTGGAAATTGCACGTGAAGCGTAGCAAATGAGGTGTGTTCGTACTATAACGAAGTTTTAAAATATTCAGATCTTGCTGGTATAGTAGAGCGTACTTTGGATACAGTATACACTTTCTCAAAGTAATAGTCTCACTTCTTGCATTACAAGAGCTCTTCAAAAAAAAAAAAAAAAAAAAAAAAAAAAAAAAGTTGCCCCACGTCTGGTAAGGAAAATAAAAAAGTATCACGTTTGTTAGGAAAATATTAGCTCACATTTTAACAGTTTTTCTTAGTTCATCTTTTCTTTAAATTAATTTTACTATAGGAAACTAAATATAAGAGAATGAATAAACCTCATTATTTCAGCACCACTCAAGTTCGGCGCTCAGTAGATCTCATAGCGATACAGTGGTGATGGATACATCGGATGGATACAGTATCCATCCGATAACACTATCGGATGGATACTGTTACCATCCATCCGATGGTAACAGTGGTGATGTGTTACACTATACCCATTTACTCTACTAATGTGCTATAAAATTATGTTCCAATCGGATAGTCAAAATTTTCTCTTTTGAGAAAAGGTTTAAAAGTTATAAGCAAACATTATTATTACAAACTCTTATTTGAAGCCAGTTAAAAAAAATCTCTCTGTTTTACAAAAAGCTGGAAAAAAATAGGAGTGAAAATGCCAATCAACCTACGATTGAACGGGAAAAATATGGAAAACATGACTATTTTATTAAGAGCAAATGGAAAGACCACAAATAGATATCTGTATTTGAAATATTATAGATAGTTGTCTAAAATTTAATATACTAGCCGCCCTAGGCGACCAGTTTGGTCTCCTAAATGAGAAATTAGAAGATTCTGCTAGAGAAATAGACATAAATGCCATATGCGCAAGACAATGCCACGATTGCAAAATGACAATTATATGTGCCTCACATGTTTTATTTTTCGCGAACAGTTTATGTATTAATAAACTGTTTGTTTGCTTTTATTTTCTTTTAAAAAACTGAAAATCCACATTTAAAGTACCCTTATATGTCAGAGCACAAGTGCCTGTGTATCAGGGTCCTTTCTATGCCGAATGCACAAAGAAATTAAAGTGCATTGCTATGTGTATCGATACTGTCTTGAGATTCAGACTCAGTTATTGAGTTATATGCTGGAATGCTTTCAGTTTTCTTCTTACGGAATTCCTCGATATCAAAGTGGCAATATGCGGGGATATTTGATAGGTTAAGACGAGTCTAGAGAAAAGAAAAAGGCGAAATATTTTTTATGAGCTTACCATTAAATTGAAACAAATAAACTTCTTGCACTCGTATAATAGTACTCGTTCAGGCGACTATCGTCAAGTTTTGGAATAGAAAATTTTCACATTTTGTGTAGTTTGGAAAACCGTGTCAGTCAAATCGCAGTCTGAACATACACTGTTAAAAATCTAAAACTTTTACTGCATCGTCACTCCACCACTTTTATAAAAAACGATTATTTCACTGCATTCTGGAACATTCTCATTGGTCAAAATAGATATATTTTATAAAAACTATGGAGTGACGATGCAGCAAAAATTCCAAATTTTTAACAGTATAGAAGGTTTCTATTCTCATATGGAGACAGCTAAGTTCCTGTTATCAAATTCGAAAAGAATATACAAGCACCAGTGCTCATTTCCGATGTCGCTGGGCAAATTGCATCGGTAATTATGATACGATTATCGCATAAAGGAAGTCCTGAAGATGATACCCTCGGTTAATTTTGAAATGAGTTCATCACACAATAGTTATTAAAAAACTTGAGATATTAAACAAAAACATAATTTGCAGAACAAATTAAAAAAACTAAATTTATTTCTTACTCTTTTTAAGCCCGAGAAGGGACAGATATTAAGATAATTAATTTAGTTATTTCGACATTTAATATTAAATTTTGGTAACAAATAAGTTAAACCAAGTGAACATTGAAAAATAAAAATGAAATTCAAACAATATGATACTTAACCACCCTAAATCTTAGATACCGTTCAAATGAAATCGAAATACATCTTACTTTTTCTGAACATTTGCTTTTTAGATTGCCTATTCATTTTGTTTACACCTACCCTAAACATAATATAAAATCTGCAATGTAAATATTTGCAAGTTGAGTTTGGAAAAAAAGTCAGATTTATTTCGATTTCATTTGAACGGCATCTAAGATTTAGGGTGGTTAAGTATCATATTGTTTGAATTTCATTTTTATTTTTTAATGTTCACTTGGTTTAACTTATTTGTTACCAAAATTTAATATTAAATGTCGAAATAACAATCAATTATCTTAATATCTGTCCCTTCTCGGGCTTAAAAAGTGTAGGAAATAAATTTTGTCTTTTTAATTCGTTCTGCATATCATGTTTTTGTTTAATCAAATTTTCTTTTTACCTTTTTAGAATAGTGATTGATGTAGTTGTTGTAATTGCCATCGTCCATCGATATTTTTGGCTGAAAACATACTTAGTAAATTTTTTTTATAATAGCCTAGAATCTTTACAACAATTCAGATACTTTATCTTTTCTAGTTACAATAGTAATTTGATAATTTTTTAAGTCAATATAAAAATTGGAATTTTTTTTAACATATGATAAATTTTAAAAAGCTGCCAAAAATTTTGTGCACGCCGGTACATTGCAATTACATATAGATATTTAAAAAAACTATTTCAGCTGCAACTACACTGCTCAAAACAATTAAAGGATATTGCAGTTTTAGGTGGATTTTGTATCTGGGAAACTTTTTAGCCGATTGATACATGGTCGACAGACATAGTAGGTTATATGAGAATAAATTACACATGTTTGGCAGAAAAAAATGCATTTTATTGCGCATTTGTGTACAAAAGAAAAAAGAAACACAATTTGTGCATATGAGAAAAAAAGAATAAGAAAAGTCCTTCCGGCAATGCCGGGAGGAAGAGGTAGCTTTCATATACTTATAAATTTATTTATTTATTTTAAGGTAAGTTACATTGTTCAAAAATACTAAGCTCAAATTAGCGGAAATAATCTTATAAAATTAGTGATTTTATAAGATTGAAACTAGTTTTTCTCAAGACTGAATATTAATAGGAATTTTTAGAAAATAGTCATCTTTTATTCAACCTGGTTTTATTTTAAGCGATTTAGAGAGTCACCAAATTCCATGATATCATAAAGTGTATGCCATTTTAAAGCAACATTGTGGATCGTTCAGATCAGACCGTTTCAAAATGTCAGCCATAAGCAAAATTCAAAGTGCTATAACTCAGTCTTTTTTAAGATATAAACAAAATAAAAATGTTCTGGAATCGTTGTTTTAAGTTCTAACACGTAAAAGAAAAATATTTTTCAATTTTTAATTTTTTCGCATTTAATTTTAAATTTTAAATTTTTTTTTAAATTTAAAATGACCACCATTTTGAAACAAAATGGTGGATGATGCTGGCCAACGAACTCGGTTGAGACATTTGTATGTACTATGTACATCCCAAGTTTCATTGAAATCGGTTTATAAATACGCGTGTTATCACGTGACAAAAATCAGATCGTTTCAAAATGTCAGACATAAGAAAAATTCAAAGTGCTATAACTCAATCATTTTGTAAGATATAGACAAAATAAAAAGTGTTCTGGAATCGTTGTTTTAAGTTCTAACACGTAAAAGAAAAATATTTTTCAAATTTTGATTTTTTCGCATTTAACTTTAAATTTTAAAATTTTTTAAAATTTTAAAATGGCCACCATTTTGAAACAAAATGGCGGATGATGCTGGCCAACGAACTCGGTCGAGACATTTGTATGTACTATGTACATACCAAGTTTCATTGAAATCGGTTCATAAATACGCGTGTTATCACGTGACAAAAATCAGATCGTTTCAAAATGTCAGACATAAGAAAAATTCAAAGTGCTATAACTCAGTCATTTTTTAAGATATAGACAAAATAAAAAGTGTTCTGGAATCTTTGTTTTAAGTTCCAACACGTAAAAGGAAAATATTTTTCAACTTTTAATTTTTTCGCATTTAATTTTAAATTTTAAATTTTTTTAAAAATTTAAAATGGCCGCCATTTTGAAACAAAATGGAGGATGATGCTGACCAACGAACTCGGTTGAGACATTTGTATGTACTATGTACATACCAAGTTTCATTCAAATCGGTTCATAAATACGTTAGTTATCGCATGACAAAAATCAGATATATATATATATATATATATATATATATATATATATGTCAACATATAAACGGAGGGTGGTTTTGGGGTCTGGGGGTCACGATCGGTGAAAATATACCAAAATTTTCCGGAAGTGCTTTCCCCCGGACGGCTGCAATAGGTAGCTTTTTACTTTTTGTAATGAAAGCTACCTAAAAGGTGTTTTCTTCAAAGAAAATCATTTTCAGTAGGGGGTATGGTTTCCACGGGCGGCCAGCAACGTTCAACACCTTTGAGGCATGGACTCAATGAGGCTATTAATGACGAGTTGGGGTATTCTGCCCCACTCTTCCAGAAGAGCTCTTTCCAGTTCTTTGAGAGTTTGTGGGGGTTGTTGGCGGCCAGAAACTCGTCTTCCTAGAGCGTCCTAAACGTGCTCGATTGGATTCATGTCTGGAGAACACGCTGGCCATTCCATTCGAACGATTCCTTCTTCGAAAAGGAAATCCTCCACCAAGTTTGCACGATGTATCCTGCAGTTATCGTCCATTAAAATGAAGTTATCTCCGATTGCTGCAGCGTAAGGGACTACAATAGGTCGGAGGATCTCATCCCTATATCGGCGACCAGTCAGAGCTCCATCTCGAATGATGTAAAGGTCAGTGCGCCCTTCAATGGAGATGCCACCATACACCAACACTCCTCCACCGCCAAATCTGACACTTTCGTGCACGAACGCAGGATTATTCCTACTGCCACGGTCCCTCCAGATGAAAATACGCATATTATCCGGATGCACAGAAAAACGGGACTCGTCAGAAAACAGAATATTGCTCCATTCCTTTCTCCTCCAGTTGACATGCTCGGTTGCCCTCTCCCTGCGGTCACGACGATGCCTTGATGTTAATCTAACACATACCATCGGTCGGCGAGCATACAGACCTACAGCATGGAGCCGGTTTCGGACAGTCTGAATTGAAATCGTTGTGCCTGTAGCCGAGCGAATTTGTTGTTGGAGAAGAGTAGCGTTTATGTTTCCGTGTCTCCGAGCTGTTAACGCTAAATACCGATCTTCATTGGGCGTTGTTGCTCGTCTACGACCTTGCCCTGGTCTTCGACCTGCACATCCACTGTACAAAAAACGGTTCCAGATCCTGGAAATGACACTTTGTGACACTCCAATGGCTTGCGCTACTTCGGCTTAAGTTTGGCCCCCTTCTAACCTACCAACAATTCTTCAAGCTTCTGAATCTGTCAAATGACTTCGCTGAGACATCGTACTCATCGAAACAAAGCAATCACTGAATGCCGATCATCCTTGTCTTCATTCTCTTTTATCCAGTTGAAAGTCAAATTTCATTCGCTGCCGCTGAAGCGACGTTTTTGACGTCGAACTCAAAATTTGCATACTCCACAGTTTGAAAACCAGAAAAATTTGCATTTTTGATTATCTTCTTCTATTTTTGGCAAAAAAATTTCGTTTATATCTTTATTTTACATAAAACTTCAAATATCCTTTAATTGTTTTGAGCAGTGTATTTGTAACTCTTGAAATTAAGTTTTTTTCAGGTATTGATTTTATGTAATTTTGTACTACATGTGGCTATAAAATAAATATATCTGGTTTTAAGCATTATAAATCACGACATTAAAATCTCAGTAAAACTAGAGGGTGGCTGAAATTCACCCTGAAGTATAACATTCATACTTTCTTAGAAATAATGAAAGAATAGCAAACGATAATAAATGACAGATTAATTTTATGATAACACTGGTATCTATAGCTGTATGTAATTATATATATTTTAATACAAGAAAACTCTTGTTGAAAACAAATATATACACTTAATACAATAATGCTACGCAAATGTCAGTGTATGAAAATGAGAAAACACCTTTTTATTATGATTATTATGATGGAATGGCAATGACGTAAATTATACAATAAAATATGTGAAGATATATTTTTTCATAATACATAACCATTTTATCTCCAGTAAGACCAACTTTATTACTTTAATATAGGTATTTTCATAAATTGAATTTTGACCCGCTAGATTCGCAAAATCTTAAACTGTGCGACGTGGAAAAGGAACAAGACCAAACTTTAAATGTATCTTGCATCTCATGAAAATCGGGGGAGCGAATTAACATGTTATGACGCATAAGGAACAAAATACTTTCCTGCCCCCCCCCCCCTTCATAAAATTAATGGAATTTTTTCTGATAAATTGACGAATTTTTTTAATCTAATTATTAAAATTTAGATTTTTTTTTTAATTTTAGTATTTTGAAAATTGTAGATGGGGAATCAACGAGCTTTTTTTAGACTTGCAATATGAGAGAATTTTGTATTAATGCTTTGAAAAATAGAAAAGTGTTTTAAATGTAATTTTTATAAATTTCTTTTTTATTTAACACATTTCGTTACAATTTTAAATTGTCCCTATTCCTTAAATTTAAATGCTTTTAAGTTCTTAATTTTGTTCCCCTACCCAACGTACGTCCCTAAGCCATAGCCTAGGTCGGCCTTATGAATAATCCACGCCTGGTAATATTCGATAACATAATAGCCATCATAGTTAGCATATTTTGATTAATTAACCCTCATGATATGTTAATTTAATGGACGTACCTATGATGATGCAGCATGTGATAGCGACGTGTTTATGCAAGTTTTTTGCAACTCTAGTAATTTACTTTTATTTTGAAGCTCATTTTCATGAATTTAGAACCATTTACGATATATTTTCATAACTTCTGGCACTATTTTTTGCAGATACTGTTCTACTGGTAAACAAAACCAAAGTGTAGGCACTCCCAAAACTTACCACGGCTCTTTTCATCTTAATACTTCTTTTTTGCGAAATAAAATTTATTTGAACAAAACATTGTATTTTCTGACCCGAAAAACCTAATGTCACGTTAAATTTTGTGAAAGTTATTTTCTTGTTTGTAGCAAAACCTGCTAACTCCAAAGAGAAGCAAAGGCTGCCAAATCCAAGCTAAAAACATATCTCTCCTTTCATATGCTCCTGCCACCTTATTTCGGGTTTTCAAATATACTGTTTTAATGACTATAAAGAGTTTTGGTTCCTATCTAAGTTTGGCTAAGTGCGGTTAAAAAACGAAAAAAAAAATATTTCCCTCAAAATTTTATTTTTTGGAGATGGCCGTTTTTGCTAGACGACTCAATTCTCTTACAAAAGGCATCTCCAGCGTTCCTCAATACCTTTGCTTACTGCTCATAAATCTGAATTTGTAATGGAAAATTCGCTTTTTTCAAAAACCATGTGACCTAGGATAATCGAAATAGTTTTCCTGCAAGGTTTAAATTAATGTCTACTACCTCTAATTTTTTCATAATTTTAGTTTCAGTAGATTCAGAAACAGACTGAAGGAGTGGGGAATATAATTTGTTCTACGTTTTTGACAGTTTTTCTAAAAATATAATACCTAAAAATTAAATGAAATGTGTTTATGAGTTCAGAGTTACAAAAGCTTTCATATGATATAGTTCTTTAAAAAGTAAATTAACCCAGCTACATTTTCTCTAAATTTATTTGCGAATGCTTAAAAATCTGTAAATGTGGGTCAATCGTCTATAATTTCTTCCCAATTTAAACTTTACACGCTCCATAGTTTAAGAGTAAAATAGTTGTGACAAACACATGAGTGATCTTATAATGGTTCAGTTTTCACTTTTTATGTACGGAACCCTAAAGATGGTCGGAACTTCAACCAATGATCAATAAATTATGAGAGGTTCACTAAATCGGTGGACGAAAAATGGTTGAAATTTGCTTTATTTAATGACAAACTTGCGATTTAAATAGACAAAAATTACTATTTTGAATAGTGGTTTTCAAAAATCAATGTTAACAAACTTCGATTTCTTTTGGGCGACTTGCTTTTTAAAAATTAAAACTCCAAAAAGATATTTTAAAATAAATTTCCATTGCATCAGAAGATGTCGGAAAATGAAATGCTTTTTTTTTCACATAATCAAAAGAATTATTGGATACACCAGAAATTACTATTAAGAAATTATCGTACTCTAAAACGAGGACCGCTATGCACTTCAATTTCTTTGTCAAAGCTTGTTTAAATAAGACAATTACGCTTTTAGAAAAAGAAATTTGACATTAAACATTTTATATTTAATTTCGATAACATTTCTCCAGATACTCGGTTCCAATCTCCGGCACACAAGAGACATTGCATTTAAAATAATTATTTTTTTTAAATTTATTTCATTATTCGCATTTTTGATAATTACAAAATCGTTACTTTATACGTAGTTTCTTATAGTATGCCTTTCATTTCCATGCAACATCTATATTCGATTGTATGTTAATCCATTGTGTAAAACTCGTATTGAAAAATTAAAACCCGCAATTATGCCTACAAAAATCTAACGTTGCCTATAAGGTCAATTACGTTCAAAGATAGTAAAATTGTTCGTGAGACGATGTATAGTTTCCTTCTTTACTGATCTCGAAATTCAATATCCAACCAATTTTTAATACAGATTTTATAAATTAGTCATTAGGTGTATTCGTAGTTATGCAAATACATAGCACCTATAGTCGTCATTCAGTCCGTCCGTCCGCATATAACAGCAAAAAATACCCTGCCGAATAGTTCGAAGTTTAAAATATACAAATTCAAAATATTTTGTCAAGTCATTTCAACTTCTATGAAAATCTGATTTATAGTTTGATTACAGGGACAATCGAATAGCCGTTACATTATGGTTAATGGGGGAAACATTTCAAGCTCATTTTTAATGTTACACTATTTTGAACATAAAATTAATCTGCATCTATGAAGGACATACTAAAATATACATTCTGTACAATCTGGTGTAAAGAATATTTTATTAATTTACAGGGCTAGACTAAAATATGGCGCGACTGAGTTTTAACCCCCTTCTTGGCACGTTCCCAAAATATCGCCACGTTGGCGTGCTTTTGCGTTTTGTCTCCCGGAGCGGAATTTAAGTCCAGGAGACACTACGCAATACAAAGCTTTTAGAAGAAAAAAAATTCTTTCTCATGGGGACTCCGCCCCCCTCCCCCCCGGCTATAAATTTAATTAAAACATGTATAACATCAAAACATGCAAAACAATTCCGTTCAGAAACAAAGAAATTGTACACATACCTTCTTTTAAAAACAAAACCAGCCTTTTTTTAAATAATAAAGAAATTAATAGATTTTCTAAAGAAATATACTAAGCTTTGAAGTCAAATAATGTTTTTCTTTTATATTTAATATGAAACTAAATAACATTAAGATTCAAAACATCTAAAATACTAAAGCAAGGCCTAAAATACTTTTAACTACAAAGCACGGTCTCTACATTAAAAAAAACAATAGAAATGTAGAAAATGCTTCCTTTTAAATACAAAACAAAGGTTTCTAATTAAAAAAAAATCGTATATTCCCCCCAAAAACTTTACTCACTCGATGTTACTCTTCGAAATCCAACGGCCTCTGAGACACAAGAAATTTAATTAATTTCAAGGCGCGAGACTTCAAAACTTTTAAATGTTTCTCCTCTCTCGTCCAATAAGAAAACTAGAAAAGAAAGAACGAACGGAGCATGCGCAAGCCGAGATGCGAAATCTTTCCGAATCTCCGAGGGTTCTCAAGAAGAGCAGCACCTAAATGGAAAAGAAAGCAAGGCATGGCGCAGTCATCGCGCGTCCAAAAAAAACCGCAGCCAAGAAGTGGGTTAAAACTCAGTTTACCCAAACTGTCTGATAAAATTAATATACGTTGCTGAGATTTACTAGAAGTTATTTCCTGTACAATAGAAAGCAGATATTTACAAGGACACATAAAAGATTTCGGCTTATACTATTACACAAAAAACTGAAGATAGATTGTCTATTTATTAGTTTCATTTTCTTTTGCTTTTGAAAGAGGAAGGGGCGATTCGAATCGGAATTCTACTGCCACATTATCAGTTTAAAAATTTTACTTTATGGTATTATATCAGTCTATTCAAAGCATATACATAATGATTTTTGAAATTTAAATAAGCCATCATTGCAAGTTTGTAAGAATTGAAATCTAAAAATTTGCGAAGTTGTTTAATGCAATATTTTGTATTAACAATGCATAAAAATGTTGTAAACCGTTTAGTAAAATATTGCATAACATTATTGCATTTTAGAAAACGTTATATCTATTTAAATTACAATTGAAAGTAAATGAGCTTGTAGCTCTTTATGTACTTAACCTATGTTTTATGGAAATTTAAATATAAAATCAAATGCTGCATGACTAAAAGTCTTACTTCAGAAAAATTCCATAGTGGAGCCGACATTATTTCTCGTGAAATTAACTGAAAGGAACAGAATCTCAGAACGATTACTGGGGCACTTATGAAATGTTCTTTATCTGTCTTAACTAGTTTGTTTACGAGTTCCCCCACATGGTCACTAAAGTTAAATTGACAAGTCATTAACACTTCAATTTTGAGAATTTTATCAAAAATATTAGTATTCATAATGTATGTTAAAACATAAAAATTCAAATAAATTAATGGTTATTAGGTAAGGAAGTTGGAACCACGATTTTACTTTTGACATCTATAAAGTGTTTTTACTACTGAGGAAAAACTTCCAGAGCTTCAAAAACTTATTTATCGTGTCTACAAGTGCAATTTTTTTTTCAAATAATAAAACTTAACTAGTGAAAATTCATGACATTTACACCTCGTTCATATGTGCTTTGGTCTTCTTTATATGCTTTCTTTCAACAAATTCATTTTAAGAGCAATAAGAATCTTGCTAAGCCAAAAAATTTTGAATAAATAAAAAAGACCAAACTCAAAATTTATTTAATTTTAATGGATACATGACGAAGAAATAAATTTAAGGAAGGTCTAGAACTGAAAAATTTAATCACTTTTAAAAATTCTGGTGGTTGTAAAATACATTTAGCATACATGAAAAAAAAAATACAAAGATTAAATAAAACTATAAAATTTTCTTTATTGATAAAATATGGATTATAAATCAATTAGAACGATTAAAATATTAATTATAATAAATTTAAAAATCGTCTAGTTTAATATCTATGACGGTCGTATGACGGCTTGCTACTATGTCTTCCACCACCGCCGCCCCCTCGTCCACCACGAAAACTGCCACCTCGTCCACTACCTCTAAATGAAGCAGATTTAGTGAACCATCGAAGAGACTCTTTTGCAGCAGCTTCCGGAAAACTTATCAAACGAATAGTTGATCCCTTTACGTAGACGTTTCTCATAACGACAGTTTTCCCACCAATCAATGTTGCGTTGACTTTATTCAAGCTGACTGACATATTTTCTTGAGCAATAATCAGTTCGCCTTCGAAAACATCTCCGAAAATAGTTTCAACAGTAATCCTTCGATTTAAGAAATCGTTCAATAGCTTCAACGGAACGCCTAAATTCATCGCCATGGTGTGTATGTATCAAATCGAACGAAAATTTAATATACTATTTAAAAAAAAATGCAGATAAAAGCAACTACTAACTAAACGTGCTCTGTAAAGAAAGAAAATAATAAATTCGTAAATTATTAAGATAGTGTTGCCAAACAGAAAATTATAAACACTCAGTGTTTTTTTAAAAGACGATGGCGGTGTTCAAAAGACACTTTTTTAGTGCGAGCGCGCTCAGAAGATTCTGCTTGGAGTAGGTGCTATCGAAGAAGAGAATTTTAAAGTTATTCAATTATTGCATTATTTTTATGGTTCAGAATTGGTAAATACAAATACTATATCCCTTTATCCTTTCAAAACATGATTCTCGTAACGGAAATACATACCTATGACCTCTCAAATAAAATTTAAAATATTCCAGAAAGTATCACGTGACCTATTTCATTTAATTAAGCCCGATCAGCATTTAAAATATGACAACCAACCATACTCAAAGCTGACGCGCGCGACGCAAATAAAACTGATGGGCGATTTGATCACGTGATTGTGCGTTTTGTGCTTATCTGTTATTGGTTGCACTTTGTTTGGTAGTCAAAGTTGGTAGGTTGACTGATACAATTTAACAATTGGTGATTTAAAATTTTTAATAATTTTATTTTTATTTATTTAAAAATCATTTATCAGTTGCTTTATACTTTTCGTATTAAATTGAATGCTATTGATAAACCAAGGTTGAGATATCCACACGGGGGACTAGCTAAGGGGGGGACAGGGGGGAGCCTCCCCCCAAAAAAAACATTCACAAATGTTGTTACACTTTGCAAATTTAAAACATTTATGTCAAATTTAATTAAAATTTTAATAAAAACTGCAATACATTTTCTATTTTTGATAGAATTTGCAAAAGTTACAACTCTAATTGGGAACATTATTATTTTTTTTACAAATAAGAACTGTATTACATTTTCAAAGTGCGTTAACTTGGCAAAATTATAAAACGAGTTGGCGAATATAAAAATTTGGCTTGACAATTTAAGGTTTTCTCCCCCACCAATAAAAAGTCTTAGCGATGGCCCTGTATCCACATATTACAAGATTGATTTGTAATTTACAATACTGGATTGATTTCAATGGAATTTGCATTGTTAGTTAGATAATTTTTCAGAAGAAGTTTTAGTATGTGTATATTTCTTATTTAATGATTGTATATTTTAATACCGTGTGGATAACAGGCCAAAATATGTCATAAAATATGAGAAACAAACGACATCCGAAATTATGTTAGTATAAGCAAAACACTTATTTATACTTTCAGTAGCAAAATTATAAACAAGCTAATCATACTTTATTCATTACAAAACTAGAAGGCAAACTCCAAATATTTCACCTTTTTAAAATATATGTATGCAGATATTCTTAAAAAAAAAAAATGTATATCTTTTACATTTTGCTTTTATAATATTTTCCATTTTGATTTTAACACCGTAAAATATCCACGCATGCATTATATTTGCATCCTAATCTCAATAAAAACTTACTTCTAAAATTTTCAAAAAAAAAAAAAAAAAAAAAAAAAAAGAAGAAGAAGAAGAAGAAGAAGAAAAACATTAATAATTATTTTATGCGTATCCGGATATTTTCGCAGAAAACTTTTTTTTTCATTTGCTTAATATATATATAAATCACTTTGGAACGATATTTAGAATATTAAAAGGATAATTAGAATATTAAAACTTTCTCCGCAAAAATCTCATTTTCTCGTATTTAAATAAGTATTTCATTATTATAATAGAAATACATGTGCTTCTGTATTATTAATATAAAATTTATCTTTAATAAAAATGTCTTATTTATTAATAAAAAGCAACTAAAAAAAAAAAAAAAACACAAACCAACTTTTGGCCCGTGCAGGTCTCGAACCCGTATCGTCTGGGTACAAGCTCAGCACTCTGCCCATTCGGCCAGCGAGCTCACATTCATTTGTAACAGATTATCTTTATAATTGGCACCACAAGTAATTACATCCGTGATCTGTTCTCCATCTGTTATTGAGCGCACAGTTGCACTACCGGTGGCACAGTAGCGAGTACTGAACGCACATCCCGTCCACTATAGGTACCCACTCCATGTCCGTGGCTCCTGAGCGCGCGCGTCCAGCGCTCGTAACAGCTGAACACGGCCATTCAGATAGATTTTTTTCTGTTAGTTAGATTATATTTTTACCAATCATTCACTGTTAAAAATCTGTACCATTTGCTGCTGCATCACTCCACTGCTTTTACAGAATATCTCCATTCTGACCAAAAAGAATGTATAACACAGTGAAGTAACCGTTTTCTATGGGCGTGTTCAGCACAACTTACCGATCACTTACCGGTTACTTACCGATTGTAGACTAGTACGAAATGAAAATCAAAGCGAATGTGACGTCAGCTACAATTCAACAGGATAGTTTTCATTGGTGCCACAATTCGCTTTCGTATTGCCCTACAATCGGTCGGTAACATTGGTTACTTTGGTAAGTTGCGCTGAACAAGCCGTATAAAAGCGGTTGAGTGACGCTGCAACAAATGGTACAGAATTTTAACAGTGTTGATTGCCTGCATTTTTGCGAAATATTCGCTCTGATTGGTGAATCTCGTTACACTAATAGCGACAAATTTATTTGGATCTGGACCAGGGCAGCACTACTCTGTTAAAATTTTGAAACTTTTGCTGCATCGTCACTCCACCGCTTTTATAGAATATCTCTATTTTGACCAATGAGAATGCTCCTTAATGCAGTGAAGTCATCGTTTTCTATAAAAGCCGGAAAGTGATGATGCAGCAAAAGTTTCAAAATTTTAACAGTGTACTATAATCGTAAAAATCTGCAATATTTGTTCCCTCCACGGCTTTTATAGAATATCCTTATTCTGACCAATGAGAATGTCATAATATAGTCAAACAATCGTTTTCTATAAAGGCGTTGGAGTGATTATGCAGCAAAAGTTGCAGATTTCTAGCAGTGTACACTATTAAAATTTTGAAACTTTTGCTGCCTCGTCACTTCATCGTTTTTATAGAATATCTCTCTTTTGACCCATGAGAATGCTCCATAATAGTCTGAAGTAATCGTTTTCTATAAAAGCGGTGGAGTGACGATGCAGCAAAAGAGTCAAATTTTTTGCAGTGTATTGCACAATCACGCATATTAGCAACCTTTACATTGATACGGACATAGGAAAGAATTCTGTGCTGTAATTGGCTGATCTGTTTTGTTGTTTCTTTAACGGGAATTTAAAAGGCGTTGGGCCGATCCAGTGGCGTGGTTGGTTGGTTGGTAAAAGGCGTTGTCTTTTGCCCTTTTAACCGGAAATGAAACGACGTTTGTTTTGTTGATACTTGCTGTTGAAAAGTTGTTCGTCAGATAGGTGTGATAGATTAAAACTACGTCATAGAAATAATTTAACAATATTTCTTATTTTTTATTATTTAAAATTTTAAAATTTTCATAGTTACATAGACATGTTACAATGTATTTATAATTCTAATGTTTAAGTAATGCATTACTTCATGCCAGAAACAATTTCATGCGAAAATTAGAAACAAAAGACATTTCTATTTTTTATCATAAGTTTATAACTCACAGATATAACTGTCTAAAAAATATTTATTAAGTATAATTTTACACACATGAGCAATATTACACGAATCACAAAATATTATAGTCATATAAAAAAGTACAGTTAAAACTACTTTACCTTAGAAGTAAACTTAATATTTTTTGAAGATAGCTGAATAAATGTATTTATGATTAAAATGTTTACTTCCGTTTAAAATTAAATATTGTAATCACTGAACTAGCAAGCTTGTACCTGGAAACTGAAATAAACATTGCACTTAGCAGCATTTTACTGGATTTTTTTTTACATAGTATCAAATTATTTATATTATTTATTTATATTATTATTACTTAGTTTTGTAAAACAATAATTCCACATTGCTGCAAGCTACGTTGTAAAATTTTAAATATTCATGTAACTAACGAAGGATTTCGGGAGATCATTCAATTTTGAGTCGGAGATATTACGATTTTTTTATCGGGCGATATTATGACGAATAAAAATGAATAATCGTCCAAAAATTGACGTTTTTCTTCTTTGAAATTTCACATTTGTATAAATAAATATTTTGTGATTAGAAGTCTATGGTATTGGGCATCATAAAGCCATGTTGGTTTGTTATTCTATCTCCCCTACACTATGGTGAATAACGTGCTCATGACTCCTGACATTGGTCCATAACATTAGCCAATCACAGAGCAGGATTTTTTCCCATGTCCGTTCCATGTAAAGGTTGCTTATATGCTCACCGCAATACTTAAACACTATGGATATGCATAATATAGAATTTGAAATTGAAATGTGTGTAAATTATTTATGAAATGCATTGCAATTTCAAAATAAAATTTAAACGTACATTTAAACATTTTAAAATCACGGTAATGCTGTATTACGAAATTGTGGGTACTGCATGATTATCCGGTCAACCAATTTATATAAACTATGTAAATCGCTAAACTACTTCAAAATTGCACAAACTGGCATATATTTTGTTATAAAAACGGAAAACAAATAAATTAGTAAAAGATTAATACAAATACAAAGAAAACATCGAATTAAAAATCCCTTGCTGACGTAACAAACACATGTAACGTATTAGCAGTGATGTAAACCTGACTTTTACAGTCGGCAACAAAATTCTTCAAGCACCTCAAACCCTCTGTTTTTTTTCCAAAACCAAAAAAAGAAGTAAAAATTAAATAGGTAATCGATCGGTTCGAGGTTAACTGTACGAAGGAGCATGCATAAAATAAAATTGTAACACGTAAAATCAATCATGAGTTTTTTTAAAGTAATATATTGGGTTAAGAAAGAAAAACCAATCATGAATAATTAACGGTTAAAGAAACGAGTATATAAGTAAATAAAACATTGTCGGAGGAAATTCAGTTTCTTTTATATTTCTGCTTGAAAAAAAATGACAAGTACAAATTTTGAAATTAACCAATATTGGTATATAAGGTGTTGCAAAAAAATGGGCCAGAGGCGGGAGAGGACCACCTCTGATCCATCTTTTCACTTTCACCTTTAATAATTTTTCTCTTCAAACGAGAAAACATGAGATGAAAAAAAGTCCATTGTATTTGTATAAAATTTCTTTTTAAAAAATGACAAGTTAAAGTTTTAAAATTAACCAATATTGGTGCATAACTTGTCGCAAAATGGGTCAGAGGCGGTTGGGGACCGGCTCTGACCCATTTTTTCACTTTCACCTTTAATAATTTTTCTCCTCAAACGAGAAAACATTAGGTGAAAATTAAAGTTCTTTTATTTCGCTCACAGTCCAGTCAAACTCAATTCGTATTTTCTTTTGAAATCCAAAAATTTACTGCCTTTCTTTTCCAAAACATATTTGTAATCCTCGACATCAGGTGATAATATTACTATAGAGCAAGCTAAAAACCAATATTTCGAGTCGAGAAACTGGTTAAAGCACTAGAACTCAGAGAGCTTCGTGTTTTTCATTTATTGAAATGAGCAGCAGACGAGTCTTTTGTTTCAGGAATGTCACTTTAAATCATCATTTTGAAGTTTTTGAAGATGAAGGTATGCTTTTTTGGAATGGTAGATAACTCGGAAGAGGTTATATTGTATTTTCAAAAAGTTTTGCTAGATACAGATTTTTTTTTTTCTTTCTCATTCTTCGAGTCTTCGAATCGCACGTAGCTCTATTATTGTTTCAGTTTCTATTAATACTTGTTCTTTAATCACTGTTGCATAGGCCTGAATACCATTCACTGCGAGGAATCTCTCCTTCTTCGAAGATGACGAAGATTAGAAACAGCCAGATGTTGCAGGTGGCAAAATAATGTACCGTTAGTGTGCATCAGTTGTACTAAACTAAAGCAACTGATAGACACAAATGGTATAATGTTTTGCCAAGTAGCTCTTACTCTCATACCGAAGTTCTTCAATGGTGATACACAACTCTTTCTTCAATAAATAGGATTCACACAGGATTTACAAATCGAACATAATTCAGTTTTAATCATATTCCGATCGGATGGAAAATATAATAATGAAGAATAAAACTATCAAGTGCTTATGATATGTGGTGCATGTATTTCTCTTGAAATGTAAATATGTATATATTTAAAATTACGTATTGAAGTAATCGTTCCATTTATTCAATTCTTTTTGGATATTCAATCAAATAATAACTATTTATTAAGATATACTTTAGATAACTTATAATGTTTTCTTAAAACTCTTCTTAAATCTTCCATTGCCTTCAATTTAAAAAACTTTGTTTATTCGCTATAATTTGTAGCAGAGTCGTTAAATGAGTATAATTTGCCAAATCAAAAAATTTTCAGATATTATTATACAGACAGTAGAGAAATAAACTGTTAGTTTAATTTTATGTAATTCATCTTTTATTTTGCTTGTATTCCTAAATTTTTATCTATTTCATAGTTCCACTGCCAAATATTTAGTTTAAAAAAATAAAAATGTCAATGTTTTAGTGGTATTTTTAATTTCCTTAAAAATCTAAAACATCAATTATGTAATAAAATATGCGTCGTACATATGAATATTTTATAGGCTGTGGTGATAGAAGTAAAACGTCTGAACTGGGATTTAAAAACAATTTTAAACATAAGGAAACACGCATAGAAATTTGGTTTCGAAAAAAATAATGCCACTGTAAGTGTATTTATTTTTCAAAATTTTTAAATCCATGAATTATAAATTTATCTGGTGTGTATAATGATTAGGTATGAAAATCATATGTTTTTTGTTTTCTATCAAGCAAATAAAAATATTAGTCAGTTAAAATTTCATGCGAAAAAAAAAAAAAAAAAAAACCTCAATAATAATAATTTTATAACCTCCACGTTTAGTAGCAACTTCTAATGTGCGTAAAAGGAGAATTTAAAGATTATTCTTAAAGATTAGGTCTAATATACTGTGTAACAACGAATTATTTTTTTCAAAAATTCTCCTCAGCACGATATATTTTTAAAGATGTATGCTTAAGGTATTGTCGAAATTATTCAAGTTCCGTTATCTTGTGGAACTTCAGTTGAAAGGAAGAGGAAAATTTAGATAAGTATGACGATGTGAAGATAATTATAAAGTAGACGTTAGTAGTTGAAAAGTTATGAAAGATCGCTCCGTGACTTGAATTTAGAAGATTCACAAATATTGAAATTGCTCCACATTGCGGGAAATTCTGTGAAATATTCATTATAAATTCCTACATTTAATCATGAATATGATTTCAAAATTATAAAAATTGCATTTAATAATAATCATAATGAAAATAAATCTAAATAAAAATTTTCCTTATCCTTTCATTTCTTTTCTATTTTTTTTAAAAGTGGCATATCAATTAATTAAAAAGCTTATACGAAACTTATATTAATTTTATAAGTGATTTTAAAGGAATCGGGATAAAAAAAATTCTTTCTTGGTAAATTTGTAGCTTTTAATTTTTATTTTAAAGATCAAATACTAGATTGTTAAACTCTTTTTAACACTTTGAAACACAATTGAAAAATATATTATCATCTAACTGTAAAATGCATGCTGGCACTAATAATTTATCTGTTTGGCTTAGGTACGGTATATGTGTCTTTCTGCTATGCCATTAATGTTAGTAAATATCATTGGATTACTGCTAAATTTATGTTAGTAAATTATACTACTGCACGTTATGTATTCAATATGATCTTCGAAACGTATCTAGCTATTTTACCGAGACAAACTGAAAACTAGACCACATTATATTCTATGTACGATAACTGTTTGACGTATGTTTTATTGATGTAAATCTATTTGAAACAAAAAATTATTGAGATTTCCCTGATTTTATACATAGTAAAAATATATATATATATATATATATATATGTGACGATTTAAGGAGAAACTCGAATTATTTCCACTGGTTAAAAAAAAAAAAAAAAAAAAACACAGTCATGGCAAGCGAGGGAAAAAACAAAATAAATAAATAAATGTAGAAGATCCAATAATTAGTCATTGGCTGCTGTAAGTTCATTTATTTTATTCGTAATAATGAGAACGGGAAAAGCTCCTTTTGCAAAAATTCCATCATTATTTCCGCGAGCCGTCCTCATCCAAGAAGCAACCCAAGAATCTTCTTTTTTTCATCTCGAGACTTCCACCTTTTTTAAAACTAAAAAGAAAGTTCTGGAACATTCTGTAACCTCAAACCATCATTCTTTTATGTAAACAGAATTCTTGTCCAGTTACGAGATTATTTTCCACAAACGATAAATTTATTTAAAAAAAATATTATTTAACCAATTTATAATTGAATCGGGATTTTTTAGGCAGACGACTTTTATAAATGATTAATTTTAAGAGAAAAAGAAAAGAAATGAATTTATTAATATGCACACTATCGAAGGTTGACGGCGGAAAAATAAATAAATAGATAAAATAAAATAATGATATTTTTTGAAAGGTATGGTTTTGGAATAAATTTAATAAGACTTTCTTAAAAAGGGTTGATAAAAACATAGAAGAAATCAGTTTTATTTGGAATATTAAGATATAACGTTTTAATTAAGAATATTTTTAATTTAGAGCCATCTTTTTAAATTTACGCATACTGGAATAATGTTTTTTAAGGCAAATTAAGAATTTATATCGTCTGCATACAGATTAACAGATTAGATCTAGAAACAAGATTTTAATTTAATAATTTGAAGTAAGTACGGAAAATTAAGATAGTATAAAGGTTAGTTTTGGCGAAAAATTTTTAAATTTGTAATATTATCCCCCCTCCCCGAAAATTTGTATGAAATTGATAGTTAAATAAAACTACAAGTTCAGACAACAGAAATATAATAATTTAGAAAAGTTAAATTTTGGAATAAAACTGTCAAACTCCGGAAGCCAAGAGATGGAAGAAAAGAAAATTAACGCAATATAAAAATATTAGCGATTAAAATAATATATTTAAGAGAAAATTAATCTGAATTAAATTTAGGTAGGAGCATTTCCCTGAAAGAAATACAATAATGTTACAATATCACTTACCATTTGTAAGTGCATAGGAGATAATACATACAATAACAGTAAATAAGTTATGAATATTAATAAGCAAAAGACATTAAAGATATAATAAAAACAATAAGATATCTCTTTCATGGGAGTTTATAGAATTTCCGTGACTTAATTAGTAGTAATTTCAGTTCAGAAATTAAATTTGTTTGTATAGTCCTTGTAGTAAACATAGTCTTTAAAGGCTACAATAAACGTTCTTCTGAAACTTAGTTGACTACATAGTCATTCAAATCAAAAGTCTCTAATAGTTTTAAAAATGCAATTCTTCAATGTAGTTCATTATCAATAGTTAATTTAAAGAAGAATTTCCGGAAAGTTTACTAAATACTGTTCTTCAAATAAAACATCTTCAATCCAGTTTACTAGTGAACTACATAATTTTTCCATTTTGGTTTAATGTTGTGTTTAGTTTTTTGTTGGATTCCACATTTTTTAATAATATGTCAAATTTCTAATAATAAATAGTATCACTTCAAAACATTTATAATAAATAATATAGAAAAATTTAAATAATAACAATAACAACAATAATAAATAATAGTATAATAAGACTCCATATCCTAATATTTTTCAATAAGAGTATAATTAATACTAAACTTCATTATAGAAATCATAATGATAATAATAATAAAACAAGAGTATAATCAAAAGAAAATATCACAGTTTGTTTATTATTGATAGGGAAAATATTGGTTGAGGATAAAAATAATTACATAGCCATGGCTGCCAACTACTACGCCTATTTAAAGTCCAATAAACATGTTAAAAACAGAAATTTTTGTAAGTGATTAGCAATAGTTGCTGTAATGCATAACATTTAATATATTTGGCATATATTTTACTAAAACATTTTTGTGGTTCCAAACTTGTTTATATGATTTAAATAGGCGTAGAAGTTGGCAGCTCTGCATAACAACTAAATAATTTTCTTATCTTCTAATAGCATAAGAAAGTATCTTTTGCTAGCCGAAAGTATAAATAAAAAAAATCATAATAATTCCAAAATCCAAATTAAATTAAATCTAACTATTTAGAAAATGGACTCTCAACCAGTATTTAATTACAATAATTCCTCTCTGATACTCTTTTACAAAATTGTCAAATTTGGTTATAAGTTTTCAAATGCCAAATGTAGAATAATGTTTTATCTACACATGGTTTATAAACTTTAATAATAAAATACAATAGGAATAAAAGGTGTCATTCTTAATTGAGAAATGGAAATAAAAATAGTGTGCTTTTTTGAAAAACTTTTAATATCTGTAGTTTTCACAATCACTGAAAATCACATATTATGTTATAGGTTTGAGTAGAATCATTAGATTTTATAACTGTTATAACATAAATATCTGCTGAATAAATAGAATAATACTAATGCCAAATACATGAATAAATATAGTTAGACTTATATACACTTAAAATTAATTTATCAACATCAATTTGGAAGCTTTTACAATCAAAGTGTACACCTTATGCCTGCATAAGGAGCCCAATTTAACCCCAAAAACTCCCAAAAACAAGTAATATTCTTGTTGGCCACCAAGAACATACCTGCTAATGTTGAAAATTATGGTGATAAAATATTTAAAGAATAAGAATTAAAATTTAATCTACTGTCTTGACTTCAGTTTGATCTAGTGATTGTGATTGTATCTGAGGATTTGTTTGTTTTTTGGGTTGCTCATGAAACAGTTTAAAATCTTCTGGTGAAAAATAGGGTCTTAATTTAGAAACATGCACAATAACGGAATTCTGTCCTGTCTCATAATTAAATTTATCTATTTCATAAGTTACATCAGAAAGTTTATTTATAATTTTGTATGGTCCAGAGAAAGTAGGTTCTAATTTTCGAGTGTTAGGGTATTTAAATTCTTCATAAATTACAGAGTCTTGTATTTTTAATGGGCATTCGACAAAATTTCGATCATAGAGTCTTTTACTTTTAAGGTGAAATTCCTGAGTTCGCGCTTTCGCAATTTTGAGGGCTTTGTCTACTGGAGGGTAATAGTTTTGTTTTAAAGGAGATTCATAAGGCAATTGACCATAAAATAAATAGGCAGGTGGGAATTTGGTGATAGAATGGGGCGTATTATTGTATTCTTCGATGTCTTGGTTTAATAATCTAGTCCAAGGTATTTTAGAAGAAGTGGAATTAACTTTACATTTAAGCCTGGTAACTATAGTCTGATTAACGCGCTCTACCTTTCCATTGGTCTGAGGATGATGTGCGGATGTAAAACGCTGTTGAACATGATGATTTCTAAGGAATTTCTTAAATCTTGGAGATCTGAAAGATTTATGCCTGTCACTAAGTATTTTTTGAGGTGCTTTGATATTGAAAATTTGTTTTAAACAGTTAGTGTATGTTTCAGTGGTAACATTTTTGGAGGGAAAAGCCCAAACAAACCTAGTTGCATGATCTATTATTATGTGTAAGAATTTTTTTGTTGAGTTGTAATAGTTAAATCCACCAACAGTATCAATAGAAAGACATTCAAAAGGTTGATCTGTTGCTGGCATAGCTTGTAATAAGCCGAATCTTTTCTGTTTCGGTTTTTTATTTTTCTGACAGGTGTCGCAATGTTTAACAAATTGAGTAATGTCTATTGTCATATTAGGCCAATAATAGTTGGGGGATATTAAATTAAGCATTTTTTGAATCCCTAAATGTCCAAAATTATCATGAGCAATATGGAGTAATTTTTTTCTTAATGACATTGGTACAACTATTTTTTTTAATCCCTTTTTCTGAACTATAATAATTCCATTCTCTTTTTTATATTTTTTGTCACAAACATTGTCTTTGTCTTGCATCTCTATAATTTCTTTCCTATCTAGTAATAAACTAATATGTTGATTAAAATGACAAACAGGATTTCGTGACAACATGTCTGCTTCGACATTTGTTGAACCCTTTTCATATTTTATCTCATAATCAAACATACTAAGTTTGAGTGACCATCTAAAAAGCCTACTTCTTAAGTTTTTAACACTCTTTAACCATACTAGAGATGCGTGGTCCGTATGAATTGTAAACTTGACACCATGAAAGTAATGATAGAATTTGTCAAGAGTATCTATAATAGCTAAACATTCTAATTCAGTTATGAAATAATTTTGCTCATAACTCTTCAAAATTCTAGAATGATAAGCAATAGGATGTAAGAAATTTTTTTTATCAGGTTGTTTTAGAACGGCACCTACTGCTATCTGAGAGGCATCTACAAACATATGTAAAGGTAATTTAGGATCATAAATTTTGAGGATGGGTTTTGCAATTAAAGAATTTTTTAATTTTTCAAAAGACTCCTGGCACTCTGAGTTCCATTCCCATATTGTGTCTTTTTTAAGTAATCGGTTCAGAGGATATCTAATTTCAGCATATTTATTTATGAATTTATGGTAAACATTAATGGAACCTAGAAATCGTTGTAACTCTTTCACATTTGAAGGAGGTTTTAAATTTTTGATAGTTTCAATATTGGCATTTGCTGGTGTTATAGTTCCATTAGTGATTTCATAACCTAAGAAATTGATTTTATTTTGGCCTAATTTACATTTAGAAAGTTTAAGTTTAATGTTTTCTTGTTTGCAAATGTCAAAAATTTGAGCTAAATGGTTTAAATGTTCTTCTAAAGAGGAAGAGAAAATTATAATATCATCAAAATAGTGGCACGCAAAGTCGATTTTATATTTATTAAGGATTCTTCGAATGATTCTATTGAATATGGGAGGGCCCGTTTTTATGCCAAAAGGGAGCACGAGCCACTCAAAAAGTCCAAAATTGGTTGCAAATGCTAATTTTTCTGTATCGGATGGATGTATTGGTATGTGCCAGTAGCCAGAGGCTAAATCCAAAGTTGAAAAATACTGAGCACTACTCAATTTATCTAAAATTCCATCGATACGGGGCAAGGGTTCTGCATCATTTTTAATTATTGCGTTTAATTTTCTATAGTCTATACATAATCGCGTTTTTTTACCTTCCTCTCTTTTCATAACTAGTGTAACAGGGGCAGAATAGGGGCTATTACTTTCCTTTATCAGTCCGGCTGCTAACAATGATTGAATTTGGTTTTTTATTTCTATTTTTTCTAGGGGAGATGTTCGGTAGGGCCTCAAAGATATAGGTAGATCTGAGTTTAGTATAACGCGTTGTGGTTCAATATTAATCCTACCCACATCATATTTATGCTTTGCAAAAATATCACTATAAATATGAACTAATTCCCTTAAATTTACATCTTGAATTAAATTTATTTCCCTAGTTAAATCTGAATCCGAATTATCGCGAAAATTTTGAAGAGTCATGGAACCTCTATAATCAGGATGCACATTAATTGCGTGATCATATTCAACACAGTCTTCATTTTTCATAATATTTCCACAAGTAGATTGTAACTCTATATCATGATTACTTACATTCAGTGTTTCATTATCATAATTATCTATTGCTACAGTATTACCAGTATTTAATTTCATATTTTTTTATATTCTGAGGTTACAAATTCATTAGATTGATCCCTGTTTTGTTGTACTTGGTCCATATTTACTGTATTGAAATGAAGGAATCTCTCATTATGTATGGATATACTGTTAGTTATAATTTTCCTTCCCTGCCTTACAATACAATTTTTATATTCTATGGTTAATTTAAATTTAGAACATTCTTTTAACCCCAAAATAGCATAACCCAAATTTGTATTGCATACTAAAAAGTTAACATATTTTTTTATTTTACCCACTTTTAGAAGAACACTACATTTTTTATTTATATGTAAGAATCCTTTTGCCTGACCAATGGCAACTGAGGGTATAGTCTCAATTTTAGCATTAAGTTTTTTAACAAATTTAATTGGCAATATTGCAATAGTTGAGCCAGTATCTACAACACATGGCAAATTATAATTATTTGTACATCCATACACAATTAATAGTCAAACATTATGAGAATTATTTTGTGAGCCACTTGGAAGAGTATCAGAGGATGGCAACTCACTCCTAAAAATACATTCTCTTTCCCAATGAAAAGCATTACTCACATCCCTATTTGTGCATATCCTACAAGGTCTTGAAGGGTATGAATTTTGAATATAATTATTTTGACAAACTCTAGGTCTTTGAAACTGAGATTGCCTTTGGGGAATCCAATTCCTAGGTGTATTATTGGGCCTAACTGGCTGAATCCAGGGCCTAGTTGGTTGAAAAGGTTGAAAATTTTGTCTAGCTGATGGTTGATTTATTACTTGGTTTGAAACTAGTGGGGTGGAAACTTCCACGAATCGTTTGACAACCCGGTACCATTCTGTGGTACTACTAGGAGGATTTATAATAATATTGTTTTTGAATTCTGGTTTTAAACCATCAGTTAAACCTTGTAATAATATATTTTCACTAAGATGTAATTTCCTACCAATTTCCACTTTTTTACGAAAATAAGTTTCTAAATTGTCTAAATTATCTAATTTCAGACTTGAAAAATCAGAAAAACTCGGGAAGTCTAATTCAATGAGTCTTTCTATCAAAATTTTCTTAATTTGTTCATAATCCGTACAATTTAAGCAGTCATTGATATAAATTTTTTGCGCTTCCCCTTTCAAATATTGCGCAATAAAATTAAATTTCCATTCTAGATTTTTTTTCTCCTTTTCACATGTTGTATCAAAATAAGTTAACCACGACAAAATGTTCATTCCAGAACTCGGATCAAACGGTACGAATTTAGGATCTTCCATAATTTTTTTATTCTTACTCATTAGAATAAATGAAGCACTTCTATTTTCTTTATTAAATCCTGATCGTAAAATCATTTGCAATAAATTTCAAAGTTAATAATTTCTGTCAATTACATATTTTTTCAAAATTACTATATCAGATCCATAACATACAATAAATAATAAATAAATAAATTAGTAAATTAATAAATTAACTTCAAATTACTCTCATCAATAAAATAATAAATAAATAAATAAATACATAATAAATATTTCATCTATCATAAAAAGAGTAAAAATAATAATCAAGACATTTAACAAGATAACTTACAATTTTTTGAAAAATCTTCAATAAAATTCAATCGTCTTTAAATTCCTCATCAAATATTTCTTGCATACTCACCACTTTGAAGTCATTAATTTTCAAAAATTTTCAATATGACCATGAATACTGAATCAAAATTTATGCGCACAGATCAACATCAAGCGTCAGGAAATCCACATCAGACTCGAAGCAAGTACTATTCATTAGCAAGCTGAAAATACCATATAGGCTGTCCTTCAATCGAACTTCGGCGATAGCATGCTTTTCTTCGTTCCATCGCAATTTTCTTTAAATATCATTCATTAAAAAGGCAACACAGGCATAAACTATCCTGTCGACTTTTCGATTAGTTGTGACGATTTAAGGAGAAACTCGAATTATTTCCACTGGTTAAAAAAAAAAAAAACACACAGTCATGGCAAGCGAGGGAAAAAACAAAATAAATAAATAAATGTAGAAGATCCAATAATTAGTCATTGGCTGCTGTAAGTTCATTTATTTTATTCGTAATAATGAGAACGGGAAAAGCTCCTTTTGCAAAAATTCCATCATTATTTCCGCGAGCCGTCCTCATCCAAGAAGCAACCCAAGAATCTTCTTTTTTTCATCTCGAGACTTCCACCTTTTTTTAAACTATAAAGAAAGTTCTGGAACATTCTGTAACCTCAAACCATCATTCTTTTATGTAAACAGAATTCTTGTCCATCTACGAGATTATTTTCCACAAACGATAAATTTATTTTAAAAAAATATTATTTAACCAATTTATAATTGAATTGGGATTTTTTAGGCAGACGACTTTTATAAATGATTAATTTTAAGAGAAAAAGAAAAGAAATGAATTTATTAATATGCACACTATCGAAGGTTGACGGCGGAAAAATAAATAAATAGATAAAATAAAATAATGATATTTTTTGAAAGGTATGGTTTTGGAATAAATTTAATAAGACTTTCTTAAAAAGGGTTGATAAAAACATAGAAGAAATCAGTTTTATTTGGAATATTAAGAAATAACGTTTTAATTAAGAATATTTTTAATTTAGAGCCATGTTTTTAAATTTACGCATACTGGAATAATGCTTTTTAAGGCAAATTAAGAATTTATATCGTCTGCATACAGATTAACAGATTAGATCTAGAAACAAGATTTTAATTTAATAATTTGAAGTAAGTACGGAAAATTAAGATAGTATAAAGGTTAGTTTTGGCGAAAAAATTTTAAATTTGTAATATATATATATATTGATGTAGTAAGAAGATTTACAAAAATATAATATAACTTCTCCCGAGTTACACATGATTCCGAAAAACGTTTCTTTATCTACAAAAACCTATGAAACCAATAAATTTATACGATTTTGAAAAGAATTAAAAAAAATATTTTATTTGTGCTTTGGCAATCTTCAAAAACGTATTCGGGTAGTTTTTACAGTGTATTAATTCAGTATATAAATTATTTTCCTCAACACAGATGTGTTCAGATGTGTTTAGTAATCAAGTAAACATTTTTAGCCTCGTAAGAGAATTTATACACACAAAAATAACAAAATAATGTTTATTTTACTCTACTAATTTAGCATGTTTGTCACTTAAACATTTTTGTTGAATAATAAAATGTTTACTTTGGAATTTATAGCATCCAAGAAACAGATATTTTGTGTTGGTATTGCGTTAAGAAAACTTATACACAATAAAAACTGCCCGGAATATATTTTCAAAAATTACAGGCAGCAAAATAAACTTCTCTTGCAGAAATTCTTCTTAAAACATTCGATATCTATATTTTTATGATGTTTCGGAAAACAAAGGAACACTTTCCAGAATTCTGGGTAGCTCGACAGAATTTTTATTTTATTTTCGTGAACCCTTTTTTTAGATCAAGAAACCTTTTTCTTTTTCACAGACTAGAAAAAAGCCAGTTTTACGTTTTACAGTTATTTTACAAGAACATGCAATACATAGAGTGTTGACTAAAGTTGTGAACACTTATGGAAATTTTTATGTTTTCTAACTTTGTATGTCTATAAAAAATGTTACATTTCACAAAATGCAAATTGCTACACGTCATTTTAAAGAAAATTTAATATTTATTTCAAAACAAAAAACAAAATCCAAATATTTTCTATACAAAAAAATTAATTAATTAAATAAAATAAAAAAATAAAATGATAATAATGATAGTAAAAAAAAAAGAAAAGAAGCAGCAATAATTATCGAAATACATTAGATACTGATGATTTCAGTGAGTTGTCAGTACTTAGTAGGGTAGCCTTTATTTTTTTATTACAGATTCACAGTAAGAATTTTGGTAAGAATTTTAAGCCTTTCTTTCGTTATTACACGATGGCAGGAAATAAATATAGCCTCAATTAGTTTATTTTTTTATTCAACCCTTTCATTTATCATCAATCCTTTTATTCATTTACTCAGCCTTTTTATTTGATAGGCACCTCATTCATACAAGAGTTTTCCAATAGTGCCACATATTCACAATAAAACTGAGGTCAGGATTGTTTCTTGGTCCTGCCAACAATTCATTGCTCTTTGTACTAACAAAATTATCGATGTTTTTGTAGTGTGGCAACGAGTAGAATCTTAGCGAAAAATAAATGAAGTACTGTTGAGAAAGAAATACTTTATGGAAGGTATAAGTTTTGGTATCAAATAATAATAGTATCAATGTATTTTCTTGCATTAAATTCCTCATCGATTACATGAAAGGGACCAATAGCGCTTACTGGTCTTTTTGACCAAACGTTTAGAATAACTAAGTTCTTCATAATTCGCATGAATGCAGTCAGGAGGCAGCTCTTCTCTACTCTTAGTCTTACATATTTTCGTCCATCACTACTGAATAACAATATCTTAATTTCATCACTCCATATAACTTGTGACCACTGATAATCTGTCATATTAATGTGTTCCTTTGCCCACTGTCTTTTTTACTTCGTGAATTCCACTTTTTAGTGCAACATACGATAATCTTCTCCTGATTGGTCTTGAAATGATAAAAACACAAGTATTATTCAGTACACTTTTGATGGTCGCTGAAGACATTCTTCTATCTTTAAGAGTTTTTTTTTTTTTCTGTCATCTACAGATTTGGACCACATACTTAGAATACTGTAATCACAGTTCTTATTCTAGATATCCAGTCTATTCTTATATTTGATGTCATTGCTTCTTGACTAAATATTAAAAATATTTATGAAAATTCCTGCTAAAATATTCCTGCTAACATTTAATTGATTAACAGGTCAAGAACAGTGATTGACCAGGAATGTTAGAAATTACAATCAATTCATCATTTTGTTGGTTTTTAGATTAAAGTAAATATAACATTTATTGTATTACAAATATTTAAATTTTTCTTTTTGTATTGAAATCAGTATTAAATTTTCTTTATGAATTGTAAGAATTTGCATTTTGTAAAACGCAACATTTGCTATAAGTATACAAAGACAGAAATTACAGTGCTCAGCAAAAGTTTAGACACTGGTGTTTTTTAACCTTTAAATAAAAAATACGAACACGTGAGTTTTACAAATGGCTATACTTATTTTCAAATATATTTTATACAATATAGAATAAAAATAATGGTTAGAATATAAGATAATATTTAATTTAACTGAAAAAGGTGAAATTTGCATATTGAAAAAGTTTAGACACTTTTTTGATTTTTAGCCAACTGTTCATGGAAAAATGCAAATTTCCAAGTTATGATGTCACATGTCTGAAGTATTTAATTATACCTCGATATAGCATCAGTTAGTGAAGATGCCGCGAGATAAAAACATTCAATTAGATGAGGTAATTCAAATAGGAAAGCTGAAATGGAAAGGGAAGACTGTTGCAGAAATTTCAGCAGCATTGAATCGTCCAAAGTGGTCTGTCTATGAAGTATAGTCTAAGGATGACTCCTTCAAAACAAAACATAATCTGGAGATCTTGTGTGACGAGAAAATGCGATGACAAAAGGATCCAGAAACTGACATTTACACAAGTAATGATTGCTAATCACATTAAAAGTAGGTCAGAACTTTCTGTGTCGACGGAAATGATTCGTAGAGGAATTAAAGAAACAGGTAAATCAATTTACATGAAAATTATAAAACAATTAGCTTTAAAATACCACTATAAATTGGCGAGAATTCAATTAACTTGCAAACATACGTCATATGGACCCAAATGGTACACTATAATATTCAGTAACAAAAAAAAAGTGAAATTTGAATGGCCCAAACAAGTGGGCATACTATTGGAATGACTTAAGGTAAAAATCCTGGGACTTTATTAAGTCGACAAAAAGAAGGTGATTTTTAAATAATTTGGTCCTCACTTAGCTTTAATGCTCGTGCATCTGTGGAGTTAATCATTGGTTGCCAAGCAACACAAGACTACGTATATACGTTGGAGATTAATTTTTAGTCATTTGGGGAACTTTTACTGATCTAAACTATGGATTTTAGCATCTATTCATATTGCATACAAAAGATGAACTTCGTTTAACTCTGAAAATACTACTGATCTCAACTGGCCGGCGTGTAGTTCTGATCCGGACCCAATCGAAAACTTTTGTAACATCATATGTCGTAATATATATGCAAATTTTTGCTATAATTTTCTTTTAATGAGGTTTGAGCTGCTGTTGAACATCATGTTTGGTACGAAATAGGCCCCCAAGTGACGCAGCATTTAGTTTTTTCGATGAAAAGTCACATTCTTCCACTAACTGCAAACAATGTGGGTGCAACTCGATTTTAATTTGTAGTTTTTTTTCTGTAAATACACAAATTGTCTATACTTTTGCCACAATGTTACTTTTATTTTTTTGTCATTATATTTTATGTAAAAGGTAACATTCAAAATTTATTGTGTGTGCCACAAGTAATATATGACAGAGGAATTACAAACATTCGGTACATACTTCTGTAAATAGAAGAGTTAGAAGCGTTAGACTATTGTCTAAACTTTTGCTGAGCACTGTATAACAATTTCATAATGTGTCCCCAATTTTGGCCACAACTATATAGTATGGCTACACTATAGTCTTTCAAAAATAATCATTTGAATTAGTTGGCATTTAAAGTATGTTTTAATGACGTTGTAGTATTTCAGTTCGTAAATATTGATATACGCTAAGCAATAAATCTCTTTTATTCCGAAGAAAATTAAAATACAGGGTGTTTCGCTACCAGACCGACAAACTTCTAGGGGTGATAGTAGACATAAAGACAAACATTATTAAATAGGAAACCATGGGGCGCAAACGTCTTCTGTAGGAGCTAGGGGCCATTAAAGTTTAAGGTCCAAAAATTCAAACGCTGATAAAAATTTAAAAAAAGGGTCGATTTGTTTGCGGTTTTCTCTAAAATCATTCTTTATATCACGATTTTTTATTTTTTAATTTTAAAGGTTAAGTTCGAAAATTGTCGGTAGAGGGCGCTTTAGACTTTAGAGTAACGAACAAATACTTTTTGTCGTTCTTTTATGCCCCCCCAGGGGGATACCTTCTTTAGGTATTCACGGGCTTCACAACCCCGGGGCACCTGAGTGATCTTTCTCCTTTCCTTTTCCTCTTACTCCTCTTGTCTTCCTTTCATCTTTGTTTCACTCTCATTGTGGTTTCCTCTGCGGAGGTGAGGGCAATTCTGTATGGGCCGATGTCATCCTGTATATCGACTCATGGAGAATTGAAAATCACCCACGTGTTGGCCGTGCGTGGCAACCCGTGTCCCTGGAAAGGGGGATCCTGGCAGTTGAGGGAGACCAACACACTGCTTTGGCCTCTGCTTCAGGTAGACGGGAGGTGCATATTGGTCCCGTATGCATCAATCGGCTGGTCAGCTGGCTTTTGTCACTGGCTTTAGGGATCAAGTGAGCGAGCAAATACTAGTCATCTCGTTAAGGGTGGAGACTGACATAGGTTTGTCTTGTGACCGTATGGGCCCTGGTTAGCACTGGTGCACGAATGTGCATCCCCTTGTTGGGCTCGGTAGTGGGTGGTGCGGCCGGGGTCTGAATTACTTTTTTTTCAATTATGGATGGAAAATCTCTATTTCCTTCTAACTCTCTCCCAAGTGGAGAGCAACAAACAGGACAGAAACCTGCATTTTCGCGTTTTTTTGTCATTAAGCGCCTTGATAACCAATCTGATTGTTCTTTCAAAAAAACTTCACCATTTGTTATTGCTAAAACTTTTCAGTCTGTTTTGGGCGATGGTCATTCGCTCAAGAAATTACAATCCGGGGATTTACTTGTTGAGATCTCATCATATAAACAGTCAGAACTTCTTTCAAATAGCTCTAAAATTGGTCCTTTTTCTGTTTCTGTTCAAGCACATAAGACTCTAAATACAAGTCGTGGCGTAATATCTGAGCCAGAGCTTTTATTTTCTACTAAAGAAGAACTTATGGAAAACTTAAAACATCAAGATGTCATAGATGTAAGACGTATAACAATTCGTCGGAATGAAAAAGTGCTTCCCACAAAGCACATCATTCTGACTTTCAATAGCCCGAATCTACCTAATAGAATTAAAGCTGCTTACCTAAGCTGTCCCGTCCGACCATATATTCCCAACCCCCTTCGATGTTTTAAATGCCAGCGCTATGGACATACAAATACTAACTGTCGTGGCACTAAAACTTGTGTACGTTGTGCAAAAGTTGACCATGACGGTAAAACATGTGAAAACGCTGAACGTTGCGTCAATTGCAAAGGTGACCATCCAGCTTACTCCCGCTCTTGTCCAAACTGGATTGTCGAAAAAGAAATCATGGCAATTAAAATCACCCAAAAACTTTCTTATCCAGAAGCCCGCAAAATTGCTGAATCCCGAACACCATCAGTTGGCGTCTCTTATTCTAGCCTACTCAAACGTCAAGCAAACTCTGTGAGGCACATAAGCACTCAGACTGATTCTGCCATTCCGTTTGACTCACCCTCATCTAGCAATTTAAAGAAAAAAACCCGTAATGTATACTGTAACGTTACTCCAAGACTGATGCCAAAATTAGAGCTCTGGCCACCATCATCAGAACCTGTGAAAATAGAATACCTTTATAAACGAACACAAAATTCATTAGCTGAAACTTCAAAACCTTCCAAACATGAGACACAGGCTACTTCAGAATCAGATAAAAACAAACCGTTGAACCCTAATGTATGTCCAATTAAAAAGACAAACATAAAATCTAGCACACACATGAATAGGAATAAACCTTCAACCCAAGTCTCTTCACAGTGGAAAACTGTGAAGAGAAAGGGCAAAAAATCTTGCCTCAGCTCTGCAATTAAAAACATAAAAGATCCAAAACAGTTGCTTAACTATGCTGAAGAGGCTATGGACTCATCGAGTTATGAATGTGATGATGATGAAACAAATACGGTTTATGAAGAATATGTGCCTTCTTAAATTGCAAAAAAAAAAAAAAAAATTGATTGATTAATCAGTTTTAAGCTGTATTTTAACATTTTATGTTTCAATTTAATATAGACATTTTTTAAGAAATTTTACTATTTTTAATTTAAATATTACTGTTTGAGAATTTTTAACTAGTTTTAGAATTTTATCTTTTTTACAATTTTAAATATGTTTGCCTGGTTTTAATTGATTTTTAATTTCATATATCACCGCACTGCTTTTATCAACTTAACTCATATCTACAAAGGATTTTTAATGCAAATTTCACTTTTTACATTTTGTCTTGAAATTTAATCTTATCTTATTCTTACCATAATCTAATGATTTAGCATTTTACTGTTTTTGCCTTCTTATATTTACCTGACCATATCCGGATGGGAAGCCCCCATCCGGATATTTTGACGTTGCCTTTTTTTCCTCATTTTTACAATTTTGTCTTTGGTTTGGCGCAGCATGTCCCTCAAGGGATTTTGTGCCATTAAAACCTATACAACCAACCAACCAACCGTTCTTTTATGCATGGGGTTGAAATTATTCTAAAGTTTAGACTTTAACTTAAATTTTAAGCCCAAAATCGGAAACATGGGTATCGGTTAACTAGCGAAAATTTAACTGTGAACCGAGGGGGAGATTTTAAACGCTCATAAACATTGGACAAACTAATCGATTTTGTTGCGGTTTGCGTGTAGGTCATTCCCTTGGTAATTATTTTATTCAAAATGACGCACAGCTACGGTGTCCTCATTTTTTCATAGAGGGCGCTTCCGACATAACTCCGATATTTCAATGGCATTACTCCTGGGTGTTTTACTACCAGACTATCATACTTCCAGGAAGTGTTAGGGATGGAAAAGCGACTCGGAATCACATAAGAATGTAACGTTGAAAATGTCTTTTTTGCGAGTTATGGTTAAAGGAAGCAGAGAAAAAAACAACAGAAACAAGCAGAGAAACAGAAGCACGTTAATATGACATAAAACAGTTTGTTTAAAGGTTTTACTAGAAAAGGTGTTCGAAATTACGACCAGAAGTAATTCGACATGCTTGAAAGCGGCATCGCATGTAACTCCTCACGCTTTGAAAGATTCCTGGAATCTTTGATAGATTTCCGGAAGCTACAGAAATACGAGCTGCTAAGTCTTTAATTGATGGTGCGGGATTCTCATACACCCAACTTTTCATGTGACCCCATCAGAAGAAGCTCATACTTGATAGGTCCAGTGATCTGGCAGGCCAATAAACCGGGCCACCACGACCTATCCACCGCTGCCCATATGTTACGTTGAGGTATCGGTGAACATCATTGGTAAAATGTGGAAGAGCCCGATCATGCTGGAACCACATAGAGCTTCGCAACGAGAGAGAAACTTTCACGCGCATTACCGTTCAGCTCCATCTACCACAAGAAAATCGCAGCGCCATCTACTGTCACTGTCAAGCTTGCCGGACTTTTCCTGGTCGTAATTTCGAACACTTTTTGCAGTAAAACCTTTAAATAAACTTTGTTCTGTCACTTCAACATGTTGTTGTTTCTCTGTTTGTTTTTGTTGTTTTTTCTCTGCTGTTTTTTAAACGTAATATGCAAAAAAGCAATTTTCAACGTTACATTCCTGTGTGATTCCGGTCATCATAGCATCCCTTACACTTCCTGGAAGTATGGTGGTCTGGTAGTGAAACACCCAGGATTAATACCATTGAAATGTCGGACATGTCTCGGAAGCGCCCTCTATCAAAAAATGAGGACATGAAAGCTGTACGTCATTTTGAATAAAATAATTACCAAGAGAATGACCTACACGCAAACCGCAACAAAATCGATTAGTTTGTCCAATGTTTATGAGCGTTTAAAATCTCCCCTTTGGTTCACAGTTAAATTTTCGCTAGTTAACCGATACCCATGTTTCCGATTTTGGGCTTAAAATTTAAGTTAAAGTCTAAACTTTAGAATAATTTCAACCCTATGCACAAAAGAACGGCAAAAAGTATTTGTTCGTTACTCTAAAGTATAAAGCGCCCTCTATTGACAATTTTTGAACTTAATCTCTACAATTAAAAAAATTAAAAATCGTGATATAAAGAATGATTTTAGAGAAAGCCGCAAACAAATCGACCCTTTTTTCTAATTTTTATGAGCGTTTGAATTTTTGGACCCTAAATTTTAATGGCCCCTAGCTCCTACAGAAGACGTTTGCGCCCCATAGTTTCCTATTTAATAATGTTTGTCTTTATGTCTACTATCACCCCCCAACGGTCTGGTAGCGAAACACCCTGTATAAAGAAGAGAACCCAAATTGGAAAATAGCAAAGCGGCATTCTAAGTATTTGTAGTTTTAATTAAACACTTCAAATTTCAGACTTAATCGAGATTCATCCAAGAAAACCACCTGATTCTATTAATGTTTCGTGCAATCTGGATGTTCTGCATTCAATTTTTAGCACTTCCCAACAAAGTTGAAAAGTACTTATGCATTCGGTTTGTCTGGTCGTCTGGCCGTATGTCCGCGCTCTAACTCCCGTAAATACACTCGGATTGTTATGAAATTTTTATACGTTATTGAAGTTTAACCTAGCACGAACCCTATTGAAAATGAAGTATCTACCATCATTAGTTTATCTACAGAGAGAATCAAAAGTTTCCCATTACATTACTGCCTATGGGGAAAAATCGTTAATATACTCGGATTGCCATGAAATTTTAGGACGTTATTGACGTTTACCCTAGCACAAGTCCTGTCGAAAATGAAGTTTCTACCATGATTAGTTTATCTATAGGGCGAATCAAAAATTTTCCATTACATTAGGGCCCATGGGGAAAAATCGTTAATATACTCGGATTGCCATGAAATTTTAGGACGTTATTGACGTTTACCCTAGCACAAGCCCTATCGAAAATGAAGTTTCTACCATGATTAGTTTATCTACAGGGCGAACCAAAAGATTCCGATTACATTACGGCCTATGGAGAAAAATCGTTTCAAAGGAATTTTAAAGACATTATACCCTGTCAAACATATTAAAATATGCATTCTATAAAATATAAGGTGAAAATGTAGCTATTATTCATTTACAGGGCCGGTTTGTCTGGCCGTCTGGCCGTATGTCCGCGCTCTAACTCCCGTAAATATACTCAGATTGCTATGAAGTTTTTATACGTTATTGAGGTTTACCCTAGCACGAACCCTATTGAAAATGAAGTATCTACCATGATTAGTTTATCTACAGAGAGAATCAAAAGTTTCCCATTACATTACAGATTATGGGGAAAAATCGTTAATATACTCGGATTGCCATGAAATTTTAGGACGTTATTGACGTTTACCCTAGCACAAGTCCTATCGAAAATGAAGTTTCTACCATGATTAGTTTATCTACAGGGCGAATCAAAAGTTTCCGATTACATTACGGCCTATGGGGAAAAATCGTTTCAAAGGAATTTTAAAGATATTATACCCTGTCAAACATATTAAAATATGCATTCTATAAAATATAAGGTGAAAATGTAGCTATTATTCATTTACAGGGCCACATAAAAGAATTCCATTAGATAATGGTAAAAGGGGGAATTGTGGTTGACATATTTTAAATATATTAAGCTGTTTCATGTATAATAAAATTGTTATATGTCAATAAAGCTTAATATAAATTATACGCTACTGTCTTGTATAATATGAAGTACATAGCATTTACAGGGCAATACAAAAGATTTCAAATGTATATTCTTTCCGAAGTACCGTATATGTGTCCGATGATGGCTGATGGAGGGATGAAATGCATTTTAATTGTGATATGCGCGTAAGCACATTATATGGTGTATATAAATGTTATAGTTGATATACAGGGCTACCCAAAAGAGCTCACCAACGTTACTGAATATGAGCGTAAATTATTTAAACGTGGTTCTTCGATAAGCTATGCATTTTTATGCTGAGCTTCATTCAATTTACTGAGAAATGTTTGCAGAATATAGATAAAAGGATATACAGGGCCACGCAAAGAATTCGGTACATGGACGCCTATGAATGATAATTTATGAGAATGTGATTTCAGTTGTTTTAAAAGTGTTTTAGTTTACAATAAATTTTAGCCTAATGCGGATGTGTAATAAAGGTACAATGTAAACTATAGGGCTGAACAAAAGTATTCAAGTATGTTTCCATCTAATAGTATGAATTGCTGAAAAAAGAAATTTCAAACTACAGTGTATTTTCTTGCTAAACTAAATTTTTCCATTATATCAACTGACATATGAAATACAGGGCTGTTCAAAAGTACTGGAATACATATTTGGGCATATTTGACTATACACTATTATTTCCCTAAATAACAAAGTTTTGTTAAAGATTTCATTAAGTGTTGGAAAGTGCTTCATAATCTATGCTTAACGCATGATTTTTCTTACTTGTTCTTGATCAACATGATATAGCGATAAAAATAAAATACACACTATTGACCCAAGAGCATAAATTTTTTTTATATCTACTGTGGGCTATTCGCTGATTTCTTAGATCTGTTCGTTTTGGCAACTCCTTTTTAGATGCGTTCGTAATTATGTAAATACGTAGCACCTATAGTTGTCGTTCTGTCCGTCCGTCCATCCGTCCGCATATAACAACGCAAAAACTACCTTATCGAATCTTTTGAAATTTAAAATATATAATTATTACATAATTTTGTCGAGTCATTTCAAATTTTATGAAAATCGGATGCATAGATCAATTACAGGGACAATCAAAAGTATTCCATTACATTACGGTCAATGGGGAAAAAAGTTTCAAATGCATTTTAATCGTTTGAAATTTAAAATATACAATTATTACATAATTTAGTCGAGTCATTTCAAATTTTATCAAAATCGGAAGCATAGTTCAATTACAGGGGCAATCAAAAATATTCCGTTACATTGCGGTCAATGGGAAAAAATGTTTCAAATGCTTTTTAATGGTGTTAAACTCATTCGAACATAATAAAACTGATATGCATCAATCAAGTACATATTATAATATCCATTTTGCGTAATTTTTGGTGCAAAGAACGTTTGTTATTGATTTACAAGGCCAGACAAAAGTATTCCATTACATAATCGTATAGGGAGAAAATTGTTTGGTGCGCATTTTAATTTTAATCAACTATTTACAGTTTTATGAGATTCATATATGAGAGTGATATTTTTAAAACTTCGTTATCTTACGAACGCGCCTCATTTGCTACAATTCAAGTGCAATTTCAACTTGTTTCTCTTTTCGTACCTGGGTAAAATCGTGCGTTTGTTTCGATTAACAGTAAACATCAGACAACGGCAGTCAGTTGCTGTGGTAACAATTGGCAATCTTGTCTTGACTGACATCTGTTTCTTGTTCCTCTAAATCGAGTTCACAGTCCGTAATTGACAATCCTGAAAACTCACCAGGCTTAGTTACTTTCCTCTTTTCAAATTAGAGCCAATGGAGCTTTTGGACTAGCAAGACCTTAGGTGCTTCAAATATTCTTTCGAAATAGCTGTCATTTTAGACTGGGATCCTTTGTTGCGCAGAATGTTAAATAAATTTTCTGAATTTAGTTAGATAAAGTTATTGTGAATTTCAAAAAGCTTTTACTAACTAAACACAAAACATTTATTCAAAAAAAAAAAAAATCGTTTCTTGTTTGCATCATTTTTTATTTGTGACTGGATGTCATTTCTCCAATTTCAAGACTCTACATCTCATTGACAACTAGGAACAAGCTGGAAAATGCACGTGAAACGTAGCAAATGAAGTGTGTTCGTACGATAACGAAGTTTTAAAAATATCACTCTCATATATCAATCTCATAAAATTGTAAATAGTTAATTACAATTAAAATGTGCACCAAACAATGTTCTCCCTATACCATTATGTAATGGAATACTTTTGTGTGGCCTTGTAAATCAATAAAAAATGTTATTTGCATTACAGATTATGCATAATGGATATTATAATATGTACTTGATAGAAGCATATCGATTTTATTATGTTCGAATGAGTGCAACACCATTAAAATGATTGAAACATTTTTTTTTCCATTGACCGTAATGTAACGGAATATTTTTGATTGTTCCTGTAATTGAACTATGCATCCTATTTTGATAAAATTTGAAATGACTCAACAAAATTATGTAATAATTATGCACTTTAAATTTCAAACGATTAAAATGTATTTGAAACTTTTTTTCCCATTGACCGTAATGTAACGGAATACTTTTGATTGTCTCTGTAATTGATCTATGCATCCGGATTTCATAACATTTGAAATGACTCCAGAAAATTATGCAATAATTATATATTTTAAATTTCAAACGATTCAGTTGGGTAGTTTTTGCGTTGTTGCGGACGGACGGACGGACTCAACGACAACTATAGCTGCTACGTATTTACATAATTACGAAAGCACCTAAAAACAGGACTCTTTGTAGACATTATATAGAAAGGTTCTTCCTTGCATAATCGCATGTGAATACCACTTCATCATTTTGAGTTACAATCTGTCAAAAGTGCTGATTTATAAAAAATTTCCAATTTAAATTATCATAATTCTGGAAGGATGGAAGATAACAGCCTGTTTTTTTTCTGGACATGTTGAGGAGTAGAAATAATACATATAAAAATACATATTGTTATACGTTCCCTTTTATGAGATGCAATTTTTTAAAAACTAGTATTTTGACAAATATTTTAGTATAAAGTACTCAATGTTTTAAAAAGACTTATCAATTCACGAAAATTGCATGATCTGTGAAGATTTAAGATCCTTTTGAATTTTTTGTTTATAATGAACTTTGTTAAATCACAGTTTTCTGATGTCTCCAATTAACAAGATTTTAAAGCCTGATATTTTTTTGAAAATCGATTTTAAATTCTTTTTTATATAGGGTTTCCACATGCAAACTATGGAGAAAACCAAAATGGTTCGGTAATGAAAATAAATGTAAGGATCTGTACTAAATAACGCCCCATTAAGGTTTCAGTTCACATTAAATTGTGTTATGTTAAAATTAATATTTAAAAGGCTGTGGTATGTAATATTGTCAGATTCTGATGAACATACACTATTTAGAATTACGGTTATATATTACCTTTTTAGTTATACATCGTATTTATGTCACTTTTTGTATAAACTGGTGTTTAGAGGTAACATATTTTTTTTACCTGGAAATTAATCCTAGCTATGGTTAGTTAGATAGCTTAGTATGAAAAAAATGTGTGGTACCAATAGATTGAAGTTCCCTTGCCATTCAAAATGCAAATTTTTAGCACAACCATTATTTAGTGCATCATAAACTAGCTTTTTAATATTTGCATTAATTAGATGAGAAGAAATTAAACCTTTTATTCTGTGTAAATGATTAAGTATTATATTACGATATACAGAATTATGAAGACAGGATTTAAAATTAGTAAATGTATTAACTTTAAAATTAAATTCGCCCCGTTTGTCATATATATGTCTGTTATTGTTTTTTTTTTTAAATAGAATTTTAATATATAAAAAGTTAATGGTATTATTAGGAAGAAGGTTTTTTGGTAATTTCTAAATTAGCTAGATAATCTACTGGAAATTGAGATATACTAGTATTATCAGTGTCAATTAAAATTATATCTTCTATATGTCGATATAAATGTATTTTATTATTAATATATTTATGTTCATAATGATATAACTATAAGTCTGATAATGTACTTAGATGTGCAACCACTTTGCGGTATACCAACTTTTTGTATATAGATTTTGTTATCATGCATTATAAAATTATTATAGATAATGAAATTTGTTAAAGTATGAAAATAATCAGTATCAATGTTCGTGGATATATTCAAATCATGTTGATATTTTTTAAATAGTGCATCTATTATATTATGTAAATCTTAAATCACTAAAAAGATCTTTGAAGTCATATGTAGTGAAATTTTTTTGATACATTTAAGATTATTTGTAGATTTTACATAATATTGACCAGTTCATATATATTCTTTATACAATGTGTATTATCACTGGTTTTTGTTATTGTATATATCTGATTAAGAATTTTTATTAGAAGTTTTTTAGGTGTAGGGGGAACTGGAGCACATTGATACAGTTTTTTTCTAAGAATTTTTTTGGTGTTCAGAAAGTAGAAATTTCAAGTTATTTTTCCATGTGGTGTCAGCAAAACTTGTGTAGTGTGTTATAAAAATGTACAATCCTTGTTTTATACAATATTTTTCATGTAATTTAAAAAAATAAAAAAAGTCATTTGATAGATCTGCCCCATCTCCGGGGTAGATTAATACACCTCATGGGGCACTTTGATATTTTTGTGGAAAATGGAGACAAAATAACACGACTGCATATTTTTCATAGAAAATTAGTTAGAAAACCATTCTATATTTATTTATCGAAATGCATATCACCCACAATTTATTTGTAAGTAATAATAAAGCAATCAAAATTAAATGAATAATGACTTGATGTTCTGGCTATTCGTTGTGTTATTGTTGGCTGTGGTATCTTTGTCATATCTGGTACTTCAGCCCTAGCATTATCTTCTTTCTTAGGAAAGATGAAAAATTACCAGGTTTTCTGTTTATAAATTGGCTTATAAACATAAAATAAAGTATAATTATATTAAAAATTCTGTTTAAAATATAATTATCCTTTGCTGTTCTGCAATTTGTTTCTCTTATTTAACATTTCTCATCTCGAAAATACTTTTTTCTCTGGAAAATCAATATAAATTCGAGATTTTCCAGGCTGCCGCTTTCTTCTTTTGTTAGTTCGACAAGCGTTAGATGTTGGATAAATTTGTACGTCTTCTGTTTGCAAAAATACAATAAAATGTTCTAATATAAAAAATTAGAGCAATTTCACTTCAATAAAAACTAATAATACAAATTTTTGAGGAAAAATGGTTGAATTAAGGAGTGTATGGTAAAAAAATAATAAAAGGTAATGAAAAAATGAACTAGAAAAGGATTTATGTTGTATCAATGTGTCCCGACATAGACTGTATGAATGTGCTCCTTACAGCCATTTTTATAAAAAGAGTCTCAAATCCAGCACTTCACAATTTACCTAACAATAAAGAATGAAAAACTGATAAAGAGTAGCTTTACTTGGCAGGGAAAGTATTCTTTTCAGTTGAAAATGCTGGAAGAGTAGTATAAATCCATTTCAATTGTACAATTCAAATTTACTTTTGGCCCACAAAAAAAAAATAAAAATAAAAATAAAAATAAAATAAATCACCCTTCTGTATGTAGTTTCGTACACTAGCTTCACCTTTTGGAGCTGTTGTGAAACTTCCTATAATGACCCTGTGAGCAGTAAAGGGGGTGTATCAATGTACCCCAATTCCCCCTATTATTATACGTATTGAAACCAATTGTAACTGTTCTAAATTTAATTGGATTCTTATGAAATTTGGGTATAAGAACTAGATATGAATATTTAAAGTTAGTAGAGTTAATATGTCTAATAATTTATAATAACCTCTAATTTCACGATTGGTTACAATTGTGTCATCTTTAGTTTTTTGGAATGAGCTAGAAGATACACTGGATTTAAGCAGTTGACGATAATAGGACTTACATATAATTGCATAATTATTTGAAGATTTGTCCACATAAGTGATCACAAAGTTTTGTTGTAATTGAGGGATTTGCTGGAAAAGATGCTTTGTATAAATGTAATCCAGATGTGAAATGTTATATTTTAAAGCTTTAGTTAATTTATCAATAACCAAAATTTTCCATTGATTGCAATATTCAATAGGTTTGTTGTATAAATAAATATATCTAAATTATATGTAAATCGTTTTATTATAGAATTAATGTTTAATTTGGATGGAATTCTATATTTAGTACCATAACCCATTAATTTTTTCAACGTAAAATCATCTACAATTTTTAGATTTCCAGTGATAATATGTCCATGATCGTTATTAATGTATTTTTGCAGAGAAGGGTCATTGCATTTACAGGGGAAAGTGCTAACAGCAGAAGTATTTTTGTGAACGAATTATAGTTAAATATTTTTCTTCCTATAGTTATTGGATAATTAAAAGTTTTTTATATTTGAATATTATTAATAGGAAAATTACAGTTTGTGTCATTTATTATAGAGTTTATATTGATTTTATTAAATATTTTATTAGAAAAAATTATTATAATTTGAGTATTAGTATTTTGAATTTTAGGTTTTTTAGTAAATTTATACTGAAAAGATCAACTCTAGTTATTATAAGATCATAAAAAATATCAGTGAAATGCTTAGAGTAAGTTTTACTCAGAAATATATTTAAATATTGTACAATACGTTTTTGTTTAATTGCAAATATATATTTTATTATTAATAACCAATCGTAATTTTTTATATAATTACTATGCAGATTATTTATTTGTTCAGTTATAGATTTTTTGGAAGCAATGAAAGTTGATGAGCATCTTCCTCTCTTGTTCCGTGTAGTTTTACGATTTATGTGATGATTTAAACTTGCATAAATAGGAGAATAATCAGTAGTGTTTTTATAGAGGAAAATACTTTAACAGATCCTTTGAATATTTTACTATTAAATCCACACATATATATTGTATTATAAGATTTCATATATAAAGACTTCAAATAAAGACGTTCAGATTTTTTTTTAAAAATTTGTATTTTTTCAATTGTAGTATTTTTGAAGTTTTTTTTAAAGAAAATTTTGAATTTCAGCGGTAGACTGTATATTTTTTGCTTTATTTTTATTAGAATCTGATCGATGTTGATTTATGCGTTTATGAAATGTACTTGATGTTTCACCTATATATTTCAAATTGCACATGTTACACTTTATACTATAAATTACATTAGAAGCCTTACAAAAAGTAGAAATATGAGGATCTGAAAAAATTCGTGACTAAGGAACAAACGAACAAGTCTTGCATCTAACATATAAACATTTCTGAAAAAATAATATAGGAGGAGGAGCATATAAATGGTAACTGGATGACGATCCAGGAACAACACTATTATTGTTCCTGCACCGGGCACTACACTGCAAAGATGCATTGCGTATCTTGCCATGATCGAGATTTTTGCTAAGTACTGCGATAATATAATGTTGAAACAACAAAAATGCATTAATATATTTGAAGAAATTGTAAAAAAAAATATCAATAAAAATTATAATTAAATAAACTAGTATCTTGACTGATATAATTTACTAAGGAATTAGATCTTGAATATTAGTAAATTGCACACATAAAAAAGAATAATATTGGAATTTTATTAACCAAATAAAATAACTTAAAAGCAGCTAATTATAAAAGTTTTGGTACTATAACATTTTAATAAGGCTAATTTAAAAATTAAATTTTAGTATTCAGGTTTTCAATTAAGTCAAAATAATTTATACACTATGAACATTATGGAAATTTCATTTTTTATTGACGTCTACATGGGGGGGGGGTCTAAGAAAAATAAATCTATTCGAAAGAAAGGGCTACAAAGTACATTCGATTAACATAATCTTATTTTTAGATAATGGAATACATAAAACATATATTAATCAAGTACTTTAGTAGTCAAGAATTATGAAAATAATAAGTTGTAAAGTTGTGGAAACTATGGAATACTTTTCGTCTGACAGCCAAAAAAAAAAAAGGGGTGGGTGGGAATAAAACTGATTTTTTTTTCTGCATTTTTTTAAATGCTAAAATAATTGATTATTCTTTATGAGATATAAAAATTTCTCACGTAAATATGAATTATATTTACATATTTATATTACAGGAATATAAATCTTTGAGAGTATTAATGATAAAGTAATCTTATTCAACTGAATACCTGTAGAAATATATTAAAGTGAAAACATATCTGTTGCAGTGTAACCTTACTTTAGTGAATTGATATATTAGTACACGGCGGTGATTAGGTTGAATAAATTTTCTCTAATTCAGAATATAAGAGCCTATGATGAGGTTACACTTGTTATTCACTAGTTGATTGATTAATTTACACATACGGAGCCACATATAAACAACAACAACAAAAACAACGTTAATTTACATGCAAAGAGAACAAAAGAGACCACAAATTATATTTGAGCAATTCAATCCTAAAATAATTTTAAATAATTGGAAACATAAAAAATGTATTATTCAGGCTCATTAAAATAAAAAAAATATGTTAACTATACGTTGTATAGATGTGGAAACTCTAAAAAGGCAAAATAGTCCGTTTTCTAATTACATGCCGTATGCAATTTTATGAATAAGTATAATGAGTGGTCTCATTTTGTTCCTTATGTCTTGTAGACTAAGAAAAGCGATGGTGGACATCTGGGACCCACGACTGGGGAGGGGGAGGGGGAGGGGAAGGGTTGAAAAGTGCAAGGGGAAAAAATTCCATTTCATAAAAAATAAAGAAAATTATCAATAAATATTAATGTTTAAAACATTTATAGATTAGAAAAAATATTTGTGGACATCCAGGACCCGCGATTGGGGAGGGAGAGGGGGAGGGGAAGGGTTGAAAAGTGCAAGGCAAAAAAAAAATTCCATTTCATAAAAAATAAAGAAAACTATGCAAAAAGTATTAATGTTTAAAATATTTATAGATTAGGAAAAACATTTGTGGACATCCACCAGCCGCGACTGGGGAGGGGTAGGGGAGGGGTAGGGGTGGGGGAGGGGAAGAGTTGCAAAGTGCGAGGGAAAAATTCTATTTCATAAAAAATAAAGAAAATTATTTATAAATATTAATGTTTAAAACATTTATAGATTAGGAAAAACATTTGTGGACATGCGGGACCCGCAACTGGGGAGGGGGAGGGAGAGGGGAACGGTTGAAAAGTGCAAGGAAAAAAAATTCATTTCATAAAAAATAAAGAAAATTATGCATAAATATTAATGTTTAAAACATTTATAGATTAGGAAAAACATTTGTGGACATCCAGGACACGCGACTGAGGAGGGGAAGGGGAAGGGTTGAAAATTGCAAAGGAGAAAAATTCCACTTTATGAAAAATAAAGAAAATTATGAATAAATATTAATGTTTAAAACATTTATAGATTAGGAAAAACATTTGTGGACATCCAGGAGCCGCGACTGGGAAGGGAGAGGGAGAGGGGAGGGGAGGGGAGGGGAAGAGTTGTAAAGTGCATGGGAAAAAAATTCCATTTCATAAAAAATAAAGAAAATTATGTATAAATATTAATGTTTAAAACATGTATAAATTAGGAAAAACATTTGTGGACATCCGGCACCCGCGACTGGAGAGGGGGAGAGGGAGGGGAAGGGTTGAAAAGTGCAAGGGAAAAAATAAGTAATAAGGGTAATTGAAAAGGAACTGAGTGATGATAAATACTAAATGATATAAATTTTGCAACGCTAAATATTATTTATTATCTTTGTATTGTTATTCTGTATTATACATCATATACCTAAATAGTAAAAACTTTCAAATTTTAAACTGCAAGTAAAAGTTTAACTTCAGAACAAAGTAGGATCATCGGTATCACTGTCATCATAATTTACATCATCAAGGCCTCAAACATTATTACATTTATCAGTCTCACCCGAGCATGAACACATTTCAGTTACAAGGTGCGACTATTTTGTGAACATTTTGTGAACATTTGTTAACATTTACAGGATGCTGCACATCTTGACTTGACACACGAGCAATGCACCGATTAAACCAGTTCTTGAGGAGCACATGGCATGTTACACATGACAGGTAGGTATTCTTTTTCCTTTATCGTCCAACCAAAATCAGTTGGGGGTGGAATATTAGTTTTTAAAAGGTGTGCTCTTTTCTTTGCCATATTATTGCTTGGTAATGAGCTCTTCTTATGGCTGGGTAAAGGGCGGCTTGAGTTGGAGGCATATTTGTTCCTACAGCTTGCTTTTTTTGTAAATAACCACCATCTTAGCTCACTCAATTTTTTAATGTTTAATTTTGGCATATACATTGAACATATGTATTCTTCAAGTGCAATATATGTTTCACTCTCAAGGATATCTGTTTGACCTTATGCGGCAAGTGCTTTCAGAATTCTGTCGTCAGCATTTATGAAGCTCTTCCAAAAACTGGTTTTTGATTTACCACTGAATGAACCAGTGGTGTCAGATCCTGAAAGAGAATGCAGTCCCACTAAAGCTTCAGATCTTTTTTCTTGTCCTTTTCAACCTTTTCCCCTTCCCTCCCCCTCCCCGTAGCCTAGTTGCGGATCCCGGATGCCCACTATTGCTTTTCTTATTCTCTCTCTTTATATATATAATTAAATGGCACTTTTTTCTTGCCTCTTTCAACATTTTCCCCTCCCCTCTTCTTCCCTTACCTCCGTCTTCCTAATCACAAGTCCCGAATATCCACCAATGCCATTCTCATTCTATAAACGTTTTAAACTTTGATATTTATGCATATTTTTTTTAAACAGAATTTTTTTATTGCCCCTTTCGAATTCCTCTCCTCCCCCTCCTCCTCCTCCCCAGTCGCGAGTCTCGGATGTCCACAAATTTTTTTTTCCAAATTGATAAATGTTTTAAACATTCATATTTATACATAATTTTCTTTATTTTTTTATGAAATGGAATTTTTGTCCCTTGCAATATTCAACCCTTCCCCTTCCCTTCCCCTCCCCCTCCCCAGTCGCGGGTCCTGGATGTCCACAAATGTTTTCCCTAATCTATAAATGTTTTAAATATTAATATTTATGCATAATTTTCTTTAATTTAATAAAATAGAATTTTGTTCCCCTGCACTTTTCAACCCTTCCCCTCCCCTTCCCCCTCTCCAGTCGCCTGTCCCGCATGTCCACAAATGTTTTTCCTAATCTATAATTGTTTCAAACATTAATATTTATACATAACTTTCTTTATTTTTTATGAAATGGAATTTTTTCCCTTGCACTTTGCAACTCTTCCCCTTCTCCACCCCTCCCCCTCCCCTCCCCCTCCCCAGTCGCGGCTGTTGGATGTCCACAAATGTTTTTCCTAATCTATAAATGTTTTAAACATTAATATTTATTGATAATTTTCTTTTTTTTATGAAATGGAATTTTTTTCCCTTGCACTTTTCAACCCTTCCCCTCCCCCTCCCCCTCCCCAGTCGCGGGTCTCAGATGTCCACCATCGCTTTTCTTAGTCTACAATACATAAGGAACAAAATGAGACCACTCACGATACTTAATCATAAAATTGCACACGGACCTATGAAAAGCTGTAATTAGAAAACGGACTAAAATGTATCGATTGTTTTCTCTGTAATCTTTTTGAAAATTACAAAAAAAAAAAAAAATTCCACTTGATATTAAAATTTTAATTGTATATAGGAATTTAAATATTTAGGAATATAATTTTTGAGAGTATTAATGATAAGTTATTTTTAATTAACTGAATTATATCATTAGAATTGTGTAAAATTAAGTAATATATCTGTTGCAGTGTAACCATTTTTTAATAAGCTGATATATCAATTCCCGACGGTGAAGAGAATAAATTAATTTAATATTATTCATATTATAAGAAAGAAGAACCTGTGCTTAGATCTGAGGTGTTCTTTACAAGGGGGCTGAATGACTTTCAAACATACAAACATACACATCTATATACAAGAGATTTATTTAGATGCAAAAATAGCTTTCACATATATAAGAAAATTAAACCTGTATGAAATAAAGGTCTATAAATTACATTAAATCAACATGATATTAAATTATCAAATTAATAATGGAACACATAAAAAGTATTTTTTAATTCAAAAATAATGTGCATTATATGTTAGAGCCGGAAACTCTAACATAATCTGCCTGACAGCCGAGAGGGCTAAATTGTAATTTTTTTTCACTGCAATTTTTCTGAAAAAATGAACCATATAATACAGAATTTAAATATACAGAAATATATTGTTTCAGAGCATTAATGATAAGTTAATCATATTCAACTGGATTACATCTGCAGACTTATATCAACACATTGCATTCCGTTGTCACCGATGCAGCAATAGCATCTTTACCTTGCAACTTTTTTTTGGTGCCAGAAGCAAAGGAAGATAAAATTTGACTCATTTTATAAAGCATTTCTGAAATTGTGTATTTGAAAGAAACTTCTTTCAAAAAAGTTGACCTAATAAAGTTTGTGCAAGAGACGCCGGAGTCTAAATAGTTAAATATTGTTTCTGTTGCAATGTATCCTTATTTTTAGCGAACTGATTTATCAATTCAGGTTATGATGAGGTTAAATTAATTTATCCTAGTTCAGATTACCTGAACATATAATGAGGTATCATATGATCTTCACTGTACGAGTGATTGGTTTATACACACATACACACAATTAGATACTTTACAAGTCAAGAATTATGAAGAATCTTTGAAGAACTTGATATTTTACTTTCATTATTGGAATTTACGTTAGTCTTTGAAAATCTTGATACTTTATCATCTGTAGCTGTATTTACTTTTTTGGTATTACGAGAAAGTACATAAATGTGCCAACTCAAAGCATTATAGAACGTTTCAGCATCTTTAGGTTCACATTCAACAAGAAAATCATTCTTTTCTTCGTTATCAATTGATGTGAATTGAACACATTTTTTATTAATTTGCACAACAGACATTTCAGACCAAACTTTTGTGTTTAGAAGTATTTGAAATCTTCCATGAAATCTTACTACTGAATGAAGAGCTTCGTCTGCTTTTCTGTCATTCAAGTACAATATTCCCTTTTCTTTTAACTCCCAAATAATGTTTGCTTTATTAAGTGCAAATAAACTGCAATGGATCTGAAGCACATCTAAATCCCTTTCTTCTTTTGTAAGTGAAGCTACATCATCAAATTTTCTTTTTACTTGAGTAGATTCATATTCTTCAGAACAACCAATAGAAATATTTTTTTAAAAATATTCCTTCGTATTTTGTTGGTATATAGCTTTTTCTTTCAAGGCAACATTTTTAAAAGTTAGGCTATCTCTCTCTGAAATGATAGTATGTTCTTTTCCCGAGTCTTGTTTCAAGACGCGTTCGTAAATATTTTTCCCAAATAGAAATGGTGTTTTGGAAGCGAATCCATCAAACGTGTTTTTTGTCGGGTTAAAATAATCGTTTCCAAATGCACACGTCAAAGGTGATGAAATAACTTTACCAGCTAAATTTAAATTGTCAGAAAAGATGTATAAATCTTGTTTCATATTTTGAATGACGTTTCTAGAACTAACAGAACATTTGCTGAATTTGCTGCTTTGAAAGTTTGCAGCTGAGTTGTTTTCATTGTCAGCTCTCTTTGAGAATCCAATTTATGTTTATTTATTGATTTTAAATTTTCTACTCCAAATACAAGAGAAGATGACTTGAAATGAGTTTGTGAGATTGCATTGTCTGATTTCAAGGGAAAAGGAGAAATTATCTCTTTATCTGTTGTATTTTCAAATTTAATGTCTTTAATGTGTTCACTGTATGTAGTATTTTTTACAGCTGTAGTTACATCAGAAATAGGCAAAACTAGTTCATCTTTTAAAATAAATTTGTTATAACAAGGGTAAATTTTTGATTTTGAAGGTTTTCGAAAAATGTTTTGAAAGCTTAATTTTTTTTTTTAGTCTGTTAACTTGAAACTTCGCATCTAAATTGTCTTTATCGGCTCTTTTTTCAACATCTAAGTCACATTCTTTTAGTAGCTTCAATTTTTCCGGTTGCAGTACAAAACCTGGTGTCTTAAAATCAATATTAGAAACTATGCTGTTCCATTCCAAGATAGGAGGTGGAGTTCCAGGTCTAAAATGTTTTTTGTATGCAGCATGAGGAACTTCTTTTTCTGGTGCGTATACTTCATCAGGGAGAGCGAAATGTTCTTTTATTTGACCAAAAGGAAATTTTGTATCTGAATTATTTACGCTGACTTTTCTTTTAGCACCTGTTTCACATTTATTTATTTGTTTTATTTTCTTTGCTTCAAGGGTAAGGTCTAACGGCTTTAAATCATTTTCTGAATTTGCACTGGTTGATTTCAAATCATTAGAAGTAACGGTACTTCTAAAATTGGCATTATTTATGCTTTTTGTATCCATAGAAAATTGTGTAGAATGTGAAGTAAAATGTTTATGAGTTACAACTGTCATTACTTGGTCTGATGAAGATTCCTGACTAACACAATTAGTTGTTGAGTTCTTAGTTTTTAATTTAGAAGAATCTTGCAAATAATATTTTTCGTTTGTTTCATCATCATCATCATCATCCAGAAAGCTTGACATAGTACTGCAGTTTGATGATACCTCCTCTTCGCTTTTATTCTAGAAATAAAAACATATTCGAAATTAATTCCAATGTTGAATATGATTAATTAGATTGCTTTACCAATAAATATGGATGTTAAAAATATTTTTTAATTCATAAATTTATTTTTACATCTTCTATATAAGGGTATTTTTTCACTCTGTTTGCTGTGTTAAACATTTCTTATTCTTTGTTTAAAATATATACATTTACATTATTTTTCTGTAAATATGTATTGAACATTTTAATTAAACAGTCTAAATATTTAACTATGTCCATAAATTATACTACAGCTCATATTCAAAATATTAGAATAATTGAGAAAAAGTAATAAGAAAAAATTATTTGTCATTTATTTATTTTTTATACTAAGTAAATGCAATTAAATTTCTTATAAATCAAATCTGGAATGTTTAGATAAGATTTTAACATTTATAAAATATAAAATACAGCACAATAAATTAGGTATACAGCTTCCTTAAACACACCAGAATATTAGAATAAAATTTAGATTGGTTCAAAATATTAGAATATTTTATTTTACGCAACAATATTACCTTATGAATATGAAGTAAATGGTAGTTAATATTTTGTAGCATCCCCTTTAGCTTTCATAACAGCGTACAATCGATCTTGCATACTATATACAAGGTGTTTACAAACATTTCTATCAATATTAGCCCAAATAGACTTTATACGTGCCACTAACTCAGTTTTACTTGAAGGAGGATTTTCTTGAAGTTTTTTCTTCATTATACACCACAAGTTTTCGATGGGATTAAGATCTGGTTAATTTGGTGGCCAAGGAAGTACCTTAATGTTGCGTTGGCGGAACCAATTCTTAGTTGACACCGAGGTATGCGGGGACGCTAAATCTTGTTGAAAGATGAAATCATCTTCAAATAAATCTTCTGATGATGGAATCATGTAATATTCTACAATTTCTTGATATATCAGAGAGTTAACCTTTTCGTAGACGATGCATAACTTTCCAGGTCCTTCTGCACTCATACAACCCCAAACCATCACACTAGCAGCAAATTTTACGGAACGTTTAAGGCATTCTTTATCAAATGCTTCTTGCTTCATTCTCCAAACTCGAATACCTTGATTAACATATGAAACTCAAAACATACTTTCATCACTAAATAATATATTTTTCCAATCTTCATTGCTCCATAAAGGTCTTGATTTACACCAATTCAATCTTATACGCTTTTGTCTTGCAGTCATGAGAGGTTTTGTTTTCGGTACACGAGATTCAGATTTAAATTTATGGAGACGTCTTAATGTTGTCGATGTAGAAACTTCAACTCCTTCTTCTTTCCATTTTCGGTGCAAGAATCGCACACTTTTAAAACTGTCTTTCTTAACTATACGCTTCAGTTTCCTGTCATCTCTAGCAGATGTTTTTGATTTTCGGCCACCATTTCGGCGATTATTTTGAAATTTTCCAATTTTTGAATATTGTGTTAGTATTTTACTAACGCTCGATTGCGAACAATGTAAATAATTCGCTATAAAACATTGATTTTTACCGTGCCGATACAAATCAACCATACGAAGTTTAGTAGATTCAGGAATATCACTCACACGGCCCATTTTAAGACGAAAAAGAAACAAACTGCAAAAAAGAATACTGATTTTAAATAAAATAGTCTGAATTTAATCAATGATGCCACCAGTTAAGAATTGGTAATAATTAAAGGAGAATTAATGTGAAATATTCTAATATTTTGAACCACTTGAATAAATATTCTAATATTTTGACTTTTCAAAATAATTTTTTTTTTTGCAATTAATCTTTTCAAAAATGATATTAAATTTAAGATAACAAGTAAGTTTAATCAACAATAAGTTCTTAATAAAAATATCGTTTGCATATTTTCATTAAAAGACATTAAATTACCAAACGATATTTTCAATTTCTAAAAAAAAGGTAATTATTCTAATATTTTGAATATGAGCTGTAGTTTACAGTACATCTGTTGCCGAAAATATTTTAGCTGTTGCTGACTACATATGAAATGCTATTTTCAAAAATATAATTAGAATATTTTAATCAGCTCCAGTTTCTGAGTTTCAGCTATGTATATATTAAATAGAAAAAACATGTATTTACAAAGAAAAACTTTACTAAAAAAATAATTAATCATTGAGTTCTAAAAAACTTCGTTTTAAAGCTCTTCTCCGATGTATAGATTTTGGAAAATGACGTATCCGAGACCAACAATAGTCATATTCATATCCTAGAAACCCTAATAGCACTCTTCCATGACGCATAAGTCCTGATGCATACGCTCTCCCTGCTCTTCGCTAATATCTTCTAAATTTTTCGGAAACCTGTCCAGGTGACTATGGAGGAAGTGGAGTTTTATGCTCATATTGCACCCCATATTTTTTAATTGTAGCAGGAGGTCTTCTACAAGTTCAATATAATTTTCAGATTTTTTATTTCAGAGAAAATTCTGCATCACAGAGAAGAAGCTGACCAAGACTTTAGTTCTAACTCAGTCATAGAATTTCTAAATTGAGTATTTTTCGTATGTTGTCTGATTTGGGGGCCATCAAAAATACCGGCTTTAATCTTTTCCATCTTTTCCATAGGAAATTTTTGGCAAATGTAAGAAAAGCAGTTCCCGTCTTTATCCAGTGATTTTACAAACTGTTTCATGATGCCCAGTTTTATATGTAATGGTGGAAGGATAATTTTGTAACGAGCTACTAATGAATTGTGGACTATATTTTGCTTTCCAAGCTCCATGTTTTCTCTCAAGGGGCAGTTTTTTCTGACCCAATGCTCTTGTTTAGCTCTACTGTCCCAAAGACATATAAAACAGGAAAACATGGTGTAACCACTTTGTTCGCCGAGAAGAATGTTGACCATTTTTAAATCGACACAGATTTGCCACTTATGGATAATTGTATTTCATTTTGCTCAAGACTAGCGAAATGTTACAATACTCTTCCTTTAACTTTGTACAGTAGGCAATAGGTACCCCAGCGCATTTATTTCCATTTTAGGCTACGTTTTAAGCTGTCAATGAATAAACGCCAGTCGTTTGGTTTGTATTGTTTCAAGCCCATTTTTGTCGACATGTTTTTGATATTTGAACAAAATGTAATACGGTTTTTTTTCTGAAAAATAACGCCCTAATTCTGCTTCTCTTTCACGATAGCAACTTATTTTAGAATCTGAGGAAAGCAAATTTTTTACTCTTAGTCTTGATGCTAACAATTCTGAAGCTTGTTTAGAATGATTTAACATACGAATTGAATATTTCCAACCGAGCGAAAAACTGCCCAGTCCGGGAATCGAACCCGGATACTTGGCTTACAAGGCCAATGCTTTACCTGTTAAGCTAACCGGGCGATAACCGGCTGGGATTTTTCGCTCAGATAACCTTATTGGCCATAACATATGGTCTGTCATTTAGACAGCTCGGCAGAATAAGCCGCAAGTAATGGAACTCCATAAAATGATGGATACGTAGATATACTGTTATTTTAACACAATCTAACTGATTGGTAAAGTTATCATTCGAATTGAATATTTCCAACTGAGCGAAAACTTGCCCAGGCCGGGATAAATGATAGACCATATATTATGACCAATAAGGTTATCTGAGCGAAAAATCCCAGCCGGTTATCGCCCGGTTAGCTTAACAGGTAAAGCATTGGCCTTGTAAGCCAAGTATCCGGGTTTGATTCCCGGCATGGGCAATTTTTCGCTCAGTTGGAAATATTCAATTCGTATGATAAATTTACCAATCAGTTAGATTGTGTTAAAATAATAGTACAGAATGTTTTAAATCTCTTACAAGATCATCTAACTCATTTTGGGAAAAGCATTTTGGTTCATTTGACATATCTTCAAAATCAGCATCATTTTGTGATGAGCTTGGTCCTTCAATATCTTGTTCTAATGATTCAGATATATTTTTAGGCTCTGAAGATTCACGTGAACGCTGCAATGAACGTTGAACACAACTAGTACTTGGATACTGCCATTTAGCTCGATTTTTAGTGTTTAAACCGTTTACGTTCACGCTTCAAAAATAACAGTCTTCGAGATGATTCCGTGGTTCTCGCCAAATAGTCGATGTTCCTAATTTACATGCACTTCTTTTACAACTTTTCCATAATCTTAAATATTTCACACACGATATACAAACACAATTGGGACCGAAGACTTCTCATTTTTCTCCAAGAGCATCCCAAAATACTCAAAATAGGTATTTTTTACCAACTCTGATATAACTTTTCTACAATTGTTAAACACATATTATCCGCATATATAGCAAAAATGATCTCGATTGTTTAAACAACGTCTCCTTGAACTACTCATGACGCAAAAACTTTAGAAACTAATCTTAACAGAGTAAAATACGCCTGTTATCGATTAATATATATGCTTAAATGATAAAAATAAAAAACGATGTAACTTGAGCTGCTCAAAAAATTTTCCGGTTAGATTTGACAAAAACAAGTCATAAGTGAACATTATCAACCACATTATTCGCGGCAACAGACAAAAAGTTTAATTTTGTAAACTAGTGTTATTATTATGCAATTTCAATGTAATGTTAAATTTATCACAATTTTCACAACTTTTTAATACGTTTTGCGCAAATTTTTATAGAATTACAAAATAAACCTTTTATTGTTTTGATTCAAATTAAAAATGCATAAATTATGAATGCAGTTCATGATAATGTATTCAACGAGACATTTTTGAAATAATATATTTACTGCAAAAAATGTCATTTGCAAGAACAGTAAAATGAATTAAATATGATTTTATTTTTTTATTTATGGCAGTTAATGATTTTATTTACTTTAAGATTATTGTGATCTGAAAAGTTTTTTTAGAAGTAGGACCTGAGTTATTTTAATTCATCCCATGGTTACAAATAATGCTCAAGGCTGTACACTGTAAGAAAAAAATCTTTAAATCTACAAAACTAGTTTTTGTAAAGCTGCAGGAATCTAAAAGTTTACTAAAATTTTATCTGTAACTGGGGTATTAATTTACCACTCGCATAGTATACATACATGAAATATCTTAGTTTCACCTGTCAGCCAATCAGAAAGGGTTTCAGCGGTGATGTAATGACTATTCACACAGCCACAGAGGCGTGAAACGCATCCATTTTGAATACGGTACTGATAAAAATCTCTAGTTACTGAGTAAGTAAATTTTTATTATTTATAAGTTCTTCTGTTTTATGTAATAAATCAGATTTACCTGCTCTTTTTTATGAAATTTCACTTCCCTTTTTTGTCTCCTTCTCCACAATACCAAAACTTAAAATATTTATAATTTACTTAAAAAAAAAACTATTACTCTATTTGTTTCTTTATAGTTAATTAATTTCATTAACCATTCATTACATCACATTCATTTCATTAAAATTTCACATAAACTTCCCCCTTAAAATTTTGTTTCTGAATTTTCTTCAATACTCAAAATTGAAAAACTCTTTAAAACTGCTTACTTGAAAATGATATAGAATAATATACAATCTGTGTTCTACGTGTTATTTAATTGTCATAATAAATTGTCAATTAAGACTTTTCTTCTCACCTAAAAATGTCATTTTTCCGTTCCTGCACATAGAATTTCACATAAAAAGTCATTAAAACTCTTTATACCTCAGTGGAGGGGAGGAAAATAATAGCCGTAATCGGAATTACTTAGAGGAAAGCTGGCAATTATTTAAATTCATTTAGTTTAGGTCTAGAATGAATGCATTAAGTTTTCCCCCCACTTACTAGGTGTGCATTAAAAATACATACAAATTTATAGTTGAAAAACACGTTTTTATTAATTACCATAAAACTATCTTAAACTAGTCGTTGGGGGCTACCGTAATACTTACCCATCATGGATATTTATATGAAAATAAAACATGTGAATATATTTATACAATACATTGCAATTCATAAACAAAATTTAAATATTGTTAATATACATAGTAATGCTCTATTAAAGAACTGCTGATGTACCAATTTCGACAAATTATATGAAACGCCAAACTACTCAAGTAGTACCGAACTGAGTAAAAGAAACATCCTTATAACTCCAAAAACCAATAATTCTATTAACTAACAATTAACTGCGTCAGATTAAGCGTCTCATTTCCAATTAAAATATACTTCTGAATTGAAATTTGAATGAAATACAGGGTCATGAAAAATCGAAGAATGTGGAAAACAAGATTACAAATATCTCGGCAACTAATAATCCGATCAACTTCATTCTATATGCAAAATGTGTGTTATTTTATAACCTTTTACGTCCATTCCTTAGAACAAAAAAATTCGAAAATTTTTATATACCTTTCATCAGAACGAATTTTTCGAGAGTCCGAAAAAAATAGTTCCGGATAATCGAGGTTGCTGATATTAAATAGGGTTCGTCCCATTCTTACATACTAACTACATACAAAATTTCAAGTCTCTATCTCAATTTGTTCGGGAGATAGAGCGTTTACAGACAGACAGACGGACGGCAAAAATTGTTTTCTAAAAATATGTTTTTCGGAATCTCCACTATCTAAAACGTGTAAATCCGTCAAAAAAATTTTTCGATTTTCAAAACGATTGCAAGACTTACCCTATACTACGTATGATGGGTAAGTAAAAGGAAAAAAAAACTCATCAAAAAGATTGTCAATGCAAATGTTGTACAACTTAAAGTTCTGAATAAAATGATAACTGATATGTATCATTTTTTGTAACATTTTCACAATCCTACTTCAAAGCATTGCGAAATCGCTAAAGAAAAGCTTGAAGCGCGAATAGCCGAGGTTATCAGTTTACCGTGTTTATTATTATTATGTACATGTAGTTTTTAGTTATTGATGCATTATTTAGGGTAGATATTTTTAGAATTACGGCATAGGGGAGAGTGGGGATGAATGGGACAGGGGATGAATGGGGCAACAGAAATTTATATATGTTCCCCAAACATAAATAATTTGATAATTTACCTGACTGATGGCAGTACTGAGGTCATTCAACAAACATAGTTTCAAAGCAATATCTATAACAGAAGATTAGCTATTGTACAAAGTGTATTTTCCAAGAACCAAAGTTGGTTTTTCTGTTTTATCTTTTTAGTATTTAATTGATAGTTAACCTTCTCAAAACCTTATAACTTTTTTTTATGTTAGAATGATATAATCGCTTGTTATACTTATGATGCAAATGAACAATATTGACAGTGCTTACTAAGCCCAATCACTGTTTTATATAACCATGTGGATATGGGGATGAATGGGACTGTCAAATTCATCCCCAGGGCTATTCCATAATAAATAAAATTACATTTTGTCATTACCTAGAAACCAGATGTTAAGAGGAGAAAACGAGAACATTGTCGTGCCCTAATCGATACACCAGAAAAACAATATTTGGAAAAGGAAATTGAAAAAAAAAAAAAAAAAAAAAAAAAAAGGAATTGACTGTTTTCAAGAAATATTTTTAGTAAAGGTATGGACAGTAGTGATGAATCTGACAATTTATCACTTTATGATGAAGATGAAAGTGATTTGAACATGATTTCAAGTGATATGGACCACCAAGTTTGCAGCTTGGATAATATAATAGAAGCGACTTTCTCCTAACAAAGATATGTGAAAAAAATAATTATCATTACATTGCTAGGGTTTTAAAAAACAATAATGATAACCTTCAGGTGCAATTCTTGAGAAAAAAGGATAATAATTCCTTATTTTATCAGACCGATCCACCAGAAATTTATTTTGTTAATCTGAAGGATATTGTTATGAAGCTACCAAGCCTAGACCTCTGGGAACTGCCAGAACCAAAGGACTGTTGTCATTTGATATTAGTTTCAGTCAGTATATGTAGTAAAATAGAATGTATCACCCAGTTTTCAAATAAAATATGTTTGGAATAATTTTTTTAACCTTCCCATTCATTCCCAAAATTGTCCCATTCATCCCCGACCATGGGGATGAATGGGACAGTATGCATGCATGTTAAAAAAAATTATTAAAAATTTAAAAAACAATTGTTGATTGAAATTAGCATGTCAATAAATTGCTAAATGCTGAAATATTCTTTAAGTAATTTTTTTAAATTAACAACTGTATACAACTTAAGTTATTAGTAAAAATGTAAAAATTGTCCCATTCATCCCCACTCTCCCCTAGTCTCTTGATTACGGGTTATAAGCCCAGTGATGGGGTATGAAAGAAAGGCCGAAATCTGATTTAATTACGGGAGATCTGGAAAATGTTTTAATCCCATCGACATAGATTAGAAATGAATGTACTAAGTTTCCTCCTTTTGCTAGGTGACCTTTTGCCACTACTAACAAATTACTAACTTAAAAAGTGCATCTTTTCATAATTCTTAGCATATTTAAAAATGACTCGTAAAGATGGGAAACATTGTTTATTATTTCCAATATTGTATTTGAAATATACTTAGCACTTAATATAATGCATATAGAGTGAATAGCGCGTATCTATTAGACTTCAGGAAATCGAAAATAAAGTGCAAGGGTGGGTGGGGGGGGGGGTAAAGTGAACAAATAAGTGTGCATAAGACTTTGCCCTAGAGGAATTCAAGGTCAACCGGATGCACCATTTTAAACTTTGATATTTTGCATAAAAAACAAAGATGGCTCTAATAAAATGATTTTCATTTCGTATACAAGAATCTTCAGTTAAATTCATAAAAGTTTAAAACATTAGGAATATTGAAAAAAAGTATTATAGTTTTTACGTAAAAAATCTTTTATTTAAAACTATGGTTTAAGGTTGGCGGTATCAGTTGCGAAATTAAATGTAAAACAGGTATCATTCATGTACCACTTTCTCGATAACCACTAAATTATAATTCTCAATATATACAAAATAAAATCCCAACACAACTGCAAAAACATTGTGGAGCCTTCAACAATTTAGAAAATATACACGTATGTCACAAATGGAGACATGACGTATGGATAACTTGATCTCTTCTGGTTCCAGCTTTGAAGTAGCGATTAAGTCTAAATTCTGAAATAGAATTGCGACAAAAATATGAATATATGGGTATTCATTTTCTTGCGGATTTCAAACTCTAAGACACTTGTATTGACAATGGTTTTCACTGAATTAGTTGTTTTGAGTTATTGTTAAGATAATTTTTAAAAAGTATATTTTCACCATGGACGTGTTCAGCGCAACTTACCAAAGTAACCAATGTTACCGACCGATTGTAGGGCAGTACGAAAGCGAATTGTGGCAGAAATGAAAACTATCCTGTTGAATTGTAGCTGATGTTACACTTCGCCTTGATTTTCATTTCGTACTTCTCTACAATCGGTAAGTGACCGGTAAGTTGTGCTGAACACGCCCCATATGTACATATTTTCTAACGTTTATCTTAGTACGTGGGGGAAAACTCAATACGTTAATTCTAGTCTTAAACTGAAGGGATTAAAACAGTTTTCAGTTTTCCCCTAATTAATTTTAAGTTAAACCTCCGGACTATTGCGGTTAAACTTTGAAATAGAATTGTGGCATTACTCTTCAGCAAAATTATTAAATGTAAGTGTTCATTTTACTCAGAATTTCAATCTTTACAATTACCTTTATTGACAATGTTTTTGATAGTTATTTCTTTTGAGATATTATTATGGTATTTAAAAAAATACTGTTACAACTAGGGATGGGGCGAATAGTGATTTGGCCGAATAGCCGAATATTCGGCCAAATTTTAGGCCGAATACCGAATATTCGGCGGCCGAAGACCAACTTTTTTTTCCAACACAGAAAATAAATTTTGATTAAACATAATTTTATATATAGGAGCTCATGAATAATTTTTACTCTTAAATGTACTTTTAAAAGTATTTTTAAATTTGAAAAACTTATTTTAACACAAAAAAATTATGAAATTGCATTATATTATTTTATCTTAATGTACATCATATTGATTTTCAATAAGTCAGGATGGAAAGATATTTCCATTAAAATATGAAGAATGTACTTCACTTTTACTATCAAATGATACTTTTACCCTTTCTTGCATCCAAAATGAATAATATTCTTAATCTCTCACTCTCTCTCTAAACTCACGAGAAGATATTTTCTGAAATAACCTTTAATAAAGTAAATTTGATCATTTAGAGTTTGTATCCCTAATGGTAAACAAATTCGTAAGAACGAGACTGTTTTGAAATCAGTTGCCAAGCTTTAAATTGCAAATTATGTTAAAGCAAAAGGTTATGCTTAAAGTAGAATGCATATGTTAACAAAATCTTTGACATTTGGATTGGCGCATGCAATGTTCAACTTCAATATTCCACTTATTCAACAAGCATTAAAAGGATAAACAGAAATTGATAACAACATGAATGAAGGAAGATGTAAATTAAAAATATATACATAATAATGTTACATATTTAAGCATGTAACTATGCAAGTAATTAAAAATGAAAACTATAAAATAAAAAAATTATTTTGTTCAGTATTTAGAATTTATGTTTAAATATTTATAAAAACATCTTCATAAAACAAGTTGTGTTATCTAATGCGTATCTAGTTTGATACCAGTTCTGTTTTCAGATGTACTGTTGTATTTGGAATAATGATATTTGATATTTAATTTTGAAAATGAATCTTCGTTAATAGACCTAGTGAATGAATTTTTTCATTTCTTACTTTTTCGAAAATAAGTTTTGAATTTCATAAGAGCCTTTTTTATATGTGTATGGAATTTGAAGACATTAATAAATGAGTGTTTTAAAATAAGGCAGTGGTTTTTTTTTTCCCTATAAGTGTTTTTGTAACTTGAATTTTAATATATCATTCTCTAACAAAGACATTTCCCGTAAATTAAATCTCCAACTTGGCAGCAATTTCTAAAATATCACTAACTTTTATAGGAAATACAGTAAAACCTCTATAAAGGACACTCCCGAATAGCGGACACCTCTATTTAAAGAACAGTTTTCAAATCCCCACTCCCAAAACTTTAATTTTTGTATGTTTAACCTCTGAATAACGGACATTCCGAATAGCGGACAGTCATTTTGGCAAAAAAGAATGAAAAAATATTTTTTAACGAGGACAAAAAATAAAAATCCTTTAAATTTATCAGGGCAATGCGTAACAAATTTTGTGATCTCAGATAAATGTGGGGATGAGCTGGAGAAAATCCCCTCTCCCCCCACATTTATCTGTGATCACAACCCCCCCCCCCCCCCCACCTCCCTCGGATGATTTGAGATTGTATGGTTTTAAGAAACAGAAAATACAGTAAAAAATTATATATATATATATATATATATATTAATAGAACCATTAGATAATACTACAAATCAACATCAATTACTGTAAAAATTTGTTAATGCCAAACCATATCACACAGAGGAGCTGTCAGAATTAGAAATAAAATTGAAAATGTGGTATTTAGCTCGTTATCAAGAGCAATACTAAATAGCCACATTAATTGCGATTTTTTTCTGAATGGAAATCAGGATAGACCTAAAAATGATTTCCACATTGCCCGATTAATCGCAAATGAGAACTCATTTCAAAAAAAAATATCAAGAAAAATTAACAAGAACACAATAGAATCATCAACATAGTAATTGGAATAGAAAAACCATTTCAAAGAAAAAATATTAGAAAAACAATTTAACTGTAATTAAATATTTATAAAGATAACTTACAATTATCAATCGCAACCATAATTTCCATTGAGAACAAGAAATAGAAAATAATAATATAATTGAAGTAAAATTGATTAAATTAAATAGAAAAATCATGTCAAATGAAAATAATTAGACAAATTAAATTATATAATAGGTTAGCTTACAAATATCAATTTCGACCATATATATATATATTTATTTATTTATTTATTTATTTATTTATTTATTTAGAAAAGAATTATTTAAAAGGATTAAAACTATTGACAGAGTTAAAACTTCACATTGAAAAACAAATTACATGTAATTGCAAGTAAAAGCAAACTTCTCAAAAAAAAAAAAAAAAAAAAATTCTTTGCAAGAATATAATAAACAAAGGATAAAGTTATGCACAATTTTATTTCAATTTTATTGCTTTAAAAATTATTTTAATTTTTGGTTAATCTATAATAGAGATTTTAGGACATTTTAACATTGACTAATGAAACATTAAGTATTCATTAGCAATTTTTCTATCTATGAGGTTTTCCCAATAGCGGACACCTCCGAATAGCGTACAATTTCTTCGCTCCCAAGGTGTCCGTTATTTAGAGGATTTACTGTACAGTATATTTTTTAGTACTTGAATAACTATATATTTTGTAAGTAAGAAAGAGAAAGACTTTATGAATGAAGCAACAAATTTGGATTACAGAAAAAAAATGAAAGAAATGAAATTTTTTTAAATTTAAATTTTTTTGGCAAGATATCTTTCACTATTCGGCGAGATTTTAGCAATATTCGGCAAGATATCTCTAAATATTCGGCTACAGGTATTCGGCTGAAGTATTCGGTCAACAAGCCTTCAATATTCTGCCAACCGAATATTCGGCATAAGGGCCGAATAGGCCGAATACCGAATAGTGGCCGAATATCCGTCCCATCCCTAGTTACAACTATATGTTTTTTCTAACGCTCACCTAGTACGAGGAGGAAAATTTAATATATTGATTTCAGATCTAAGCTGTAGGGATTAAACCAATTTCCTATTTTCCCTTAATCACGAATTCTACTAAGTAATCACTGGGTTATTGGTATTTTACGTATTTGGTAATTTTTACTAATATAAATAAGTCATCTAATACCCTCCTTACCTTTCTAAAAAGAAAAATCAATCGCTTAATTTTTTTATCCCCTTAATATATAAAGTTTAAAACCTAAAAAGTCATTCCTTTAAAAAAAATCCTGATCCATTACTTTATTGTAATGGACTCGGATGGATCGTAATGGATCGTTACTCTTCCTCCCATGTAACATGACGTTATCTCTTTCCCCCTCTCCTTACAAGCATACAAAATTTAGACTTTTACCCTGATTAATTTTCATTTTTTGTGCAATTTGTTTCAATAAGTTACATTATCAATCGCTTGGAGATCTCCCCACACCCCTCTTTCAAAATTAAAAGGAAATATGGTTTTCTTTGTCTCGATCGTTATTTGTAAAATTAAAAATCTTTAAATGTCTATTTTTTCCCCTGCTGTGTTTGCTACTTAATAATGACAACAGTTAACCATATGAAATTTTCAATAAATCCCTTAACACAAGATTTTCTTACTTAGTAAGGGTAAGTGAGGTGGAATGGGGCAGTAGATTTTTCTCTTTATTCCATTTATAAACATTTTATCAGTGGCGTACAAGATTAAGTAAAGGCATTCCCAATCTTCTGTTGAATAAAATAGCTGTATTTGCATAAACTTGCAACTGTAAAAAGAAAAAGTTTATTTCAAGAAATAAAAGTGAATTTGCTTTATATATTTTTACGCTTTCTGTATATTAATGATTTGTTTATGTATGTACGTAATTTTTTTTCATATTTATAAAACATTATACTGTATGTCATCCATAATTTAAACTGTCTAAAAGCAGCGGTTCTGTCTATACAAGAAGTTTAACATAAAGTACACGGAGGAATGGGACATGCCAGTAAAGGAGGATATGGGACAAATCCAGTTTCTTTACTCTTTATTTTTCTCTTGCTTACAATTATGTAAAATCTTTTATGAAAATTGTTTCGATATTGTTCAAGAATATTAGAAAATGTTTCATTTTGTATTCTATAAACCGAAATTTCGTTTTTGTGTCAAAATTTATTTTCTCTTTTTTGAAAGGTGTCTTATTTCCCCTAATTTCTTTCATATTCTGATAATTTCAGAGCTTTAAGCGAGTAGTTCAATTGTATGTCTGTTAAAATTATGTTCTATTTATATTATTTTAATTATTCTTAGAGGAAGTTTTTATTTTTATTCCAAATTAGCCGTAAGAAAATGTACTCTTTATGTTCTTTTAAGAGCAAACAAATTAATCTTTGGGGATGTGCAAATATAAAGTTATCATTTCATGATGGAGTAGAGGTTCTAGTATTTGATATTGAAAGATATCTCTCGGTGAAAAGAGTGGTTTGTCTTTTAATATGATATCATTTCTCATAATAAAAATTTTCTCTTTTTAAGCTATTGCATAGCTTTTATCGCGGGCTTTGAGCGCGGTGACCGAATCCAAAATTTCCGTAACGCGAAAAATCCTAACACATCCGTAACGAAAAAACCTAACACTCGGCTAACGTCGTTTCCGTTCGGAAAACTTCGGGACGGTATCCTTCGGTAGACATTGACGCGGTATTTTTCAGATATTAGAATATCAAGTCTCAAACTTATGTTTCTTATGATCTAATTTTCATAGCACGGCCAATTCATAGCACGGTAATTTATTATGAGACAGTGTTTATTTTGGAGGTCTTATTTATTTTGGTGACAGGAGACCCCTCACCGTGAGGGTCGAAAAATTTAAAATGCTTATAACTCGCGATCTAACTTTCGTAGCGCGGCCAAATTTTGTTTCGTAATTTATTATGAGACATTGTTAATTTCTGGTGACAGGAGACACCCCACGGTGAGGGTCGAAAAATTTAAAATGCTTATAACTTATGATCTAATTTTCGTAGAGCGGCCAAATTTTGTTTGGTAATTTATTATGAGACAGTGTTAATTTTTGGTGACAGGAGACCCCACACGATGAGGATCGAAAAATTTAAAATGCTCATAACTCGCGATCTAATTTTCGTAGCGCGGCCAAATTTTGTTTGGTAATTTATTATGGGACAGTGTTGATTTTTGGTGACAGGAGACCCTCCAAGGTGAGAGTCGAGAACTTTAAAATGCTTATAACTCGCGATCTAACTTTCGTAGCGCGGCCAAATTTTGTTTGGTAATTTATTATGAGGCAGTGTTAATTTTTGGGGACATTAGACCCCCACGGTGAGGGTCGAAAAACTTAAAATGCTTATAACTCACGATCTAATTTTCGAAGCGCGGCCAAATTTTGATTGGTAATTTATTCTGAGACTGCTATTTTTTGGTGACAGGACACCCCCCACGGTGAGGGTCAAAAAATTTAAAATGCTTATAACTCGCGATCTGATTTTCGTAGCGCGGCCAAATTTTGTTTGGTAATTTATTATGAGGCAGTGTTAATTTTTGGGGACATTAGACCCCCCACGGTGAGGGTCGAAAAATTTTAAATGCTTATAACTCGCGATCTAATTTTCGTAGCGCGGCCAAATTTTGTTTGGAATTTATTATGAGGCAGTGTTAATTTTTGGGGACATTAGACCCCCCACGGTGAGGGTCGAAAAATTTTAAATGCTTATAACTCGCGATCTAATTTTAGTAGCGCGGCCAAATTTTGTTTCGTAATTTATTATGAGGCAGTGTTAATTTTTGGGGACATTAGACCCCCCACGGTGAGGGTCGAAAAATTTTAAATGCTTATAACTCACGATCTAATATTCGTAGCGCGGCCAAATTTTGTTTAGTAATTTATTATGGGACAGTGTTGGTTTTTGGTGACAGGAGACCCTCCAAAGTGAGGGTCGAGAAATTTAAAATGCTTATAACTCGCGATCTAATTTTTTGTAGCGCGGCCAAATTTTGATTGGTAATTTAATATGAGACTGCTAATTTTTGGTGACATTAGACACCCCCACGGTGAGGGTCGAAAAATTTAAAATGCTTATAACTCGCGATCTAATTTTCGTAGCGCGGCCAAATTTTGTTTGGTAATTTATTATGAGACAGTGTTAATTTTTAGTGACAGGAGACCCCTCACGGTGAAGGTAGAAAAACTTAAAAATGCTTATAACTCGCGATCTAATTTTCGTAGAGCGGCCAAATTTTGTTTGGTAATTTATTATGAGTCAGTGTTAATTTTTGATGACAGGAGACCCCCACGGTGAGGGTCGAAAAATTTAAAATGCTTATAACTCGCGATCTAATTTTCGTAGCGCGGCCAAATTTTGTTTGGTAATTTATTATGAGACAGTGTTAATTTTTGGTGACAGGAGACCCCCACGGTGAAGGTAGAAAAACTTAAAATGCTTATAACTCGCGATCTAATTTTCGTAGCGCGGCCAAATTTTGTTTGTAATTTATTATGAGTCAGTGTTAATTTTTGGTGACAGGAGACCCCCCACGGTGAGGGTCGAAAAATTTAAAATGCTTATAACTCGCGATCTAATTTTCGTAGCGCGGCCAAATTTTGTTTGGTAATTTATTATGAGACAGTGTTAATTTTTGGTGACAGGAGACCCCCACGGTGAAGGTAGAAAAATTTAAAATGGTTATAACTCGCGATCTAATTTTCGTAGCGCGACCAAATTTTGTTTGGTAATTTATTAAGCTATTGCATAGCTTTTATCGCGGGCTTTGAGCGCGGCGACCGAATCTAGGAATTCCGTAACGAGGAAAAATCCTAACACTCCGGCTAACGACGTTTCAATTTGGCAGACTTCGGCACGGTATCCTTCGATAGACTTTGGCAGACATTGACGCGGTATTTTTGCATAAGTTGATAAAAAATGCTATGCAATAGCTTTACCGCGGCAGTCCCCGAGTGCCACACATATATTTTTTATTTGTAACATGGTATTTGGTACAAAATAACATGTTATCTTTTTTTAGCCTGTTACCTATTTTTATAAAAATATAAAGTTATTAAAATCACTAAATTATTATTAAATTATTTAATCTAAAATATAGCATACCCTAACGTTTAACATTCATATTTGTCTTCATGTGTGTATGCATATATAATTAGTTCGAGAAACAATATGTGAAGTGCACTTGAAATGAATCTTGTGTTTAGTAATAAAGAAAAAGAGAAAGAATGTTGTCTTTATTTTGTCGATGTGAATTTCTATCTGCCCTTGCCCTCTCCGTTCAGTGCAAATACAACAGTTCTTTATTACTGTTGAATGCTTTATGTAACAAAAAGCTGTTATAAAATTTTGTTAAATAGTAACTACTTCTTTTAATTGTTATGTGAGATAAAGTTTTTTTCATATGTAAAGTGATATTTCATTAACTTCTCTTCATTTGAATCATAAAAGTATGCGGAAAATAAATGTAACCAGATTTGTATGTCTTTTCTAACAAAATAAATTACAGAAATCAAAAATTTTTAAAACTTTAATAACGATATGATTAACAGGGGGAGGGTTCGAGGGATTATAACGTATGATATAGAAAAAGGGAGAGTGGGTCCTAAATTAACGAAAAGTTGATAACGTTATATTTTCACTGCCCCTTTCGTAAACGAGCTCTATGCCATACAGAATAATTAGAACTATTTCATGCTACAAAATTGTTTTTAAGACCATAAACGATCGGTAAGGGGATGATAGACGTAATTCTTATCAAATTTTAGATTCAGATGCATGTTGACACCAGCTGTTGCAGTGTCACCGTTGCAGGTTTCGGTGCAAATCACTGAACAATTAGCGCTGCTATGGTGCATTTTGCATGTTTTATGTGGTTTTAGCAATAGTCATATCTCAAGAACTAATGCACGGAATTTTATATCATTGGAATCACAATGATGGGCAGAGATTGTCATTTAATTTTGGTACTTTGATGGCGATTTTTGAAATATTATTATGTATGAGATAGAAGAAAGTTTTGGGATTACCACATCCGACTAGTTTCAAGTGTTTTGCAGTATTTTAAAGAGAATTGAAAATGTATATTAGTTGATAAATTCTTTTCTGCTTAAATTGTTTTTTTGGAATCTATGTGTAATTCTGGAAGATGTCGAAAAAGAAAGGTAGACGGACAAGGTTCTTCCGCTATTTTACATGCTTAAAAACTTGACGTTATCATCCAAACTCTTTGAATTTTTTTTGACGTTAAAAACATAAGTTTTACGTAGCCTGGGTGAAAAAATCTTGATATTTAGTGAAAAAGGGCTGGTAAGATTTTTACCGCAATAAAGCACTCAGGTTTTAACAAATTTTGTCGAAATTTTCGTATATTTTAATTTGTAAAAATATATTTCTATTTGTCCGAATGTTTCGGAATTTTTGTAGGTAATGCAAATCTGGTCTATTGAGGTACTCTAAAAGGATGTTCAAATACGGAAGTTTAGTTACATTTACCATAGAAGAAATATAGTTTCCTTATGACACAATGTGATCTTCGTTCGTCAGGGTATTTGAAAGAGTTAAAATTCATATTTTTAATAATCAACTGCATTACCAATTATAGTATTTGTACTTTTAAAGCATATATTTTTTGTAGAAATTTTTAAAATAGCATCTTGGATTAAATAACTTATGGGGTAAAAAAATTTTGGAGAAACAGTTTTAGATTTTTTTTCAATGTGTTTACTGCTAGGACTAGATAATATGAGAAATTTGGTATCGGAATATGTAAACATGTTAACATTGGTACTGATGATATATCGCGATAACTATCCTAAAGTATATGGGAATAGAAAAATTGCCAATATCAAAAGATAAATGCATAGCAGATATTTATGCACAAATAGATGCAGAAAGCAGCAAATCATTTTTCATACTATTTGTTCCTAAAGCATCTTTTAAATATGTATATATTTATGCGCAATAAAACTATTTTTAAACAAGTACTAAAGATCACATTTCAACCATAGGTTATATAGCACTTTCCAACACACTCAGAATTGTATAAAAAAAATTCCACCGTTTGAAAAGGCTAAATATGACGGCGAAGTAAGCAATTTATAAAACACGTAACACATTTGAAAATTCATTTCCAGAAAATACTATCAATTATATGAAAAATATCCGAATTATTTTGTAGAACGCTGCATGTGATCTTTAGATTTGTATATGTATTAAATTGTATGCTAAACTACAATTCATATAAGAAATGCATAAGCACAGACATTGCGTCAATAAAAAGAAACGTACACATCTTTTGTGCAGCTATGTATAGTATATGATTTAGTTTCTATACATACCGAGTAATTAAATAAGTTAAAATAAAAAAAACTATTAACAATTGTTTATGCTTGTAGTACTATAACTGGATTCTTTTTTGTGTCCTTCCCGTAAATGAACGATGAATCCTATGCGCATCATATTTTATAGTAAACATATCAATTATATTAAATTTCTACAAATAAAAGAAAAAGTAAGCCTGCCAGTATGCTAATTTATCGGTCTATTTTTGAAATTATAAATTTACAGCAAATTGGATTACGGATGAATGAAAGAATAACAACTGCTCAACAATATTATAAAAGAAAGCAAAGACAAAAAGAACTTAGTATAAAAAAGTTGGGAAAGATCTTCTCCGGTAGAGGTTGAATCATTTTATTATTACTTTTATTTTATTTTATTTACTTATTTTTTGCTATAAAAAATATATGTGCATAAATATACATTCAATCAGTTAACATTAATTTTTCTAATTACAAAAAAGAAAAAAAAAAGGTAGGGGGTGAAATTGATTTTTAGTTGTAAGCAAAGATTTCTTATAAAGAAATTCCACTATCCTCTTATTGCAATGTTTCTACATCTTTGTAAAAATTATACAACTTCATTTTGAAAAAAAACCCACTACAATCGTAAGTATTGTTATTAGTCTTTTCAATTTGTAATTCATTGTAACATTAAAAAATGTCGCTTTATTTATCATATGAAGAAATGTGTTATATATATATACTAGCGGCCTTCGCCCGCTACGCTGGTCGGTTTATCTAAAGAAATCTTGAAGAAGTAGTTAGATAAGGTTCAGACATACATTAAAAAAAAAAAAAAGCAAGTCGATCATTCAAAAAACGTTGGGAAATATCAAATATTTACTGTAATTTTTTAAGAAAAACAAAGTTTCGAAAAAAAAAATTAAATCGAAAAAAAAATTACACTGACATATTAATGCAAGGAAATTTTCCCAGAGAGAAAATTCGCCTTGAATACAATATTTCAAATTCTTTTAATTGCTTATAGGCGTTAATGCCAACATAGTGAAAAAAAATTCCATGCTGGGAATCGAACCCGGGCCATCAGTATGGCGCACTGACGTTCTACCGACTAAACCACATGGAACGACAGCCAGCTTGAAACTTTCTCATACTTAAGTAGACTGGCGAAAACATAACGATAGCGCGTTTTAAAATCGCACAGTGACATCTATTGGATTTTATATGTACTAAAAAACGTTATGTACTAAAAAACGTGAGCAGCGCACCTAATAGTTTCTTTTGTTTCTTTTTGTTACTTTTTTGTCTGTTGTCCGATTTTGATGAAACAAAGCCTATACACTGCCCGGGAGTGTGCATTCTTCATTAGTGAAAACCGCATAAAAATCCATTCAGTAGTTACGAAGATAACCTCGAACAAACAGACAGACAGACAGACAGACAGACAGACAAAAAATTCAAAAAAATTTTTTTTGTGTTTCATTGGTTTTCTTTTATCGCCCTGACTCCATTTTTGTCAATTATCTTCAATGTACAGACACACCGGGTCCTACTGTTTTATTATATGTATAGATAATACCATTAAAAGTAGACAATAATCACCAATGGATTTTATCAATAAAACAATAAACCAAAACGAATAATTAGAATTGAATTGAATAATAATAAAAAAATTTGAAACGAGGAAATCTAAATAAATAAATAAATAAAATGAATGCAAATGAAATTTGTAGAACCAAAGCAGAATCGTCAGGCCCCAAATGCTCTGGAACTACAAATGAAGTGTGCGGTTTCATCCACGTATTAGCCATGAAAAAGCAAAATAATATGTATTTGGGGCTACAAACACACAAAAACCAAAATTCTTAAACGAAGAACAAAGTAATACAGTGGAAAAAGTGAAAAAAAAATATTAAAACAGTAACGAGCAGCAAATTGTATCAGTGACAAAAGCACAAACATAACCCTATTTTTGCACGTGGCAAGCATAAACTCTACATTCATGTATAAATTAGATAAAAAGTAAGATAACAAAATATTTATATATATATGTATGTATATGTAATTACTATATTAAATAGTTTAGTAATTAAAATATGAAAATATGCATTATTTTCTTAGTTAATTGTTTAACAATTATTAATTTTAAGCAGTGCTAACAATTTAATAATAAATGCAATTAATAATTTTATATATGTAAATATTATGGTATTTAATATGGTTTTACATAATTATTGCAAAATATTAATATATAGGGGAAACTGATTTGGGACACTTAGAGGAATGGGACAGTAGGTTTTTAGGTAGATTTCGTAAGAAATACTACCTATTGCAATAGCACCAGTTTATCTATCTATCTGTCTGTCTGTCTGTCTGTCTGTCTGACACGATAACTTCTATAATTCTTCACCAATCTCCACCAAACTGGTACATAAAATCAAAGGGGATAAAAACTTCGCTAAGTTCGTTAATGGGCAAAATCGGACCAAGGGGGCGTTTTTGTGAAAACCGAAAAAACGCCATAGCTTCTTAATTAAAGTAGATATCGAATCGGTATAAAGTTTATATTACTTCGTAAAAATGGGCCAAAAGTATATGCATGACAGATTTTTGATAAATTTAGAAGTGGGCTCAAGGGGCGAAAAAAACAGGGATTTTGAGAGAAAAAAATTCATAACTTCGTCAATTTTCAAGCTATCAAGTCCAACTAAATTTTTTGTAAATGTGCTTAAAATTATCTAAAACTTTTGTATTTACAAGTTTTTGATAAGACCAACTTTTACCGATGAAAAAAAATTAAAAACGAAAAGAAAAAAGGCGCTAAAAAAAGAGAAAAATCCATAACTCCGTCAATTTTTAAGATATCAAATCTGATTAAATTTATTTTATATCTTCTCAAAAATATTTACAACTTTTATACTGACAAGTTTTTCATAGGACCAATTTGTATAGCAAAAAGAAATTAAACAAAAATAGGAGTTGGAGAAAAAACCTCAAATCCAAACTGCTTATATTCCGACTCATTTTTAAATTCATTTTTGATTTTAAACGCATCCAAATGGTAGATCCTCTTATTTAGAAAATGTGTAAAGTGACGCATTGGTCAATTTTCTGATAAAGACAGAATATATTTCAAAAAAGGCTACCAAAAAGGGTATTTTGAACAGAATTTCCGAAAGTCATCGGGACTGAAAATTGAAGGAAGTATTCAAATAAGAAATTGCGTATTTTTCTGACTCGTTTTTAAATCCATTTTTGCTCTCAAATGCATCCAATTTACAGATCCTCTTATTTAGGAACTATACAATGTGATGCTTTGATCGGTTTTTTGATAAAGACAGAATATATTTTGAAAAAGGCTACCAAAAAGGGTATTTTGAACATAATTTCCCGAAGTCTCCGTGATTTGAAAATTTAAGGAAGTTTTCACATAGCAAATTGCGTTTTTTATGACTCGTTTTAAAATCCATTTTCGCTCTCAAATGCATCCAATTTACAGATCCTCTTATTTAGGAACTATATACTGTGACGCATTGGCCAGTTTTTTGATAAAGATAGAATATATTTTTAAAAATGCTGTCAAAGTGAGTATTTCGCACAAAATTTTCCGAAGTAATCATGATTAAAGAATTAAGGATATATTCAAACAACAAATCGGTTATTTTATGATTCATTTTTAAATTCAATTTTTTCTCAAATGCATTCAACTGACAGGTTTTTGTTATTTAGGAACTGTATAATGTACTGTTTTGGTCGATTTTTTAATAAATTCAGAATCTACTTCAAAATATGTTGTCAAAATGGGCATTTGAGTTGAATTTTTCTTAAGATGATTCTGATAAAACCAGTTTTTGCAAAAAAATGAAATTAAAAGTTTTTCATAAACGGCCAAATGAAGTTATTAAACTGGGTTTATCTCTAATCATATATTTTTTTGTTGAAATGAGCACTCTTCGAAATCTACCTCCGCCTATAGGCCCAGCCGACAGGGATTTTTCTTTTTATGTATCATTCTAAACATTTCATCAATCACAACCAAGATGAAGCAATGATAGCCAAATCTTCATTTGAAAAAAATTATCTGTGTAAGCTTGCAATTGTATAAAAGAAAAGATTACTTCAAGAATCATAAGTAAATTTACTTTTATGCTTTCTGTATATTAATGACTTGTTATGCATAGATTTAATAGTTTTATTATTTATGGAGCATTATGCTGTATATTCGTTATTTAAATAAGCCTAAAAACAACATTATTGTTTATACAAGAAGTTTAACCCAAACAAAGAAGTAGGGAGGAATGGGACATGCCAGTAAACGGAGGAATGGGAAAATGGAGGAATACTTTCTTTATTTTTTAATATGATGAATGTAAATTGTTAACATCCAAACATATTTAGAGGGTAATATATTAATTATAACATTGATAATATATTCTTTTACATCAAAATGTAAATAATTTGAATTGCTTATTTTTTTAATTCATCATTGACTAGCAATCCTGAATTTTCATTTGTGTTATGAAGATCTTGGAATTCTGTAATGTGGCGCATACATTATATCAATCTTTTTCTTAATTATTATTATATATCTAGCTGACACTAGATTATATGTGCCTTATATTATTGCTTTATTTTATTGCAGTCTCATAACTTTCTTGTTTGATGGGAGGTATGGGACACATTTTGAAACTTACAACTTCTTTAATTATCAAGTAGCTTTTCAATGTTTTGTTTCGATATTGGACAGGGAGATTAAAAAGTGTTTTATCTTGCACTCTATCAATTGAAATTTTTATTTTTGAGTCAGCAAAGTTGACTTTCTAGCTTTTGTAAAATGCGCCCCACCCCAATTTTTCCTATGTTAATAAAAATTTTAATTCACTAATAGATGGTCCTGCAAACTGATAGTTATTTGCATGTATTAAAAGGTTAAGCATTTGTATTACAATGCAAGCCTACAGGTAATATTTATTGGGTAAGAACGCGGATTGTTTTTGAGTATTAATTACTTATGTAGATATGCCGTCAGAGGACAATGGCAACATACAATGTTGATGATTTTTTTAATCCATAACTTCAACATTGTGGATGCCTTCAGGACATCATTTTTATACCAGTTGAACAGTTATTGCTATATGTTTAGTATTTATAAACCATATTCAATATCTTTTATGTGTTATAATGCAACCTCTCGGGGAATTTTTATATTTTTATTTCATAAGTTAGAAGAACGTCAAACCTTTATGAAAAAAGACCTTTTCAGTATCATATGGTTTACGAATGCATTTTGTGTGAAATTAGTAATGAATAATGAGAGCAATTTGTGATATATTGATGCTATGTTAGTAAATGGGAAAACTGCAGATGAGAAAAATCAGCGAAATTTTTTTTTCCAAGCACCTCCGTCGTTCCAATGCCAAGCTCGCACTCTGATTGGTTGTTGCTCTCGGCACTGTTTTCACGTAACTTGGCGATAATCATACTTGGCGTAGCGATAGATGCTTCCGTCGAGTTTGATTTCCTTCCGAACCGAGTACAAAGTAAAAAGTTGTGTGTAAAAACTTTTAAAGAATACAGCTTTCAGTAAGACACGTTCCATCCAATCCAGTGCTGCAAGAGAAAAGTTACTTTGCTACTCGGTTCGGAAGAAATCAAACTCGACGGAAGCATCTATCGCTACGACAAGTATAAATATCGCCAAGTTACATGAAAACAGTGCCGAGAGCAACAACCAATCAGAATGCGAGCTTGGGCTTGGAACGACGAAGGTGCTTGGAAAAAAAAATTACGCGAAAAATTCTATGATTGCATGTGTGACTGTAACTGTGCCAAATGCCAATCACCAGCTTGTATTTATAAGCAAAAAACTTGGTAAAATTTGGGTTACTATTAAACAACATTTTGGAATACTATTAAACGAATGTAGTTTGTTGTTGTTTAATAGTACAATTGCAATGTACTAATTATTCAAATTGGCTTATTTATTTTTGAAAATTGTACGTTAACATTTTTGTACGTTTGTGATTTCGTCACCTGAGAATAATAAGGTTCTATCTGTGTTTTTGAAAAAAATGACTTGTCGATATATAAAGGTTCTATTTGTATCTATGAAGGCATTTTTGCATCAAAATGATGTTATATATAATTTACATATGACATTACAATTACATTATGACATTATTTTAATCCAGATATTCCTTCATAGATACAAAAAGAATTTTTATCGATAAGTCATTTTTTTTTTCAAAAACACAGATAGAACTTTATTATTCTCAGATGACGGTTTCAATCAAACGTTTAATTTTAGACATTCTGAAACAGTAACAGTTTACTCTCATACTCCAGATTTTTATCTCCTCCTCCTCTTCCTCCGAAAATTCTTTCGACCTAAGCATTTTGTACTAACCTTAAAAAAAAAAAAAAAAAAAAAAAAAAAAAAAAACTGACGGTTTTTTATATACTTAGAAATTGCTTGCTTGCGCAACCACTTACGTCAGATTGCAAAATTTGCATAAAAACGATTTTGTGCTTAAACTTTTGACACGGTTTTATTTTGTTCTGTTATTAAACTCCATGGTTTGAAATAAAATTTTAAAGTTAATTTCAATTAATATGATTTTAAAATAGATATTATCAACATATACAAGACAGATATTGAAATAAAGTGAATATTTAAAGTTTTGTTTTAAAATTGCTATTATGCTTAAACTTTTAACACGCACTGTGTGGCTTCGGACGCCTGTGGAGGAGATTTCTTCGTTCTCCAGGCTCCAGGGATGATTAGAGGTACTTTTCATCTTTCTAGAAGGAGTTCTTAGTGCACGGAGATGGGGTATTCGTGCCTATGAACCACGTGGACTCCAAGATAAGGTAGTGAGAGACGAGATCTAGCTAGGCTTCGTGCGGGTCCCAGGCCTGAGAGCCGGGGGACTATGAGGGGCGGACGTGACTCCTTTTGCCTAACAAATCAGTGTCTGTGCCTCTAGGTAGAGCTTTCCGTGCCCGCCTGGGGTCGCTAACGGCATCTAGTCGGCCGACTTCCCTGAGCTGAACTGCGGAATTTTTTCTGCTCAGGCAGGGGACCGGCCAGGGATTGGACGCCTAAACCTAGATTAGGCGATTTCTGTGACGTCAAGAGGGGTTGTACCCTCTGGCGGTGGTGTATTTATGTCGGCCGATTATCTACGCTATGGGATATAGGCCCTATGGGGTGGGTTGCCCTCCGTGGGGGTCTTTCTAAGGGAACCTAACCCGTATTTACGCAAGGTTCGAAGAAAACCACGGAAAACTTCGAACGGTTAGGCCGACGGTCGCGATTGGGTTCGAACCCAGCACCTACCGTCTACCAGTTTGGAGGTCAGAACCTCGCGGCCACTGGTGGGGCTGTACCCTCTGGCAGCTACGGGTTTCTAGCCCTCTCTCTCTCTCTGACGTTTGTACGCAGCATGTTTGTCCCAATGGTCGTCCGTAAGTCGGTACGATCTCGGAGTGGGTGCGAAAAAATCATTCAGCCAGGCCGTGTGTATGCTGTCTGGGAGAACTTTCCCCATCCTTCCGAGTGTTTGCCACTAGGAGCGCGGGTTAATTGGTAGGGTCTTTGGACAATGGAAGCCCCCTTCTAAATTTTCTCTCGCTTTAGGATTACTGCTTCTGTGAGTACACATACAGTGATTGATTTAAGCTTTTTATCGCTCGAATGGCTAAATGAATTTATTATTAATAAAGAATATTTCTACGCGTATTTTTACGCGTTTTTCAGTGATGTCTCAGTTGAACACCAAAAGAGAAATCGTAAATTTTTTTGTTTAAATCTTGTAATTGCATGATATGCAAATATATGCAGCAAGTAAAATATTTATTAATTATTTATTGATTATACATATGTTTATTTGCAATTGATAAGAGTGTAAAAATGACACAAATAATTTTAAAAACTTTCTAAAATTATTTACACTTTTGAGAAAAATACGTCAACATCTGATTTACATAACGCATATTTATTTCGCTATACTGCAAGGGGATCGCTATAATGGATTTTACCAGTTTAAATAACATTTGAGGCAAGATTAAAGAGAGATAGTTTGTATTATGCTTGTTACGGATTTGCTTGTTACCATTTTGATGCTTAATTACATTATTTTTTTAAAAATCAAAGTGCTCCGATAAAAAACACTTAAAATGTGGAAAACAAATGAGAGTTTATCTTATAATGACATATTCTTTATTAGTGTAAGAATTTAATAAGAAATGAATAGAAATCCTGATTTTCTAAATAAAAATTGGACACACCCTTTAATAAAGTTAGATTTTGCTTTACAAATAATATTAAACTTTGATTGAATCTTGCTTTAAAATAAAGACGAAAATTTAGTTAATTTCAATCAGATATTAAAGAAGTAATATTAAATAAGTAAACTATCTTTCCACTAAATTTATCCAGTCTTGTGCAAAAAATAAATACTTCTGAAAAACAATTTTTCAAAAAAAAGGAAAAATGGTCTTTTTTTTTTTTTTACGTAATTTTTGTGTGTTTAAATCTTTTTGTGTCTTTTTAGCTTTATCAGGGATATGTTTAGGAAATTTTTAGGTCCTTTAAGGAACCCTTTACCAAATAATTTATCTTAAAACAGGACTCTTCACGAAATTTTTTATCCCCAAACAGGATCCTTCACATAACATTTTATCCCAAAAACAGTTCCATTCATAAAATTATCTGTTCTCTTAAATAGACCTTTCACAGAATTTTTCACCTTCAAATTGAACTTTTCACAAATTTAATCCTTTAATAATAAAATCTGGCTTGTAAAAAGCAGTTCAACTCACCAAAGCGCACTTTACTTAGATTTTATATATGATAAATAGAACCTGAAGACATCAATAATTTAAAATTCACAAAATTGTGACTAGAAATTTCACAAATATAAGAAAAAAAATCACAATTTCACAAAACAGGACGCTGTGAGAATAGTCTGGACAGACCCCTGTTTATACTGTGATGACGAATTAAGAATAATAAATAAATAAATAAATAAAAATAAATAAATAAAGGCATTTTTTTACTGGACTTATAAAGACCAGCAAATAAAAACTAAAAAGATAAAATCGAAATATTCATAATCAATGTATTTATTTTTTTAAATCTGCAGTAATTAACCTATGTAATAAACTTTTCTTTTGATATTTAAACTTTCATATTTTTAATAATGTGAAAAATAAATTTTAGTAACATTAATTGTTGCCCTTTTCAACAGCTAAAATCTGGTTTAAACATGACCTTCATTAAGAGATCACCTCTCGGAGCGACCAATTTTTACTGGAATGAAAACAGTTGCTTTAGGGATGTTTTACTTTAATTTGTTACATATTTGTTCGTGTCGTAGTATTATTGATTGTGCAATATTTCAATTTGTATAAATGTATCACTTTATGGAATATTGTAATAAAAAAAATATAAATTATTAATCTAGATAATTTAATTAAGGTTGTAACGGATATTCAGAAATTTCGGACACAATGGATGTGTAATATACAGGGTGTTTCAGTTAAACGTTTCAGAACTCCTGAGAGAGGTAGAGTGCATCCTGACGACTCGAAATCATATAGCAATGTGGGGTCAGAAATGCTTTCCTGAAGCGGTAATGTACACAAAAGCACCGTAAAGAAAAGACAACGTAAGTGAAAAATCGTTTCATAAATTCATGTAAAAAAGCAAGACCTATCATGTCTTGATTTTTATTTCTGGGGTCATATGAAAACACTGGCTTATGACACCCCTGTTGACAATGCTGAGGAGCTGGTAGTGGAAATCGCAGTAGCTGCTGGAGAAAATCGAGATGTGCCTGGAGTATTCGAGAATGTTCGGATTTCCATGCGCCGGAGATGTGAGTTGTGCATTGTAGTCAGTTTCAGAAATTTCGAACACTTACTTTACATGCATTAATAAAACGATTTTTCACTTATGGTGTCTTATCTTTATGGTGCTTCTGTGTACATCACCGCTTCAGGAATCACTTCACTTATATAATAAAAGATAAATTAATATAGTTTAACGATATAAATAACTACTTTAACATTAAAAATGTTTTTTCTAATAATAACAGTGCACATGTAGTCATTTCTTTTCTTTTTATATTTCCTTCTTTTTCCTAATTTCGAAGAACAGTGTTTTCCTATAAAACACATAAAATCTATTTAACTCATATGCACAAAATACAGTGTATACGGGAATAAAATATTTTAATTTAATATATTTTATCAAGTCGCTCCATAATTTAATAGTTGTATCAACATCCATTTTTTAGCAAAAGAGGAAGAAAATTCGAAATCATTATCAAGTTAAGGAACATGCATCAAACAAAAATACATATTCCAGAAAATTTAAAAATTTGGATAACATTTACATATAATAAAACAATGACAAATGAAAATGTATAAAAATAAATTACATATTAATAATATTTAGATAAACCTATATGTAATTTAACAGCAATGATTACTGAAATCTAAATATTTAAAGTTTGAATTACGCATAAAATATGTCGGAAATTGCACGTCAACCGTAGCAAATGAGGTGAGTGAGGTTCTATAACGAAGTTTTTCAAGTATAGAGTACTTCGAATACAATACAGTATCTGAAATCTTTTGTGTGTCCCTGTAAATACTATATGCTTTCTATTATATAGGAATTAATTATAGTAAACCGCAGCAACGTATAGCTATTTAATAAAATGTGAAATAATTTAATATAATTAAAATATGTAACGACATGCTTTTGTGTGGCTCTGTAAATTAATAAAAAATATTCTTTGCACCACGAACTGTACAGAATGTATATTTTAGTATATATTAGTTACATATTGATTTTATTATCTACGGAAGAGAGTAACATCGTTAAAATTCACTTGAAACTATTTTTTCTCATTGACTGTTATGTAACGGAATACTTTTGATTGTCCCTGTAACAGAACTATACAATCAATTTTAATAAAATTTGATATGAGTCGACAAAATTATGTAATAATATATTTTGAATTTCAGACGATTCAGTTGGGTAGTTTTTGCGTTGTTATATGCGGACTGAACGATGACTTCTGGTGCTACATATTTACATAATTACGAACGCACCAAAAAAAAAAAAAAAAAAAAAAAAAAAACATAATTAACGTACATATAGGAATTATTAAAATACTAAATACAACTTCATGCGTATTTGGAATAAAATATTAAATGATTAATATTTCGGTTAATTACCTGCCATCTAGCCATTTTGAAACTGTCATAGATTTTTAAGACATGTAATGAAAGTAAACACAAATAACAAAATTGCAATAAAATATTTTACTTTTTTATATCAGTAATGTAATTTAGTTCAATGTAAATTTGAGTTTTCTTTAAAGTTTCAATTAATGTTACAAACTATGAATTAAATAAATATTGCCAATAAAGTATATTATTCCAATCCTTATTACGATTGTATCAATTTTCATTACATGCTCTAAAATATGCGATTCTTTAAAAATGTCCTTAAAAGTAAAATAAAAATCAATTCTCTCAATAGATAATGAACATTCACATTTAGGAAAGAGTGATTATTCATTCCTACCAGCAGTGAGAAAACGCACTCCTTTAGAAAGAGTGAATAGTCATTCCTCCGAAAAAAAGATTATTCACTCCTGTTTAGAGTGAATATTTACTTCTCAGGAATGAGTATTCACTCTTTTACAGAGTCAAAAATTCCTCTTTTGCTCAAAATGAATAGTCATGCTAAAAAAGGCGGGCAAATATCGACTCTGCGATACAGTAATTATTTAGAACACAAAAATGAATGTTCACTTCTTTTTATTTTGAGTGTGTATTATGTAGATACCAAAGAACAAGAAATTGATTTTCACTTCCAGCAGGATAGAAACTTAAACGTAAAACTCAGGAATGAAGACCATTTCATTAAGAATACTAAGAGAAGTCTTAAACAGTTCTTTTAAATAATAATAATAATAATAAACTAGTCTAAATACCTTTTGTACAAGAGTGTAGGAAATAAAAATAAATCGACCATTGTTATTCCTTTCATTATTAAAAATGCAAAAACATATAACAAACATATAAATAAACGGTGAAGTGCGAGTAATACTCAAGTTCAGGGGGTTCCGTGCAATAAATATATGAATTATTAACCCCTTAGTTACGAGCGACTGTTGTATGTGTGACTTTAGCCTTTTAAAATCCTTCATTATTTCCACCAGTTGTATTTTATACTAAAGTTTACCTTATTTAATCGGAGACTTTTTATGATTGAATTACAGAAAATTTTGTTTGGGTGCTTTATAATCTAGAAAAATATGAATAGATATACCGTGAAAGTTCAAACATATATAAAGCCTAAATAATATCAGATATTGATATTAAGTATAACTCTTTTTTTTATTCTATCCTTATCTATTTATTCATAATGAACTGAATTAGGTACTGAGAATAAAAGGTAGTACACATTTAAACTTCATTTGGCATTTCATCAAACTAAATTTACCGTAGTAATAATCTTTTCATTTTACAGTGTAGCTAATTCAGAATACTTGCTCAAAGTTTAAATTTGGCATTCTTCTAAGCGCACTTCGAAAGGAAGTCAAGAGTTGCAACACTGTGCCTGGTACCGTTCCGTGTTTTCAAGGTAAATTTTTGACTAACTTCTCCCCCGTTTCTCAAGAATTAAGGGGCATTTTATATAATATATTGAACCTGAAGCTAAGGGGGTCTTTTCCCTACAACATATATTAAAATAATCAAGATCTGTGATTATCAAAGTTGGCACTCTCCTTGTAAGTGAAGAGGCTACAGAAGCTCAGAATAAACATTAGTAAACATCAATATTAAGTCATTTTGATTATACTACACAAGAAAGTTTTCTCAGGTGGCCTGAAACATGGATAACCGAGATCGGCTTATTTTAACTTCTGATTCCCTAATAACAGTCATGAGATGCAACGCAATTAAGAAAAGATAGTCCTTATTTTCTGAAGTTTTAAAATTGTTAATAAGACTTTGTTTTACCATTTTTACACTAAAATTTAAATAAAAACGCACATCTGTAGCTGTTAGAAGAATAAAATAAGTTTTGACCACACTGTGCGCCGCCCCTGTCATTATGTATGTCCAAACCATCCGTGTTTTTCAAAAATCATTATCAACAATGCTTTTATATTTCTGCCAAGATAGGTACTAGGTACCGCTAGTGCTCCTGAATACCTATATGCTGAATGCCAGAAAATTGAAATTTGTGTGTAACGGGAAAATGCGCTTTTCTCAAAATCTATGTGATCTAGAGTAATCGCTCTAGTTTTCATGCAAAGTTTAAACTAACATCTACAACCTATAATTTTTTTTTTAATTTTAGTTTCAGTAGATTCGGAATTAGATAGAGAAGGAAAAACATATTTTTACTCTACATTCTTGAAGATATCTCAGAAAATGCAATATCTAAAATTAAAAGTAGTGTATTTTTGAGTTCAGCCTTACGAAAGCTTTCAAATGATACCCCACACGATATACAAAGAAACAATTTTTTTTCAAGTAACTTAAGAAACCGTTAAAGGTTTTCTACATGTATTTGTAAAGGTTTAATAATCTGTAAGTATATGGATCAATAGTCTTTACTACATTTTTCAATTTGAACTTTCCACGTTCCATAGTTCACTAGTAAAATGGCTGCGACAGACAAAAAACAGACATAGGAGTGATCTTATATTGGTTCAGTTTTCACTTTTTAAGTATGGAACCCTAAAAAAAGATAACTGTACTAATCAAAGAAAAAAACTGTATAAGATCTTTGATCAAAGTAAACAAGCGAATGTAAATCTGATTCAATTCCTTTTGTATCTAGCCATATATCTGTGTATAAATTTTTCTATGAAATTGTTATATTTTATTTTTCATTTCTTCTATCTTTACAGAAAGAAAGTTTTGGATTCGTGAAAATTTTTGAATTCCGGTTTTTGACGGATTTGCACGGCTTAGGGGTAATAGATTCCATGAAACATGTAACATTACAAAATGTCTGTCTGTGCTCTATCTCAAGAATTAAAGCACGGACTTTAATAAAAAAATATATTCAGGTTGTACCTGATATAAATTGATGCTGATTAGGTTTTTGTGTTAATCTCAACAGGTGTCACAGTTAGACTGCACTTTTTGCGATTTACCCAACAGCTGTATCTCAATAATTAAAGCACGGTTTTCCATAAAACTTTAGATTCAGTTAGTTCTTTAGATGAATTAATGTTGTTTACATTTTGGTGGAAACGCTTAAGAGCTGCCACTGCTGTGCTGCATTTTGCACGATTTCCGTAATAGCTCTTTCTCAAGAATTAATGCACGAATTTTCATCCATCAGCGTCAGTAAATCTGTGATTTGAGTTAGTTCTGTTTATATTTTAGTGTCAATCGTCAAACAGGTGGCTCTGCTATGCTGAATTTTTTCGATTCCTGCAATCTCAAGAACCAATGCGAATTTTTTTTTCATCAAATTTCAGATTCAGGTATAACTTGATAAATATTGTTGCTGTTTATGTTTTGGTATGAATCGCTCTAACAAATGAAGCTTTTATGTTACATTTTTTTCGATATGCAGTAGTTTTTTTTCAAGAACTAATGTACGGTATTTCATGCCTTTAGTATCCCCACGATGAGTGTAAATTGTCATTTAATTTTGATACTGTAGTAATGACTTGTGACGTATTAACATGCATGAGTTAAGAGAAAATTTTGGGATTGTCACTTCCGACTAGCTTATTATGAAGTTCCCCAGAATGTATTCATCAAAGTAATATATAGTGAAACAAATTGTGAAAAAAATATGTGATTAAAAAAAGTAGGGCATTTTTTAGAATAAACAATCCAAACATATATAGTCATTTAAACAATTGTAAAAAAAGTGTTCAAGTTTATGAAAGCGTAAATTTTATAGATCTGTGTGATTTATGAAAATTTTTACATTCTTAATTAAAAAGAATGACTTATTAAGACATTATTTGCAGTATATTTGAATGGCTTCTTCTTCATAAGAAGATTTTCGGCCAAATTATTATACTGTTATTACTTTTTTCCTTTATGCCTGTATTTCTTTCCATCGCATTCACAGTCAAAAAAGAGTTTCATGTTTCAACTTTACATAATGGTTTTTAATCCATTAATATTTCCAAAAAGTGCAATACTTTAATTTTTTAAAAAAACTAATAAGTCAAAAAGAACTATACTGCAAACTCTTAACGGTTAATAAAGGAATGAATGTTTAATGTTCTTCGCATAAAATAATATTTTTAAGTTCATTAAAAAATTTCACGACTTATCAATAAGAACCATGTTGACCATTTTTGGAAACTAATATATCTTATCTTAAATTTTATTTTGTACCAATATTATATCTGATTAATGAAATATTACATAGAGAATTGTACACACACAAACACACATATATATATTTAAATTTGAAACTTTTTATACTACTTAAATCATTCTAAAACTAATTTTTTTTTTTTTTTTATTTTTATTTTTTTTTTTTTTTTTATTATTATCCAGCAATTTACACACATGTATTCCCATTCCTCATCTTCTTCAACAGTTGAAATTTCAGCGACACCAGAAACTCCACATTCTCTGCATATTGCTTCCACCTGAGAAAGAATGAAAAAGTAAATTACTAAAAATCGAAGAAGAAATCTATATTGAAATTAATATGTTATGTTTTTTAAACGAGGCTATGGCATTAAATGGAAATCAATAACTATTAGAAACTGTTATTTCAAAAACTATTATTTTACAGTTGAAATGTTAAAAGAAACGAAATGTAACTCATAATGACAAACTATTTATCAATATATATATACAGTGCGTGCCAAAAGTTTAAGCACAATAGCAATTTTAAAATAAAACTTTAAATATTAACTTTATTTCAATATCTGTCTTGTATATGTTAATAATATCTATTTTTAAACCATATTCATTTAAATTAACTTTTAAATTTTATTTCAAACCATGGAGTTTAAGAATAGAAGAAAAAGAAGAATAGAAGAAGCCGCGAGTGACTAGTTTGAGCGAAGATACCCGCATCAGAAATTTGGCTTCAACTGGTAATTACTCCCTTTCGGAAATAAAATATGCAGTTGGAGAACAAATATCGAAAAAAAACTGTTTATAGAAGAGTTTTGGAATTCAAATACATGAAATACCATAAAATGGCTCGATTACCGTGTCTCAAACGACACCATAAAAAGCTGGACTACAATGGGCCAAAGAACATATGCCATTTGGTGAAAAGTGGCTGAATGTCATATTCAGTGATGAAAAAAAAAAATGGAACCTCGATGGCCCTGATGGGTTTAAGTACTATTGATGATCTCCGCAAAGAACCTTGGAGTGTATTTAGCCGATAATATAATGGTAGTTCAGTAATGGTATGGGAGGCTATTTCTTTCAATGATCAGACATCTCTAGCATTCATCAGTGGTCGTGAAAACTTTGAAACTACTAAGAGACACTTGACAATCATTTGCTTCCTGTTGCCGAGGTTTTTAGGGGGAGTAAAATGGTTATTTCAACATGATAATGCTTCCATCCATACCTCAAACTCAACTTCATCGTGGCTTAAGTCGTAAACAGTGTCTGTTTTGAAATGGCCGGCAATTAGTCTTGATTTAAACCCTATAAAAAATATGTGGGGTATTCTCACTCATGCAGTTTATCCAAATGGAAAGCAATATTCTTCAGTTAAAGATTTGAAAGATGCCATTGAGAACGCTTGGTTTAAAAATGAACCAGAAACAATACAGAACCTCATTTTAACGATGGAAGACTGTATATTTAAAGTAATTAAGCAAAAAGGAGTAATAATCAAGTGTATTAATTTTTTTTTGTTCTTGTTCTGCTAAAGAATCAAAAACTACTGTGCTTAAACTTTTGACAAACTCATTTTTGTTGTTTTGATAAATTTTATTATTTAAGATAAATTTTATAGCATGAAACTGTTAACTATCTTTTTAAAACTACTATTTGTAGGCTATATGAAATGGGAAGTAACTTTCACTCATTAATAAAATTTTATTTTGAAATTTTCTGTTGTGCTTAAACTTTCGACACGCACTGTATATAAAGGTTTTTAAAGAATTATTTGACTATCTTTTTATAACACGTAAATTATAGTTCCAAACCGTTGTATGTTTGTACGATGCCAGAATAGGAATTCCAGTAAAAATATTCTTAAATATTAATTTTTCAATTTTATTTTTTATTTTTTACATGCAGGTAATCTCGTGAAAAATCTCTTTTTTTTTAAATAAAAAAATACTTGCTTTATTTACGAATTTTTTTTATTGGAAAAAATGCACTTTAGTACAATAATTCTGCGAATTTTATAAAACAAAATAAATAGAAGAATTCAAAATTTATAACTAAAAAGAGAACTATTATGGAAGATTTAATCACAATTTAAACAATTTAAACGTACTTTAAATGATAATTAAAGTTTAATTCAAATATAAAATTCATATTATTATGCTACCATTTTGTAATCGTCATTTTAAACATTACTATACAGACGATATAATTTAAAAGTTTTGATTTAACATGCATGATGAAATAATTTTCGAATGTATTTTAATTTTATCTGTGCCATTAGAATTTTATATTATTATTATTTATTTTAGAAAGTGAAATTTCATTAAATGAATTATGCAGCATTGTTGAAAAAAGTTATTTTTTTCAAAAATAAACTGCTTAAAAATTTTAAAGCAATTTCTTCTAAATTTTAATTAAAAAATATGTGAAAGAATATTTTGAACCCAAAATTAAATTAATTTGAAAATTTCTTTAATAGTAAAATTTATGTTTTTCTCGCAGATGTTGTAATCATACAAGACGTATATATATATGATATGTGTATAACATGTACTTATACATATACAGGTGTATGTATGTATGTACATGAGAAGTCAATCCGACTAATTCCACTTTTAATACCAAAAGCTGGCGCTGGCGGCATCAGTCTGCAGAGATATCGCCTGTTTTCTTGTTCTCAAGCTGATGATCTTTCCGACTCATTTTCCCGAGTCGAATCTGAGTCGAAATGTTGAATCGACTCTCCACTCAACTACAGAAATAGGATTTGATGATTGAAACGAGTTTTAAAATAACATTTAAGATTGAACTAGGCCTATTGTAACAACCTTTGTCTATTGTAACCTCCTCAGACAAATATCACGGGAACTATAAAAACTAGTTTAAAATTACTGTAAAACATCTCCAACGGTGTATCAATTTATAAATAAATATTTATGACAAGAAAACATTTATTAAAGAAGCGTTCTAGAAAAATTTAAATTGATTTAAAAGACGTTCTTTAGTGTTTCAAAATTATCTTCGGAATATGTTATTTTAACCGCTTAACTGATACGCTTTTTTACGTACAATGAAATGAAAATATGGGATAAGCGCCGCTTTTTTAAAGCTAAAATAATCGTAATATTTAATTTAAATATTTCTTCTATTAAATAGTATGAAATTGCATTTAAAATTTTTAGTAGTGTCAGAAAGCTTTAAGTGATGGAAGAAGCAAACTATAATTGCCGGTATGTTGTACGGGCAAACCAGTTAAAATTTTAAAACAATGGTATGCAAATGGCGTTGTCAAGTCTCCTGGCTAAGAAAATTTATAAATTGGCACATTAAAACTTTCTAAATCTTACTATAAAGGAATCCGTCTACAACAAATCCTGTTTTAGACATAAAAATTTATTGATCACGAAGTAGAAAGAAACATACAAAACTACCTGCTGAGGCAAAAACCTGCCTAAAACAAAATATTATTATTTTTTCCGAAAACCGAATGCATCCCTACTTTATATTCATATTATGTCATTTAACGTATCCAAAAATTTTAATACGAAAGCCGTGAGAGATTTTAAGATGTCTTTTGTACACACCTCGCCTCCCCCCACCCACGGCAGGAAACGTATCTACGCTAAAATGTACGGATATTTAAAAAGAAAAAAGGAAGACGTATCTTTTTTTATAGCCTGTAAGTAATCCCTCTTCAAAACTTTATTACAAAAAGCATCAAAGAACCTGAAACATATTTTTGCCCCCCCCATATAGGAGGGAAATATGTAATCTCGTTCTTTTCCCCCGGTATGAGGAAAAGAACTAAAAAAAACATTCTGAAAATATCTCCTGTATCTGATTTGAAATAAAAAATATTATTAAAAATATGATTTTTTTATCTTTTTTAAATTATCTATAAAAAGATACCAATGTTCAATTTATTTTTCCAATATTTATATTTCTAAAATTGAACTAAAATAAGTAGACATTCAGTTTTAACTAAAATATCTATGGCCTCACCAGTGGGCGATAGTTTCTGACGTCTCAACTGGCGTTTAAATCAGCATTGTAATAACCTCTTCTATTTACAGTTTAGATGACACAAATACCTCAAAATTTAAACTTGATATTGTGCTAAGAGCATCAATTTGATGTTTATTGCTTTTTTATTGTTATTCGGTATTGCATTACACAAATATAGCTTCAAAATTTGTAATCTAGGCTTTTAAAACCGATTCGTATTTCAACCATCGAATCCAACAGGAGAAAAAAGTAGAATCGGGAGATAGTAAATGAAAGAAAGGATCGGGACAGTGGATACTGCAATGGCTTCTGAAATATTTTCAACAGCTTTTGTTTCACGCAATATTTAAAAAAAACTAGAAAAAAAAGAAACGAAACTTTATTTCAGTAAAAAGTTTCTGTAAAAATGTTTTGCAATAAAATTGCCTATAGATATTTTAGTTTGGTTTGGTTTATTTAATGTCGGCCGATTAAGTACACGTGGGATATAGGTCAGAATGATGAGGGGATGGTCAGGGTATGCCCTGCGTGGGTGTCTCTGTAAGGGCACCTAACCCGTATTTACACAAGAAAATCCAAGGTTCGAAGAAAACCACGGAAAATTCCGAACGGTTATGCCGACAGACGCGATTGGGTTCGAACCCAGCACTGCCGTCTACCAGTTGAAACGTCAGAATCTATCACCCACTGGTGGGGCCATAGATATTTTAGATAAAACTAAATGTCTACTTATTTTAGTTCAATTTTATAAATATTAATATTGAAAAATAAATTGAACATTGGTTTTTTTATACATAATTTAAAAAAGATAATAAATCATATTTACATAAATATATTTCTATATATACGTAAAAAGAGTATCAGTTAAGCGGTTAAAATGACATATCCGGAAGAGAATTTTGAAACACTAATGAACATCCTTTAAATTAATTTAAATTTTTCTAGAATTGTTACAAATATTTCTAGGATTCTTTAACAAACGTTTGCTGGTCATAAATATTTAATAATAGATTGACACATCTTTGGAGATGTTTTACAGTAATTTTAAACTAGTTTTTGTAGTTCCCCGTGATATTTGTCTGAGGAGGCTACAATAGACATAGATTGTTACAATAGACCCCGTTCAATCTTAAATGTTATTTTAAATCTCGTTCCAATCAACAAACCCTATTTCTGCAGTTGAGTGGAGAGTCGATTCAACATTTCGACTCAGATTCGACTCGGGAAAATGAGCCGGAGATCATCAGCTCGAGAACAAGAAAACAGGCGGTATTTCTGCAGTCTGATGCCGCCAGCGCCATCTTTTGGCCGAAATTAGAACAATTTGAAAGAAGTGCGTATTCAAAATTTATTGATATTCTAATAACAATACCGCAAACCGCGCATTTTTATCTCAAACCGTTTTTTTGTTATTTAATTTTAAAATGGGTCAGTTATTTACTGGACACCCGGTATATAAAGTTTTTATTCAAGACTTTTATTATTATTTACAAAAAATAAAATAGAATTTTTTTTAAAAAAATCAGTGAAAAATAAAACGTTTAAGTTATAATTAATTAAATATAATAATAATAATAATAAAATAATAATGCAACATTGTACCAATTGCGTTAAAGTACATTTTTATCAGTGTTAAGTAACATTATTTTCCAGATGCAGATTTTAATATTTTTAAGGAAAGTTATAGTTTACAATTCGCAAAAAGCAACATATTAATTAATTATATTCAAAATAATTAATTATATTTAAACCAAGAAAAAATTATAAAATAACTAATGAATGGATAGACAACATATTTATCTTAATTTAAAAAATATATATTTCCACCTTTATCCTTTAATAACTATTATACAGCTCTTGCAATAGATTTCAAACAAATAATTGACAAATTAGTAACATAAATAATTAATTAATAAAATAATTTTGAAATGTTATTAAAAAATATGTTTAATAAAAACATTTTTTTTTAGATTTTTTAAATTTAACATAACAATATAACTATGACTATTTTCATTTTTTCTAAGATTATATTAAAAATTTAATGAAACAAGTATTAAAAAATGCTCTGAAGAGCAACAAAAAAGGTTAATGTGTTTTTAAGTGTGAAAAAGTGTTTGTCAAGTGCTTCTAATTGAGCATGAGAAAGGATAAGGGATCCCTTCTGGTTGCAGCTGACTGTCAATGCCAAATTTGAAAAAAAAAATAATAATAAATAAAATCATATTTGCACTTTTTCAGTATAAAAAAAAATCAGTCACAATTACGAAAAAAATGTGCAGTGCAAAGACGTATCCAGAAAAGAACGTAGCGTAATTAAACATGAACGTAAGGGGAATAGTACCAGAAACCTTAGTTCCTGTAGCGTATCATACTTATGCAGTGACACCAAGCATGCCCCCTTAGCAAAAAAAGGCATAGAATTACCATAAAAAAACACCATAAGTGCAATCATATGGATTTTTGCCTATGGTAAAAGTGATTCTATGGAAAACCATATAATCGTTAAGTATATGGTAATTCTTATGAAAAACCATATAAACGTTAAGTGTATGGTAATTCTTTATGGTACTATATATTAAAAAATAATAACGATATCAACTTTGGTGGCGCCATCTTTTAGGAATACGGGGAACTAAGCTTACTAATGCACTTCGACCTTCGGAAACAGTGGGATTTGATCCACGGACGGTAGGGATGGGAGGCGAGCGTCCTAACCGTTCGGCCATGCTGGGTGATGAGCTGTGGTTATAAAACGTTATATGAATAAAGCGTTTCGGTAAATCATCTTTATTTCTCGTTCTAAGTTAATGGTTGACAAAAGAAGGTAGTTTTAAAGGGTTTTTTTTAATAAATTGTTTTATAGACATGCATTTATAAGTTAATTTATTATTTTAATGAATGGAGTAAATATCTTAGCAAATATTATTTAGTTATAAAATCCAATTAATTAAAGATAAAACTATTTTCTGTTTATTTAAATTAATTTAAAAAAAATAGAAAGTCGATAAGAAATAATATTTAATAAGAATAAGAAATCATTTGATAACTTAGTATATAATATATTTTTAATGATTATATTAATGTATTATATTAATGCCTTACTTACGAGCATTTTTTTCAATTTAAAGTAAAAACTATATATTACTATTTTTTAGATAATTTTTACGGAAATTTTGAATTTTTCTTTTAAATTTTAATACCAAAAAGATTAATAGATATATTCAATATTTTTATACAGTGTAAAATGATTTTTAATCTTTTCAATAATTATTAACGTTTAAATAAAATAAAATAAAAACTTTGTTGTTGCATATAAAATGAATATAAATGAATATAAAAACCAAAACTAAAAAATACTACTATTGTCTGACTATTGTCTCTTCGAATTATAATAGAAAACATGATTTAAACATCATTATAAGCATAAGAAAAAATAAAGATATTTTTAATGCAGTTTTTTTTTTTTTTTTTTTTTTTTTTTTTTTTTTTTTTTTTTTTAAGAATGTGTTTGTATTTACAGAAGTTTGTAATTTTGAAGTTTGTAATTACAAACTTCTTTAATCGCTGTTAGAATTTTATAGGAAATATGTCATCAAACATATATTTTTGTTAAATCATTTTATTTCTCCCATAGGATTTTTTATTTATAACGCATAGATTCTGTTCACATATATGAAATACATAAGAACAATATAATAACACTATTATTTCATATATTATAATAATTTGAGGTCGATAAAAATATCGGTAGATTTTTTGATATTTTTATAGATCGTAAAATAATTTTTAATCTTTTTAATAATTTTTAACTTTTAAATAAAATAAAAATCCTTGTTGTTCCATATAAAATTACTTTAAAATTATCAAATAACGTAAATTAATTATAAATCTTTTTTTTTACTATAAAGTTTATTAATATTTAATTAACATATTATAATATATTATATTAATATATATGTATTAATATTTTGTTAATATTTTTAAAAGATATTTCAAAAATTCTTTTGGTGATTCAAATATTTGTAGGTCCTTTTTAAAATAAATTTAAAAATATTTTCTTTAAATAATTATAGGCTATTTTTGACAATTTGTTTATTTTGAGGGGGTCCGGGACACATTAAAAAATCTTTTATTGAATTAAAATTTCGCAATTTTTTGTGATATTAAACATACCATTTTAAAACAAAATCACATGATAAAACTTCTCTATATTTTTGTAATTTAAAATTTATTAAAAAAAGTGGAGTGGAAAATTAAAAATTATTGTAACTCAATGTAATAATTGTACAATTTTAGTTTTTTAGCAATTAAATAAACAGAAACACCTACATTTTAATTTTGATTCAGCCTTTTTAAAAATATTAATAAAAAATTTATTTAAAGTAAAAGTTTGAAAATAATACTTTCAAAAATAAATATATTTTTTTCAAATTTGTTGAATGAAAATTAAAGTAAAGCAATAAAGAAAAGGCATGTTTTAATTTTAAAGCATTTATGTTTAACGGTTCTTGAGTTATAACAATTTAAATGTGAGAAATTGTGAAAACCCATCATGAAGAAAAAAGCATACAAGAAGTCTTATCCATGACAATCAATGCTTAAAAGCTAGATGCTGAAAACGAAAAAAAAAAACCCACATAATATTTCCTTTTCTAAATATGATTTTAAAAAAATGTCATTATAAGCATAAAAAAATCAGATAAATTTTTAATGCAGTATTTTTTATGTGTGTCCCTGACTCCTTTAATCGCTGTTAGAATTTTATAGGAAATATGTCAATTATATATTTTTATTGAATAATTTATTTTTCTCAAGATTTTTTTTTTATTTTTAACGCATTTACACACTCATATATAAGAATTATATAAGAATAAAATGTTATTTTATGTTATATTAATTTGAGATGAAGGGATTTTCATTAGACTGGTTATAAGTTAACATAAGTTGTTCCTAAATAGATTTTGGTTTAAACTATCTAACCAGTGACGTTTCTATGATTCTGTTTTTTAGAAGTGCATAAGACATACATAAAGATAGTAGAAAGTTTTGAGATGACCACAAACGAGTAATTTTATATTATAGTTACACAAAATCTAATATATTATAAACTTTCTAAAGGTATTAAGATTTTACCATACACCATGCTTTGAAATAATATACAATTTATGGTGCAAACAATTATGTATTATTTTACTATACGTCACGCTATGGAACACCATTGAATGTATGGTAAATTTCATTTCCCTATAGTTTTACCATACACCTGGTTATGGAATACCATATCATGTATGGTGTATATCATTATACTATAACTTTACCACACACATTTCTCTGGATACCATAAAATGTATGGTATACATCATTATCCTACAACTTTACCATAGACATTGCTCTGCAATACCATAGAGCGATGAATGTTTACCATATGAATACAATATGTTTACATATAATGACATAATTTTTTTATGATTTTCCATATAAAACCATGTGTTTCCATAAAAAATCCTATGCCATTTTTTGCTAAGGGCCGCAGCGTAGACCTGCACAAAAAACTGATTTGTAGTACAGTTGCAGTGTATAGTCAACAGTACAGTTAACATGTAAAGCAGGATTGAAAAACTTACTAAAAAGGAAGACGGAAAGTTTTACGCAAATTTCTTTTATACGGAAAAAGCCAAATATGATTTTTTTTTCTTCAAATTTGGCATTGACAGTGAGCTGCAGCGAAGAAGGGGACCCCTTGTCCTTTCTCTTGTTTAATTAGAAGCACTTGTCAAACACTTTTTCATGCTTGGAAACTTATTAACCTTTTTTATTTTCATCAGAGCATTTTTAATACTTGTCATTTAAATTTTTTGATAAAAACTGAAGATTTTTTTGTATCTTGATAAGCAAATTATTTGCTGCTGTCAAAATTTTACTGTTGTATTAGAATAACTAAGAAAGTTATTGCATTGTCATATATAATACTTGATGTCTGAAAAATAAACTAAGGAGTCGAACGAAAAAAATTACAGTGCGCTCACAACTTTATTCAAAGAACAGAAAGCTTCACTATAAAGACAAATAACCATGTTTTTCACGTGATTTATTTAATTTGAATGAACTATATTACATACATAAAAAAATTATATTTATTTAAACTTGGTAGCAATGAATAAAAAAACTTACAGCAGAAACAATAAGAAAAAATGTTCAACTGGAGCTTTAAGACACAAACTCGATTTTCTCAGCGATCGCCAAATATACAAAGATGAAAAAAGAATCTAAATTAAGTTTTACCAAAAGGATTAAAATAAATCAAAAATGAAGTTAATCCATACATGGGATCGTTAGCTATCGCATGTTGAATTTTACGTCTTCATTTTTTCGTTAAAAGTTAAATAAAAAACTACAGTAAACTATGATAATTTTTTGAATGCTATCATTTTATTTCTCTCGTCGGGTTCTATCTTTTGAAAAAAATCACTGTACGTCAACTGGTTCTCCAGAAATTTCAAAAAGACGTTTGCATTTTCCATTTCTTAAACATATTATACCAAACGCTACTGCGTTAGCTATGATAGACTGTTATAGTAAATAAATAATAAATAAAAATCCGGTGCCGAGTTTTTTTAAACATTTTTTATGGTGGTGTTCGTAAATTTGAAATGTAATTAAGATACTATTAAATACTATTATTATCCTAAGAACAATTAATGATTATTAGAAATTTTCACCTAAGTATTCCAACTTAAGAAGCTACTTCAGTGAAGCCAAAGTTTCGTTCACAAATGCTAATCCTATAGAAGAAGATATCTTGGTTGTATTTCAATATTTTTAAACGATTTTTTGTCATTGGAGAGATGAAATTGGTCTGTATGCCGCCGTTTTTTCCTTTTTCAATTTTGATTGTAGATTTCTTTAGTGAGGATGCTTTTATTTTGGAAACCTGCTCCGAGAATGAAAGTGCCCTCATTAAAAATATCGGTAAACAAAATCTAAAAAGTAAAATACAGCATTTGAACAGATTGACCTCAGCTATAGAATGAAAAAAAATCTTTTAAAAATATTGAAATAGAACAGAGATATTTTCATAAATTTCTTCCATAGGATTAGCATTAGCGGATGGGTGTTTTCGCTTGACTGAAGTAGACTCTACAAAGGTTAGTCATTTCTGGCGGTGTCCAATGGCATCTTTTAAAAAAATTGATGTATGTTAATGTTGCTCATAGTTTTTAATGTAATAAGCATAAAAATAAATCTTAAATTTGTAATTTCTGCAATTTAAAAATTACAAATGAAAAACCATAATTCGAATTTTTTTAAGTTTTCATTCGAATCCAACTGAAATAGTGTTTATATAATTGTTAGATGTAAAAAGATTAATTCAAATTTTTAAATAATTTTTTAATAGCAAATTAAAATAATTATGAAAGTAAAATAAAAAGTTATAACCTGTTCGATGCCAGAGTTTGAAAAAATAAAGTGTCTTTATCACAATTGGATGTTAAAAACCCTCTTTTTTCAAAATATGTAAAATGCCATACATCTAAAATTGATGTTCCGTTAAATAATACGATGAAATAAAGATTTCTAAAAATATTTGTCGATTTTTTTTCCATTATTAAGCGCATATTGTCCAAATATGCAATTGAATATATGTACGGAGATGGATATTCGCATATGAAAATTAAAAGTTGACTTATAAAATTTTTTTAATTGCAGGAATTTATGATAGACTAAAATATGACGAGCTTCTATAAAAAAAAAAAATCACAAAACACCTCCTTTCCCCATTTCTGAAAACGATTACTTCTATCATATGAAATTTGCGTGAGATGCTACAATTTGGATCTGAGTTATAAATGTTTGCTGTTTTCGAGCCCTTATATTTGTGTTATATTAAAATTTAGAGGGTTCAGTTAAAAAAAAAAAAAAAAAAAAAAAAAAAAAAAAACGGATAATGTCCCCCTTTTTTTAAAATTAAGTTTACAATTACCATGCAAAGCATGAGTGTTTTACAGAAATTATAGTTCGTGTGAATTGAATATTTACAACTGAGCGATAAATTGCCCAGACCGGGAATCGAATCCGGATCCTTGGCTTACAAGGCCAATGCTTTAGCGTTTTAGCTAACTGGGTGGTAGCCAGCTGGGATTTTTCTCTCAGATAACCTTATTGGTCATCATAACATATGGTCTGTCATTTAGACAGCTCAACAGAATAAGCCGCAGGTAAATGAACTCCATATAACGATGGATACGTAGATATACTACCATTGTAACACAATGATAGTATATCTACGTATCCAATAAATGTCTCGGGATCTAAAGGGCTAGGGACTGAAATGACTTGGGACCTAAATGACCGAAAAGTCTCAGGACCGAAATATATCGAGCCTGATCCCAGAATACAGATTTTTTAACAGCCTCTCCAGGACGATAAAAAGCTTGAAGTTGTCAGCGCTAAATTTAAAATAAAAGACTTAATATGCATCTTAGAAAAAGCACTCTTTTAAATAACTGACGGACATTTAAACAGTACACTTCGTTTTTCTGCATAATAAATTTTTCCCTCACTATTTCTTTTCTTTAAATTATTAAATGTTAAGAATTTTTAAAGAAAAAAAGAACTTGAAACATGTCATTTTTAATTTTTTTACATTAGTTTTGTTTCGGCAAATTTGAAAAAAATATTTACTTTTAAAAATATGATTTTTAAAAAGTTATATTATTTTTTCAATAAATATTTTTAAGAGTTTAAAAACCAATAATAAAAAACAAAAACCCTGGAACAAAACTAAGATTTTTATATTTAATTAAATGGAAAGAAATTGAAACCCAATAAATAATATTACAAATTATAACGATTTTTATTTATCCCATTTAAACCAGTACGGACCACATGAAACTTTTATAAATTATATGAGAAATTTTAGGATGTGATTTTCTTAGCAAATTATAAGGCTAACCATCACACACACACAAAAAAATCTTTTATGCGTTTCCAAGAATTGTTAAAGTAACATTGTTTTTTGAATTGCGCACATTTCAATTTGTGTCTAATTCCTTAAAAGCTGATGAATTTTTTAAACGGATATAACTTTGCGAGTTTTGAAGATATGAAGATCCAACTTTTTGTGTCTTATTTAGGACTGAATAAGGAAAGTTTTCCTAATTGGAATTTTTATCCTACGGGGCCATATAAAAATATTTTCGTACTTTTTCAACTAGTCCCCCCCTAGAAGTCACAATTTATCTTATCAAAATTTCACCTTTTTTATGAATTTTTGCAATTGGAAGTATGGGTCTAAGGGCAATATTTAAGGAGATAGCCTATTGTTTCGATATTGATGACTCACCCTGTATATACATATTTAAAGAAGTATGTAAGAGTCTGAGGAATTTAAAGTTCTATAGCTCATGATAATGAAATCATAGCAAACTGAAATTTTATTTGATTGAACAATGTGACATAATTTTACAGAAGACACCAACTTATTATTCCCGTGAGACATGGTGACGTCATTGCAACGTCGTTGTGAAATCATATTGTGACTTTGTGACCATCGATTGTCGATGTGACGTCACGTGTGACGTCGATGTGAAGTCACAGTGACTAAAATGTGAAGTCGTTATAGCCGTTTTAGAGCTTTTTTGTGAAGTCACATTGTGACCACTTTGTGACTTCACAATGTGACCAATTTGTGACTACTTTGACATTAACATTGTGACGAAACTGTGACAAAAGCGACGATATTTAAATTGCCATAAACATGTTTTTTAAAGTAAATAACATGTTTTGAAGAATACTTGTAATTTTCTAAATTTTTTTAAGAAAGTCGCATCTCAGTCACAATGTGATGTCACTGAGTGGTGGCATTTTCGTCACAGATGTGATGTGACCAAAGGGACTCACAGTGACGTCACTGTGACCATGCATGCTATGAGGGTTATTATTATATAATTGAATGGCTATTTTAAATTTTATTATTTATTATTAGTATTACGTATTTTATATACACTATAAACTATCATAAATATTTTTTAGATTGATTTAATGCATTTTTTAGAATTTTAAATTATTATTAATTGAATAATAAAAAATCTGTGCTTTAATTCTTTTCGAATTAGATTAATAATAGAAATCTTCAATAAGTTAATTAGACACTCATAAGTCATTATATGTAAATATCAATTCAAATCATTCCTTTACACTTTCTCATTCCAGGTATGAGATTAATTTATTGAAGCATAAATATTTAATTTTTCATACTACACTGGCCTCCAAAAGTAAAGGCACAACATGTTTTTCGAAGTTCAGCAGAAATAAAAATGGCCGAAAGATTAAACTTTACAGTTTATATGAATGACAATAATAGGCTTTAAAAAAACTTACGCAAAAATTACAACTACCAATTTATCTTATAGAAAAGAATAAGTATTTATGAACTAGTGAAAAATGCTCCAAGGAGCAGTGCAAAAGCAGAATATGATTTTAACTGAGCAGTAAAAAGTAATGGACAAGTGCTTCTGTTAATTACTGAGCATGAGGAAGGATAAGGGATCCCTTCTTGGCTACAACTCACTTCAATGCCAACTTTGAAAAAATCATATTTGCGCTTTTTCCATATAAAAAAAAATTGCGGTTCTTTAGTAGAATTTTCCACCGTGCTTTAGATGTTAACCAGGGGTGTAGTCATAAAAATAACATAAGATATATGCTCTAAGCAGAGGGATATTCTAGAATGTGCATACTATAAGCTTTCTTGAAAAACAGAGGGTATATGGTGTTCTATTAAAAAGTCCAGAAGGTGTACGGCGTATAGCCTGTACTACATCTCTGATGTTAACTGCACTGTTCACTCTGCACTATACTACAAATCAATTTTCTGTGCAATTATACACTTAGGGTATGCTTGGTGGCAGTGCATGAATGTGATACCTGCAAGAACTAGGTATCTGGCATTATGTCGCCTTCCTTTACATTTATGTCTAATTAAGCTGCATCTTTACTGGTTACGTCTTTACACTATACATTTTTATAGTAACTGCGACTGATTTGTTTTCACGGAAAAAGCGCAAATATGATTTTTTCAAAGTTGGCATTGAAGTGAGTTGTAGCCAAGAAGGGATCCCTTATCCTTCCTCATGCTCAGTAATTAACAGAAGCACTTGTCCATTACTTTTTAATGCTCAGTTAAAATCATATTCTGCTTTTGCACTGCTCCTTGGAGCATTTTTCACTAGTCCTTCTATTTTTCCATATTCCATAGGGATACTGCACAACTTGTTTTGTATTTTATATATAGAAAACAAAATCTTATTTGTATTGAAATTAAAAAATGCTACATACTCTAATACTCTGGTGTTACAAATTAAAAAAAAATTTTAAACAGGTTTTTCTATACCAAAATTCTACGGTGGTTTTCAAAAAAAAAAAAAAAAATCAGTTTTTTACTAAAGTGAATAAAATCAAAAATCCTTTCAAAGAATAGATTTTTCATTCAAATATCCATTATTTTTGCCAAAAACAGGAACTTTTTTTATGCAAGAGTAAAGTTGGATACAAAAACCATGCTTCTTTTTTTTCTTAATCCGTATTTATTACGGACTTATAAAAAAACGTACTCCACCGCTTTTATAGGAAACGATTGCTTTACTGTGTTATGGAGCATTCTCATTGGCCATAAAGAGACATTCTATAAAAGCTGTGGAGTGACTCTGCAACAAATGGGTCAAATTTTTAACAGTGCACTGTTAAAAATCTGCTGCATTTTGCTGCAACGCCCTCCACCACTTGTATATAATATCTCTATTCCAACCAATGAGAAAGCGCTATTTCACGGCCAAGTAACCGTTTTCTATACAAGCAGAGGAGTGCGTTGCAGCAAAATGCAGCAGATTTTTAACAGTGTGCATATCCTTGGCGCTATAGTTTACAGGAGTGGTACATTGTTCAAAATTTTAAACTTTTGCTGCATCGCCACTCCATCGCTTTGATAGAATATCTCTATTTTGATCGATGAGAATCCTCGATAATGCATTTATTTAAGTAATCGTTTTCTACTTATCTACTATATCGTTTCCGTATATTTATTTTTTCAATCAGCACCAAGGTGCGCACTTTATTAGAAGACGCGCTCTATTAGAGGGCGCATTCTATTAGAATAAATACGGTATATACTTATAATAAATACACTTTGTTAAAGTACAGGGCCCCAATATTTGACAGGTATGCCAGGCATTTTTGCCATTGATGCCATTGTGCTAAAAACAAAATATAAATAAATGAAAAAAATGGATAAAATATAAATTTGGCATGGTGCAAAAAATTGCCTAATTTAAAATTAAAAATCAAATTTGACAGCCACCAGGGCTAGACACCGTGCATAATTATTCAGTAAATGATTCATTAACACTAGAACGCCCGGAAATTCTACTCAAGTTTGAAAATAATATTTCTCACCAGAATTTTTATTCAAAATTATTTAATTGATTTATTTAACGTAAATTTGCGTGGATTAGATTTAAATTATTTCAAGAAAATTTTTCTGGTTCGAATTGAAATTTAGTTACATGATTGGAGTCGAATCGACTCCATCCGGGCGTTCTAGTGTTAAAAAATGACAAAAATCAGCATGTCAAAAATTTCAAAAAAATTCATAATTCGTTAAAAAATTAAGTTAAAAATAAGAGAAAAAAAAGCATTCTGTATTTTTTTATGCTTAATCGAATGGTGTAACTGGTTTTTCTCTCCGATGATCACAAGTACCTTAGATTGATGACTGCTATTCTTTTATTTCATCTTGTAAAAAAACTGTTTAACGTAAAGCTATGAATTTTTGCAGGATTAATTAGCATCGCAAAATCTTTAAAATAAACTTTACCGCAACATTCTATCTGCAATAGAACGTTAGATATACCCATTTATGACCAAGTTTGGAAAATACGCAATTTCAGAATAACCGCCCAGCGAAATAACGTTTTCTCGATGACTACCTCGGGATAAAAAGTTTGTCTTTTGTTAAAAAAAAAAATTAAGTTTTTATCTTTGGTAGTTTTCGAGAAAAGTGCTGTGACACAAAATTTTTGTCCGATTTTCAGAATACTCTACAGTACACCTACAGTATACCATAAAAAAAAATAATTTTTGTGCTATGTTGTGCTTCTTGGTCAGACGAACATTTAAAAAAAAATCATCAAAATTGGATAAGTATTTAGTTAGTTATTGCAAAAAGAAAAATTGAAAAATCCGTGTGCATTACCGCTCAATCATATTATTGTTGCGCGCTGCCACGCGCACAATGATGAGAGAAAAATATGCAATTACGAAACTCTCATAATTTTGCGTGTAAGTTTTGTTGTATTTGAACTAAAGTTGTCGGTTTTGTTTACAACAACCAGTATAGTCTATAAATGTCTAAAAGAAATCGTTTGTCCGATTCATTAAGGTGGCGGGTGGTAGTATGGATGGAAATGGGCTTGTCACTGGCCGATACTGCTGGACGGTTCAATCTGTCTCGCAGTGTAGTCAAACGACTCTGAGATCAGTATGAATCCGAAGATTCTGTGCCCACAAGACATGTTACAGGCCTCCCATGTTTTACAACACACACAGAACACCGGTTTCTAGCTCTTTGGTCCAAAGGAGAAAACGCGCTACTGTGCCGAAACTCATTGCAGACCACTTTGCAGAATCAGGGAGAAGAATATCCGCTATTACGGTGCGAAGACTACTTCACAATGCAGGTCTCTATGCAAGGCGACCAGTTGTGTGTGTGTCCCTCAACGGACGACAGAGAAGAGCCCGCTTATGTTGGGCAAGAGAGCATGTTTCCTGGACCAGAAAAAATTGGGCTTCTGTACTGTTCACAGACGAGTCCAGATTCACACTGGAGAGCGATTCAGGACATCTTCTGATCGGGAGAGGACAACGCACTCTATACCATCAATCAAACACTGTCGAAACACACAAGTACAGAAACGGTGGAATCATGGTTTGGGCAGGGATTTCACTCGGAGGCCACATTAACCTGCATGTGTTCCACGGAGAAACTCTGACTGGTGCGATATATCGGGACGAGATCCTTGACTCATATGTGCACCCATATGCTGGTGCTACTGGCAGTGGTTTCATTCTAATGGATGATAATGCGAAACCACACCGAGCTGTGGGTGTTGAGGATTATTTTGAGGATCACGGTTTGGAGAGAATGGAATGCACTGTAAAACATTTGTGTAAGTTTGCCATTATTTATGTGTCTAACGTTACTCAAATTCTTGAGAAAGTTATTCTGATACTTTAAAAAACACACAAAACCAGAGGATATTTTTACAGAGGTTGGTGGAATCTTCCATCTGAAGCGTGACGTGTGATCTAGTACTCCAAGCGCATGCTCAGTGGTAAATATCGTCACAAGCGCCATGGGGAATTGAGAAAGAAAACATTAAACATGTGATCGACATCAACATCGTCCTGCACTATTTACGAGGAAACAAGATATGAAGTAAGTTGTCCTTTTCTTAATATTTTATTGATAAAATATTGAGTATTTCAAATATCTGAGCTGTTATAATCTAAAGATTTAAAACCAGTCTCCATTATTGAAATGCTTAACTAATTTCCAGTAATGAACATACAATGTAGACATTACCAAAAATTTTTCAGTAAGTTCATAGTACATAAAATCTTATTTGAAAAAATCTGAAAGTAATTATTTTTTAAATTATACTTTAAAAAAATCAATACTATAGGGGTGAGTGGAAAGAGTGGGGCAGTGGGAGGAACTGGAGAGTAGGTTTTTCTCTTTATGCATATACTAAATATTTCATCAATAAAACGTAAGATGATAGCCCAATCTTCAATTAAAAAAATCATCAGTATAAACTTGCAGTTGTATAACGGAAAAGATTATTTCAAGAATCAAAAATAAATTCGCTTAATATAATTTATATACTTTTCGTATATAAATGACTTGTATATGCATAGATGTAATAGTTTCCTTATTTATGAAGAATATACTGTATGTTATACATAATTTAAAATAAGCTTAAAAGACCCATTTCTTGTTTATACAAGAAGTTTAAATTTATTTCAAAATGTAAATAAATTGAAGTGATGATTCTTTAATGTCCTCTACGACTAAATACCTTGAATTTTCATTCATGATTGTCATTGAATCGTAATGATACAAGAATTTCATGATGTGGCACACACATTATCATCCTACAATTTTTGTTTGATTGTATACTTAGCCGACACTAGACTATTTGTGTTTCATAGGTTTATTTTATAGCTGTCCGATACATAAGCGTAAGTGGGGAGGTACAGTTGGCAAAAAAAGTATTTGTACACTTCATTTTTTTAAATTATAATGAAATTAAACAAAAGATTTAAGCAAAAAATACTGTAATACATTAATTTAATGCATTATAATATTATAGAAGCAAAAACAAAATTAAACGAATCGATTTTTTACATTATAATAAATAAATATACAAAAATATAATGCAAAAAAAGTATTTGTACACTATATTTATGTAATATAATTAATGAAAATTTAGTAAAATTATACAAATTAATATTTTGTGCGAATTCATTTAGCGTTTATGACTACTTCTAGATGGTGTGACATTGATTCCACCAACTTTTTTGTATCGGTCTGGTTAATGTTATTCCATGACACAATAAGAGCTTCTTTAAAACTGTTTTTTACCAATACATATTTTTTTTTCGGATTTTTGCATCCAATAGCATCTGCAAATTTTCTATTGGATTCAAGTCTAGAGATTTTAGAAGAGTTACCAGTCGTCTTGGAGTATTGTCGTAAGCATGTGCTGGTGATCACAGCAGCATGCTTTAGTCGTTATCCTGCAGAAAGTGAAAAGCTTCCTCTATGCATAATTTCTTGGCACAGTTTAATAAATTATGGCGCGACACATCAATGTATGTTAAACCTGTCTTTCCATTGTCAATAAATTTTAAATGTCCTGCTCCATTAGAAGCTATGCACCCCAAAAGTATAATATTCCCCCCAACATGCTTGATAATTTGAAGTATACGTTTTGGATCTAGAACAGTTTTATTTTTACGCCAATTTTTTCGAATGCTTGATGGTAAGATAATTCCGAATTTTCCCTCATCAGAAAAAATTACTGCTTTCCAAAAATCCAATGATTTACTTCTGTATGCGAAAGCGAATACTATGCGTTCTCGCCTGTTTGTTTCGCTGATGAATGGATTTTTCCTTGAGGTTCTTCCTTTTAAATCTGCATTGAGAAGAATATTTTTTATTGTTTGAGGTATTACTCTGATGCGAGAAGATGTCGCAAGGTCTCCAGCAAATTTTTGAACCGAACGCATAGGATTTTTTAAAGCTTTTTTAACAACACTCCTTTTTTCCCTCATTGTTAGTTTGCTAAGAAGTCCTGGTTTTCATTGAATTTCGATGCTTTTAATTTATTCATAGTTTCTCACTATACATCCAATAGTTGTAAATGGTAATTTAATAGCTTTTACAAATTCTTGTTGCGAATTTAAATTTTTATTATGCTCAATTATAGGATTTCATATATCTAGAGGTACCTCTCTAGTTTTAGGTTCTATTCTCAATTACTTCAAGTGCAAATTAAATTAAATGTCAGACAAATATAGTATGAAGTTAAAAATTATTAACAGCTTCTGTATAAGTAGTCCTTTGAACCATAAACACTATAAAACACAGTACATATCAGGATGGAGAAATGTACAAATACTTTTTTTGCAAGAAATTTTTAAACTTTTCCTATTAGAAAATTATTTTGCATCTTTATCGAAATTTTCTGTTGTGTAATTTAAAACACACGGTAAACAGACTGTATTAAAACCATTTTTGACAAAATATCTGTTTTTATTTAGTTAAAAATTAAAAATTTTAGAGTGTACAAATACTTTTTTTGCCAACTGTATCTGGCACATTTTGAAACTTACAATTTCCTTAATTATAAAATAACTTTTATACGTTATGTTTCTATATTGTTCAGGGAGATTAAAAAGTCTTTTACCATGCCCTCTATGAAGTGAAATTTTAGTTTTTGTGTCAAACAAAGTTGAATTTCTTACTTTTGTAAACTGTCCCACACCACCCCACTCTCCCTTATAGTTTAATAAAAAAGCTTCTTTCAATGTTTTAATTAATTTCACCTGATCAACAATTTTTCTTCAACTTTTGTAATCAAAGCATTATTATTTACATCTCTGCTTTTGATATTTTCTACTCTAGCAAACAATCAAACCAATCGGGAGGTAGACAATATTATTTATGGTCATAGAGAAAAGAGGGGATAAAAAGAGATGGGGCTCAAGGGCGGCGCCAGAAGGGGGACCGGGAGGGCATATGCCCCCCCCCCCCCATCGGGGTCAAAATTCGATTTCGTCGGAAAAAATATTTTGACTTTTGAAATTCGACCCCGTCAAATTGGGTCAACATATGAAGTTTTTTTAACACAGATTGACTAAAGTAATTATTTTAGATACGAGTCGGTTTCTGAATGAATTTTGATTCTTGCATATTAAGTTCAGATAAACCCGATCTTTCCAAAAAAAAAAAAAATATCGAATTTCTTAAAATAAAAATCTATATATATGACTGCACAGATGATATATGAATGACTCTACACATGTATATTTTTTTAACAAAAAATATAAAATTTACACTAAAGTTTTGTCGGGCAGTCTTGGATGACAAGTAGAAAGCTGCATCGGGTCAAGCAAACTGAACCTGACACGACTCGCAATCTGTATCGGATCGGGTTGAATTTAATCTTTTGTCGCTGTGGGTCGAATTCCAGTTGGGTTAACTTTAATTGTTTCAGGTTCGGGTTGTATGTTGACACTTACGGTTCTTGATTCAAGATTGATCTCTCAAAAGAATTTGTAAAACTTATTTTAAATTGAAAAATTATGTATCGAATGTTAATGAGTTTATATATACTTTACCAGTTTTTACTTAAGGGTGTTCTCAACTGCTCCGCTCAACAAGTGGAAAACGTTTTGACACATTTACAAACTAATTTTTAACGGAAAGATATAAAATTGGAATGCCTGACTGTGGAACCGATTTAGAATCGAACTTATTTTTTCATTTTATGACAATTAAATTACCTATCGAGTTATAAGCTACTCCGATAACGAGACCACCAGTTTTTCTCCTCTTTTTAGACCAATTTTTCTGCTTTCGTCGGGAAACGTGCTCTAAAACGTCCACCTTGAAGGCTTGTTATGAAAGATCTATTGTGTTTTTAAAAAAAACAGAAAAATGAGTGCCATTAGACAGTTTCTGAATAACAACACCTGCTATTTTCAAGCATTTCTGAACAAAAATAAATTAAAGCATATGTCACAGTTACTCTTTTTGATTTAAGGACACCCTTAAAAGTTAAAACTGATACTGGAGATATAGTTGTAGATATATTTTTACATAATTGCATTACAGTATGGATATATTTTTTCATCAGTCATGGTTGGGGTCTAGTTGAGGTTGAAATATTTCGGGTTCAGATAGGAATATGGAGATGTCGGACTCAGATTGCGTTTCGGGTAGAGTCCTGCATCACCTTGGAAAATTAAACCCAACTCGACTGGCGGTTTGAGTCGGGTCTGGCTAAAGTTAATATTTTTTCGGAGAGGTTCGGATTGACTTATATTTTTCGAGTCTGGTTAGTTTTAATTGTTTTAGTGTATGTGTTCGATTCTACCTCATTTCTCAAAAGTATCGCTGAAATATATTTTGAAATGTAAAATTATATTATTTGAATGTCAATGAGTGCATATATAGATACATTAATTTTTCTACATAAAATATATAATTGATATTGGAAGTGGAAATTATTGTAGACTATTTTTCCATTATTGCTTTACAAGTTCGGATTTTCGTTTTCAATTTTCTCTTGCATTTCGAGTTGGATTAAATTCGAATTGAATACTTTTAGGTCGAAGTTTGTCGAGTTCGGGTCATTTACTTTTTAAAAACTGGTTCAGGTTGAATGGATATAGAATTAACCAGTTCTGCTCGGGTATAACCCAATCCGGGAGTACTCGATGCTCGCAAAATAATCCGTGAATTAAACTATTTTTTTCCTTAAAATTCCGTTAAAACAGAAAATTTTGCTTTAAATATTGCTTTCAAGCGCTTTAATTTTACTATTTTTACTCCTCTCCTCCCGCAAAAAAAACATAAAAAACACCAATTACCTGAAATACTCACATCTAAAGCAATATATTCGTCAATTTACATGGGTGTTCTGGCAGCTATGCTATTTAGTACTTTTTCGTATTAGAACGGAATTTATAAATCCGATTTATCTAAATATACGTAAAAAACAGAAATCTAAGATGAAAAATTTCAAAAAATGTCCAATAAGAAGGCAAAAATTGCTTAAAATAATAGAAAAGTCTCTTCAAATCACAGGGCTATTTTGGCATTGTCGCGACGGACTCAAAGCGAGAAATTTTGGCCCAAGCAGACCTTCTAACCCGCGGTTAGACCTCCTGTATAACCCGTGGTTCGGATCGGTGATATATTTTTAATTGCGGGTCGCTTTTTGCTGATATTAAAATAACGCACTTTTAGATTTCCAACTATTTTACAAGTTTTCACTTCATTTACATTTATCTTTTGTTTTTAATTTGGGAATTTTGTATTTAAGTTTTTGTTTCAGATTTAAGTTTTGTATCTTATCAAAATTTGAAACATCGCACTTTCTGCATTCGATTAATATACAGTCTAAAACAAAATGGAAATTGAAGGTGTTTTCCCCATTGTTTTTATTATTACTACTATAGGTAAAAATTCTGTTTTAATTTACACATTTTCTCGGAAATACAGAAAATTCATCAATCTAATACTAAAACTACCTGAAATCCTTCAATATCTAAAGTTACATTTTTGTTAAATCAAAAAACTGTTCAGTTTACTGATCAGTAACACTGCACTAGATTTTTCGATTCGAAACTGATTGTTTACGTATCTTTAATTTCTCTTAAAATAATGAAAAGTTCGTGAACCGAATCTCAATTTTTTTTTTTTTTTTTGAAATTCTACAATGAAAACACCAACATTTCTTCAGGTAATAGAAAAATCCATCCCAATAACATGCGCGTTCCGGCAGCTTATTGTCTGTATATTTTATTTTTGGCGAAACGTTTTTTGAGAATGTATGGAATAATAATTACATTTTCTCAAAAGTGTCAAAAATAGAAAATAGTGAAAAAAGTAAAACGTGGAACTTATAAAGTAATACAAGGTGCATAATTCAAAAATTTTAGTTTGACTATTTAATTTCACTCCGGCAAATATATTCAATTCAAATAAAGAAAACTAATATTTAGCATAGAAACGTGTTCGGATGAACGAAAAAGGATACGAAGATATTTCAATTTTATACAAGTTTTGTTCATAGTAAGTATGCTGTTTCTTTATAGTTGTATTCTTACTTAGATTTCAATCTAGGATTTTTATACTGCATATAACAGCTGCGATTCACTAAAAGGAAATACATACCTTCTCTTTTGACTTGTTTTTAAATTCTGATGTGCAAGTTAATATAAAACAAACTTTAAGACAACTGGAATAAAGAGATTGATAAATAATGTTGTTTAGCTTCAGCAGACGTATTCTTGCTGAATGGTTGTAAACCAAAAAACACCTGCATTGTGATAGACCGGAAGGACATTTCAGAGTTACATAGATGCACTACTCTATTTTCGTCAATTGTCCATTGACCACAGATATAAGGAGTTATTTTTTTCCTGTTCTAGTATTTTTATTTTAATATATAGAAATAAGATTTTCTAAATTATTATTCATCTGTTTAATGCATTTTTTTACAAAATTCATATAATTAATCAGACAGTAATCGTAAAAACAATGCTACATTGAAGTTTTAAAGAAAAAATTTGACTGTGAAAAAATAGAATTTATGATTTTGCAAATTTTGCATTATAATTATCATTTCTACTAGTTATAAATATTTTATGAGTTCTGTCTTTTTACGAAGATATCAACTTTAATTTGTCTCTGCTCTATATAAAAAGTTTCAAGACTTTTATAAGAGTAAGTCCAAATGATTTCTCATTTATTTGCGTTTATATGTGATTTGCTATTTTTACCCGAGTGTCTTAATTTTAAAACTGCTTTATACTCAGAATTTGTACTTTTGTTGATAATAATATTTTAACTAATGTTTATGGAAGTTTTTCACTTATATTTTTGCATTCAGCAATAAATACAGTAGAGCTTCGATTATTCGGAGCTGTCGAGATCTAGTCCGATCCGGTTAATAAAAATCCCTTTCGGCATGGCCTATAGGCGGAGGTAGATTTCGAAAAGTTTTCATCTCAACGAAAAAAAAATTATTAGAGATAAACCCAGTTTAACTACTTTATTCAGCCGCTTTTAAAAAATTTTTAATTTCATTTTTCTGTAAGAATTGGTTTTATCAAAATCAACTTAAACGAAATTCTACTCAAATGCCCATTTTGGCAACATATTTTGAATTATATTCTTTTTTTATTTAAAAAATTGACCAATATGCTCATTATATAGTTCCTAAATAACAAAAAACTGTTAATTAAATTCGTTTGTCAGCAAAATTGAATTTAAAAATGAGTCATTTTAATACATCCATAATAATTCTTTAATCAAGATCGCTTTGAGAAATTTTGTGCGAAGTGCCCACTTTGACAGATTTTTTTAAATATATATTTAGCCTTTATCAAAAATATGACCAATACGGCACATTACACAGTTCCTAAATAACAAATAATTGTCAATTGAATGCGTATGAGAGCAAAATTGAATTAAAAAATGAGTCATAAAATAAACAATTTGTTATTTGAATACAACCTCAATTCTTTTATCATAATCGCTTTGGGAAATTTTTTTTCGAAGTGCTTACTTTGGCAGCTTTTAAAAATATATATATCCACCCTTTATCAAAAAATCGACGAATACGCACATTATATAGTTCCTAAGTAACAAAAAACTGTCAATTGAATGCGTTTCAGAGCAAAATTGGATTTAAAAATGAGTCATAAAATAACCAATTTGTTATTTGAATACCCACAGTTCATTAATCATGATCGCTTTGGGAAATTTTGTGCGAAGTGCCCATTTTTGCAGCCTTTTTTTAAATATATTCTGCCTTTATCAAAAAACTGGCCACTCCGTCACATTATATAGTTCCTAAATAAGAGAACCTGTAAATTGGATGCATTTGAGAACAAAAAAAAGATTTAAAAATGACTCCGTATAAACGCAATTTCTTAAATTTCCTCAAATTTCAATCACGATAATTTCGTGAAATTCTGTTCAAAATACCCTTTTTGGCAGCCTTTTTAAAAATATATTCTGCCTTTATCAAAAAACTAGAAAATACGTCAAGTTATATAGTTCCTAAATAATAGGACCTGTAAATTGGATGGGTTTGAGAACAAAAATGAATTTAAAAATGACCCAGAAAAAACGCAATTTGTTATACTTAATCAATTTTTTAATGACAACTTCGGGAAATCTGTTCAAAATACCTTTTTTGGCAGCCTTTTAAAAAATATATTCTGCCTTTATCAAAAAATTGGCCAATACGTCGCATTATATAGTTCCTAAATAAGAGGATTTGTCATTTGGATGCGTTTAAAATCAAAAATGAATTTAAAAATGAATCAGAATATAAGCAGTTTGGATTTGAGGTTTTTTCTCAAACTCCTATTTTTGTTTAATTAATTTTTGCTATAAGAATTGGTTCTATGAAAAACTTGTCAATATAAAAGTTGTAGATATTATTGTGAAGATGTAAAATAAATTTAATTAGATTTGATTGCTTAAGAATTGAGTAAGTTATGGTTTTTTCTTTTTCCTCCCCCCTTTTTCTTTTCGTTTTTAATTTATTTCATCGGTAAAAGTTGGTCCTATCAAAAACTTTTAAATACAAAAGTTTTAGATAATATTGAGTTCATTTATATAAAATTTAGTTGGATTTGATATCTTGAGAATTGACGAAGTTATGAATTTTTTTCTCCCAAAAAACCTGTTTTTTGCGCCCCTTGAGTCCATTTTTAACTTTATCAAAAATCTGTCATGCATAAACTTTTTTGCCCATTTTCTAGAAGTAATATAAACTTTAAACTGATTTGATATCTATTTTAATTAAGAAGATATCGCGTTTTTTCGGTTTTCACAAAAACCCTCCCTATTTCCACCCCCTTGGTCCGATTTTGCCCATTAACGAACTCGACCGAGATTTTAAGCTCCTTGATTTTATGTAAAAGTTTAAAGAAGATCTGAGCATAATTATGGAAGTTATCGTGTCTAGAAAAAAGTGATATACACCGATAGGTAGATAGTTTATCTATCTATCTATCTATCTATCTTTTTTACTGATGGTAGTTTTGGGGTCTAGGAGTCATGATTCGTGTAGATCCGCAAAAAATTTTCAGAAATTCCAACATGGGAGAGAATGCAATAGGTAGTATTTCATACGAAATCTACTTAAAAATACGGAAAATAGGACAACTTTAAAAAACGAATATGCATATGTTTTTAGGTAACTTCCCTTCACGTTTTTTCCAGTTTAAGACTGGCAATTGTGGTAATGCATATTTTAGCAAATTGAAAATGGCGTATTTAGAAGGGTTTTTATTTTATTTACCTATTTTTTTAAATAAAATTTACAATTTTATTTTCTGCAGAATTGGTACAAAATTATATATAGAAGTACACATATAAACTTCATGATTTCCGATATAATTATGTATAAAAAAACTAGCGCACAAAATTTAATTCAATTTTAAACTTTTTTTAGATCTTCAAATAAATTAAGGCAGATAAAATTTGTCATGCAACACTCAAAGGTGGTTTTGTTATGCTTTGTTTTTAATAATTAAAATTTACAATTTTAATAATTTAAATTAAAATACACTTTTTTTCCAAAAATCAAAATGATCATATTTTCAAATCAAATTAAAATGAAATAAGTACCACGTAAAAGCTTACCTTTCTAAATAATTTTCTGTTTTATAATACATTTATTTGATTGTTAAAAAGCTTAAGTTGGCAGGTGTGCCGTGAGACCGGAGAACTATTTCTCAAAAAGTTAAACATAGAATTTTATGAAACTTCATGATATTCAGTTAGTATTAATGACATTTTGGTGTATATCGCCCTACAGATGGTGTTTTTTATGCTGTGTTTTTTTCCCGAAAATTTTTTATCTCTTCACCTATTGAATATAGAATTGCACAAAACATTTTATGCGTAAAAAAAAAAAAAAAAAAAAAAAAAAGCAATATTGTCTCTATTTTGTACTCACTTAATAGTCTGCGCTGGTTTCCTTATCCCATCCAGAATCAATTGACGTGGATTAGCGAGCGTGGTTTGCCATATTATTTATTCCTAGTGAATAACCCAAGTTAGGAAAGAAATTTTCACCTAGCTCCAGTTCCTTGATAAACCTCGATAGAGGTCTGCATTAGCCGGGTCCGGGCCTATTTTCTTTTACGACACTGGAGCCGGTTCATGCCTGGTTTTCACTCTTTTCATGGCTTAAAGGTGTTCTTAAATCAAAAAGAGCAACTTTGTGACATATGCTTTAATTTATTTTTGTTCGGACATGCATGAAACTAGCAGATGTTATTCAGAAGCTGTCTAATTTCTCTCAAATTTCTGTTTTTTTAACACAATAGATCTTTTATAACAAGCCATCAAATTTGACGTTTTTGCGGTCATTTTCCGAAGACAGCAGAAAAACCGGTCAAAACTCAGGAGAAAAACGGATGATCACCTTATCAAAATAGCTTAGAACTGGACAGGTAATTAAATTATCATAAAACGGAAAAATAAGTTCGATTCGAAATCGCTTTCATAGTCAGGCCCTCCAATTTTATATATTTCTGTTAAAAAATGAATTTGTAAATGTGTCAAAACGTTTTGCGCTTGTTGAGCGGAGCAGTTGAGAACACCCTTAACTAACTTTTTCGATACCGAGCTGGGACTGACTTCATTCTTCGTAGGACTGCACGGGTCGAAATTTTCAGTCTCGGTTTCAATTCAGCCCGTATGAAAATCAACCTCACGGAACGACTTTGGCCGTGCAAAAATCAGTAAAGTTTGGCCCGTTCCAAACATTATTTTTATAAGTTTAATACCCCATTATTCTATAATTAAACTTTAGAATTTATTATTTTTAAAGAATAGTAGATTTTTAGGCAATAAAATTTAAATACAGTAAAACCTGCCAATGACCCCAAAAAAGTACTTTCAGTTTCAAAACCGTACCTGAAAGTGAAAGTATCTTTTAAAAAAAAGAAATCTGCTACCGAAATCGAAAAAGTGAAAAAAAAAGTCATATTAAAGAGCAACTTCAGATGTTTCATACAAGAAAAATTTTTTTTAAAAAAATATTCTAATTAAAACGAGAAATTTGAAAATTATTTGTGTTTAACATGACAATGCCTGTGTTTTCATGTGAGTGAAGAGTCCCCTTAAACGCAAAATATGTTGATTCAAAATGAATATAATAATACATGTGAAAAGAATATAATACATTACACCTGCTACGAGGGCAACTCGACCATAACTTTTTTTTTTTGGTTACTATGCGATTTCGTCTTGGAAAATTTTACTGTGTGGCATTTTTCTGATTTTTTAGTCTCCAATATATGATATAAGTATTAACGATAACTGAATGATAATTGAAACATTTACATGCAAATAGATATTCATTCAAAATAAATAAATATTGCCGCCTAGAACACTTCTTAAAAAGACTATTTTTCATCAGACACTCCTCATCCAAAATATTTTATAAACGTATCGAAGTAAAAATTCACATTTTGTAGAAATGGAGTCGGGCGGGCCGAGATTTTAACCTTTTTTTTGGTTAGGTTATATTATATATGTATGTATTTGTATTTCCCAAACCGTATAATCAGGCAGAGTTTCTAAATTTTATGTCGACCGTAACATTAATCTATTTAGTACAAACCGGATCGGTCCTGGGCGTAAAATTTTTGCCACGCATTTTTTAGAACCCGGACCAATACGCGGAGACCTCTAATATGTATAATAAACTTGGCCCCTCTGTCGGGGATACAGTGCCCTCTCGTCGGGCAAACTCTGGCGCCGCCCTTGATGGGGCTAGAATCAAATCGAATTGAAAAACGACAATTTTTTTAAACGGCACAAAATTTATTTGTTTCTTGAACGTTTGATTATTCATCTATTATGTACATAAAAATTAACATTAAATTATTAAATTTATAGCATAGAATTTTATCTGCAGATCTATGGCTTCAAACATCAATTTTGCAATTTTATTTTCAAATAGTTTTCATAGTATTTATAAAACATAAGTAAATCCGACGTATTGTCATATTTGCAATATCAATTACTACAATTAATACATCAAGTAACTTAACTGGTGAATGCAATTTATACAACTTCACTCGCCTGCTCTTTCCTTTTTTATTCTTCTTCTACTAATCCTTCTAACTTTCTCCAATTCTTTCAATTTTATAACTGCAATTCTGATATTTGATGTTTTAAATCATCTATTGAAATAATTAAAATCAACGGATAATATAAATAGAAAGTAGATGTGCCACTAATCGACACCCTTAATGAATTTCTTTAAAAAATATTTTTTAATTAGTACTATTTATATTACAGTTTTTTCAACATTTTATTCATCGCTCAACAATTTTTAACCATTCTCATAATGCCATCTCTCCTAAATCAAAATTTAATTGCAAATAATAGAAAAATATCAAAACACCTAACATTTCAGTAATGGATACACCTCAAAATATAATAAATATAGGGGAGACTAGGGATGATTGACCACGATGGAGGCTTTACCCATCCTTCCATTTTCATATTTAAATATTTTTCAGACTTTTCTCGCAAGATGATAACCAAACCTATGGAAATGATCAAACAACAAGCTTAAATTCATGCAGACAATTGAAACAGGTGAAACCCAATCGGCTGTGAAGAATTTTTAACATAAAAGTTGAGTTTTTTTGCAAGAGTTTCCCAGTTAAAATTTCATGAAAATTAAACTGAGTAGGTTTTAATTAATATAGAAATTGAGCTTTAATTATAGGCATTAATTTTGCATAGTTATACTATAGGTTTAAAATAACTATGTTTTTTTCTTTAGAATGTAGCTTAGGGGGGAGGCTTGACCTAGTCAGTATGTTGGGCGGTTGACCTTAGTGAAAACTCCCTTAATTAAATGTTTTTGAAATCTATTTATAATACTTGGTATATAATGAAAGGTTAATGTTCATACTTGTAAAATAACGTACATTTATTCTGCAAAGATAAAGGAGCGATACAAAAACATGTTATTTAAAATTAATCTTTAATTGATGTGACAGAAATCAGCACTTAACTACCGTAAAGCGGTCTGTCACACCGCTCCATTGAAAGATGAATAAAAGGTGAGATTAACTTATAGGATATTGTTTTTGTACTTAACTTTTTGTAAAAAGCTGTTATAATTAAAATGCACCTATTCAAATGGCAAGTTCCAAAAGAAACAAAATTTCGGTAGTATTTATAATTAAACTGAAAGTTACAAGTTAAATTATAAAAACTTAAAAATGCAATGGTCTGTAAGACCTGTAACATCAGTTAATAAAAAGAATATTGCCCAGTTAAACTGATGGCATTGAGCTCACAGGCTACGTATATTATTTGTACATTACAGCCTTATCTTTTCAAGGGTTAATTCCGTTCGGAAAAAGAAATTAAAAAGGGGAACAGCTCCCCTTTTCACTTTTATACTTAATTATTGAACCCCCTAAACTAATCAGGGACATACTTTATCATATAAAAAATCTATATCCAAAATTCAGAGCAAATTAGAAAATTCTTAATAAATCTCATTTATATAATTTAAGAGGAGTTATCCGCCTCTTTTATACTTAACCATAAAACTTCCAAAACTATTCAGAGATTTGAACGAAATGTGACATTTTTGCATGAAAAACCCATTTATATAAATCAAAGGGAGGAGCATTAGATCCCCCGTTCCCCTTGAATATACTAATCCAATAAACACCTAATACCAATCACGGAGGCCCCCAATCAGAATGATCCTATATCTAAAACTGATAATTTGGCATGAAAACCCCATTTATATCAATTAAAGGGAGGGGCATGACACCCCTACCCCCTGTTATACATATCGAATGAACTCCAAAAACTAATCAGGGAAATGCCTTATCAGGATATACTCATATACAAGATTTCATGTGGATCGGATATTTTTATCATGAGTTATCGCGTTACGCACGTACATACATACAGAACGGGCGGGCACATAAGCTCTCAGGCTATGATAGCCTGTGAGCTAAAAACTGAAGGTATTTTGGAACTTATAATCTTTGTAGCTTTGTAAAGATAAAAAATTCGTAAAGATATTTTGACTTTCTTAAAATTATTTTGTTTGTTTTGACCTTGTAACTTAAAAATATTCTGGTTTATCAAACTTATTTTATTTCTTTAAATTTTGTGGCTTAAATATATTCTCAGTTTTTTATTTATTTATTTGCTTTTTTTTGGGGGGGGAGGGGTCCAAACTTATTTTATCTGTTCGAATCTTGTAGCTTAAAAGGATTCTATATTTTGTAAACTTGTTTTATATCTTTGCACCTTACAGCCTATAGGTATTCTGGGTTTAAAATTATTTCAAAATGCGTTTTTTAAAATTACTTTATTTGTTTAAACCTTTTAGAATAAAGGTATTCTGAATTTCTAAGATTGATTTTATTTGTATATTTGTTTATTTTTGCCAATATATCTGCATAAAATACAGAGATTCATGCCTCCCATGAGTGAGGAGCCTTGACAAATTATTTTTTCATGATTAAAATCTATCTTTCTTCAAATATATTGCACTTATGTCGCAGGTTTATTCTGATAACTGATTGTATAATAAATAAAATAATACATAAAACTTTGTTCAAGGTTCAATATTTAAAAAGTTAAAAATGAATTAGTTGAAAGTGGGTCAACTATACCTAATCTCACCTAATTGTTTTTATGACTGAATTAGTTCCAGAATTAAACGAAAGTTCTCTAATGAAACAAAATAGCTATTTTTAAATAAATTTCACAATTAGGATACAAAATACAATAAAATATTTCAGAATTATTTACAATTTAAATTTATTACTGTGATTGTCATAATATTAATAGTTTAATTATTTTTGATATTGTTTTAAAATACTAAATGTCTGGAAATTACAGTTGCCAAATTGTGTGTGTGTGAGAGATAGAGAGTAAGTGTGTTGGGGAGGTGGTTGACTAATACTTAAAGCGGCAAGTAACTTCCATTCGTAAAATTCTTAAAAGAGAGATCGACACCAGAAATTATAAACATATTTATTCGAAAGCATGTAAAAGCTTTCGTCCTTGCCAAATATCTCCGGTGTGCTAGTAACTATTCTGGCATGTCGTTGAGTATAAAGATATTTTTTAGTTGTTTTTAAAATAATCGGTGGATGTTAGAACGATGTAAAAGAAAATTGAAGAGTCCAAAACCTAACTTTAAAGTTATGCGTTGAAGTTGGGAAAAGTAGGTGGAAAAAGTAAGAAGTGGAAGATGCATAGCGAACAAAAATATTCAAGGGCCATCCGGGACACTGAGAGCCCCAGGGTCTTTAATAGAATGTAAGAAAGAGGAAAAAACTAAATGAAAATTAAAAAAAGGAAGATTAAGTGGGGGCTGTAGCGAAGATTATCGCTACATATCTTTTCCCCTTCATAAATGCAATCATTATTTCCCTTTAATAAATTCTTAGTTTTATTTTAGATTCCCTTTTCACTAATAAACCCATTCGTTTAAATTAATTCTACATTTAATAGTTAATTTTTAGCTTTCATACTCCCACTATTAGAAGTTAAAAACTTTTCATCTTTTGGGGCTCTCTGTAGAAAATAATAATAGAACTTCCTTTCTCACAAATTTCTGTTGTGTCTTTGAAAAACATCTGCTCAATAGATACCGCACTTATTAACAAAATAAAGAACACTCTGGGCTTGGCTCATCATAATCTTTTATCCGTTACATTTTTGCTAACATCTGCCTTACACACCCTGTTTTCATTCTCACAATTAATGCTTAAACCTAGAAATACATACTTTTGTCTCTGTTTATCCTGACTGTGCTGTCTTATCTGTTCAATTGCGCATCTGGATAATATAAAGTTTAGTCTGCAAAAGGCAAATGTATGTAATGGCCTGTTTATCTCATCTACTTCCCAAGCTTAAAATATTTCTATAACCCTATAAAATATTCGCAGATGTGAAACTAATCCTTGAGTTCCTAGACCGCAATGGTTAGCCGATCCTGAACGTGTGGTCTACCAAAAAAATTTGCCAAAATCTTTGTATGAAAAACTTCTTACGCCTCTTGGCGATAAGCGATATGATGATGTGTCGTCACTTCACTGTCTACCACCAGATTGTTAACATGTAGCTCTGTAGAGCTCTGAGAATTTCCCTCCCCCCTTATGGGGGGACCTACAGTCTGTTAACTCTTGCTAAATAAATGCATCGTAAAATGTAACTCTCTCTTTTCGGAGTTTTTTTTGTGTGTGCTCCTTCTTGGTAAATCACCTGGGCCATTGAACCAACACCTTCACAGGGGCAATTTAATAACAATTTATGGTACAAAAACTTCAAGGGTCCCTGTGCCATGGTCAAAGAGGCTAAGAACTTCTTTCACATGTAGTTGGATATAATTTTTTTTTTGTAGTTATTAAAGTAATGGGAGGACGCTGAATGTAAAGAAAATTGCATGCAATTCATGCGGATCATTTTAAAAAAGTTGCACCAAGGGCCCAAGGACGCGATTAATATTCAAAATTCCTAGTAGTTAAAGTCTGAGATCAGGGGCGTGCCAGCAGTATCAAGCGCCTGTGTGCAGGATTTCAGTTGGCGCACTTTCGGCGCCTTTTAATCTTTCTATCGGAACGGCACGTATGACCCGTTCAATTTTTTGCCAACTCGGCCCGTTTATTTATTTATTTTATTTATTTATTTATTTATTTTTGTCAGCCCGCCTGGCCCATTGAAAAGTTTATTCTGATTCTGCCGGCCGTTACGCGTTCCGGGTCACTGGACAAGTCCGGGCCCGTGCAGACCTCTAGAGCCATACAACACAAATCAATGAATAATGCTGAAATTTTCCGAAGGAAGAAATTAATTTCTTGGAATATAGATAGTTTAGGTCTGGCCGAATTTTCTAGCCGCATTTTTTTGGCCAAAAATGAAAACGGAACCGAATTTTCGGCCCATTTATAGTTTCTACAGAAGTGATCATTTGTAAAAGCGCTATCTTGAACAGCACACTTTATACAAGTTCTGGTTTTACATTGCTTCCCTATTCATGGTAGATGTCTGTAGTAGAGACCTGCACGAGCCGGTTCGAGGACCAAAGCCCAAGCCCGGCCCGCGGGTCGGACTCGGGACTATTTCCGTTCAAGACTCGCGGGCCAAATCGGACCTTTTTTTTTTTTCTTTTTCTTTTTTTTTTTTTTGTACAGACTTGTTTTATTCGTAGTCTTCACGGTCCAAAATTTTCATTTCTATTTTTGACACAGCCCGTAAGAAAATCATTCTCTCCGCATGGCTTGGTCCGTTTAAAGGTCGGTAAAATAAGGCCTGGTACAAAATATTTTTGCAAAAAATGCATACATTTTTAAATTGCCATTATTTTACAATCCTTTTTTTTATTTTTAAATAATGTAGATTTCTATTCATACAGCTTCGTTAAAATATTATAAAAAGAGTGAAAAAGAGTCTACCCATGAATCTTGTTTTAAACACAAAATGTGTTGATCATGCAAAATTATACTAATACGCAAGAAAAGGTATGTGATACATTTACACTTGCTAAGAAGGGTACTTGTTTATAACATATTTTTTTTTTTGCTTTTCTATGCATTTCCGTCTTAGAGGATTTTACTGTATATCATTTTTCAGATTTTTAAAATTTCAATACATGGGATATGGGTTAACAATATTGATAATAACTGAAAGTTTTGCATACAAAAGATAAACTTCATTAAAAAAAATAAATATCGCAGCTTGCGGCATTTCTATAAAAAAAAATGAAGATTATAAACAAGAAAAAAAAAGTAAATATAAATATTTTTGGTCAGAACTCCTTGTACAAGGCAAATTTTTAACCAAATGGATGTAAAAATCAATGTTTTGTAGAAACTCTTTCGGACCGTACAACACCATCAGGCTCGGGCCGGGAATTTAATTTTTTCCGGGTCGGGTCGGGTTCGGACCGAAATTTTAACTTTTTTATCAAATCAGATCGGGCCAATATTATTTTGTTTGGGTCGGTCCGGGCCGGCCTCGGACTGAACTTTTAATTTTTGTATCGGGCTGGGCTCGGGCCTCAAAAGTTCGACCCGAGCAGACCTCTAGTTTGTAAGGCCCTCACCCGGTCGCAAATAAACAAACACTCAGGTCCCAGCGCTCTTTTCAGGCCAACCCCTCCAGCCAAGCCCATTGGCGAAAAAATAAAATTCGATGTGCAACGTGTATGCTACATTCTATTCTAGTACCGTAGTTTGAAGTTTACATGTGCAAATATTTATATCCAATTAACTTGAATATTTTCGATACAAAACATTCAAGTAAAAGTATTTTCCTTTTTCAAAGAAAATGCGTTTGAACTTGCAAATTAATTTAAGCCCAAACAAGTTGCTATAGTTTAGACTAAGTTGAATACTGTCTGTCTAAGTTGAATTGTGTCTATTATTGGATATTTTAAACCTGTTATCAATCAATAACAAAGCAATTATTATAACATATTCTAAACCAGTAACTACTTTGATTACGGTGAATTTTCATTACTTATTATGATCATTTAAAGAAAGGCCAAAGTTTTAGAGTGGATCTATAAGATTAAATATTTCACTTGTTCATAATATTATTCGCATACATATACTCAGCTTATGTATTATCCATATTCAGGTGATAATTGTTGTAATGTATTTGTGTACTGACACTAGATTGTAGTACATGGTATATGCATAAAACTTCACAAATAAATGCTTTAGCTTGGAAAATAAAGGTCAACTTACAGAGCATTCATAATGCATGTATAATTTTTCAAAGGGTGAGATAAGCATTTTTTAAGTCACACTCGTATTCTTACAAATATTCCATAAACAAGACATACGCGGTCAAATGGATGAAATATGAAAAATCGAAGTAACTTCGGACTTGCATGCTCTTCGAAGTTTTTTTTCCCCAAAGCGCTTGGCTACGGAGGTTGGCGTGAAGCGCTGGGACGTTGAGTGTTTATTTGCTACCCGGTTCAAAAAAGGCAGAATTTCAAACTATTCGGGTTGAGTCGGCAGAATAAAGTCATTTTTTTCAAACGGCGGATCCAACTGAAAAAAAAAAGGTGGGGGCACTAAAAATTAATCAAGTCAGACGAACTGATAGAAAAATTAAGCGGGCCTACTGCCTTATAGAAAAACTTAATCGAAGCTGATAAAATATGAATTTTCTTCAATGGATATAACTATGAATAACTATCATATAATAGTGCTGCACGAGCCGATGCTAGTTAGACAACATCAAAACATAAATGTAAAAAAATGACAACATCAATACAAAAATGCGTAGTGATCGGCATCGGATACTTACATTATGCCTCAATACGGTCTTAATTTTTTTTCAGCAGACTCGGGCCGGATCGAGCTGATGTTTACATTTTTTTTCTACATAGTCTTAAAGGGAACAGAATTGGACTCAATTGTTCCCAAGACGTATTGCAGAATCAGTGTAAATATATCTTCATAGATTACAGAGAAATATTTTCAAAAATCTAATTTTTCTTGTACAGCTTAAAAAGTTATCTTAACTTTAACTCTTCTTTTTTTAGTGTTTCGTTCATCTAAATCTGACGAAACCCTATTCGTCATTTGTCTCTGTGTCCTGTCTATCTATCCATCACAGAGTCCGTACTGCATAAATCAGAAACTTGAAATTTTGTAGACTTACAGTTGAATACCTTATATTACACGACAGTTCATAAAATTTTGAAAAAAGTCTGTTATTTTAATTAAAATAATTTTTTCAATGTCATCCACTCATTTTTTGATTTAAATTTCAATTTAAAGTGTGATTTATTTAAAATCAATAATATTTGAATAGCGTTCTTTTAATTGTTATGAATAATCGTTATTTAGTTAATTATTTAATGTTATGAATTTATTATTTAATGATTAAGGTTTTTTTTTTTTTTTTTTTTTTTTTGCGTTTTTACATACAAAACTTTTGATATAGTCCCCTGAAAAATTTTATTTTAAATTCACTTTGATTTATATTATTTCTGCGGATTATTTTTCAATAGTTTGTGCCGTAGGGGGCTTACGGCTAATACCGTCAGGTGTAACTATGTCCTATAAGATATTTATACAGCTTAAATCTGCCATTATTCATGCCCTTATTACCACAGGAGGAATTTTTATTTCCCCAGTATTTCCGAATAACAATTTTCGTCTTATGTATGACTGAAATTCCGCAATAAGCCGAAGATTCGTATATATACATATATATATATTTCTTTTTAGATGGAATTTACTCTTGTGGCAATAAAACTGTAGTATGCTTTACCACTTTTGAGGGACACAGTGAGACTAGTGAAATAATAGTGTTGCATGTTTTCAGTCATGTGGATTATGACGCCTTTCTCTGTTTACAACTACATGAGCTTCGCCTGTTTTTATGGGAAGGTTGGATTGATCTACGTTTAAATTACTTATTAGGAGACTCAGAAGTAGAATAAAGCGAAATAAATAAATAAAAATTAAATCAAACATCTATAAGAAAATTTGTCTGAGGCATATCTAAAAAACATAACTCAGATGGCAAAAAAAAAAAAAAAAAAAAAAAAAAAAAAAAAAAAAAAAAATGTTGATTAAATTAGGATTTTTTCTTTTCTTTTTGAAGTAATTGCTTTTAATCTGACATTTTTGGCGCCTTTATACTACTTCGGCGCCTGTGTGCCCCGCACACTTTGCACACCGAGTCGGCACGCCCCTGTCTGAGATTTTTGTTGTTGTTCATGAAGTTGATGAAGGACTTAAGAAGTTGTTGAAAAAAATGCTGGCGGATTGGACCATTTTTACCATGTGTAATAGGTGCCCTAAAGAGACCAACTGGCAGTTAAAAAGAGGGCCTTAACAGGAAAACATGTTAAAATGTCAGTACTTAGCGCAATATATCTACAGTAGTAAAAATTAAGCATAGGATATGAATTATTCGTTAGAATAATATTTTAAAGAAATGCACTAATTGATTGGGTAATTTAACCCTTTGCGGCGCAGTGGTAGATATATACCACTTAATTTTAATTCCCAAACGCCACATTCGCTTCGGAATTTTGTTTAAAAAATTTCGGTTTATTGAATGCGTGAAATACAGCGTTTTCTAATTTACAAATAAAGTTGTTTTCAAATTCCGGTGTCAGCCATTAATTTCAAAACTTAAGGAATGAATTTGCCCTGCGCCACAAAGGGTTAAAAAGGGCCCTAGAGCCCGAGTAAGAATGTGAGGGTGTTGACTGTTGACCCTGGAAAAAGGAGTAAAAAACTCAACTTTAAAATTTTTCACTGAGATGGTGAGAAATTAAGAGGGTGAAAAATGTTTGGCGTTCAAAAAGTTCAAAGGCCCCAGGATCGGAGTCTATTATTCCCTAGGGGGCCCCAGTGCATTATGGAATGTAAAATCTTGAAAATATCTAAATGGAACAGGAATTCCAAAAATGAAGATCGAATTGAATGAAATCAATTTATTAACAATTTATTATCACAAAAACTTCAAGGGGCCGTGAAACGGGCCCCAAGGATCCAGCGTCAATACTGAAAAATAAAATATCAAAAATAATAAGTGGAGAAAGGTCCCTCAAAATGAAAAAGTTTAGATAAAAAGGGGTCGAGTTATTAACAATATATGCATAAAAATGTTAAGGGGCCCCAGAGACCTTGACTCTTAAAATATTAAAAGTCTGAATCTCAGGTGCATCAGGATCTGTCTAGAAATATCTTTATCTAAGTTTTCAGACTTCTACGTGCGGTAGATTTTGCTAGCCGTCGCAGATATTCACAGAGAGATTTTTTATTTTATTAGTATATATGTATACTAGTATCGTAAAGTATAGCTTTAACATTATTTATAACGGGATTGATTTATTCTTTTTCATTTGTATTTTATAGAATGAAAAAACAAATCATTAAAAAAAATAAATCCTTTTTAAAGAAATAGCGTACTTCAAAATTGGCCAAAAAAACTCCCCCCCCCCGTTAAATATATATGAAAATCTAATTAATTGTGAATATTTTGATATTTATTTTTTACTCAAAAAGAAATTATGTCTCGAGATATTGTGAATACACCAAACACAATTGCCCACACAAATTAAAACTTTAATCTGGGAGAACACGCGCTTACCCAGGGTAGAAATGGTTTTAACTTTGTCACCAATAAAATCAAGTTATAATCGTAATTTTTTTAGGCAGAGACAATCCTTACAAATTTTGCGATAAAATAAGTTGAAGATTACTTTTAAAAGATAAGTATTTGCAATTGCAAAAATCATACACACAAATCTCCGGTCAAAAAGACCCGGCGCGTGTACTCCGGTTTAAATGACTTTTTTTGAAAGTTTGTTTTATTACTTTCATGCTTTAAAAATTACAAGGATTTCTTTCTATTTGAAATAGAGATTTGACCGTTTTTGTACATTTTCTTTATTATACACTTGATAAATATATACATGGAATTAGCATTCAAATTTTCTTTATTTTTTTTAAATACAAGAATATGAAGATGTGTGAAATTCCATTTTTCAATATATATGTTTCAGTGAAAAAAGTATTAAATGCAATAGTAGATTTATCTAAAAATCCATTTGCAATCTTGTATAGTACACATTTAAAAATGTTTAAAAAGGTAAAAAAAATATAAATATTTAAAGTAGTAGAAATCTTAAAAAATTAGAATTTTTCAATAATTTTATTTTTAATATGAAGTTTTTCAGAATGCACTTTTAGTAGAACATCAAAGTGCATTGAGTTTATCATTTGAACCATATTATAAAAAAGAAATAAAATTTCCGAAAAGGTTTAATTCAGCTTAATGCATTTAAATGTTCTTTTTCGATGATTATTATTTTTAATGCGTAAACAACAAGAAAAATAAATAAAAATCAAAACTTTAAAAAGGTGCTAAATGATACCTTCCATTAGTAATTTTGCTAAGATACTCATAAACGTATATGTCAGACAAAATTATTATTAAAAAAGGAAAATCATGTTTTTAGTTTTTTTATTATACAGTTGGCAAAAAAAGTATTTGTACACTTCATTTTTTTAAATTATAATGAAATTAAACAAAAGATTTAAGCAAAAAATACTGTAATACATTAATTTAATGCATTATAATATTATAGAAGCAAAAACAAAATTAAACGAATCGATTTTTTACATTATAATAAATAAATATACAAAAATATAATGCAAAAAAAGTATTTGTACACTATATTTATGTAATATAATTAATGAAAATTTAGTAAAATTATACAAATTAATATTTTGTGCGAATTCATTTAGCGTTTATGACTACTTCTAGATGGTGTGACATTGATTCCACCAACTTTTTTGTATCGGTCTGGTTAATGTTATTCCATGACACAATAAGAGCTTCTTTAAAACTGTTTTTTACCAATACATATTTTTTTTTCGGATTTTTGCATCCAATAGCATCTGCAAATTTTCTATTGGATTCAAGTCTAGAGATTTTAGAAGAGTTACCAGTCGTCTTGGAGTATTGTCGTAAGCATGTGCTGGTGATCACAGCAGCATGCTTTAGTCGTTATCCTGCAGAAAGTGAAAAGCTTCCTCTATGCATAATTTCTTGGCACAGTTTAATAAATTATGGCGCGACACATCAATGTATGTTAAACCTGTCTTTCCATTGTCAATAAATTTTAAATGTCCTGCTCCATTAGAAGCTATGCACCCCAAAAGTATAATATTCCCCCCAACATGCTTGATAATTTGAAGTATACGTTTTGGATCTAGAACAGTTTTATTTTTACGCCAATTTTTTCGAATGCTTGATGGTAAGATAATTCCGAATTTTCCCTCATCAGAAAAAATTACTGCTTTCCAAAAATCCAATGATTTACTTCTGTATGCGAAAGCGAATACTATGCGTTTTCGCCTGTTTGTTTCGCTGATGAATGGATTTTTCCTTGAGGTTCTTCCTTTTAAATCTGCATTGAGAAGAATATTTTTTATTGTTTGAGGTATTACTCTGATGCGAGAAGATGTCGCAAGGTCTCCAGCAAATTTTTGAACCGAACGCATAGGATTTTTTAAAGCTTTTTTAACAACACTCCTTTTTTCCCTCATTGTTAGTTTGCTAAGAAGTCCTGGTTTTCATTGAATTTCGATGCTTTTAATTTATTCATAGTTTCTCACTATACATCCAATAGTTGTAAATGGTAATTTAATAGCTTTTACAAATTCTTGTTGCGAATTTAAATTTTTATTATGCTCAATTATAGGATTTCATATATCTAGAGGTACCTCTCTAGTTTTAGGTTCTATTCTCAATTACTTCAAGTGCAAATTAAATTAAATGTCAGACAAATATAGTATGAAGTTAAAAATTATTAACAGCTTCTGTATAAGTAGTCCTTTGAACCATAAACACTATAAAACACAGTACATATCAGGATGGAGAAATGTACAAATACTTTTTTTGCAAGAAATTTTTAAACTTTTCCTATTAGAAAATTATTTTGCATCTTTATCGAAATTTTCTGTTGTGTAATTTAAAACACACGGTAAACAGACTGTATTAAAACCATTTTTGACAAAATATCTGTTTTTATTTAGTTAAAAATTAAAAATTTTAGAGTGTACAAATACTTTTTTTGCCAACTGTATATATATATATTAATCTTGCTTCTAAGAAAGCTAACATTTGATAATTTTATTTCTTCAGAGATTGCATTTCATGTAGTATGTAGTATATGATGTAATATTGAAATGATGATTGTATTGGAAAATTGTATTCGATGTAGATTTGTCCTAAACCTTATACCCCCCGCCCTCCGTAAATATTCTTGTATATAATGTATTGTTTAAATTAGCTCAAGGTAATCACATTGCTGTTTTGGGGCATTCTAGCTTTTGAAATTTATTATTTAATCAAAATAAAGTTAATTTAAAGTATATCAAAACTAAACATTTTATTAACATGCATTAAACTAATTATGATGTTTCATTTAACTAGGTGTCACTAATTTGCGAAGATTGCTATGGTCATCGCCTTTCATCCTCTGCTATGAAAATTTTCTCTGTGAGTAAAAAAAGAAAAAAAAATGAATTGTACAATAAGAGCGAAATATTGTACACGGACAACCCAAATTCTGTGCAAAGAAAATTGCTATCGCTTTTGTAAGCAAATACCAAAGGTTAAGATAATCTTCTGGAGATGGCATGCATGAATGGCAATTTCAAGCAGCCGTCAATTTTCAGGATTTTTCTACAAAATTTTGTAGAAATTTTCCGAAACGGTGCCTCCTGACGCTGAAGTTGCAATCAACATATCTTATCATCATATTTAATAAACGTGCATGCATACTTGATAACCGAATTTAAAAGAAGAAGAAAAAAAGCTATTGAGTATTGCTACCCAATAATTTATTTGCACTTCAGTGTTTCAATTTTTTGGTCACGTTATTGAACTTTTATTTTTCTAGTAGAATTTTAATAATGATAGTCTTGTATTTTATGTTATATGTCTGTTCTCCCCCCCCCCCACTGTTTAAAATTATGATGAGAGCGAGACTGTACACATTTATTCAGAATTATTTTTGTGTGTGTAATGTGTGTATTTTTTTTTTCAATTTTAAATAAACAATGCTGTTGGCTAGTTTTCATAAATGTAGATGTTTTCTTAAACAATTTGGAAGTATTTTTTTTAAATAAAAAACAATGGAATGGAAATTTATGTTAATTTTTTTTTGTGTGTAGATATATTTCAATTTTAAATAACCAATTGTGCAAGCTGCTTTCATAAATGTTTTCTTGTTTATTTTTTTGTATATTAAAATGAAATATTAATACGTGTTCTGTTCTCTAAAAATAAACAGATTTGATATTCATAACTAAGCTGTTGTAAAAACGAGATTTTATGTGGGTACTTTATGCTGATATTTCAGGATTTCCATGGATATCAGTCCAAAGGTTAAAGAAACTAACTTAACTAACTTAAACTAACTTAAAGAAATTTGAGTGAAATGTAAAAACTTACTGCAATTTCAGTTTAGGGATGCAACGAATATTTGATTAATAGTAAGAGGATAGAAAGCCAAATATTGTATTCCTTCTTAATATCTGACTATAAAATTTAAGCATTAACTAAAAAACGTGTATCAACCATAATAATAAAAAAAAACACATAAAGATTAAAACATATAAATTTAAATGTTTTAAAAATTATGTTATAAAAATTTGCTAAATATTATTTTCTTAAACAAAATATACTTTTAAATTTTAATAGATTCTTCAAAGTAACTTTTTGTTCATTAAACCTCTTTCACAGTTACAGAAATATTTAAAACTAAAGGCAATCTAATTCAGTTGTTGTTACTTGAAGAAACATAATTTTGCAAAATAATTCATGATGATTAATTTTAATAGATATTTGGTATCAGTTTGTTCAAATGTTCAATATTTGTCTTAAATTGACTTTCATTGCATTCTTTATTTTAATGTGTTCGTTAAAAAATAAAAATTTATATCATACGGTATTTACGGTATTTTCAATGGAATATTTTTTAACAGAGGTGTTGCACCCAGAATTGTTTAACATTTCAATAGGGTATCTGTCCAGTAAGATGGTATGCAGATATTTTTTTTGTTACCAACCACTTGGCGACAAGTCTATCAGGGTTATAGAAGATAGCCCAATGCAACTTTTTTTTTCTTAATGGATTCACAGTCCATCATCTGGAACCAATCTGGCATATAAATATTTTTCCATCTATCCCGAATCCTTTTAAGATTTGTTAAAACTAACTTGTCGGCCAGCTCATATGCAGGATGTTGACTCATAACATTATTGGCCTCTAAGTCCATATGTTGGCTGTGGACATAGAATCTTAATTTACAGGGCAAGACAATCTCAAATAGTTATTAAAAGTCAAAGTTGCCTGTTTTAAAAAATCATTTAGATGAAAGCACAATTTCTTAGGTATCACATAAATATGATATAAATTAAATAATTAATAAAAGCAATTACTCTATTTAAAGCAGAACTAAAGGAGTATATATCTTACAAATATTAAGAAAGTTCCAAATTCCTTTTTATTTGCTTAAGATATAAAATAAATAAATTATATAACTTTTTAAAAGGGACATTTGTAGTTACAAGCAACTGCAATTTCTCGTAAGCTGGATCATTTTTCATTAATTGCCATAATATATGTGTTTCTTTCTGCAACACAGATTACGCTGATTTTTATTTTAATTATTTCATTAAAAAAAAAGATTAAAATCACGCAATTTCTTTTTTTTTTTCCATTAGTAATACTTAGCTGTATTCTAAATCAATGTAATCTTAAAAAGATTAGATTATAAGTTATTTATATCTCCAGTAGTTGCAAATTCTCCAAGTATCTGCGACAGACATTTTTTGGATAGAAAATGATCTGCATGTAAAATGTTACAAGTGAACAGTTAATTATTCAAAGAATCACTTACTTTTACTATTTTTATGCATTTTGTTAACTTAAATTTATAATAAAATTAAGTATTAAAGAGCTAAGCAGTACTATAAAACCTAAAAAAGTTCTGTTGAAAACTAAAATCTGCAAAAGAGAAAAAGATTGCGACATTCCGTCGCCCATCTTGAACTTTCTGCTTTTGGGTTTATTGCACACAAAAAATAAAGGTATATGATCTCACTACACTGTAAAATTGTTTTTTCCTTTTGAATGCGCTGCTTTACTTTATTTCTGTTGCAGACCAATTGAAGAGATAAGAGAGAATTCATTGAATGTGATAATAGAGATATTCCAAAGTAAATACAAAACAAATGAGAATTGTCTTATTTTTAACACCAAAGAACAGGTATTAAATACCTACTATTTAAGCACACATGAAGGAAAGTATTTGAACCAACTATTAAAAGTTTAGAAATGTTCTGTTTACTGAACCATAGATAGCAAAAGTACAGATTAGCAGTAATTGTAATTTTCTTATTGGCCCAGATATTTTCAGCCAAGGGGGAAAATTAAAATCATTCATTCATCAATAAATGATTGTATTAAAATTATTTTAGTGCAACTGCTTATCCACCCTTTACTGGATTTATATTACTTGCAATTCATTCTGTTGAGCTGATCAAATGCTGATCAATGAGGTTATCTGGGTGAATTAAGTTTTCCAGATTGATCCAGAAGTAATTGACAGTTTCAGGTAAGAAAGTCAAAGATTGAATTCTGTCTCAAACATTTTTCAAATTCGAAAACAAAATTAGAAGATTACAATTAATATAACTATTTACCAATTAGAATAACTGTGTTAAAATTCTTTTAGTATTGGACAAATAGGATAGATTTTTAGCACATAAATAGCAAGTAAGAAAAGTGATCCCTTATATCTCCATTTTATAGAAATTGCAAGATTCCAAGTATATTGTAGATCTGTAATTTAAAGTATGTTGACAGGTTCTTTTTAAAAATGCATTCGCTAGTTATAGGCTATGATCGCTTAAGACAATAAATGCTCTTTAAGAAAAATTATTTATTTGCAGTAAACTTCAAAATTTAAGGGTTTCATACAGAAAAGTTAGGGATGGTGCCTGAACGCATTTTTTAAGAAAACAGTCTTCACATGACTGAGTTCATGAAGCGAGAGGGAGGCAAATTAATTCCTCACTGAAAAATTCACACATTGGCATCACACCATTGGCGATATTAAGCATATGAAAAATGACTGATATCATTTCCGCAAAATTGTCTGTTACGCTTAAACAATAAAAGGATTTTGAATTTAATAGCAGGGCAACCAGAAAACAGCAGTCCTAAAAAATACGCCAAAAAGGAATCCGACTGCCAATTCGTACGTTAGGAGCATATTTTGGGAAAATGTTCTCAAAAGACATAACAACCATTATGTACATAAAAAGACTCATATGCAACGAATAAGTTATACTTAAAATTACGCAGAGAGGAAAATGAAATTTCACTGACCGCAAACACATTCAAACTTTATTCTTTTTTTATTTGTTTCCAGCAAGGGTGAAATACGCATCTTAATGAATTCTCTTTATCTGATAGCCGTTTTTCAGTAATAAGGCAGATGCTAGATGTTTTTCTTTCTTTTCTTTTGAACGGAAAGTTATTGTGGAATCGAAAATAAACGTTAAGATAAAATAGCTATTTAATTAAAGATTAGTTTAACTGTAATTTAGAAAAATGTAAAATTTAAGAATACTATATGTGATTCTACATCACATATATCACCCCTTTCACAGGCGAGAAAAAAAAATCTCTAAATGTACATGAAGGGAGAAAAATCAATTTTCATATGCTCTTACAAGTAATAATGTGTAAAATGCTCATGAAAACAAACCAAACCTTTACTAAATAAAGTAAACAGCATTTGAACTTCTCTTTAAGTAGACAACCATCCCAAATAAAAGTATCTAAATCATGATATAATATATTGGTACCATAAATTTTGTCATACAGGTATATTGTTTCTATTTAGAAACAGCTGCAGCTTCATTAATAAAATTTGTGATCACTCTTCAATTCGTCTTATTTAGACGATGACCTGTATCAGAAATGTGCACATACAAAATAAAAATACATTAGGCCTAAATAAACAGGTCACTTACCAGCTGGCTATAAGTTTCAATATGTTTTCAATAATAAACATTAAATATATATTGATCAATATTATAATAAAATAAAATAAGATACTCGAGTAATATAATGCAACAAAAGACATGATATAACACACAGATAAACAAAAATAATGTAAATAATTAAGACTCCAGAAATAATGCCCATAATAATGATCGAAAGTATGGGTTTTAAGCTTCTTTCTTTTTTTAAAGATTTTTTTTATCTCTCAACATGAATATTAAACAAATGTATATTTATGAGATAGATATAAGGTAAAGAAGACAATAATAAAAACTGTAGAAAATCAGGATATAAAAAAAAATACCTCAAACACTGTCATAAGCCATTTAATTCCATGTGACAACTGTATTCCCCTGTCTTAATGTAAATGTAGTTTAAATAAAACTGTTATTTAATAAGCATTTACTTGTGTAAAAAAAACTAAGTTAATCTATCATGTAATCTTTTAAATGTAAAAAATGTATGAGAAAAATGAAATTTTAAGTGAATTGTGCAACAGGTAATACTGAAGAGAAAAATTGTGTGTGTGTGTGTGTGAACTCAGCCTCAATTAATATGTGCTAAAGAATTAACTGGTATAAACCAGGAGAAGGCTGCATGTATGTAATAAGAAAAATGAAAACCTGTGCATTACCTATAAGAAAATTCGTGAACAATAAATATATATATATTCACGTGAAATGACTTGGACCACAAGGAATGCCATTGATGAGGGAAAAAATAAGAAAGGTGAAATCCCACAAAATTGTTATCCACAGACCACAAGCTCATCCGCGTAGCATGCCGCAAAAGTAACATTGTAAAACCTTTGTAAAATAAAATACCATTGTAAATACCATTGCCGCATGCCAAGCAACGCTCTCGCGATTGTGTAGAAAAACAAATTAGGATTTTTTTTTTTTTTTTTTTTTTTTGCTAACGTAAGAAACGGACAGTATGTGTACAAGAACCCAAAAACACCTACCAATGAGTGACATTCAATTACGTAATTAATGAATTAACAATCATTAAACACTTCAATGAATAAGGGTTAACTTGTCTCAATGAACTACATGTGTTATGTAAAAAGAAACTCTGGTTAAACTCTAAACCAGCTACAGTGAACTACGTGTTTTAACTATGATTTATGTGTGAAGTGAAAAAAAAAACTGTCGAATACTATGGTTAGCAAAAGGTTAAAAATTAAGTGTATAGGCATAAAATATTACCGGAATATCAAATGTGACAAATATGTACAATTAAAAACTGTAAAAGTATTTAACTTCCTCGATTTAAATACTCTTGATGTTTAAGGTATAGCTAAGAGTCATGCCAAAACAATTGTGATTATTGTAAAATAATAAAAATGCTTACAATATTTTTGTGTGTACATGGTGATCTAAACAAACTGCAGTAAGTGCATGTATTTCTAAAAGCTTAAATGTGTGAAAATTTAAAGTGTCATTTAAAATAGAGGAAAGTACAAATGATGTAATGGTCATACCTGTTCTAGCATATATATTTTTAAAGATAAAAGTATATCTAACTAGTGACAACAACCAAAATAATATTGTATCAGAAACATGTCCAATTTTAAAGATGTACTATAATATTTTGAGAAGAATCATTTTGTGAAATGATATAATTAGCATCGAGTCACCATCCGCGTCCAATCAGTCAAATTTTAATCAGTAAAGAAAAATGTATGTGGAAAGGCATGTACATATTATAATTTATTTCCTATATTAAAATCCTTAACGTATGTGCTGGCAGTTTCCTGAGTGTTGTATGGATTTTTAGAAAAAATACATTAAAAAAAACTACTGTTTTATCTAACAAAAATAATTAAAAAGAGGTTCCAAATTATATCTTAAAGATAATGTACATTAAAATGTGGTTTACTTTCTAAGAAGTAATGTGTTACATATTCTATGAACAAAGATGTGTATTTTCATTGAACTAATGTGTAAACAATCTATGAACAATAATATAAAACTTCAACGAACTAAAGTGTCCATCTCTATGACCTACAACGTACGACATGACTGAACACATGTATAAAATCTCTATGAACTAACGTGAAAAACATCGATGAACAAACGTGTAAAATTCTATAAACAAACATGTAAATATTCTATGAACTAATGTGAAAAAATCGATGAACTACTGTGTAGAATTTCTATAACTAAACGTGTAAATATTCCATGAACCAAAGTGAAAAAAAAAATCGATGAACTACTGTGTAGAATTTCTATAATTAATCATGTAAATATGCTATGAACTAAGTTGTTTATTCGGCGAACTAAAATGACCAGGAAAAAAGCGATTTTTTTGTTTTAACAAAAATGAATGTAACAAGTTTCCCATGTACAACAAGAATGGAAAGTAAAGCGATGAACTAGTGTAACATCAATGAACAAAGAATGTGCGATGAACTCTTGTGTTTTTTCTATGAACAAAATTCTTATGTGTACCAGGAACTAATACATTATATGACAAAACAAAAAAAAAACAAGTGTTTAAAATAATTGAAGATGTAAATAAAGTGTATTTATAACAATTTAAACTTCAAAAGAGGAAAAATGCCTGTTCCTAACAGTAAACCAACCAGCATGAATGAGTGTAAAAATTATGCAAAACAAAATAGTTTTTTTGTCTGCAGAGTAAAATAAAAGGAATGTGATCATGACACAGTATGTAGAAAAAAATATTACAGAAGTACATAAAAATTATGACTGAATTCAACCAAGGCGAGTGTTATCTTTGAACCATAACCAAAAATAATTTTGTGAGAATGAAGTGTAAGTATGTGTATGCATGTAAAGCCAGGTTGAATATGAAACCACAACAAATATGTACAAGAGTTGCAAGAAAAAAAGGAAATCTCTGTGAAATATCTTCTAACGAATTAATTTGAAAACCGCGAGGTCGCGCGAGACCATTCATCAGTAATGTCATGTCTAAATCAATAAAAAATTAAAAATGTTCTGCACATGAAAAAAACGGTGAGAATTTAGCAAAGTGTCGAATAATAGTAAATTTTAAAAAATGAATTAATGAATTTTGTAAATGAAGACAAACATTCTCTCCCTTTTTGTAGGTAAGTGGCCATCTTACCCCCAAAAGGAAAAGAAACCCCTCAGGAAAAAAACATTCTTGGCATTGTGCTACCTCTAGAAAATAACACAATGCAAGAAGAAATCTATCGAAAACAGTCACTAAATATTAGAAACAAAAATAAAAATATTAACTGAATTTTAAAAATACTGTGATTTCACATGTACTAATGTGTGCTGGTATGCAACAACACGGCATACAATTGATTTAAAATGTATACTAGTACGTTATATGTTTTAACTGCCTTAATGAAATAAATAAAATCTCTCTTTCTGTTATTATTAATAATAATATTGATGACTCGAGCAGGCATTAAAAAGTTAAGAGAAAAGCTTGTGACAGGTTGAGATAATTTAATTAAAGAAAATATTATATTTTACACATAAGATCTCCAAACCTAAAAACATATTATATTTGCGAGAATATTTTAAAATGTAAATTATTCAATGTCTAATTGCTGTCAATAATTTAAAGTTTAGTAAAAAAACAAGTGAAAATTTACCATAAGCGAAAACAAATTTAAGCTTCTCGCCTCATTCATTATATTTCTAAATTTGTCAACATGACAACACATAAAATATTTTTATAATGGTATGACGTGATATACCACATAATGAACTTTATATGTTATGAAGATTAAAATAAGATATCTATACACAAATATGTAAAAGGCATACAAAATTAATTACCTATATCTATGTAATAAAACAAACATACACATTGATTATATAAAAATTGTAAGACCATTCTGTATATTATCAAATGAATGTCTAAGAAATACTATAATATTTAAAGAAAATTATCTAGATATATTTTTATGAAATAACCTTTAAAATGAAAGTTCTTATAATGTTATAATTACTGATGAAGAATAATCATGCGTGTAGTAAGTTTAAATATTATATGTTATAAAACAGTTGTATTCTTTATATACTCAGAATAAAGAAACAAAAAAAATTCTGTAATATTTAGCTGCAAGAAATAGCTCTACCTACATAGATATAGTCAATAGGCAAGATCATTTAAAGATATTGATTACATATATTGAATTACGCAATAAAGAAAGTGATTATTACTTTTAAGTACAAATCTAAAAATAAAGTATTATCTGTAAATAATACTCAATAGAAACACAGTAAAACATAACTTACCCTTTGATTATGGAATTTTCAAAGCATAATAAAATATAATTGAAATGATACAATTTTATGTATCTCAAGATGAAGGCAGTGTCAAATATCTAGAGAGGTGCATACATCTTTATTTATTACAAGTATTCATATTTATCTTTCTTCATACTTTTTTTTTTAACTTTCCTAACATGCAAAAATAATAGTCTGACACAAAAACATTCTCTCTTATTTATCTGGAAACATGAATGTTTTAGATGCACCATTAACTTACCATTAACCTCTATTTTTTTTTTTTCAATCATCTTATAAAATCAGGTAAAGAAATATATAAAACTGTAAATGCATGCATATGAATGTCAGATTGTAATAGTTCAAAAAGAATCGCATTGCAAAGTAAATAAAAATGTAATATTTAAAGAAAATAAGTAAAATAATAGAGTTTTTTTTCTTTAGCACAATCATCCAAAAAAAATACGATTTATGAAGTCAATATTCCGAATTCTTTTTTTTTAAGATTGTCTTAATACTTTGAATGAAATTTCAGTAAGAGTGCACAGTTGATAGATATTTAGTTATATGAAAAATATCCTTTTATCCTGTTATCATATTTGGCGTCTTATTTCTAAAATAGCATTTGTAGAACTATGAAATATTTCGACGTAATCTAAGAAAACTTCTAACTAATATTATTCACAAAAATAAATATGAGCATGAGAAAACAATGCATAATAAACAATAATTGAAATAAAATCACTCATCATATTATTCTAAAATAATAACAAAAAAGTCATGTAATTAAAATAGAGATTGAGCATTAAAATCATAAAATATAAAATGCATATATTTTCTCGTACTCACATTTTATACCGCAGATGTTTATTTATTTTCTTCACTATCTTTTTTTTTTTAATCACTCCATTGTTTTAATTTGGCAGCATTCTCACGAGTGCGCTAATTTTTTTACTTCTTTTCATAATAAATTTCGACAATTCCTTTTTTTTTAATTTTTGAAGAAATGCAATATAAGCAGGTTGGCAATCGAAGACACACAAAATCCAGCGCAAAAACACCTAATCTATGAATGTCGATTAAATTGCAGATTAAACACGAAAATCTGTAGCACTGAGCACACTGCGCACGATCCATCTCTGAAGTAAACAAAAACTACTGAAGTACACAAAGTAGAAATAAAATGCACTATATTGCCGAAAGCAAGGCTGCGAGTTGAACGGAGATGAAGTATGAGTCACCACAATCTACCGCAGATTCTTAGGCCTACATCGGCAGGACCAGGCGTTAACGAGCGGGAGTTGTTTACGCTGAGCCTCGTGAAATTCTTCGATCAGAAAAATCAGCCGCATCCAACATGAATAATGGTTCGGCGCCGGGACACAATTCCAATGCGATCCATCAGGGAAAAATCCGGCAGCGACAGTCCGCATTCTATAGGCACTCCAAACTATATTCTATGAACTAAGAACACTCGTAATAGCTAATAGTCTATATTCCGAAAACGTAATAGATAGTCATCTGTCGGGGGAATAGGCTTTCAAAAATCATGTAAACATCCAATGAATAAGATAATGTCATACTACTCAGGTAGATAAATAGTCCAGATAATAGTAAAGATAAGTGCTAATAAATAGTCCAGAAACTAAACTTTCAAGCAAATCGAAGCAGGCAACTAAAGCAGGCACCATCCCTTGACGTTAAAAAAAATTTGCGAATGCCTGGTGTTAGGCACCATAAATTTATATATTGTAGATCTGTAATTTAAAGTATGTTGACAGGTTCTTTTTAAAAATGCATTCGCTAGTTATAGGCTATGATCGCTTAAGACAATAAATGCTCTTTAAGAAAAATTATTTATTTGCAGTAAACTTCAAAATTTAAGGGTTTCATACAGAAAAGTTAGGGATGGTGCCTGAACGCATTTTTTAAGAAAACAGTCTTCACATGACTGAGTTCATGAAGCGAGAGGGAGGCAAATTAATTCCTCACTGAAAAATTCACACATTGGCATCACACCATTGGCGATATTAAGCATATGAAAAATGACTGATATCATTTCCGCAAAATTGTCTGTTACGCTTAAACAATAAAAGGATTTTGAATTTAATAGCAGGGCAACCAGAAAACAGCAGTCCTAAAAAATACGCCAAAAAGGAATCCGACTGCCAATTCGTACGTTAGGAGCATATTTTGGGAAAATGTTCTCAAAAGACATAACAACCATTATGTACATAAAAAGACTCATATGCAACGAATAAGTTATACTTAAAATTACGCAGAGAGGAAAATGAAATTTCACTGACCGCAAACACATTCGAACTTTATTCTTTTTTTATTTGTTTCCAGCAAGGGTGAAATACGCATCTTAATGAATTCTCTTTATCTGATAGCCGTTTTTCAGTAATAAGGCAGATGCTAGATGTTTTTCTTTCTTTTCTTTTGAACGGAAAGTTATTGTGGAATCGAAAATAAACGTTAAGATAAAATAGCTATTTAATTAAAGATTAGTTTAACTGTAATTTAGAAAAATGTAAAATTTAAGAATACTATATGTGATTCTACATCACACCAAGACTAAGAAAAACTATCACCGTAAGGAATTTCTTTTATAAAAGAACATTAGCATACAATATGATAGGCTATAAAATTAATATTTTTATTGTACTTTGATCTTCAGATATTTTTGAAAATATACAATCACGTCCGAACATTTAGTGGCATTCGATATTACACAATTTGTCAAATATCTATATTTATTGAAACTCTCTTGAGGAATTAAAAGGAACATCCTTGAAGTTGTGGAATATAAAATATGATAGTTAATTTTTTTCAGTGAAGTTTTAATCGTGACGGCAAATAGGGTATAATAAATGAAAATATAAAATACATCTGCTCACCGATGTAATGGAAAATGCTCTAATGTCTATCAATGAAACAAATGACTATGTGGGTCCTGATTGGTATTCGTGTAAGCATGGCATACAGATTCAGAAACATGTTATCATTTCTATGCAAAATACAAACAACCAAATTTATACCAAATTTCAAAAGACTTTAAATATAACAGTAAAACGATGAGTTTAGTTAAAACAAGAATATTTGGTGAGATATGGACATTTAAAAAAGTAATTTTCAGTCTAAGGAAAATTATAAATTGCTCCACATTTTTCAGAAACAATGAAAAAAATGATTATTTTTAGGGCAATACTTTTTTATAGCTAAACAAATAAATCTCGTTTAATCAAACATACAAATGCTGTATAACTATACACACATGTTGCGTAACTGTACAAAAAATATATAGTGAAATATTATGTCGAATCCTGTGAGAAGTTACAGGTAATTAGAGTTATCTTACTAAAATATACTGTGCAACCTTGCTTACATGATGTGAAAATACACAGTCGAATGTAATGAAAACTTACACATAAAAATGGATAACTTTCTAGGAAAGTATGGGGAAAACTTACTCCTACTAATGTATAAACTTACACGCAATTACTGTGTGACATGACAGAAATATGTGGGGGAAGCTTACTCCTACAGATGTGTAACCTTACAAACTATTACTGTGATAGATTACAGACAATTATACTGTGACCTTACGCAGGAATTGTGTTATGTTTCACAATATTGTCGTGAAATCTAACGCAAAATTACTGTGTAAGATTACAGACATGTGTCGTGTAACTTTACACAGGAATTTGTGTTATATTTCATAATATGGTGTTACCTTACACGCAATCACCGTGTAAGATTACCTACAAATGTTGTGAAAGCTTACTCCTTACACACAGCTTCTGTGTAAGTTTACAGGCGATTGTGGTGTAACCTTACACAGGAATGGTGTAACCTTACTCATAATATGGTGCACAGTTACACAAGACATGTGTAATGTTACTCCACTTATATCGGTTACAAACCACCATAAAACTGGAGGCAGCAATGCTGCCACCAGTTTTATGGAGTAACGTTACACCAAATGTTTTACAGTGCAGCCATTTGAAAATAAAAGCTATACGTTTGACCCGTTTTTTCTCTCTTTGTGAGCTTCTAAAAGCATATTTTTCCCCATAAAAATGACTAAAAATTCTATAAGCATCAGTAAATTATGTTCCCCTTAATAATAATAATAATAATAATAAATAATAATAAATGAAAGATCGTTTTTATAGTTTTAGAGTTGTGATATCTCAAAGTTTGAAAAAGTCATTTTTCACAAAATGCATTTATAATTTTACATGTGTTTAAACATGGTTTTGAAACAATTTCAAAGTGTGGTTCCCGTAGTGTCAAATATATAACATCCGGTTAAAATTTCATGCATGGGTAACATAGAGCTTGAGCGCAAAGGAGCTCTAAAACAGGTCACCGTAAAATCCGGCGTAAAAACGCACTTTTAATACCAAAAATACACTGTAAAACATTTGGTGTAACGTTACTACATAAGACTGGTGGCAGCATTGCTGCCTCCAGTCTTATGGTGGTTTGTAACCGATATAAATGGTGTAACATTACACACGTCTTGTGTTCGTGTACACCATATCATGTGTAATGTTACACTATTCCTGTTTAAGGTTACACCACAATTGTTGGTAAGCTTGCACAAACACTGTGTGTAAGGTTACACATGTGTAGGAGTAATCTTACACAGTAATTACGTGTAATGTTACATCACAATTGGCTGTAAGCTTACACAGAAACTGTGTGTAAGGCTACAAATGTGTAGGAGTAATCTTTCACCATATTTGTCGGTAATCTTACATAGTAATTGCGTGTAAGGTTGCACTACAATTTACGGTAAACTTTCATAGTAATTTTGTGTAGGGTTACACATCTATATGAGTAAACTCTCATCACATTTGTCTGTCATATTACACAGTAATTGCTTGTAAGGTTACACCATAATATTTAGAAACATAACACACATTCCTGAATAAGATTACACCAAATATGTCTGTAATCTTACACATTAACTTTGCGTTAGGCTTCACCATAATATTGTGAAACATAACACAATTCTTGTGTCAGGTTACACAAAAATTCCCTGTAAGCTTCCACAGTAATTGTTTGTAAGATTACAAATCTCTAGGAGTTAGCTTTCAGCACATATTTCTGTAATGTTACAGAGTAATTGCGTGTAAGTTTATACATTAGAAGGAGTTAATTTTCCCTACACTTTCCTAGAAAGTTACCCATTTTTATGTGTAAGTTTTCACTCTAAATTAACTGTGCAGTTTCATATCATGTAAGCAAAGTTACACAGCACATTTTAATAAGGTAACACTAATTACCTGTAACTTTTCACAGCATTCAACATAATGTTTCACTATGTATTTTTTGTACAGTTAACATGTCTGTACATTTATACAGTTTTTGTGTGTTTGATTCAACCAGATTTATTTGTTTAGCTATAGAAAAATATTGCCCTCAAAATTATCAGTTTTTTCATTATTTCTGAAAAATGTGGAACAATTTATAATTTTCTTTAGACTCAAAATTACTTCCCAAAAATGTCCATATCTCACCAAATATTCTTGTTTTAATTAAAATATACCTTTTACTGTTCTATTTAAAGTCTTTTGAAATTTGGTATAAATTTGGTTGTTTGTATTTTGCAAAGAAATGATAACTTGTTTGTGAATTTGCATGCCATACTTACATGAATACTAATAAGGACCCACATGGTCATTTGTTTCAATGATAGATCAATTTGAGCATTTTCCGTTACATAGGTGAGCAGATGTACTTTATATTTCTATTTTAATATACCCCATTTGTCGTCGCGATTAAATATTTCACTGAAAAAAATTAACTATAATCTTTTACACTCCACAACTTTAAAGATGTTCCTTTTAAATCCTCAAGAGAGTTTCAATAGATATAGATATTTGACAAATTGTGTAATATCGAAAGCCCCTAAATGTTAGAACATGATTGTACATTTTCAAAAATAACTGAAGATCAAAGCACAATAAAAATATTAATTTTATAGCTGATCATATTATATTCCAATGTTTCTTTATAATGGAAACTGCTTAGGATGATAGTTATTTTTTTAGTCTTGGAATCTTGCAATCTCTATAGAATGGAAACATAAGGAATCACTTTTCCTACTTGCTATGTATGTGTTAAAAATCTATCCAATTGGTCCTGTACTAAAATAATTTTACATAGTTATTTTAATTGGTAAATAGCTATATTAATTGTAATCTTCTAATTTTGTTTTCGAATTAGAAAAATGTTTTAGACAGAATTCAATCTTTGAATTTCTGACCTGAAGCTGCCAATTACTACACGATGAATCTGGAAAATCTAATTCACCTAGATAACTTTATTGATTATAGCATTTGGTCAGCTCAACAGAATAAATTGCAGGCAATATAAATCCAGTAAATGGTGGATAAGCAATCACACAAAAATAATTTTAATACAATTATTTTAATGGTGATGGTGAATGAATGAATTTAATTGTAATTTCCCCACTTGGCTGAAAGTATCTGGGCCCAGTAAGAAAATTACATTTGATACTTGTCTAAACTTTTGCTATCTATGGTTCAGTAAACAGTAAATTTCTAAAATTTAATAGTTGGTTCAAATACTTTCGTGTGTGCTTAAATAGTAGGTATTTAATACCTGTTTGATGTTGAAAATAAGACAATTTTCCTTTGTTTCGTATTTACTTTGGGATACCTCTTTTATCTCATTCAATAAATTCTCTCTTATCTCTTCAGCTTTTCTACAACAGAAAAAAAGTAAAGGATTGTGTTGAAAATAAAAGAACATCTTTATAATATATTAAGATCATACACCTTTATATAAACGTGGAAGCAAAAAGTTCAAGATATGTGACGGATGTCGCATTTTTTTTCTTTTGCAGATTTTTGTTTCCATCGAACTTTTTTTTAGGTTTTATAGTATTGCTTAGATCTTTAATACTTAATTTTATTTTACGTTAAAGTTAAAAGTATAAAGACATTGCAAGTAATTGTTTGATTAATTAACTGTTCAACTGTAATATTCTACCAGCATATTACTTTCGACCAATAAAAAGCCTGTCTCAGACACTTTGATAATTTTCAGCTAATGGATATATCCAAAACATGTAATCTAATCTTTTTAAGATTACCTTGATTAAGAGTATAGTTAAGCATTACTAGTAAAAAAAAGTAATTGCTTGATTTTAATCTTTTTTTATTATGAAATGATTAAAATTAAAATCAGTGTAATCTATGTTGGAGAATAAAACACTTATATATTATGTTAATTAATAATAAATGATTCAATTTACAAGAAATTGCAATTGCTTGTGCAAACAAATATTCCTTTAAAAAAGTTATGTAATTTATTTTATTTCTTAAACAAATAAAAAGGAATTTGAAAAAAATTGTTTATTTGTAAGACATACTTTTGTAGTACTGTTTAAAATAGAGAAATTGCTGTTATTATTTAAATTATATCAGTTTTATGGAATGACTAAGAAATTTCAGTTTCATCTAAAGAGGTTTTTCTAAAGAGGAAACAGAAATTTGTCATATATTTTAGATTGTCTTTCCTTGTTACTCACAAAATATTTCATTTTTACTACAGATTAGTTATGAATGTTGAATCTGTTCATTTTTAGAACACAGAACACATATTAATAATAATCTTTTATTTTTAATTAGAAAAAAATTCTTTTATATTTATTTCACTTATATGTGTTTTAATGCTTTCAGAAAAAATAAGTTGGTTTGGACTATATTATTTTTGGCAAACACTTAAACAGCAATAATGCTAAGATTTTATGATTTGTTATTTACAAATACGTAAAGCAATTTTGAGGAATTATAACATACGCTAAACTTTATTTATAAAATTATGTAAACTACATAAATTTCAATTTTACTGTATTTTATTCAAATGAAAAGAATACTTCTAAATTATTAAGGACACATCTACTTTTATGAAAAGCAACTAGCACCATTGCTTATTTAAAATCTAAGTATATTTAATCACAACACACAAAAAATTAACATAAATTTTAATTCCATTGTTTATTTTTTAACTTCCAAATTGTTTAAGAAAACACCTGCATTTATGAAACCAGCTATAAGCATTGTTTATTTTAAATTTAAAAAAATTACACACCATACACAAAAGATAATATTTCTGAATAAATATGTTATAGTCTCGTTCCCACCACGGGCTTTAGCACAGTTTTAAATAGCTGCTTCAAACGTTCTTTTTTGGCGCTGTACATTCCTCATTTTGCGTAAATTCGAATTCACCATTGAAGCGTACCATCTCTAAAAGATGACTAGAACCCAGGATGTTTGCTCAGAAGAGCGATAGTAATTTTCTTCATTTGCACAGGATGTCGATTATCCGTGTACTTCAAAATTTTGTATGCTAAGTTGTGCAATATTTTATTCTTATTGTACCATCCAACATCTTCATTTATGAAGGTTTCTTTTAACTTGCAGGAAAATTTTTCATAGCAGAGGATGAAGGTCGATGGCACGGCAATCTTCGCAAATTTGTGATGCCTATAGTTAAATGAAACATGGTAATTAGTTTAGTTCATCTTAATAAAAAGTTTAGCTTTGATATATTTTTTAATTTAAATTAACTTTATATTTGATTAAGTAATAATTTTCAAAAGTTAGAATGCCGCAAAATAGCAATGTGACTAACTTGAGCTAATTAAAAAAATATATTATATGCAAGATTTTTTTTTTTTTTTTGGGGGGGGGCGGTATATAATATAAAATTCATGACAAATCTACATCGAATACAATTCTCAAATACAATCATTATCTCGATATTACCATCGTATACTTCATATTACATTAAATACAACCTTTGGATAAATACAATTTTCAACGGTTACCTTTCTTAGAAACAAGATTTAAATTTAAAAAAGGCATATATAAAAATTAAAACATGATTTTTTAAAGATCGTAATTTTATCCAATATAAATGTTTATAAGTGTCTTAACTCAATTACTAGTTAAGGTGTCATTTAGTACTTTTTTAAAGTTTTAATTTATGTTTATTTTTCTTGTGGTTTAAGCTTTAAAAAATAATAGTAATCATGAAAGGACTTTACTTTTAAATGCATTAAGGTGAAAGTTTATCTTTTCATAAATTTTACTTAATTTTAATAATATGGTTCAAATTACAAACTCGTTGCATTTTAATATTCTACCGAAAGTACATTCTAAAAATCGCATACTCAAATGAAAATTATTAAAAATTTCTACTACTTTATTTTTAAATATTGGTATTTTTTTACCTTTCAAAACATTTTTAAATGCGTATTATACAAAATTGCAAATGGATTTTTAGATAAATCTACTGTTACATTTAATGCTTTTTTTTAACTGATATACAGGGTGAGTCATAAATATCGAAACAATAGGCTATCTCCTTAAATATAGCCCCCAGACCCATACTTACAATTGCAAAAATTCATTAAAAAAGGTAAACTTTTTGAAAAGATAAGTTGCGACTCCATTGGGGAGGGGGGGGGTCTGTTTGAAAAAATGCGAAAATTAACTTTTTATACGGCCCCCTTAGGATAAAAATTCCAATTAGGAAAACTTTCCTTATCCAGTCCTGAATAATACACAAAAAGTTGCATATTCATATCTTCAAAATTCGCTGAGTTATAGCCGTTTCAATAACTCATCAGATTTTAAGGGATTAGACACAATTGAAATGCGCGCAATTCAAAAGACAATGTTACTTTAACAGTTCTAGGAAACGTGTGAAAAATCTATATTTTGAGTTTGAATTTTGATTTTTTTTTCTTTGTTTGTGATATTTAGCCATATAATTTGCTAAGAAAATCACATCCTAAAATTTATCATAAAATTTATAAGAATTTCATATCATTAGGACTGGTTTAACTGGGATGATTAAAAATCGTTATAGCTCGATACATTATTTATCGGATTTCAATTTCTTTCCATTTAATTAAAGATGAAAATCTGATTTTAGTTTTGTTTCGGAGATTTTGTTTTTCAATATTAATTTTAGAACTATTAAAAATATTTATTGAAAAAAAAAAAAAAAAAACTTAAAAAAACTATATTTTCAAAAGTAAATAATTTTTCAATTTTGCCCGAAACAGACTTAATATAAAATAATTAAAAATGACATGTTTCAAGTTTGTACTTTTTTCTTTAACATTTCTTAACTTTTAATAAGGACTGAACTGGACGAAAATTTCAATCTCGGTCTCGAATAATCCGTATTAAAATCAATGTCTCTGACTGACTTAATACGTTCATGAAATAAGTAAAATTTGGTTCAATCAAAATTTTTACGAAAACCACCTAGATTTTAAAATCGCTTTTATTTTGCAAAAAACCCCCTTAATATATAGATATGTTAAAGGCCAAACCCGATTTTAGGCTAAACTAGATTGACCTAGGCCAAACCGGTCTATCCTAACGTCCATCGGATAAACTAGTTTTTCCTAGGTCAAACCGGTTTATCCTAACGCTCATCGGATAAACTAGTTTTTCCTAAGCCATACTAGTCTATCCTAAGGCCTATCGGACAAACTAGATTTTCCGAGGCCAAACTAGTTTGGCCTAACTCTTATAGGATAAACTAGTTTAGACTGCTGTTTATTAGTCTGAACTAGTTTATCCTAGGCCGATCTAGTTTATCCTAGGCCAATTCAATTTGGCGTAATTTTATTAAACTCAATGACCGCCTCAACGCCAACATTCTTGTTTGTCCTAGGCTGATCTAGTTTATTCTAGGCCAATATAGTTTTACATGTTTTTAGCTCAGGGGCGTCAAAGCCAGAGAAATAATGGGCTCAAAGGTTCTGTATGTATGTACGCATGCATGTTCGCATGTATGTACGTATGTACGTAGCGCGATAACTCTTGATAGAGATATCCGATTTGCTTCAAATTTTGAATGTAGGTTCATTCTGATAAGGTACTTTTCTGATTAACTTTGGGAATTCATTGGATAATAATAAAGAGGGGCGAACGGGAGGCTAATCCTTCACTGTTAATTTAGAGAAATGGATTTATCATGCGGAATTATCAGTTTTCATTTAAAATTTTAGATATAGGATCATTGCGACAAGGCGCCTCTGTGATTAGTTGTGGATGTTTATTGTTTAAGTCTAAAAGAAAGGGCAATTTAGGTAACACAATATAATTTACATAAATGGTTTTTGACGTAGAATTGACGAATTTGCTTCAAATTTTAGATATAGGTTCTTTCTGATAAGGCGATTCCCTGAATAGTTTTGCGGGTTTAATGGTCTAGTATGAAGGGAAAATGAAGGATTACCCTCGTACCTAGAAAAAACTAGTTTATCCTATGGACATTTAAATAAACACGTTTGGCGTAGGAAAAACTAGTTTATCCAATTGGCGTTAGGATAGTTTAGCCTAGGCTAATCTAATTTGTCTCAAAATCGTGTTTGGCAGTTAGAAAACATGCCTTTTACAAGAATAAGTATAAATGTGTGTAAAGAGTCATTGCTTATAACATCAATACAGAAATTTAACATGTTTACCGTAGATAGATGATGCATTGGACATGGTGTTTGCTTATTTTTTTTTTCTGCAGTCTCGTGCCAACTGAGATCAGATTTGCATTTATTATTATTATTATTATTATTGCATATTCAAGCCAGATCGGAGCTGAACATAATTTGGAATCGAACAGCGTTTTCCATTTTTGAGAAATTCATTACCTGACATATAAGCTGTTCTTGTCACGGCGTCAAGTTTTTCTTTTCCATGAAGTCGTAACCGGAAATTCTATTCAAAACGTAGCTTTAATCGTATTTTCTCAAAGGTACATCGCTTTTATGAGAAAATGGTAACGTCATTCGGTTACATATTTTCTGAGTGAGAATGCCTATTAATCTTATGCATTTCCAAAAATGAATTAGTTCTTAAACGTGTTAGGATGTAGCTCTTTTTTGTTTTAAGAAAAGTCTTAAGGAATGACAGAGAAACATATTCACAAATCTACTTTTTACTGAACAGATTCAATAGTCATGATGTTTATAACTCTCCTTTTTTTCTTTTGTTCTAAACTATATTAATTACTTAACGAATCCCTATTTGAATATTGAAAGGTTTAAGAATCTAAATAATCAATAATACATTGTGTATTGACCATTATGTGAACACATTGTAATTTAAAAATACATTGTAAATTTATCCAATAAATATGTATTCAGTATTTTTTAAAGGAATCCTAATTGTATGTTAACTAAAATTTGAATTTTTTGTAGAAATTGAGTAGGGCCAGATTGAGCCGGACTAAGTCTCTTTTCACTGATTTTTGTACAGGCAGAGCTCGGGCTGAACTTTTAATTTTTACACCGGGTCATGGCAAAATTACTTTCCTTCGAGAAGTGCGGGACCCGGGCCTCGAAATTCCGGGCCGTGCAAATCTCTGACAGTATTCTTCAACCTTTCGAATAAAATAAATATATAAAGGTGATGACAAAACCACTTTGCACAAGGTTAGCTATGAAGCAGTAGTCGGGATCAACATTAAAAAGAATATTGCCCAGTTAAACTGATGGCTTTCCATTCACAGGCTGTTTATACTAATTGTGTATTACAGCCTTATTTTTTAAAGAATAACACCCTCGAAAAATAAAGTAAGTTGGATTACTTTTTCCCATTTCCCTCAATTATACTTAATCATTGAACCCCCAAAACTAATCACGGATACGCTTTGTAAAATTAAACAATTATCCAAAAATTGAAGCAAATCAGATAATTCTGCTCAAAAAAACTATTCATCTGATTTAAGGAGGGTAATCCCCCATTCCTCCCTTTATACTTAATCATTAAACCCTCAAAACGATTTAGGGATTGGCCTTATAAAGAAAAAAAACTATGTTCAAAATTTACGGCAAATTGGATAAATCTGCATAAAAACCCATTTATCTAATTAAAGGAAGGGATAAAACGTCCACTAACCCATCATACTTAACCAAAAGAAAAAACCCAAAATTAATTAAAGAAGCGTGTGATCAAATGAATTCATGTCTAAAATTTTAAGCAAATTGGATAATTCTGTATTATAACCAATTTATCTAATTTAAGGAAAGGAATAAATTGTAAGTTTCCCCATTCTATTTAACCGAAGAACCACCAAAATTAATCGGCGAAGCGCTTCATCAAAATGAAAAAATGCAAGATTTGCAGCAAATCGGTTAATTCTGCATGAAAAACCCATTTGTCAAAATTAGGCGGGATCCCATCGTTCTTCCCGTTGCTCTTATTCAATTTACCTCCAAGACTAAGTAAAGAAGCGCTTTACCAGAATGAATTTATTTCTAAAATTTGAAGCAAATCAGTAAATTCTGCGTGAAAAAAGCATTTACATAAATTATGAGGCGTTATCCTTATTCCCCCCTCTCTTTATACTTAAACAATGAACACCCACAACTCAAGGCACCTCAAGAGAATGCTCCAATATTTAAAATTTGAATAAAATATGCTAATAATGCATAGAAACCCATTTATTTGAATTAAGGGAAGGGGCGAATCAGTCTCTCATCCCCCCCCCCTTTATTCTTTTCCAGTTACCTCCCAAAATTAATCAGAAAAGTTCATAAGAATAAACCTATATTGAAAGTTTATTGCAAATCTAGTATTTCTATCAAGAATTATTGCGTTACGTACTTACGTACATAGATAGATACAGAACCTACGGGCACATTAGTTCTCAGGCTTTGGTAGCCTGATGAGATAAAAACACATCAAACTGCATTATTTCTATCAAGAGTTATCACGTTATGCACATACGTACATACTTGCATACATGCATACAGAATCTGTGAGCCCATTATTTCTCTGGCTTTGACGCCCGTGAGCTAAAAACACGTAAAACTACATTGGCCTAGGATAAACTAAATCAGCCTAGGACAAACAAGAATGTTGGCGTTGAGGCGGTCATTAAATTCAATAAAATCACGCCAAATTGAATTGGCCTAGGATAAACTAGATCGGCCTAGGATAAACTAGTTCAGACTAATAAACAGCAGTCTAAACTAGTTTATCCTAAAAGAGTTAGGCCAAACTAGTTTGGTCTAGGAAAATCTAATTTGTCATATGGACCTTAGGATAGACTAGTTTGACCTAGGAAAAACTAGTTTATCCGATGGGCAACAGGATAAACCGGTTTGGCCAAGGGAAAACTAGTTTATCCGATGGGTGTTAGGATAGACCGGTTTGGCATAGGAAAAACTAGTTTATCCGATAGGCGTTAGGATAGACCGGTTTGGCCTAGGCCATTCTAGTTTGGCCTAAAATCGGGTTTGGCCTGTAACATATATATTAATAATAGTATTTTAAATGCTAAAAAATTAAACACAATAAAACGAGAAAAAAAAATCTGCCTATGACGGAATTCTGTCTTAAACAAAATATGTCTTGATCCATGCAAAATGAATACAATAATACTGAAAAAATAAATTCCATTTAACCCTCCTACACTCTAAAAAATAAATGTGTAAATTAGCTAATTTTACACACATATATGTATAATATTTTAAAATTACACACTTTTTATCAAATTTACACACTTTGAATGAAAAAGGGGGTAGCGGGTTAAGGGGGGTCTGGCGGCCCCCACCGAATCTGGTAAAATCGTTCCAAAAATCTTGAAGAGGGTCGAAAAACAAGCAGTATAAGCTTTTTACCGACATTACAACCCCAAACGAAAACACAGTAATGGCGAAAAATATGATTTTTTTAAATTTTTTTTCAACCAGTTTAATTTATTTTTAAATGGTTTAAACGCAATTAAAAATTTGTTTTGGATGTGTGGAAGTCCCCTGAATTTTTTCAGATTTTTTGGTCAAGTAAAAACATGTGAATTTTAGGTTTAAATGCGAAAAAATCGTGAAAAACGCGTCATTTTCAAGATTCAACCTTCTAATATTTAGGGTTGTTTTCATTTTCCCGAGGGGTGCTGTATAGTATAGGTAGCGACAATCGTCCTCTTTCGAATGCAGGCAACTGGACTCAATTTGGTCAATTTTGGTGAGCGGGGCGATTTTTTGAAAAAAACTCGAATTTTCAACTTTCGGTAAATTACGGCGCGTACTTGGTATAATGCGTCTTTGCTATAAAAAATACATCTCTATAGGGGTTTTTGAGGTCGCTCACCACGAATTTGATGTCAAAAAAATTTTTTTGATAAGAAATTCACCCATAAATATTTATTAACACAGGTTTGATAATGTAAAAATATTAATGAAAGATTTGAAATGCAAAGTTCAATCGAGGCACATAAGTCGAAAAAAAACAGGTGTTACGGAAAATACGTTCTTAACGCTATTGGAAGAAGTGATATAGAAGAATACGTATGCGATTGTGCGAATAGCCTCAGAACTGTCGGTTGTTGTGCCCATGTGGCCACTATCATTTACTTCTTAGGGCATGCGAGATATTTGTCGCGAATTATTCGTCCAGCACAGATTCTCACAAATCTTTTCTTTGTTCAAAGCGTTGAACATGTTATTGAAGAAGATAGTGACGAGGATTAAAACTGTAAAATTGTTAACTTAGCTTTGTAAAAAAGTATTATGCTATTTTATATTACTGTGTGACTATTACGTAAGCTTGAATAAAATATGATTTATACCAGAAAATTTAGTTTCATGGATTATATTAATTGAACACGATATTAAAATTGTTTAAGTGCTCTGATTCAATGATATTTTTTACATTATCAAACCTGTGTTAATAAATACTTATGGGTGAATTTGTTGTCAAAATTTTTTGACATCAAATTCGTGATCAGCGACCTCAAAAACCCCTATAGAGATGTATTTTTTATAGCAAAGACGCATTATACCAAGTACGCGCCGTAATTTACCGAAAGTTGAAAATTCGAGTTTTTTTCAAAAAATCGCCCCGCTCACCAAAATTGACCAAATTGAGTCCAGTTGCCTGCATTCGAAAGAGGACGATTGTTGCTACCTATACTATACAGCACCCCTCGGGAAAATGAAAACAACCCTAAATATTAGAAGGTTGAATCTTGAAAATGACGCGTTTTTCACGATTTTTTTCGCATTTAAACCTAAAATTCACATGTTTTTACTTGACCAAAAAATCTGAAAAAATTCAGGGGACTTCCACACATCCAAAACAAATTTTTAATTGCGTTTAAACCATTTAAAAATAAATTAAACTGGTTGAAAAAAATAAAAAAAAATCATATTTTTCGCCATTACTGTGTTTTCGTTTGGGGTTGTAATGTCGGTAAAAATCTTATACTGCTTGTTTTTCGACCCTCTTCAAGATTTTTGGAACGATTTTACCAGATTCGGTGGGGGCCGCCAGACCCCCCTTAACCCGCTACCCCCTTTACATACTTTTACGTGTATTTAGCTGATGAAAGCTAGTGTGTAATTTGTTATCGCTTGATAAACGCACACAAGTGTTTAAATACAGAAAAAGGTCTGATTTTACACGATTTGGAGTGTTATTAGAATTTAAGCATAGTTATATATACACGAAGAAGTGTGTAAATTTCAAAAATCACCCAATTGTCACAAAAAATACACATTTTGTACAAAACGTTACCTGTTTTTGTTAGACAATTGCTTCTTTTTGTACTAAAATCTACCGCCAGATGGCAGCACCAGACATTATTCTGTTTTCACTGGAAGAGAACTTTAGAACAGTTAGTTGATGTAGTGACTGAGCTGTGTTATGCAGCAAAATGCTGTCAAGGATTAACAATCCATTATTATACTTTTTCATTCCAAAGGAATAATTACTGTTCATCAAGAACTGCTTCAAACTGAAGCTAATATATGTTTTCAAAGTTATTTTTTTTATTTGTTGTGTTCTGTAAATATTGTGAAGACTGTGCATCTGTTCTTTTGTGTTGTGAAGTGTTTCCAAGTATTTGTTCATCATTATTCTACTTTATTTCTTCAAATAAATGTGTGTCAACTAAAAGGTAAAGCTTTTAACTCTTTTTTATTATTGAGGAACTCACTTATTCACGCCTTATGGAATAACATTCCAACATTGTTGATTATGAGACTGAGAAATGAGTCTCAAAATTTAAATATAATAATATCAAAACAGAAAATATAATATTTAAATTCAAAAGAAATACTTTGAAATGATTATTTTCTGAATATTATATTTTTTAGAAGTGAATGATAGAAAAGAAAATTCAAAGAATTGTTCTTGTTTTGAAACCAAAACTATAATTTGTTGATATGAAAAGAAATTATTTTGCTTGTTTCTTATTGAAATTTATTATTTATTAGTTGAAAATACAAATATATGTTTTAAACAAAGAATTTTGAATATTTAAGAAAAAAATTTCTGAAACCAGAAGTAATTTTTAAAATTGTTCTCAAGAATTCTATTATGTTCTTATTTCATCATTAGTATTATATTTGAGTTTATAATATTTTGCTGTAGTAAATTAATAAGATAAACACACTTTCATTTCTGTAAAATAAGCAAATATTATTATATAATGATGTCTAGTCTTAAAGAATCTCATTATATTGATAAGTTAACTGATGATAATTATTCAGTATGGAAGTTTAAAATTGAACAATTGTTAATCAAAGAAGGTTTATATGATGTTGTGTTTGAACCTAAAAAAGAAAATGATGACAATTGGGTGAAAAATGATAGAAATGCTAGAGCATTAATTTGTTTAAATGTCTCAGATTCTCAAATTGTGCATGTTAGACATGCTAAAAGTGCTAAAGAAACATATGATCAATTAAAATCTGTTCATGAAAGGGTAAATCTTACAAATAAACTTTATCTTCTTAGGAAGTTGTATTCCATTAAATATAATGAAAGTATTAAAATGCAGGAACATATAAATTCCGTCTTAGAATTGGCAGAAAAATTAAGAAGTATAGATGAAGTAATACAAGATGATAATTTAATAGCTATTTTGCTTTGTTCTTTGCCAAATTCTTATAGTACCTTTATAACTGCTATTGAAAGCAAATATGACACAGATTTATCATTAAAATATGTTCAAAATAAGTTAATTGATGAATATCTTAGAAGAGTTGAAACTAAACAAATTTCAACAAAATTTGAATCTATTGCTTTAAAGGGTAATAGGGATAAACCAAAACATTTGAATAAACAAAAATTTTGTTCTCATTGTAAAAGAACCAATCACAACCGTTAAGATTGTTTTCACTTAAAGAATAACAACAATAACAAAACAAAACCAATTTTTACTCAAGATAGATCACGTCAACAGTTTAAAAAACAAAATTTCTCTGCTTCTACTGCTAGTCAAAATGAAAATCCACCAAATTCTCAAAACTATCATGAATTAATAAAAGAATCAAATTCTTCAGGTTTTGTTATGAAATCTCAACAAAATGGAAATCAAAACAAAAAGTTAACTTTTGTTATTGATTCAGGCGCGTCTGTTCATTTAGCTAATTCTTTAGAATTGTTCTCAGAATTAAAGAATTCAAGTAAAGATACAATTACAATTGCTAATGGAACTAAATTAACTGCAAAAGGAAAGGGTAAATGTACTTTTAATATTGAAACACTTAATGGTCAAACAAATAAAATTACATTAGATCATGTGCTTTATGTTCCCGAGTTAGACAGTAATTTATTATCTGTACAGTCTTGCACTGAGAAAGGTTTTGTTGTAACATTTAAAGATATGTGTTTAATTAAAAAGGGTAACATATTAGTTGCAGATGCAAAAGCTGATGAGGGGTTATACAGATTAAAAATAAAACCCACAAATGAAAAAGTATACAGCGCTTCAGAAATATTACCTGTATGTTCTAATGTCAATTGCATTCTAAAATGGCACCAAAGGCTGGGTCATAGAAATTTGGAATCCATCAAGAAAATTCAAAAGGATGATTTAGCTTTAGGTATTACTGTGAGTAATTGTTCTCATAGTACTGAATGTTCAAGTTGTATAAAAGCTAAGCTAACAGAAAAATCATTTCCAAAAGAAACGCAATACAGAAGTAGAAAACCACTTGATCTGATATATAGTGACGTTTGCGGTCCTGCTGAAACAAATAGTATGGGATCAAAAAGATATTTCGTTACGTTTATCGATGATTATTCTCGTTATACACAGGTATATTTATTTCCTCAAAAGATGAAGTATTTGATAAATTAAAGGAGTATGTTGCATCAACAACAAACAAATTTAGATTGAAGATTAAATCCTTGCGTACTGACAATGGAGCAGAATATTGCAACGAATATGTTAGTAACTACTTAAAGAACTTAGGAATACATCATGAAACAACAACGCCATATTCGCCGTCTCAAAATGGAGTCGCAGAAAGAAAGAATCGCTCGCTAATTGAAATGTGTAAAGCCATGCTTATAAATGCCAAATTACCAAAAACATTCTGGGCAGAAGCCGTAGCTACAGCAGCTTATTTGCAAAATCGATTACCCACAAAATCAACTGAAAAGACACCATATGAACTGTGGAATGGGCATAAGCCAAATTTGAGTCACCTTAAAGTATTTGGATGCAAAGCATATGTGTATGTTCATAAACAGAAGAGGAAAAAATTTGATGAAAAAGCCACTGAAGGAATCTTTGTTGGTTATGATTTAAGAAGCAAGGGATATCGAATTTATACAGGTGGAAGAAAAATTGTGATAAGCAGAACAGTAAAGTTTTTTGAAAATATGAACGGTGAAAACTTTTTCCCAGAAAATCCTGAAGAGCAAACTTCTGATTTAATTCATTTCAATTTTTCAGAAGAAAATCTTGAAAATGATTGTGAATCTATTCCAATAGAAAATGCTGCAGAAGAAATAGAAGCTGATGAAAAATCAGTAGATAGCCCAACAACAGAAGAAAGTGAAGCTAATTCACAGAGAAGAATTTCTAGCAGAGAGACAAAAGGAATTCCACCCGAAAGGTTTTCTTACAAAACTGAAGACTGTTGTTCCAAAAATCAAGATCCCGAAACTTTTAAAGATGTTCTAAAATTACCTGTAAAAGATCAACAGAAATGGTTTCAAGCTATGAAAGAAGAATTTAACTCTTTAAAAGAAAATGAAGTATTTGAGCTTGTTACTTTACCAAAAGGTAAGCGCGCAATTGGCTGTAAATGGGTTTATAAGACAAAATGCGATGAAAATGGAGAAGAAATAAAATGCAAAGCACGATTAGTTGCCAAGGGTTTCACTCAACAACTAGGCACTGATTATGATGAAACCTTCTCTCCTGTCGTCAAACATACAACTATTAGAGCTTTTCTGACCTGTGCAGCTTATCGTAAAGCCAAAGTTTTCCAAGTAGATGTTAAAACAGCCTTTCTACATGGTAAATTAGACAATGAAGGATTATACATGCTTCAACAAGAAGGCTTTCAAGATCAAGAAAACAAAGTCTATAAATTAAAAAAGGCTATATATGGTCTCAAGCAAGCCGCCAAGTGCTGGAATGAAGAAATAGAAAATACTCTAAAGGCATATGGATTTAAACAAAGTGAAGCAGATCCATGTTTGTTTACGAAAGAAAAATCAAAGAAGACAATTCATCTCATACTATATGTAGAGGATATGTTGATAAGCTCAGAAGATGAAGATGAAGTCAATGAAGTAGTAAACTATTTAAAGAAGTCTTATCCTATAACATCATTAGGAGAAGCAAAATACTTTTTAGGTATAGAGATTCATAGAAAAGAAGATGGAAGTTATCTGCTGTCCCAAACAAATAAAATAAATCAATTAGTTAAAGATTTTCAGCTTGAAGAAGCCAAACCAACTTATACCCCAATGGAAACAAACTATTATAGTTTAGAAAAAGAAGAAAATCTTTTATCATCAAATGATAACAATAGACAAGCTATCGGAAGTCTTTTATATATTTCTTCATGCACAAGACCAGACATTACAGCTCCTACGCACATACTAAGTCGAAGATGCAATAATCCAAGACAAAAGGACTGGAATGCTGTTAAGAGGGTAATAAGGTACCTAAAAACCACAAAAGATCTTGCACTTCATATTTCTTCAAAAGATTATCCTAATATAGTTGCATACTCAGATGCTGACTGGGGTCAAGATACTACAGATAGAAAATCTACCTCAGGAAATGTAATCTTCTTAGGCAATAGTTGCATTTCTTGGTTCTCAAGAAAACAAACATGTGTTACATTATCGTCAGCCGAGTCGGAATATGTGGCACTGTCACAAGGAACTCAAGAAGTGTTGTGGATTTTAAAACTATGTAAAGATCTCAAATTACATCAACATTATCCAATTAAAATTTTTGAAGATAGTCAACTATTAAATTGGTTGAAAGTGAAAAGTTCAAGTCGCGAACTAAACACATTGATACAAAGTATCACTACATACGAGATTTGAAAATGAAAAATGTAATAGACGTCAAATATCTGTCAACAAATGAAATGATAGCAGACATAATGACAAAGCCATTGCCAAAGGTCAAATTTGAACATTTCAGAAACCTTATCCATCTGGTGTCAGATTCTATCACAAAACGGGAGAGATGTTAGACAATTGCTTCTTTTTGTACTAAAATCTACCGCCAGATGGCAGCACCAGACATTATTCTGTTTTCACTGGAAGAGAACTTTAGAACAGTTAGTTGATGTAGTGACTGAGCTGTGTTATGCAGCAAAATGCTGTCAAGGATTAACAATCCATTATTATACTTTTTCATTCCAAAGGAATAATTACTGTTCATCAAGAACTGCTTCAAACTGAAGCTAATATATGTTTTCAAAGTTATTTTTTTTATTTGTTGTGTTCTGTAAATATTGTGAAGACTGTGCATCTGTTCTTTTGTGTTGTGAAGTGTTTCCAAGTATTTGTTCATCATTATTCTACTTTATTTCTTCAAATAAATGTGTGTCAACTAAAAAGTAAAGCTTTTAACTCTTTTTTATTATTGAGGAACTCACTTATTCACGCCTTATGGAATAACATTCCAACAGTTTTTATGTGCATTTAATTTATGGCATTGAGTTTGCACGTTGTTATCGGTTGATAAACACATTTAAGTGTGTAAATATAGAAAAATACCTGCATTTACAGGAATTGAAGTATTAAATATAATTATAAATGTTTAAATCTTAAAAGACAATGTCTAAATGTGCATATTTAAATACAAATATATAAGCAAAAAAAAAAAAAAAAAAAATTAATACATTTTAAGGTGCGTATTTAATTTCAGTTATTAACTGTATAAGTTTAGTACTTTAACAGTAGTTAAAAACTGAAACAATCAATGTTTAGCTCACAGTTTAACAAAGCCTGAGAGCTAATGTGCTTGCATGTTCAGTATGTATGTATGCATGTACGTATGTAAGTACGTAGCGCGATAACTCCAGGTAAAAATATTGGATTTGCCTGAAAATTTTTTATACAGGTTTATTCGTAAGGCGCTTCCCTGATTAGTTTTGGGAGTTCTTTGGTTAAGTATAAATGGGGAACAGGGATTAGACCCCCCCCACACTTAATTTAGGCAAATGGGTTTTTCATGCAGAATTATCAGATTTCATACGTATTTTAGAAATAAGATTACTCTGATAAAACGCCTCCATGATTAATTTGTATGTTTATTGGTTAAGTATAAAAGGGGGGAATGAGGAGTTGTTACCCCTCTTAATGTAAGTGAATGTCTTTTTCGTGCAAAATTTACCGATTTGCTTTTTTTTTTCATAGATTTATTCACATAAGGTGTTTACCTGATTTGTTTTGGGGATTCATTGGTTTAGTATAAAGGAGGGAACGGGAGGCTACGCCGCACAATTTAGTTAAATGGTTTTTTCATGCAGAATTTACCGATTTGCTTCAAGTTCTTTATCCAAATTTTTCTTATAAGACGCTTACCTGTTTTGCTGTGGGGATTCATTATTTAAATATAATGGGGGGAGGGGGAACGGGGGTTACTCCTCATAATTTAAGTAAGTGGGTTTTTGATGCAGAATTTACGAATTTACTTCAATTTTTTAATATAAGTTCATTCTGATAAGCACTTACCTCATTTGTTTTGCGGATTCACTGGTTAAGTATGAAGCTGGGAACGGGTAACTACTTCCCTTAATTTAGGTAAATGGGTTTTTCATGCAGAATTAACCGATTTGCTTCAAATTTTGAATATTGGTTCATTTTGATAAGTTGCTCCCCTGATTAAGTTTAGGAGCTCTTTTGATAAGTATAAAGGAGGGAACGGAGGATTATCTTCTATAAATTAGATAAATGCGTTTTTATGCAGACTTATCCGATTTGCTTCAATTTTAAATATGGGCTTTTTAAAAAAAGGCAAATGCCTGAATAATCTTGGAGTTTAATAGTAAATTATAAAGTAGAGAACGCTCTTCCGTTGAAATTAGATAAATGAGTTTTTGTACAAACTTATCCGATTTTCTTCAAATTTTGGATACAGGTTCATTCTGATACGGCGTATCCCTGTTTGGTTTTTAGGAGTTCGGTGGTTAAATATAAACGGGGAAAGGGGAAACTAATTCTTGCCTTAATTTTGTTTTTCGCGGAGCATTATTCTTTGAAAAAAATAAGGCTGTAATACATAATTACTGCGAATAGCCTATAGCTCAATGCTATCAGTTTAACTGGGCAATTTTTTTTTCTTTTAACATGCTTTTTCCCTCCAGAGCTGATTCCCCCTCCCCCTCCGCATTTCAAATAAATTGCAAGCGCATAAACAGCTCCCAAAATCAAAATTAAAATTTGTCTTCTAAAAGAGATTCAAAAGTCTTTATGATGTCACTGCCAGCCGCGGTGGTCATATCATATCTGTGACCTCTGTAGTAGCGTCACATTATGACTCAAATGTAAATCGCTTAGAAACATTAAAAAAATGCAAGAACTTTACAAAACTTGTTATTTAGTGTAAAAAAGAAACTTTTTAGATATATTTTTAAATGTTTATGCCATTACTGCAAGTTGCATCACATCAAATGTATCACAAATAGACCAATATGTTGTGAAGTCACATTTTGACAAAAATATGAATTTTAAAAATATATCATTAATGAGGAGAAATATATTAATCATTACATAAATTATTTTGTAACTGATTTAAAACAAAGGTAAAATGCGTTAAAAGAAAAAAATCTTCAAACAGGAAATTCAAATTACAGATGCTCAAATATAAAAATATTATTTATTTAACTGCCAAATCGAAGAACGTAGAACAGAAACATCTGCAAAAAATATCGTCTGCAGGAGAATGCAGAGAGATAAACACAGTGTATTTATTCTTCTCAGTTCCTTCCGAATTGCTAACCGGACATTAGTGGCTGTGTGCTTTGTTTGATTTATGAACGTTTATAGTTGGCATGTATTTTAAAACTTTACAAAAAAAGATATATAGGAATACTGCTTATTAATATTTTACAAAGATTTTCTGTCCGAAGAAGGTACAGGGGCTTTAACGTTGTTACATGAGCACGCTAATGTTACTGTACTGAATTCGGATATAATGGTCTTCAAAAGAAAACTTTCTCTATATGGATATTTGAAATAGAATACACAAAGGACTATGTTAATAGAAAACAGGTATGAATTTTGCCTTTTTTTATAACGATTTAGTTAATTTCACATATACATCTTATAAAAGGAATAACAGTCATTAAATTACTTTTATGAATTAAATAAGTTTTAATAAATTAAATATTTATTTTGTTGAAATTATGTCCAACGATTGTAATCAAATGATTAAAATCATTCATTTTAATTATGTTTTAATAAATTTTTTTCTTTAAAAAACTATTGGATTAAAATTTCATTCCTTAAACTTTAGTTTTTAAAAATATTTGGAAAAGTGTTGTAATCAAACATTTAATAATATTTAAATTACTGAAAAAAAATTAGCATGTGTAAAAAATGATTTTATAACAAATAAGAATTTATAGACACACCGTCATACAAGCAACTGTGTTGCATATCAGCAACATACCCAGAAGTCAGTTACTAATTAAATTTGTTTAAAAAGACGATTTTATTTAAGGCTACTTCCAATAAGCAGTTAGTGTAAACAGTTCACAGAATTCTCACCATATAGCATTTATGACGATTAATCTTTTAAGCCAAAATTTTATTTATCATTTTAATAGTTTGATATTGCTATTGTTAAAGCCAACTTCACAAATTTCATAAAATTAAATAGGCTGGTGGTGTTTTAAAATAATTTCCTTATAAAGGTAAATTCATATTCTTTGCAATTTTTTATTTGAAAATTGACAGAATTATAAGAATGCGTATATTTTTCTGTTTATTGCAAATATAAAAAAGAAAACTTTTAGTCAAGATATTTTTATGATATTACTTTTTGCATGCTTAAAATAGTGAGAGGGAGATATTGTAAATTTTATAAATACACTCAGCGCTATTATCCACACAAATAAAAAAATTTAAATGGTTTTTTCTCAAAGTTCATATTTCCTTCACTTTCCTGTTCTAGAAATGGTTAGGCCTTCTTTCTTTTCTCTCTCTCTCTCTCTCTCTCTCTCTCTCTTTTTTTTTTTTTTTTTTTTTTTTTTTGTATCTGAGGTAGAGATTTAAATTTTTTGAACATATTCTTTATAATACATGTGATAAATTAGCGCATGGAATTAGACTGCAAGTTTTTTGTTATTTTTTAATAAATAAAAGGATATGAAGATGTGTTAAATTTTATCGTTTTAAATAATATATATCAGTAAACAATTATTATTAAATCTAATATTAATATAAATATTAAATCTAATATTAGATGTATCTAAAAATACATATAAAGTTTTTGTAATATGCACTTGAAAATCTCAAAAATAAAAAGGGGCAAAAATATCAATATTTTAAAAAGTAGTAGAAATTTTTAAAAATTCAAACATTTTAAAACATTTAATTAAATATGCAGTAAAAATAATTTTGTTTTTTAAATTTATTGTTAGCTGAACAGTGAAATGCAGTGAGTTCACCATTAAACTATATATTTTTTTAAATAAATAAAGTGGTTGAAATGGTAAACTGTCCTCTTAAATGGCAAATAAAATAATCCTTCGATTTAAAATTTACGTGCATGCATTTTACGGTAAGGAATATTTGAAACATATCAACGTAACATATGATATATGTGACACATACAACATATATATATATAAGCATACTGCCCTTTATCTTTTTAGAATGAATAGAAAATGCTGGATTGTCGTTCTAGTAATTAAAGCATTACAATATGTATTATGCACCTAATTAAAAATTGTAATCAATTTAAAATTAAATGCAGCTAAATTAAATGCATAATTTTCATAAATGTAAAATCACTATTTTTTAATATAGTTTTACATAATTATTGCAAAATGTTTGTGTATAACTTTATAGCATTCTATTAATTAATGAAATTAGTAATTTATAGTTTTTATAATTTTTGTAATTACTAGCTAATAACTAAATTTTACCATTAAATTGTAAAAACATATATTATGTTAGTAAATAAAGGTTAATTGTTTTAGAAACCTAAAATCTATTAATCTTAGAAACCTATAACCTAAATCTATATCTATTCAATATTTTAATGCTGAGAAAAAAAAAATCCGATTTAAATAAAAAGAAATATGATTTAAATACAGAAATCTGATTTTATTATTATTATTTTAGGTAGATTTCGTAAGAAATACTACCTATTGCAATCGCACCAGTTTATCTATCTATCTATCTATCTATCTATCTTTATATATATCTCACTTTTTTATGGACACGATAACTTCTATAGTTCTTCACCAATCTCTACCAAACTGGTACATAAAATCAAAGGGGTTAAAATCTTGGCTAAGTTCGTTAATGGGCAAAATCAGACCAAGGGGGTCGGAATAGGGGGCGTTTTTGTGAAAATCGAAAAAACGCTATAACTTCTTAATTAAAGTAGATATCGAATCGGTTTAAAGTTTATATTAATTCTTAAAAATGGGCCAAAAGTATATGCATAACAGATTTTTGATAAATTTAGAAGCGGGCTCAAGGGGCGAAAAAAACAGGGATTTTGAGAGAAAAAAATTCATAACTTCGTCAATTTTCAAGATATCAAGTCCAACTAAATTTCTTGTAAATGTTCTTAAAATTATCTAAAACTTTTGTATTTACAAGTTTTTGATAGGACCAACTTTTACCGATGAAAAAAAATAAAAACGAAAAGAAAAAGGGCGCTGAAAAAAGAGAAAAATCCATAACTCCGTCAATTTTTAAGATATCAAATCTAATTAAATTTATTTTACATCTTCTCAAAAATATCTACAACTTTTATATTGACAAGTTTTTCATAGGACCAATTCGTATAGCAAAAAGAAATTAAACAAAAATAGGTGTTGGAGAAAAAAACCTCAAATCCAAACTGCTTATATTCTGTCTCATTTTTAAATTCATTTTTGATTTTAAATGCATCCAAATGGTAGATCCTCTTATTTAGAAACTGTATAAAGTGACGTATTGGTCAATTTTTTGATAAAGACAGAATATATTTCAAAAAAGGCTACCAAAAAGGGTATTTTGAACAGAATTTCCGAAAGTCATCGGGACTGAAAATTGAAGGAAGTATTCAAATACGAAATTACGTTTTTTTCTGACTTGTTTTTAAATCAATTTTTGCTCTCAAATGCATCCAATTTACAGATTCTCTTATGTAGGAACTATATAATGTGATGCATTGATCGGTTTTTTGATAAAGACAGAATATATTTTGAAAAAGGCTACCAAAACGGGTATTTTGAACAGAATTTCCCGAAGTCTTCGTGATTTGAAAATTTAAGGAATTTTTCACATAGCAAGTTGCGTTTTTTATGACTCGTTTTAAAATCCATTTTTGCTCTCAAACATATCCAATTTACAGATCCTCTTACTTAGGAACTATATACTGTGACGCATTGGCCAGTTTTTTGATAAAGATAGAATATATTTTTAAAAATGCTGTCAAAGTGAGTATTTCGCACAAAATTTTCCTAAGCAATCATGATTAAAGAATTAAGGATGTATTCAAACAATAAATCGGTTATTTTATGACTCATTTTTAAATTCAATTTTTTTCTCAAATGCATTCAACTGACAGTTTTCTGTTATTTAGGAACTGTATAATGTACTGTTTTGGTCGATTTTTTAATAAATTCAGAATCTATTTCAAAATATGTTGTCAAAATGGGCATTTGAGCTGAATTTTTCTTAAGATGATTCTGATAAAACCAGTTTTTGCAGAAAAATGAAATTAAAAAATTTTCATAAACGGCCAAATGAAGTTATTAAACTGGGTTTATCTCTAATCATATTTTTTTTTGTTGAAATGAACTCTTCGAAATCTACCTCCGCCTATAGGCCCAGCCGACAGGGATTTTTTTAAATTATGATTTTTTTACATCCTAATTTTACTGTGCTTTTAACTATTTTTTATTGGAACGGTCTGGTAGGCGGAGAGTTAAAATAAGGTTTGTTATTTATAACTACCATCTAATCTTGTAAATAAAATATTAATGATAATATACCAAAGTGTATTTCTATTTTATGTTTATGGTCTCCAATTTTATACTTCATTCACATAAAAAGAGTGATAAACTGTATATTCCTACATTGTTTTTAACAGTATCTGGTAAAATAAGTACGATTATATGGATTTCTAACAGACTATTATATGGAAATTTTTTTATCACATTTCATTTACAAACCATTATAGTAAATTCTTATAAATCAGCTTGTCTTCTTTTATGATGATAGCAGAGTGATATTACCCCTAGAAACATAGATTCTTGGAAAATCGTACAAAAACTTTCATATTAGACCTGAAAATGATCTTTGTTTTAAAAAATAATAACCATAGATAGCACGAGTTATTATTTTTAAATGTATATATAAATAAAAATGTAATTTTGACAATGAATTTTTAAAAATTATTTTTAATAACTAAAAATTTGTTTTTAAGTATGAATTTTGATGCAGTCAAATCTATCGCATAACTGTGATATACACTAAAGACAAAATGACCTATACAACGAGCATTAATCGGTGGTCTTATTTATTACTGCTATCGTCCAGCATAGCATTTTTGCCACGCATGTTCTGAGAATTCTCAACATACGACGATACATTCATGTCAAAGTTTTCTTGATCACTTGAGCAATTCCAGATCGTTATTGCTAAAATGAATTTTGTAAAATTAAAACGGCTGGAGATAGCCCAAAAGACATTTTTTTCAAAGGTAAATTCATTTATTTTACAGTTTAATACTTGAAAATTAACAATATGGATGAGAAGTGTGTTATTTTCTGCTTATTACAAATGTGGATTTTTTTTTTGTGTGTGTTTTAAATCATTTATTTCATGTTTAAAACCACTTACTCTAACATTAGAGTAAATATTTGCAATTTCAACATTAGATAACATTTAAAATAATTATTCAATTTAAATACTATCTGTTTCAGCGTTTTTATAATATATTTTACTATAAAACTTCGAGTTTTCATTATTTTGCATGCTATACATTTCTTATTTCATTTTCTACCGATGACAAAAGACAGCTTTTCATAGATTTCAATTCATGGTTTTTCGTTAGTGATTTTTAAATTGAAGACTTTTTATAAGCGTATTGCATTCAAAAACTTCAAGAAAAATAAATAAAAAACTTTAAAAAGGTGTCATTTGATATCAGAAGAAATAATTTTAACCTAGGCCGAAAAATTCAAATGTTTACACCAAATCCAATTACAGTCACAGAAGCAATTGTATTTTATTATTATTATTATTATTATTATTATTATTATTATTATTATTATTATTATTATTATTATTATTATTATTATTATTATTATTATTGAGCGTACAGTGATTTTTGATCTTGTTTTCGACTACTTAGACTACAAATCTGCTAAAAGGAAAGAACACACCAAACATACGTGTTTGTCCTTCATGCATTTTTCTTTCTTTCTTTCTTTTTTTTTCGATACTGAAAACACTTAATTCACATTTTACACCCCAAAGTATAGGATAAAACCATGTGCACAAAAATCTGTGTATTTTAAATATTGCACAAAATTCTGTATTTTGCATGTTACGCAGACATATGTGTAAGAACAGAATATTACTCACAAATCTGTGTATTTTGCATGATACACAACATTATGTGTATTTCCCTAATACACAGAAATATGTGCAAAACTGAATATTACACAGATATAAGTGTAAAAGTATTACATAAAAATATGTGCAAAAACTGAATATTACACACATATATGTGTAAAAATAGTATACAGACATATGTGTATTTCCCTGCAATTTACTCATTCAAACGTGTATTTTAGGTGTTATCAGATAATTTTTACACATTTGGACTTATCATCAAATTACACATTGAAATGTGTATTTTGAAATTTACACATTTGGCGCAATTTACACACCAATTTACACGTATAGACATGTCGTTTTTGTATCATCGATTTACACATTTTTGAGTGTAAATTTACACATTTATTTTTTAGAGTGTAGGAAGGGAATTTGTCTATTGTGTATTTTTTCTTTCCTATGTGATTCCGTCTTAAAAAATTTTACTGGATAACATTTTTCAAAGTCTCCAACGCTCGGGAGATGGATTAGCGATATTAAAATATAAGTTAAACATTTAGATATAAACAGAGATTCATTTATAATATAAGTATATCACAGCCTTTGGCACTTCTTTAATAATAAATAGTATAAATATAGAAAAAGAAAAGCTATAATAAGTATTTTTGGTCAGAAATCCTCCCCACGAAATAATTTTTAACTACACTGAAGTAAAAATCTGTGTAGAAATTCACGGATGAGCCGGGCTATGATTTAAACATTTTTCCAGACTGGTCCGGCTTATGATTTTAACATTTATTCTTGCCGGGCAAATTTTTTCCCTGTGGGTTGGTTTGGGACTGGACCTAAATATTTCGATCCAGCAGAGCTCCAGTGCTAACGATCAACATATTTTGAAAAGAAGTTTTGATTTAAATCAATACGCTGCTTTATTATGTTCAAATAAGAGGCACGGTATTGAATCGACATTTTATACGGATAATATGTGGACGATCCCTTATTTACTTTGAAAACAAGTCAAAAATACTTTGTTTATAGGCATGGTAAAGTGGTGTAAGTCACGAATTTTGGAGAATTTTAGATTTTAATATCCCTGTCAGATTTTCAGATACGGAGATGAATTTTTTTTGTTCAATTTAAGAATAGATAAGGAATAATTTCCTAATTGGGAATTTTGCTCTACGGGGGCCGTATAAAAATTTAATTTTCGTATTTTTTCAAATAGACCTCCCATGGAGTTTCAACTTATCTTATCAGAAATTTCACCTTTTTTATGAATTTTTGCAATTGGAAGTACAGGTCTAGAGGCAATATTTAAGAAGATAGCCTATTGTTTCGATATTTATGACTCACCCTGTATACACAATGAAAAATGGATTCTCAATCATATTCATGTACTTTTACTTAAAAAAAATTGTAGAAATTAATTATTAATGCTGATTCCATGCATACATTTATCACATGTATAATAAAAATCATGTACAAAAAAGATAAAATCGCCTTCGCAAATAGAATAAAATCCTCAGCATTTTTTAAAACATGGAAGTAATAAAATATAAACATTGAGAAAAATTCAATTAAAGTTTGAATTGTTATGGGCATTTGTGTTGGATTTATTTGCAATATCTCGAGCTATAATAAATTTCTGTTTGGGTAAAACTGAGGTATCAAGGTATTTCCAATTAAACAGGTTTTCACACACACACAATACGTATATATATATATTAAAGAAAAATATATCATTTTTTTACTATTTCTGAAGTAATATGCCCCCTTAGGAAATTATAAGGCCTGACCCTGCAGACCTTGAAATTTTTGTTTGCCAAATATTTTTCACACCCTAAATTTCTCCCTATCTCAGTGCAAAATTTTAAAGTTGAGTCTGTTACTCTTTTTCCAGGGTCAGCATCCTCACATTCTTATTTGGACCCTAAGGCCGTTTTTTAAACATTTACCCAATTAATTTGTGCATATGACCTTTGATTCAGCATTTTAAAAGAATGATTAACATTGCATGCAATGTACTTTCACATAATTCTAGCATCTGCCAGTTGTATTAAAACCTACTAAGAAATATCTTTATACTCAACTACATGCCATATGAGTCTCTAGCATCTCGGAGATACCTGGCAAAAACAAAAGCTTTTACATACTTTCAAATATTTTTTTTTATATTTTTCTGATGTTGATCTCTCATTCAATAACTTTACGAATAGAAGTACCTTGCCCCCGAAAGAGTTTGTTAACCCCCTCTTTATACACATTCTCTCACAATTTTGTTTTATTCGACATTTAGTGTTTTAAAATAATATCTAAAATAATTAAAATATTGATATTATGATATTTGCAGTAGTAGATTTAAACTGTTAATAATTCACAAATATTTTATTAATTTTTGTATCCTAATTGCAAAATTTATTTTAAGAAATACTTTGTTTCATTAGAAAACTTTCATTAAATTCTGGAATTAACTATATTCATAAGAACAATCAGAGGGGATTAGGTATGGTTGACCCGATTTTAACTGAATGATTTTTAACGTTTTAAATATTGTACCTAGAAAAAAGTTTAGTATATAATTTTATTCATTATACATTCAGCTATCAGGACAAAATGGCGAATTAAATGCAATATTTTTGAAGAAAGATCGATTTTAAACATGAGAAAATAATTTGTCAAGCTCCCCACACATGGGAGGCTTGACCACCTGTATTTTATATTGACATACGGGCAATAATAAACAAATGATTTAATAAAATCAATTTTTAAAATGCAGAATACCTTTATTCCGTAACGTTTATACAAATAAAATAATTTAAAAAAACCGCATTTTGAAATAGTTTTAATCCCAGAATACCTTTAAACTATAAAGTTTAAAGAAATAAAATAAATTAAAAAGATACAGAATACCTTTAAGCTACAAGATTTAAATAAATAAATTAAGCAAGAAAAACCAGAATATTCTTAAGTTACGAGGTTAAGACAAATAAAATAAGTTTAAGAACCGCGAAATACTTTTATGAAGTTTTTACTTTTATAAGTCTACAAAAGTCCCAAAATACCTTTAAACTTTAACTAATGTTACCGGTCTGACACACCGATGCTTTTTTTTTTGTTGTTTTTATAGTTTAACTTATAACCTTCATTTTAAATATAAATGCTACCGAAATTTTGTTTCATTTGGAAGTTTAGTACTAACACCATAGCTATTTGAATAGGTACATTTTAATTGGAACAACCCTTTACAAAAAGTTAAGTAAAAAAACATTACCCTAATAGTTAATCTCACCTTTTATTCATCTTTCGATAGAGTGGTGTGACAGACCGTTTTACGCTAGTCATGTGCCAATTTCTGTCATATTAATTAAAAATTAGTTTTAAATATTTTTTTTTATCGCTCCCATAGCTTTGCAGAATAAATTTACATTCTTTTATAAATATTAACATTAACATTTTATTATATACCAAGTTTTAAAAAAAAGGATTTTCAAAAACATTTGATTCAGAGAGCTTTGACTGAGGTCAACACTCTCATGCATTGATCAGGTTAAGTCTCCCCAAAAAGCCATTTTATAATGAATAGCACATAGTTATTTAAAACCTTATTTGCTGTGTAAACTTCATGTCTAGAATTAAAGCTGAATATTTCTATATTAATTAAATCCTACTTATTTTATTTCCCATGGCATATTTTATCAGAGAAACTCTTACGAATTATTTCTACATACCCAACTTTTATGTTAAAAAAACTAATTCTGTTTCACCTGTTTCATCTATCTACATAAAATGAAGGTTGTTTGATCATCACTAGCTTTGGTTATTTTGCAATAAAAGAAAAAACATTTAAATATGAAAATGGACGGGTGGATAAACATCCCGTGTGATCAAACATACATAGTCTCCCCTATATTTAATACTTTTTGTGGTGTATCTATTAATGGAATTTTGGGTGTTTTGATATTTTCTTGTTATTTACAATTAAATTTTGATTCATGAGAGATGACACTATGAGAATGTTTAAATATTGTTGAGAGTATGAGAATATAGAGTAAGAGAATATAATTTTGTAAAATCTGTAATATAAATACTACTAATTTAAAAATAATTTTTGAAGAAATTCCTTAAGAGGGGGGGGGGGTCCCATTAGTGGCACATCTACCCTGTTTATATCATATCATGTTATATATCCAGATGTATATTATCCATTGATTTTCATTATTTATACAGATAATTTAAACTATCAAATGTTAGAGCTATACAATTAACAGTTATATAGTTATGTTATTACAGTTATAAAATGAAGAGAATGGAAGAAATTAGAAGAATTGAGAAAAAGTATAAAACAGAAAGCGGCTAGCGAGTGAAGTTGTATAGTTTGCAATTAACAGTTAAGTTAATTATTGTATTAATTCTAGTAGTTAATATTACAAATATTAATATACCCCATGCTTGCTAATATTTAGATACTATAAAAAATGTTTTAAAATAAACTTACAAAACTGATGTTTGAAGCCACTGATCTGCAGATAGAATAGTTTTATTACTATACTACAAATTAAATAATTTCACGTTAATTTTTATGTACATAGTAGATGAATAATAAAACATTTAAGACATAAAATAATAGATTTTAGTAAGTTGTACATCTTGAAAAACTGCCTTTTTCCAAATGGTGTGGACTATAGCCCCATCCCTTTTTGGTCCCTTCTTTTTTTATCTTCATAAATAATATTGTCTACTTCCCGATTGGTTGCCAAGTATTCGGCTTTTCTCAAACCACTATTACCATTAAAAAAGGTATTTTAAATCTGCAAAACATTTCAATTAAATAAAAGGACATTTTTTGTATCAAAATATTAATATCAAAAAGCCGGAGACTTTTTGGATATACATATATATATATATATATATATATATATATATATATATACATATATTGATTACATGAAATTAAAACATTAAAAGAAATCAAGTATTTAAACTATAGGGGAGAGTGGAGATGTGTGGGACTCTTTTTACAAAAGTAAGAAATTCAATTTTGTTTGACACAAAAACAAAAATTTCAATTTATAGAGGGCAAGATGAAACACTTTTTAATGTCTTTGAACAATATAGAAACAAAACATGCAAAACTTATTTTATAATTAAAGAAATTGTAAATTTCAAAATGCACCCCATACCTCCCCACGTACATGGAGGTATGGGGTAGCTATAAAACAAATCTATATGGCACAAATAGTCTAGTGCCGGCTAGATATACAATCAAACAAAGATCGTAGTTTGATAATGCATGTATCATAATATAAAGTTCAAGTATCTTAAAGACTGTTTGACAATCCTGAATGAAAATTCAGGATCTTCAGTCGTAGAAGATATTAAAAAAATTACCACTTCAATTTAATTACATTTTAAAGTAAATTAATTTAACATCAATGTCATAATGTATTATCCTCTACAAATGTTCATATGTTAGCATTTTACATTCATCATATGAAAAAAAAAGTAGTTGGACATGTGAGCAAGCATGTTATTCCTTTTACTGGCATGTCCCATTCCTCCCCACTCCCTTGTTTTATGATTAACTTCTTGTATGAACAAAAATGCGTCTTTTGGTCTTATTTTTCATTATGGATAATATGTAATATAATGGTCCATAAATATGGCATCTATTACATGTATGTTCATACAAGTCATTATTATACGTACAGGGCCGTGCATAAGGGGGGGCGAGCCGGACATTTGTCCAGGGCCGCTAAAATTTGAGGGCCGCAAAAAATTGGTGTTGTTTTTACATTTCACCAGTTTTTATGTAGTTATTATGGCACTGCCTGTGGGTGGCACTGCCCATGCCCACGATGAATGATCTTTACATTAACCTCAAATTTGCATGATTTTATTGAAGACTCCACTTGAATTGAGTTTATACCTTTGCATGAAAAAAAAAATATTGAATTGAAAGTAGGCTATTTTTTATTTTATTTGCTACATAATTTCTTATTGAAATCCTTGCTCACCGAAAGCGAGCGAAACCGCGACAAAATTCTCAGGTTCTTACCGATTTCGTTGAAATTTCCCATATTTTATGTAGTTAAAATATTTTTACTCGTCCGAACGTTTTGAAGTTATAGTAAATGCAACTCTGTTATATTGAGAGGCTCTAAAATGATTCTGTGAAAATGCGAACGTTTAGTTACTTTTAGCGTAGAAAATATCTTCTCCGCTAGGTGCGAAGTGACCTGAGTTCTCCGCTGTATTAAAAATGTTAAAATTCATATATTTTAAAGCTGGTTGCATCATCGATTTGAAGATTTTAGCTATAAAAGTATATTTTTGGTTTGTCGGAACCCTTAAAATTGCACTGTAGAGGGGGAAAACCGTGATAAAGCGTTTAATTTGTTACAAACTTCGTCAAAATGTTCACATATTTTGTAAAAAAAAAAAAAAAAAAAAAAAAAAAAAAAATTATCCATCAGAACGTTTGAAATTTTTTGTAGGTGATGTAAATCTGGTCTATTGAGATACTCTAAAAATATTGTGTTAAAAGACGAACGTTTATTTATTTTAACATAGAAAAAATATTGTGTCTCTGTGATTCGCGAAATGACCTGTGTTTACTGGCATATTAGAAAGGATTCAAATTTTATTTTTTAAAGCCAATTACACCATCTATTAGAAGAAAGTATCAGATTAAGAACATATTTTTGATTTGTCGGTACCTATAAAATTGCATCTTAGGGAGACGTTGGAAAAAAAAATCAAGAAGTTAACTGCGATAATTTTTTGAATTCATTGCGACATTTGAGACATAATTGTACGATTTGTCTGAATATATCTTTGGTTTTAAAGTTTATTATGCGGTTTGGATGATATAAGTTGATAAATGATGACAAAATTCATCCGAAATTTTCTTTTTCCATTCATCTGTTTCAATCGACTCGTAAATAAGACTACAGACCATGTGCCACAACTTTTCCCTTTTCGCAATGCACGAGATGAGTTTTTTAATGACAGTTATGTTTGTTGTTAATTAATAAACTCAACTAATTATAATAATTAAAAATTCTGATTCTCAGATGTGTCATAAGACACTTTGGACTAGTCTAACAGAAGTTTTCAACCTCGTATGTGCTGTGGATTGTGCTAGCCATCGCACACAGAATATGTACACACACGCAGGCAGAGCTAAACTTTGTTTTATTAGTATAAATGCTACACTTATACATAAGGACTAGAGAAAACTACTTACTACTCTAAAGAACTTGCAATTTTATACTGAATATATATTTTTCAACGTTCTCTTCATAAAGAATAGGACAAATTCATCATTTTTGCAAATTAAAAATTTTTCGACACGATAACTGTAAATTTTTTACCAACAATTTCCAATATTTTTCCAGTTTAATTGTAAATTTTAGCTGTTCTAAATTTGCCGACTAAAACTTGAATGTGGGAAAAACACAACTTAGGACCACCGAAACAAGATAAGATGGGGTGAGCAATGGCAACCTTTTCTGAAGCAAAGATAAAATCACGGGGAATATAGGTTTCTTTCTCCGGTCAATGTTCTTCTGAACTTCGGATTTATATGGAGGTAATTAACAGTACAATTCTGTAGAAAGCAGCCCCTATCAAAGTATGCTCACCACCACCGTGCAGATATTGTAGGCTCTAAGATGTAGGCTCTAATTTGTTTTGTTTTAAAACAGAATACAAAATTACGAAAGATGGAATTATGTTATCTCGATCAGTGGTAATTTTCTGTAATCGGATTCCCATTCATTTCCCGTTGACTATTGACTGGGGGGATTTTTCGGTTCAAGGCCGCATTTAGTGCTATCGCGACACCTGGCGGCTTTTTTCGTGATTTATTATGTAAGATCTATCATTCATTTGAAAATTTATTTCTTCTAAATAGTTAAGTAAAAATTGTTGCTGCCTATTGGCCTTTTATGATAACTTCTAGAAGAAAATGTTTTTTTTAGCCACTATAAGAAAATCATTTTAAAAATAACGGTTTAAATACATTGCTTTAAATATGTCATAATGTTCACCATTAAATGCGTTTCGCACGCAATTTTTTTTTATGTTTTCTTTGTTTTTATTCACGATTGTAAATATATTTTTAATTAAAAATAGTGGAAAATATTATTTTTGCGCTTTTTTTATTTGATAGCAGTAGATAAAAAAGAGACTATTATAAATATGAAATAATTCCTTATCCCAATAATAAAATTTTGAAAAAAAAAAGATTGCAAAATAGACAAATTTTTAAAAAGTTTTGAATACAGCACACCACAATCTAGTCGAACATGTGCCTACAAAAAATTTTATTTGCTAAGCATAGTTTTAGGTAGATTTCGTATGAAATACTACCTATTGCATTCTCTCCCATGTTGGAATTTCTGAAAATTTTTTGCGGATCTACACGAATCATGACTCCTAGACCCCAAAACTACCATCAGTAAAAAAGTTTATCTATCTGTCTATCTATCTATCTATCTATCTATCTATCGGTGTATATCACTTTTTTCTAGACACGATAACTTCCATAATTATGCTCAGATCTTCTTTAAACTTTTACATAAAATCAAGGAGTTTAAAATCTCGGTCGAGTTCGTTAATGGGCAAAATCGGACCAAGGGGGTGGAAATAGGGAGGGTTTTTGTGAAAACCGAAAAAATGCGATAACTTCTTAATTAAAATAGATATCGAATCAGTTTAAAGTTTATATTACTTCTAGAATATGTGCAAAAAGTTTATGCATGACAGATTTTTGATAAAGTTAAAAATGGGCTCAAGGGGCGCAAAAAACAGGGTTTTTGGGAGAAAAAAATGCATAACTTCGTCAATTCTCAAGATATCAAATCCAACTAAATTTTATATAAATGTACTTAATATTATCTAAAACTTTTGTATTTAAAAGTTTTTGATAGGACCAACTTTTACCGATGAAAAAAATTAAAAACGAAAAGAAAAAGGGGGGAGGAAAAAGAAAAAAAACCATAACTTACTCAATTCTTAAGCAATCAAATCTAATTAAATTTATTTTACATCTTCATAATAATATCTACAACTTTTATATTGACAAGGTTTTCATAGAACCAATTCTTATAGCAAAAATTAATTAAACAAAAATAGGAGTTGGAGAAAAAACCTCAAATCCAAACTGCTTATATTCTGATTCATTTTTAAATTCATTTTTGATTTTAAACTCATCCAAATGACAAATCCTCTTATTTAGGAACTATATAATGCGACGTATTGGCCAATTTTTTGATAAAGGCAAAATATATTTTTTAAAAGGCTGCCAAAAAAGGTATTTTGAACAGATTTCCCGAAGTTGCCATTAAAAAATTGATTAAGTATAACAAATTGCGTTTTTTCTGGGTCATTTTTAAATGCATTTTTGTTCTCAAACCCATCGAATTTACAGGTCCTATAATTTGACGTATTTTCCAGTTTTTTGATAAAGGCAAAATATATTTTTAAAAAGGCTGCCAAAAAGGGTATTTTGAACAGAATTTCACGAAATTATCGTGATTGAAATTTGAGGAAATTTAAGAAATTGCGTTTATACGGAGTCATTTTTAAATCTTTTTTTTGTTCTCAAATGCATCCAATTTACAGGTTCTCTTATTTAGGAACTATATAATGTGACGGAGTGGCCAGTTTTTTTATAAAGGCAGAATATATTTTTAAAAAGGCTGCAAAAATGGGCACTTCGCACAAAATTTCCCAAAGCGATCATGATTAATGAACTGTGGGTATTCAAATAACAAATTGGTTATTTTATGACTCATTTTTAAATCCAATTTTGCTCTGAAACGCATTCAATTGACAGTTTTTTGTTACTTAGGAACTATATAATGTGCGTATTCGTCGATTTTTTGATAAAGGGTGGATATATATTTTTTCAAAAGCTGCCAAAGTAAGCACTTCGCAAAAAAATTTCCCAAAGCGATTATGATGAAAGAATTGAGGTTGTATTCAAATAACAAATTGTTTATTTTATGACTCATTTTTTAATTCAATTTTGCTCTCATACGCATTCAATTGACAGTTATTTGTTATTTAGGAACTGTGTAATGTGCCGTATTGGTCATATTTTTGATAAAGGCTAAATATATATTTAAAAAAATCTGTCAAAGTGGGCACTTCGCACAAAATTTCTCAAAGCGATCTTGATTAAAGAATTGTGGATGTATTAAAATGACTCATTTTTAAATTCAATTTTGCTGACAAACGAATTTAATTAACAGTTTTTTGTTATTTAGGAACTATATAATGAGCATATTGGTCAATTTTTTAAATAAAAAAAGAATATAATTCAAAATATGTTGCCAAAATGGGAATTTGAGTAGAATTTCGTTTGATTTTGATAAAACCAATTCCTACAGAAAAATGAAATTAAAAAATTTTTAAAAGCGGCTGAATAAAGTAGTTAAACTGGGTTTATCTCTAATCATTTTTTTTTTCGTTGAGATGAAAACTTTTCGAAATCTACCTCCGCCTATAGGCCATGCCGAAAGGGATTTTTATTTGATGCTGTAATACTTTTCTAACGGAACTATTTTGACAATTCTCAACATTAAATATGCTTAAATAAGAAAGATAATGAAAATTAGATAATTTTTTTAGATTGTTTAAATGTTTACATATCTTCGTATATAGTTATGGAATACTTCTTCGTCAAAACGAAGAAAAGTTTTAAAAGTTCTTAACTGTGGATGATAGCATAGGTCTAAAATTAACGGAAGTTTTTTAACAAAGTTATCTGAGTCAGGTCTGTCAACTAATGATTGTTGTATACAGGGTTATGAAACCGGAAAAAATATGCGTGGTTGTCAGAAGGGTGTTCAAAATAGAGTATTAAAAATAAATTCAAAAGTATCATTCCTTCCAAGTGGACATCACAGCCGGAATCTTGTATTAAGAGATAAATAGTATTAATCTAGGTATCAAGAGATATGGTCAGATCCTCTATTATTGCAAAATCTTCCTTCGGACTTATTCAACAGATATACATTCTTTTTTTTTTTTTCTCCTAATCAAAGATGGTACATATTAAACAATTTAATAAACTTGTACAAAATTTAACATGTAAACCACTGTCAGATACGAGATAGAGATGACGAATTTGAAGTATTCGCTATCAAATTGGAGATACTTAAGGTGGTGTCTTAGACAAGTCATACCTTTCGATAATTTTTTTTTTTTTTGCTTCATGTTTCCGTGTTATCTCAGTGTGGGATGTGACTTAATAGAAATTTCTGAAGCTTCAAATGACACGAAAAGTCAAACAGAATCAGCTTCATTGGCTAAAGAAATGAAAAGCTTTCAATGTTTTACGACACTATTATATTTGAGACAACACTTTGATACAATTCAGCTTTGTTAGCAAAGCCTTGCAACGTTCTGGCATGAAAACTGGCTATGCTTTGAAATTAATAGTGAATTTGCCTCAACTTTTAAAAGACTATAAGGAAAATGGTCTTCCTAATACTCAAAGTTCAGCAAGGGAACTAATTTAAGAGCATGAGTTGAATGCTGGAAAATGACTTTTCCGCGTGTATCATTATCATTTCGCAGAAAAAGTTTTAAAATCAATTTTCTTAAGAAGCTGATGATGTTCCAAGAGATGTAAATGCTATGTTGAAAACCATGAAATATTTGTTCACCCACAAATTTTAGGAATTGTGCTGAATAATGTCATTACATTGAGAATTTTACTCATTATTCCCATAACCATTCCATCAGCAAAACTCTCTTTTTCAAAGTTAAAACTTGTAAAGACTTTTATATAAGATCAACGTCTATGCCCGATGAAGTCTTTCTCTGCTCTCGTTCTTATTTTGATAGAAAACGATTTGGCAATTAATATTTTTTTTAAATATTAATAGATAACTTTGTTCTTAAAAAAGCAAGAAGAATTTCTTTATGATGTCTAAAGCTCATTTAGCATATTTCACAGTTTCATTAATAAAAAATGTTATATAAATTCTGTTGTGCAAATACTTTATTTTGATTGCTCAGGCAGAAATAAAGTTCAATTTATCTGTAAATGTGTGTCACAAAACATCTAACATCTTGCTATGGTTAATAAAATAAATTTTATTTTAGATAGATGTATTACATTATACTATGTACAATTTATAATGCTAAAACATAGGAATTCAGATGAACTAAATTTACTCTGAGTCATGAGAAATGAAGATAAACAAATACGATTATTATAAATACTGATATCCAAGGGAAATTTTATTTATTTATTTCTATATTATTTATTTATTTTATAATACTTTTATGACGTCTTTTTTACACCTAAGTGCATACTAATTTCATTCTTATAATACAATTTGTACAGTTTATAAAAAAAAAATTCCATTAAAAAGTTTCAGATAAAAAGGCCGCCCAAATATATTTCGCCCAGGGCCGCCAAAGTCCTAAGCACGGCCCTGTATACGGATAGCATAAAAATTATATAAAGGAAATTTATTTTTGATTCTTAGCAAAAAATTTTCCATTATACAACTTCAAGCTTATACTGCTAATTTTTTTCAGCTGAAAATTGGATTATCATTCCTTCATCTTACGTTAGATTAATGAAATGTTTAGTATGATACACAAGGAGAAAAACCTACTGTCCCATTCCTCCCATTGTCCCACACCACTCCACTCTCCCCTATAGTATTGAGATTTGGAAAGTCTAATTTAAAAAATAATTACTTTGAGATATTTTCAAGTACGTCAGAAGATTTTATATATTATAAACTTACTAAAATATCATTTTTTGTAATATCCACATGGGATGTTCATTGCTAAAAATTAGTTAACTAAGCATTCTGGTAATCGACACTGGTCATAAATTTTTAAATCATTACAGCTCAGATATTTTAAATACTTAATACTTTATCATTAAAATATTAAGAAAATGACAACTTACTTAATATTAAACTTCTTCGTTTCCTCATAAATTGTTTACTTAGCTCCAGACACAGAAATGTCATAAGGTGATGATGAATAATGTTGGCATTGATCACGCTTATAATGTTTTCTTTCTCATTTCAACTGTGACGATATATAGCATTGAGCATGCGCTCGGAGTAGTACATCATGCGTCATTCTTCAAATGTAAGTTTCCACCTACCTCTGTGAAAATATCCTCCACTTTTGTGAGTTTTCAAAATAACAGAATAGCTTTCACAAAAATTTGAGTAACGTTACACACATAAATGATGGCAAACTTGCACAAATGTTTTACAGTGTAAGATCGAAATTTACGGGTGCGCGTTACACGCCAAATATAAAATTAATAGATTTAAAAATAAAGAAAATATTAATATAAAAATTAGCTTTAATAATTAATAAAATTTATAAATAACAGCTTTAATAATTTTTATTGTATGAGTTGATTTAATTAAGATTTAGTACGAAAGTGGAAAATATGATACATTTTATTTTTTATAATATGAGTAAATAAACGGTCAAGTGCGAGTATTACTTGCGCTTAGAGAGTTCTGTACAATAAAATTTGTATTATTAACTGTATTGTTGTAAAAAGTCATTGTTAAAGGAATAATAAGACTTAGTAAAAAAAAAAAACTATGAAGCGTAGGGTTAGACATAGCGGTATATAGACAAGAAAAGTATGAATGACTGTGTATTATTTCAGAAAAAATGAACAAAAACTTAAAAAAGAAAATCGTGTGACCATAAAAACCAATTTTAGTAAAATTTGATACACAGATTCAGTTTATATTTAAACAGCAGTATGCAAAATATATCTTGAAAAATTTTTTTTAACCAAGCAACCCAATCAATTATCTTTAAGCTAATAATAAAAATTAAATTTTCAAGCATGTAGACGAAATCTTGATTTTATGTCAACTTTTAATTTACGTACGAATAGACTTAATAAGTAGGGGAGACCGGGGTTAGTTGTGCCAGGGGCAAGTTGTGCCATCGAGCTTCCTGACTCAACTAATAGGTTTCAGCACCTGTCGCGCCATGGGAATGAAGAGGTTGATTGGCTCAATGTGCTGTGTATTTTTTTAAGTATAGCGTCGCGTAGTTTTCGAGATAAAAATATTTATCTTGTTTTCTATCAAAAGTAAATTTTGCGACCTACATTTGAATCGTCATTGCCTCTAACGATACTGAGGTATGTAAACTTCCCTAACATTATTTAAATGCTTATACTTTGAGCTCTTATTCTATGTATTTCATTTGTTAATCATGCCAACATTTCGGAAACTAATGAATAAAGTTCAAAATGGCGTAACGCGGGGCTAGTTGTGACGAAGTCTAAGAGGCACGTTGTGACAGTGCCACTACTTACCCCAGCGTAAATTTTAATGAAAGTTTTTATATTTAAAGAAAAAAGGTGCAAAAATACAAGAGGCGTACTGAAAGAGCTATCTATCGGAGATGAGAGCATTAAAGCCCAGAATGACAATGGAAAAAAATGAGTAAATATGTAACCAAGAACTTCAGAGCCAAGACTTATGAACCAAGAACCAAGACAATAACTTTAATCAACGATGGTGAGATTGCAGGACCGTCTTCAGAAGTAAGAAATCTCATTGAATTAGATGATTCTAAGACACCTGATAATAGCAATGTGTCATTACAGAAATAAGACCACTCCCTAAAGCAGGACCTCAAAAAAGGCAAGCGATCTATTCGTAATTGTTTGAAATCTGCCATTCTAACAAACACACCTGTAAACGAGAAAATTCAAGCAGTACAAAAAGCAAAAGAACGCCGAAAACAAATTGAAGAAGAAAAAGCAAAAAAGAAACTGTATGGAAAGGCCAAGCAGTGCATAAAAAATTGTACCTTGTTTATTGAAAAAAAGGGAGAAGCAAGTATTGGATAGCGCTGAAGATGACGAAAATTGCTTATGTCTAGTTTGCTCGGAACAATATAAACTTTCTAGACCCGGAGAAGACTGGGTGCAGTGCATGACATGTAAAAGATGGGCGCATGCCAAATGTACCAAAAATGAACCTTATTATATATGTATTAACTGCAAATCAGACGCTTAAACAAGCGATGACAATGAGTAATTAAAAATATAGGATATAGGCCTACACGTTGTAGTAGGCTCCCGAGTCAAAGATCAATATGGCCAAAGATTAGTGTTGGCTTACTTTCTATTTCATTCCTGATTAAGACAGTTTTTTTATTGCTAAGTGTCTCTAAAAGTATCTTTATAAAGGATTAAGTGTTTACAAGCGTTAATAATTTAACTATTTTATTTTCATTTAATTTACAATATTATTCAAATATGAAAGTGTTTTATTGTGTTAAGAACGCTATAAATGAAAAAAATTGTCTTTCTTGATTTAACGTATCCCATTTAATCGCCTTTCTTACATAAAGTTACAATGTACTTGTAAGTGTCACAATGTGCCCCAAGCATGTCACAACTTGCCCCGTACCGGGGCTTAGTAGTGACAAATTTCGAAGTTACGCAGAATTCATTTTGTGTTATGAAAAACGTTAATAATGTTAATAGTAGTTTTATAAATATGTTACGCAAGGCTTACTCTAATGATACGATACACTAGATGTTTCACTTCGGTTCAAATCTTACGGCTAATATAAAAAATATAGAAAATGTCACTACTAGCCCCGGTCTCCCCTACTTTAATTGATACTTAAAAAATATACTGAAATTTATTATTTTGCATTTACTCATAAATAAATATGATCTACTTATGTGCCGAATTTAATTAAGATCCGTGATGTGTCAGCCACAGCTGATTTACTTAATTTGTATATAGAATCACCCATATATCATAGAAGTTCAAACGGATATGAAACCAAAAAATATCAAATGATTCAATTCTGTATCTTTCTCTTTTTTTTAACTTTATCATAAAATATTCATGTTTATATAATTCCGTACTAACAATAAAAATAACGCTTTTTTTACAGTGTAAATAAACTAAAACAAAACTATTGTTCAAAGTTTAAACTTGGCATTAAGCGCCCCGAAAATTTGCAACGCCGCCTTGTCGCGTCTTTCAAGATAGGTTTTTAGATAATTTTTAAAAACATAGGAGGCGTATTGGAGAGATCCACTCAATTTAAATTAATCGCGAATGTCATAATGTTCATACTATTAATTCTAATTAAATCAGTCTGCTTTTAATACTTTGAAGTTTATTGCTTTTATTCTGCTACTGAGATGCATTACACAAATATATCATTAAAATTTGTTACCTAGAAGTTAAAAGCCGATGGTACACAGAGTACGCCGCTCTTGTCATTATGTATGTACAAACCGTCCATATCTTCAACCCATTCACGGGTGCAGTTTGCAGTCTACAAATGGTTAATTTTAATGCCCTAACTGCCAAACGGTACCAATAATATTTTAGTAAAATTTCTATCTCATAATATACGCGAAAAAGAGTTTTTAATTCTTTTGAAATAAATTTATTCGTAAATTACGGTATGAACTGATTATTTGAATATTTTTGGAGCAGAAATGTTATGCCCCTGAAAAGTTAAGGCAGTGGTTCCCAACCTTTTATTGACCACGCCCCAGTAAAACATCTGTAATATCACTATTCCTCCTATAGGTGCAGATTCCCAAAATTCTTAAAGAGCTAGCGGCTCCTACACTGTAAAAAATTTGCGCAATGTTCTTAGCATTTACTGTGTAACATTCCTGGGTTTTCTCGGATTATTTCTGCTCATACAAGAATACCGAGAAATCTTGTGTAATACCTTCCACAATCTCGTGTAACTTTTCGGAATAGTTGAGAAAGTGGAAATTACTGATAAACTGTGAAATGTTCCGAATATTTTCTGTGTAACATTCTTTAGTTTTAGTATACTTTTTGAGCTTTTGTGTAACTTTTCGAATTTATTCTAAAATAGAAATCATTGGTAATCTGTGAAAAGTTATATATGTTTTTTGTGTAATATTCCTTATTTTGTGGTTGGTATATTAATTACAGAAAAATCGTTATTTTGCGTGTATGCCATTTTATCATCCAAGCTGAGAAAAGACTAAGAGATCTTGCGCTTTAACAAAATAACACGAAGGTGCGTATACTCTTGTAATTGTGCATTTCAAAGCTTTTATTCAAATTCTGCCCTGTACAGCTCTAGAGATATATTTTACATGTAAAAAAACTAATTTTTTGTGTGTTTATTATTTTGCTCACTTAGTTATAAATCGAGTATGGAAACTAGAGTCACTAATTTTTACCGAAGCTTTAACTACGCATTTAATTGTGATTCTCGAATATTTTTTTCCCAGTTTAGACTCTGGGGAATCTTCTTGGTCTTTATTTCCATATGAACTACTTTTTTGAGTGTGATTCATTTTGTTGCCTCAGTTGAAGAAAAAGACCATGGGATTTAGACCAACTAAATTTGGAATGAAAGTGCGTATGCCTATCTTATTGTTCATTTTGAAGCCTATTTTTTCAAATTCGACTAGTGATCGTTTTACGAAATTATTTTATCAGTGATTGTTTGACGAAATTCTCGATCTTAATACCGCAAATTTTTCTCCAAATATCTGCTATTTCCGATTAGTAACATTTGACTTATTTAATCAGCAGTGCCAGTTTAGAGGATTTTTTTACAATGTCTATCTTTATTTCCGAATAGTAATCTTTCTGTCATAAAATAAAGCGATAATATCTAGGTATAAGCATTCGCGTCGTAAGCAAGATCTTTTGTCCAAGGGATGAAAACTTTATCTTATATTAAATGGAAAATTTTTACATTTGTTGTAAGAGCGATGTTCTGGTGATGTTGGAACTGGAGTAAATTCAGGTATTAATCGGTATCACGTCTTAAGTGGGTTCGACTGCTTCCTAAAACAATAAATCTAGCATAAAAATTATTATAAACAAAGTCAATGCTTAAAGAGGAAAGGGGAGAAGCTCTAGCCAACTATTTTATTTTTCAAAATATTTTGTCTATAACATGAAATTAAAGTAATATCAGTAGAGAAATGTTTAAATTTTGTCCCCCCCTCTCCCCTCCCTTCTTTGGTATCTGAAAGCTACATATGTCTATAGAGGATGAAAAGGTACAATTTTAAGATTTTTACTAGAAAATATTGCTAATTTTGTGGCAAGGTTATTGTGCCTAAATGTGATTCATAAGTACGGTAATCTTTTTTTTTTTTACTTTAAATCTTAATACAGGATTCCCGAATGCTATACAATAAGGCATTAGATTTTTAATGAAACTGTATGTATTTTTCTGCATTGATGACATTTTCTTAGAGATTCTCGATCAAATAGACATCGTTGATTTTATAGCGCCCAAATGTTTCGTAAGTTTAGCATATTTCCCTAAATTGCCTCTCGTATTTTTAACGTTGAAGATCAAATAATCTCACTAACGTAAAGAAACTACGTCTGTTTCATTTAACTGACCAATAAACTGTTAAAAAAAGTGCCCTGTGTGTGGATTAGAATTTAAACAACTACCAGGTAAGTTTGTATGGTATTCTTTATATAGTGCATTAAATGCAAATTTCATGTTTAATTAATCATGTTTAATTAATCATGTTTAATTAATCATGTTTAATTAATTAAATACCTACTATTTTTGATTAGTAATATTCGTTTAATTTAAGTGTCAGTTTAGAAGTTTTTTTTTTACAATGTCTATCACTTTTTCCGACTAGTAATATTTCTGTCATTAAATAAAGCGATTATATTCGGAAATAGTTTGATGTTCATATCAAAAACTTAATATCTAGGTATATGCATTCGCGTCGTAAGCGAGATCTGTTGTCCGAGGGATGAAAACTTTATCTTATATTAAATGAAAATTTTTTACATTTATTGTAAGAGCGATGTTCTGGTGATGTTGGAACTGGAGTAAATTCAGGTATTAATCGGTATCACGTCTTAAGTGGGTTCGACTGTTTCCTAAAACAATAAATCTAGCATAAAAATTGTTATAAACAAAGTCAATGCTTAAAGGGGAAAGGGGAGAAGCTCTAGCAACTATTTCTTTTCAAAATATTGAGTCTATAGCGTGGAATTAAAGTAATATCAGTAGAGAAATGTTTAAATTTTGTCCCCCCCTTCTTCCCTCCCTTCTTTGGAATCTGAAAGCTACATATATCTATAGAGGATGAAAAGGTACAATTTTAAGTCGTTTACTAGAAAATATTCCTAATTTTGTGGCAACGTTATTGTGCCTAAATGTGATCCATAAGTACGGTAATGTTCTTTTGCTTAAAATCTTAATTCATGAATCCCAAATGCTATATAATAAGACATTCGATTTTTAACGAAACAGTAAGCATTTTTCTTTATTGATAACATTTTCTCAGAGATTTTCGATCAAATACACACCGTTCTTTTTATAGCGCCCCCATGTTTCGTAAATTTGTAGAATTTCCCTAAATTACCTCCCGAATGTTGATCTTTAACGATCAAATAATCTCATTCACGTAAAGTAACTATGTCTGTTTCATTTAACTGACCAATAAACTGTTTAAAAAAGGGCTCAGTTTGTGGATTAGAATTTAAATAATTACCAGGTAAGTTTGTATAGTATTCTTTATATAGTGCATTAAATGCAAATTTCATGTTTACTTAAGCTGTCGTAAGTCACATAATCCTCCATTTAAAAATGTTATTTTACTTAGCACTTAAGTATGTATTTAAGCAATTTAACTTATATGCATAATCAGACTTATATATTAAATAAAAATTCTATGCACATTATCATAAGCTAAAAACTTTCTGTAAATTAAATGAAGGATTACGTGAAAACTAAACAAAATTTTATAGTATCAATTTACAATCTTAATTTTAAGAAAGTCAATATTTTAATTATTGTGCTGAATTTTTTAACATTTTGTCAGGCATACTTTTTTAATGTTATTTTCTTTTTTAAAAATTCTGAATAAATGAAATACTTTACGTGTATGTATGTCTTTATTATACAGATCTGTGCATAATTATTTACAGCAATCTTTCATTTGTATGTTGATGCAAAATATAGATAAAAATTATCATTGGCCACTGGCCAGTTACTCAGATTTTTAATTATTGACCATTAACAAAGTCACAAACACTTCATACAAAATCATATGACGTGTTCGTACAGTTCTAACTATCAACTTTATAGCTTATTAATATTTTTTAATTTCCATTTGATAGGATTACACTCAACTGAAAACTGAAATTGTATCTAACAGAAATATATATAAGTAAGAAATTACCGTAGTCAAACTAACAATATTTAAAATGAGCTTGGAAATCCGTATTAACGCGGGTGTGTATTGTGGGGGAGAGGGGTTAATTGACAAGCCCGAAGTTATAGTCTATCAACGTAAACAGGCATCTAAAAGTCTTAGAAAATAATATTAAAATTAAAATTTATTAAATTAAAGCTACATTAGAAAAACTGCTCTGAATCCGCGTTAAAAGGCGGCGTAACATCGAGGATTTCTCAAACTTAATTTCTAAATTTTAATATACTATGTACTCAAACTTAAAATACGCATTATGTCCTTATTGAAATACAAGAGCTCGGAAATGCGCGTTAGCAAGTCTTTCAAAGCCCAACTAAAATCCACGCAAACGAAGGCTTCTAAATCTCGCTTATAAAATAATTTTCAAAATTAAAATTTTTCAATTTAACATAAAGCTGCATAAAGAATAGGAAAAGTACTCGAAACCACATTAACAGGGGTTCGAGTAACACCGAGGATTTCTGTGATTTGATTTAAAATAACAGAAGTTTAATGTTATATAATTCAACAAACTTAAATGCACATTAACTAGTCTATTAGAAACAGGAATTCTGGAAATACGCTTCTAAAAAGGCTTCCAAAAGTAACTTAAAAAAATCATACCGAATTATTTATTACCAAAAGAATTGAGAAGAAACCTGAAAAATAAACTCGTACTTAACATGCAAAAGCTTACTTCCATATTTAAAGCGCAAAATATCACTTTGAATTTAAATCTTATTGTATCTATTGTTATGATTTGCTGAACTTTTTCAGTATCACTCAGTATATCTTAAATCTGACAATTTTTTTAGCATCTTTATTTTGACAGGGTTAGCAAATGCATTTTGAAAATTTCACAACACTACGTTTATAAAACATCGGGACAAATTTTATGAGTGTTTCAAGTAAAAGGGGTGTACGGAGGAAGTTCAAATTTTGCTGCAATTATTATGATAGTTAAAAAATATAATTAAGTATCCGTGAGATTAATCCATCCTCCTGTTGAATATGTACCCAAAATTTGAAACTATTCGAATAATTTTATGCAAGGAAAATGCAATTAAAAAAATGAAAGTGGAGGATTCTATCCCTCCCCCCCCCAAAAAAAACAATATGTGACCTATAAACCCTTGTATTAACACGTTAACTGCTATGTCACTCACCGGTGACTGACATTAAAATTTCCGTTTCAGCCACATCAGTTGCCCGTGACCGACAGCGTAAATTTGTAATATAAAATTAAATATTATATTGTTTTAAGGAATTGCTGAACATTTATTTAAAATTTTCCTTTTATAGGATAAGGACTTTAAAGGATATAATTAAGTAAGCGGAAAGTTCAGTGTCAGTCATCCGTGACTGACGTGGAATTCAACGTGTTAAAGGTGTAATTTATCCTTCTAATAAAAGGAGACCAAAATTTTAAACTAATTGGTTCTCGACAAGAAAATTCTATGTAAAGCTGAATTAGTTGGAGAGGAAGGGTTTCTTTTACAATTGACCTATACTTGACCTAACATTGTTGATTTGATTAATCTCGCCTAATTTTCTAATAAATTGACACCCAAACTTCAATGAAAATAGATAATTCTAAACAAAAGTTTTTGTTTAAGCCTATTTAAGAGGGAAGGAAGTGCTTATCAGTCACATTATATTTGATCTAGAACCAACCAAAACCCGAAATAATCAGTTTCACCAAATAAGTGGAATTTATTTAGTAAATTTAAGCGAGTTTGCGCAGGAACATGGGTCTTATATAATTCAGATTCATCCAAATTTCGGGTTTAGCTGTTTTTTAGCAGATTTTTCCAATTGACACACTTTAATTTGGACAGGAGTGAGATTCCTGGATTAAGTACATGAAAAGTAAGATTGACTTGGAATTGCGTTCCAAAATCAATTTTGTCATAAATCAATTTAATCATATTGTATAATAAGTCGGAGAAAGACATTTAAAAAAAAAATCAGTATTAAGCATAAAATTACACGTTCCTGGATTTTTTTTAAGCTAAACTACGACACCAGTTTTAAATATTTCATACTGTATAATAGTATGCGTAATTAACTCGGATAAAAATGATCTCTTCGAAATTAACTATCCCCTCCCACCAGCCGTGAAACAACCTTTGAACCAAAAATAGTTATCTACTTTCTTCTAGTGTTTGCAATAATCGTTAATTTTGACTGAAAATTATTAACGAATTTTTCTCCTTTCATCCCTGGTGTCGATATATCTTACAACCATCATGTTTTGCGAGTAGCACTCATCAAGTTTGCAGACTCAGGACGGTAAAGTTTATCTCCACGTTTTTTAGTGTTACTCGACGATGGAAATTGCTAATTTTATGCTTAGTGCACGGAGCTAACCAAAAAAGATATGTAAATAAAGAAGCGTAAATGAACTTATATTGTATATCAATATCGAGGACAGTGGAAAACTGAGATCTGCAAAACCCTGTGACGTAGGGGGGCGGGAGGAAGGGGCTTGGAAGTAATTGTGAAAAATAAACATCTTAAACGGTCATAAACGGTTTATCATTTTAGGCTTTTGAGAACGAGTCATTTTGTATTGACTAACGAATGTACATTTTGCGTACTCCCAAACTGATCTGCGCGTAAAAAAATCATACCCGCAAGACGGGTCACGAAACGGGAACCCCATTTTGTTATGAGAAATAGATATATATTCTAGGGGGGCCTTGTGGAAAATTTTGCAGAGGACTCAAAACTATAGTTACACTACTGATTGGAGATTCTACAAAATCAATATATAATTGAGAATAAAATGTTTAAACGATATATAAACCAATTATTATCTAATAAATTCAAATTTTTCACTTAAAATCCAAAATATTGCAATACATTTTTAAAAATGGAACAAATCCCTGTATAATTCATAGATATTCATTCTTGGCCATGCGCAACATGACAACAATGCACTTGCAAAAAACCCCTGTTTAAAAGATATATATTGAATATTTTGAAACTTCTTTTATTTTTTGAAAAACATTCTGGGAATATACAAAAGTAGTTGTAGTACTTTTTGTATTGTTATTACAGACTTTTGTAGGACACATATTCAAGAATTCTATATTTCAAGCTAATGCATAATACAAAGTGTTTTTGCAAATGAGAATAACTTTTCCAATAAACATTTTGATTTTTACAGAAACTGAATAAACAATATTGCATCCAATAATTTATGCATAAAAAATAAAACATATAATATAATTTTTGTTTCTTTGTAGCCACCTTGGATAATAATCAAATCTGAATGTAACGATAGCTCATTTACAGAAACAAAAGGAGACTTTGGAACAGCAGAATTAAATTCGAGTACGGAAAGCAGCTCTTTAAATATAAGCAGTCACTTGTATATTAAAGCGCCCATGGCGCGAGGATTTTCAGATTCCTTCACATCATTTTTCTTCTGCTCTAACTAAAGTTTTAAATGAAGATTGCTTGCAGTGGACAGAAAAAAGTGAGTTACTGAACCATTTAGCTTTGAGAATCTGCAGATACACAGACAATCCCTCTACAGCTGAACGAAAGCAAGTAGAAGATAAAATTTTAATTGAAGGTGTGGAATTTGTACAGAGTGTAGTCACGACAATCTCTTTATATTCTTATTATAATATAAAATATTCTCTCAAAGGCACTGGGACTTACGCTTTCATTGAACTAAAATTGTTGAAGTTGAATAATGGTAGTGTAGTTACTCGAAAAGTAGTTACTTTATGTGAAAAATTAAACAAACTGTAATAAAATTCTAGATTGTAGTTTTAACCATAATATCAATAAAGTTTTGTGTATATTATGAAACTTCTGTGAACTTTTATTTTTGACTATATTATTTTTTAATTGCATAATATTCTCGATATCTCAAGTCGAAGGGATTCTAAAAAAGCATTATGTGATAGGTAATTGTTCCGATAAGTCATGTACAGCAATTTATAATATCAAATTGAGAAATATATTTTAATTGAAGTATCAGGAAAACACTGCATTAAGATTTTCAATTTTTAAAAAAAAGGTTATCTTCTTTCGGCAGCTGTTCTTTTTTTCCCTTGTATCTTTTGACATCTGAAATTGAATTTTGTGCTTTAACCAAATGAATGAATCCCTTTAAAGATGCTAATGCTTAAATTACAATTAAAAAGTTATTTTTGAATATAACTTTAAAATCTCTTTCACAAATTTGTGCATATTTTAACTTACCTTGAAATATTGTGTAATTAAACCTTAATGGTTTGGATAATCTTTTAAAATAATTATGTACTGTATAGCACATGCATCAAAAACCATTTTTTCATTGATTTCTGTGGTATTATGTTAATTATATAAGGAATAGAATTATCAAACGTAATTGATCCAATTTAAATGAAGATAATGGGGTAAGGGGGAGGGGGAAGCGTCGAACGATCACATACTTCCCCCAAAAAAGCAGATATTCAGATACTGAAAAATTTTTTTAGAATGCTTTGGTGGATTAAACATACCATTTTATGCTAAATGACTAATCTGTTGTACTAGCCAAATGACAAGTTGATATTCTGTTTAAATTATTAAATAATGTGGCAAAATTATCTAAAGGTTATTTTAAAAATACACAATTGCTTTGTACGAGATTTTGCCAAAAATGTATTCTTTGTGTTGCATTAACTCTTAATTTACACCTTCAAATTGGTATGTTGAGCTTGATATAAATGTGGAAAAACTTAAGCATGTTTTTTTGTAGATCACAGCACAATATCACTCATTTAGATATTTCTTCTGTTTCTGAAGTATATATTTATCATAATTTATCCTTGCATCAATATTCCAACCAATTTATTTTTGTAAAAGTAATTTTAATATATCCATGATTTAAAAATAGATTTTACTCATAGATATCCTGTATATTTTTTTAGATTTGTGTTATCAACTGAAAAACGAAAGCAACTAATTAGAAATATTTTCAATACAATGTTTAACTTTCAGCTGTGTAATCATCGTTTATATTCTCAACAAAGATTACTAACTCATTAATCTGTATCATGTTCAAGAACTAAACTTAACTCTAACTCTAAGGCATCTTAAAACTCTTTGAATATCATGCTAGAAATTAGAAGTAACTTATTGTAAAAGGGCCTTAACATACTAGATTATCGATTTCTGAACTTTTCAGATTTGCATAATTTTCCAAACAAATTTTTAATAAAGTTCCTGTGAAAATCTATAGCAGAATTGCTGCCACTGGATATCCCGGTGACATTTACCGTATTCCGTGAAATGTTTCAGATCTTTTCACAATGAAGAATCTTAACTAAGATTTTATGCGTAAAGTTCCAGGCTATAAGTTTCAGAGTTTTTCAAAATGAAGGAACATAAATGAATTTTCATGAGTAATGTTCCAGATGATACGTTTCGGAATATCGGAACCTAACTGAGATCTTATGAGTAACATACCATATTAAAGATTTCGGAAATTTTCAGAAAGGTGGAACCTAACTGAGATTTTATGAGTAGCATTCCAGATTATAGGTTTCAGAGCTTTTCAGAATGGAGGAATTTAACTGAGATTTCACGAGTAATGTTTCAGATTGTAGGTTTCAGAACGGTGGAACCTAACAGAAAATTAATGAGTAACGTTACACATAAAAGGTTTCTAGACTTTTCAGAATGGTGAAACATAACTGATATTTCATGAGTAACATCCCAGATTATAGATTTCTGGACTTTCCTGGCATATGTAAGTTTCCTGGCATTTTTTGGATTAAATTCCTGGGAAAACCTGTGGCAGAATAGCTGCCACATGTTTTCTTAGGAACCTTACGCAAAATTTTTTACAGTGTATACTCAAATATTCCAGCCACCACCAGCGTTTAATTTCTAAGAAACAATGCGAAACAAGGAAAAAGCAATGCGAATTTCGTTAAAAAATCGCAGAAGAAAAGCTAATTTTATGAAAGGATTGCAAAAAACGCTGCGACTTTTGCGAAAGAATCAGGGAAAATGTTTTAAATAATTTTTTTTTCAAATTTTACAGTAGTAAAATATTATATTAATGGTTTTTGTTCCAGTTGCTGAGAATAACACGACCAAAACTGTTCCTCATGACTGGTTTAATGTGTTTAAATGTTAAAAAGCTTGCCGAGTTTGCAGTGTTAATTCATTAGCAGATACTATTGCAAGGGGGTTTCGATAAAAAAAAATATTCATTTACATATGAAATGTACTCATTTTAAATGAAACTAAGTGAATGTACTAAAAATGCCTCAGCAGGCGCTACTTTGTTCCAAAACTTTAAAAGGAGTTAAAAAATAAAACGAAAGCCTTTTTAAAACCATCCAGTTTGTTTCATTTTATTATTTAGGACTCAATTTTGGCATTGAAAATCATATAATATCTTTTTCATAGCGGAAAAAGAGAGTGGAATCAAGAAAAAGTAGCCCAAATTAGCCCCGGTTGATGATATGTGATCAAAAGTAATCGTTATAGTTTTCCTGCAAGGTTTAAGTTAATATATACTATCCGTAATTTTTTTCATAACTTTTCTTAGAGAGATAGATTCCGAAGTAAATTCAGAAATAGATGTGAGAGAACATATTTTTTTCGTGACATTTTAACGATATCCCTGAATATATAATACCTAAAATTAAAAGAAATTTATTTTTGAGTTCAGCAATATGAAAACTTTTATGCGATAATCCACAAAACATATAGAAAAAAAATCATTAATTACTCCTTTAAATTTTTCCTAAATATGTTTGGTAATCGTTGATAATCTGTAAATTATGTAGGTTAATAGTCTTTATTATTTCCGCCAATTTGAACTTTACTCTTTCCATAGTTTACGAGTAAAATGGCTGTAACAGACAGACGGCAGGATTGATTTTATAATGGTTCCGTTTTCACTTTTGAAGTATGGAACCATAAAAGTGCTTGTATTTGAAAATATTGTTCTTCATTATGCTTTTGAAAAGCTCTTTGAATGAATTACTTCAAAAGATAAGCGCATCGCGCATATACGCACATGTACTGGTTTCTTTATAAGGAAAAAGGCGTTTTAAGGCAAATATAATTGAAGACATAAAAATATAGTCTAAATTCATAGGTGCACATTATATACCGGATTTTAAGGTACTTTGGGTTATCCCACATAGTTTTACAATGTTACAGACAATAGAGAATCGAAAAGCTTGGGGAAATAAATCAAATTTTTTCAACCGAAAAAAAGCAAATCTCTCCAAAAAATTGCTTTCGCCTGAGATGGTTAAAAGAGTTTATTTTAATTATAACAATGACTCAAGAAATATAGTATTTTAATATTTTCCCTAATATTAGTCTAGACGTTTGATGTATATTTTTTTTCAAGAATCAGTATTGCCTGGCTTCATTTCGTGAAATTAACTAAGCAACCGGTTGGCGAGTAACACAAGTCTTAAATAATGCAATCTTGAAAGTAGTCTGGAATGATTTCTGATTTTTTTAAAGGTTTCCTACGTCTAATACAATTTTTAAAAATCTCTCTACCTTGCCGAACATTTGAAGTAATAAAAAATTTAACTCTGTATAAATTTGAAAAGGCACACCACTTGAGTATTTTTTCTCCTTCCTTTTTTTTCTATTTTTGAATTGTTTCTAATGGAAGATATGTTTTTTCCTTTTTTGAATTTTGCCGCATTCAATTATTTTGCTCTGAATAGGTTTCTGGACTTCTGACCATCCATGTAGCTTTTTGTTTCAATGAAACAGGATCGACAGTTTTCATTAGTTTATTGAAATGCATATATATATATATATATATATATATATAGCTGCCTTTGAATATCGGCTTGCTGCAAAAACGAAAACTAATAACAAACAAGAATGAAAAAATATGCATTTTTTCCATCCATTTCAATTTTTGAATTGTTTCTAATGCAAGAAATGATTTTTTTTCTTCATTGAATTTTGCCGCATTCAATTATTTTATTCTAAATATGTTTCTGGACGTCTGGCCACCCATGTAGCTTTTTGTTTGAATGAAACAGGATAGACAGTTTTCCTTCGTTTATTGAAAAAATATACCGGGTGATCCAGAAGTTTCGGGGGTTTTGAAATGCTAATAACTAGTAAAGTATAAACAATAGAAAGATGCGGTTTTCACAGAAATTCTTAGAAACTTGTGGGATTCCGTTTTTTAATTTAAAAAAATGTTGTATTAGTTACACTCTATGCCAATAAGTGGCTCTGAACTGGATAGTATAATTTTGCTATGGTATGATACAACTCATTAAAAATAAAGAATCAGTGTCCAAGGATTACAACTTTTCTGTATGAGGTCCATAACTTATAAGTACCTCTATGAGACGATGTAAAACAGCCTGCACTACACAGCATTAAAAAGCAATTCAGGCGATATCTTTGAAACGCTCTGGTCTAAAATCTTTCAGCTGGGTCAATGACATAGGCCAATCTCTGTACACATGAGACTTCAAGTAGTCCCACAGCCAAAAGTCACAAAGGGTAAGATCTGGAGATCTTGGAGGCAATTCGTGCTGAAAATTGCTACTCAGGACCCGGATATCTCCAAACGTAGTCCTCAGGATTGTTGTGATAGGAGAAGCGATGTGGGGAAGATCTTCCAATGAGCTTGTTTCCTCAAACCTTTTTATCAGGGCCGTAGCAAGCTGTTTTGAGCCCCCCCCCAAAAAAAATACAACTTCGGACCCCCCCTCCCCCCCACTTTCAACTGAATTTAAAAAAAATATTTATATTGAAGTTTCCAATGAGTTTCAAATTATATTAATGTAATAAACAAATTTAATAATTATCATAAGTATTTTAAATCATTATTAAAATTATTATAACATTCATAACTCTGCACAAATACGAAATAAATATGCATTGCTTAAAGAACCAGTGGCAAAATGCGCGCGACACTGTGATGGGCGTCGCAGACCTTTAAGGACACCTGCAGACTTAGCAATGCCACGGACACGCTAATTGCGCTTAAATTATGCAAAAAATCGGTCATGGGGCACAAAAAATAGCTCTTTCCTGTGGGACGCGTAATTTCGTCAAAATTTCGTCGCAAAATAAGAGCGATTTCACCCAAAGATCGCGAGAATAAACGCAAATATTATCAAAGCATCGCGAAAAAACAGCAAATTTCGTAAGAAAATCCCTCAAAAGCAGATTTCATCAAAAACTTGCGAAAAAAGGGCAAATTTTGTTTAAAAAATACCTCAAAAACGGCAAATTTCATCAAAAAATCTTGAAAAAAAAAAAGACAGATAACGTCAAAAAATCACGAAAAAACGACAAATTTTGTCAAAAAATCTCGAAAATAAAGACGGATTTCGTCAAAAGATCATGAAGAAAACGAAAATTTCGTCAAAGGCACAAGGGAAAAAAAAGAAAGATATTGCTGGAAGTGGATTTTTCTGTTTTATTATTATTATTATTTTGTAAGTGATGGAAATAATTTACACATACACATGCATGTTACCATAATTAATTAGCACTACAATAGCAGAAAAAATATATTTATGTAATACGTTGCATTTTGCAGACTATTTTTGAAAATATTATTAGCGTTGCAAACATTTGAAGATGGTTCTTCCGTCGGGCTTAAAGATAAATTAACAATGTTAAAATAAAATTTGTCTAAAACAATTTTACAAATAAGCACATACTGCTAAGATTTTATTATAAAGTATAGAAAATAAATAAATTATATAAACACATAATTTTAACAGTTTGCTACTTAAGAGGCTACTTCTGTTACGCGAAAAGACCCATTCTCTAATGCATGGAAGAATGGAATGGAATACTATGAAAGAAATTTATATCTCAGTTGCATTTCAATATTTTTAAATGATTTTTTTTCACTGGATAGCTGAGATCCATCTGTATGCAGATTTTTTTTCACCTTTTTTTATTTTGTTTGCAAAGTTTTTTTTAAAAGAGGATGCTTTAATTTTCGAAACCGGTTTTAAAAATGAAAGTGATCTCATTAAAATTATCTGTAAACAAAATTGAAAAGGCAAAAAACAACCCGTATACATATCGATCTCAGCTATCCTCAAAGATCACCGATTAACCAAATTCATTGCATAATCAAGTATTGAATGACAAAGAATTTACAGAAACTGACTTAAAAAATTTTACAAGATTCTTTTTATAATTAATTTTTTTAAAGTAACAATTTATATACATTTTTCTCCCTTTTAAAATATGAAATGCTAGTAGCTACAGATTTCAAGACAATTATAAACTCTAGTTCATGCCGACATTTTCTTAAAATAAATAAACAAAAATATTTTTAAAATAAGAACTTAAATGATAAAGTGAAAGGAAAATTGTTATTATTTCGAAAAGAGGCAAAAGATTTCGAATTGTGCGTAAAGACATACACCCCACAACACTTTAACAGGCTCGAGGATTGTGCCATTTCTTGTCAGTTTCATTAAGAATTAAATTCTTAATGAACTAATTCTTAACTACTTCTAATTCCATTAAGAATTAGAAGTAGAGAAAGCCCGACATCACAGAGGGGGGGGGGGGGTCCCTATTATCCTATCAGTTGTTTTTTCATTTACTAAATTCATTTTTCGTATGTTTAAATTATTCGAAATTTTACCATGCAAATTTCGATTAAATAACGTTTTTACTATTAAATTAAAACTGACTATCTACATATTATACACATTAAAAAATATTTTATTAAATACATAATTATACGTAACCAACTAAAATTTTGTAAAAGACATATATGGAATTACAGTTGAGAATATTTGAACTTCAAAATATTTCTTATGTTTTACAAATTGCAGCATAGTAAGAAAAAATATTTCATAATAAAAAAACTATATATGTTTTACTCTGATTGAATTTATTGAATTGAAAATTAGCTTTGAAAAGTAAATTTGCGGGGGCCCTTTGTATTCTAGTTGGTAAGAATGGGATTTGTGGGCCTGTGAGATTATTTAGCATCACGGAAAAAAAGAAAGAAAGAACGAAAGAGCATAGAAAAATTTAAAATAGCACAATTTCTTATTGTGACATGAATTTAGAACTTTAGATTTTCAAGAAAATAAGAGTATAAATTAAATGAGAATTTACTTATTACTTGTTAACAAACGAAATAGTACACTGCTCAAAACAATTAAAGGATATTGCAGTTTTAGGTGGATTTTGTATCTGGGAAACTTTTTAGCTGATTGATACATGGTCGACAGACATAGTAGGTTATATGAGAATAAATTACACATGTTTGGCAGAAAAAAAAATGCATTTTATTGCGCATTTGTGTACAAAAGAAAAAAACACAATTTGTGCATATGAGAAAAAAAGAATAAGAAAAGGTGTTTTCTTCAAAGAAAATCATTTTCAGTAGGGGGTATGGTTTCCACGGGCGGCCAGCAACGTTGAACACCTTTGAGGCATGGACTCAATGAGGCTATTAATGACGAGTTGGGGTATTCTGCCCCACTCTTCCAGAAGAGCTCTTTTCAGTTCTTGGAGAGTTTGTGGGGGTTGTTTGCGGCCAGAAACTCGTCTTCCTAGAGCATCCCAAACGTGCTCGATTGGATTCATGTCTGGAGAACACGCTGGCTATTCCATTCGAACGATTCCTTCCTCGAAAAAGAAATCCTCCACCAGGTTTGCACTATGTGGCCTGCAGTTATCGTCCATTAAAATGAAGTTATCTCCGATTGCTGCAGCGTAAAGGACTACAATAGGTCTGAGGATCTCATCCCTATATCGGCGACCAGTCAGAGCTCCATCTCGAATGATGTAGAGGTCAGTGCGCCCGTCAATGGAGATGCCACCATACACCAACACACCTCCACCGCCAAATCTGACACTTTCGCGCACGAACGCAGGATTATTCCTACTGCCACGGTCCCTCCAGATGCAAATACGCCTATTATCCGGATGCACAGAAAAACGGGACTCGTCAGAAAACAGAATATTGCTCCATTCATTTCTCCTCCAGTTGACATGCTCGGTTGTCCACTCCCTGCGGTCGCGAAGATGCCTTGATGTTAATCTAACACATACCATCGGTCGGCGAGCATACAGACCTATAGCATGGAGCCGGTTTCGGACAGTCTGAGTTGAAATCGTATTGCCTGTAGCCGAGAGAAGGTGTTGTTGGAGAACAGTAGCGTTCATGTTTCGGTGTCTCCGAGATGTTAACGCTAAATACCGATCTTCATTGGGCGTTGTTGCCCGTCTACGACCTTGCCCTGGTCTTCGGCCTGCACATCCACTCTCTAAAAAACGGTTCCAAATCCTGGAAATGACACTTTGTGACACTCCAATGGCTTGCGCTACTTCGGCTTGAGTTTGGCCCCCTTCTAACCTACCAACGATTCTCCAAGATTCTGAATACGTCAAATGACTTCGCTGAGACATCGTACTCATCGAAACAAAGCAATCACTGATTGCCGATCATCCTTGTCTTCATTCTCTTTTATCCAGTTGAAAGTCAAATTTCATTCGCTGCCGCTGAAGCGACGTTTTTGACGTCGAACTCAAAATTTGCATACTCCACAGTTTTAAAACCAGAAAACTTTGCATTTGTGATTCTCTTCTTCTATTTTCGGCAAAAAAAAAAAAAATTCGTTTATATCTTTATTTTGTATAAAACTTCAAATATCCTTTAATTGTTTTGAGCAGTGTAGTTTAACATATGAATGCAATGGAATCGGAAGTTGACGCAGGGATTTTTTTTTGGATCCCATTTTGTGAAAAATAAAGTTATTTTTATGAAATTTATTGTATTTTGTAATGAAATTTGAATTCCACTTATTGAAATTCGCATCAAACATTTATTAATAATAACTTATTTAAGTCTATATGCTAAATTTCTCATTTTAGGTGAATTTGTTTCCTTTGCAAAACACATATTTTAAAACCTAACAGTATAAAATTAGAGTATATTTTTATGGAAGAATTTTGTGAATGGTGTGATTTATTAAAAAGAATTTTGTGAAGGAGCCCTAATAAAACGCTTAAATGAAAAACATGTAAATGAGAAATGTGTGTTATTAAAATATGCTCTATTAGTATACATATATTTTTCCAAGCTGTGCAAAATTTTCTAATACTTAAAATTTTTAATAACTGCTGTATAAATTACATAAAGTAATAAATATGACTTACCAGATTATTATAGGAGTAGATATTTTTTTTTCCCTGATATACACTTAATTTTATAAATACTATACTATGCGTATTACTAAAAAAAATTAGAAAAAAACATACGAAAATCCACATCTGACGTGCTGTGTTGTCTACAAACATGTACTTGTATGCATTAGCGGGCTGCTAAAGTACTTGAATAGGCCAGTACTCCCTTCAAGATCAAGGAATCCGGTTACTACTAAGTAACTAAGCTGTTAACTTTTAAGAGGATTCTCTAGATGTTATTTGTGTCACCCACGTCGTGAAATCGGTGTGGAAAATGACCTATCTTCTAAGAACATAATATTCCGGTATTTCAAAAGAAAACACCCTTTTGTCGCTAGAAACTTTATACAAGAACCCGGCTTTCTTCAGAGTCGATCCGATGACCGGTACTCTTTTCTTATTTTTCTTAGTTCCATGCAAACACCCATGGTCAAAAAGCGAGGGGGGAAAAACGAGTAAAAGAATAAGGATTTTCAGTTTCTTGGTTTCTGCGTTTCTGAAATCTAAACAAGGTTTTTGATAAAAAAAGGGCCCCGTTAAAGCTACGGGGGGCCCCGGAACAAACATCATTCTGGACACCCCACCCCTCTATTTATCTGTAATTTTTTTCTTTTTTCTTTTTTTTTTAAATAATGTAGAAGTGGCAAACACTAAAAATAAAAAACATATTGCACACATGCATAAATTTTGTACTCATATCTATATACAAGATATCCCAAAAAATTGGTCACAACTTTATTTAAAAATATTAATTTGATAATTATAGAAATAATGATAGATTGATTGAGATAAGTATTTCTTTGCAAATTTTTACTTTGCTTACGTACGTACATTACAAGATGTCTAAAAAAGAAGGCTCAAAATTGGACATAACAGTTTTAACTTATCACGTTACGAGGAAACATTAATAAAAAATTTCTTTTAAAAGCTATAGGATACTATGTTGTTATAATCAGGGCCTGGCTAAGTCACGAACATGCAGGACAACTGCATCGGACGTGGGGCCCCCTCAATCGGAGGCCCTCAAGGGCAAATGTAATTTTTTTGTTAAGGCTAATAAAAAATGGCCAAAACTGACAAAAATTCCTTCTTTCTTTCTTTCTTTATTTTTAGCTTTATTGGGGCTCTTTTCTCATCTCTCCTCTGTTTTGGAACCCCATGCCCCTTCCCCCCCTCCCCTGGATCTAACAGTTACATCCAGTTCTATTTACATTTTAATGTCTCACATTTAGTCTTATATTTCTATAACAGAAGAAAAAAATTTATTCGATAATTTCTTAAAGTTATCTTTTTTGTGCTATTCTGCATACAAATGCGAATCGACAACTAGTATCAAGGTTAGTTTTAGACACTTTAGCATAATTCAAGAAAAAATCCAAAAGTTAGAAAGGGGCCCCCCACAATCTACGTCGGGCCCTGGTTGTAATAAAATTTTAATAATTTGTTTTCTAATGATATAGTTTGTTTTCTGCGTATGGTGGAGGGAACACTGGAAGCAGAGAGGAAAAGGAGAACAACATTCCCTTCCTAAATGTTTGAAAACGTATGAATTTCGGTCACTTTTGGCACATTTTAAGCATTTGGCACCCTTTAATGAAAATCCTCATTATTGGGGGGGGGGGGGAGCTTTAAAAAGGTGCACCTGGGGAAATTGCCTGGCGGGCCCCTGAATAAGAAAAGGAGAATTTGAAAAAATAAAAACATTAAAAGAAGTGTTTTCTTACATTTTCAAAACAAATAAACTTCGGTAAAAAGGTCGATAGAATCGATTAGGGGGCCCCTGACTTCGTCGGCCCTCCCAAATGGGGGGGTATGGGGGGCGGTCGCTACGGCCCTGCTTTTTATCATAGCCTTCAGGTTTGTAATGTCATCGCTCCTTTTCCAGTTTTGATTCCAAGCATTGTACGATAAGAACGCAATGCTAAACTTGCCGATTCCTCCTTTTTGTAAAACTGCATAACTAACAACGCTTTGTCATGCAAAGAAAGCATTTGTTAACTTAGCAGTTACACATCAAATTTTGCATCGAAGTTTATTTTAAATGCAATTTTCTTAACCTTCGAAAAAGAGTTTGAACATCAAGAACCTAAAAAAGAAATCTGATCAATAATCTCAGGAAAGATGTTGAGCAATGAATTCATCTGCTTATATAACGCATGGTAATGAAACTTTCGATGTTGATACTAGCGTCACCTGTTGCGAAAAATGTTGACTATTTATTTTTACAAAAAATTCATTATAAACGAAAATCCCACGCTTTTCTGGGCATATATCTGAAAACCGCATCTTCCTATTGTATATAGTTTTCTAATTATTAACATTTCAAAACTCCCGACACTTCTGGATCGCCCGGTATATGTATAGCTTTGAAATGCGGCTTGCTGCAAAGACTATAACTAATAACAAACAAAAATGAAAAAATATGCATCCAACATAGATTATGAAACATTTTTCAACACTACCAGAATAATCTTAATAAATTTCATGTAATCATGAAGTAATATAAGATGTCTAAAAATGTTATGTCTAAATATACTTGCGATTTACTACTATTTTCCCACATCAATAAAAGGGGATCCATTTTCAAACTTCTAGCACAATATTTTAATATGTTTTATTTTTTCGATGCAGTTCATTTGAAATTGTTCATTTGTTCATTATTGCAGTTCATTTGAAAAACGCGCTAAATCATTTTGTATGCTTTTTGTACGCTTTATAAATTGTTTAATTTTAATGGCAGAACATTTTTAGGCTAAGATACTGGTAGTTAGTATTCCCTATGTCACATAATTATTTTTATTTATTTATTTATTTTTGCAAAGGGACGTTGAACGCAAACTTAATAGTCAGTATACTCGACATACCATAATTTTTTAAAGGAATATTTTTAGAGTTAAAAAATAGTATCACTATCCTGTAGATTACCATGCCTCTGCATTTGTGATAATTTCTAAGTGATCAAAATGTTGTTAGATAGTCAGAAAATGTTCTGCATCTTCCAAGTAAAAAGGAGGGATTCTGATCAACAATTTTTAATTCTCGTTCTGAAGCCTAAGTAATGTAAGCACCTTTCAGAATACATTCATAAATCTATCTTGAGATTTTCAAATGAACGAAAGAAACAGGGACTTTCTAAAACAAGGTGAAGACAATTTTTAAAGATAAGAGAAAACATTTAAAAATGAGTACCTTGAATACATATATTTATTATTTTTAACAGGATGGAAAGGGAGATGTAGTTTCGCAAATAAATGATTTTCTATTTATTTCTCCTCTAGTTCCAAGTATAGTGAAGAATAATGAAAATCTTCCAAACAGATGTCAGTGAAAGATATTGAACAGTGATTTCACACATTCTGCAGTTCTGCGTATAACTAAACTTTTAAATGGCAGTGCATTAAAAACAATTAGGCAATTGAAAAAAAAAAACATTTTGTCTAAATAAAGATACATCCCAATAATTATTTTTTTCTGTGGAGCTCAATTAGACGACTGCGTATGTTTTAAAGGCAAATGTGAATTCTAAATTGTTTCGTGAAAATGTATAATTAGGGGAGAGTGGGGTGGTGTGGGGGGACACTTTGTAGAAAAGTAAGAAAATCAACTTTGTTTGACACAAAAACAAACATATCAATTTATAGAGTTCAAGGTGAAACACTATTTAATCTCCCGAAACAAAATAGAAACATAGCATGCAAAAATTATTTTAAAATTTAAAAAATAATTAAGTTTCAAAATGTGTCCCATACCTCCCCCCCCCCCATTTACAGGGAGGTATGGGGCAGTAATAAAACAAAGTTATAAGGCGCAAAATAGTCTAATATCGGCAAAATATACAATCAAATAATGTAAGTAGATAATTTATGTGCCACAATATAAAATTCCAGTATTTTCATGACAGGAATGAAAAATCAGGATTTTCATTTACGAATGACATTAAAAAATCATCAGTTCAATTTATTTACATTTTGAAGTAAATGAAAATATTTTAAATGTTATAATTAATATATTATCTTCAAAAAATATTTACATATTAGCAATTTACATTCATCTTATTAAGAAAAGGAATTGGACATGTCCCATTCCTACCCACTTCCTTGTTATGCGTTAAACTTCTTGTATAAACAAAAATGCTGCTTTTAGGCTTAATTTAAATTATGGTCAATATACTGTATAATGTTTCAGAAACAGGGAAACAATTTCATCTATGCATAAACAACTCATTAATTTACAAAAAGTATATAAAATGTATTTGAAGCAAATTTATTTTTGATTCTTGAAATAATCTTTTCCTTTATACAATTGCAAGATTATACAGATAAAAAAAATTTTCAACTGAAGATTGGGCTATCTTGTGTATGATTAATGAAATGTTTAGAATTATACATAAAGAAAAAAAACCTAATGTCCCATTCCTCCCATTGTCCCACTACACCCCATTCTCTCATACATAATTATTCTGAAAAAAGGGCCATTATTTATAGCAATCAACGTGTCTAAGAAATATGAAGTTAGAGAACCGTAATATCTAGAATGTGCACACCTTGAATTGTTAAGAAAATTCCTGATGAATAACAATTATTTATGTGTAGTTTACAACGTGATGTCGTCGCATCACCAAGGAAAAGCATATGGTCCTATAGGGCATTCTTGTCATTAGGTTTTGATACGAAAAAGACACACTATTCTTCAAGCGTATGAAGAGGCAGTCTTTTGTTATCGTTTACATTAAACAGAAAAGAAAATCTTAAAAGGAAATAAAAAAATGAAAAAATATTTTATAAAACAAGTTTGTTTTATGTCTGGAATTTATATAAAATTCTTCTGATTACTTATTCAATGTTTCTGAAACTTTCTTTCTTAAGACTTTAGTAAGATTTCGTAATTCATTTTTATTATTTTAATTTATGTATAAGCCTTTAATATACTTGTTTTATAACTGCATTCATATTAATGAAAATTTGCACATGCTATACATTTTAAAGGCTTCTTTGATCTACAAAATGTAAAACACAAAAATCAAATGCGTGTGTTGCTGTTTGAAAAAATAAAGTTCGTATAATTTTCGTATGTAAAGGATCACCAAACAAAATTTAACGAATATCATTTAATATTAGATATTATTCCCAGTCTATCGGTATCTTAGCTTTTTTATACGATTATATCCAGGAAAATTATTAGAGGTGATGTAATCCCCCCCCCCCTCCCAAGATTGGACATATTTATCTTGGCGATTTTTGTATCATATCTTTGGAGAATTTTTACCAAAATAAACTATTTCGAAACAAATCTCCAATCATTTCATTCTTGTAATGATTTTTTTCGAAAACTGTGCATGATATATGCTGAAAAATTGAATTCAATTTAAAATGTCATATTTGAATCGAAATAATGTAACTAAAAAATAATAAACCACAATATAAAATAGCTTCTAATTTAGAAAATATCTTAACGCTTTTCTCACTCAAATTAAAATATTACTATAGAATATATTATACCTGATTTATTAATAACAAAAGAGAGTTTTATTAATTTCCACGTATGCCCGTTTTATCTAGATAAAAAATATCTATGTGATATTTGCAAGATTTTTATGAATAATAATTGCGTTCATTAAGCACATTGGGAGAAATATAATAAAAAAAAAGTTATGCAATTATTGAAACATTGAGTATAAAGAGAAAAGTGATACAATTGAAAGATTATAAACACATTTATTGAAAACGATTATGTGCGATGTAGAAAGTTAGACAGATTAGATATAATTTTCCTTCAGACATAAAGGTGTTCTTCCCCATTTTTATTTACAAACAAATTGAATTAAGAGCATTACTAAAGACATTCATCTTATTTATTATAATAATCTCGTGAGGTATTTTTAAATTGCTGAGGAACATAAATTTCAATTTTCTAGTATTAGTTACCAGAAGCTTATTTCATATGGGATAATGTGTTAACTGTATATTTGAAACTGAAATTACTCATAATAAAGTATTATTGCGATTTGTTAAATATAGAATCATATGATGAAGAAAATAATATGAATATAACAAATGTATTTGTTTTTTATTATCATTGTATAACTTGAGTACTTGTAGTACAAAAGCTTCAAATTTAATTTAATTCACCATTATGAAAATGTATCTTTCGTTTCTTTTTTTAAAATGATTTCATGAGAATGAAATTCAAAAAGTGAAAGAAGTAGGAAGATAACTTTGCTACATTAACGTAATAAGAAAAAATAAGTTTTTTCTTTGCTAAAAGATTATAAATTATTTTCTCATATTATACAGGTTAAATTAAAGAATTTAAAGACGTTAACATTAAGAGTCTATTCTGATAACTAATTGATTTTTTTTTCAAGTACACAATACTGTAGATTTTATAGTTTGATTCCATATCATTAAAATTTTGACAAATTAAATTGCACATTTATTTCCCATGTCTTCTCCTTCCGAAAAAATTATAATATAATTTAAACGGATGGTTGCTTATCTTACGTAAGCAAAAATAACGTTCTTATCTGAAACAGCACAATTTCAGCTTTAGTTCATGTAAACTCAAAGTAATTTTATAAAATATGAATTTTTAACTGCCTATGTCTGACAGATTAAAAAAATTTTACTGCATTATTTGGTTATGAGCTATTTAGGGAAACTTACATAAAAAAGTCCAGATAAATATTGTGAAAAATCAGAAAGATAAAGTCAGCTGATTGACAAATCATGAAAAATAGGTCATAATAAGAGCAAAAAAGTGGCCATGACGTTCTTCTCTCAAAGCTGTAGGTGCTGGGTTCAAATCCAATCGCGTCGTTGGTTTAATAGTTTGTAGTTTTTCGTGGTTTCTTCGAACTTTGGATTTATTTGCGTAAATGCGTGCTAGGTTTCCTTAGAAAGACCGCCACAGAGGGTAGCACCCCATGTTTGACTCTATATCTCTCATGTAGGTAATCGGTCGTCATAAGTAGCACACATACTCCTTATAATAAAGCTACATTTAGAAAGCAGCTTGCTATATTTCCTCTATCTTTCTCAATTTTTGTGATAATTGATTGGAATTTTATGTAAGTTTCCCTAAATAGCTGGCTACTAACATATGAAATAAAAATTTTGGGTCTTTTTATGTTACATTTTCTTATGTCATCGTATAATTCTGAGACTACTTTTGCTAAAGATTATTTACAATTTTCTAAGAAGCACGCGAAATTTTTGAAATCCATTATGATGAAAGTATGAGCATAGAAAATTACATGAATGTGTGTATCAGTATCAGCCATGCATGTCATTCATTTTGAAAACCATAATTTCTGGAAATATAAAAGATACTTCATGCATAGTTGACAATCTCCCGACTTTTTGGATACCAATAAAATCTTAGAGAAATGTTCGCTTTATTTAATTATGTAAATTTTGTGATTCAATAAAGCAAATATTTCTACATAAAAATATTTGTATGAGAAAAAATCGGGAAGTTAGGAACTATGTTCAAGCGATTGATGTCTCGAGTAACGAACAGTCGCCTAGTTCAATAAAAAAAAATTACTTACAATTAGTGACAGAATTTTATTTTACTTACAATTTACGATCAGTAATATAGTGTACATCAAGACTGTCAAACCTGGCGCCCACAGGATACCAGAAAATTCTTAAAGAAACTAAGACCATATTAAATGGGAGATATTCGGAGATTTAATAAGCAGAAATTTCTATAGAATTTTTCCGGTGTTTCGCGGGCTCCAGATTGGACAGCCCGCGTGTAAAATTACTCTCAAATAACAACAAATCCAGTTTCTCAAGCGTGAAAATAATGAGCTATATTTATAGTACCAAAAGAAAGTAATGTAAGACAATAGTGTAAGACAATAATGATCTACATTTTTCTGAGGCTTTGGTAGCCATTTTTTTTAAAAGCTCATTATAATTTTTCATGTCTTTCTTCTATTCCGATACTCGCATAGATTCATTATAGAACGTAAGTAACCCACCTATACGTAAAGAAAGCGAAAGTACACGAGATTCATAATTTACTTTTTTCACTGACTGCTTGCTAGATTATCTGTCTTGTTGTTGATGTGTGCTCGAAGCGCTGCCGGAACTACCATTTATTCCATATCACAGACAGTCTGTGGTCCATACCTGTTATTATTTAAACAATATAGAATACGTATTGCTCTGTACTTCATTAAAAAAACAAGCTCTTTGCGTCACGTTGTCAAAATATGCATTGTCAAAAGCAGCCACTTTCAAAAATATAATAATTTTTCAAGAAAATTTGGAGAACCTAATATCAGAATATTTAAATAAATTGAACAAATTTATGGTTTTACTTTTATATATGTTTTCATATTTTACAATGTTTTAATAGTTCGGACTTCCTTTTATAATCATGTACATAGAAGAAAGCAAAATTATAAAGGGATTTTATGGGGTAAAGAAGTTTGTGATTTTCTCATCTCTTTGCAGGCAAATAAGGAATAAATATCCAACAGAATAGAGTCTCTCATTTATTGAAATGGAAGATTGAAATGAAAACTCCTTTAGAAGATGTTTATAAATATCTGTCATTTAATTTTTACTACCATTTCTAAAAAAGTTGCAAAATAATCCTGCATTCGCTTTGTCCGTTTGTCTCGTGCGCCGTCTGGTCATTTGTCCGTCCGTCCATGCTCCAACGCCTGTAAATATACTCGGACTTCCATGCAATTTGTAAAACTTATTTAGGGTCCCCTAGGAATGTTTTATTTTGTGCATGAAGTATGTGGGATTAATAGTTTGTTTAAATGGGCACCCAAAATTAGCAATTTCACAAAATAAACCAATAAAAAGTAAATAATAAGTAACGCACAAAAAATAAGTAAATAAAAGTTGTATACAGAGCAAAAGTGGAGAAAGAGATTAGAAATTAGTCGAGAAAGACTGAAAGCAATAATTTTTCAAGAAACAGGAATATTATATTTCACAGTTTTCTGAAAACATAATCCTCTTAAATTTAAAAGAATATTTCTTTCACGATGATCTAAGTAATAAATTCAACACTAAGCAACGCCTCCTCACCAGGTAATTAGTATTCTGACTTGACATAAACTAGCTTAACCATTTCGGGTCTGGTGTACTATCGTTATTACATGTCTTTTAAATGAATATTATTTTGTTTTAACAAATACTTTTTTTGCTGTTTACAAATAGTAATGTTATTATGTGTCTCAGCATTTATTATATGACTTCATTAACTTTTAGGAATTTAGTAATAATAATAAATATTTGCCCATTTCTCTTTGCACCGTTTCCGATTCTTTTATTTTAAACACAAGTTTCACTCTTTAAATTTAAAATAAAGTTTACTTACCTGAAAAAATCATGTGTACTAAAGCACAAAAAATATTACAAAGTTGTAATATCAGTTAAATCTTGTTGTAATATAATATTTTCTAAACATCTCCAAAAACTCTTCCTTAGCCTATTGTCATATGAATGTGAATTGAATATTACGAAAATTAACAACATTCGTAATGTTTCAGACAGTCTAATATTTATTAAACTTTTAAATCTATTTGGATAGCTAATGTAAATATTATTAACGTAAAAGTATTTTTTTTTCTAAAAATTGAAAAAAAAATCGGCCTCGAAAGTGTTAATGAAAACAAAAATATTGTTGAAGATTAATTAACGTGGTAATGTGTGCGAAGAAAAGCATTATTTATTTTCAAATTAAGTTATTCATAAATTTTTTTGGCAGTCGTTTATTTTAGCATTTAGCAATAGGGCTATTTTACCACTGAAAAAGTTAATGAGTAATCTTCACATCATTTTCACTAAGCGAAGACAGTTAATGTTTGATATAGCGAGATGTAAACGTATGCATGAATCACTTCACTAAATAGTTTCATTTTTGTACAAAGTTTCCTTTACGTTTTTAACACATTTCAACAAAGTTGAAAAGTGGGAATTTTAAACTGAGGTTCATGTATTTTTTAACCTCTTCGTTGCTGAACAAAAAATATTTTTTGATAAAAGATTGGAATAGATTTTTTTACTTATTTTGGCTTCAAAAATCAATAAAATTATTTTCAAATTTGATGAACCAGGGTGCTTGTAAATGGAGGTTCACATGTGGGCATTGGGACTCAATTGAGTAAAAAGTTCAAAATTTTGGAAAATCATCTTAAATTTTTTTTTTTTAATGTGAAAATAAATGTGTTTTTAATGTAACATAATTATTTTTTATATTTGTTGCTTTAAATATATTAAATAAATTTTATCGTAAATCTCAAATTTTGTAAATAATTTTTGTCGTAAACTTTGTTAAGAAATGACATTATGCAGCATTTTTCATTTAATTAGCGATGTGAAATACTTTTATTGAATCTTGAAATATAATTTTAGTATCTAACATTTTAGGTACTTTAACAAGCCTATGAGAGTTGATATCTTTCTTTAAAATATCAGGAGTTTTTATCAACGTATTTTTGTTTAAAAATCTCGAACTAATATATATACAGTGGCGGTCAAAAATTTCCGGCCAGTTAGTTTCTCTGATTTATTTACCAGAAGGTTTCAGCGAAGAAGATGCACAATTGCTTCAAAAGTTAGGAATATGTGAATAACCTCTGATGATGTGATCATTTTGATTGGATACTAGAAACGCTTCATGTAAAGGGGTAGAATTCGAAGTTAGCGTGTGCAAAAGTTTCTGGCCACTCATCATTTCTTTGTTTTATTCTGTCGGTAACGTATTTTTTGGTTGTGTTTGTGAATGAATCAATGTGAATGGCATAGTTTGGATTCAAAATTCAAAAGTTCAACAATTATTGTTCGTAAACGAATGATTAGTTTGTCGCTAAAAGGCCAAACTTCTCGAGATATTGCGGCAAAGTTATTGATCGGTAAATCGACTGTGAATGATATTTAAAAATTGTATAAAGATGGCCATGGCCTTCAAGAATTTCTGAGGTCCGGGAGACCCCGGAAAAGGATTATTTTTGTCGACAGAATTAGCAGGAGAAAATCAATTGATGACCCACATAAAAAATCTATTGCAATATCCAGCGATTTACGGAATGAAAATACTGCTGAAATAAGTTGATCCACCGTATCAAAATGCTGACGTGATGCAGAATTTTATGGAAGAGTCAGTGTTGAAAAATTTATCATGGGTAAAAAAAATCAAAGCACCCGACTGGCGTTTTCCAAAAAAACACAAAGTCTGGTCAAGGGAAAACTGGACAAAAGTACTATTTTTCCATCTATCGAATTTAAAACTTTTTTGGAAATGATGGCAGACACTACGTCCGATAATCGAACAACAAAAGATATGGTTTGATCTATGTTATTCCTACATTGAAGCTTGGCGGAGGACACGTTGTGCTGTGGGGAGTATTTTCTTAAAAAAGGTGTTGGTCCGTTATTTAAAATCTACGGCAAGATGAATGATGCAATGCATAAGGATATCTTGTAAGATTATTTGCTGTTTTATTAGAGGAAAATTCTGCTCTCAACTATTTATTTTAACATGATAACGATTTAAAGATTGTTTTCAATCTTTGGCAAACAATGACTTTTGCCCAAACAATTTTGCTTTTGAAATGGCCAGCCCAATCGACCGACATGAATACAATAGATAATCTTTGGAAAGACATTGTCGAACGTGTGTAGAGCTATAAATATTTCAACTCAGCCGAAATTTCCTAAAAATTGCAAGGGAAATGGAAAAAACGTATCATAGGCGATCTTTAACCGGTGATTGTATGAATGTCAAGTTGCCTTGCCGCAGTACTTATTATTAAAGGTATTCTGATAAAATATTAATTGTAAATGTTGTTGATCACTGTAATTTTCTATTACAATGCCATTTTTTCCAAACTTGCGAAAGTGGCTGGAAACTTTTAAGAACATGCGTTTTCCTCTGTGCTTAATTTTATCAATTAAATTTATTGATATTTATATGTTATTACATAAATAAGTACCTAGCTATTATGTCAATAAAATGTATAAGTATCACTTTGAAATTTCTCTTCATATGGGTATACTTACAAATTTACTGAAAATTTTTTGCTGGCCGGAAACTTTTGACCGCCATTGTATATATTTTTCTTTTACAGAAACCGACGAGCACAAATTTGTTGGCAAAGCTTTCTCGCACTATCTTACAAATAGTCTGACTTCTAATTCTTGGAATAAAACTTTTTTTTCATTGAGATATTTCCACGAACATTGCACGCGCATTCTCAGCTGACAAAACTGTTTTGGGGCGGATAAGCTTTTTTACGAATCTAATTGTTGGAACGATGACTGCCTATTGAGAGTGTTGTATGCAGCTACTTATATTATAATATTTTCATTGTCACCTAACTGAGGATATATGCATGGTATAAGAGGTATGAAGAAATTCCATCCTTTATAGGTATCCGAAACGAAAGAAATAGAATAGAAAATCGGTTTCTTAAATGGTTTTCAGTGATGCAAAATACTCTTCAATGGAAAACTCTGTTAAAGTATTTGTTATTTAGGAAATGCAGATAAATATTTATCTGTAATTTCTGAATCTATAATGGCCCCACCCGTGGCCGCGAGGTTCTGACCTCCAAACTGGTAGACGGTAGGTGCTGGGTTCGAACCCAATCGCGACCGTCGGCCTAACCGTTCGAAGTTTTCCGTGGTTTTCTTCGGACCTTGCGTAAATACGGGTTAGGTTCCCTTAGAAAGACCCCCACGGAGGGCAACCCACCCCATAGGGCCTATATCCCATAGCGTAGATAATCGGCCGACAAAAATACACCTACACCTGAATCTATAATGTTATTTATATTTCTGAAGTTTTCTAAATGAAAACTTCATTTTATCATTGAGAAAAAAACATTATGTTTGATAATTTTAAAACGATACTAAGAAAAATATTTTGTTAATAAGTCCAACTTACACTAAAAAAAAAATGATAAAATAAAACAAAATATGGTTAAATCTTCAGAAATGACATTTATTTTTTTTTATCTACCTAGCTAACATTTTCTCATCCTCAACACGTATATAAACTACAATGCGTAACCTTAGCGCTATTGGCTAGAAAATTGATAATAACCTGAATTAAACTTTAAATTTGCGTGAATTTAAAATTTTTAACTGATTTTGTAAGAATGTATGTTTTTACAACAGAAAATCTTTTCAAATTAACCACGTATGGGTATGTGTGTGTGGAGGGCACTTACAGTAGCGATGGGCGATTTCGATTTTTTAAATCGATTTAATCGATACTACGGCCAACTCGATTTAATCGATACTTTAAAATTTTTAATCGATTTCTCTGAAAGTAATATAATTTTCATTTTCCTCCAAAAGTCGAAGATAAAATAGACGGATGTGCCAATTCCAAAATTTCGAGTTTCTGAGATAGAAGAATTAAAGAAACCTCAGAACCCCCCCCCCCCCTGCAAAATAGCGTTTTTTGTTGAGTGATGTACACCAAAAATTGATCAGGATCGATTTTTATTAGGTACCAGCTGAATCTGAATTTTGATGAAAATCTATTAAAGCGCGAGATACAGCTATTGCGAAATCATAAAAAATGCAGCATATCAGCGCCACCTGTAGATCAATTTACACCAAGATCTAAATAACAGTAATCTATGTCAGAGATTTACTGAATCTCAATTTTGATGAAAATTCGTTCTTGAGATAGCGCTATTGCGTTAATCATGAATAATGCAGTATAGCAGCGCCATCTCTTAAGCGATTTCCACCAAAATGTAATTAGCATCAAATAATATCAAGGACAAATTGAATCTAATTTTTTATGAAAGTCCGTGCATTAGTTCTCGAGATAAAGCTAAAATGGAAACAGGGGCGTGCGAAAAGAGAACTGCGCCCGGTTCAAAGTTCCAATTTAGCCCCCCCCCCTATTAACTTTTTCTTGTGATAGGCTAGAAGTGATGTTAGTAGTAAAAATTTGGCTTCCCCTAAATTTCCGTGCTCAGAACGACCGCTTCCTATCGCCCACACCCCCCTTTCACATGGCGCTGAGTGGAAATTGTGAAAAATTCAATATAGCAGCGCCATCTGGGAAGCTATATACATCAAAATGCAAAAAACATCAATTCATGTCAAGGATTAACTGGATCTAAAATGTGATGAAAATCCGTTCATTCGTTATTCAGATATAGCTGTTTCGCAAATCACAAAAAATACAGCATAGCAGCGCCACCTGTTAGGCTATATACACCAAAAATTAATTAGATTCAGTTTATATCAAGGTCAAACTAAATATAAAGTTTTGTGGAATTCCGTGCATTTGTTCTTGAGATAGAACGGTCAGAAATTTTTGTCGTATACAGACTCGCAGAGTGACAGACACACACACACACACACACAGACAGGTATTTCTTAAAAACCATGAAATCGTGTTAAAGATCTTCTAAAATATATAAATCCATCGAAAACGGGAAGTCAAAATTTTTCACGAATCTAATACTCTCTTCTTGTAAAGTTACAAAAGAAAGTAAAAATGTAAAATCGATTCTACCCGTAAGATCGATCTTTAGATTCGATTTCGATCTTTAGATTCGATGTCGATCTTTAGATACGATGTCGATCTTTAGATTCGATTTCGATCTTTAGATTCGATGTCGATCTTCAGATTCGATGTCGATCTTTAGATTCGATGTCGATCTTTAGATTCGATGTCGATCTTTAGATTCGATTTCGATTTTTTTTCTTTTTCTAGGCTAAATCAGTGTTGAATGCAGGTATTTTTCTGCGAGTCCGGAAGAAGGCATCATGTTTTACAGCTCTGTAAGAGAGGGTGGATCGCAATTTGTGCATTAAAAAGCATAAAATCTCATAACTTCTGGGGGGGGGGGGGTAATCCCCTGCGGGCCACACCATTAATTCGATACTAGGTTAAATCGTTATATTTTTGTTTAGAAGTCCAGTTATTTGAAGAATTAGTTTATTATGTTTTATTTTTCACGCTCGTCTCTGCTAATCCCCCCCTTCCGTGTCAGTTTTAAGTTACAGGGCCGTTCGAAATATGCATACAGTTTTTAAAATGTCCAATTCTCGGTCTATTTTATTTGAGATCCACAGTTTAAATCCTTGACAAAAGATAAATAAGGGGTCGCCCTTCCGCCCGTTTGGGGTTTATCTGCGCCTACCGGGGGGCATATTTTTTTGTTTCTTCAAACGAAACAAAAAAATTTTTGAGGGGGGGGAGGCTTGCACCCTCTCCCAATATGCACCTTAAAATTTTGCTCATTTAATTCTTTATTATTTTTAACTTAAAAGTTTAAGCTACATAGCACCCCTAGAGCTGTGGAACCCCACCGCCACCCCCCCCCGTCGATCACTCACCTAATTTTGCTTATTTCTTCACTTCATTTCAATCTTTAAAAGGCTATAACTTTGCTTCTATAGGAGTTACAGTGATGAGAAAAATTCTAGTATAGCTAACTATTTCTCGCCTTTCTTTTTGCTTTTCCAGTTTCCCGGTTTCCCCTATAGGACCTTTTTTTTGGGGGGGGGGGGCAGAGGGGTTTTTTCTCATTTCTTGATACAATATGTCTATTGAAAGCTTATGCTTCATACATTACAAATCTAGCATAAGAAATTTTCTCCTATCATTTCATGTCACGTTACGGACCCATAATGTGTTAAAATTTTAATTTTTCAAACTTCTTTGAAAAAAAAAAAAAAAAAAAAAAAAAAAAAAAAAAAAACATTGATACATATTAGCGAAACTGGGGTTCGAACCCGCAATCGTTTGATTGTACACGTAATCCCTAAGCTTATTGGCCACCGACTACTCAGCAGCGCTATTATTTCTTTAGATTGTCATCTTTAAATTCGTAATATCTTTTGAATGGAATGTCCAATATGAATAATTCAAAAAGTAATCTACAGATATTATAACAGGCATTAATACAAAATGATTTATTTGGATAAGGATTAAGGTATCGATTGTATGGTCTAATTTTGGTTGGTGTATTTATCGCGTTTTAAAATGTAAGAAAGTAGTTATAGTGAGTTAACTACAATAGCTGGACATATGGTATCGCGCGGTTTTTTTTTTTATAGAGATTAATATATTCCTTAATATTATAGAACCTTTTTTTATTCAGTTAAAAGTATTTCCTGACGATTCAAAATTATATACCCTAACGATTCAAAAAATACACGCGTAATTGTTCAAGGTTTCACTTCTATCGGAACTCTGAGAGCGCCACTATTTTTTTTTTTTTTTTTTTTTTTTTTTTTTTTTTCATTTCGACCGTCCTACCGCCTTCCCCCTTCCTCACCAATCTTAACTTACAGGTTCGTTCAAATTATGATTGCGATTTTAAAAAAGTCTAATCCTCGTTCTATTTTGTTATAAATCCATATTTTGAAACCTCAACAAAAGATACATTTGGGCCGGGTTCAACCTCCTGTCCGTTTGGGATTTACCTTGCCCCCCCCCCCCTGGGTGGGGGTATATTTTTTGTTTTGTTTCTTCCACACCATCTGATGTAACATAGCGTTATAAAGCTTTTATCTCCTCGTTTTTTTCTGTTACTACCCCTCTCTTCACCTAGTTACATAATCTTGGCACTTTTTATAGTTTCAAAGAGTTCATGTTCCCCGCAGGCCACCCCATGAATTCAACACTAAGTTAAACACTATATTTCTGTTTAGGAGCTCAGTTATTTGGGTTATTAGTTAATTATGTTTTTTTTTTTCCCAAGTTCGTCCGTTCTAATCCCTCGTCCCCCCCCCTTCCTTCCTCGCCAATCTTTACTAAATGGGCCGTTCAAAGTATGCATGCAATTTTTAAAATGTCCAATTCTCGTTCTATTTTATTGTAAATCCTCATTTTGAAACTTCGACAAAAGATAGATTTGGACTATGGTCGCCCTTCCGTCAAGAGTGGGGTTTACCTGCCCCCTTGGGAATGGGGCATATTTTTTGTTCTTCCAAATTATCTCGTGTAACACTTGGTTGGCATTAGAAAAAAAAAGTTTTTTTGTCTATATTCCTTGTTCCCCATCCTAGTTACACGCTCTTGGCACTTTTTATCCTCGGTTTAATGCCAAGTTACTCAGTGTTGTTATTAGTTGAGTTATGTCTCTCAAATTTGTCAAAGTTTTTGTGTAAGTGACAACCATAAGTGACAATAATTTAAAAATTTATAATTCTTATTATCAGACTCTAAAATCTGCAATTGCTTAATTCTATGCCTCTATGTGATGAGGGGTGGGAGGCGGTAATTACGGTTCTGCTGATTGTCTAAGTTTTGGAATTAGTAATTTGGATCTTCTCTGTGTGAACCTGAATATCGAAATATCGATTCTAGTATCGATTCTAGAACTGAGAAATCGATTTTTATTATGATCGATGTTGTTTTATACGATATCGATTTTAATCGATTCTCAAAATTTCCAGAATCGCCCATCACTAACTTACAGGCAATTATTAGATTAAATTCTTTTTTAAATTATCACACAATTTTAAATAACTTTTTTTAAATTTTTAATATACATATTAATAACTTTTTTTATTTTTAATATACATATTCATAAAATATTCCAATAAATTCATTATTGTTGTTATCAAAATGAATTTATACACATTTATGAATAATGAATATATTGTACTGGCTGAGATGGAACTCAAGCTTAGCATCAAATTTTCGTACACAGAAAATTTTAAGTTTAGTTTTGGTTTTTAGTTTAGCACCAAAATGTTATTTGAAAAATTTCGGGAATTACGAAAGTTAAAGTATAGAGAATAAATCAGATTTTGTATATGGAAATCAAAATGTATTTCCATCAACGCCAATATATAAACAACGTTGTTAATAAACACAATTATAAATACAATTGTGAGAGATTTAGTAAAATTATAAGCTCTGACCTGCGACATTTTCTGCACTTTGCATTGATATTATCACACTTGTTTCTATCTAACCACTTGCCTATTTAGATACAAAGTTCTAATTTCTGCAATTCTATGAGTTATGACTCTTGTTTTTACATTATTTTGTGGTTTTTTTTTTTTTTTTTTTTTTTTTTTTTTTTTTTTTTTTTTTTCGGACGAATTTTGATTTTTACCTTTCCGAAAGGTGAAAACTCTGGGACGTGAAGTTTGAAATCCTTCCATAATCCATGCATGATGCATGATATGACATTTTTGTTATCAATCATAATGCATTTTTTTTAATTTTACGAAAAATTAGGCTCATGTCTTATAATAAAAAATATCGAAGAACTTCTCTATAATAACGAGTTTGAAAACTAATCCTTTACATGTCTTCAGTCAATAACTCGCTTTATGCTAAATTTGTATGCATGCATTATAACAGAGATTAAACCTGTATACACGCACACACTCTCTTAAAAAATAATTTTCAATGAAATCCTTAATAAATATAAATTTTACGTCGTGCATTTATCTGCAAGTTTCATATCTTAAGGGTTTTGACCTTTTAGCTAGTAAATCCTCAATATCTATGTTCTGTGGAATCACGTCCTTATCCTCTCATGGTTTTCATTTACCTTTTTGATTACCTTTTCATTAATCAATTTCGGTAAGGATTATTTTTCTAATACATTACAATGCAAGATATGGTCTTTAAGTAGATGGCCATTAAGTCAGAAATAACCGTTTAATTATCTTTAAAGCGTATGTTATAAAACCTTTATCAGATTACCTGCTATTAACATAATGTTGTTTTATGCCACATTAAACAATTTAATATATTTACTAAAAAAACTTACATGTATTATTAGAAACAAGTACTATTTAATTTGCGTAAAAAGTGCTTATTATTCTTTCTCATTTCGGAAATTATAGATATTTATTTTTTTTATTAAATTAACTAGCTGCACCCGTCGAAACTCGACGGAAAAGAATATATTTTAGGTATGATACATATAAATCTTATATATACAGTAAAATACTGAGCGATATAAACAATTGCCACCTCTTAAAATAGGGATAACATAGCTTTTCTTGATGAAGATACACAAACTTCAGAAAATAACAAAAAATAAGGAAAACAACTCATAAATTATGTTGGACTTAACTTCAGCTACAAATCTTTTTTTAATGCGGTTTCTAAACCTTAAATATTATTTAAATACCAAATTATTTAGGAAGTTAATATTATACCCCGGAAGACGAATTCAAAAATATCTGCATAGTTTATTTTTTCTCCGTTTAAATATCGCTTGATAACTATACAATAATTATATCAATGAAACATTTTAATTATAATAGAAACAGGGACTTATTAAACTGCCTAACCAACCCACTACACATTTACAGCACTTGCAATAAATTTATTTATTGGTTTGTATCCTCCATGAACTTGTAAAAATAAATTTTATTGTTATGGCAACGAAAAAAAAAGAAAGAAAACGATATATCTGTTATTAAAAAGAATGAAATTTTTGTAGTTGTTGCTGAAATGCAGATTTTTTTTTTTTTTTAAACAATAACTTAGTACAATGAAATGATTTTAATTATTTTTTGATATTATGTAAGATAGAAATATAGTAATACCGGCATATCACAGGTTTTGTTCTTTTTTTTTTCTCTAATATGACATCATTTACACCTTCAGAAATACTCATCTTTTCTTAAATAAAAGCGTGATTTATGCAGTTATTTAAGAATTCTTTAGTTTCATAAAATATTCATTATAATTAAATAGAAATGGCGCAGTTCATAGAAATATTTTCATTTGTGCACATCACGGACCTTTAAATTAATAGAAGTTCACTTTATTTAGATGCAGGAATTAAAGTCAGTGAATATGACATCATCACTGACACAGCTATAACAATGTATATTATATTCATGGAACAAACTTATCTGGTTTCTGTATGACGACATTTTCTCCATCGACAAAATTTCACTTTAGATATATTTTATTAAAGTTTATCTTATGTTATTTTACTTACATAATACTTAATAATATTACTCAGTAAATAATCTGTGTATTGCAGGGAATGTGCAATCATTTTATTATGGTTAAATTTAACGAAAATCTTTATTTTTTATTTATTTATTTATTTATTTTTGAAATGCGATTATACATTCACCGATGAGATCAAGCTCCTGATTGGTGGAAAATAATGAAACAAAATAAATTTTGAGAAAAGCTTAACTTGTTGCCACTGTTTTGAAGAAATGTCATGAAAAAGCTTTTAAAATTAAAAATAAAATATAAAAATTGAAATAAATTAAAAATTAGCCAGAATGGGCATATCTACACATAAACAGCTTTCATTTTAAAAAATAATTATCAAAATCAGACCAGTAGAAAGCTCAGGGCTGATGACCAAAAAAACAGCCAGGTGTTTTAAATATATAGATTATTATATTTCTTTAAATTTACTGCATTAATATTTTGGCTTGTTTTGAAATGTACAAAAAGATTTTTATATTAACAATAACATTAGTACATTTGAACTAACTATAATGTCTATAAGAATATAACACTATAAGAATACTATAAGAATATAATATGATTATTTGTTGCAATTTCTGATTCTTTTAAAATGATTCTTGTAAAACAAATTTTATTACAATTTAGATATTAATCACTAATAATTTCTAAACGATTAAATGTCGTTAAAAATAAATGTGCGTTGAGCGTAGTATTCATCTTCAAATTATGAAATTAATTTACTATGCATGAAAATTTGGACAATCGATTGTGCTTGAAACTGATTGAATTAATTTTTTTTAAAACAAAGTTAATAATTCTCATCTCAAAACCATTAATGTCAATTGTTTTTCAATAATTTATTACATAACAAATATTTGAAATAAGTTTAAAAGTTACTGCATAAGCAGAATTAAACTCCGTCTTAATTACTCATTAATTGTTCCCGCGAATATAACATTTCATAACGCATTGCACAGGATTTATTTTCCTAAACATTTTTTAAAAGAAAAAAAGAAATTTTACATTAACCAGTTCTTTTTGCCGAATTATCGTAATTGTCAAAATTGAAATTTACAGGAGATTCTATTTTCTTTCCTACTTTTTTTACTTTTTTCTATCTTTACAAGAAGAAATGATTGGATTCGTGAAAATTTTACAATTTCAGTTTTTGAAGGACTTACCAGTTTTAGTCAGAGAGTCCAAAAAAACATGTTTTTACAAAATGTCTGTCTGTGAGTCTGTCTGCAGGCATGTGACACATTTTTCTGGGCGCTCTATCTTAAGAACTAATGCATGGAATTTCAAAAAACTTTAGATTCAGTTAGACCTTGATATAAACTGAATCGGATTAGTTTTTGATGTATATCACCCAACAGGTGGCACTGGTATGTGCTTTTTTCTCGATTTCTGCAATAGCTATATCTGAAGAACGTAGACGTATTTTTATAAAACTTCAGATTGCGTTAGTCCTTAATATAATATGGTTTTGATTACGTTTTGGTGTAAATCATCCTACAGGTTGCGCTGCTATGCGGCATTATTCCTGACTATCGTAATAGCTCTATCTCAGGAACTAATGCACGAATTTTCATCAAACTTCAATTTCTGTTAGTCCCCATAGGCGTAACTAGAGAATTTTTCTAGGGGGGGGGGTCACGGCCCCATCTATTTGATAATTTTTAAACAATAATTGTAAAAACTATTATTGTTTGGTAAACAATATTAGTGTGACAATATTGTTTTATAGTAAACTGTTTGACAATTTCTAAACAATAATAGTATTAGTAACTAGTTGGATGTGGCAATCCCAAAATTTTATTTTTCTGCTTTATTTTAAAATGCACTTTTGCTCTCAAATGCACCAAACTGGGAAATTCTCTTATTTAGAAACTATATTAGTCCCATGACTGCGATTTTTTGATAAATGCAGAAAATATTACAAAAAATGCAGTCAAAAAGTTCGTGTTTTGAACCAAATTTTCCAAAGCGGGAGATCTGGGAACGAAAAAAATGGTCATGCTGAAAAAATAATTGTAGATAAATCAAATTCTAATGAATTCAAAGAAAAATGAAGTCATACGGCATCTTATAACATATCTTCAAAAAATATCTCAGCAAGTTTCATTTTTTTACTTTTAAAAATGAATCTGAAAATGTATAGGAAAATTTTGAGCTGCTGAGAGAGAAAAAAACATTTTTTCGAATCCACCCTTGATGCGTCAAAATTTTCTACTTCAGTGCCAAAATTAAATGGCAATTTATGATCATTGTAAAGATTTTAAAGACATGAGATTCCTTGCATTAGTTCTTAAAATAAGACTATTGCGGAAATGTGAAAAAATGCAACATAAAAGTGTCACCTGTTGGACGATTTATACCACAACATAAACAGCAACAATATTTATCAAGCTATACCTGAATCTGATGTTTAGTGAAGTTCGCTGACTAGTACTTGAAATAGAGCTATTGCAGGAATTGAGAAAAATTCAGCATTGCAGCACCACATATTGGGAGATTGACAACAAAACATGAACAAAACAAGTTTATTTCATGGATTTACTTAATCTAAAGTTTGATGTAAATTTGTGCACCTGAGAACTTGAGCAGAGCTATTGCGTAAATCGGGAAAAATGCAACATGGCAGTGCCACCTGTTGAGCAATTTACACCAAAATGCAAACAACATCGATTCATGTTGAGAACTAACTGAATCTGAAGTTTAAAGGAAATCTGTGAATTAGGTATGGATATATAGCTGTTGCGTAAATCGTAAAAAAATGCACCATAGCATTGCACCTGTCGAGCGATTTGCACCAAAATCTAATCAGTATCAATCTATATCAAGAACTACCTGATTATAATTTTTAATTAAATTCCGTGCGATTGTTCTTTAGATAGAGCTATTGCAAAAATCGTGAAAAATGCAACATACCAGTGCCATCTGTTGAGCGATTTATACAGAAACGAATACAATATCAATTCATGTTAAGTACTGATTAAATCTGAAGTTTGGTTGATATCTGTGCCTTAGTTCTTCAGCTATAGCAGTTCGTTAATCGTAAAAATAAGCAGCATAGAAGCGCCATCTGTTGAGTGATTTGCAACAAAAAGTAATCAGTATCAATTTGTATTAGGGATTACCTGAATATAAATTTTTATTACATTCCGTGCATTAGTTCTTGAGATAGAGCGTCCACAAAATTTATGTCACATATAGATAGAGGCACAGATTCATATATACACAGACAGACATTTTGTATAAACTTGTTCTTACTAAAAACTAGTGATCTCTGATCCCTAAAACGGGTAAATCAGTCAAAAACCGGAATTTGAAAATTTTCAAGAATCCAATATTTTCTTCCGTAAAGATAGAAGAAAGTAAAAATAGTTTTGTTAGAACTGATAATACTCAAAGGAAAGCTCACTTGTTAATACATTCCTGAAAACGTATGATCTATCAAAGAAACTAATTGGATGAAACTTTCTTTTGTCTTTAGCTGCTATCAGATTTACAAACTTTACGAGCAAAAAACTTTTCAGCCGATTTTAACCCCAAATTTTTTTGTTCAAAGACAGAAAAAGGTTACAATTGTCTTGGAAAAAAAAAATCGGAGGAAAAGCAGTACTAATAATACCAGCCGTTAATATTTATCACCTATTCCGATCAATCGCTTATCTCTCATTCGTTGAAATGCTCGATGTTCCATGAAAAGTCTCGGCTAGCGGAGACTTTTTTGGAACGGCAGAAAAAAGTTGGGGGGACCTTGCTGTTTGCTATCACACTGGGTGTTGTGAGGATATTTCACGAAAAGTTGGAAGAAATCAAGTATTGGCTCAAAAATCTTTCGAAATGTTCGTGAATCTGATAGTGGCTTCATACAGCAAGTTTTCGATTCAAAACAGTGGCTGGGAGAGAGGGAGAAAAAATTTCTTATAATGCAGTGGCGCAGCCAGAATCCGACTCTGGTGTGTGTGTGTGTGGGGGGGGGGGATAGAGTTGCTTATAAATAACAGTCGCCATTTTTTTAAAAATAAGTAAATAAATTAGTTAATGAGTTATAAGCAATTTTGATCGCATGACAACCATTTTTCCTTCTTTTTGTCACTACTACGTCGTAATTTCGTTTCAAATCATCCACTGTGAGAATCGTCTTCTGAAAGATCTTATCAAAGAATGAAGAACATTTCTCACTTACTTTCTCACTTTCTTTTTAATCCCGAATCTGGAAAAAAAGTTAGTGGAAAAAAATGACATAAACTAAAAAAGCGAAGAAAAAAAAAGTGACACGGGAAAAATGTTACCGGAAAAAAGGGACAAGGAAAAAAAGTTACCTGAAAAAAAAAACTGACAAGGATATTTTGGGGATTCATTATTGATTTTGGGGATTTTTTATTGATTTTTTGGAATTTATTATTGATTTTTGGGATTTATTGGTTAAGTATGAAAAGGGGGTCGGGGAGAGGATCTTAATTTAGGTAAATGGGTTTTTCATTCTAAATTAACTGTTTTGGTTGAATTTTTGGATATACGTTCATACTGAAAAGACGCTTGTTTGATTAGTTTCGGGAATGGACGATTTCCCCCCCCCCTCCGTTCTAAATAAGATGAATGTGTTTTTAAGCAGAATTATCCAACGTGTGTCAAATTTTGGATATAGGTTCTTTCTGATAAGGCTTATATATAGTATTGTGGTGTCGTGTCCTCAGTTTCTCGTTATTCAGTTGGTTTATTTGTTAAGTTCATCAATAACACATCTTTAATTCCTCAAGTTCTTTATTAGAACTATAGATCAATTAATAAAAAAATAAATAAAACGACATTACTTAAAAATTTGAATGTAGGTTCATTATGATAAGGGGTATTCCTGATTAGTTATGGGGTTCTTTTGCTAATTAAAAAGTGGAAGGACGGGAGATTATTCCCCCCTTAAATTAGATAAATTGTTTTTTATGCGCAATTATCCGATATATTTCAAATTTTGGATATAGGTTCTTTCTCATAAAATGAATCCCTGAATAGTTTTAAGGGTTTATAAATCCTCAATAGCTGTTTGCATTTAAAACTATGGTTTATGTTTCTGCATAGCATTTTTCAGTATTCTATAAATATCCTAACAAAGAAAAAAATATATTCGATTTTTATTAATTTTTTTTATTTAAACTTGTTTGTTAATTTTTTTAAGCGTTCAGACACTGAAGATCTATGAAGAGCTACAGGTTTTTAAACAATTAACTTTCTATTTACTAACATAAGGTAGTAATAAAAAACTATTATTATTACTACAAATTAATGAATTCACTAGTTCATTCGTTCGTGACATACAACATAGTTTGTACATTAAAATTTTATAACATATATTCTTTAAATGTTTTATATTATATTTTGTGATGTGTAATATGGGACATTAATTAGTAAAAATCCAGTTTTAAATGATTAATATTCGGCGTAAATTAAAATGACAATTGCAACAAATGTTTTAGTATATCATTTTTTCACAAGTAAAATAAATAAATAAATAAACCAGTTTTTAATACAAAATGAATTGTAATTAATAATTATAAGGAAAAAGGTAAAATGTGTTATGTTTTCTGGCATAATTGTTTTCAATCATTAAATTAAAAAATAAAGAAAATTTCTTTTTATTTGTTATTTGCGTTCAGTTGCATTCAACTCTCTTTTACAATTTACTTGGGCATTTTTGCAGCAAACCTTTACCGAGGAATCCCCTGATCGTCAAATTTCCTAAGAGACTAGCCGCCCACGATATGTACCGGACATTCCCCCCACCGTCAAACAGGGAAAGTAAGCTTCTTTCAATAATCACAAATTCCCCCATCTATACTTAGCAAAAGAATCTCATAACTAATCAGGGATACGCCTTATCACAATGAACTTACATCCAAAATTTGAAGCAAATCAGATAATTCTGCGTAAAAAGCCATTTATTTAATTTAAGGAGGGGGGGGGGGGGTTATCCTCTGATTCTCCCTCTATACTTAGCCATTAAATCCTTGAAACTATTGAGGGATTCACCTTATCAGAAAGAACCTATATTTAAAATTTGAAATACATCGGATAATTCTGAATAAAAACCGACTTATCTAATTTGAGGGGGAAATAATTGCTTGCCCTCTCCTCTTTTTAATAACCAAAAGAACCCCCATAACTAATCAGAAATACGTCTCATCATAATAAACTTATGTCTGAAATTCGAGGTAAATTGGATAATTCTGCGTAAAAAGGCATTTATTTAACTTAAGAGGGATTATCCCCCCCCCCTTTTATACTTAGCCATTAAATCCTTAAAACTATTCAGGGACTTATCTTATCAGAAAGAACGTATATTTAAAATTTGAAATACATCGGATAATTCTGGATAAAAACCGATTTATCTCATTTGAGGGGGAAACAATTGCTTGCTCTCTCCTCTTTTTAATAACCAAAAGAACCCCCATAACTAATCCGAAATACGTCTCATCATAATAAACCTATGTCTAAAATTCGAGGTAAATTGGATAATTCTGCGTAAAAAGGCATTTATTTAACTTAAGAGGGATTATTCCCCGCCCCCCTCTTTATACTTAGCCATTAAATCCTTAAAACTATTCAGGGATTTATCTTATCAGAAAGAACCTACATTTAAAATTTGAAATACATCGGATAATTCTGGATAAAAACCGATTTATCTAATTTGAGGGAAAGATAATTACCCGTTCCCCCTTTATAATAAGCAAAATAACCCCATAAATAATCGGAGATACGTCTTATCATAATGGACCTATGCCCAAAATTCCAAACAAATCGGATAATTCTGCGTAAAAAACAATTTAATTTAAGAGAGGTTTCCTCGTCTCTTTTTTTCTTAATCATTAAACTCCCAAAACTCTTCAGGTATTATATACTGTGTGTATAATCTTTATCAGAAAGAACCTATATCCAAAAAATGACACACGTTGTATAATTCTGCATAAAAACCCGTTTATCTAATTTAGGGAGGATGGGGTGAGGGGTGGTAATCATATGTCCAAAAACTGAACCAAAACAGTTAATTCAGCATGAAAAACACATTTACCTAAGATTAATTTTTAACACGATTATTCAATCGGTAAATTAATTATAACAGATTGTTAATTTACCGATTGAATAATCGTATTAAAAATTAATCTAATGTAATTTCGTATGCAGCGATTTTCTGCAGTTCCATATATTGACCTTCGATTTATTCTGTTGAGCTGATCCAGAGTATCAGACCAGATAAAGTTATCGTTGAGGTTAATTGGGTGAAACAGTCCTCCAGTGTTCATGTCCGGGATAGCTCAGTTGGTAGAGCATTGGCGGCTTCAGCCGATAAATCCCTGGTTCGAATCCTGGCCCGGACTTTTTTCACCCAAAAATGAAAAATGGAAAAATTACTGTTGCATTTACCTAAATTAAGAGCCTCCCCCCCGATCCCTCCTATATACTTAACCAATGAATTCCCAAAATCAATTCCTTGTCACTTTTTTTCCCGGTAACTTTTTTTCCGAGTAACTTTTTTCCGCTTTTGTAGTTCATGTAACTTTTTTCCGGTCACTTTTTTTCCGTTTACCCACTTGCCTATTTCGTGCGTTTTTTAAATAAGAATTAATAAAACAAATTGGAAATTGCACGTGAAGCGTAGCAAATGTGATTCGTTCGTACGATAACGAAGTTTTAAAAATATTCAGATCTTGCTGTTATAATAGACAGTACTTCGGATATAGTATAGTGGTCAAAATCTTTTTTTTTTTGTGTGTGTGTGTGTGTTCCTGTAAATATACATGGACATACAACTTTTATTACACCTCAGCAATGTATACCATATTCATAAAAGTGAAATAGTTCAATATAATTAAAACACGCCCCAAACAGTAAATCCTCGTTTATCATTATGTAGGGGAATAGTTTTGAGTGGCCGTGTAAATTAATAATAAATATTTTTTGTGGCATAGATTGTGGCATGTTTGGACATCAGTAAAGACGGATGGACAAACGGACTGACAGACTGAACGACGAATATCAGTGCTAGTTATTTATATAATTACGGACGCACTTAAAATTATTCAGATCTTGATGTAATAGTACACAGTATTTCGGATACAGTATAAAATAGCCAAAATCTTTTGTGTGACCCTGTAAGTACTATCTGCTTTGTTTCATACAGAAAATAACTTGTAATATTCTTCAGCAACATATATCAATCTCATAAAATTTTAAATAGTTAATTACAATTAAAATGCGCACCAAACAATGTTTTCTCTATACCATTATGTAATAGAATATTTTTGTCTGGCCTTGTAAATCAATAACAAATGTTCTTTGCACCACAGATTATGCAAAATGTATATTTTAATATGTACTTCATAGATGCATATCAATTTCATTATGTTCGAGTGTGTGTGACATCATTAAAATGCATTCGAAACTTTTCCCCCCATTGACCGTAATGTAACAAAATACTTTTGATTGTACCTGTAGTTAATCTATCCATCCGATTTTCATAAAATTTGAAATGACTCGACAAAATTATGTAATAATTACATATTATAAATTTCAAACGATTAAAATGCATTTGAAACTTTCTTTTCCCTAGGGACAGTTGATCTATGCATCGGATTTTCATAAAATTTGAAATGACTCGACAAAATTATGTAATAATTATACTTTTTAAATTTCAAACGATTCGGTTGGGTAGTTTTTGCGTTGTTATATGCGTACGGATGGACGGACGGAAAAACAGACTGAACGACAACTATAGGTGGCTACATATTTACATAATTACAAACGCACCAAAAAATTGTTTGAAAGTAGTCCCTTTGGATTTGAGAACAAACTTAACAAAAGGATAATATACGAAAACTGAAACGTTTAAGTTAATATATTTCCAGAAACATAAATATAAATGAATTATATATTTCCCAAACATACCTGGATTTAATGAATACTTGAAGGAATTTGAAGATTTAAAAAAAATGATCTCATACATCCATCTTTTTCATAATTTTCTTCTCTGGAGAGGATTTAATATCAGTCATAGCGAAACGCACAACAAAAGAAAAAAATACCTTACCAGTACAGCAACTAACAACAGAATGTTTATGGAATTAAGTCTACCCTTCAAAGCATGGAGCATGTGTTTAGTGTTTTTGTATTTTTCCTGGTATTTGAGAGTTCAGCCCCGTTTCCAAAAAAAAAAAAAAGAGCAAGAAACGGATGTAACTAACCCCAATGGTGCAGTATTGAAAAACCCGAGACAGTGACAGGAAATGACCATTCCTTTTAGCCTTCGGCCGATTTCTAATAGTAGAAATGAATGGCGTTCTCTTTCAAAAGGAGTGACCGGTTTTCATTAAAAGCTGATACTGTTACCATGTGCTGTTGGGGGCGATCGATGAGTAAGAAATAATTGTAAAAAAGCGAGAAAAGAGACTAAATCTGAAAAATATAGATACCAGATCTTAAGAGAAATGCAAATAATAGCCAGTTTAGAGTCCCACTCTCAGGCATGTGTAATCGCTCGAAAAAATAAAATTTTTACGTTCTAACATTACCACAAGAGTTTAAAATTCTAGGGGGGGGGCAGTGGGATGTTTGGGGTGGGCCTGGCCCCCCCGCTACTTACGCCTATGTTAGTCCCTGATATAAATTAGTATTCTCTAGTTTTTGAAGTAAATCGCTCAGCAGGTGGCACATCTATCTATTTTTTAAGGTTTCTGCGATGATTCTATTCAATACACGGCTTTTCATTTAAAAATCAGATTCAGTTAGAACTTGAAATAAATTAATGCAGATTTGATTTTCGTGTAAATTACCTAACCGAAGAGGCTGTTATGTTTCATTTTTTTGGAAATATTAAGATGTATCAGATAGAAGAAAGTTTTGAGATTGGCACATCTGACTAGTTTTATATGTACCAGGGTTGGCAAAAACCCGGGTTTTTGTACAAAAACCCAACCAACCCACCCGGGTTTTTGTGGGTTTTTCTGGGTATTTGTGGGATTTTCTGGGTTTTTGTGGGTTTTAGTTATTTTTCTGTATATTTGTATATTTAATAATATATGTGTGTACTCATTTAAAAATATACTTATTAGGTTGCATTTTTAATTACATCTGATCTATTTATTATTAATTAATATTATTTATAATATCAGTTTATAAATTTATTCTATTCTGATATTAGTATTAATACTAATTTCAATAGAAAACTTAAAACTATTATCAGAATAAGTTTATTAAAATAATTATTTTAAATTATTAATATTATTTTAAAATAATTTTCATACCATTAACAATTCATGTTAATTATTATTAATAGCATTATTAAAACTATTATTGACTATTATTAATAGTAATAATAATAGTACTATTATAATTATCTTAATGATATAATATAATGAACTTTATATTATAATAAATATATTATAATGAACTTTAAATGAGTTCTTATCACTTTTAAATCACTTTAGTTATCACAATGAATAATCATTTTATTTTTGTAGTAACTGTAATAATTAAAATTGTTATAATAATTAGTAACTATGATAATTAAACTTGCTGGCTTTGCCTGCTAACGGGGCTGGTCCTTTAATACGTAAATCTCGAAGCGAACAAACTTCGAACCAGATTCCCGCTGCCTATGCCACCGCGTAACAGGTCGAAAGCATGCACTACAGGACCCCTCATTTTAAATAAATCTCTAATTTAGATGCACATTTTAAACTGTATCTCCGCTGCCTACAACATCATGTAGAAGATGCTATGCATGCACAGCATGTCCTTCCTTTTAAGTAAATCTGTAATTGATATGCAAATGTCGCGCTGAACGTATTTCAAACTAGGTTTTACGCATACAGCACTGTATAGCAGGCATACTGCGCACACACTATCATGTATAGCGCTAAATTCTTAAATATATTTGAACAAAACTTTGTTAAACAAACTATCTGTAGACATATAAATCGATGAAGTGGCATTTTAAGGCAAGAAATTATGATTTTTGTAGAAATTATTACAGAAAATAGCAGTATTTGACACAGCATTCTTTTATATAAATTTTTACCATATGTTTTAAGCCAACCTACCTTAAAATTTGAAACAGATCAATTAAGAATTTAAGATTTTTACAAATAATAATAATAATAATAATAAATGGTATTTGAGGGAAGGACCGTTTGAATTTAAAAAAAAAGCAGCTAACAATTATATCTTCAGCTCTTGATGAGCTGCAAAAAGATACAACCACACTGTCATGTTCTATTAAGATTTGCAGAAATTTGATGGAATCAGAAGAATTGAAATAACACAAGGAAATTATGCTGAAATGCTACAAACAGATCATCGGGACTGGAGATTTTTTAGCTAATATAATAAAGGCAAAGTTAAGATGGGAAACGCTTAATTTAATAAAAGAGGAAAAAACTGATGAATGGATAATGCAGTATCATTCAGAGTGGTTACCTGCGATATTGCCATTTAAAATTAAAGACATAGACTATTTTCCTAAATCACTTTTCTCAGAAAGTATTATGTCACAATTCTCAGCTACAAAATGGTGGGAAATTCTTAAAGGAAAAATACAGAAAAAGAAAAACAAGCTAGATTCTGATTTTTATAGTTTTTATCCAATCTTTGCATTCTGTTCCTTCTAGCTCTGCTTCTATCAAGAGGATTTTCTCTACATTTTGATTCATATAGTCTAAATTACAGAACAGACTAGACTCAGCAGTGTGAAAAATTAGTAAAAAATTATAAATATTACCATAAAAATTAAAGTGAATGTGACTTTGATTGGTAAACTATAAAAAAGATCAATTATAATTATTTTGTATTACATTGTGTAACTTGTTTGAAAGATATTTTTATAAAATAAAAAAATTTAAAAAATAAATATTCTGAAATCTGAAATAAACTATCAACTGATTACCACAAATGACTTTATGGGATTTTATAAAAGAAACCACTTAGGTTTTGGGCTTAAAAGGAAATTTGTATTATACTGTTATAGGGAAATTTGCAGATTCAGAAATGATTTTTAGCAAAAACCCAGGTGGGTTTTTGTTGGCGGACCCGCCCAGAAAAAACCGGGTGGGTTTTTCTGGGCTGGGCCCACCTTGCTAACCCTGATATGTACCCAAAACCCAAAAACCAACTGAATTGTTCTAGTTATACAATAATACTGTTTTTTAAAACGTTATATTCATTCGCTTCAAGGACTTTTGAGCACATTTTAACAGACTTTTCGAAAAAATATTTGCCATATTAAATAATAATAATAATAATAATAATGAAACACTATTTTCATATATAGCGACCGATACTAAAAGGAATTTCTGCTACTAAAACATTTAAAATCCATTGAATCCTCTGACACGAGCGAACCCTGTATAAATACGATATAAAGGCATAGTTTGGCGGTTACACCATATTGTTTTCGAACTTAACCGTTCACACGCCAAATTAATATCGCAATGAAATTATAATTTTGTTTTTCTTATATTAAAGCTTAATGTTTTAATTTATGCATACAATTTTAGAAAATAGTATATATATATATATATATATATATATCTGCAGTTTTTTGGCTGTTTTTATTTCAGTGTTCGCATTTTAGAATATGATTATTGATTGACAACCTATGCAAATATAACAAATTATTTTCCGCTATATGCTATTGCATATTGTTCTTGACTATTTTCTTGAATTCTAAAAACATTTAGATTCCTAGCGATCTAATGTAAGTAATATAGAGGAAACTATAAAAAACAAATAATATATTTTTTATCCAAATTAATAATTTTACATTTTCCTTTTACCTGTGATAAATGCTTAAACATAAATATTTTTCTTTTTTCAAATGTTCAAATCAACCTTATATTTTAAAGGAAAAATAAGGACATCGTTGTTATGGTAAAAAATATATGTTTTGTATTACAAATAATGCAATGTTCCCATTTGGGAACATTGACGTTTAAATGGTTAAGACACTACGATAAATTAGTTTATGATAAGGTTGAAATTAAAATACTTCTTGAAATGAAATAAGAAAAGCGATTATTTAAACTAAGTTTTTACAAAGGGAAAAAAATATTAAACAAAGATCTATTTTATTGCGTACAAAAATTTCGCTTAAGTATTTTCTGAAAAAAAAAAAAAAAATATTGGAAGATAAATGTTAGATGAAAACGTTTATCCATACAGAACTATATATATATGTATATATATATAATCATTAATTGTAAAACAATATATAAACCATTGAATTTAATACAAAATTACCACATGAAAACATGGGAAAATTAAATTAAAAGGAATATAATTGAAATTTGTAGAACCAAATTGGAATATTCGGGCCCACAAATACTTGGACCTACAAATAAAGTGTGTGGTTTTATCTTCGTAAAACAAAATAATATGAATTTGAGGCTACCAACACAGATAAAAAATAAAATAAAATGGACAAAAACATTTAAAATAAATCATAATAACATTATGGAAATGGATAGAAAGAGAAAAAACATATCAGACATATAATTACTTCTAAAATTATGTAGCAAAAAACAGACTGTTAGGATTATATATCATGATTTTCGATTAAATTAAAAAAGGATTCAAAATTCATTCTTCATTTCTCAGGATATCAAATCCAATTAAATTTATAATAAATCATCCTAATATTATCTACGACTTTTATACTGAAATGTTTTTGATAGGACCAACTCTTATCGCAAATAAATAAATAAAAGAATAAATGTATAAATAAATTTATAAATAAATAAAAACGAAAACAAAAAAGGGGGGCGTTGAAGAAGAAAATTTTTCATAACTTCGTCAATTCACCCAGTATCAAATTTCTTCAAAAAATTATTATAAATCTTCTTAATATATCTTCAACTTTTATACTGAAAGTTTTTGATAGGATTAATTATTACAGCAAAAACGAATGGAAAACACATAGTGGTAAAAAAATATTGCATTAAAGGTGTGCTCAAATTCAAATTGCTTATCTTCTGACTCACTTTCAAATTAATTTTTGGTCGTAAACGCATCAAATTGGCAGATTTTCTTAATCAGAAACTGTATAATGTGCAGTGCTGATTGATTTTTTGATAAAGGCAAAATATATTGCAAAAAATGCTGCCAATTTTGTCATTTTGAATGAATCTCTAGAAGCAAGAGAGCTGGGAACGAATAAAAATGGTCGTACTGAGAAAACAATTATTTTTAAATCAAGTTCTAACTAAGCGAAAATGAAAACACGTGGCCGCTTATACATCTCTTCAAAAATAAGATAAACAAGTTTAATATTTTTATCTTTGAAAATGAGCCTAAAAATATGTCCGAAAATTTTAAGTTCTCGAGTTGGGGAAAATATTTTTTAAATGTTCCCTTAAGAGTGCTAGAAACTCAGCGGAAGAATTCTTCTCCGTAATGTTTAGTTTATGGACATTTGATGCATTCTTATGTTCAAAATATCTCCTTAAGAATTAATATTTTTAAGTTATTTTTTCTGTGTTCTCTTCTGAAAGGATGTCTCTTTTCTTCTTAGTTTTCAAAATATTTTTAATCGTCATGCATAATTTTATATGAAGTGTTAAAATATTACTTCCAGTTCGTTAGCTTTTAAAACATAAACTATTAAATTGAGCATAAATTTTGGAAATATTTTGACAACTTAAAAAAAAAGCCACATCCTTTAAGAAGAGAACACTGAAAAAAAGAACTTAAAAATAATACTTCCTTAAGGAGATGTTTTGAATATAAGAATGCAACAAATGCCCATAGACTTAACATTACCAAGCGGAATTCGGCTGCTAAGTGACAAGAGCCCTTAACATGATTCTGATAAAAGCAGCTCTTACAGTAAAATGAAATTAGAAACTCGTTAAAAACGGTGAGATAAAAATGTTAAACTAGTTTTATCTCTGCTTTTGATTTACTTTTTGTTGGTGAAATTAGTATTTAACTTCGAAAGATACTCGCGTCTGTAGGCCGTGCCGAAAGGGATTTTTTAAACAATGAAATGCAGTGAGTTCATCATTTGAGCCATATTTAAAATAAATAAGTTAAATTGTTGAAAAGACAAACAATCCCCTATTTTTTTGAATTAATAAGTCTTTTAAATATGTTCAATAACTTTTCGGGTCTGGTGTACTGTTACTGGTACATGTATTTTAATGCATTACTTTGGATTAAGAAATACTTTTGCTACAACTTACATGTTGTAACGTTAGTATATGTCTATGCATTTACTATATGACATCATTGATTTTTATGCATTTAGTAATAATAATAATTATTGTTACTAAATGCATAAAAATATTTATGCATTATATAATAATAATAATAATTATTATAATAATGTTATAATAATATTATAATAATTATTATTTGCTTAATTCTCTATAAGCGGTTTGCGATTCTTTTATCTTAAACATATATTTCACTCCGTAAATTTAAAATAAAAGTTGCTTTCCTAAAAGATTCATATGTAATAAAGCGCAAAAAGTATTAGAAAGTTATAACATAAATAAAATCTTATTGTAACACAGTTTTTTCTAAACATCGCCGAAAATTCCTCCTTAGCCTATTGCCATATGAAGATGAATTGAATGATACGCAAAACAACAACATTCGTTACCTTTCAGACAATGAAATACTCGTTAAATACTAATTCATCTATTCAGATACCTTGTGTTAATGTTATTAATGTAAAAATTATTTTTACTAAAAATTTAAAAAAAAACCGGTCCCGAAAGGGTTAAAAATTATTTTTAATGCAATTGTTTATTTTTAAACAACTTTGATGAACTTTTAGAAATAAATTACTTAAGTTTGTTTGAATGAATGCGTGAAGTAATTGTCATTTATTTTTTAACTCGAAAATAATTCTTCTTTTTTAATTAAATTTTAAATTTTAATTCATAGAATTTTGGTTTTACATCTTTAAAATAAATTCGGATTTGGGATTTTAGTATTAATAGAGGGCATACATGAACGTAATTTCTTCTCGATTTTTCAGATTTTCCAAAAGAATTTACAGACAATGCTTATTTTCTAGGAGTATGGAAATTATTTGCTAAAAAATGAGCAATAATTTGTTGCATGTTGACAAGTTTTTCTGACAGTGAAGTATGATTGTTCGATGAGGCTAATATAAATAATTTTGTCTTAGAACACAAACCAAGTAATTTTTACAGTGGCATTATCCTTTGAGAGATTTTGATGATTAGAAATATTGTACAAAGAAAAATAAATAAATACGAAAGATTATTTTAATATTCTGCTACTAATACAAAGTAGAATTACAAATTGAATTTCTCTATTAAAATAAATGCATATACTACGCGCAGTCACTGTTTGATTCATATTTTTACTTTAAAAAAAAATCGAAATCTTTAATTAGAAAGAAAATACTTTCATATTACACACCCTCCGGGAAAAATGTTATATATACACTATATTGCCATTGATTATGGGACACTTGCGATTTTAGACATTTTACTAAATATCTAGAAAAATACATGAGGAATCATCTTGAAACTCTTAGTGTATAAATATAATAGTATACATCATACATCTCCGTGAAGATTTTTTACCGAAACTCCATAGGGGACCGTCAACAAATTAAAAAAGAATGAATATCTTTTGAATAACCTTGTCAAAACTAATGTAGCAAAAGCGCTCAAACTCTAGATTATGATTGAATGCCTTATTGTAATACACTGTGTTCATTTTTATGCAAATAGCATGCATACTCGCAGAGTAATTAAGGTTTTTATAAAAATGGCCCCAAATTTTTCTAAGTTTTTCCCTTATAATTTTCAGAGTTCTTAATATAAAATAATATTTTTTTCAGAAAATATGACAAACAACATTGCACACAGTACCCTGTAATCAGAATTAAAAAATAATAAAAATTGTATGAAAAATGAGTAGGTTTACTAAATAATTTTTTACTGCGCATGCGTCAAAGATATCAAAATTTCATTTGCATATTATGTTAGCTAAATGTATAGAGCAACTTTTGTAAAAGTCTCAAAATTATGGCTTGAAAATTCTGAAAGTAATCGTCTATAGAAAAAGGACAAAATCCGTTGTTTCCAAAATGAAGCAAAAAAATGAGGGATTTTATCCAAAAGTAGTCGTAACATCCCCTATTGTGTATTCTATATTGACACTAATCAATGAATATATGGATACAACCCCTCTTGCTTTTGCTTCATTTTCAGAATAACGGATTTTCAACTTACTCAATTGACGATTATTTTCAGAATTTTCAAGTTATGATTTTGTGACTTTCACAAAAGTTGCTCTATACATATAGCTAACATAATATGCAAATGAAATTTTGATATCGTTGACGCATGCGCAGTAAAAAATTATTTAGTAAACCAACTCATTTTGTATACAATTTTCATTATTTTTTAATTCTGATTACAGGGTACTGTGTGCAATGTTCTTTGTCATATTTTCTGAAAAAAATATTATTTTATAATAAGAACTCTGAAAATTATAAGGAAAAAACTTGGAAAAATTTGGGACCATTTTTATAAAAACCTTAATTACTCTGCGAGTATGCATGCTATTTGCATAAAAATGAACACAGTGTATTACAATAAGGCATTCAATCATAATCTAGAGTTTGAGCGCTTTTGCTACATTAGTTTTGACAGGGTTATTCAAAAGATATTCATTCTTTTTTAATTTGTTGACGGTCCCCTATGGAGTTTCGGTAAAAAATCTTCACGGAGATGTATGACGTATACTATTATATTTATACACTAAGAGTTTCGAGATGATTCCTCATGTATTTTTCTAGATATTTAGTAAAATGTCTAAAATCGCAAGTGTCCAATAATCAATGGCAATATAGTGTATATATGTATATATATATATATATATATATATATATATATATATATGAATTGTTATTATGAAAGAAGAAGAGAATAAAAGAAACCCATTTTGTCTCAAGGCTGTAATCAATGAAATTTATAATGGAAAATATATCGTACTTTTAATTCGAAATATTTTAGAAGATCATTATTTTTCATTTATCACCTCGTCAAAAAAAAAAAAAAAAAAAAAAAAAAAACTACTGATATTTTGCAATAAACCCAAATATCAAAATCAAAGCACGATCATTTTCAGGTTTAGAGGAAAATTGAATTTGTGACATGTAAGATTTTAAAACGCTCCAAGCATTAAAAAAAAATAAATAAATAAATAAATAAATAATAAAAATAAAAGAGACGAGAAAACTAAAATTTTCTCATTTTAAATTAAAAACTTAAAAGCAGATCAAAATATATATTTTAAAATATGTACTGCTCTTATAGCATTCTTTTTGAAAGAATTCAAATAGAATAAAAATTAGATAGAATAGAAAAGGTATAATTCTAATATTGAATATTCGCTTAGATATATAAATCCTTTTTCAAATTCAGATCAAGAACTGATAAAGTAATCGATAATAAACTTTCTAAAATATAAATAACTGTTTTTTTACTGGTCCAGATATATGAGAAAACCACATTGTAATGAAAAATAAAGGCCAGTAGAAAAATACATCCCCAGCAGTAAAGTAAAAGCAACGTCTTCTCTCTTCATAAAAATCTAAGAATTTCTTCTTTCGCATATACCTTTGTTTGTTAAAATTGAAAAAAGAAAAATAATAATCTTACCACACTTTAATAAAAGACCATTAAATTCAAGATGTAAATCCAGGTTATATAAAATACTATAATTATGCTCACAGAGAAAAGCAAAAGGAGGAGGGAATGAGAGAATTTCGAGAAAGCTGACCATACATTTCATTGTTCTCAATGAAGATTTAAAAAAAAAAAAAAAAAAAAAAAAAAAAAAAAAAAAAAAATTGTGGAGTGTACCCATCTTATGCGCTATATAATTTTTTCTATTAGAGCATTTTTTTACGAATAAACGTTTTTTTTAAATGGAAAAGCCATATTTTTAGGGATGTTCTTCATTTGTAAATGCTTTTTAGACTAGTTACTAAGGAACATGAGTCAAGCACAGGTAGAAAACGTTAGGACAAACTTCCTTTGTTTTTGTTTTTTTCTTGTTTTTATTTTTATTTTTTCTTTTTACTGTATTGCATTGAAGTGTGGAAGACGAGAAAGAAAAACTATGCATGAAGCATAGATTATGAAAACGATTCCAACACATCCAGAATACTTTAAGGAAACTTCGTTACCTTTATAAAGTAGATAATATATCACAGTAAATATTTTAGAAAGAGCATAACACATTAGAAAACCTGATTTAAGCTATTATAAGAGAAGTACGTAAATCTTTTTAAGTATTTCTGTATTTGATCTACAGATTTCTATGCATATTTACCTAGCATGATAAGATTTAGTAGTGTGAAAACGCATAGACAATTGAAAATTCCTCCTCAGCAATTTTTACTAAGAAATGTAAACATAGTTGAATTCTTTTGTACAGTTTTGTATATTACCTACAGACTATTATAAATGCTAAACATCAATCTAAAATTTAATTCAAGCTGAAACACACTTAAAACTACTGAAATTAGATTCCGAGAAATTATCATCCATATGAGTCCATGTATCCAGTCTTTGCGTAATCCTGTATTATTCTTCTCCTGTATTATTCTTCCTGTATAATTCTATTTATATTCTACAGACATTTCTTAGTATACTAAGTGAGGGGCTAGCAATTATTGTAGACCAAATTCATTTTGGAAAAAAAAATGAGACAGTCCATTTAGAAGGTACGTAAAATCTGTTTTATCTACTCCCTCAGTAGACCAAGCATGTTTTCCTGTTTTCACATTTTTTTCTCATTTAAGACGCCTGTTTAGGACTAGGACGCCTGTGTATGCAGCTTCTAAATGAACGATCTCTGACATTATCTGAATTATTTTTAATGTATGCATTTAACAAAAATGTATAAATTTTTGTAAACCTCACGAAATTATTAAAATAACTGTCACACAGAAAAAAATATGATATTGACATCTAGAAAATAAATTGTGGATCTAGAAAAAAACAGATTAATGTCATCCTTAAATTCTAGATCACTTTGCTAGAGAGTTCTTGTTAATATTCTGGATGAGTATTCCAGAATTTGCCTGTTTCCTGAACTAGAAAAAAAGAAGTTCTTTGAGCTAGATTTTCATAACCATAAGTTTTGGTTTCATATATCAGAATTTCTAGTTCCCTGATCTACCAAGACAGATTTTAGAAATCGAATTTAAAAGCACCATGACTACAAAATATTGTTTCCTGAAACAGGAAGCATGGTCATATCAGGAAATTCTGGTTTTGCGAACTAAAAAAAGGGGAGGGGGAGGAGCTTTAGGCTAGATTTTGATAACGGCCTAAATTTCATTGCTGTTCCCTGAACTAGAAAGAAATAGACTTGAGGCTAGATTTAGGAAATGGGCCAATCTCCATCACTATAAGTTCTGGTTTAAGAAACCAGAACTTCCTGTTCTTTGACATTCAAAATCAGATTTTAGAACTAGAAATTAAAACATCTTGATTACAAAATGTTGCTTCCTAAAATAGAAAATAAGGTCATAACCTATACTTTCTGGATACCTATTGCAAAATATCTGTTTTATGAAATTGATTCTCCACTGAAATATAGATCTTCAAAATATAATTTGTAAGTAAACGGAAATAATGGCGACAGAACAAATGCCAAAAATTAACCAAAAGAAGGATTCCTGAATTAAGATGGAAACTTTTATGTGCGATATTGTACAGAATAACTACATTGTAAAAAAACTGTAATTCTCACAGAAAAAACTTTTTATAAAATAATTTAAAATACATCGTGTTGCAACTATGACAACATCTCTTTATTCTGCAGTCCAAGCCAAGACAAAAATGTTTCTAACCGGAAATTTTATTTAAACAAAAATTTCAAAGTGTAATCTAAAATGTTTCTTACTGAAAGAGGACACAATTCCTTTTATATTTTTTCCGGATAAAAACATGTTCGTCAAAGATTAGACTCCGGAATAATAAAGTGATATTGGCACCTATGAATATTCATTTGCATCAATTTTTCAGCAAATAATATTAAGTAAAATTTATAAAATTTTAATTACTGATGTATAAGTAAACGTTTAGCTTAAAAAAGTATGTGATTCTGTCACCCCCCCCCCCCACACACACACACATAATATTTAAATTGCAATGGTTGTTAAAAAATTTATAAATACATTTATTTATTTACAGTTCTTTGTCTTCGAATTAAGGGATCGGCCTTTTACACTGATATCATACTACAATAATTCTTCAATAATTTGAGATTTCATCTTTACGTGTAAATATTCTAACTTTTTCCTATATTGCTATTTGTAGATGACATTAAAATACCTTCACTCCTAAATTTAAAAAAAATGAAACTGTTGGGCTTTTCTACATTGTCCATATTTAGTCTAATAGTATATGAAAGCATATAAATGTAAATTTGGATCTCACACATTATTTAATTCATTAGAACTAATCAATTCTATCAAACTCTCTAATATTTTGAGACAAAATCATTAAAAACAACATTCAGGGCAGTGGCGGATCCAAGGGGGGGGTCATGGGGGTCATGACCCCCCCCCTGGAGCTCTTCAAAGAGGGATGTACAGTGTAAGTAACAAGTGCTAAATCAGGAACGCAAAATTTTTTGGGTGTGATCGACGAAATTTGAAAATTTTCCACGAATAGTCTGTGAAATTTGCGATTTTTCTTCACTTGATTAGCAAAATTCACAATTTTTTCGCACTCGATCGGTGAAATTCGCGATTTTTGCGAAGCCGATCCACGAAATTCACAATTTTTTCATGCCTAATCGACGAAATTCACGATTTTTTGGGTGTGATCGACGAAATTTGAAATTTTTCCACGAATGTTCTGCGAAATTTGCGATTTTTCTTCACTTGATTGACAAAATTCACGATTTTTCCGTGCCCAATCCACGAAACTAGCACATTTTTCCGTTCTTGTTCGATGAAATTTCTTCAACCGCTCAAAGATTTTTTTTAATTTTTCCGCGGATCATCGACAAAATTAGCGATTTTTTCGTCCCGAATGGACAAAGTTCACGAGTTTTTTGTACTCGATCGCCCGAATCCGTGCTTTTTACGAAGCCGATCGACCATATTCGCGATAATTTCTTTCCCGATCGATGGAATTGTCAATTTTTGTTCGCCATATCAATGTAATTCTCGATTTTTTTCATTCCCGATCGACTGTATTTGCGCTTTTTACGAAACTGATCGATCATATTTGCGACTTTTTCGTTCCCGATCGGCAAAATTCGCAATTTTTCCGTGCCCTACCAAAAGCGATTTTGTTGTTCCTGATCGAATAAATTCGGGCTTTTTACGAAAGCTATATAAGAAACCATATTCGGGATTTTTCTGTGCCCAATCGACGAGATTCGCGCATTTATCCGTTCTTGGTGCACTGAAACACCGCACCGATTAATAAAATTTGCGATTCTTAACTGACTGATGAAATCTGCATTTTTTCCCCGCCGTAAATTGATGAAATCTGTAATTTTTTTCTCGCGATAAACTGATAAAACTCGCTATTGTTCTGCAGCCGCTCAAAAAATTTTTCGATTTTTCCGCGCATCATCGACAAAATCCTCGATTTTTACTTGCCCTATCAACGAAATTAGCGATTTTTTTGTACGGATTCGACAAAATTCGAGAGTTTTTCGTACCCAATCCCCGTATCGCTCTTTTTACGAAAACAATCGACTACATTCGCGATAATTTCTTTCCCGATTCACGAAATCGGCAACTTTTGCGCTCCATATCAACTCAAAATTCGCGATTTTTTTCCCAATCAACAAAATTGCGATTTTTTCGTGCCTTATTAAAGAAATTTGGGATTTTTTCGTTCCAGATCGACAAAATTCGCGATTTTTCTGAGACATACAGACAAAATTCGAGATTTTTCGAAGGCCGATAGACAAAACTCGCGATTTTCCAATGTACAGTTGACGATATTCGATTTTTTCGCGCTCGGTCAACGAAATTCGCGTTTTTTTTTCGCGCGGTAAACAGACAAAACAAGCGACTTTTCAGCAACCTATGAACAAAATTTGCAATTTTTTCAAGTATCATAAAAAAATTTAGACTTTTTTTCCTTGCCCGATAAACGAAATCTGAGATTTTTCGCGTCCGATCGACAAAATTCGTGATTTTTCCGTGCATAATCGACAATATTAGCGGTTTTTTCATGCCCGATCGGCGAAATTTGCTATTTTTTATCGTAATTCCGTTTTCACAAGATTAACTGTATTTTAAAATTGCTTCATTAAATCATCTGTCAAAAGTTGTGACCCCCCCCTGGAGGTTGGGCTGGATCCGCCCTTGATTCAGGGGGCTAAGCAGTTTTCTTTACCTTAAAAATAAAATTTTACATGTTATCATATGCAAGATTTAAAATTAAAATTGTATAGTGCCCACCAATCACTTAAATATCTGAAATATGACTTAAGGATGGATTCCCATAATCAGTCTCTTCGAATTGCAGCTAAGTGTACAGTAGCCAACCTTTATTGTGTACTGTGTAGATAGAAAACTTTTCTTTCACTCAAGTATTTTTTCTTTTTTAGTTAGAGAGAAAGTTGCGATAAATTTGATTCTTAATATCTCATTAATGTAAAAGTCCACCGAAAACAGATATTTTTCAGAATAGTATAGAATTTAATTAACAATTGCACTTGCAACCCAAGAGTTTTTTTTTCTTTTTAACTACAAATTTTAGAATTTGCAACACTACAAAGAAATTATTTTCTCAAAGCTTACCCCCTATTCTTTGTAAATGAAAGTACAGATCCTTCTTCTCCTTTTTTTAATTCAATATATTTCTGGTTACCATTATTATTATTGTATGCATGCGTTTAGAATTATGTGGATTGTTTTAATTATGATAATAGGATTTATTAAGATTAAAATAAGCAATGCAAGCGCCTTAAAATATCATTATATATTTACAATTTTTATACAAATTTATTAATATCATTGTTATCACATACATATTCAAAATCTGTTCTCAAATCTAGCTAAATAAAAAACGAAAAATCCTAGAATCTCTACAGTCCACTTTTCTTTTTGGTATTATATCATTTTTATTTACTTTATGCAGAATTTCTTTTCTTTAAAATATCATGATTTCATAAGCATCAGAAATAATTTTACATCATCATTCCATTTACTTGAATTTGCATATAAGAGTGGGAAAAGGAAAAAGTGGACTAACTCTCAGTTTATCTTGAGTCACTTTTCGTCGCAACATCAGTATTATTCCTCTTGTTCCAACACCTACAAATTTATTTTCTTTTAAATTCAGATCTATACAAAATCTTAATTCCACTCTCAAATTAAGCTGAAGGGTCAATTAAGTGAATTAAAGCAGAGTTAAAATTTATAAAGGTATTCGCTTCAAGTTTTAGAATCTAAAAATCTTATCAGGGAGCCATGAGTAAGCATAATAAATTCACCATGCAAATTCATTTAACCCATTAATTTTCGCTCCCCTTAATATCACGGGCTGAAGTGTCGTTTGTAATATTTCGTGCTCTTCATATTTCCCAGGCTGGAAATATAATTGATAGAAAAATTTCTGAAACCAGAAACATTTAACTGGCATTTCTATGTGAAGTGTTTGAATATTTTTTTGCGGTTTTGTTCTTTGTTGCTGTTGTGATGTTAGATTTGGTATTTCATGTTTCCAGATATTTCACATTCAAATAATTTATTGATACTAAATTTTAATGTACATATATTATTTCAAATAATATTTGAAAACAATTGTAAAGATGGGAAAAACAAAGATATTATTCGCATTAATTTGTATGGTGTAGAACAAACATTAAGACACAGAATTCTCGCATTATGATTTTTCTCCAAATGTGGAAGTATTCTATAACATCTTTTTTCTCCTTAAAATAAACTAAATGTGTATTTTAGTTAGAAACTTTATAATTATTCTGTTTCTATAGTAAAGAAATAGGTACTATATATGGGTTTTCCAAATATTAAGTGAACCTTAAGTGGTTAATAAATCTTTAGTATTTAATTTTTGTGCATTATACATTTCTCCATTGCAGTATTTAGAAAATAAAAAGTATAAACATGAAAATGCATTGAAGAATTTTCAATAAAAAGATGTTCAGAAAAAAATATTAAAAAATATATATTAATGTCATTGCAAAACATAAAAATAATATACATAAAAACAAACATTCAATTTTGTTGTTCAAAATTGCTTAAGTGAAGTAACCTCGTTTTAAATAAAAGTTAATATTGTAGTTAAACATATTTAGAAATTCCTTCCATCATGTCATATACGATGTCCATACCTAAATTTTCTGTAACATGGAAATATATAATTTTATGTCAATCCTATGCAGTTCATTAATAAAGATTCCATAAGAGTATATTTTTGCTTTCTTTCTTGAAAATCTTTAATAGCTGAAGCTAAGTTTTTTGCTTCCACATTTGGCCCTTAAAATAGGTTTTTTATACCGCATAGATTCTCTTTGACATGAAACGCTATTTACTTTCAACTGGATATTGTACATTTAATAGAAGTATGCATATGAAACACGCATCAATTGCCACCACCGGTGATGTTACTAATAACACATTTTCTTTAATTAGAACGTAAGATGTTACTTTATCTTCTTTACACACAATTAGTTTGACCATTAGTACCACCCGAACACTGTGAGCTCTCTGCTATGAATTAGCATTCCTCAAATCTCCATCAGACTTGTCCAGCAAAATCATACATAGATTCTTGTTTAAAAGTCTTATATAAAACTTTATTATGAGTTTCAATTATCTTAGTAACTGGAACAAAAATGCAAGAAGCGTTAAATCTGCCACAGTAGACTCATGTTCACCTAAAAAATAGATAAAAATAATAAATCATATATAAAGTATTGATTGCAATAAAACAATTTTCAAATTGTTTTAATTTGATTAGCATATAAAACTAATATATAACTAAAATTTTAACATTTATTCATTAGAATTTATTTACATTATTATTATTAACATTTATTCATTTAAATATAGTTGTATATAGAGAAGGGCATTATATTTAATGTATTAAGATAAATAATGTTATTGTTGTATACTTCATCATTTAGTAACAGATTAACAAAAACTCCCTGTTAAATTTTGAACGCAATATTAGAAAGAAGAATATTATGAAAAAGAAGTGAAACAATTGTTTTCTTAGAAGTAATCATTAAAAATATAATAAAAATAAAATTTTCGAAATTTGATTCTATATAAATAAAAAAAAAATCTTTAAAAATGTAATTAAAAAGGCATATTTTAAACGCTTATGAGCTTGCCGTGTTACAACACGGCAAGGCGAGAAAAGAAAAAAAATTGCTCTTCATAACTTTGCAAAACTTCATTGCGGTTAGCAAGCAGATGAAGAAAAAGTCCTTCCGACCAGTGCGGGATGAATAGGTAGCTTTCATATTTCTTATAGTTTAAAAGCGTGTTATATTGTTCAAACACACAAAGCTCAAATTAGTGGAATCCGATTATAGAATATTCAATACCAGTTCTTGTCAGTACTGAATATTGATAAAAATTTTGTGAAATTAATCAGCTTTATCTAAGCTGGTTTTGTTTAAAGTGATTTATATTTGGTCACCAGATTCGATGATATCTTGAAGTGCCTGCCATTTTAAAATAACGTGATGGGTGACACTAATCAATAAATTTGGTCGAAAGCTTCTTAATTTTTGTGCACATACTCACTTATATCAAAATCGGTTGATATATACGCATACTGTCGCAAGCGAAAAATCAGATTTTTCCATATGTCACACACATTAGAAATTCAAACCGCTATATCTCAGCCATTATTTAAGATAAATACAATACGAAAAATGCTCCCAAATCCTTGTATGAAGGACTTAAGAAAGAAACTTTTTTCAATCATTATTATTATTTTTTTCTTTTGCATTTCATTTTAAAAATATTTTTAAATTTTTGATGGCCGCCATATTGAAACGACATAGCGGATGAAGCTGGCCAAAGAACTTGGTCGAGACACTGCTACATGCCACGCACATGCTTTTTAAAATCCAAATCGATTTATACATACGCATGTTATCGGGCGACAAAAATCTTATAATTTCAAAATATCGACCACATTAGAAATTTAAAGTGCTATAACTCCGCCATTTTGTAAGATACAAACAAAGCAAAAAATGCTCAAAATTCTTCTATCAAAGTTAAACATGTACGGAAAAATCTTTTTCAATTTCTAATTTTATGTATCTCGTTATAAATTTAAATAAAAAAATTGAATGACCGCCATTTTGTAACAAAATGGCGGATGAAGTTAGCCAACGAACTTGTCAAGGCATTAGTACGTGCTATGTACACACCAAGTTACATCCAAATCGGATCTTAATTGCGCGTATTATCAAGTAATAAAAATCAGATCGTTTCAAAATATCAACCACTCTAGAAATTCAAATTGCTATAACTGAGCCATTTTTAAGATATAAGTTAAACAAAAAATGCTTCGAAATGCTTGTATCAAGGTCAAACACACAAGAAAAAAATATTTTTCAAGTTTTAATTTTTTTTTTTTTTTTTTTTTTTTTTTTTGTAACTTGTTTACGCGGGACACTAGTGATCAGTAAGAATCAGCTCTCGATTGCAAAGGGTTACTAATGAAATGAAATATTTAAATAAATGTACATTTTTTGTTTATTTTCAAATTGTTATGCTTTCTAATATTATGTAGATATCTAATCAAATTTTTAGTTCAAATTGAAACATTTTAATGATCACTCGCCATGTTAAATTTCTTTTCTCCTGAGACTTCTTCGTACCAGCCACGATAGCAGCAATATTTTAATCCGAAATCATTTGAAATATTCTACTTCGATTGGCAAATTCAGCAACTTGAACTATCTTGTAATTTTTCTTTTTGTAAATCCTTCGTGATTTAACAAGTTTTAAAACAGACATTTATATTAGAAATCTTTAAACTTTGTTTTTCAAATGTATTTGTTTGTACATCTGAGCAAATAGTAATTAAAAAATATTGCTAAGTTTGCTTAAGGCATTATTTCTATAAATATTTTAGCATCTCATATTCTTTCAAAAAAGATTATTTTCTCTTTAAAAATGGTTTTCTTTGAATTTCTATCGACTAAGTAAAAGTATTTCTTACAAATGAGTTTTTTAAAAGTTATGTACGGTTTTTAAATCATTTTAAACACGTTCTACTGTTACTAGAAAAGAATTTGTAATCCTGTTATCCATAGCTGAAGATTATGCGAATTTTATTTATAAAGATTTTTTTCTGAGAAAATATGCTGAAACATGATGCAGAAAAGTAAAGCATAACCGACAATTAGCAACATGCAAAATTTGAAAATGTTTCAAACGTAAATAAGCTGTAATTTCTTTCTTAGTGGTACTAATATAATAATACATAAAAAATAATGTATTTTCTTAAATCTATTTTCATAAGTTTAAATATATTTTCATATAGATCCCATTTCTTCTGTTTTATGGAGATGTAACAAAATTTCGCCATGTTAAAGTTATTTTCTCCTGAGATTTCGGCGGCAGCGATGACATAAGAAGCAGTATTTTGTTCAGAAATTTTTTGAAAAATTATATTTCGAGTATTAAATTCAGGAAATCGAGCTAACTTGTTTTTTTACTTTTTTTTCATCTAAAAGTATTTCGTAATTTAATAAGATTTAAAGTAAAAAATTTTAAGTACATAAGAAAAAACTTTGAATTTTACAAAAGATCTTAATTGTACATCTTAGTAAACAGTTTGAAATTAATATTGTATTTTTTTAGTATATTGTTTATGTTAATATTTTAGTATTTTCCAAAAAATAAAATGAGATTATTTTCCGTTCAAAACGGCTTATTATAAATATTCCTTACAAATGAATTATTTAATAAAATGCACTGCTTTCAAAATTACGTGAAAAGCGAGAAGAAAAGCACAATCAGTACTTAGCTTTGTCCTAAAATACTGCATTTAAAATGTAATTAAACTGTATTTTCCCAGTAGTAATGCTGATATAGAAATTCTTTAATATATTTAATTTTCCACTAAAAGTTTCAATTTAGTAGTATGCTCTTATGTAAATATGCAATAAAATATTTTATTTCAAATCAAACAAGTTAATGCTGATATGGTGTGTTAAAGCTATTTTCGCCTGAGACATCCTCGTCTGTCAAGTTTATAAATAGCGACGAATAAACAGCAATATTTTGATCTGAAATCATTCGAAACATTTTATTTCGAGAACCAAACTCATTAAATTGAGCTATTTTGTTATTTCCCTTTTAACCCTTTCAAGGGTGATGTCCTTAAAAAAGGACGCCTAATTTTTATTTTACTGGTACCGAGAATATTTAATTAAAAATTTTGTTTTATAACATACTTGAAAATAAGGAACTTCGTATTTTCTAATGAATTTGTTTATACAATCTGGTGTAAGTTATTTATTTCAAGCAGATTTACTCCGTGTCGGAAAAGGTTAAATCCTTTCATCATTTAGAAAGATTTAAAGAAGAAATTTTTATGTACTTGGTGAAAAAAATATTAGAACTATTATAACAGCGTAATTGGAATTGGTGCACATTGATAAACCCCCTCCACTGCTCACAGGGTCATTACAGGAAGTTTCACAATAGCTCCAAATGGTGATGCTAGTGTACACAACTACATACAGAACTTCTTGGCATGATTCAGTAATTTGATTAAATGGAACGGGTGATTTTTTTTTTAGTCAAAAGTAAATTTGAGTTGTACAATTAAAATGATATACAACTGTTCCAGTATTTTCAACCAAAAAGAATACTCTCCCTGGCAAGTAAAGCTACTCTTTATCAGTTCCTCATTCTTTATTGTTACGTAAATTATGAAGTGTTGGATTTGAGACTCATTTTATTCAAAATGGCTGTATGGGGCACACTGATGCAATCTATGTCGGGGCACATTGATACGTATCGAAATGCCCCATGCTAGCTGAAGACAACTTAAATCCTTTTCTAGTTCGTTTTTTCATTAACTTTTTTTTTTAACCATACACTCCAACCGTTTTGTGCCAAAAATTTCTAACATTAGTTTTTGTTGAAGTGAAATAGCTCTAATGTTTTATATTAGAAAATTTTATAGTATTTTTGCATACAGAAGAAGAATTTATCCAACATCTAGTGCTAGTAGAACTAACAACAACAACAACAAAAAAAGGACGGTAGCCTGGAAAATCACGAATTTATATCGATTCTCCAGAGAAAAGAGTATTTCGACATGAGAAATGTTAAGTAAGAGAAAAGAGCTGCAGAACAGCTAAGGATAATTATATTATAAACGGAAATTTTATTATAATTATCCTTTATTTTCTGTTTATAAACCGATTTATAAACAGAAAACCTGGTGATTTTTTCATCCATCGTGATATCTTCTTTCCTAAGAAAGAAGATAATGCTGGGGTTGAAGTGCCAGATATGACATAGATATCACAGCCAACAATCAGACAAGGGACAGCCAGAACATCAAGTCATTATTCATTTAATTTTGATTGCTTAAATATTACTTACAAGTAAATTGTGGGTGATTTGAATTTCTATAAATAAATATAAAATGGTTTGCTAACTAATTTTCTATGAAAAATATGCATTGGTGTTATTTTGTCTTCATTTTTTCAAAACGTATCAAAGTGCCCCATGAGGTGTATCAATCTGCCACGGGGATGGGGCACATTTATACAAATGACTTTTTTTTTTATTTTTTCTAAATTACATGCAAAAATACTATATAAAACAACGATTGTACATTGTTATAACACACTACACCAATTTTGCTGACACCACATGAAAAAATAACTTGAAATTTCTACTTTCTGGACACCAAAAATATTCTTAGAAAAAAACTGCATCAATGTGTCCCAGTTCCCCCTACTTAATGTTCATTCAATTGTCCAAAGGAAGGTAACAGAATGGTTGCTCAAGATCAAAGTTCTCACGTAGGCCAATAGTATCCCCCCTTCAATACAAAGAAGTGTGCAAATTCTATAAAATTTTCGTGTGTGCAAGATAGAACATACAAAGACGCAGGCATTTGACAGATTGTAAGAAATGGCTTTTAATGGAGAGAAATGAAGAATGCAGTTGAATTGAAAAGCTGTAGTGTTTGCATTGTTGTCATGGATGTCCACACACTTTATGAAAGTTTTACACGTATCTCTAATAAATTGTAAAAAATAATGAAAAAATATTCCTCCGTTTCTTTATATCGCATTTCTTATATTCATTTTTTTCAGAAATACGATATTTTGCAAGTTGAAGATATGTCAGATATGACGAAATAGTGATATTTTGCAAATTTAGAACTTTTATCCCAAAAATCATTTAAGTTAAATTGTTGAAGAAATTTATGCAACAAAAGCAAAAAAAATCTGAATAACATCAGAAAATTAAGAAATGCGCCGGACTTTTCGAGAGAATTCAGTCTTTTTTCTTCAGGCGCAAAGCAGGCGTTATACTATTTTGAAAGCAGGTGCAAGACTGTGGTCTTTCTCTTGCCTTCAAAGTGATAGCAGGTCTTAATATTTTTTATTCAAAATCTAAATAATCTCTTTTAAAGTGGGCAATTTTGGTATTGCTTGCATTGAATATTTGGTGCCATGTAATGTTACGATAGGTGAAAAATTCTAAACTCTTTTAAACAGTGGAATTTTGATAGTGTTTGCATTGTATATGCGATATTGCCTGGCTTTGCAATAGACGGTGACTGTTCAACTCATGGGTTACGGTCCCGAGCGGTCTGTCACAGAAAGAAATATTTCCTTAAATTTCCGAAATTTTAATGTGTTTTTTTAATTAAAATTATAGCTTTTGTTATGTCTTTTACTGAAAATATTTCCTGAAGAGGATACAAATATAAACTTTCAGAGAATGTTTTAAAAGCATTAACAGTATCATACTGACCAGTTAAAATATTATGACAGCTATATTATGTTAAAATGAGTACCTAATAAACACGATTGGTGTAATTAAATTGAAGATACTCAGCGTATTTTGCAGTGCGATCTGATTGCGGGAATAAAGCTAAATTTGGTAGGATGATTAAACTAGACGAGTGTTCGGAATTAAAGATTCCGTCAAAAATCTTAGTCTCAAAAGCCATCGCTTGCGGCAGGTGTGCGACTGCTTTTTTTAAAAAAACTTTCTGACCCCCATCTTGTTTAACCTTACAAAGTTTGATTCCTTTCTTTCGTTTAGATCATGCAACAAAATATGCTTAGTATTCCTAGTTTAATTAAGTCTACCTTAAGGTTGACTTTTTGCGCAATCTAGTTCTCATTTTCAAAAACATGTGCTCAAAAGTATTTCTATTAGAAAGGAAGTCGATGATTATCAGATGTTTTTACTTAGCTATTATTGTCTATATAGTGCAGTACACGTGCGGTCCGACAGAAAATTCTTACTTAAATACTACACGAGAGAAAACTTTCATCCTCATGGACGGTCCGGGGCAAGTATATTCTCTGAAATTTGGCCCAAGACAGTCAACATTTTATATGTTTGTTTATTTGCCGAAACGTCAGTGAAGGCTTACTTTGGAGACACAAAATTTTTTTGTTTCTGTCTGTCTGTGTCTGTCAGTCAGTCAGTCAGTCAGTCTGTCAGTCTGTCTGTTCCGCGATAACTGACGTAAAAAGCATTCGATTGACTTGAAATTAAGTGGGTATGTTAGTGAGGCACTGGGATTAACTTGTATACAGGGTGTATCTAAACTACTGGGCAAAACTTTAAGGGGTGATAGTACACATCGAGACAAATAATATTAAATGGGAAACTAAGGGTCCCAAAGGTCTTCCGAAGAAGATAGGCGCCATCGAAGTTTAGGGTCCAAAATTTGAAATGATTATAAAAAACGGAAAAAATTGGTCGATTCGTCTACGGTTTTCCCGAAAACTATTCTTTATGTCACTATTGTCTTGAAAATAAATTATAAAGATACATTTAAAAAAATGCCGATAGAGGGCGCTTTAGACTTTGTAGTAACGAACAACTATTTTTTACCGTTATTTTTTGCATCTCATTATTTTTTTTAAAGTTTAGACATAAACTTAAATTTTGAGCTCAAAATCTGTGGTTCAGTAGCGCAAACTGAACTGTGTTCAATGGGAGTGGGTAGGTTCAAATTTCAAATGGTTATAAAAAACAGAGAAATTGATCAATTGATTTGCGGTTTTCACTAAAATTGTTCTTTATGTCAGGATTGTCTTGAAAATAAATTATACAGATAAATTTCAAAAAATGTCGATAGAGGGCGCTTTAGACTTTGGAGTAACGTACAACTATTTTTTCTCGTTATTTTTTGCATCTCATTAAATTTTTTTAGAAGCTTAGACATAAACTTAAATTTTGACCTGAATATCTGAATCGTTTGGTTAAGTAGCGTAAGCTGAACTGTGTTCAATGGGGAGATTCAAATTTCAAATGATTATAAAAAACGGAAAATTTGGTCGATTCGTTTGCGGGTTTCTCTAAAACCATCTTTATGTCAGTATTTCCTTGAAAATAAATTTTATAATATAAAATAAAGATAAATTTCAAAAAATTCCGTTAGAGTTCGCCTTAAACTTTAGAGTAACTACAAATATTTTTAACCGTTATTTCTTTTAATCTAAATAAATGTTTTAAAAGCTTAGACTTAAATTTTGAGCTCAAACTCTGAATCGTTGTGAGTAATAAAGTAGCGAAAAATTGAGCTGAGTTCGTAGGGTAACGTTGTAACGCCTGAACACATTTCAGTTTGCGCTTCTTAAGCCCTCCCAACGATTCAGAATTTGAGCTCAAAATTTAAGTCTAAGCTTTTTCAAGCATTTAATTAGATACAAAAAATAACAGTTAAAAATTATTGTTGGTTACTCTAAGGTTTAAGACGCCCTCTAACGGAATTTTTTGAAATTTATCTTTAAAATTTATTTTCAAGAAAATATTGACATAAAGAATGGTTTTAGAAAAAACCGCAAATCAATTGATCAATTTTTCTGTTTTTTATAATCATTTGAAATTTGAACCTACCCACTCTCATTGAACACAGTTCAGTTTGCGCTACTTAACCATAAATTTTGCGCTCAAAATTTAAGTTCATGTCTAAGCTTCAAAAAATTTTAATGAGATGCAAAAAATAACGGTAAAAATAGTTGTACGTTACTCCAAAGTCTAAAGCGCCCTCTATCGACATTTTTTGAAATTTATGTTTATAATTTATTTTCAAGACAATACTTACATGAAGAATAGTTTTAATGAAAACCGCAAATCAATTGACCAATTGTTCTGTTTTTTATAATAATTTGAAATTTCAACCTACCCACTCCCATTGAACACAGTTCAGTTTGCGTTACTTAACCACAGATTTTGAGCTCAAAATTTAAGTTTATGTCTAAACTTCTAAAAAAATTTTAATAAGATGCAAAAATAACGGTAAAAAATAGTTTTTCTTTACTCCAAAGTCCAAAGCGCCCTCTATCGGCATTTTTTGAAATTTATCTTTATAATTTATTTTCAAGACAATAGTGACATAAAGAATAGCTTTCGTGAAAACCGCAGACGAATCGACAGATTTTTCCGTTTTTTATAATCATTTCAAATTTTGGACCCTAAACTTTGATGGCGCCTATCTCCTTCGGAAGACATTTGGGAGCCTTAGTTTCCCATTTAATATTATTTGTTTTGATGTGTACTATGACCCCCTAAAGTTTTGCCCAGTAGTTTAGATACACCCTGTAGTTTTTTGTTAGATTTGATTCATTCGTTCGGAAAATATAGAATATATTATTTTCCGCAATAATGCTTTTCTATGGCTTTCTAATGCTTTTCTATGATTTTCATTTTTTTTTTCTTGATAGAAAATGACACATTTGATTAATGAAATTCAATAATAAATGGATACTGAAATTTACCGGTTTATTTATTCGTATAGTTTTGAAATTTTGTCTACGTATTTGTCAGATTTTTAAAATTATTTTTGTAAATTTTGGAGATTTTATATAAATGTGTTCCAATAATACAGACTAATTTGTTTTAGTGATTTACTTATTTAAAATGTATTTATTTAACTTAATTTATTTTTCCATATTGGTTGCTAAGCAACCATTCATCCTAATTCTTATCCATAATTTGAAAGCGTGTACGAAAATTTAAATGAAGTCAACATCAAAACTGATGAATTAATGTCTTTGTATCTTTGCGTATAAATATAACATAGCCCAGAAAAGAACATAGGTTATGTTTTATTAATTTTATTCAAATATTTTCCTTAATAATTCAAAATTTCATTCTTTTTCATAGACAATCAATAGAGACTTTTTAGATACAATTTAACCAATTTCCTTTATCGTTGCCAAAAAAAAATAAAATCTGGAATAATTATTTTTCAACGGCAATAAGTTTCAATTGAGCAATTTCCATTCGAGAAGTTAAACTAAGAAAAAGTAAATAAATATGACATCAGAATTAAAATAAAAATAGATACAGTACTTTTTGTTAAATATTAAACACGGATACTTCTTTCGTTAATAAGAATTTTTCTGACAAAAATGGAGACATAATTAGAAATAAAAGAAATAAAAAAGAATTATATTTTTAACACTCAATTCACATGGTAAAATATGACGTCATAATTGAAATAAAACAGGTATTTTATAGTAGTGGTTAAAAATACAAGAAACATGGATATCAATAACTCATGAATAATACGACATTGCCGAAAATTCAGGGAAGGCTTACTTTGGTGACTCAAAATTTATTGTTATTGAAATTATTCTAAATTTATTGTTTATTCCGTCTGTCAGTCTGTTCTTCTGTCTGTCTGTTCCGTGATAACTGCTGCAAAATGCAATCAAACTTTTGTTTTCGGAAAAAAATTGTAAAACTCTAGATTACTAATTTTACACTTTAAAAAGTTCCTTATACATAAGATTTAGGTGTTTATGATTGTAGCAGTATGAGGTTAATGAAAAATGCTTGTCCAAAGTGTTACTTATCCTTATAAATCAAAATGTATAAAGAAATGCAAGATATACGATAACCATTAGCACATTTAATAGAAAGTTGAAAATTTAAATTTAATGAGACTACGGGGGGTTTAGGGGGGCGGAGCCCCCCTGAAGAGATCTACTATGTTATAATAAAAAACAAAAATCATGAAAATTTCAGAATTTCCTAACATAACTAAAATTTAATTTAACGGATTTGATGGCTGAAAACTTCTTATTCTTATTTTATTCTTATAAATAATTCCGTAATTTGAAAATTTTAAATTACAGTTTCCAGAAATTTGAATTTTGCCCAAAGTGTGTTTAAAAGAAAATGATGTGCAAAGCTGACGTTGAGGCTCCTAATCTGCAGATTTACTAGTTATTATTTTTACATGATTATCATGTGAGTTTTCTTTAAATAAATTAAAAATTCTGATCAAGATATGGAAGCATATTCTAAGCATGGCAGAGGACTTTTTTAAATTATTTTATTTTGTAACGTTTCATATATATATATATATGTATAAGAGATATGGCCCGATGGTTGTGAGAGCACGATCCGCCGCTCGTTTTCTTGGCAATCACATTTTGATTACTCCAATGTGGAGCACAGAGCGGAATTCGTCCATCCAACGGGGTTCGGCACTTGGTCAGTCTTCTTTCGTGGCCCGCGATCACATAAGTCGTGTAGTGTTGTAGGTGTTGGCGGGCAAAGGAAACAGTATAATTTATGGACATGGTTTATTAGTCCTTTTTATACATGTTTTTTGAAAACCAGGCCCATGTTGGTTTGACTTCGAAATTCTAAAGCGATCAGTGCCTGGACAGCATGTTCGGTGGCAAATCTTGGGGTAAAAAAAGCTACGGAGTTCCGCTGCTCCAGACTGTTTAAATGATGTAACTCAAAATATTTCCTCAAAATTGCGATACTACAAGAATGGGAGGTGTTATTATTTAATTGGTTAAAAAGGATCTGGGCACTGTGACGTTAGGGAGGAGCGACTATCAAGGTTCGTTACCTAAAACCACAAAAAGTGAGAATTACGCTTAGGTCAGCTTTTTGATCTTAATAACCTAACTGCAACTTAAACGGAACCTAACGGTAACTTAAATATATCATAAATGTAACCTAACCGTCTTCTTATTGTAACCTATCCGTAATCTGGCCGTAACTAACTACAACTTAACCTTAACCTAACTGAAACTTAATTATAACTTAACTGTAACCTGACGAGAAATTAAATATAAACTAAGACTAACCGTAACACAATTGCAACCTAAATATAACCAAAATATAACCTGAATGTAACCTAACTGTAACCACATTCTAACGTAACATTAACTATAAGCTAACTGTCCTAACTGTGCACGGACTACAAAGTACTTTAATTCCACTTTCTACCGCCACGGGGCGCAATATGTTTTGTTCGAACATCCAACACAGATCAACGTTACCTGCGTTCGGGTATAATAGGGGTGCAATGCACTATTCGTAGAACTTTTCGTTTTCACTTTCCATCACCAGAATGAGCATTTTTTCATAAATACGTCAATAAAAAAACAACTTTTCTAAATCCAAACGATACTCCTATTTTCAATCTATCCGTAGATATATTATACGTATTATATACGTAGATATATTATATACGTATCCTCCCCTAGCAGGGTGAGGATACAAATAGCAATTTAAGAAATTTGCTAAAATTTCTATTAGGAAATAATGGTAGCCACCACTCAATTAAGAGTCCAATTTTAAACAATAAGAACGTCCTACATGGTTAGCCGCTGCACTTTTTACGAAATAGAAGGAAAACTGCGCATGCTCTACAAAATATGTCAGTTCTACTTTTCACCTCCAGGAGCGCACTCATAGCGGGTGTGCGTTAACATCGAAACAATTTCCAGTATTTAAAACGCAAAAAAAAAAAAAAAAAAAAAAAAAAAAACAATGAAAAAATGTGTTTAAAAGTATCGTTAAAAATAAAAAAGCATGCATAAAAACAAATTATGAAACACTATCCAACACATTCAGAATAATTAAAAAAATCTATACCGTTTAAAAAATTAAGTCATTACGTCTCATTTTACAATATGAAAATATATAAAGCATTTTAACATCGAATTTCAGCTGTTCCCATCTACATTCGTTAAATTATTGGAAAATTTTAGCAACCTTGTATATGATACAAATATTTACAACATCTATTAACAACTTGCATTTCAAAATTTAGTTCATTTAAGGGATACATATATTTCAGAAAATTCCGCTTCAGCAATTTCCTCTAATAAGGAGAATGGTATTCAAATATTTTTGTTCATCCCTGTATAGAAGGTATGGATTTTATATATACAGAGTAATATGCAAAAAACTAATTAAATTTAAAAGTGCATACCAAATTTTAAAACGTACTCTCCGGCAATTATTACGCAAAGACAAAAGTATAACAGATTTCATTTGTGTGTTCTGTAAATTAATAAAAATTGCTATGAACTGTCTGTTTTAACCCTTAATCTACCTAATTATGATTTCATGAAAATTTTACATTCTAAAGCACTTTACGTAAATTGTTTTAACTATATTAAAATATTTATGTAATCATTTCATAAATATTTGAAGGATTTTAGAAGGAATTTACAGGGATTTTGTGCAATATTTATAACTCCACTCTAATATTTTATTTTAAATTGTTTTCTTAGTATCTTGTATAATTATAAAATGTACAAATACGATGTTCTTAGAATATAAATATAGAAAAGTTTCCGAATTTAAAAATCCCCATCTCCCTCCCTCAGTGCCAAGAAAGCTAAAAAGATACAAAGGCAAAATAAATCATCCTTTTAAAAGTACTTTTGTTTTCTGTAACCAATAATGCTTTTGAAACAAGTTAAAGTAATGCATCTGTAATTCATTATAAACAGTATTACAATTAATTGACGTATTAAACGAATTTTATAAGAAGTAATTTTAATGGTGTACCGTTGGTAGATAAAGGGTTAACGTAATCGTAGTGAAAATAGGTGATTTATATCCGTTTCAATTCATTTGAAATAGTGTAACGTCATTAAAATACTCTCCAAACGATTTTTCCCTGTACACCATAATGTAATCGATTTCTTTTGAGTGTCCCTGTATTGAACCTTTATTCGTGCATGCTTCATATGCAATACCAAACATGCTTTAGTGAACCTAAATAATTCTTATCAATTGCATGAAAATCCGAGTATATTCACTGGATTATATTTACGGAAGTTACAGCGTGGATAGGCGGACAGACGGACAAACAAACCGAATGCATAAGCACTATTCAAATTATAAAGAGGTGTTGCTTGTTGAAAAGTGCTAAAAAACACTTCTGAGATTAAAAGAAAATACATCATTAATAATATCGAAAATGATAATTTAAATTACATTTAATATATTGCTACTCGCTACAGCAACAAAAAGCATTCGAATGCAAGGAATTATTTTAGCCAATTTCTAATTCTTAGTGGTAAAAAGCCAGTAAGATATTTTCTGATCTTTTACTTAACATTTAAAAACTGTATGTCTTGCTATAGATCAGTTTCAACTACGCAATTATTATCGTTCAACCTATCAAAATATAGAAAAAAATAAAAAGACAATAGTAGAAAAAATAACTACTATAATCCAGGTTGTCAAGCTCGTTGCTAGGTTCTGACGTCATTTCTATTCTCTAACCTAATCTATTCTCTTAAACGTTTATTATTATTAAATACGTTTTCGAAGCAAGTGTTTCAACTCCGTGCTAAAATTTAAAGTTTAGGTGCAAAAACCGTCACTTTTGAAATATTAAGCACTTAAAATGGGTTCTATAATTCTGTCTCAGCTTTTTCTTATTTTTGCCATAGTTTTATACAACCAATTAAACGAATGCAAGAGGTAATAAAGTAACGTATTTATTATAAGCGACGCTGTATGATCCAACCAACCGAAAGTAAAAGGAGGGGAAAAAGAGGAAAAAAGGCGTATTTTTGAAGAGAGTGAGTTCCAATTTTTAAATAATTACTCAGTTAATAATTAGAATTTCGAAATTCCGAGTATCAGATACATCAGGAGAGACTTTGAGCAACTCTCAAAAAAATTTTGAGCCTCGTACGTGCCGTAGATTTTGCTAACCATGGCAGACACACGCACACATAGACAAAGTGTTTTGTTATTTTTATTAGTATAGATTTGCTTAGCATGAAATCAATACAAAAACAAACAAAACATTTCATTGCTATCTCTCTCCTTCCTTATCTTTATAAACAATTAATTACAAAGAATATTATTTTAGACGCAGACTTGTTTTCATTTTTTATTTTTTTGTTAATTAATTTTTCTATAAAATTTTCGAAAATTTTGATCAAATTAGTCGAATGGTTAATTCGAACGAACTCAACTAAACAATGATCGTGACTAAACAGGGAAGGATTAATCGAGACAGCCTTAATAATTTTTTAATTGCAATATGATTTTTTTCTGTCCTTTTTCATATTTTCTCAAAGTAGCATTGCATTTGGTAGAAAACCCTGCATGACATAAACAAAGAACTTGAAAAAATTTCTTCAAATTTAACCCTTTCACCGCCCGAAGGTTCTACTATATTTTTATAAGAATGCTTGTAAATCCCAGGATATGATATACACACATATATATATATATATATCAACCGCAGTTTTAAGCTATAATATCTTTAATATCACTTCTCTCTATATAGGGTTCAAAATAGAATTCCGTATAAATTATTTATGTCTACAACCATTTTAACTTGATTTATAGAAGCGGAAGAATCCGAGACAGCCGATAAAAGGATAAGAAAACTTTATATCTGCATGAATGTGCGTTCTATTCTTACACAAACCCATACATATTCCGAAAATTCCAATTATTAAATTTTACAGGGTTATCGAAAATATTATTATATTTATTAAATCTGTTGTTTGTCCACTAATTGTCTTTTCAGTTAAACTCTTGTTAAAAAATATTATGTCAAATATGTTCTTTAAATTTCTGAAAAATTTTGCGAGGGTTTCTTTAAATATTCTGCAAAACATCTAGAACTAAATGTGCCTGGTTACTTTTTAAAAAGTGGATGTAAAATAGTTAAAATTGTAAAATACGCAGTAATTAAAAAATATTTATAGAAAATTTCTTTTTACATAGAATGTGAAAAATAATTCATATCAAAAAACGTTATCTGATATCGCATTTTATTTTAAGACACTTTTTGTTTTTATAAACTTGCTTATACAAACACATAAATATACATCATCTTCAAACTGTTATTTTTCTTCGACATAAAAGCACTAAACAAATCCGTTTAACGAAAATAAACGACGAACTACTTCGTTTTAAAGAGACAAAAAATTTTCATCTCTGAAAACACATTTTCATTGAATTGAGTTTAGAATAAAATTGCTGTCTTTTGAAAAATAAATAAAAGTATTGGTAAAGATTGCATTTTTGTAATCAGAAAATAATAAAAAAAATATTATCCTGGTGTGGACGAGATATCGCTCATTTATATATATATATATGATTGCTTACATTGAAAGAGAGGGAAAGAAAGTTGGAAGGTATTTGATGAGATTTCGCACGCAATGTCTAGAATAAGCAATCAGAATAAGCAATTTTCCTATCCTATAAAAGAGCACGAGTGAACGAAATGCGAGACACTCAATTCAAGTATTGATAATTTAAGGTATGCGTGAGTGAAAGACATTTATAACATACCTATATTTTTTTTCAAAAAAAGAACATTAAACTTTAAAATTGAATTTGTTGATTGTTATTGAGTATTATCAAAAACGGAACTATGTATCTGCCCTATATGTATATAAAATCCTAATGCAATGAATTTATGAAACGACTGGATTAGTTCGATCGTTGTTTATCCTAAAATAAAGAGGATTATGCGTTGAAATTCACCACAAATTATCCGTATTTATTTCATTAAAATTATATAAAGTGGACATATTTTGAACACGCTTAAGAAAAGGAAAAAACGTAATAGGAACTATTATTTATTTATATTATATTGTCATTTTTAAAAATACTTAATGAAACGAATTTATAAAAGCGGATATGTGAAAAGAATATATGACATAATAATTATTCAACTGAATGGACGGACGATAAAATTTCCTGCTTGATTTTCTATTCAATTTTAAAGAGAAAATAACATCATTTACTTTTTCTCTGTCTCTCATATGTAGCAATAAAAATATTTTGTCGTACATGGACCGTTTTTTCCCTTTTGGTTTGAGACTTTAAAAATCTAGATTTTACTTTTTGTGATGTCACATGAATATTGCCTATCGTACTTATTGCATACAGATGATTACAGAAAATTTCGTTTACGCTTAAAAGAATATAAATAGTTTAGCATTTGTTTCCAGCTATTAAATAAATGCAGCCTGTTCTTCTTTTCGGGTCGAGGCTATAAAAATATTCATATTACCTTGTGTTTCGTCACAAGAATACAGTCCTTTACTAAAATACTATTATAATTTAAAAGAAATTAATATTTAAATAACAATACTTTTTAAATATTTTATATTTAGAAATTTTAACAGTTATTATGAGACCTTTGGAACCATCCGAGTATCATAAACGAATATTTCAAATAATACTTATCCAACTGAATGCAAAGCGAATAAAATATATTCACTTGGGTTTTTTGATTCTGAGCGCTGGCGTGCTGTGGGGCGCATTGAAGCAGGAAAGTCAATCACGGATGTTGCTCTTTTCTAAGGCGTTGATCATTCTGTAATTTCACGTTTATGGAAACGATTCCAAACCACACAGACAGTTGTCCAAAGGCTCGTAGTCGGTCGCCCAAGGTTTACAACCCCCGCGGAAGATCGATATATTGCTATTGTAGCCAAATGGAATCGCAGAGCGACTTCCACACGTGTGACATCTATGGTTACAGCGTCCATTGGTAAGGCGATATCTACAGCTACTGTACGCCGAAGATTACATATGAGTGGACTGTACGCCCCGGTACCTCGAGTTTGTGTTCCTCTATCGGTCCAATCAAGAGGGGCACGATTAAAGTGGTGCCGGGAGCATATCAATTGGACTGTGCCTGACTGGGGCAATGTCAAGTTTACTGATAAGTCAAGATTTGCTCTGCAGCCAGATGACAAGCGTATAAGGATATGACGTAAACAAGGAACACGCAATTAGCCCGAAAACATTACCGAACATCACGCATTCCTAGGCGGAAGCATTATGGCGTGAACAGGGATTTCATTAGGATACCGCACCGACCTGCACATCTTTAAACTGGGTTCTGTGACGGCTGACCAGTATCGAGATGATGTCCTAGAACTCATTGTGAGGTTGTATTCTGCAGCAATTGGCCCTACTTTTGTTTTAATGGACAATAACGCACGTTCCCATAGAGCTGCCATCGTCGATGACTAACTGGAGAGTGAAGGGATTGCGCGTATGGCGTGGCCAGCATATTCGCCCGACCTTAATCCCATTGAAAGTCTTTGGGATGTTCTCGTTCGTGCTGTATGTTTACGTTTTTCACCTCCAGCCACTCTTATTGAGCTGGAAACTACTCTACAAGAAGAATGGCGATGGCTTAATTCTGCGGTGGTTGATCACGTAATTGAAAGCATGGTCACAAGGTGTAAACTTTGTATACAGATGAGGGGGGGGATCACACCCCCTATTAATGTCTTTTTTTATTTTATTCTCTTTATTTTCACTTTAAACATAATTCTGTTTAAGCCTCCAGTATGTCATTACCTGATAACTTATAAAAATTTAATAGTGTTTTCACTTCTGTATGTAATTATCAGTGTTGGGCACGTTCACAAAATAAACGAACTAACTCAAACTCACGTTCAATTTCTGAAAAGTGATTTAAATTCACGTTCAAACTCAAAAATTTTTAAACGAACGCGTTCAAATCACGCTCATTTGTAAAAGTGAACGAAGTTCACTAAAAAGTTCACTTTTTTTTTTTTTTTTTTTTTTTTTTTTTTTCTTTAAATGTTTGGATATTATTGTCCAAATTTACAAAATTTTGTGAACTAATCATTTGATTATTCGATATGTAAGATAGAGGTATGCACGGACGGAAATTTCCAGGCCCGATCCATAGAAAAAAAATGTCTGGCCCGATATTAAAATAAAAATTTCAGCCCGAGCCCAGCCCGGCTCGTAGAGAAAATTTAGCGGCCCGATATAATAGCTAAAAACAAGGCCCGACCCGGCCCGACATAATAGCTAAAAACAAGGCCCGAGCTTGGCCCGGCCCGGGAAAAAGTTGAAATTTCGCACCGAACCCGCCCCGACCCCGAGTACATTTCTACTAGAGATTGATATTTACCCTTACGGAAAAGTTCTGGCGAAAAAAACTTACCTTAGTCTGTTTATAATCTCCATTTATGCAGAAGTGCCGTAGGCTGCGATGTTTATACTTTTAATGAACCTTTGTTAGTTGTATGTAAATGTTTCAGCTATCATTAGTATTATTAATCTATCTTCCATGTTATGGAGACATAAAAATCTAAAAAATGATGTATGGTAAAAGTAAAATCTAAGATGAAACCGCATTGGAAAGAAAAAATACGTTTCTTTTTTAGCAGGTGTAAATGTTTAATATATTTTTTCTACCGTATTATTGTATTCATTTTGCATGGATGAACAGTTTAAAAGAACTTTAAAAGAAATTTTCAGTTTTCAGTTTAAAAGAAAATTCCGTCATAGGCAGTTTATTCCATATGTTTATTCCATATGTTTATTCCATATGTTCTCTATGTGTCAAAATTTTGCGTTGTTAAGCAGTAAACTTTGAGAACCATCTTAAGGTACTCCTATATTTCCAAAGATTGCCTTAACAAAAGTTCATTATCGCTGTTAATATTTTTATAAAACACATAAAGACCTACACATCTGAAAGCATTTCTGTACATTTCTGGCTCGGCTCGACTGTAGGAAAAAAAGGGCAGGCACCAGCTTGCAGAAAATAAATAAATAAATAAATAAATAAATAAGAAAAAACAGACACCATGTCCGATGCGCGATGTTTGTCTGTATGGTGGGCGTATTATATTTCTGCACTGATACTGTCAAACAAGCATCGGTTCGTGACGCACATTTATACTTATTATCGTAAAAGACAAATTCATAAAAAGTATTTAATATTTTATCGGCTTCACTTAGATTTTGATATCGGGTCGGCAGGCCCGCTAATATGTATATATATTTTTGGATGTATATGCCCGGATGGCGCGTTCAATTTTTTGGCTACCCCACTTATTTGAAAATTCAGCTTCACTTCGCCAATTACGGAATCGTGTAGATCCTTATGAAAGCCCCCCTTCCAGGGGAATCTCCCTAATTTCAACAGGCCCTTTAAATATATTAGAGGATTCAAATACAACCCACACCTATTTGACCTTGTAAAAATATCATGTAGGTGTTGATAGAGTCCGGTCCTCCCAGAGAGCTGAATATAAGTGGAAACCAGGGTTAACTACTTATATGTATTTTTTAGATAGCTTTCTAACAACACTGAAAACCATTTTTATTTAAAAAGTGTAAACTTTATATTCAAATAATGTTTGGAAATTTATTAAAAGCAATTTTTTCATATGAGTTAATAACCTAAGATTTCATGCCTTTAGAATTCTATCGATGGTGATGGGCATCGATGATCATTTAAATCTGGCAGTGTGAAATTGAATATTGAAGTATTAACATGTATAAAATGGAAGAAAGTTTTCGGATTGCAACATCCAACTAGTTTTTATCTTTTAAGCGTAGATTCATATTTTTCATAAATCACTCATTCTTGCGAGAAAAGATTTAACTCTTCCAAAATACTTTAAAAAAAATTCAATTTTAAAAGTGAAAAAATTTATCTTATTTACTTTTAGTAGATGTAACTAAATTCTAAATTAATTTAAAGTTGCTATAAAATTTATACAAATTAATTTATTTATGCATTTGAAAGACATATACATCAATTCTATGAAGGATGTATATACTTTTATATACATACATGTATCAGATGTATATACTTTGTGAGTTTACCCCCCTCCCCCCTACCGAACATACACAATTAACCAACACATTTAAAAGCTGAGAAGATTTGGCATAAAAACATCATGTAAAATATTAATGTATGTTAATGTAGAAAGCAAGGTAAAGTATAAACAGCAAAAGTTGTTTCCCATTTAACTGGTTCAAAGCTACAAACAAGGAGTCTCTATTTGACAATAGCAGCTCCAAGAAGCGGAAGGGGGGGGGGGAATAATAAAGATCATGACCCCCCTCTCCCTCCCTCCAGAATGAAGAAAAATTTTAAAAGATATTTTAAAAATGAAATATATATTAAATGTTTTCAAAGTCACCATTTCCTCAATAACGAGATACTTTCCGATTCTTTAAATCTCCACTTATATCCAAAGTACCTAAATTCTAAAATATCCATAAATTCATTTATTTTTAAATCCCATATGCAAAACATTTGCAAATGCAATTAATAAGAAAAATATGATTGATTCGAGTTTTCATTTTTCGATAAAGACAAAGCCTTTTTCAGGAAATTTCATTAATATATGGGGTTTGAATTCCAGGCATCGACAGACAATTGCTCCCTTATGATATTTTTGTAACTGTCAAGTCCTAAAAGTTGCTTTAAAATGAGCATTTCCTGAAATAATTCTACATCTTTATAAGAAAATTTAAAAATTTTAAATTTCATGGTAATGCCATCGTTTTGTATTTACGAATGTATATAACTTTTCCAAAATATCTGAAAAGTAGCTACATTGGATATATAAACAATCTCCAATGTAAAAATTACTCGTTAAAAAATGTGACCTCTTCCCCCAATAAAGGAGCCATGACCTCCCTCTTCCCCCCGTCGGGACCCAGGAGCCATGACCGCCACACACGTACTGCAAAACAATACGTGCATTACGGCTACTGCTCTTTTTCTTGAACATTATCTGTTCTTTTATACATAACATGGTAGCTCCCAGTTCTATTCAAAAATAATTTACAGAGAAAGCGCAAAACTTTTCCAAAACAGTGTAGTTAGATTATTATCTTTGAGACGGGAGGGAACCTGATTTATATACGTAGTTTCCTAGAATTTAAGCGTAGGGGTTCGGAAAAGATCGTACAGAGAGGCTTTCGTTAGTTCCAAGGACAGTCTATACAAAAGAGGAGCAGTTGCTTTATCACAGAATGTAATGTACAATACAGTATCTTTTCCTTTTTTTCTCGCTTCAGTCATGTAAATATCGAGAACTCCATAGTTCTAGACCAGAATCCATCACATATCTGACATGTGTTTTGCTGTTTGTCACTTACATGACTTTGAGTCTGTGCCCCCCCCCCTACACACACATACGCACATTTAAATACTGGTATGGAAAACTAAATGTTGCGTTTTATTCGCATTTTTATTTATCATCTATAACACTAGTACACTTTTAAATAATCTTTCAAGAAATAGTCGTCTTTTCACTATAAAATATTTCTAGGGGGGTCCAGTACCCCCCTTCTTACGCCCATGTCTCTACCCAAAACAAAAAGTTTGCATTCCAGAAATTTAAATAAAATCAGTAGTATATAATGAACCCCCCCTTTTTTTTTTTTTTTTTTTTTTTTTAACAGTGTTGATAAAATTATTATGCATATCTAATATTTTTCTTAATATCGTAAATAGGGTAAGTCGATTGAAAATTTCTTTAAATTGTCTAAATTACTGTCAAGTATTATGAATATCAGGGTTCAATTTAATGTTCACTTTCAATCACATTCAATCACTTAGATTTTTGTTTACTTGGATTGCGATCGTGGTTTTGTATACCACATTTCTTTACTATTTCTTATAATTTGTTCCGACTTTTTTCAAGCAACTTGCATAAAAAAAAAAAAAAAATTCCCCTGGGGAAAAAATGTGAATGCGCATTTCAGCATTTCATAGCATACACATCTTGCCATTTTTTTACTTTTTGGTGTTTTCTTTTAACACATTCCAATCCAAAACATTCGAAAATGCTCATAATTTCGGTTTCTTTGTTCGTCTGTTCGTACTCCAACTATGCCGAATATACTCGTATTGTCCTGAAATTTTATAAATTCCTGACTTTTAATGCAGGATTGCTAATGAAAAGAGAATGCATAGCATTTAAAACTTTTTTTTTTTTTTTTTTTTTTTTTTTTTTTTTTTTTGCAGATACAGGACAAAAGTTATATTGCGGACACAGTGGAATTTTTTTTTTTCAAACATCGTGTAATGATGTTCCCCCAAGCGTAATGAAATTGTTATGCGTTCCTGATTGAACTAAAACAATCTTCTATAGAATTTAGGGTTCAAAACATTTATTATTCATTTATGCAATGTCACATAAGAGAATTCCATTGCATACCAGCTTCGGACAAAAGCGAAATTGTCTAAAAACAAATTTAAAGTAATGAATGAGTGCACGGTAATAAATATATATAACAATTAATGATAGGTATATAAAAATATATTACTAATAAACACATATGCATACTTACATATATGTATATCCATAGGCGTAACCAGCCTTTTGAATGGGGGGGGGGGGGGGGTGCCCAAACTTTTTAACCTGAACATGTTGGGTACAAACAATATCTTATGTAGTAAAACCTAATAAAACGGAATCCCATAAAACTATCGAATTTCCGTTTTAGACAGATTTTTATTTGCGGACGATATAATTGTGTGCTACTTATTTTAAAAAGGACCCAACGCAGTTTTTCATTGCGTGAAGAAGGATGAGAATTTGCTCAAAACTAAACCTAATGGATAAGAAAAAAATATATAAACATAGATAAAACATGGTAGATATAAAAGAAAGATATCCGTAAACAAAAGTCTGTAATCATCACAAGTTTTCATTTAAAACTGCAATGAAATACTAAAATACATAAATACGACTTTAGTCCCCCCCCCCCCCCCGTCATTTTGATCAAAGTAGCATTAAAATAACTGAAACTTGTAGTACGCAATTTAAACTGGAAAATAATTCTTTTAATATTTTCTACAAATGATTAAATAAAATGTTCCGGTTAAAAAAAAAAAAAAAAAAAAGAGCCCGTACGAATGTCAAAATATGGCCACAGAAAACGAAATTAAACAACTTTTTAAGTTCGAGCCCGCCCGAGCCCGAAAGATTTTTTGTCACCAGAGCCCAATACCAAAAATATACAAAATAAAATTGTATGGTATTTAAAAATTGTTTCAAAAGTAATATCTCACTTTTAAAAACTTCTTACATAGATATAATTTTTAAATGAAAATTTAAATTCAATCCTATCAAAATCCGTATAAAATAAAAATGTACTTCACACCTAAAAGGATTCTTATATTTTTTCCTCCTTTAACAAGCTAACTGGATGGACACCTTTGTGTTTAATGAATAAATGCATGAAATGCTTAAAAATTGAAATACTAAAATAAATAAACAAGCATTCAGTTACCCATAACATTTTGATAAAAAAGAATTGAAATGACTTGAAAAGGAAAAGGTACGCAATTTTAAGTGAAAAAAGTTCTTTCAATATTTTCTACGCATGAATAAATAAAATTTTTCGGCTTAAAAAAAAATTGAGCACGGGCCCAGGGCCTTAGCTTGAAGTGAACATAAGGGGGGGGGGGACTCATACTTTTTTTTTCTCTCTCTCTGACACAGAAAGATAAATTAGTGAATATTCGCATTCTAAATACTATGTTTCTTATTAAACTTCTGTAATAACTTCACTTTATGCTAAGAAGTGAATCACGGAAAAAAAGCGTCCCCGGAAAAAAGCGCACGGAAAAAAGCGTCCCGGAAAAAAGCGTCCCCGGAAAAAAGCGCACCGGAAAAAAGCGTCCCTTTTTATAAATCACATATTTAAATAAGTCTGATAATAGTACGCATGGTTAATCTTAGAATATAAACACTAGAATGAGACGGTTTTATGAAATTTAAGTCTTTGCTCTATCGGGACTCAGATGGGCGGGGTGGGGGGTGGGGGGTGGGGCTTTAAAAGTTATCTCAAAACCTGTCATTGCTTTAATTAAAAAAAATTGTAAGGTACGAAGAACTAGATAATAAACTTTAGGTACTTAAATGATTTTTTTTAATTCAGTCTCCCTTGTTCTCCTGTGGAGTGGGGCGGGGGGAGGGGAGAGGGTATCTACAAACTTTGAAATATATCTCTTATATTTATTTTTTAAATATTATTTATAATTTGATTATTTTTATTATAAAATTACATATTAATATTTTATTATATTTTATATTACATTTATATATTTATATTTATATAATATATAACATAATATATAATAATAAATATATTAATATAATATAATAATAATACAGAATAAAAAATTTATAATAAATAAGTAATAAATTAATAATACATAAATATAAATTAAATATAAAATTTAAAATAAATGTAATTAAATATTAAAAATTATACTTATTAACAAAAGTTTATTTAAAAATGATAATATTTTATTAACTCATAGTAAATCAATAAAAATAAATGTATTAATAAATAAAATTAAATATTAAAAATCTAGTTTCATCAACAAGAATTAATTTAAAAAATGACAATATTTTATTAATTTATAGGACATAATAAAAATAAGTGTATAAATATATAAAATTAAATATTAAAAAATCTACACATTAACAAGAATTTATTTAAAAAATGATATTTTATCACTCGCCATTACTGATACTATCGTCATATACCTCCAGCAATCTCGCTACGTATCCTCAAGGGTACGCGTATTAAAGGTTGGGAACCGCTGTCCTACGAGAAGGATATAAATGAGACATTTGTTGCCACTTAAATTTTTATCATTTATTTATCCACAAGTTCAATATTTATCAATTCCTTGTCACTTTTTTCTGATCACTTTTTGCGCTCTTGTTTTTCCAGTCACTTTTTTCCCTAATTTCTAAAAAACATTCCGAAAAAATGTTATCGTCTAAAGCAGTGATAGATTTGGAGTTTGTAGGCTCACCCCCCCCCCCCCCGCCCCCACAGAAGAACAAGGGTGGCTGAATGAACAATATATATATGAGTTGATATTACTATGAGTTAATAAAATGTTATCATTTTTAAATAAATTTTTGTTAATGAGTATAATATTTAATATTTAATAATATTTATTTGTACATTTTTTTATTTTTTCATTTAATTTTATATTTAATTTATAATTATGTATTATTTATTTATTATAAATTATTTATTATTAATTATTATTATTATTATTATTATTAATCTATTAATTATATTATTAATTATTTACAATTAATATATTATATTAATATATTAATAATTAATATGTATTATATAAGTATAAATATATAATATAAAATGTAATAAAATATTAATATGTAATTTGATAATAATAATAAAAATAATAATCATATAGTATATAAATTAATTATGTATAATTTAAATTATAAATAATATAAAAAAAATAATGTAAGAGTTTGAGTAAATTCAGAGTTTGTAGACAATCGCCCTCTCCTCCCCCCCCCCCCAACCACCACCACAGAAGAACAAGGGAGACTGAATTTAAAAAAATCATTTAAGTACCTAGTGTTTATTATCTTATTTTTCGTATCCTACAATTTTTTTTTTCATTGAGACAATAACAGGTTTTGAGATAACCTTTAAAGCCCCCCCCCCCCCACCTTCGCCCATCTCAGTCCCCAGAGAGCAAGGATGCTCAAATTTCATAAAACCGTCTCACTCTAGTGTTTATATTCTAAGATTAACGATGTGTACTATTATCAGACTTATTTAAATATGTGATTTGTAAAAAGGGACGCTTTTTTCCGGGGCGCTTTTTTCCGTGCGCTTTTTTCCGGTGCGCCTTTTTCCGCCTATATTACCGCCAATAGTATATGATGATGAAAATTTTGAGTGTACAACTGGTGCAAAATTAAAAATCGTGTTAGCGTCATATGTACAAATAGGATGAAGAAGTGTTGAAACACTTATTTTAGATACAAATTAGTAATTTTGCAAAACTGTGAAAGGGTCTCAAAACTAAATTAGATTTTTGAAAAGACTTTCATTTGTATTTTCGGAATAGAAATTCATTTAGTGACCTTGGAATCTTTTGTAGGAAGGGGGCTCAAAATATTTATGGGGGGCTGAGCCGCCCATAGCGTCCCCTTAGCTACGGCCTTGCCGGGCCCGGGCTCGGGCTGAGCCCGTCTCATCATCATCTCTATTTCACATCTGTATTTCCTTTCAATTATTTTATTTATTTATTTTTTTTTTGTTCCTATCTAGACTTTAGCATACAAAAGCAAAGATATAAATAGTTTCTATCCGTGTCGAGAATTTACGCTAATTTTTTTTTATAGAATTGCCTAAACGTTCATGAAAAAGAACGGCGTTAAAATTTTTTTTCCAAAAACAAAAGACATCAAATTGGGATTATAAAACCAACTTTTTCACTTACTGTGATTAATACAGATTCTAATAAATACTCTAGTTTTAAAAAAACATGAACAAAATAATTTTTTAAAAAATAAAAGAATCTGGATCTCTTCTTTTATCACATTTCAAAACATAGACTGTTAGTTTTGATAATTGAACTAACTGTGCTTTCATTTTTTTTTCTTTTTTCTTTTATAAATTTTGATTTTTTAAAATAATCAATCTTGGATCTGTGCGAGCGGGGGGGGGGGGGGGGCGAGCACCCAGGGCACCCCCCCCCCTGGTTACGCGCATGGGTATCTGTGCGTGTAACTTTTAAAAAACCCATAAATACATGAATACAACTTTTTTTTCTATTACCTTGCATTACAATTACAATATATGTATGTGGGTAGGTTTCGGTGCAGTAATTTGTAATTCTTATTATTGGTATTATATATATATATATATATATATATAATACCATTTATAGTAAACAATATTAACCATTTGAAATTAACCATTGAATTTAATAACTTATAGCATATTCATTGAATATGGAAGGAAAAAAGAACAATATAAATACAAATGGAATTTGTAGAACCAAAGCAGAATCTTCAGGTCCCAAATACTTTGGAACTTATATATATTAATTAGAGACATAATAGAGATTATCGTTCTCGAGGCACAAAGGGTTTATTTGTCCTAAAATTTATTAAATTGCAATTATATTTTTTCATTTGTCGAACAAATACGATCGATTATGTATATAAGAATGGATCCAGCCCTCTATTTAGAGAAGAGTCATAGCACTTTTTATTTATTTAATTTATTGTAATTTATTATTATTAATATTATTATTAATATTATTATTATTATTTTGTGTATGTGTGTATGTGGATGGGTAACATCTCTTAATAAACAATTTTTTTATTAAAAGCTCTTCGCATAGCTAAAATATGGCTACTTTTCTTACGTCATTTTCATTCGTGAGTGAAAAGAAACTGCATTGATAATGTAATAAAAAGAATATTGTCCGGTTAAACTGATGGCATAGAGCTCACAGGCTACGCTCACTAGTATTTTACAGTTTTATATAATAATGCCCTTTGAAAAATAAATTAAGGGAGAAATAGCCCCCCGCACTTTTCCTTTTTCTATACGTAATCATTGAACCCCAAAACTAATCAAGGATGGGCCTTATCATATAATAAACCTGTATCCAAAATTCAGAGCAAGTTGAATAATTCTGTATAAAAACCCATTTATGCTATTTAAGAAATGTTGTCCCCGTTCCCTCATTTATACATAAACATTAAACCTCCAATCTGTTCAGAAATTCAACTTATCTGAAAGAACCTGCATCCAAAATTTCAAGCCTGCATAAAACTCTATTTAGCTAACTTAATGGGGAGGTAATAGTAATCACCCGTAATTTTTTTATACTTAACAAAAGAGCACCACAACTAATGAGGGAGGCTTCTTACCCCTATGAACCTGTATTCTAAAACTGAAAAAAAATCGGTTAATTCTGCATGAAAAACCATTTACCTAAATTATGTGGGTAGTTCCCTTTATTCCTACGCCCACTTTTATAATTATCCGATGAATACACGATACTAATCATGGTAGTGCCTCATTAGAATGATCCTATTCCTAAGATTTGAACAAAATCTGATAATTCTGCATGAAAAACCCATTTATATATATTAAGGGGAGGGGCATTAGACCCCTCTCCTCTTCTTATGTTTATCGAATGAACTCTCAAAACTAATCAGGGAAGCGCTTTATACTGAAAAGCTTATGTCCAAAATTTCAAGTATGTCGGATATATTTATCATGAGTTATCGCGTTACGTACGTACGCACGTACATTACATATAAACAGAACGGATGGGCACATACGCATACGCTATCAGACTTTGATAGCATGTGAGCTTAAAAACATACAATTTACACATTTTATTCGGCAAACAAACATTAAAGAATTTCCCATTCTGTTATAAAAACAACAAATCAATTAAAAAAAAAAAAGCATTTTAAGCCATGTTTTATGATTTAAACATTACAGAAATGCCATCATAAGAGAGCATTGGCTGCCGAAATACAATTTTAAACCAAAAATTTTACAAAGATTTCCCATGAGATTCTCTCTCTTTATTGAAATACAAAAACCGTTATTTCAATCGCATGACTACTGAATAAATGCAAATGCAAATATGTTGCATCTAAGATTAAAATTGACTTCATAGATGTGTCAGAATTTATGTACTTATGATTTGAGTACAAGAAAAAATTTAGAAAGATTCGCATTCTTAATCAAGGGAGAAATTTGAAAGAATTTAATATATATTTCCTTTTTAAAATGTTCGTTAAAATATTTCTTTGTTCAGAGCAGGGGGGAGACTCAGGGTTCGTAACTCTTGTGACCCTTCACTTTATCAAATTAAAAGTAAGAAATTAATGCTTGCTTTGTTCGAATTTTGTACTTGAGTATGAGTAAGAGACTTTCATCTTTCGTTGCAAAATGCTATTTTTCATAACATATTTCACAAATTACGTAATATAACATTATTATATATAGTTAAAATTACAATTAATATAAAAAATAAACATAAGAGATAGATTCTGAGTTTGTAGACATCCTCCCCCCGCCCCCTCAGGGTTCGTAACTCTTGTGACTTGTGAGTGACCCTTCAATTAATCAGATTAAAATTAAGAAATTAATGCTTGCTTTGTCCCTATCTTACACAATTTTATCATTGAGGCAATGACAGATTTTGAGATAACTTTTAAAGCTCCCCCCCCCACCTCGCAGCGCACCGGAATAAAAAGCGCACTTTTTTATAAATCACATATTTAGATAAGTCTGATAATAAAATAATTTAATAATACACTTGGTTGATCTTAGAATATAAACACTAGATTGAGATGATTTTTTGAAATTTGAACGTCCTTGCTCGCTTGTTACTGATATTGGGGCGGAGGGAAGACGGTTTTTAAAAGTTATCTCAAAACTGTCATTTCTTCAATGGAAAAAAATTGTAAGGTACGGAGAATTAGAATATAAACACTAGGTACTTAAATGTATTTTTTAAATTTAGTTTCACTTGTTCTTCTGTGGGGGGGAGGGAGTATCTACGATTATATTTATTTTTTAATGTTATTTATAATTTTAATTATATATAAAACTTTATATATTATATCATTTTTATTATTTTTTTTATTATAAAATTAAATATTAATATTTATTATATTTTATAGTATATTTATATAATATGTAATGTAACATATAATAATTAATATATTAATATAATGTAATAATAATTGTAAATAAATAATAATATAATAAATAAATTATTAAAAAATAATAATAATTAATAATAAATAAATAAAAATTAAATATAAAATTAAATATAAATGAAATAAAAAATAAATAAATACAATAAATAAATATAATTAAATATAATTAAATATTGAAAATTATACTCATTAATAAAAATTTATTTAAAAATGATAATATTTTACTAACTTATAGTAACATATACTTATACATTTTTAAAATTCAGCCTCCATTGTTCTTCGGTAGAGAGTGGGGGAGGGTCTATAAGCTCCGATTTTATCACGGCTTTAGATGATAACCTTTTGTCGGGACGTTTTCTAGAGTCTAGAGAAAAAGCGACCGAAAAATCAAGAGCACAAAAATTCTTGTTTATGAGCATAATTTTTCATATTTTATTTTATTTTTTTATACAGTTATTTTTATTATGTCCGATAAATTCTTGTATGATTTTGCCCGATAATTAATAAAGTATTACCATTTTGAAAGTTAATTCTTAATGAAACTAATTTTTAATATTTAATTTTATTTATTTATACATTTATTTTAATTAACTTACTAAAAGTTAATAAAATATTGCCATTTTTTAAATATTTTTTGTTAATGAGTGTAACTTTTAATGTTTTATTATATTTATTTATATATTCATTTTTAATTTAATTTATATTTAATGTTACGCATTATTAATTTATTATTTGTTTATTATTATGTTATAATTAATATTATATATACATGCATAAATATAAATATACAAATATAATATAAATTATAATAAAATATTAATATGTTATTTTATAATAATAATAAAAATAACGATTATTTAATATATAAATTATTATATATAATTAAAATTATAAGTAATGAAATTATAAATAATAGAAAAAAATAAATATAAGAGATAAATCCGGAGTTTGTAGACACCCTTCTACACACACAACCACACCCCACAGAAGAACAAGGGATTCAGGGAAAATAAATTAAAGTACCTAGTGTTTATATTCTAATTTTCTGCACCTTACAATTTTTTTCCCCTCATTGAGGCAATGACAGTTTTGAGAACTTTTAAAGACCCCTCTCCCCATCTCAGTCCCGATCGAGCAAGGACGCTGAAGTTTCAAAAAATCATCTCAATCTAGTGTTTATATTCTAAGATCTATATATTATTATCAAATTTATCTGAATATGTTATTTGCAAAAAAGGTGAGCTTTTTTTCGGCCAAACATCAATTTTAACTGTGAAAAGCATTTTTAATGGAATAAACAATTCACACGTATTGAGATAGAGAATGTCCATGAAGTAGTACCTTTCATTAATCCTTTGTAATCGTGTTAGACATAAAAAAAGTGGGCGTATTAATATTAATTATATTTATGCATACAGATTTTTTAGGCATATTGATTTTAGAAAGGCAAATAATTAAGAAATCATTGTATACAAGATGATTTGTGATGCTGAAATTTAAAGCCAATAAAATTTTTTACTGGGGAAAAAAATCTTTGTAATTTAAGCAAAATTTGCATGAAAATAAATAAATAAATAAATAAAAATAAAAAGATTGTTTTACGTTTAAAGGTGGAGCAAGGGCTGTCACCATGACTATTAACAAATTGATTGATTGAGAGTGTTTTGACCACCCTTGTCGTATAAAGTAATTTAAGTAAAAGTGAATGCCGGCGCTGCGATTGTTATATGATTATTGTTGTAGGTTCTTAAAAACAGCAGTGGGCTTTTTCTTTCTTTTTTTAATCCAGCCTTTTAAAAGGGCATAGTAAGAAACTTACCAATTACTTGTAGCCTTTCAGCCTGCTCAACAAAGCTCATATAACAAGTGTATCTACTCTAGGGGGTTGGCGCCTTGAATTGTAAACCGTATAAAATTGTTCTTATATAAGATAACAGGACCGGACCACCGGACCAGGACATTACTTCTTCCTATCCTTGTACACAGTGTGAGATTTTCTTTCATGAGACCGGCGACAAAGATATTCCGAACATTTTCTTGTTTCCTAAAAAGAGACCTTTAAGGCCCAAACACATTTGACCACTTCTTGAAGTGCGATGTCGGTTCGTTTGTTATGGCGTCGGTGTTTTTGATCTTAATGAGTTTTGCAGGAATGGGATGGTTGTCCGGCAAAAGAAAAATACTTTCCGTCAAGTAGGGGGGATTGCTTGTCCCCTGAATCTTTTGTTAATTTCCCTTGTTTCTATTATGAAGAAACCGCAAATGGATCTTGTACAAAAGACTTCTTCACTTTTTACAAGAATTCAGTTTAAAGAAAGAGTAATGCAATCTGAACAGAGCCTTAAAATAAAAATTTGGGGAAAGTTTTCGATTCCAAATATAAGTGTTTGTGATGTGATTATCAGGATTTTATATTTCTGTTATATAAAAATTTAAAAACAGAAAGGTGGATATCCCATGAAAAATTAAGGCATGATTTTCATTCATAAAAAATTCATTGAACTGTGAGAATTTGATCCCGAATTATTAAAATTTAAAATTAGCGTATTTTCATATGAAAAAAAAAAATGACTGCAGTGAAAAAAAGTTTAAAATGTATACATTTTTTGAAATATTTATTTTATACAAAAAATCAAAATTGTAGTCAAAATTGCTTCATGCTTTTTACGCACTTTAAAGAAGGGGGGGGGGAGGTGGAGAGGGGAGATTTTTTATTAAATTCGAAATAAAAAGTACAATGGTGAAAAAAATAAAACAAATTACGGAAAACTCCGAACGATTAAGCAGACGGGCGCGACTGGGTTTGAACCCAGATCTTCCAATCTACCAGTCTGAAACAGTTGTGCGTGCTCAAACTTTTTTTGACAATGCAAACAACTCGACTTTCAAAAGATCTAACTATGACTCGCAAGAATTATCCTACTCCTACCCAACTCGCAAAAAGAATATTAGATAGATTTCGTATGAAATACTAGGTATTGAGATCTCTCCCCTGTTGAAATTTCTGAAAATCTATCTATACATCACTTTTTTATGGACACAATTTTTAGAATTCTACTCAAATCTCTTCCAAACAGATGCATAAAATCTCGGTTAAGTTCGTTAATGGGAAAAATCGAAGTAAGGGGTGGGAATGGGTGAAACCCGAAAAAACTCATGACTTTTAAATTTTATGCAGTAATTTATAAATATTTGAATATTATACACTTTTTTTCCTATAAAACATAACATTGGTAGTAGACGTAGATGCCTAAATATAGCTAGATATATTATATGTAGTATAAAAATTACTCATCGTAAGTGGCCAAAATAAATAAATAAATGAATAAATAGACACCAAGAAAACGAATAATGAAAAATTTGCTTTCTGAACACCCCGTGGAAGACTTACGGCCGGAGCCTCATTCTTTTCGGTCTGGAACAGGGCCATTCTTTTTTCTGAACATTCGGGAAAGACGGGCCTAGTTGCTATTCTTTCCAGACAATATTCGGGCCTTTTATCCAAAAGCACCTTGCCGGGTCATATTATTTTTTCCGTGCCGAACCTGAATTAGTATTTTTCCCCCTAGTTTCACGGGCATATATTTTCTAAGGATCAGACTCGACCCGCCCCGAGTCCATGTAGACCTCTAAACGGCATTTGAATGGAAACTAGTTGGATGTGCCATTCCCAAAACTTTATTCAATCTCATACATACATTTTAATATTTAAAAAAAAAATAGTTACTCATTTTAATGCTTTAATAATTTTACAATAGCAATTCAATATCATACCAACTTTGATTTTTATCTTAAATTTCTACTTCAATCAATTAATCGGAATAAAAACGAATTTCCGTCTCTGCACGAACCGATAAACAATAGAATGATAGCCAGTTTTTTTTTTCAAATTATGGGAGGACCTACTTGCCTCACCAAAAAATAATCATATACAAAAATTTAGTTCAGTTCTAGAACTAACTACTAGAACGTAAACTTTTAGGTGGTGCAATATTGAAAATGGCATAAAATTCGCTATTGCAGTGCCCCTTTTGGCGGATTTTTTTTTTAATTCAGGGAGGACCAATTAGTCATAGTCATACACTCACACAAAAAATTTGGTTCAATTCGATGCATAACTTCATATACTTTTGGTCGGTACAATATTGAAAATGGCACAAACACGCGATTGCACTCTCTGGATATCTGTATGCATACCCTTCGAGAAAATGCTGGTCTGAATATTGTGCTTTAGTAATTACTCCTTTTTGCTAGTTTGGAACTTAGTATTAATTTTACAGAAGAGGAGGGGCTAACTTACCTTATAGCAATGGCGATAGACAAAAAACAGACACAAGAGGGAGATCTTATAATGGTTCCGTTTAATTTTTTAAATACCAGAACTCTAAAAAATACTTATTACAGTTTCCCTTTCATGCTTATGTTTTTCATTTAAAAAAGGGGGTCGTGGGCTGCGTAAATAGGCATATTTATTCGAAATCTATACTGGTGAACCTTAAAAAAAAAAAAACACTTAGGAAAAATTTATTGTAGACAGATTCTTTATTAAGAAATTCGCCGTCTTTTACAAATGCGTAATGATTTTTTTTTTTTTTTTTTTTTACACGGATTATTCTATCTATTTGGCACCGATCTGGAAATTGTTTCGTTTAAGACAGTATTTCGTCATATACAGATTTTTGTAGCACCTTTTATAATACTGTATCTCTCATCCCCTAGCATTTGAACTATTCTTTAAAGAAAAGTTTAATTGTTGAATCATGGTAATTTAAAATTAGAATAAACTATGGCTATAGCAGAATCGATCGGTATCTTGAAAATTTTCCGTAGAAGTCAATATTCCGTCTTAGACAAATTCTACTCTGTCTGCGGATTTGCAAGAACTTGAAAATCTTTCCGATTTAGACATATTTCCGCCTTACACAATCCACCGTTTACAGAGAGTTTATTGTATATATCTATTTTCGGCGAAATTGTGTACAGCCCAGCAGGGCCGTGCTTAAGAAGGGGCGAGCCGGACATTTGCCCAGGGCCGCCAAAATTTGGGGCCGCAAAAAACAATGATGTTTTTACATTTCACCAGTTTTTATGTAGATACTAACTGGCCAGTGCGGCACTGCACGCGCCCATGAATGAACCTTACATTAATCTCAAATTTGTATGATTTTATAGCTTAGGAATCCATTTAATCTGAATTTATATTTTTGCATGAAAAAATATTGAATTGAAAGTGCGCTATTTTTTATTTTATTTTCTACGTAATTTGATTTCTGGAGTCCTTGCACACAGAAAGCGAGCGAAACCGCGATGAAATCCCCAGTTTCCTACCGATTTCGTCGAAATTTCCCATACTTTATTTTGTAAAAAATATTTCTATTCGTCCAAACTTTGCAAAGTTTTAGTAGGTGATGTAAATCGTGTTTATTGAAATGCTCTAAAAAGATTCTGGTAATATGCGGACGTTTAATTACTTTTAGCGTAGAAAATATCGTTTCCGTTTGGTGCGATGTGACCTGCTTCGTCGGTGTACTGAAAAGATTAAAATTCATATATTTTAAAACTGATGGCGCCATCGATTAGAAAATTTCAGCTGTAAGAGTATATATACAGCTATTTTCCAAATAGTTAATAATAATGATTCAATAGGTTTATCTGCGATATATTTTTTTAATTCATTGCGGCATTTGAGATGCATGTCAGAATATGTCTTTCTTTTTAAAGTTTACTAAGCGGTTTGGACGATATATTTGTTGATAACTGATGACAAAACGCATCCGAAATCTCCTTTTTTTGTTCTTCAGTTTCAATCGACTCGTAAATAAGACTTTAGAACATGCGCCATAACTTTTCCCTTGTCACACGACTGCACCGAGATGAATTTTTAATGACAGTGAGTTTGTTGTTAATTAACAACTCAACTAATTATAAGAATTTAAAAATGCTGAGTCTCAGGTGCATCATGAGACACTTTGCCCTAGCCCCACAAAACTTTTCAGCCTCGTATGTGCCTTGGGTTGTGCTAGCCATCGCACACACAAGCAGACAGAGCTAAACTTTGTTATATTAGTATAGATGCTTCACCTACACATAGGGATTCGAGAAAACTGCTCACTACTCTAAAGAACTTGGAATTTCTTATTGGATATGTATCTTTCTACGTTCTTTTAATAAAGAATAGGACAGTTAGATCACTTTTGTAAATTTAGAAATTTTCGACTTGATTATTGTAAATTTTTTGCCAACAATTTTCAAGATTTCCCAACAATATCCAAGATTTTCCTGGTTTAATTGCAGATTTATCTGTTCTAAATTTGCCAACTGAAGCTTGAATGTGGGATGTGGAAGGCACACAACTTAGGACCATCGAAACGAGATGAGATGGAATGGGCAATGTTTCAATCAACTTTTTCTGGGGCAAAGATTAGTGGTGTAGCCGTATGTCGAACAGTGGCGATTTTCTGTAATCGGCTTTCCATTCATTACTTGTTGACTATTGCCTGAGGGATTTTCCGTTTCAAGTCCGCATACAATGCTCTCGCGACACCTAGTGGCTGTTTTCGTGATTTATTATGTAAGATCTATCTCTCATTTGAAAATTAGTTATGTGGTGTTAGTAGAAGTTTCTGAAGCTTTAAATGACATGAAAAGTCGAACAAAAACAGCTTCATTGGGAAAAAAAAGTTTTCAATGTCTTACCACACTGTGTCTTTCAGACAACATTTTGTCACAATTGAGACTTGTTAGAAAAGCAGTACAACGTTCTGGTATGAAAATTGACTATACTTTGTAATTAATATTGAAAGTGCTTCAAATTTTAAAAGTCTATAAAGAAAATAATGCTCAAATTTCAGCAAGTGAACTATTTGAAGAGCATGAGTTGAATGCTGGAGAAATAACTTTTCTATGTGTATCATTATCATTTCGCAGAAAAAGCTTTAAATTTTTTTTTAAGAGGACTTATTTGAAGGGGTAGAAACAAAGTGGTATCACATGTTATCCTATGGGAAAAATACTTATCCTTCTTGTTCATTCAAATTTGAAAATTTCAACACTATTTTTTTCTGCGCTTAGATAGAAAGATTATTTATCGCTCTATAAGCTTAAAATAATTTAAAGGTGATTATGAGTATTTTAAAATTTGTGCTAAAATTTTAAAAATTCCAAAAAACAAAAAAAGTATTCTTTACTCGTTTGTAACTTATGGCTAGAAAAAATATATAGATATTTGGAGTTTACAGAGGGATAAAAAAAAAACCTTATCTAAGTGCTGAAAAATTATTTTTGAAAGTTTCAAATTTGAATGAAGAAGAAGAATAGGTAATCTTCCCATAAGGTCAGGTCCGGATTAAGCACTTCTGGGGCCCGGGGCTACTGGGAACTTCCCCCCCCCCTTACGCTATTGGAAATCTTAAGACTCCTACCACGATACTGAATGTCACCCTCTCCTCAAATACACACTTTTGTTTTGCTTTTTTAATCCTAAAATACAAATCTTAGATTTTGAATATCTATAATGTTAATAAATTTTTTTTTCTTTGTTATCGTTAATGGTGTTTTTAAATTCGCCTTTTTTCCACGACTTTTTGACAAAATTTGCGCTTTTCCTGTGATCTTTTTCGAAAATTTGCGTTTTTCCTGCCACTCTCTGACGAAATTTGCGTTTTTTCAGCGATTCTCTGCCAAAATTCATGTTTTTTGCGACTCTTTGAGGAAATTCGCGTTTTTTTCAAGCGATCCTCTGTAGAAATTTACACTTTTTCTGCGTCTCTTTGACAAACTTCGCTCTTTTCCGCGATCTTTTGACTAAATTTGTGCTTTTCCCGCGATCTTTTGACTAAATTTGCGCTTTTCCCGCGATCTTTTCAAGAAATTCGCGCTTTTTCTGCCATCCTTTGACGAAATTCGCGTTTTTTTGTGAATTTCTGTCAAAGTTTGCGTTTTATCGGCCATTTTTTGACGAAATTCGCGTTTTTTATCGGTTCTTTGTCAAAATTCGCTTATTTTCGGCGGCTACACGTTTGGCTCTTTTGACTAAATTTGCGCATTTCTCGCAATTTTTTAATGAAATTTGCGCTTTTTCTGCGACCTTTTGGCAAAATTCGAGCTTTCTTTTCGCGGTTCTTTCTCAAAATTCGCATTTCTTTGGCAATCCTTTGACGAATTTCGCGTTTTTTAGCGGTTCTTTGTCAAAATTCGCTCTTTTTCCACGATCTTTTGACTAAATTTGCGCTTTTTCCCACGAACTTTTCAAAACATTCTCACTTTTCTGCCGCACTTTGACAAAATTTACGTTTTTTTCGCCATTCTTTCTCAAAGTTTACGTTTTTTGGCGAACCTTTGAAGAAATTCGCAATTTTCCTAGGTTCTTTCTCAAAATTCACGTTTTTTCGCGATCCTTCGACAAAATTTAAGCTTTTTCCCGAGAACTTTTCAAGAAATTCTCTCTTTTCCTGCCACACTTTGACAAAATTCACGGTTTTTTTTTTTTTTTTTTGCTATTCTTTTGCAAAATTTGCGTTTTTTTTCACGATCCTTTGACGAAATTCGTGTTTTTCCGCTGTCCTCTGTCTAAATTCGCGTTTTTTCCCGATGATTTGACAAATTTTGCTCTTTTTCCGCGAACTCTTGATTAAATTTGCACTTTTTCTGCGATCTTTTAAAGAAAATTGCGTTTTTCCTTCCTCCCTTTGATGAAATTCGCGTTTTTTTACGATTCTTTGCCAAAATCGCGGTTTTTTGGGCCATCCTTTAACGAAATTTGCATTTTTTCCGCGACCGTTCGGCAAAATTCGTGCTATTTTCGTGACCTTTATACAAAATTCGTGCTTTTTCCGCGACCTTTTGACGAAATTAACGCTTTTTTCATGGCCTTTTGAAGGAAATTGCGCTTTTCCGCGATCTTGATTAAATCTGTTCTTTTTTTTTGACGAAATTCGCGCTTTTTTACGCGACCCTTTTTATTTCGTTTTCATCGCCACTTTTGTTAAACCTGGAAATTTTGGAGATACAGACATCAATGACGTCAAATGGCAATTCAAGTTAAGTTGAAAAACAAACAGTAATTGTTTGTTGTTTGTTTGTTTGTTGTAGTTGTTTATTTGTTTAACCCCTGTAATTGTTTTAAACGAAACTTTGGTACAGCTTAAGCCTCTGCTGAGGGCCCCTGACTGGTTGGGGCCCGGGGCTGCAGCCCCCTTAGCCCCTCCCCCCCCGCCCTTAATCCGGCTATGCATAAGGTAACATGGGACATGGGATTTTCCTCTGCTTTTTCCCCGCGAAATAAGTCCCCATAAGAAGCTGATGATAATAGTTCAAGTGATGTAAATTCTATATTGGAAACCATGAAATATTTGTTCAGTCATAGATTTCAGGAATTGTGCTGAATATTGTCATTGCATTGGAAATTTTATTCACTATTCCTGTAATCACTGCATTAGCAGAACTTTCTTATTCAAATTTAAAATTTGTAAAGGCTTATTATCATGATCACTCTCATATGATCATATGATCACTCTCTCTGCTCTCGTTCTTATATCGATTAAAAACGATTTGGCAATTTATTTATTTTTCAAAATTAATAGATTATTTTGTTGCTAAAAAAGCAAGAAAAATTTATTTATGATGCACATGTAGCTGATTTTGTATATTCCACAAGTTTCATTCATAAAAAGAGTTATACAAATTCTGTTGTGCAATTATTTTATTTTGATTTTGAATGCCTGGGCAGAAATGAAGTTCAGTTAATAGAATAAATGTAAATGTATGTGGCAAAACATCTACCATTATACTATGCACGATTTATGATGCTAAAACTTGAGAATTTCAGAGAATCTGAAGTTTTCTCTAAAAGTAGCGGATAGAGACAGCTTAATGCAACAATGTTAAAACTTAGACTGCATAACGAAACGGGGAAAATATCAAAAAATCCCTACCCGGTTTTGGCAAGTTGTTTTCTTGGTATTTATGTTCGTTTCGGTTACTTTTCCCTGTATTTTACATTGTATTGTGCATTTATATTTTCTTTTTCTCATAATTCTATTACTTTTAATATTATAACGTGAAATGTTAATATGATAGCGCATTCCTGTATCAAAAATAGTTTTTTCTTATTTAAAAATTAGCATAATATTTATGCCTTATAAATATTAGAAAAATATTTCAAAATTTTATCGCGTATTTTTGAATAAACGCATGCATATTATAATAGTTTGATTCCGGCGTTAGTAACCTCGGCATTAACCAGTTTTGTCCATTTTAGAAATTTTTTCAATGAGACTTTTGTGCATCCAGAGATGTTTCTTTCGGTTTTAGAGTCGTTAGAGTCGTTAAAGACAGCAGCTTTGACGAGTTTCGTTGTGGCACAATTAGTTGCTTGCATCCAGTAATGTTTTTTTTTTTTTTGTTGTTGTTATTTAAATGGGCGCGCAAAGCTCATAAGAGAGTTGACCGCGGAACTGACGAGTTTCTTTTACTTTAGAGACTGCTGCACAGCGAGTTTCATGCATCCAGTGATGTTTTTTTTTGTTTAAATGGGCGCGCAGCGCTCATACGTACGTTAGTGATTACGGCATTGACGAGTTTCGTGCACTTTAGAGATTGCAGCACAGCGAGTTTCGTGCATTTTAGAGATTGCTACACAGCGAGTTTCGTGAATCCAGTGATGTTTTTTTTTGTTTAAATGAGCTCGCAGCGCTCATACGTACGTTAATGACTGCGGCATAGACGAGTTTCGTGCACTTTAGAGATTGCTGCACAGCGAGTTTGATGCATACAGTGATGTTTTTTTTGGTTTAAATGGGCGCACAGCGCTCATACGTACGTTAGTGACTGCGACATAAACGAGTTTCGTGCACTTTAGAAATCGCTGCACAGCGAGTTTCATGCATCCAGTGATGTTTTTTTTTCGTTTAAATGGGCGCGCAGTACTCATACGTACGTTAGTGATTGCGGCATTGACGAGTTTCGTGCACTTTAGAGATTGCAGCACAGCGAGTTTCGTGCACTTTAGAGATGCTACACAGCGAGTTTCGTGCATTTTAGAGATTTCTACACAGCAAGTTTCTTGCATCCAGTGATTTTTTTTGGCTTAAATGAGCGCGCAACGCTCATACGTACGTTAGTGACTGCGGCATAGACGAGTTTCGTGCACTTTAGAGATTGCTGCACAGCGAGTTTGATGCATCCAGTGATGTTTTTTTTGGTTTAAATGGGCGCACAGCGCTCATACGTACGTTAGTGACTGCGACATAAACGAGTTTCGTGCACTTTAGAGATTGCAGCACAGCGAGTTTCGTGCACTTTAGAGATGCTACACAGCGAGTTTCGTGCATTTTAGAGATTTCTACACAGCAAGTTTCTTGCATCCAGTGATTTTTTTTGGCTTAAATGAGCGCGCAACGCTCATACGTACGTTAGTGACTGCGGCATAGACGAGTTTCGTGCACTTTAGAGATTGCTGCACAGCGAGTTCTGTGCATTTTAGAGATTGCTGCACAGCGAGTTTCATGCTTCCAGTGATGTTTTTTTAGTTTGGGCGCGCAGCGCTCATACGTACGCTGGTGATTGCAGCATTGACGAGTTTCGTGCTCTTTAGAGATTGCAGCACTGACGAGTTTCGTGTACTTTAGAGATTGCTACACAGCGAGTGTCGTGCATCCAGTGATTTTTTGTTTCTTGTTTAAAGGAGCGCGCAGCACTCATACATACGTTAGTGACTGCATCTGACGATTTTCGTGCACTTTAGAGATTGCTGCATAGCCAGTTTCGTGCACTTTAGAGAGTGCTGCACAGCGAGTTTCGTGCACTTTATAAATTGCTACACAGCGAGTTTCGTACATCCAGGGTGTTTTTTTTGTTTAAATGGGCGCGCAGCGCTCCTACGTACTTTAATGACCGCTGCAATGACGAGTTTCGTCCATTTTAGAGCCTGCTGCACAGTCAGTTTCTTGTGCCCAGTGATGTTTTGTTGTTGTTGCTTCGTTTTAATAGGCGCGCAGCGTTTAGGAACCATCATTGGAACTGTTCACGTCGTTAATTGTCTGCCGAAAATTCCGTGTTTTGATTCGCGGGAATTTTTAGGTTTCTGAAAATTCAGTTCGTTTGAAAGTGCTTGTCACTAAAACCGCCAAAATCCAGTGTCTGGTTTTGTTTAGGATTATGTCAATAATATTTGAAAAGAATGCGTTATAATTATTAATATTCTAATATTAAAAAGATTATAATATGGCTTTCATTCTATATGTCTATAAAATAGCAATTAAAATCATCATTAAAAAATAAAATTGAAGAAATAATACTTTTATTATAACTTTTGTCTAAGTTTATAAGTATAATATCACATTAACATCAACACCAAGAAAACAACTCGCCGAAACCATGTAGGGATTTCTTGTTTTTTTTCCTCATTCGTTATTCAGTCTAAGTTTTAACATTATTGCATTAAGCTGTCTCTATCCGCTACTTTCTCTAAATATGTCGGGGGCAGTATTTTTAATAATTTTTATTATGTCTTTTTTACACCTAAGTACATACTAATTTCACTCTTATGATGCATTTTGTACAATTATAGCCTTTTATATACATTTAAAAGGTTTCCGGAAAAAAAGTCCGCCAAATTGTATTTCGCCCAGGGCCGCCAAAGTCCTAAGCACGGCCCTGCAGCCCAGGTCCGGTTCGGCGCGACCCGAGTCTACAGAAGAAGTAAGATTAGGATAATACCCAGAGAAGTGATATCCAGACTTAACCCGTCCTGAGGCTCGTGTAGGCCTCTAAATGGCATTTGAAAGAGGGAAAAGGTGTACTAAGGTCTGGAAAAATTTTAAATAAATTATGAAAAAATTGAACGGAAATTTGAACGTAAATTTCGTTCAAACTCGTCTATTTTTTGAGTTTCCGTTCAGCTCAAGCTCGTTTATAAAATAGTGAACGAAGTTCAGTTCAACGTTCACAAATAGTGAGCGAAACTCGTGATTTTTCGTTCAGTGAGCGCGTTCATACCCAACACTGGTAATTATTGATTTTGTTTTATGCATAAATATATATGCTACTTTCCTGCTGAATTTTTTGTCAATCAAAGCAGTATTTGTTGGTTTTTTTTGCATTTTACATCTTTGTGCTTAACTTTTGGAAGTGGGTGTATTATTAGTACAATAGGCTCAAAAAGATAAATGTAGTACAATGTGAAATTGAAATTTTGAAAGATATATAAAAAATGTAGGGGATATATTAATAAATATGCAATTAGCATTATATAATTTGCAATATTTGACACTCAATTTATGCTTCTAAATAGAAAAAAACATGTAAAAATTGCAAATAAATAAATAAATAAATAAATAAAAATAAAAATAACATTTTCATTTGTTGGTATATTCTGGTGACTTCTCATATTTGGTATGAAAAGTTTTGAAATAATTCTTGTCAGTATGAAACCATAAGTAGAGGTTGCATTTTTCACAAAAAGAAGTTGTTCTAAAGTTGCATATTTTTAATTTGCATCTTTGTTGCACCTTGACTCTGTCATATGGCCAGTATCATCATATCTTACATCCTCAATTGGGCGAAGTGATAGTTTCAAATTGTTTTAGAGGGAATAGTCATGGTTGGTGAATTACAATTTGTTTTTTGAAAGCCAGCACTTCAGCAACTGATAAAGTAATATCTATTTTTTTTTTTTTTTTTTTTTTTTTACAAATTGTAGGCTTTTAATATCGTATAACAATATTATATGAGAAAAAGAAAGAGAAATACTGCTACAAAACAACATAGATATTCAACTTAAATTACTATAAGTTTCATTTCTAAAAATTAATCAATACAATGTGCATATTTTAGTTAAATTAATTCCTTTAAAGATCACTGTACTACTAATAGTACGCATATTCAAAGATTGATAAATCATAACTTTTGAATGGTTTTGATTATAACAATTATATCAAGCATTGCCTACAATAACTTATTTTACGAAAATAATTTCAAGGAATACTTCTAACTATGTATAATATCAACAATGAGAAGAAATTCAAAAGAATCATCTGCTTCACATGCATTCGAAGTTTCATTCATCTTGAACGAGTGTTCCTAGACTTGTAGGGCTATCTTTTAGTGAAAAAATTAAATGCACGCTTTCAACAGAAGTCTTTGAAATAGAATATGAGGTTCTTTGAAAACAATTGGTAAATACTGAAAAAATATGTTAGTTGAAAGATGATGTACTATTAGTAGCATACTAGACCCGAAAGGGTTAATGAATTACATAATTTATTTATACGTAATGAATTACGTATTCAAACATGAATCTCAAATATAAACCAAAACTTTAAAACAATTAAATTATTACATGTGAAACAAATTTGAAGTTAAAATCATATATTACAATTATACATTTGAAATGATTCCTAATTGACAATGTTCACGTAACGTTACAACAGAAATCACATGGTCTAAAAGTACCATGGATAACAATTTTGTTTAACATTTCACCCATAAACCAAACAATTCACATTTAAAAAATAAAATGTGCTTTATGGTGTATTAAAATAGGAAAAGAATTCGATCCTGTTACTGCAAATATCTAAAAGTGGATCAAAACATAAAGAATAAGCGAAAAATATCAAAACACCGTACATTTCGAATGCTCTGAGTATTATTACTCAGTAGATGAAGGCTTTTTTTATATCTGCGAAAGCAAAGGGAGAATATTGCCCATTGCGTCATTATAAAAGTACAAAAGAGGCGCTATTTTTAACCTAACCATTTTATAGAAGCAGATTTTTAAATGTTTAACTTATTTTATTTATCATTTCTAAAAGTAAATGTCATTTGTCGCGATAGTAGTGGATGAGGCAATTATAATCGAAAAATACTAAATTCAAACGAAAAAGTATGGCAACCCGATTGAAGAAATAATCGAGTTCGTGATAATATCATTTATTCTTCCATAACCTAATAATACTTTTTAAAACCAGGTGCATTGCCATGTTTTTCAAGTCTGGAGGGGAATGGCGGGGATTGCAGGCAGCACAGCCCCCTAGTATACATATGTTTTGAACATTAAAATTCTCTCCAAGGAATGCGAGTATCACGTTATTTTCTGCAGAATAATTTACAGGGAAACAGTTTACATTTTTGTTTTGAAATGCCCTGTTTCTGTATTGTAAATTCACCTGGATTGAAAAAATAGAAGAGTACAAAGTATTAATTTTAATTTACTTCAAGATTATAATCAACATTATTATTTTCTATTTAAGTGCAACAAAAAAATAAAACAACTGTATTTTAAAAAACAAAAAACTGAATTTGAATTTAGTGGTCCTGTAAAACAGCAGACTTGGCAGCTCTGAAATAGCTATTTTAAGATATTTATACAAGATTTACAATGTATGAAATCAAAGCATAACACAAAATGATGTTGTCAGCTTCTAATGCTTAAAAATCTGATATAAATGTGTAAAATGTCAGATAACACAACCAGTTTTTTGTTTTTATCGAATGAATCATTTCAAGGGATAGATTAAGGAGAAAATAAACATTTCCTAAAATGAATAGGAGAGACTAGGAGAGTTGACCATAGACCCATCTTTCAATTTTCATATTTAAAAAAATTCAGAGTTTTACCAACAGGTGTTTATAAAAATTACTGGAATACTCAAACAACCGCCTTTGGGTCATACAGTTAATCGAACTAGGTGCGAAAAAATGAATTGTGAGGTGTTTTTAACCTGAAAGTTCTGTTTTGTAGAAATATTTTGTACGATTTTATCAGATAAAATATATCATGGAAATTTAAGTAAGTAGGTTTTAAGTAATACAGAAATATTGTTTTCATTCCAAGTATAAAGCTTGAGCAAAAAAATTATCTTAATATCATTAGGTGCTATTCCTTAGAAAAGGGCACTGTTGGAAGTTTCGACCAAATCAGATTGTTGGAGGGTTGACCAGATGGGCAAGGCTTTCTTAATTAACAGGTTTTGGAATTCTTTTTATCATACACCGTACATAATGAAGGGTTAATTGTTATATATTAAAAACAATGTAATTTTTTTCTGTAAAGCTGCTATAAAATGGGGTGATAGAAAATAAAATGTTTAAAACTGATTAAAAAGAGATGTGAAAAATTGCTATAGCATTCAATGTAAGAAAAAAATTAATAATGAAATATAAACGGAGAAGTTGATAGGAACTTTTTTCTTTTATCTATGTATTCAGTAAGTAAAGACAAAAAGTGTATAAAACTAGAAAGAACTAGAAAAAAATAAGGAAGCAGTCCTAAAAATTGTTAATGATAAGTTAAGAGTTTGCAAGGTCGTTTTGCAAGGTCGAGTGTCAAAAAATTAGTACAAGGTAACAACAACAACAACAACAACAAAATGGCTGGACAATGGCTTCTAAATCCAATCATCAAAATACATAAAACGCTATATGAAAACGGAACAAGTCTCAAACGGAAAACTGTTTTAAATGTTAAAATTTCATTCTTTTTTTTTCTGTACAATTATACTTGATCAGACAAAATCCTGAAAAAAAAAAAAAAAAAAAAATCGTCCTGTGAATTTCAATTCTGTGGAATCAGTTTTGCTTCATATTTTTAAAAATATTTTTTATAAGAATTAAAGCATTTAGCATAAAATTATTTTAAATTTTTAACTGATATTATTTCCTTTAACAAATATTTTAATGTAAAACAAAGTGGATCAAGCTTCCCATGTGTGGGGAGCCTGTCCCATTAGTTTCCCATGATTAAAATCAATTATTTTCCAAGTTTTTTATATATTACGCTTATGTAGTAATTTATTTTGATAACTAAATCTATCTACTTATATATATAAAATACAAACGGAAATTTCGTGTATTCCGCTTACTCCTCCAGTTCTACTGAAAGGATTTTGATAGAACTTATGCTGTTAGATAAATATTATTTCAGGAAAAGTTTTCGATCATAGCACATCGTTCTACACGGATTAGTTATAAAATAATGACGGAAAATTCTGTTATTTTGGACGACAAGGTTGCTATTTTGGCGACGTTATTTTTTGGCGTTCATTATAATTGATGAATGAATGGCTATATATGTAAAAAAATTTACTAATGACAACCCGTTTTATTTACAATAATAAAATTTAAATAATTTTATTCAAAATAATAATCAAAATAATAATAATAATAATAATAATAATAATAATAACAATAATAATAATAATAATAATAATAATAATTTGTAAATAATAATTTAAAAAGCAAGACAAAAAAAGAAAAAACATTTGATAAGTGACACTAGTACGAAGAAAAAATATTTAAGCATGAAAAAAAGATTTTTAATGCTTAAAAAATTTAATGTGAAATATTACAGCTGATACAATATTTAGCGATTTAGCGATTGCTTCAGGTAAAAAAAAAAATTTACCAGAAAATTTGATTACAGGATATTTTAGTGACATTTCCTTCTTTTCTTTTGTTTTTTTTTATCTCATTCCTCTACCTTAATGAGCATCGTTGCGAGATTTCTAAATTCAAAATTGCTTTTTTTTTTTGTTCTCTCCTGGCAATGTTATTATTTATTTATTGCTTTTTCTGATAATTTCATCCATCCCTTGCATTTGCAACCGGTACTAATTCATCTTCTTTTTATTTATCGCAATGTATAAGCTTATTTTAAACGTTGTTTTATATTTTGTTTTTATTTTATATTTTTCCATTTGTATTAATCGTATTGTCATGGCGGCCCTTCCTTTTCCCGGAATGTTTGCTTGATATGTAAACCATTGCCTTTGCAAGAACTTTGTTAACAAAGTTCACTCTTGCTAATCCATCTATACATTCCTGAATCGACTCATCGAATCCGAAAAGAAGTAAACGCAAGCATCGCGACTTGCGTAGGAATTCAAGAACTCTGCATTGGTCACATGTGACTTACAAAGGAAAATAGCAGAAGTAATTGTAAAAAAGATTGCACTTATGAGTTACATATTATTGTATCTATACTATTTTGATTTTATTTTCGGTCCCAAATAATGTGCTTTTAGGCCGAAAATGTATAAACGGGAAATTCATCCGTGTAATGTTTTATTGTTTTTTCCAAGTGTATGAAAACATATTTGGAGTACATTTTTACATTCGGCTGTAATTTATATAGATATTAATTACTATTACAAAAAAGGGAGTCAAATATAAATGCTTTAATGTAAATGGCTGTCGCACTCACATATTCTAAATTATTTTCAGCTTTTTAAAAAGTTTCTTGCTATATTTTTTTGCTATTTGTTGCTTTCAAACATCTAATTTTTTTGGATTCAAAGATAAAGAATTGTTCTTTTTCTTTCTTTTTTTTTCAAACAACAATAACAAAATAAGTGTTATCCATTTATATATTTAATTTTTTTAATGTATCGCCAATTACAGAAATATTCACTGCTTTAATAGTTAGAAATTGAAAATTATCACATTGATGACGATATATTATGTGATACTATTGATGAATTGAAATGACAGTATTATTAAGAAAAAAAATACTTGCATTATGGAAATAAATTTTAGTTATTTTATTAAAAATATGATTATTAAGAAAAACAAATACTTGGATTATGGAAATAACTTTTAGTTATTTTATTGAAAATATGATTAAAAATACGAAACTAATGGAACTTAGAATTATTCTTATGGAGGTTTATGTAATTGCGCATTATTTGAAGAATTTTCATAGTGAAATCAATTTTTATATTTTACCTCACTACTCTTTTAGTATAACGGCAAATACACGCCAATTTTACTTGATAGGTGCTATTAGAATTTTTAACTAACCTTCCATAATTGAGTATCCCGACAACTGGCGTATCGTATAAATAAGATTGTTTCATTATTTCATAAATCATTGTTTTTCACAATTGAAGAGATTTCTTCTAGGTGAATCTAATTATAAAGAACGCTCCGACTACATATTAAGCAATTATTTATAAATTTGTGATTTTTCACAAAGCCCATTTTGTGCAGTGATGAATCTGGCCACACATTCAAAAACATCGGCGAATATTTACGAATTAAAATATACTTTATTATGATTTTGGTGTTAAAATTTGCTTTTTTTTTCGTTTATGCGGAGAAAATGCTACAAACGATATAATTTCTTTCATCTTCGCGACAACATATCTCAATATTCTTGGTGAAAATTTTAAACTTTTAAACCAATTTAAAAAATGTACGATTTTCCAGCGTCCCCTTTTTTCATACATTTTTTTAGTTTTATGTTAGTATTAACCATCTCAGGAATTCTGAATTAAAGACTATTCTTGTAATAATTGATATTTAATGCAATTACATAATAATATTACTTTCATAAACCTCACGATAAAAAGAAAAAAAAGAGTGCGTATTGAAATGAAGCTTACATCATCTGTTTATTAGTATGTATTATTTCTTTGTTCTCATATTACAGCGAAAGCTTTCGTTTTCATTAGTAGTTGTTCATAGAATTAATTGAACATCTTTCCAATTAACCTATTAAATACAATGTTAAAAGCTTAGTTTTTGTTTGAAGCGAAGCCTTCTTGATGAATTCCTAGCAGAAAATCATACCATCATCTACTACATACATAAAGCGCAACTTTGAATTTCAATTAAAAGATTTACACAATTTGATAAAAGTACTATTTTATGGAGGTGTATAAAACATTTTTCTACGTCGTTTAGTTGTTGAGCTACATGAAGATTTCAAAACTTTCTGAATCCGGTTATTAAAGATTATATTTTTTAAGACTTTCATAAATTAAAATAAGATTTTCTTTTTTTAAGAGGGTTTTTGTGGCGCATTAAAAAAGTGTGCTGCATTTTAACTGATGATGGAAGCTACAGTACTGTTATTAAGTTTTGAATGCCTTTTTTTTCCTAGCCTTTTTTCCGCTTTCTTTTTAGTTTTTGTTTTGTTCGTTCTCCGGTAGATGTCTCTAGTTCTCCACCCAGTTGTTCAGGCTGCTTTTTTCTCATTGGTTGCTTTTCTTTTGGTGGGATCGTTCCCATAGCGGCGATATAAGCCTGCGTTTCTCTGTCTCTTTGCTCAGTTTTGCTTTTTCTAGCTCGCTGCGTTTTGCACCGATGAAGAATCTCGACAGCAGATTCGAAACAGCTGTTTTCTACCTTTTCATACATTATTAGGACCATAGATATTTTTGGACACAAAATTTAGAAAACAATGACATGAAATTTTATTTCACATTTTTGAAATCTGAATAGTTTTTGTCGGAATTACTGTGGATAATAATCATCGCAGAATAGCTTGCTCACATTTGAGAAAAAACAGGATTATAAAAATGTTCCAGTGCATCTCAATTATGGAAATATTATAGGTGACATCGACTACGGAGAAACTGCATAACATGCTCAGAAACATGATAAGTAGAAAACAGTAGTGTTTTCTACTTACCGTATTCAAAAAGATTATTCAAACAATTTTATGAATCACGATGTACTTACAATTAGGATAAGAATTACATATTTATTCAAGCTCACCACAGTCGTTGAAAATGTTTAATACACTTGAAAAAAATATGTCAAATACATGAATGCTACGAGCAGTTATAAATTAGAACGCATTGTAACTAGTAAATAATCGATCAGGAGCCTCAAAGTCAATTTTGAAAGACATTTTAAATTTCATTTCAATATACAATATTTAATATCTTGTAATCCATGATTTAATAATTCAAGGTCATACGTATATTTTTAAGCAGGTAAGATTTTTCTAAAAAAAAAAAAATTAAGAACTATTAGATTAAACGCAATTTCGTGAAATTATACTCTTCAGCTGCTTATTATTTTAATTTTGTAAGAAATAAAATTGCGCCTTTTCTTCAGAGGGCAGCCCCCGTTATCGAATTGAATTTATGTTGCATTTGCCACTAATTGTGCTATTTAAAATTTCTTTTATACCTATAAGTGCGTTTCAAACTATTTTTCATTCGAATGAGGGAAATCGTTGTAGGCTATATTTTTTCCTATAGTAACAAAAGGCCGAGATACCTCTCAACTCCAGAACATCAGCATTTTTTTTTTATTCGATGAAAGCTCATGTAATAAAATACTTATTCCAACCTAATTTTTTATAAAATTTATATCAAATTAAAAAATCTAACATTTTTATAATATTTCTTCGAAAGAAAAAAAAATGGCGATTATAATTTCTTAAATGCTCTTATCTAATGAAATCCAAATCCTTTTCAATAAAAAAAGCGTCTCTAAAATGCATTTTTTATATAAAATGTTTCAATTTCGGTTTAAATATCATCCTGCGTGATCAACTTGACGATCTTTTAATATAGATTATGATAACAAAACTGCACTTTCTCAATTCAATTTAGTTACTTCATTCCTCTGAGGAGAAACAAATAGTGATGGCAAGAATATTTTTCCATAAAGGGAGGCATTTCGTTAATTTTTTCTTGATATGTACTTAGCTTTTTTTATTAATAACTAGAAAAATCCTTCAAACGATTTCATTTCGGAGTGATGCACGAAATTGTCTACTTGCATTGGATCGTGTCTACTTAAGTGTAAACTCTTATTTATTGTAAATCTTTCGTAATCGAGTGAATCAGTAACTGCTGTATTTTACAAAGTGTGATTTGGCGCAATAGACTGGCTTTTATGGCTGTACTTTAACTGTACACACAATTACTTTAAAACATATTGATTCTGCATCTTTCATTCTTGATGCTAATTTGATCGATAATTCGATCACATAAAGTGAATTCTTCTATCAGCTTTTTTTTCTTTTAAGCTTTCTTCAAAATATTTTATTATCAGGAATGGAACAATAAATGAATTATTTTCATAAATGTTATATTTTTCCTACTCCATTAAATACTGTTGCTAGGTAGCGGTTAAAGAAACCAATAATAAAAGAATTAAACTAATGGCGAATATCCAAAATTGAAAAGTTAAAATATTTTATATTTTTCGAATAAATGCACAAAATTGCATAAACAAATATATAGATAATTTAGAAGTTCTGATATGTATTGACAAGTTTCCAAACTTATCTGACTGATTTAAGACATTAATTTGAAAGTTTTAACATCCATATTTTAAAATTTAATTGAATTATCCAAAACTTCCTTTCACCGATTTGAAAATCGTGTGATTTCCTTTTGAAAAGCTTTATGACACATAAAAAATAATTCTTTATTTTTTGGATGAATTAATTAAATTTAACCAAAATTATACAGCTAGTACTTGTTACCTCGTACACTCACTAGAGAAGTTAAGGAGCGCTCGAAGTACTTATCGTCGTGGCAGTATAAAGGGATTTTTGATAATGATTTTCGAAATAAAATTCGGAAATCCACTGAGATACTAAACTTCTGTTAATAAATTTCGGTGCGAACGGCGTATTACATGAATGATAGGCTTTTAAAGTCTAAATAAACTTATTGCTTTTTTAACATTGATTTTTTTTTGTAATAATACAGTTATTAATATTGAGAAACACCGAAATCACTGGCGATAAAATTATAATTTTTTTTCCAGTCTGTCCCTTGTGACACGTGTTTGGATGAGCTGATGACGAGCTGTATTTTTGAAGCTCGAAAAGCGTCCTGTTTAATTTTCTTTTTTATGGTGATTTTACAAAGTTTTTTTAGATTATTTACAGTTATTAATATACTTACTATATGGAACGCTCTAAGCGCGAGTTACACTCTCACTTCACTTATTGATAATTTCAAAAAACACTGATTGTCGTCGGCGAAAGCGAAATAACCACTTTTTCGCCGTCACGCGTACATTAGCGTTTTATACTTATAGATAGCAAAGTAGAACACAATTTCTGAAGATTTCACAAAACATTAAAATTAAATATCCAATATGTTAAAGATTTTTTTTAATGTTACTATTATGAAGATGAATGAATCTAAAAAATATATGACTCTTCAGACCACTTTCCGTTTGTTTCCGCTATTTATGTAAAATTTACACTATTATTGTAAATACAATTTCAGGTAAAAAAGGTGCAAAACATAAAAATTCTTTACAGGAATATTGATATACATATTTTGCATGAAAACATGTAGAAAAAATATGATTTGAGATAGAAGAAATTATCATTTAGCTGCTATAGTTTAGCATATGTTTTTCATTAAACTTAGCATGGCATTTAGTTACTTACGTCATCAAGCTGATGGTTGAAATTAAAGAATTAGTAAAATTAGATTTGCATATAAAATTCAATTGGTCTGCCAAATGTTATCTTGAAGAAAAATAATTGCAAACCCGATTTTAGTGGTTTACAGGGAGGTTTACCGCTGTTTTTTCTTACTCTAAGTCTTCCATGTTAACATATTTTTGGTTGCAGGGAAGCTCGATGAAAAATCTACTAATCAACCTTTAATTCTGCTTTTTACGGATTTTTCTCGAATATATGATTTGACATACCAACTACATTTTAATATTTAAGTCAAGTTTTAACTAATCCTGGAATTCTCGCCTGCCAGGCTACTAAGGACGATTCACAGGTTGAATTAGGTTTTTCCCAGAACGGTTGATTACAGGATTTTCACCTCAAATTTATATAAATAAATTACTTTAAACAGTTCGCTAATAAAACAAATGCTTATTATTTCTGTCTGTTTTTAAGTATGTAAATATTTTGTATAAATTGATATAAATTTTGAAAATATAAATGCATTGGTTCAAAAGTTATCATGATAAAATCCCTGCCGAGTTAATTAATCATCCTGTAGCTTAAAAAATAATAAAAAATATTGCTGTTATGTTTATCATATTTTAATAGTTCTAAAAAATAAACGAATTCTTCTGAAATATATAAGAATTGATAAAATGATTTGAATGGTTTTAAAAGTCCAATATTATGTCTTTGAAATTTTATATCATAGTTGTTAAATGATCGTTTTACCTCTGTCATCGTTTTTTTCTGCATTAAAATGGAATATGTATAATCCGAACGAATGTCTTTACAAATAGTTGTCATATCTCATCAAAAACAACTCGTTGTAAATGATCCCGCCAAGTCACAAATCTAAAACGGCAGTCGTAAAAAGAAGTGATATCACATCACATACAAAGAAGCGATAGAGAAATGCATACTCCGAATTCTGTGTAAAAATCTATCACTACTCATAATGTTTCCGAAGGACTCGGAGTCAGGTAATGCATTTGAAAAATTTTTAGGTGACCTGTATATAATACGTATATATAATACGCGCGGTATATCAAAATTGAAAATCTATGAAAATGGAAAAAATAAATTTCAAATTTCCGTTACCTCTTTTATAAATATTTCTATGACAAAGATCTATAAAAACTAGAAAGAGTTGGAAGATAAAAATGAAGTGGTACGCAAGTGTGGTAATCATCTATTCTTACAATTATACTTTTTAATATTTTTAACATAATCTTTAATTACATAAAGAAGCACAGAAGCATGACATTTTTACAATATCATGAAGCTGTAATACAAAAGAAAATTGTCAAACATATATGCTAGTACAGGTTACACATATACTATATACGCCTGCAGGTAGTCAAGCAGTTTTCACATAGGGTACCTCACTCCGAGACTTTAGAAACATTATGAGATGTGATGGATTTTTACACGGCACTCGGAATATGCACTTCTATATCGCTTCTTTGTATGTGATATCCTTCTTTTTGGGACTGGCGTTTTGGATAAGTGGCTTGGCAGGATCATTTACAGAGAGTTGTTTTTTGATGGGATAACACTTTACACGCCTTCTACATTGCCATTATTCAGTTATTTTCAATATCTGAAAGGAATTTACATGCCCAGAAAAAAAATAGTTTTTGGGATTGTTACGACAAAAGTATAATCATATTAATTAAAATTTTAAATATACAGAAAGTTAATAACAGAAGAATAACAGTTGATTAAAAACTGTGCTATTCTTCAAATTTATAATGTAATATAATAACGAATTTTTTATCATATGATTAGGCACTTTAATTTGACACTAAACGTTGGTGTATACCTAACAACGTAGTTTGTTTTCATTGTCGCTTACTTTATCTTTAATTAAACATGGAAGGATGACTGTTTAAAATCCAGATTTTAATAAATTTTTTTCTTTATGAATTCTTTGAAAGTAACGATAATGTTTTGCTTAGAATCCTTTTTTATTAAATTCACATTTAATCAAGAAAATATAAAAAATTATCAAACATAACTGACGTTGATATTATGAGAAAGAAAATTACGTGAAACATTTTTAATAAATATTTCTGAACTCTTGTTTAAAATTTAACGAGAGTGCATAAAAGTAAAAAAATATCTGCGTAGCATTTTATAAAAATCAGAAATAGTTTCACTTTAAAAAAAATAATTGAATATTTCGTAAATAATTAAATATTTTTCATCGTTTCCTATTGAGAGTCATTTCAGAATTTTTTTTAAGTTAAGATTATTAAGATTCTTAAAATAAAATGCAGTTAATAAAAACAGAATTCGCCATTTCAAAAGCAACACTTATTGATAAATTTCTTTACTTTTATTTTTTTCAATGACGATTTGTACATATTTTTTAAATAAGAGATTAATTGATAAAAGTATATCTAAATAAGAACGACAGGAAATATTTTTCAAGAAGTAGTACAACTAAAAATGCTCACTTTAGAAATTTCTGTATTTACAGACAGATTTTTTTTCTTTTTTTTTCAGAACAGCCGTAATACAGTGTTTGATAAACAACAATTATTGATTTTCTTAAGGAAAAAGTTTCAGAGAGTAAAAGTAATCTTGAGTGGGAATAGTAACTTTTTTCAAAGATAATTCAGTTAAGGCATCCTACTATGTATGACGCCCATTATTTTTTAAGTAATCAAAAATGAATAAAAACTAATTGTTTCCAATAAATATGTTCACAAAAAGACAACTTTAATTATTAAATAAATAATTTTAATGGAATTTCCTTTGAATTTGTACATTTTTAAAGGAAAAACTTCAGTACATCTTTGATACTTACTAAAAACGTTTTTATGATAAAAATAATGGTAATTTTGGAATTTTTTTCTGTAAATGTAAAATTTGATTTTCAAAAAAGGTAGTGAACTGCAATCAAAGCTGTAAAATAAAATTTTTTAGAGATATAGAGTTTAAAATTACAATGCTGATGATTTTTCATATATTTTTTGTACATAAAAAGAGTTGTAAAATTTCAGGAAATTATCAGACATTTAAACTAATATTTAATAACACTTACACTAATCAAATAATTTTAGAAGATTATTCTTATATAAATAAAACCATAATTTTTGGAGTTAGAAGACTTTTCACAAGTTATTGCTCATAAAAATCATTTTTAAAAAAAATGTATTTAAAGTTTTATTTCTGAAAAATTATTAAAAATATACACCCCAAGTTTATCAAAATCTCGATATTTTTATAGTGGGCTTTCTTTAGTCTTTATATCAGAAGTATTTTTAAGCTTACTTAAATACTCAATCCAGGTTTGATAATTGAAACAAACACTTATTAGTAAGCTTTCAATGATAACAAACAAAATAATCGTAATAACAAAAAATAATGGAATTGCACATTTAATTGTGTCAGTTTTCAAATACAGCCGTAAAACCATTTTGTGATATTTGTCCAAAATTGGCTATTTAAACATAGTGTGATCCCTGAAATTTATAAAAAATGAGATGCCACACTCGGGCAACACCTGACGAGCCAGATAGTAAGGAATAATTTAACAATTTCCCATTCAAGTTGTTTTAGTTTTTACATAATGAATTATAAGTTAGCTATAATTAATAGATATCCTCTTCTGTAATTGATAGCCTAAAGTTGCGCATTTTGGATATAGAGCCAAAACAGTTTCTGTAACTCCTTGTTTCATTTCCCGTCTGCATGACAGAAGAATCTGTTTCCTTGAATTCATGTGACATACTTCTTTCTAACTGAAAAGATAATTAAAAATGCCAGCATACGATATTTTTAATGAAAATACTTGTGAGTTTGGTTATGTTTTTAATCGAACTGTTCAAACTTTACCATCCTTTCCTCGAATTCGAACTATAATATTGACAAGTGGCTAATTGATACGTTTTTGTACACTTGTGGGGAGAAAAGTAAACACCCCCTACAAATTCTGTAACAAATTATTGTAGAAGAATGTAACTGCCATCAAACAGTTGGAAATTTAAGTTTTAATTTATCTATATAAAATTTGCTTAGAGGCTATCTACATATAAAAAAGAAATCAAACTTTCTTTTTGTTTCAATATCAATACACAAATTTTGACCATAAATTAATTTTGCATCTTCAATTAGCCTATTTGAAATATATTGTCAAAATTGGGTTTTGACATTGAAAAAAACAAAGTTTGGTCTGGATTTTATTTGTAAATTACCTGTAAGAAAATTTTATATGCATTATGTAATTTTTTTTTCCCAATAGTTTGGTAACTGTAAATTTCTTCGATTATAATCAGATGCAGGTTTAGTAGGCTGGGATTTATTTTTTCTCAAATGATTGTACAGTACATCGTCTCCAGTCAAGCACTAGTCCAAATTTTTGAATAAATTCTTCGAGGTATTTTGTACGAAAGAGCATTCACAAATGTTCTATTTTAATAGCTGTTTTCATGGCCTTTTGAGAACTTAATTTGCATCAAATTCGTCAATCTCAGAAATATTTCAATTAGAATTTTTCAGTAAAAATCTACTAGGCGTTAGCGGAGTCGTCTGACATGTCGGACTAATATGAGAAAGGATGAGTGTTTAAAGTAACTTTACTATCATACAAGATTGCTGCGATTCGTCCAAAGTTAGCTACTGCAAGGCCAAAAGTTCGTTGAAATTAGAACAAAATTTCTAACAGCATAAGTGCGTTAGCTTTTTGATTTTGTTACAGTGTCTTTGCCTATTAAACATTTATAAAGCAGTATTTTCATTATAAAGAATACAAGAATTCAAATGACAGAATAAAATAACTACATGTCATAACCGTAAATTTAGACATGAGGTTATAACAAAAGCTGAAAATTTCGGGTCTAACAGTCCAAACGCAACTGAAATGTGTGTGAATACAGGAATGCGTATACACTATATTGCCATTGATTATGGGACACTTGCGATTTTAGACATTTTACTAAATATCTAAAAAAAATACATAAGGAATCATCTCGAAACTCTTAGTGTATAAATATAATAGTATACGTCATACATCTCCGTGAAGAGTTTTTACCGAAACTCCATAGGGGACCGTCAACAAATTAAAAAAGAATGAATTTCTTTTGAATAACCCTGTCAAAACTAATGTAGCAAAAGCGCTTAAACTCTAGATTATGATTGAATGCCTTATTGTAATACACTGTGTTCATTTTTATGGAAATAGCATGCATTCTCACAGAGTAATTAAGGTTTTTATAAAAATGGTCCCAAATTTTTCCAAGTTTTTTTCCTTATAATTTTCAGAGTTCTTAATATAAAATAATATTTTTTTTCAGAAAATATGACAAACAACATTGCACACAGTACCCTGTAATCAGAATTAAAAAATAATGAAAATTGTATACAAAATGAGTTGGTTTACTAAATAATTTTTTACTGCGCATGCGTCAACGATATCAAAATTTCATTTGCATATTATGTTAGCTAAATGTATAGAGCAACTTTTGTGAAAGTCACAAAATCATAACTTGAAAATTCTGAAAATAATCGTCAATTGAATAAGTTGAAAATCCGTTATTCTCAAAATGAAGCAAAAACAAGAGGGGTTGTATCCATATATTCATTGATTAGTGTCAATATAGAATACACAATACGGGATGTTACGACTACTTTTGGATAAAATCCCTCATTTTTTTGCTTCATTTTGGAAACAACGGATTTTGTCCTTTTTCTATAGACGATTACTTTCAGAATTTTCAAGCTATAATTTTGAGACTTTTACAAAAGTTGCTCTATACATTTAGCTAACATAATATGCAAATGAAATTTTGATATCTTTGACGCATGCGCAGTAAAAAATTATTTAGTAAACCTACTCATTTTTCATACAATTTTTATTATTTTTTAATTCTGATTACAGGGTACTGTGTGCAATGTTGTTTGTCATATTTTCTGAAAAAAATATTATTTTATATTAAGAACTCTGAAAATTATAAGGGAAAAACTTAGAAAAATTTGGGGCCATTTTTATAAAAACCTTAATTACTCTGCAAGTATGCATGCTATTTGCATAAAAATGAACACAGTGTATTACAATAAGGCATTCAATCATAATCTAGAGTTTGAGCGCTTTTGCTACTTTAGTTTTGACAGGGTTATTCAAAAGATATTCATTCTTTTTTAATTTGTTGACTGTCCCCTATGGAGTTTCGGTAAAAAATCTTCACGGAGATGTATTACGTATACTATTATATTTATACACTAACAGTTTCGAGATGATTCCTCATGTATTTTTCTAGATATTTAGTAAAATGTCTAAAATCGCAAGTGTCCCATAATCAATGGCAATATAGTGTATATTTCAGCGGATATATTCTAAAATCAGCATTCTAAAATTTTTAAATGAATTAAATCATCCCGGAATATTTAAATAATTATAAAGTACCCCTGAGCACAATAAACCGGTGAGGAGTATTGAACAGAAAAAAAAATATGTTTATGCACACGTATATATATATATACATTTAATTCAGACTAGTATAGTAACTCAAATCACCCGCCCCAACTATTTAACTGAAAATATCGATACATAAACTATGAAATTCATTTTTTAAAACAATAACTTATAAATATTTAATCCATGAAACAGAATTGAAAAAGTAATACATAAACTATAAAACTAATCCATCAAAACAATGACTCATAAATATCTAAACCGTGAAACATAACAAAAAATCAAACAAGGAGACGGGCAGCATAGCTAATGACATGCTCTGCTGGGTTAAATCAGATTTTATGCATGCAACATCCCCAATCACCCGTCACAACCAAAAATGAAATTAACTACAAGTTGAATGTAGATTCTGCCATTGCAGAATTCAGTTTCGCCTCCGATTAGGAAAAAAAATCGATAGGGTCTTTCAGAAGGGCGACCCCGTTTAGAATGCAATGAACTAATTTATTTTTCTTGTATTTATCAATATAATAGCAAACAGAACGGCGTGAAATAACCAATTGATTAGCAATTTCTCTTTGAGTCATTGGAATTGCGGAATAATAAAGAGATAAAATTCGACGTGCTACTTCTTCATTCACTAGATTCATCAAAAGCGGATTTTTTCTTTAATTTAAACGCTTTTTATAGACGCTGAGAAAAAGGAAATGCATTTTAAAAATAAAACGAGTGGAATCCCATCGAATTCGACGAATGAAATATTTAAAAGACCCGATCGATTTGGTTTAAAGAAAAGCAAAAGTAATTACATAATTGAATCAATGTATAATAAATATATTTCCAAACTTAATGTCAAGTTTGCCAGTTAAAGTTTTGCATGCAAATATTCGCACATCTTCAGTTAAAATTGTAATCTGAGTGCCGGCGATAGCCAGAAATTTTATTTTATATGCACTCACAGAAAAATAGTTTTATTAAAAAAAAAAAGAAAAAAAAACTAATTCCATTTTTACTGTGACATTATTTTCACTAACTGAAGTCATCTGAAAGTATAATCTCAATCTCAATGTCCTTAATGAAAAGAAATATTGAAATGTAATATCGTTATGAGTAAATATGCGATGTTTTAAATAGTGACGTCATTTTCTCTTCAAATGTTTTTTAACAGTTACTGTTATTAGTAATATGAAAAAGGCATCCGTAATAATATTGTAATTCCCAATTATCTGGTTGCTGAATGATATCATTTTCTTCATTTGAAATTTTTCTTTAGACAATTTTTATCATAAATTATTTTCTATTATTTTATTTACATTATTATTATTTTTTTTTCAGTAAATATATTTTTTTTACCTCAATTAGTATTCATAATTATACACAATCATTTTATTGTGGTTAAATTTTACGAAAACAGTTGACTTTTTTCTTTTAAATGCAAGGACATGTTCACTGATGAAATAAAGCTTCTGACTCGTGGAAAGTGCGCGGAAAATAATTTTTTATTATCGCGAGAAAAGCTAAACTGAGTTGCCACCATATTTAAGAAATATCGTAAAAAGCATTTAAAATTAAAAAATAAAATATAAAAAAGGAAATAAATTAAAAAATAGCTAAAATGGGCACAACTGCAAATAAATAGCTTTCATTTAAAAAATAATTATCAAAATCGGTTGAATAGAAAATTCAGGGCTGACGACACGACATTTTTTAGCTTGTCTGAAAGAAATAGCATCGGAGGCTAAAAATCAAACCAAACATAATAAAACGAAAAGCAATTATAACAGACCAGCGATTCCCCACAAAATGACTAAATCTCTGAATCATACAACTTGTCGAAACCAGCAACTTCATTCAATAATGAATTTAGTTCATTTCGATAACTACTACCTTTAATAAAGTTACTCCTAATACTTTTCATAAATTTCCGAGGGTAACCGTGTTCATAACCCTGTCTATACAACTCCACAATATCGTCAAACGCATCTGCTATCCTGGAACTCAGGCTTTCGGTACGAATCAAACCGTTTCTGAAGACGTTTATTTTTACTGAAATGTGAACACATTAATCGTAATGAAACTAAAAGTATTTCGTTTATCAAATAGCTTAGTAACCAAATTTTTCCTCTCTAGCACTATATTTACATCCAAAAAATCTACACAACTACAATCTTCTGCAGAGGATTCAAATGTTAAATAAAAAGAATATTGCCCAGTTAAACTGATGGCATTGAGCTCACAGGCTACGCATTCTAATTGTATATTACAGCCTTGTATATTACAGCCTTGTATATTACAGCCTTGTATATTACAGTAATTTTATTTTCGAACGGAATTAACAAAAATATATTTGTTAATTCCGTTCGAAAATAAAATTTGGAAGGGGAAACATCTCTCCCCTTTCTCCTTTTTTATACTTAATCATTGAACCTCCTAAACTATCAAGGACATGCTTTATCATATAAAAAATCTATATCCAAAATTCAGAGCAAATCGGATAATTCTTAATAAAAACCCATTTAGCATTTATGTAATTTAAAAGGAGTTATTCCCCTCTTTTATACTTAACCATTAAACTTCCAAAACTATTCAGAGATTTGAACGAAATCTGACAATTCTGCTTAAAAAATCCATTTATACAAGTTAAGGAGAGGGGCATTAGAACCCCCGTTCCCCCAGTTTATACTTATTCAATGAACACCTAATAACAGCCACGGACTCGCCTCATCAGAATGATCCTATATCCAAATTTTCAACGAAAACTATTAATTTTGCATGAAAATCCCGTTTATATCAATTAAGGAGAGAGGCATGAGCCCCCCGTTCCCCTTGTTTATACTTATTTAATGAACACCTAATAAAAGCCACGGACTCGCCTCATCAGAATGATCCTATATCTAAATTTTGAACAAAAGCTGTTAATTTTGCATGAAAATCCCGTTTATATCAGTTAAGGGGAGGGGCATGAGCCCCTCGTTCCCCCTGTTTATACTTATTCAATGAACACCTAATAACAGTCACGGAATCGTCACATCAGAATGATCCTACATCTAAATTTTGAACGAAAACTGTTAATTCTGCATGAAAATCCCGTTTATATCAATTAAGGGGAGGGGCATGAGTCCCCCGTTCCCCCTGTTTATACTTATTCAATGAACACCTAATAACAGCCACGGACTCGCCTCATTTGAATGATCCTATATCTAAATTTTGAACGAAAACTGTTAATTCTGCATGAAAATCCCGTTTATATCAATTAAGGGGAGGGGCATGAGCCCCCCGTTCCCCCTGTTATACATATCGAATGAACTCCAAAAACTAATCAGGGAAGCGCCTTATCAGGATATAACTATATACAAAATTTCAAGTGGATCCGAAATTTTTATCATGAGTTATCGCGTTACGCACGAACGAACGTACGAACGTACATACAGATCGGACGGGCACATAAGCTCTCAGGCTATGATAGCCTGTGAGCTAAAAAATAGCATGATATTTGAAATGAAGATCTGTATTGTCGTTATTTAATTTAACTATTAAAACGCCATTTATGTATCTATAGCCCAATATATTTGTGTTTAAGTTATTGTTACCTTCATTTATTTGTAAGTATATGTCAGTTAAAATTATATAAATAAATATATACCGGGTGTCCAGTAAATGACTGACCCATTTTAAAATTAAATAACAAAAAAAAAAAAAAAAAAAAAAAAAAAAAAACGGTTTGAGATAAAAATGCGCGGTTTGCGATATTGTTATTAGAATATCAATAAATTTTTAATACGCACTTCCTTCAAATGGTTCTAATTTCGGCCAAAAGAAGGCGCTGGCGGCATCAGACTACAGAAATACCGCCTGTTTTCTTGTTCTCAAGCTGATGATCTTTCCGGCTCATTTTCCCGAGTCGAATCTGAGTCGAAATGTTGAATCGACTCTCCACTCAACTGCAGAAATAGGGTTTGTTGATTGGAACGAGATTTAAAATAACATTTAAGATTGAACGGGGTCTATTGTAACAATCTATGTCTATTGTAGCCTCCTCAGACAAATATCACGGGGAACTACAAAAACTAGTTTAAAATTACTGTAAAACATCTCCAAAGATGTGTCAATCTATTAATAAATATTTATGACCAGCAAACGTTTGTTAAAGAATCCTAGAAATATTTGTAACAATTCTAGAAAAATTTAAATTAATTTAAAGGATGTTCTTTAGTGTTTCAAAATTCTCTTCGGAAAATGTCATTTTAACCGCTTAACTGATACTCTTTTTACGTATATATAGAAATATATTTATGTAAATATGATTTATTATCTTTTTTAAATTATGTATAAAAAAAACAATTTTCAATTTATTTTTCAATATAATATTTATAAAATTGAACTAAAATAAGTAGACATTCAGTTTTATCCAAAATATCTATGGCCCCACCAGTGGGTGATAGATTCTGACGTTTCAACTGGTAGAGAGCAGTGCTGGGTTCGAACCCAATCGCGTCTGTCGGCATAACCGTTCGGAATTTTCCGTGGTTTTCTTCGAACCTTGGATTTTCTTGTGTAAATACGGATTAGGTGCCCTTACAGAGACACTCACGCAGGGCATACCCTGACCATCCCCTCATCATTCTGACCTATATCCCACGTGTACTTAATCGGCCGACATTAAGTAAGCCAAACCAAACTAAAATATCTATAGGCAATTTTATGGCAAAACATTTTTACGGAAACTTTTTACTGAAATAAAGTTTCGTTTCTTTTTCTTCTAGTTTTTTTTAAGCTATTGCATAGCTTTTATCACGGGCTTTGAGCGCGGCGACCGAATCCAAAAATTCCGTAACGCGAAAATCCTAACACATCGGTAACGAAAAAACCTAACACTCGGGTAACGTCGTTTCAGCTCGGCAGACTTCGGCATTGTATCGTTCGGTAGACTTCGGTAGACATTGGCGCGGTATTTTTCAGATATTTAGAGAATATCAAATCTCAAACTTATGTTTCTTATTTCAGTTACCATAAATCTATAGTTTCAATGATGAAAATTCCTGATAGAATGTGTATAGAAAAAAATCGTCTTAAGATAAAATAAGGTAGGATAATGTAGCTTTTGGTGATTGGAGACCCGCCCAACGGTGAGGATCGAAAAATTTCAAATGCTTATAACTCGCGATCTAAATTTCGTAGCGCGGCCATATTTTGTTTGGTAATTTATTATGAGACAGTTTTAATTTTTGGTGACAGGAGACCCCCCCCCCCCCAGTGAGGGTCGAAAATTTTAAAATGCTTATAATTCGAAATCTAATTTTCGTATCGCGGCCAAATTTTGTTTGGTAATTTATTATATGAGAGTGTTAATTTTTGGTGACAGGAGACCTCCCACGGTGAGGGCCGAAAAAGTTAAAATGCTTATAACTCGAGATCAAAGCGTGGCCAAATTTTGTTTGGTAATTTATTAAGAGACACTGTTAGTTTTGGTGACACGTGATCTCCCACCTTGGGGATCGAAAAATTTAAAATGCTTATAACTCGCGATCTAATTTTCGTAGCGCGGCCATATTTTGTTTGGTAATTTACTATGAGACAGTTTTAATTTTTGGTGACAGGAACCCCCCCACGGTGAGGGTCGAAATATTTAAAATGCTCGCAATCTAATTTTCGTATCGCGGACAAAATTTGTTCGGTAATTTATTATGAGAGATTGTTAATTTTTGGTGACAGGAGACCCCCTACGGTGAGGGTCGAAAAATTTAAAATGCTTATAACTCGCGATCAATTTTCGTAGCGCGGCCAAATTTTGTTTAATGATTTTTTATGAAACAGTGTTAAATTTTGGTGACAGGAGACCCTCCCCCCCCCCCACGGTGAGGGTCGAAAAAGTTAAAATGCTTATAACTCGTGATCTAATTTTCGTAGCGCGGCCAAATTTTGCTTGGCAATTTATTATGAGACAGTGTTACTTTTGGTGACAGGAGAACCCCCACCGTGAGGGTCGAAAAATTTAAAATGCTTATAACTCGCGATCTAATTATCGTAGCGCGGCCAAATTTTGTTTAATGATTTTTTTATGAATCAGTGTTAAATTTTGGCGACAGGAGACCTCCCACGGTGAGGGTCGAAAAAGTTAAAATGCTTATGACTCATGATCTAATTTTCGTAGCGCGGCTAAATTTTGTTTGGCAATTTACTATGAGACAGTGTTACTTTTGGTGACAGGAGACCCCCACGGTGAGGGTCGAAAAATTTAAAATGCTTATAATTCGCGATCAATTTTCGTAGCGCGGCCAAATTTTGTTTAATGATTTTTTATGAAACAGTGTTAAATTTTTGCGACAGGAGACCCCCCCCCCACGGTGAGGGTCGAAAAAGTTAAAATGCTTATAACTCGTGATCTAATTTTCGTAGCCCTGCCAAATTTTGCTTGGCAATTTATTATGAGACAGTGTTACTTTTGGTGACAGGAGACCCCCCCCACCGTGAGGGTCGAAAAATTTAAAATGCTTATAACTGGCGATCTAATTTTCGTAGCCCGGCCATATTTTGTTTGGTAATTTATTATGAGACAGTTTTAATTTTTGGTGACAGGAGACCCCCCCACGGTGAGGGTCGAAAAAGATAAAATGCTTATAACTCGTGATCTAATTTTCATAGCGCGGCCAAATTTTGTTTGGTAATTTATTATGAGACAGTGTTAATTTTTGGTGACAGGAGACCCCCCACGGTGAGGGTCGAAAAATTTAAAATGCTTATAACTCGCGATCAATTTTCGCAGCGCGGCCAAATTTTGTTTAATGATTTATTATGAAACAGTGTTAAATTTTGGTGACAGGAGACCCCCCACGGTGAGGGTCGAAAAAGATAAAATGCTTATAACTCGTGATCTAATTTTCATAGCGCGGCCAAATTTTGTTTGGTAATTTATTATGAGACAGTGTTACTTTTGGTGACAGGAGACTCCCAACGGTGAGGATCGAAAAATTTAAAATGCTTATAACTCGTGATCTATCTTTCGTAGCACTGCCAAATTTTCTTTGGTAATTTATTATGAGACAGTGTTAATTTATGGTGACAGTAGATCCCCAATGGTGAGGGTTGAAAATTTTAAAATGCTTATAACTCGTGATCTAATATTCGTAGCGCGGCGAAATTTTGCTTGGCAATTTATTATGAGACAGTGTTACTTTTGGTGACAGGAGACAGGAGACCCCCCCGGGTGAGGGTCGAAAAATTTAAAATGCTTATAACTCGCAATCTAATTTTCGTATCGCGGCCAAATTTTGTTTGGTAATTTATTATATGAGAGTGTTAATTTTTGGTGACAGGAGACCTCCCAAGGTGAGGGTCAAAAATTTTAAATGCTTATAACTCGAGATCAAAGCGCGGCCAAATTTTGTTTGGTAATTTATTAAGAGACACTGTTACTTTTGGTGACAGGTGACCTCCCACCTTCGGGATCGAAAAATTTAAAATGCTTATAACTCGCGATCTAATTTTCGTAGCGCGGCCATATTTTGTTTGGTAATTTATTATGAGACAGTTTTAATTTTTGGTGACAGGAACCCCCACACGGTGAGGGTCGAAATATTTAAAATGCTCGCAATCTAATTTTCGTATCGCGGCCAAATTTTGTTCGGTAATTTATTATGAGAGATTGTTAATTTTTGGTGACAGGAGACCCCCCACGGTGAGGGTCGAAAAATTTAAAATGCTTATAACTCGCGATCAATTTTCGTAGCGCGGCCAAATTGTGTTTAATTATTTTTTTATGAAACAGTGTTAAATTTTGGCGACAGGAGACCTCCCACGGTGAGGGTCGAAAAAGTTAAAATGCTTATGACTCATAATCTAATTTTCGTAGCGCGGCTAAATTTTGTTTGGCAATTTATTATGAGACAGTGTTACTTTTGGTGACAGGAGACCCCCCACCGTGAGGGTCGAAAAATTTAAAATGCTTATAACTCGCGATCTAATTTTCGTATCGCGGCCAAATTTTTTTGGTAATTTATAGTGAGACAATGTTAATTTTAGTGACAGGAGATCTCCCATGGTGAGGGTCGAAAAATTTAAAACGCTTATAACTCGCGATCTAATTTTCGTAGCGCGGCCAAATTTTGTTTGATAATTTATTAGGAGACAGTGTTACTTTTGGTGACAGGAGACCCCCCCTCCCCACGGTGAAGGTCGCGAAATTTAAAATGCTTATAATTCGTGATCTAATTTTTGTAGCGCGGCCAAATTTCGTTTGGTAATTTTAATAAGACAATGTTAATTTTTGGTGACAGGAGACCCCCACGGTGAGGATCGGAAAATTTATAATGCTTGTAACTCGCGATCTAATTTTCGTAGCGCGGCCAAATTTTGTTTGGTAAATTTTGTTTGGCGTATCTTTTATCGCGGGTTTTGAGCGCTGCGAAAGAATCTAGAAATTCCGTAACGAGAAAAACCTAACACTCCGGCTAACGTCGCTTGAGTTTGACAGACTTCGGCACGGTATCCTTCGGTAGACTTCGGCAGACATTAAAGCGGTATTTTTCAGATATCTTGAGAATATCAAGTCTCAAACTTATGTTTTTTATTTCAGCTACCATAAACGTATATTTTCAATTATAAAAATTCCTGATTAACCTACATGTGTTTTAAGATAATAAAAATATTTTAAACGATATTAATTTCTCATTTATTGAATAAAAGAGAAAAAAAAAATGTTTTGTTATCGGTGATCACGCTCTAAAAGTATAACTTGAATTAATATCAAAGACAAAAAAACTGCATAAATAAAAAGTAAATAAATAATTATGATTGCATAAGTTGATAAAAAATGCTATGCAATAGCTTTACCGCGGCAGTCCCCGAGTGCCACACGTCTTTTTTTTAAATATTGCGTGAAACAAAAGCTGTTGAAAATATTTCAGAAGCCAATGCAGTATCCACTGTCCCGATCCTTTCTTTCATTTACTATCTCCCGATTCTACTTTTTTCTCCTGTTGGATTCGATGGTTGAAATACGAATCGGTTTTAAAAGCCTAGATTACAAATTTTGAAGCTATATTTGTGTAATGCAATACCAAATAACAGTAAAAAAGCAATAAACATCAAATTGATGCTCTTAGCACAATATCAAGTTTAAATTTTGAGGTATTTGCGTCATCTAAACTGTAAATAGAATAGGTTATTACAATGCTGATTTAAACGCCAGTTGAGACGTCAGAAACTATCGCCCACTGGTGAGGCCATAGATATTTTAGATAAAACTGAATGTCTACTTATTTTAGTTCAATTTTATAAATATAAATATTGGAAAAATAAATTGAACATTGGTATCTTTTTATAGATAATTTAAAAAAGATAAAAAAATCATATTTTTAATAATATTTCTTATTTCAAATCAGATACAGGAGATATTTTCAGAATGTTTTTTTAGTTCTTTTCCTCATACCGTGGGAAAAGAACGAGATTACATATTTCCCTCCTATATGGGGGGGGGCAAAAATATATTTCAGGTTCTATGATGCTTTTTGTAATAAAGTTTTGAAGAGGGATGACTTACAGGCTATAAAAAAAGATACGTCTTCCTTTTTTCTTTTTAAATATCCGTACATTTTAGCGTAGATACGTTTCCTGCCGTGGGCTTTTCGTAATAAAATTTTTGGATATGTTAAATGACAAAATATGAATATAAAGTAGGGATGCATTCGGTTTTCGGAAAAAATAATAATATTTTGTTTTAGGCAGGTTTTTGCCTTAGCAGGTAGTTTTGTATGTTTCTTTCTACTTCGTTATCAATAAATTTTTATGTCTAAAACAGAATTTGTTGTAGACGGATTCCTTTATAGTAAGATTTAGAAAATTTTAATGTGCCAATTTATAAGTTTTCTTAGACAGGAGACTTGGCAACGCTATTTGCATTCCATTGTTTTAAAATTTTAATTGGTTTGCCCGTACAACATACCGGCAATTATAGTTTGCTTCTTCCATCACTTAAAGCTTTCTGACACTACTAAAAATTTGAAATGCAATTTCATACTATTTAATAGAAGAAATATTTAAATTAAATATTACGATTATTTTAGCTTTAAAAAAGTGGCGTTTATCCCATATTTTCATTTCATTGTACGTAAAAAAGCGTATCAGTTAAGCGGTTAAAATAACATATTCCGAAGATAATTTTGAAACACTAAAGAATGTCTTTTAAATTAATTTAAATTTTTTTAGAACGCTTTTTTAATAAATGCTTTCTTGTAATAAATATTTATTTATAAATTGATACACCGTTGGAGATGTTTTACAGTAATTTTAAACTAGTTTTTATAGTTTCCCGTGATATTTGTCTGAGGAGGTTACACTAGACAAAGGTTGCTACAATAGGCCTAGTTCAATCTTAAATGTTATTTTAAATCTCGTTTTAATCAACAAATCCTATTTCTGTAGTTGACTGGAGAGTCGATTCAACATTTCGACTCAGATTCGACTCGGGAAAATGAGCCGGAAAGATCAGTCTGCAGTCTGATGCCGCCAGCGCCATCTTTTGGCCGAAATTAGAACTATTTGAAGGAAGTGTGTATTGAAAATTTATTGATATTCTAATAACAATACCCCAAACCGCGCATTTTTATCTCAAACCGTTTTTTATTATTTAATTTTAAAATGGGTCAGTCATTTACTGGACAACCGGTATATACATACATATATATATATATATATGTGTGTGTGTGTGTGTGTGTGTTGTAAATAGAGGAGAAGTTTGGTCTATTTATTAAAAAAATATGTTTTGAAGAACTTTGAAATCTGATAAAAAATTATAAACAAATTTCTCAAATTTAAATAGTACTTAATTAATATTCTCTAAATAATAAGCATAATAATTATTCAGTAAAATACATATTTTGTTAATAAAATACTTTTTGTTAAATTAAAAAAAAAATGTAACATTTAAAAACTCATATTTAAACTAGTTGGATGTGCCAATCCCAAAACTTTCTTCTATCTCATATATAAATTTAAATATTTCAAAATTTAGTTACACATGTTAATACTCGTTAACATTATTAATTAAATGCTATACCAACTATGATTTTCATCTTAAATTTTTGCTTCAGTCAATTAATCGAAATAAAAACGAGTTTCTGTATCTGCACGAGGCGATAAACAGTAGAACGATAGGTAGATTTTTTTTTTTCAAATTCAGGAAGGATCTACTCGCCCTACTCCTAAAAAAATCATACACAAAAAATTTAGTTCAGTTCTATGCATAGATTCAAAAATTTTTTATGGTCAAATAATAAAAAATGATACAGACATCGAGATTATAGCGCCTCATTTCGGTGGAATTTTTTTTTTTTTTTTTTTCAAATTCAGGGAGGGTCTGCTGACCATAGCCAAACACTTATACAAAAAATTTCATTCAACTCTATGCATAACTTCATACGATTTTCGGTGGTAAAATATTGCAAATGGCACATAAATCACTATTGCAGCGCCCCTTCCAGCGGATTTTCTTGAAATTCAGGGAGGACCAACCAGCCATAACCAAACACTTACACAAAAATTTCTTTCAATTCGATGCATAACTTCATACACTTTTAGTCGGTACGATATTGAAAATGGCACAAAAATTGTTATTGCAGAACCCCCTTCCGGCGGAATATTTCAAGATTGAAATAGAAACTGCTTGCCACAAACAAACTCTTTGACAAAAAAATTGGTTCAATTCTATGCATATCTTCATACACTTTTTGATGGTAGAATGGCGACATACAGACACACATACAGACACACACAGACAGACATTTTGTAAAAACATGTTTTTTGGAATATCTGACCTCTAAAACGTGTAAATCCGTCGAAAACCGGAAGTCGAAAAAATGTCGACTACAATACTTTTTTCTATCATACATAGAAGAAAGTAAAAGTGAAGAAAATAAACATTACGAATATAAAATATAAAATTCACTTTTTAGTGTATATCCTTAGAATAAAAAATTTTACCATATGTTTTGCAATATTTTTTTATTTATGATGAAAAAAATCACACTCTTAATTATTTGAGGGAAAAAAGGCTTTGGACATTATTTCTTCAGATAGTAATAATTTTCTTTCAAGCAAAAATTAGTTGTGAAAAATAAAAAGTCTAAAGCAGTCTGGCAAATCAAAAATCATTTCTTTAAACGAATAGGTAGAAATTATTCATTGGTTTTAGGAATAATGTTTGAGGTTGGTTATATTCTAATACCTGGAAGAAACTTATTTCCGCATAGGACAGAATCGTGGAAATTCCGTTACAGAGGCGTCTCCCGACTCTGCCACGCTTAGTGCCCTCTGACATTAGTTATTAACTGTTTTCTCTTCATAGTGATGTCATTGAAGAATAAGACTGTAGAGTGTGGAAAAAATATTATAGCTATATACACTATATGGCCGAAGATAACCGCCACTTGCGATTTTAGATGCTTTGATGAATATCTAGAAAAATGCACAAGGAATTAGCCTAAAATTCCTGGTGTGTAAACAGAAGAGTATAAGTCATATATTTCCGTGAAGTTTTTTCTCGAAGTTTCATAAGGGAAAGTCAACAAATTGAAAAAAAAACGAATATCTTTTGCATAACTTAATCAAAACTAATGTAGCAAAAGCGTCCAAACTGCAGATTATGATTACGTGGTTTTATTGTAATACACTGTGTTTATTTGTATGAGGATGGCATTTATACTCGTTGGTAAATTAAATGTTTTTGTAAAATCATTCCCAAAAAAGTTTTTTGCTTATAATTTGTAGAGTTCTTCTTTTCAGAAAATATGACAAATAATATTGTACGTAATACCCTGTAATCAGAATTAAAAAAAAATAAATAAAAATTGCAGGGAAAATGAGCAGGTTTACTGAAAAATGTTTCATTGTGCATGCGTTCCTGCAATAAAATTTTAATATGCATAATGTGCTAGGTAAATGTATAAAGCAACTTTTGTAAAAGTTTTAAAGCATATCTTGAAAATTCTGAAATTAATCGGCGATAGAATAAGATCAAAATCCGTTATTCCCTAAAGGAAGCAAAAAGATAAGGGGCTGTATATATAAATCCATTGATTAGTGTCAATATAGCATACACAATATTGCACGTACTTCTATATTTGGATACATCCCCTCATATTGTGCTTTATTTTGGGAATAATGGATTTTGAACTTATTCTATCGACGATTATTTTCAGAATTTTTAAGCTATGTTTTTGAGACTTTTACAAAAGTTGCTCTATACATTTAGCTAACATAATATGCAAATGAAATTTTGATTACGGTGACGCATGCACACAGAAACATTAATAAACCTGCTCATTTTTCCTACAGTTTTTATTATATTTTAATTCTGGTTACAGAGTATTACGTACAATATTATTTGTCAAATTTTCTGAAAAAAAAAATTATATTAAGAACGCTGCAAATTATTGACAAAAAACTTGAAAGAAATTAGGACTGAAAAGAAAAATAAAAACCTTCATTTTTCTACGGGTATACAAGGTATCCTTATAAAAAAGAACACAATTTATAATAATAATCCAATTAATCATAATATGCAGTTTGGACACTTTTGCTACATTACTTTTGACAGCTAATGTTAGTGTTATGCTAAAGATCTTCGTTCTTTTTTAATTTCTTGATGGTCCCCTATAGGATTTCGAGGAAAAATCCTCACGGAAATATATGGCCTGTACTCTTCTGTTTAAGCACTTGAAGTTTCAGAATAATTCCTCAAATTTTTGTAGATATTTAACATAACGTCTAAAATCGAAGTGGCTGGTCACCTTTGGCCATATAGTATATATAAATATTGTAGAAATATTATAGCTTTCTCATAAAAATTTAACTTAAAATTTTTGAAAGCATCCTTTTTTCCCCATTGGTTTCAGAATATCTATCATTTTAATTTAACTGCACGTTTTATACAGTGACCCAGAATATAATTTTTGAAAAATAAATTTTGCCGTCTATGCCTTACATATGCTGTAGAAAGCCCCAGGTCCGGACTGTATCGACTTTAAAATTCTGAAATTAACTTTCGATGTAATTCCCAAAATTTTCACGCGTTGGGCTAATCTCTGTCTCACTCACCATTACTTCCCGCTCACTCTGAGGGGAAGTAGTATATTTCCTGAAGCAAGGGCAGGACTCTTCTGAACCCTCTTTTTACCGCCCAATCTGACTTCTACCATCCTTAGGCAAATTATTAGAAAAATTACTCGTTTTTCGGCTTAACCGCTGTATTGAATCTAATAACTTACATCATCACAGACAATACGGATTCAGAGAAGGCAGTCCGGATTATGACTTTAACATTTTCCCATACCGAGCAGAAATTTTTTCCCTATGGGCTGGTTTGGAACCGGACCTTGATATTTCGATCCATGCAGACCTCCAGTGCTAACGATCAACATATTTTAAAAACAAGTTTTGATTTAAATCAATATGCTGCTTTATTATGCCCAAATAAGAGGTACGGTCTTGAATCGACATTTAATACGGATAATTTGTGGACGATCCCTTATTTGCTTTGAAATCAAGTCGAAAATTCTTCGTTTACAAGCATGGTAAAGTGGTGTAAGTCACGAATTTTGGAGAATTTTGGATTTTAATATCTCTGTCAGATTTTCAGATACGGAGATGAATTTTTTTTTTGTTCAATTAAGGAATGGATAAGGAATAATTTCCTAATTGGGAATTTTGCTCTACGGGGGCCGTATAAAAAATTTAATTTTCGTATTTTTTCAAATAGACCCCCCATGGAGTTCAGATCAGAGTTATGATGGAGTTATCTTATCAGAAATTTCACCTTTTTTTATGAATTTTTGCAATTGGAAGTATGGGTCTAGGGGCAATATTTAAGGAGAAAGCCTATTGTTTCGATATTTATGGCTCACCCTGTATAGTACTGCTGTTCTTCTATTTTTTATGTATTATTGTATCTATTTTAACTTCTAGTGTTAACCTTGAAAAAAAAATTTAATTAATTATACATTTTTGTTGATCTCAAGCGACATTTTTAAATGTTTTTAATGTGTGAGTCTTTTTTGGGTCCTCCTTCTAGCACAATTACATTTTTTAGAATGAATACAAATATTTTACAAAACTAGATAAATAATAACAATAATAAAACTGTTATTTAATGTTCATAAGTTCAATACAAAACATATAAATTCATTTTTGAATTACAGGACTTTCAGGTTAAAGAAACAAATTATAATTTAGAAAATTAATCTAATTTAAAATATCATAATGGTTGTGCAACAAAGAAATTAGATTATTTCCGCACATTTATTTTTCTTAATCACGATTTATGTCAATCAATTTTGCTGGGATATTTTTTGCGATTTAGATAGTAAAGTCCTTTAAACATTTGAAATTTAATCGTATTTTCTGTATATGTATAAAACATAAAATCTTGTTGAAAGAGATAACTTTTTCAGACTAATTCAATCATATTAATTAATTATCATATTTAAAATAAAACCTCTGACAAAAAAGTTCGGTGAATGAATTCAGAGCGGCCGATCTGGCAACACTGGCAGAACAATACTCTGCACGTGCGTAGAGGGAGGTGTTGACCATCTGCTCACATCTTTGTACATTTGAGCATCGTTTGTGTTCCGTGTATGACTTATTTTACAAAGTGCTTGTTTAGTGTGCTTGTCCTTAACAGCGAACAGGCAAATGAACGAACAAAATATCAATTTAAAGTTTTGTTTTAAGTTTGGTAAGATACAGAGAAAAACTGTTTGTACGTGCTTGCTGCAATGCTGGTACGTGTTTATAATGATCAAGTCCAATCGATGAAGTATGTGTACGAGTGGTTTGTCCGTTTTCGAGAAGGCCGTGATAATGTTTTGGCAACCCCCATAGTCCCCGATATCCGTCACTGCCGAAAGCTAAGAAAAAAAGAGGAAATTACTCATAGAAGATCATTGATTAACTGTGCGCATGACAGCTGACGAAAGAACTGTGCAAATTACACATCCACCGTACTCGCCAGATCTCAATCCTCCAGACTTCTTCCTATTCCCATGACTCAAAGTCACTTTAATGGAAAGAAATTTGGCAATATTCCTGACATACAATGACTTTAAACTCCATCCTAAAAGAAGAATTTTGGCAAAGTTTCCAGGACATGTGTAATAGATCTCAACGGTGAATAGTTATGGGACGTTACTGCTTCGAAGGACAGTAAAGTGACTTTCGTTAATATTTCATCTACGTTAATGTTATAGGAGTATTCACCGAACTTTATTGTCAGAGGTTGTATATTTCATCGTTGAAAAAGGCCATATTTTTATAAGTGTATTGAATGAATATTTTTCATTTCATGAAGGAAAGAATGACAGTAATTAATGTTGAAAAAAAGAGAGTTAAACAAAACAAACTAATTTAATCCCATTAAGTAGTTAATGTGACTTTAAAATGTTCATTGAACACGTAAAAAAATAGACTTTATTAAACCAAACTATCCTTTATTAAAGAAAATGTTATCAAATGAAATTGCCTTTCCATTACTTAAGTGGCTGTATCTTATGAGAATTAAAAATATATTTAATGATTTGAAAATATATGTCTATTGATGAATTTTACTAATTTGGATAATAAAAACAAAATAATTAGAAATTACAAAAGCTAGATGTTTGTTGCTTCATGTCTTGAATGAGTAATACTTTACACTACAAACGGATAAAATGAAGATTTTTTTTAAAAAGAAAAAGATCTTATTGATTTTAAAATCGTTGTATAGTTTCACTCTTGAAACTAATTTGAGAGGAGACCATTTTATATATTAAAATTTTCTTGAACTGTTCGTAAAAACTTTGCGTCGCATTTTATATAGGCTAATCAGAGCACCTACAGTGCGTTCCAAAAATTTATAGACAATCATTATTAGGATTTAAGAGCTAACTAAACAAGCAAGAAAAACGAAATAAATCCTGCAAATATATAATGATAAGATAAAAAATAATAAAATGCTTAAAAAACTTTAGCAGTTTAGTAAATTTAGCTCAGGAGCTTTAGCTTTCTAAAAAAGGCGATTTTTGTGTTACTGAAAGGCCTAGAAACAAGAAATTTGGCATGTTAATTGCTTATAAGATATTAGTCTCTAAAAACATTTTCTAAAAAATACAAAAATTAAAAAAGGCAAAAATGCAGGAAAAGCGTTCTAAAAATGTTCTAAATTGCGATTTTCAAGCAATCTCGGGAACAAACGATTAAAAAAATAATGATGTAAAACTGATGGTGACAGGAATTTCTCCAACACAAGCTATATCTTATGTCAGTGTCACTATCCCAAAGGAGGTGCAGGAGCAAAAAAGTTCTAAAAATGCGGGTTTTGTGTGGGCCTTTTGATAGCCCTTTTGCCTATAAATATAAAATTTGGCATGTCAATTACCTATTAGATATAAATGATTTTTAACACTCCCCAGTGAACATTTCCTAAAAAATAAGAAATTTAAAAAGGGTAAAAATGCGTATAAAAGCATTCTAAACAACGTTCTAAATAGTTACAAAATACAAACGTTCAACGTTTGTACGCAATCTCACACTGTAAAAAATGTCAGATGTTTCTGAATATATAAAAATGTACTGTAATCAAAAACGAAAATATACAATAACCTCTTCTAATTCACCTAAGGTTTCGAAAACCGTTCCTTTACCTTTAAAAATCCCAGAAAACTATTTGTTTTCGAAATCTAAAGAAGAATTTGTAAAAATTAATTTTAATTAGCTGCCCGTCCTTTTCAGAAACGTTTCTAAGTAGCTTTTATATAACAATAATCATTTTTCTCAAGTCAAAATATCACTTTTTTGGATGCTACCAATTCATGTGAAAATATTTTGATATTCAGAGGACATATTTAATAGACAAACATACGATATTAACAGTATTAATATTGATATGAAAATTAACATTATTTTGCTACAATTGCATACACAAAATCAGTTATGCTGCTGAAAATGTTTACTTGAGAATTGGTAACATCCGAAAAAGTGATATTTTGATTTGAGAAAAGTGACTATTGTACTGTAAAAGCTACTTAGTAACGTTTCCGAAAAGGACGGGAAGCTAATAAAAATTAATTTTTATAAATTCTTCTTTAAATTTCGAAAACAAGTAGTTTTCTGGGATTTTTAAAGGTAAAGGAGCGGTTTTCGAAACCTTAGGTGAATTAGAAGAGGTCACTGTATATTTTCGTTTTTGATTACTGTACATTTTTATATATTCAGAAACATCTTACCATTTTTTACAGTGCAGGAAGTACTAAACTAATTTAAAACATAATTGTGTACAAATGATGGTAAATGCCCTTGTTCTTATATCGTCTCACTTTATATCGATGTCATAATCACTTCGAGGTTGCAAAAACAAAAATAAAAAATTTCTAAATTGCTTTTTTTTAACACTTTCCAACAAAGTTGAAAAGCGTTTATGATTTCGGTTTGTCTGTCCGTCTGACCACTCTCTAAATTCTGTAAATATATTCAGATTGCCCTGAAAATTTTGGACGTTATTGATGCTTACTCTAGCACGAATCCTATTCAAATGAAGTTTCTAGCATGATTACTTTATTTACAGGAACAATCAAAAGTTTACTGTTACATTAAGGCCTGCGGGAAAAAAATCGTTTCAAATGAATTTTAAAGATGTTACACCCTGTCAAACGTATTAAAATTTATATGCATTTACGGAGTGCACTAAAATATGCATTCTGTAAAATATGCGGTGAAAAAAATAGCTATTATTCATTTATAGGGTCACACAAAAGAAAACCATTACATAATAGTAGAGGGGAAAGTGTGTAAGACATTTTTTAATTATATTAAACTATTATGAATAATAAAATTGGTATACATCACTGAGGCTTAATGTAAGTTATATGATATATTCATGCATAATGCAAAGTGTATAGCATTTACAGGGACATACAAAAGATTTCAAAAAGTATATTCTTTCTGATGTTGTATTTGAAAGTGTTTTAGTTTGAAATAAATTTTAGCTCAATACTGGCGTGTAATAAAGGTACTACTCGTAAGACATGGTGACGTCACAGTGACGTCGTTGTGAAGTCACATTGTGACTTTCTGACCGTCGATGTGACGTCACGTGACATCGATGACAAGTCACAGTGACTAAAATGTGAAGTTTTTATGGCCGCTTTAGAGCTCGTTTGTGACGTCACATTGTGACCATTTTATGAAGTCACGGTATGACGAATTTGAGAAAAATGTGTTATTTGTGACTACTTTGGCATTAGAAATGTGACAAAATTGTGACAAAATTGACGATGTTTTCAAGTCACATTGTGACCAATTTTTGAAATACAGGGTGAGTCTAAAATCATAGGAGGGGTGATAGCGCCGCTCACTATAACATACAATTATCGAATAGGAATATATGACCGGAAATGACGCGTTGAGGTTCAAAAACAGGGAATCAATTTGGCTCTTTAGTTTATTTCAAAATTTCTCAACTATTCTTTTCTTTATTTAAGACAGACATTTCTGATTGCATAAAGAAAACAATTCTTCTTTGAAAATTTCCATTGCGACATCGGAATTTTTGAATTTGAATATACGTCATTTCATGCATTTCTTGTGTTTTACAGATTTGCCAGTTTTGCGGTATTTTTTAAATTTCATACCGGAAATTTTCAAAGAAGAATTTCTACTTTGTGTAATCATTAAATGTGTTTCGTAAATAAAGGAAAAAATAGTATAGAATTTTTTGGTGTGAATGAGAAATTTTTAAATAAACTAAAGGGTCGAATTGATCTCCTGATATTTGTATCTGAACACGTCACTTCCGGTCATATATTACTGTACAATTATTGTTCGTTGTAGTGGGCTGTATCATCCCTCAAAGTTTGAATCATGATTTTAGACTTACCCTGTATGTATCATTTGTAACGAAATTGTAATTATCGCTGTGATGATTCTGTGACGACTTAACTTTTCTTGACGATTCTCCAACAATTTGAAAGAAACAGGATCATCTGAAATTATTCTGCACTTAAAATAACTGTATGATATGTCTCTGTTAGAATTAGTTCTGAGTACTAAAATCATATGCTCACAGTTTATGAACTAATATTGCATAGTAAATATAAATAGTCACATACATTATAAAGACTTTCTTCTGAATTCAAGTTAAAAATTTAATTTACCTTACATGCCTTACAACTCTAACAGCTTGTGTTTTTTTCAATGTTTGAAGAATATTTATTTGCAAAAATATTTATGCATTTTCCTCCAAATGCTGAAAACTGCACAACTTCAATTTTATGACTGACACACAAGAACTATTTTCTTTTGTTGTTTTGTGCCAGGCGATTTTTTTTTTATTTCTTTCATTTTGTAATACGCTTTTGAAAATGCTAGTATTTTTGTAGTCTCTTTAAAAGTTTTTATTTACTTTACAATCCAAAGGTTTCAGAACATATGTAAAACACTACACCTTACCCATATTTCTGACCAATAACGATGATGTTTATAAATATTATTTTTAATTATCTTTCGTTGTGATTTTTAGTACTTAGTAAAAGCGTCCAGGTCAGGATTCGAACTAGAGACCTTTCGCGCAAGCTGCTAATGATATGTCGACTGAACTATCCTGAAAAAATCTGACGGACACGATCCACCCGGTGAATATGAATCTACAGGGTGAGTCATAAATATCGAAACAATAGGCTATCTCCTTAAATATTGCCCCTAGACCCGTACTTCCAATTGCAAAAACTCATAAAAAAGGTGAAATTTTTGATAAGTTGCAACTCCATGGGGGGTCTATTTGAAAAAGTACGAAAATTAACTTTTTATACGGCTCCCGTAGGGTAAAAATTCCAATTAGGGAAACTTTCCTTATCCAGTCCTGAATAATACACAAAAAGTTGCATCTTTATATCTTCAAAATTCGCGGAGTTATAACAGTTTGAATAATTCATCAGGTTTTAAGGGATTAGACACAAATTGAAATGCGCGCAATACCAAAGACAATGTTACTTTAACAGTTGTAGGAAACGCGTAAAAAATCTATCTTTTGAGTTAGAATTTTGATTTTTTTTTTTTTTTTTTTTGTATATATTAGTCATATAATTTGCTAAGAAAATCAAATACTAAAATTTATCATAAAATTTATAAAAATTTCATATGGTTAGTACAGGTTTCAATGCGATAATTAAAAATCGTTATAACTCCAAACATTATTTATCGGATTTCAATTTCTTTCTATTTAACTAAAAATGAAAATCTGATTTTAGTTTTGTTTCGAGGTTTTTGTTTTTCAATATTTATTTTAGAATTATTAAAAATATTTATTTAAAAAATAATAACTTTTAAAAAATCATTTTTTCAAACGTAAAAAAAAAAATTCATTTTTTTTTTTAAACAAAAGTAAGATTTAATTAAAAATGACATGTTTCAAGTTTGTACTTTTTTTCTTTAACAATTCTTAACTTTTAATAATTTAAAGACAACAAATAGTCGGGAAAAAATTCATTATACAAAAAAACGAAATGTACTGTTTTTCTGCCCATTAGTTATTTAAAAGAATGCTTTTCTAAGATGCAGATTAAGTCCCTTTTAAAACTTTAGCCCTCACAACTTCAAGCTTTTTATCGTGCTGTAAAGACTGTTAAAAAAATCTGTATTCTGGGCTCAGGTGAGATCAGGACCGAGACGTTATTTTTTTCTGAAGACTCGCCTATCCGGGTCTAATGTATTTTTCATACCGGAGGGGACTGCTTCCTTTTTCCCAGACTTGCACTGGACGAAATTTTTAATCCCGGTCTCGAACAATCCGTATTAAAATCACAGACCTAATACGCACATAAAATAAGTAAAATTTGGTTTAATCAATATTTTTACGAAAACTATATAAATTTTAAAACCGCTTTTATTTTACAAAACAATAATTTTTTTTTTTTTTTTTTTTTTTTTTTTTTTTTTTTTTTTTTTTTTTTTTAAGAATAGTATATTTAAATGCTAAAAAATTAAACAAAATAAAACCAGAGAAAAAAAAATCTGCCTATGACGGAATTCTGTCTTAAACAGAAAATGTGTTGATCCATGCAAAATAAATACAATAATACCTGAGAAAAAAATAAACTCCATTTAACCTTCATAGGAAGGGCATTTGTCTGTTACGTATTTTTTCTGTCCTATGGGATTCCTTCTTAAAAGGTTTTACTGTATAACATTTTTCAAAGTCTTCAACGCATGGGATATGGATTAGCGATAATAAAATATAAGTGAAACATTTACATATAAACATAGATTCATTGATAAAATAAATGTACCACAGCCTTTGGCGCCTCTTTAATAATAAAAAGCATAAATATAAAAAACAAAATTCTATATTAAGTATTTTTGGTCAGAACTCCTCCACGCAAAACAATTTTTAACTATACTGACGTAAAAAACTATGTAGAAATTCACGGCTGAACCGGCTACGATTTAAGCTTTTTTCCAGGCTGGTCCGGATTATGATTTTAACACTATTTCATGCCGGGCTGAACTTCTTTCCCTATGGGTCGGTTTAGGACCGGACCTAAATATTACGATTTATTCAGACCTCCAGTGCTAACGATCAACATGTTTTATAAACAAGTTTAAATTTTAAATCAATACGCTGCTTTATTATGGCCAAATAAGAGGCACGGTCTTAAACCGACATATAATAACATCACAATTTGTGGACGATCCCTTATTTGCTTTAAAAATGGATGAAAAACACTTCGTTTGCAGGTATGGTAAAGTGGTGTAAGTCACGAATTTTTGAGAATTTTAGATTTTGATATCTCTGTCAGGTTTTCAGATAGAGAGATGAAATTTTTTTTGTTCAATTTAGGAATGGATAAGGAATAATTTCCTAATTGGGAATTTTGCTCTACGGGGGCCGTATAAAAATTTAATTTTCGTATTTTTCCAACTAGACACCCCCCCCCCCCCATGGAGTTTCAACTTATATTATCAGAAATTTCACCTTTCTTTATGAGTTTTTGCAATTGGAAGTATGGGTCTAGAGACAATATTTAAGGAGATAGCCTATTGTTTCGATATTTATGACTCACCCTGTATATATATATATATATATACGAAGTTTATTAAACAAAATTAAATTTTAAATATTTCGTTAATCTAATGTACAACATCAATATATTTTTGCAAAAATAAATAAATAAATAAACTGACTAGCCAATATAGGCTAAGAAGAAGGAACTTTCAGAGATTAGCATCGGCCAGGCCGAGCTTGGCGCAGGTTTATTTCATTAGATTAGATCCACTCTCTTAAAAAGTCAGCCACAAAATAGCTCAAGTTGACCTGAAATCCACTCATCTCAATGTTGAAAGGCAGCTTCTCAAAAAAAGAGTTGAAATAACTCGAGTTTTAACCAATTTAAATGAAGTTGAGCTATTTAAATAACCAATTTAGATCAAGAAGATTTAATCGTTTGAAAAACAACTCTTTTATGATCGAAAAAATTACAGCTTTTTCATGAGAAGCCAAATTAGCTCTTTCGTTTTAAGAGTGCAGGCAAGCCTAGACTGTATTATTTTCGAGATTGACCCGGGCTTTTTTCTTCAGAAAACCCAAAACGAAAATATAAACCTTCTACTTTCTGAGTACACTTTATGAATATGCCAGAATGACAGTTTTCATATTTTATATTTTGTCTTTACTAAAAGTTAATACACTTCTTTTTTGTGTCCCACTATGTTATAATTTTTAGATACCTACATTTGAAGTATAACTTAATTAATGATTCAACTCTATTTTTTCTATTTTTGTAACAAGTAGAAAAAAACGCGGAGAGAAAAAAAGCAAATTTGCGATAAACAGAACCAAACAAAAAACTAATTTAAAGTTTAAAAATATTGAGGAAAGGATATGATTAGGATATATGTGATTTGAATTTAATCACAGTAATTCAAATTGTCCTGTTGAATTACTGTGAGAATTCCCCACGAGAATTATTTTTGCTGACATTTCCTTTTAAATAAACACTGTAAAAATGTACAGAAATCTGTAGTTTTACAAAAAAAAAAAAAAAAAAAAATCTGCTAAAATTACAGTTATTTTAAAAAATTTCATCTGTAAGTCGGATTGCAGTTAGATAAAACGTTTTAGGCGTCTCAGTTTCCTAGAAAAATTTTAGTAACTTTACAGACTTTTTACAGTGTAGGAATTCCTTAAATGCGAGCAAATATGCTATTAAAGAAATACAGAAGAAAATGTAACAATGAAATGTCAATTTTTCGTTAACATTCTTCATTAATCAAAAATTGAAATTTTAACTGATATTACTCTGTAAAAAATATTGTGTAAAAATTTACCAAACTTTTTCCTGTAAACTGGGATTCCTAGAACTTTCATGTAATGGAGCAAAAGTTCATGCAAAAGTTCATGTAAGTTATTCTGTTACTTGAATTTTTGCTGTTACCATTTCATAAAAAGTTTCAGGAATACCAGTTTCCTAGAAAAAAGTTTAGAACTTCACAGATTTTTTTTACAGCGTTCACATTAAAAAAATTCTCCGTCAGACAATCTCCGGAAAAAAATCGGACTCAGTTCCAGTCGGCAGAAAAATGTAAGGACAAGGATCAGTCTGATACCCAACTCCAGTCTCGTCAATAAAAATTCTCCGGAGCCCGGTCTGGGGGTAACTGGCAGATTTCTAACTCGTTCATGCTAGTACCAGTTATAATACATTTTACAAAAGTTATCTTTTAGGCCACTCTGTATGTAACTGTAAATGTACATAAGTACTATCGGTCTTCCGTGCTCAAAGGTAATCATGTTTTTTCAGTGCATTCTCACTTTAAAACATACCCCCTTTTCTTCCATATGTATGATCGAATAAACTTAGTCATTAAGAAATCACAATTAAAAAATAACAAAACAAATGTAGTTAAGCATTTTTTAAGTTCGGTGTTTTGATGTAACCAAATGTATACTCACAAAAAGACAAATTCAGTATGCATTTCGGTATTTTTGGTTAAGAAATTTCAGGAGTATCTTAGGATGGATCTATGCATATGATTTTGTTACTAGAATTATTTCTGTAATCTGCCATTTTTTCTTACTTTAAATAATTTGCATAATGTTAACAATTCATAAATTCCAGCTCTCATAAATTTCCGAAATTTTAAAGACATTGTACGAAAAAGAATCCACAAAGGATAAATATGTTTTGCTTGTATTATAGACAGAAGTGTCATACAGTCAGTTTACAATTAAAATGAGACTTCAAAACGTACTTTTTTGAACAATAAAATATAAAATTTATTTTCAGTTTTATGGTGATTTAACAAAAAAAAAAAAAAAAAAAAAAAACCCCTCATCAACTCTGCTTTACAAAAGATTATTTTGTTTCAAAATATCTTAATCCTTAAAGTATGAGTCTGTTCTAACTATGGCAAATGACTGTGTGTAAGCTGCATCTCAATAATTTCTATTGCTTATATACGCTGGTGTCCAAAATTTAAGCATAATTGGTAATTAAGTAATTATTTTTAAGTAATGAAAGAAATATGAATCGGAATGTGCTGAAACTCCAGATGTGTAAACAAAATAGTACACGTCACATATTTTCGCGAAGAGTTTTCCCCGAAATCGAACAGGGGACCGTCAAAAAATTGAAAAAGAACGAAGATCTTTTGGATAACCCTGTCAAAACTAATGTAGCAAAAGCGTTCAAACTGCACATTATGATTAATTGGCTTATTGTAATGTACTGTGTTAATTTTTACAAGGATAGCATGTATACTCGTAGAGAAATTAAGGTTTTTATAAAAACAGTCCTAAGTTTTTTGCTTATAATTTGCAGAGTTCTTAATATAAAATAGTGTTTTTTTTTTGAAAAAATGACAAACATCATTGTACACAATACCCTGTCATCAGAATTAAAAAATAATAAAAATTGTATGACAAATGAGCAGGTTTACTAAATAATTTTTTACTGCGCATGCGTGAATGCTATTAAAATTTCATTTGCATATTATGTTAGTTAAATGTATAGAGCAACTTTTGTGAAAGTCTCAAAAACATAGCTTAAAAATTCTGAAAATTATCGTTGATAGAATGGAGATCAAAATCCTTTATTCCTTAAATGAAGCAAAAAGATGAGGGGCTGTATCCATATTCCATTGTTTAGTGCCTACACAATATTGCACGTACAACTATATTTAGGTAAAACCCCTGATTTTTTTGCTTCCTTTAGGAATAACGGATTTTGAGTTGATTCTATAGGCTCCCATTTTCAGAATTTTCAAGCTATGTTTTTGAAACTTTTACAGAAGTTGCTCTATACATTTATTTAGCTAACACAATATGCAAATGACATTTTGATATCGTTGATGCATGCGCAATGAAAAATTATTTACTAAACATACTCATTTTTCATACAATTTTTATTATTTTTAAATTCTGATGACAGGGTATTGTGTACAATGATGTTTGTCATATTTTCAGAAAAGAACATTATTTTATAATAAGAACTCTGCAAATTATAAGCAAAAAACTTGGAAAAATTTAGGACTGTTTTTATAAAAACTTTAATTTCTCTACGAGTATACATGCTATCCTTGTAAAAACTAACACAGTACATTACAATAAGCCAATTAATCATAATGTGCAGTTTGAACGCTTTTGCTACATTAGTTTTGACAGGGTTATCCAAAAGATCTTCGTTCTTTTTCAATTTGTTGACGGTCCCCTGTTCGATTTCGGGGAAAACTCTTCGCGAAAATATGTGACGCGTACTATTTTGTTTACACACCTGGAGTTTCAGCACATTCCGATTCATATTTCTTTCATTACTTAAAAATAATTACTTAATTACCAATTATGCTTAAATTTTGGACACCAGTGTATATACAGCTGAAAGGTTAAGAAAATTCTTATAACATCTAGTTTTCTTTTTGTGATTTAGCCCTCGTCGATCAATTGAGCTTAAGGGATTTTGCAGCTTGTACTTCATTTTGGCAAAGCAATTATTGAAAAAAGATTTAACTCCTCTGTATGGCTGGGTAATTCTTCCTGATCAATATGTTCAATATTGCGTAGAAATCTGAATATGACTCAAACTATCTACTTTTTATTATGTTTCGAAATTACTTATCTGATAAGTTCTCATTAAATCATATAGTGTGTCATATCCTCAGAACGATTTGAATATGCGAATTATATGCGAATTACTCTTTTTTTTTTGTATGTTTCACAAAAAAGCTTCTAAATTTAATTGAAATTCCTGTCTTTAACAGATTTTTTATACACTTGTAGAACTGATTCTACGTTTAGTATTGCTGCAGAAATTTTTGCACAACTTATGTTTTGGTTGTATGTTACAAATTTTCTTATAAGTCTCCTCCACACAATATTCCCAATAATTATTCTTATAATGTGGATTAAATCTATCATTGAGTTCGAAGTAAATAAATCGCATAATTTTATTTTTTTCTCTAGGATACGTTGAGATAAGGTGGATTTAGAGTCCCTTATTCATTACAACCTAAAGAATTACCGTTAATTGCTCAACAAAATAATAAATTGTAATTTTTTTCTCGTTACAACTTGTAGTCCGTATGAGAAAATTGTATTTTAATCAACATAATATCTTCCTCTTCGTATAATTAGTAATGCTTTACACAGAAAAGCACTAATACATTCCTTAGAGACATAAAAATTTATTTACAGAAAATAAACTATGAACAGGAGGAATACAAATGTAAAATCGCCACATTAGTTTTTTTATTACTTTTTTATTTAGTTTAGAATGAAAAATCATGAATTATCACGTTCGAAAACATGAAGTGAGAACATTATTTGTTTTACGTATCATGCTCTGATAATTATCATGATTACAAAACACAACAATGATTAACATCGATCACCCTTGATCATTCCTGAAATCACGAATTACTTTCTTTTTTGTTTACATTTCACTTTAAGACTTACATCGAACATCATTTTTCCTGTCCTACCAGCAAGTGAAATACCTTAATTAACAAAGAGCTTATTCTCGGGAATACATAAAAAGCAAAGTTGTTTACCTTGGGTCTTATCTGGACAGCTGATGCATCACCTCCATCTAGCATGCCCCTCACTTCTGTGACCAACACATAACAGCTAAAGAATATTTTTCTTTTTCTTTATAGCTATACCTCTATCACGCAGGTATTTCCAGCGACAGTCAGCATCTTCTAAATTTTTTTAACCAACTCTTTAGTCCGATATTTCAATAAGTGTGTACTTTTTAGCTCCTCCTTCCTTGAAAACCGATGTAGCCGTGAATGGTTGCATTTTTCTCTATGCAAAGCATCCACCTTAATTGGCATTTGAATTTGACGTCCCACTATTTTCCTGAAATTTTCATATGCAAATGAACCCTGTCTCCTTGCGCTGCCTGGGGGCAGACCCTCTTGACCTATTGACTGTCATTTAATTGAAGGCATGCTCATAAATCTTTGGGATTGCTACCATAAATCGTGGGACACTGTAATGTGCTCCGACCGTCAATGTATCTCAGACAGTTTTATTTGGTGGCTTTTGAGTTTTGACCACACATGTCGAACATGTTAAAATTAAATCAGTACTGGATAAAGAAATTAAAACAGTGCAACACAAAGATCACAGAAGCTCAATTACAGGGTTCTAAATTTCCATATCAATAGTTCGTGATTCTTTCTTTTTGGAGAGTGCATTTCTCCACAACAGGTATTATTGCGAATCTATGATTAATAAAATAACACTATGGTAGTATAGTGGGTGTACAATATGAACTCTGAGAAAAATCATGAAAATAAAAGTAAAGCAAGATTCATTTTTTAAAATATGCTCTATCTGATGATATACAATGTCTCATCATTCAATTTACATTTTAACGATTTATTTATTTCATTTTTATTGGATTCATTTTTAATAAAACTCCTCTTGTTCTCTAAAATTGCAAAAATACTAAAATATTAGTGTCCATTGACATTCTTCATTAGAAAAAATGTTTCCAGACTGTTTTTCTTAAATTAAGCATATTCGATGCCGACACTTATTTATTTCTGTAATATAGAATTTAATTACGTAAGTTTAACAAAACAGTTTGCTATTTGCTTTGAAAATTAGCCTGAACAATTGAATCATTGCATATCACCTGAAGTAAAACATTCAATAACAATATTTTTGCGATATGCTTATTTATTTATTTATTTGAAGTGAAAACTTCTTTAGGCGCGTTGGCATTTTTTGAGATGAGATAAAACCATTGAACTCGCGACACCCTAATTCATGTTATCGACACCTCTGAAATTGGTAGAAAAAGTGAGTTTCCATACGGTTCTTTTTTATCAAGGAAAGAAGAACCGTACGAAAACTCACTTTATCTGCCGACGCTAACTAGCACTTTGTTCCGTATCAATTTTTGCATCTTACGGCACTTTTTTTACCGTACCATTTGCTAATTTTGTGGACACATTATTCACATTTGCATTGCAGTACGCTGCTGCATTTATTGAAGGGAAACTTCTTTAGACGCGTTGGGCATTTTTTTAGATGGGAAATAAAACCATTCAACTCGCGACACTGCTACCTTAACCCGACACCTCTGTTTATAAGTATATACATATATTGTGTATGGCGCGGTATGAGGTAAGGTGTGGCGGGCGAACAATGGAAATGCTATTATGCTATGTTGTTAGATGATACTAAACGCTTTTAATAAGTAATCCTCAAGTGCAGCAGTTATGCTGTACATTCCAATCAAATTTTTGAATTTTTGATGAAATTGAAATAGTAAAAACTTATGGGGATAGGATTTATAATAAAACGTTAAGAAACAAAAAAAAAACATGACATTGCGCATCGATTATGCTGCACTTTCCAACCTTTTTTTTCAGTTTTTGATTATATTTAAAGTTTAACAGCTTTTACGGTATCAAATGAAATAAAATGGTTAAGAAAAAAAAAAACATGATATTGCACATCGATTATGCTGAACTTTCCAACCAGTTTTTAAAAATTTTTCAATTGTATTTAAAGTTTAACAATTTATATTGTTATCAAATGGAATAAAAGTTAACAAAGAAAAGATATGACATTGCACATCGATTATGCTGCACTTTCCAGCCAATTTTTTAAATTCTAATTGTATTTAAAGTTTCAAAGCTTATACTGTTGCCAGATTTAATAAAACGTTAAGAAAGAAAAGGAATGGCATTGTGCATCGATTATGATGCACTTTCCAACCACTTTTTTCATTTTTTTTTTATTTTTTTATTGTATTTAGATAGCAACAACAAAAATTATACCAAGTGGAATAAAAAGTTAAGAAAGAAAAAACATATCATTGCACATCGATTATGCTGCACTTTCCAAAAATTTATTTTCTTTTTTAAATTTTTTAATTGTATTTAAAGTTTAACAACTTATACTGTTCGATTACTATTCAACTTTGTTGCAAGTTTCAGAAGACACCATCGTCAAGCAGAAGGAGTAGCTATTTATAAAATGTTGTCTGATGTAACGAGCACATTTTGCACAAATCATATGGATGTGCATCCGAAGTACACCAGTATGTTTAGTACTAATGTTTCTGATAGCGGTGATATATGTGTTTGTCGTTTGCAGTCTGAACATGTACAGCTAATTGTAATGGCTGCTGTTTATATTTTACCGGATAAGACTTTAAGTGCAATACGAGAATTTTTGTATGAATATTTATTTATTTATTCTAAAGACGCTACTGCATTACTTCAAGAATAATTTGGGAAAAGATTTGATCATTTGCCAATGACTTTGAGTGGGGATTTCAATACCAACTTTGCAGATGATAAAAATCTGGAATTAATTAAATTTTTAAACAGAGAATTTCATTTTACAATGACCCATGATCTCAATCTTAGCCCAACGAGACATAAAACTACAATTGATGCAGTCTTTGCAAAATGTTTAAATAGATACGAATCAAAATTGTTTGATTCCTATTTTAGTTACTATAAACCAATAGCATCAGTTCTGAAATAAAATGATAATAATGATGAAAACTATGATGATGATGATGGAAGAGTTGTTGAAATCGTTGATGAAAATTCATAAGTTTCATTGGTATTCATGTCAACGAACACCAATTAATTAAATTTCATATTTCATGCATTTGTAAATTTACGTTTTAAGCAATAGATTACAATTTTTGTATGTAAAACAATATGCATTATTTTTCATGTACAATAGCGCATTAAATGAAAGTTGTAATATAATTTTTGTTGTAGTAGTTTATAATAATGAATAAAAAAACACTTCATTTAAAAGTTTTTCTTGCACAATAAAATATTTCTTGACGATTCAAAAAACATACATGCAATTGTTCAAGTTTTCACTTCTGTCGGCACTCCCGGAGTGTCACTTTTTAAGCTATTGCATAGCTTTTATTACGGGCTTTGAGCGCGGCGACCGAATCCAAAAATTCCGTAACGCGAAAATCCTAACACATCGGTAACGAAAAAACCTAACACTCGGGTAACGTCGTTTCAGCTCGGCAGACTTCGGCATTGTATCGTTCGGTAGACTTCGGTAGACATTGACGCGGTATTTTTCAGATATTTAGAGAATATCAAATCTCAAACTTATGTTTCTTATTTCAGTTACCATAAATCTATAGTTTCAATGATGAAAATTCCTGATAGAATGTGTATAGAAAAAAATCGTCTTAAGATAAAATAAGGTAGGATAATGTAGCTTTTGGTGATAGGAGACCCGCCCAACGGTGAGGATCGAAAAATTTCAAATGCTTATAACTCGCGATCTAAATTTCGTAGCGCAGCCGAATTTTGTTTGGTAATTTATTATAAGAGAGTGTTAATTTTTGGTGATAAGAGACCCCCCCACGGTGAGGGTCGAAAAATTTAAAATGCTTAAAACACGCGATCTAATTTTCGTAGCGCGGCCAAATTTTGTTTGGTAATTTATTATGAGACAGTTTTAATTTTTGGTGACAGGAGACCCCCCCCCCCAGTGAGGGTCGAAAAATTTAAAATGCTTATAATTCGAAATCTAATTTTCGTATCGCGGCCAAATTTTGTTTGGTAATTTATTATATGAGAGTGTTAATTTTTGGTGACAGGAGACCTCCCACGGTGAGGGCCGAAAAATTTAAAATGCTTAAAACTCGAGATCAAAGCGTGGCCAAATTTTGTTTGGTAATTTATTAAGAGACACTGTTACTTTTGGTGACAGGTGATCTCCCACCTTGGGGATCGAAAAATTTAAAATGCTTATAACTCGCGATCTAATTTTCGTAGCGCGGCCATATTTTGTTTGGTAATTTACTATGAGACAGTTTTAATTTTTGGTGACAGGAACCCCCCCACGGTGAGGGTCGAAATATTTAAAATGCTCGCAATCTAATTTTCGTATCGCGGCCAAAATTTGTTCGGTAATTTATTATGAGAGATTGTTAATTTTTGGTGACAGGAGACCCCCTACGGTCAGGGTCGAAAAATTTAAAATGCTTATAACTCGCGATCAATTTTCGTAGCGTCGCCAAATTTTGTTTGGTAATTTGTTATGAGACAGTGTTACTGTCGGTGACAGGACACTCCCCTCGGTGAGGGTCGAAAAATTTAAAATGCTTATAACTCGCGATCTAATTTTCGTATCGCGGCCAAATTTTGTTTGGTAATTTATTATGAGAGAGTGTTAATTTTTCGTGACAGGAGACCCCGCCCCCCACGGTGAGGGTCGAAAAATTTAAAATGCTTATAACTCGCGATCAATTTTCGTAGCGCAGCCAAATTTTCTTTAATGATTTTTTTTATGAAACAGTGTTAAATTTTGGTGACAGGAGACCCCCCCCCCCCACGGTGAGGGTCGAAAAAGTTAAAATGCTTATAACTCGTGATCTAATTTTCGTAGCGCGGCCAAATTTTGCTTGGCAATTTATTATGAGACAGTGTTACTTTTGGTGACAGGAGAACCCCCACCGTGAGGGTCGAAAAATTTAAAATGCTTATAACTCGCGATCTAATTATCGTAGCGCGGCCAAATTTTGTTTAATGATTTTTTTATGAATCAGTGTTAAATTTTGGCGACAGGAGACCTCCCACGGTGAGGGTCGAAAAAGTTAAAATGCTTATAACTCGCGATCTAATTTTCGTATCGCGGCCAATTTTTTTTGGTAATTTATTATGAGAGAGTGTTAATTTTTCGTGCCAGGAGACCCCCCACGGTGAGGGTCGAAAAATTTAAAATGCTTATAACTCGCGATCAATTTTCGTAGCGCGGCAAATTTTGTTTAATGATTTTTTTATGAAACAGTGTTAAATTTTGGCGACAGGAGACCTCCCACGGTGAGGGTCGAAAAAGTTAAAATGCTTATGACTCGCGATCAATTTTCGTAGCGTGGCCAAATTTTGTTTAATGATTTTTTATGAAACAGTGTTAAATTTTTGCGACAGGAGACCCCCCCACGGTGAGGGTCGAAAAAGTTAAAATGCTTATAACTCGTGATCTAATTTTCGTAGTGCGGCCAAATTTTGCTTGGCAATTTATTATGAGACAGTGTTACTTTTGGTGACAGGAGATCCCCCCCCCCGGGTGAGGGTCGAAAAATTTAAAATGCTTATAACTCGCAATCTAATTTTCGTATCGCGGCCAAATTTTGTTTGGTAATTTATTATATTAGAGTGTTAATTTTTGGTGATAGGAGACCTCCCACGGTGAGGGTCGAAAAAATTAAATGCTTATAACTCGAGATCAAAGCGCGGCCAAATTTTGTTTGGTAATTTATTAAGAGACACTGTTACTTTTGGTGACAGGTGACCTTCCACCTTGGGGATCGAAAAATTTAAAATGCTTATAACTCGCGATCTAATTTTCGTAGCGCGGCCATATTTTGTTTGGTAATTTATTATGAGACAGTTTTAATTTTTGGTGACAGGAACCCCCACACGGTGAGGGTCGAAATATTTAAAATGCTCGCAATCTAATTTTCGTATCGCGGCCAAATTTTGTTCGTTAATTTATTATGAGAGATTGTTAATTTTTGGTGATAGGAGACCCCCCACGGTGAGGGTCGAAAAATTTAAAATGCTTATAACTCGCGATCAGTTTTCGTAGCGTGGCCAAATTTTGTTTGGCAATTTATTATGAGACAGTGTTACTGTCGGTGACAGGACACTCCCCTCGGTGAGGGTCGAAAAATTTAAAATGCTTATAACTCGCGATCTAATTTTCGTATCGCGGCCAAATTTTGTTTGGTAATTTATTATGAGAGAGTGTTAATTTTTCGTGACAGGAGACCCCCCCCCCCCACGGTGATTGTCGAAAAATTTAAAATGCTTATAACTCGCGATCAATTTTCGTAGCGCAGCCAAATTTTGTTTAATGATTTTTTTATGAAATAGTGTTAAATTTTGGCGACAGGAGACCTCCCACTGTGAGGGTCGAAAAAGTTAAAATGCTTATGACTCATGATCTAATTTTCGTAGCGCGGTTAAATTTTGTTTGGCAATTTATAATGAGACAGTGTTACTTTTGGTGACAGGAGACCCCCACGGTGAGGGTCGAAAAATTTAAAATGCTTATAACTCGCGATCAATTTTCGTAGCGCGGTCAAATTTTGTTTAATGATTTTTTTATGAATCAGTGTTAAATTTTGGCGACAGGAGACCTCCCACGGTGAGGGTCGAAAAAGTTAAAATGCTTATGACTCATGATCTAATTTTCGTAGCGCGGCTAAATTTTGTTTGGCAATTTATTATGAGACAGTGTTACTTTTGGTGACAGGAGACCCCCAAGGTGAGGGTCGAAAAATTTAAAATGCTTATAATTCGCGATCAATTTTCGTAGCGCGGCCAAATTTTGTTTAATGATTTTTTATGAAACAGTGTTAAATTTTTGCGACAGGAGACCCCCCCCCACGGTGAGGGTCGAAAAAGTTAAAATGCTTATAACTCGTGATCTAATTTTCGTAGCCCTGCCAATTTTTGCTTGGCAATTTATTATGAGACAGTGTTACTTTTGGTGACAGGAGACCCCCCCGCCGTGAGGGTCGAAAAATTTAAAATGCTTATAACTGGCGATCTAATTTTCGTAGCCCGGCCATATTTTGTTTGGTAATTTATTATGAGACAGTTTTAATTTTTGGTGACAGGAACCCCCACACGGTTAGGGTCGAAATATTTAAAATGCTCGCAATCTAATTTTCGTATCGCGGCCAAATTTTGTTTGGTAATTTATTATGAGAGATTGTTAATTTTTGGTGACAGGAGACCCCCACGGTGAGGGTCGAAAAAGATAAAATGCTTATAACTCGTGATCTAATTTTCATAGCGCGGCCAAATTTTGTTTGGTAATTTATTATGAGACAGTGTTACTTTTGGTGACAGGAGACTCCCAACGGTGAGGATCGAAAAATTTAAAATGCTTATAACTCGTGATCTAACTTTCGTAGCACTGCCAAATTTTCTTTGGTAATTTATTATGAGACAGTGTTAATTTATGGTGACTGTAGATCCCCCATGGTGAGGGTTGAAAATTTTAAAATGCTTATAACTCGTGATCTAATATTCGTAGCGCGGCGAAATTTTGCTTGGCAATTTATTATGAGACAGTGTTATACCCCCATGCTTAAAATTAAAATGCTTGGCAATTTATTATGAGACAGTGTTATACCCCCATGCTTAAAGTTAAAATGTATAATTTATTATGAGAGATTGTTAATTTTTGGTGACAGGAGACCCCCCACGGTGAGGGTCGAAAAATTTAAAATGCTTATAACTCGCGATCAATTTTCGCAGCGCGGCCAAATTTTGTTTAATGATTTATTATGAAACAGTGTTAAATTTTGGTGACAGGAGACCCCCACGGTGAGGGTCGAAAAATTTAAAATGCTTATAACTCGCAATCTAATTTTCGTATCGCGGCCAAATTTTGTTTGGTAATTTATTATATGAGAGTGTTAATTTTTGGTGACAGGAGACCTCCCACGGTGAGGGTCGAAAAATTTTAAATGCTTATAACTCGAGATCAAAGCGCGGCCAAATTTTGTTTGGTAATTTATTAAGTGACACTGTTACTTTTGGTGACAGGTGACCTCCCACCTTGGGGATCGAAAAATTTAAAATGCTTATAACTCGCGATCTAATTTTCGTAACCCGGCCATATTTTGTTTGGTAATTTATTATGAGACAGTTTTAATTTTTGGTGACAGGAACCCCCACACGGTGAGGGTCGAAATATTTAAAATGCTCGCAATCTAATTTTCGTATCGCGGCCAAATTTTGTTCGGTAATTTATTATGAGAGATTGTTAATTTTTGGTTACAGGAGACCCCCCACGGTGAGGGTCGAAAAATTTATAATGCTTATAACTCGCGATCAATTTTCGTAGCGCGGCCAAATTGTGTTTAATTATTTTTTTATGAAACAGTGTTAAATTTTGGCGACAGGAGACCTTCCACGGTGAGGGTCGAAAAAGTTAAAATGCTTATGACTCATGATCTAATTTTCGTAGCGCGGCTAAATTTTGTTTGTCAATTTATTATGAGACAGTGTTACTTTTGGTGACAGGAGACCCCCCACGGTGAGGGTCGAAAAATTTAAAATGCTTATAACTCGCGATCAATTTTCGTAGCGCGGCCAAATTTTGTTTAATGATTTTTTATGAAACAGTGTTAAATTTTGGTGACAGGAGACCCCCCCCCCCCCACGGTGAGGGTCGAAAAAGTTAAAATGCTTATAACTCGTGATCTAATTTTCGTAGCGCGGCGAAATTTTGCTTGGCAATTTATTATGAGACAGTGTTACTTTTGGTGACAGGAGACCCCCCACCGTGAGGGTCGAAAAATTTAAAATGCTTATAACTCGCGATCTAATTTTCGTATCGCGGCCAAATTTTTTTGGTAATTTATAGTGAGACAATGTTAATTTTAGTGACAGGAGATCTCCCATGGTGAGGGTCGAAAAATTTAAAACGCTTATAACTCGCGATCTAATTTTCGTAGCGCGGCCAAATTTTGTTTGATAATTTATTTGGAGACAGTGTTACTTTTGGTGATAGGAGACCCCCCTCCCCACGGTGAAGGTCGCAAAATTTAAAATGCTTATAATTCGTGATCTAATTTTCGTAGCGCGGCCAAATTTCGTTTGGTAATTTTAATAAGACAATGTTAATTTTTGGTGACAGGAGACCCCCACGGTGAGGATCGGAAAATTTATAATGCTTGTAACTCGCGATCTAATTTTCGTAGCGCGGCCAAATTTTGTTTGGTAAATTTTGTTTGGCATATCTTTTATCGCGGGTTTTGAGCGCGGCGAAAGAATCTAGAAATTCCGTAACGAGAAAAACCTAACACTCCGGCTAACGTCGCTTGAGTTTGACAGACTTCGGCACGGTATCCTTCGGTAGACTTCGGTAGACATTAAAGCGGTATTTTTCAGATATCTTGAGAATATCAAGTCTCAAACTTATGTTTTTTATTTCAGCTACCATAAACGTATATTTTCAATTATAAAAATTCCTGATTAACCTACATGTGTTTTAAGATAATAAAAATATTTTAAACGATATTAATTTCTCATTTATTCAATAAAAGAGAAAAAAAAAAGTTTTGTTATCGGTGATCACGCTCAAAAAGTATAAATTGAATTAATATCAAAGACAAAAAAACTGCATAAATAAAAAGTAAATAAATAATTATGATTGCATAAGTTGATAAAAAATGCTATGCAATAGCTCTACCGCGGCAGTCCCCGAGTGCCACACGTCTTTTTTTTTTTAAATCATTTTAATATGCAATTTTATCTAATTCCTTCTTTTAAATTATTATTAGTGTTGTATTTACTACACTTTCTTAAGCAACAGATAATTTTAGCAAGCGACATACCAAGAACAATATAGAGAACTGGTATTTACATTTCCCAGGGTGCAGAAGATGATGAAGAAAATGAAGTAAAGTTGCAGAAGCCTAGTTGGTAACATACCATAATCTCGCAGCGTCCCTAAAATTTTCCCACTTTACTACCATTATTTTAAAATGATAATCTGTATTTTAGATTTTTATTACAGATGATAAATACATCTACTAAGATTTTTGATTTAAAATAGTGGTATGAAATTAAGAAAAAAATATGAAAGATGCAAGCCCTTATAGAAATTCGAAAATTCTATTCAACAGTCTAATTGATAACATGCCATTGTTAAAATTTCTGCTGCAGCAAATCCCATGTTATCGCCCAAACAAAAGTTGACAGACAGGTGACTAGAAGAAGCCACAGATATAGATGAGGGTTTGATTGAGGGCCCATGCCAAATCAATAAGAATCTGGTGGAGAATGATTTGAAGAGTTGTCAGCCATCTCTACTGATTACTTATCAGATTATGATGAAACGAAGGAAGAAATTTTACAGCGGTAAAGTTGTCAACACACATGCAATTGATTTGTAAATTCGTAAAATGCCGTTGTAAGGTTCGAAGGACGTAGAGCTTTGCAACATATCATTTGCAAAGTTTACATGGCACCATATCGTGTCGCGATCTGGAGTAATAACTGCTGCATTGTCGTGAGATAATAGAAAGCCATTTCAACTTGCAGTTGTAATTACATTTTAGTTATTATCCCATCATACGCAGAACTACATATACAGTGGCGGTCAAAAATTTCCCAATACATAGTTTGAAACGTTTGGTTTATACATTTCAACTTGCAGTTTAAATTACATTTCAGCTATTATCCCATCATAGGCAATGGAAGTCAAAAATTTCCGTCCAACATAACAATTTTGGTTAATTTTTAAGATTACTTATATGAAGGGAAATCTCAAATTATGTAATACTTGTACATTTTATTGACATAATAATTAGTAACTTATTTACGGACAAATTTAAATGACAAAATTAATTGCAAAATAAAATGTCTACTCTCAAATGTTTCCAGCCATATTAGCAATTTTGGATAAAAAAATGGTTTTATAATAGAAAGTAACAGCGATAAATAACCTTTACAATTAGTATTTTGTCGTCATACTTTTAGGAATAAGTATCACGATTCAGCGACGTAGCATCGATTCAATGAACGGTTGAAGATCGTCTATGGTAAGTTTTTCCATTTTTCTTGCAATTTTTGTGAAAATTCTGCTGAACTGAAATATTAGATAGCTTTCATTACAAAAAGTAAAAGGTTACCTAAAGTTAAAATTATTTTCAATTTTAGAACACCAGAATATTCGTATATTTGTCTCCGACTAATTTTACTATGGTTTCTTTTGACGTTAAATCCCTTTTCACAAATGTCCCGATAAATGGCGCCCTCTCTTGTCTTGAACAAAGACTCCGTGAATTTCATTTTTCAAGCTTCGAAATTCAAGAACTTATTTCCCTTACACGTACTTGTTTTTCTCAAACCACCTTTTCATTTCAAGGCAATTTTTACAGACAAACTGATGGTTTAGCTATGGGCTCGCCCCTGTTTCCCATTCTTGCAGATTTCTACATACACTATTTTGAATGCTCACTTTTTGATAAATTCTCTTTCCCTTTCTGGATTCGGTACGTTGATGACACATTCACCGTACTTGACACTTCTCTTCACAATATTGAGGACATTCTTAGCATCATGAACTCTATTGATAACAATATCCAATTTACGTATGAAACAGAAAATAATGGTTCACTCCCTTTCCTGGACACCCTTGTCACTCGCAGTGTAACTGGCTTCTCTACATCTGTCTATCGAAAAAGCTTAGCTGTTTCTCTACCTCCCCATACCCGTTCATGTCATCCTCCAAGTAAAAAAAAATGGCCACCTTTTACACATTCATAAATCGTGCTCTTCATGTTTGCTCTGATTCTCAGTCTCTCAATAATGAAATTCAATACATTAAAGCAATTGCATTTGATAGAGGTTACAACCCTTCTATTATTGATACTGCCCTTTCTAAATTACAAAACTCTCACTCCTCAAACTCATCTCAGTCTTCTACTCGTTCCAATATTAGCATTGTCTTACCTTTCTTTCCAAAATCAAGTTTTTCCGTTGCTAAAATTCTTAGTCGGTTCGATTTCAAAATAATTTTTACTCCTACTAATAAACGCACCCTTTCCAACCTTAAAGATCCTGTTGAATTATCAAATTCATGGGGTATTTACAATATTAATTGTCAGTGTGGTCTTTCTTACATTAGACAAACCAAACGCAGTCTAAAATTTCATATTAAAGAACATAAGCAATATATTGAAAAACAAGAAATCAAGAAATCCTCAATCGCAAAACATTGCTGGGAGACGAGTCATGCTTTTGACTTCAATTCGGTTAAGATACTAACTAAACCTACTTCTATACAAGAACTTAACTTCCTTGAAGCTTTCCATATCCATAAAAATATTGCTAATCTCGTTAATTGTGATTTTGCTATTCCACCATTATCAGACTGTTGGAAATATTACATTAAAACTAATTTTTCTTAATCTTTTAATGCAATTCTCGCAATATGTTTTCCATTTTCCACCCAATTTTCCTATTAGCTGTTCCCTGTTTTCCTATTGGCCGTTGCCTAGGATCCTCTGTTTTCCTATTGGCCGTTGCCTAGGATCCTCTGTTTTCCTCTTGGTCAAGAAACTTGTCGCTTGAATCCCTATCCTCCCTGTATATATTTGAGCAAATGTACATTATCTTTAGCACTGACGAAGGTATGCTATATGCTACTGAAACCAGTATGCTTGGAGTACGAATATTCTGGTGTTCTAACGTTGAAAATAATTTTAACTTTATCATATTGCACCAGGCAACAACCTATTATGAATTGAATATTTCCAGCTGAGCGAAAAATTGCCCAGGCCGGGGATCGAACCCGGATACTTGGCTTGCAAGGCCAATGCTTTACCTGTTAAGCTATCTGGGCGATAGCCGGCTGGGATTTTTCGCTCAGATAACCTTATTGGTCGTAACATCTGGTCTGTCATTTGAAACAGCTCGCAGAATAAACCGCAGGTAATGGAACTCCATTACCTGCGGTTTTCGAATATTTTTCGCTCAGCTGGAAATATTCAATTCGTAAGATAACTTTACCAATCAGTTTGATTGTGTTAAAAATAATAGAACAACCTATTACTTAAAAGGTTACCTATTGCAGCCGTCCGGAAAATTTTGGAATATTTTCACCGATCATGACCCCCAAACCCAAAAACCACGCTTCCTTCAAATGTTGACAGATATATACAGGGTGAACATAAAGTCCCAGCCCATTTTGCAGAAATAATTAGTGCATGGAATTTATTTTACAGGTGAATGATACTCCGAGGATATGCTAACAACAGAAGAACGATTTGCGGTTGTAGCGGCAGATTTGCGTGGCCAGACATTCGAGGAGGTCAGGGAGACGTTTCGTAGAAAATTTGGAAGAAAGGCTCCAACACGAGGAAATATCCGAAAAATGGTGGGTTTTTTGGCGTGGGTGTTTATCAGGGAATAGGTCTACAAGACTAAGGTTACAAATGTGACAGTCCTAAAACAACGCATAAGCCAAGCATGCGAAATGATCACCGTGGGGATGTTGGAAAAAGTGTTTCGAGCTACACTGAACAGGTGGAAACTTGTTTTGAACTTTATGGACATCACAATGAAAAGTACTAATATTCTGCATAATACTATTCAAAAATAAAATTCATGACTTATTATTTCTACAAAATGGGCTGGGACTTTATGTTCACCCTGTATATTATATATATATATAGAAATCTGATTTTGCCATCTGTAACTATCGTCTTTATCAACCGATTTGAATGAAACTTGGTGTGTACATAGTACATACTAATGTCTCGACCGACTTCGTTGGTCAGCATCATCCGCCATCTTGTTTCAAAATGGTGGTTATTTAAATTTTTTAATTAAAAATTTAAAATAAAGTGCAAAAAAAATAAGAAACTGAAAAATATTTTTCTTCTATGTACTTGATCTTGATATAAAGATTCCAGAGCAGTTTTTGTTTTGTCTATATCTTTAAAAATGGCTGAGTTATAGCACTTTGAATCGTTAGTGTGGCTAACATTTTGAAATGGTCTAATATTTGTCACGTAATAACACACATATTTATGAACCGATTTGGATGTAACATGGCGGGTACATAGTTTATACCGATGTCTGAACAGAGTTCGTTGACCAGTGTCATCCGCCATCTTGTTTGAAAATGGCGGCCATTTTAATTTTTTTAATTTAATTTTTAAAATTGAGTACATAAAAATTAGAAATTGAAAAACATTTTTTTCTATATGTTTAACCTTGACACAAAGATTCCAGAGCATTTATTGTTTTCTCTATATCATAAAAAATGGCTGAGTTATAGCACTTTGAATTTCTAGTGTGGCTGATATCTTGAAACGGTCTGATTTTTGTCGCGTGATAACACGCGTATTTATGCACCGATTCGGATGTAACTTAGTGTGTACATAGTATATACCAATGTCTGAACCAAGTTTGTTGGCCAGTTTCACCCACGCTCTTTTTTCAAAATGGCGGCCATTTAATTTTTTTTAATTTAAAATTTAAAATTAGGTACACAAAAATTAGAAATTAAAAAAGATTTTTCTTTTTTACTTATTTATTTATTTATTTATTTATTTATTTATTTTTTGCTTGATACAAAGACTCCAGAGCATTTTTTTGTTTCGTCTGTATCTTAAAAAATGGCTGATTTATAGCACTTTGAATTTCTAGTATGACTGACATAATGGAATGACCTAATTTTTGTCACGTAATAACACGGGTATTAATGAGCCGATTTAGATTTAACTTGGTGTGTGCATAGTACATGCAGATGTCTCGACCGCGTTCGTTAGCCAACTTCATCCGCCACTTTGGTTCAAAATGGAAGCCATTTGAATATTTTTTCAATCTTAAATTTATAATAAAGTGCAAAAAAATTAGAAATTCAAAAATATTTTTCTGTTATGGTTTGACCTTAATGCAAAGAATTCGGAACATTTTTTGTTTTGTCTTGATCTTAAAAAATGACTTATATGTAAAAGTTTAAATTTCTAAAGTGAGTGAAATTTTGAAAAATCTATTTGCCTGCGATAGCACTCAGATATATCAACAGATTTCGATATGAGTGAGCATGTGCACTGGACTTACTAAGATCTCTACAAGCCGCATTCGTTGATTTCAACTATCATGTTACTTTAAAATGGCAAGAACTTCATTATATCACCGAATTTGGCGATCAAATATAAATCGCTTTAAATAAAACAAGCTTGTACAAAGTTGATTAATTTCTCGAAACTCCCATTCAGTATCGCCAAAAACAAGTATTGAATCATCTATTATCGTGTTCCACTAATGTGAGCTTTGTATGGTTGAATAACAGAACTTGATTTTTTTTTTTTAAGTGAAGAATATGAAAGCTAGCTCTTCCTCCGGTACTAGCCGGAAGGACTTTTTATAATTCCGCATACATTTACCAAGTTCGTTCCGAAGATTTTCTATTGGATTCACATCAGCTGATTGGGCAGGACATTTCGAAATATAGCGAAAGACACGGAAGAATGCAAGCTTGCATGTATTTTTTGAGTTGTTATCATGCTGAAACAAATATTTGGCAGCAGGGCTGCCAGTAGAATTTGATAGTAGTGCTATATCTCCGTGAATTCATTAATATACTTTTCTTTCCACCGTTGCAAGAGTTAAAATATTCATGACTTCCAGAAAGTTGGGAAAATGCAAAAGCTGCTAACGCTGGTTTCGAACCAGCCATCGTTCCGCCTTAGGCGAACACGTTAGCACTGCTCTATAATTGCATGGCAGGGAAATGCTTTGAAGTGAATATGTTTGCTTCTGATAGGTACGGCTAGATAAATTTCTTCAAAAAGCTTTTAATTTTGAAGTTAACTTCGGGGAGATTCAGTTTTTAATGAGATAAGTTTAGCCTTTATAATGTAGATTGTTCTTGGGGTGTTCATACATTAGTATTAATCAAGCAAAAAAAATATGAATTTTAAATATTTTTTACATATTGAAGAGGTAAAATGTTAATATTATTATTTTATTCGGTAAGATTTTTTTTTTAGTAATATCGATTTTTTTCATTATTTTTTTAATTAAAATACCTTTTAAATATATTTACTTTTTAAATATATTTTAAATTCGAATATTTATTTATAAACAACTTTATAAATTTAACTTTATTTAACATTATTCAACTTTAAAAAATAAATTCTGAGTACGTTTGAATGAATGAAAAAAGTAATTGTTATTTATTATTTTAAAATTTAAAAACTTTTTTTATTAGAAATCTTAATTTATAGAATTTTTGGTTTTTCATTATAAAAATTAATTCGAATTTATTATTATTAGACCAAATACGCTTGCATGCTAGGCATGAGTAGAACCTCTTACTCTTTTTTCAAATGTTGTTGAGAATTCAGGGATAACCATACTTTCTAGGAATAAAGAAATTATTTTTAAAAAATTCCTGTCGCCTTGGCCTATAGGCAGAGGTAGATTCCGAAGATAAATGCTCATTTCGACAACAAAAAATAAAATATGATTAGAGATAAACATAGTTTAAAAATTTTATTATATTTAGCCGCTTTTGAAGAATTTTTAATTTCATTTTTTCGTAAGAGTTGGTTTTATCGGAATCACCTTAAGCGAAATTCAGCTTAAAATGACCACTTTGACAGTATTCTCAAAATATATTTTAACTTTATGAATAAATCGACCAATATGGCACATTATATAGTTCCTAAATAAAAGAAACTGTCAATTTAATGCGTTTGAGAGCAAAATTTAATTTAAAAATGAGTCAGAAAATTAGCAATTTGTTATTTCAATAAATCTTCAATTCTTCAATCACGTTAGCTTAAGGAAAATTTATTCAAGATGCCCAATTTTTACATTATATTTTTGAAATACATTCTGCCTTTATCAAAAAACTGATCAATACGGCACATTATACACCTCCTAATTAAGAGAACTTGTCAATTGGACACATTTGAGAGTAAAAATGGATTTAAAAGTGAGTCAGGAAAGAAGCAATTTGTTATTTGATTACTTCTTTGATTTTCATCACGATCGCTTCGGGATATTCTGTTCAAAATGCCCACTTTGACAGCTTTTTTGAAATATTTTCTGCCTTTATTAAAAAACTAGCCAGTACGTAACATTATACAGTTCCTAAACAAGGGAACCTGTCAATTGAATGCGTTTGAGAGCAAAAATGGATTTAAAAATGAGTCAGAAAGTAAGCAGTTTGTCATTTGAATTCAGCTTTAATTTTTTAATAACGATCGCTTTAAAAAATTCAGCTTAAAATACCCAATTTGAGATCAGTTTTTGAAATGCATTCTATCTTTATCAAAAAACTGGCTAACACGTCACACTATATAATTCCCAAACAAAAGAATTCTTCATTTGGATGCGTTTAAAATCAAAAATGGATTTATAAATGAGTCATTATATAAGCAGTTTCGATTTGAGATTTTTTTCTTCAACTCCTACTTTTGTTTAATTTATTTTAGCTATAAAGATTAATCCTACAAAAAACTTGTCAGCGTAAAAGTTATAGATATTATTGAGAAAATGTAAAATAAATTTAATCGGATTTAAGATCTTTCTTTCTTTGTAACCGATGACCCTGCCAGCCGAGTTACCTCAGCTTAACGGGTTAGATACCTGGTATCGGAGCAAGTGACCACCTAATCGCCGCGTAGCGGCAATAAACCTGATAATTTCGCTTCTGACATCATCATATCTGCAGTACTTGCTTCTCATTTGAGCATACTGTGTTTTGTCGGTTGCTTAACGTTACATCCTGTTGTTTGTACTGCAAATGGCTACTCTAGTTGGTCTACTGTACTGCAGATGGCTACTCTAGTAATTTAGAGCCTTGATCAGATGATGAGACCTTCAACTGGCAAGGCACCTCCAGAGATATAATTCACAGGTAACTTGGAGAACTTTGCACCCACGACGAATTTTACATGCACTAGGCGCCATTAGCGTACATTTCGGAATTTTAGTCGGCAGATAGCCTGAGTCCTGTAACCAAAAGCTATGAGTATTAGGTTCTGCCAACTTGGACACCGTTGCCCGACCTACTTGGGATAGTCTGGAGTTTTTGATGCCTAATTGTTGATGCGTACTTGTCAAATGAAAATGGTAATTTAGTGGGGAGAGGGAGAAAAAACAAAATAAGGGATTCCGCAAATAGACAAGTTGCACCGTAATTAATTTTGAGCCGAACTGTAAGACAGACTTAACGTTACAAGGGGGGCAGGAGACTACACCAAAGAATTGACGAAGTTATGGGTTTTTTATTTTTGCATCCCCCCTTTTTTTTCGTTTTTTTTTTTTTTTTTTTTTTTTTTTTTTTTTTTTTTTTTTTACATAAAGAGTTGGTCCTACCAAAAACTTGTCAATACAAAATATTTAGATAATATTAGTAACATCTATAAGAAATTTATTTGGGTTTGATATCTTGAGAATTGACTAAGTCACGAATTTTTTTCTCCCCAAAACCCAATTTTTTTCGCCCATTGAGCCCATTTTTAACTTTATCAAATATCTGTCATGCATAAACCTTTCGCCCATTTTTTAGAAGTAATATAAATTTTAAACTAATTCAATATCTATATTTTCATTAAGAAGTTACGGGGTTTTTCTGGGTTCATACTAATGCTCCTTATTTCCACCCCCTTTGTCCAATTTTGTCCGCTGAGGAGCTTGGCCGAGATTTTATGCCCCTTGATTTTATGTAAAAGTTTGAAAGAGATCTGAGCAGAATTATAGAAGCTATCGTGTCCATAAAAAGTGATATGTATATATTAAGAATTTGACGAATAGTGATTTGGCCGAATAGCCGAATACCGAATATTCGGGCAAATTTTTGGCCGAATACTAACTTTTTTTTCCAATAAATAAAATAAATTTTGATTATATATAATTTAAAAAACAGGAGATCATAATTAATTATTACTCTTAAATGTGCTTTTAAATGTATATTTAAATTTGAAAAACTTATTTCAACACAAAAAAAATATGAAATTGCATTATATTCTTCTATCTTATCCCAATGTACATCAAATTGATTTTCAGTAAGTCAGAATGGGAAGATATTTCCGTTAAAATATGAAGAATGTACTTTACTTTTACTATCAAGTGATACTTTTACCATTTTTTGCATCCAAAATCAATAATATTCTTAAGCTCTTTCTCTCAGAAACCACAAGAAGATATTATCTGAAATAACCTTTAATAATGTAAATTTGATCATTTAGAGTTTGTGTCCCTTATGATAAGCAAATTCGTAAGAACAAGACTGTTCTGAAATCAGTTGCCAAGCTTTAAATTACAAATTATGGTAAAACAAAAGATTATGCTTAAAGTAGAATGCATATGTTAACAAAATCTTTGATATTTGAATCGGCACATACAATATTCAACTTCAATATTCCACATATTCAACAAGCATTAAAAGGATAAACAGAAATTGATAACATGAATAAAGGAAGATGTAAATTAAAAATATATGCATAATAATGTTACACATATAAGTCAGTAATTATGCAAATAATTATTTAAAAGTGAAAACTATATAGAATAAAAAAAAATATTTTGTTCAGTATTTAGAATTTATGTTTAAATATTTATAAAACCATCTTCATAAAGCCAGTTGATTCATCTAATTCATATCTAGTTTGACACCAGTTCTGTTTTAAGATGTACCGTTGTATTTGAAATAGTGATATTTGATATTTAATTTTAAAAGTGAATCTTCGTTAATACACCTAGTGAATGAATTTTTTCATTTTTTCTTAGAAAATAAGTTATGAGGTTCATAAGAGCCTTTTTTATATGTGCATGGAATTTGCAGACATTAATAAATATTCGAATGTCTTAGAATAAGGCAGTGTTTTTCTTTTTTTTCTATAAGTATTTTTATATCTTGAATTGTAATACATCATTCTCTAATGAAGACATTTCCTGCACAATTAAATCTCCAATTTGGGCAGCAATTTCTAAAATATCACTAACTTTTATAGGAAATACAGAAAGGATGTATATTTTTTTTTAGTATCTGAATAACTGTATATCTTGTAAGTAAAAATGAAAAGGACTTCATGAATGAAGTAGCAAATTTGGATTAGAGAAAAAAAAATTGCAAGAAATGAAATTCTTTAAATCCTAAATTTATTTGGCAAGATATCTTTTCACTATTCGGCGAGATTTTAGCAATATTCGGCAAGATATCTCTAAATATTCGGCCGAAGTATTCGGTCAACAAGCCTTCAATATTCGGCCAACCGAATATTCGGCAAAAGGGCCGAGTAGGCTGAATACCGAATAATGGCCGAATATTCATCCCATCCCTAGTATATATATGTATAAATGCATATACATATATTTAAACTTTTTTACTGATGGTAGTTTTGGGGTCTAAGGGGCATGACCGCTGTAGATCTGCAAAAGTTTTTCAGAAATCCCAACAATGACGATATTTTCAGACAGTGTATCATGGTATATTGCAGCATCATTTTTTTTCAGGTCATCAACTGCTTTTCTACAGATAATTCTTTCCATACGAATTTTTGTTTTCTGAATTCACTAAGACCGTAGCAAGTCCTAAAGTACTTGGCCATCTTTATGTATTTTTTAAACTACCTTTTAGAGTAAATCGATAACTTTCGCGGAATCTCACGAAAAAATTGGTCCTGTAGAGACAAACAAATCACTCGTTTACGAACTATAGCTGTTGATTTTTTTTCATTTCAACTACGTTATACACGTTGATTATTTAGGAAGCAAGGATATAAAACACTTTACCTATAGCAAAAACTAATGAATGACAAATGGCCAAGAGCTTTTCTAGATGCAAATTTCGAATTTCATTTCTTTGTATCAAGTGTATTCAACATCCAATTAAAATAATAACGTTGTCAGTGGTCATTTGTATATTCCGAACTTTTGGAGCAATTGCGTTTCTTCGCTGAAACGTTCTGGCCGATAAATCAAAGACATTAACTGGCCAGAAATTTTTGACAGCCACTGTATATGAAAATGCATAGATTTTTATAACTATAATGTTTGCAGATTATCACCCATGATAAACTGCTTACCAAGTTTCCTCAAAGAATAAGAAAACTAAAGAATAGTCTATTTACGGTGGAGACTTCTAATTGGTGTCCTGGTGGCGATGTCTATAGGCCAAATGCGTTGATCTGAATAAGAAAAAAAGGAAAATGAAGAGTAAAGGGAAATGATGATATGATCCTTATTTTCCCTCCTACAAAACAGAAGCTTATAAAATGCACCGTTCTATTATTAAATGATGAAACTGTTAGCTGCTTCTATTAGAAATTCATGATCTGACGGTGAAATAAGTGTCGGACGTACATTGCAAACACAATTCGCAGGATTCTTGCATATTAAAATTCATCTATTTCAATTCATCGTAATTTGTAACATTCATTTGTAAGCAGCATGTGTTTTCGAGTGCGTCACTGATGAATATAAAAAAGTACGGAAATTGCTCTCCGTACAATAAAATTACTATTTAATGTTATGTAATTCAATTTCTTGCCATACATTCGAATAAAAAAATATCCTTAGAAGCATTTTCGACTGACAATTTCATTTCTAGTAACCAAAAAAAAAAAAAAAAAAATTAACGACTTAGAATTTCAGATTGTAATTTTCGTGGCATGTCACCCTATCAAGTGTGCAAACTGAAAGGCCTTCTGCTGCATTGTATAAATATTTCTTTCTAGATTTTTTTTTTAAATTTCTAATTAATATGTGTACCTTATAAAACAAATATATGAGGAAGGTAACAAATTCTGTATTTTACAAATAATTTTTCATAATTAAAATATGGTTGCGAGAGAAAATGGCCGTCATTTTCCTGGCCTGCATTTTCTTTCTTTATCAGGTATAAGTATGACGCTTCAGAATAACTGTTCTTATTTTTGGCATAGTTCAAGTCAGAAGTAGTAAGATCATAGCTACCAGCAAGAACTTTTGATATTTCTTTGAAAGTAATGTGATTAATGTCTTTGTAAAAATTGAGCTGACTTTTACTATGTCATTTTCCTGGCTTCCATAAATTAAGAAATACAACTGAACATTACATGTAATTTGAGCTACTATATTGAAAACATGTTCCTTTAAACCAAATTAAAATGTTATACCTAAAGTTTGGTTTGGTTTATTTTGTGTCGGCCGATTATCTACTCTAGGGATATAAGCCCTGAATGGAGTTCCCTTCGTGGAGGGTCTTTTTAAGGGAACCTAACCCGTATTTACGCAAGGTTCGAAGAAAACCACAAAAAATCCGAATGGTTAGGCCGACGACCGTGATTGGGTTCGAACCCAGCACCTGCCGTCTACCAGTTGAGAGGTCAGAACCTCTCGGCCACTGGTAGGACATGTTAGATTAAAAAAAAAGAATTTAAAAAATGTTTTAGAATGAAATTGCTATTATCTTGACATACATATGCCAATAAATGGCATATAATTACATAAAAAATATCATTTAAGTTCTTCAAAATTTTGCAATTTTACATGGAACGTCCGTTATTCTCTAATAGAAAATAAATTTACCTCTTGAAATTTTAAATTGTTTTTAATGGATACTTTCAGTATCTCTGATAATCAAAATCCGATATTTTCTTATATTCACCCATTTATCTGGTAATGCTCAGACTGGAATCAACCCTAAATAAAAATATACTATAAATAATAATTGGAAATTTAATAGATATTGAGATTATATGAAATCAAACCTTTTTATTTTAATAGTAATTTTACCAAGATAAATTATTCTATAAACCGAACTTTTACGTTAATTGGGGAGGGATTAAAATTAAATACAAAATTTAAGTTGCTCGAATAAAATATAATTCAAATAGTCTAATTTATGCTTTATTTTTGAATAACAGATTTTTAAATAATAGAAATATTCAACATACTAAAGTAACAACTCATAAAAGTTCGAATCAAAATAATTTAATATCAGTAGAAAACTCTAAAAATGAAATATTTAATTTAACGAAATTATGACCTAATTGAACTCATAGATTTAGTTTAGGTATCATCGATCTCATAGATTTCATAGATCTCATAGATTCTAAAATTAGTATCCCTTACAATTTTATTTAAAATAATAATAATTAAGAACTTTCAGCCAGTTTTTTCACTCTTTCTTAAATAATTGCTTGTTTTTCCCATTCATAAAATAATTTAATATTGTGTATAGTTTCTAAATAAAAAAATGAATAAAAAATAAAAGGTTTTGTTTTTCATTTTACATAAATTGAGAGAAGTTAGTTTAGAATTCAGCTTAAAAGGCATCTATGGAGTAATGCATACAAGATAAGAGAAAAATTATTACTTAAAAAACAGCGTTTTCTTTCGCTTATTTTTGAAGAACAGTAAAATTTTATATGTCTAGTCTATATGAAAAATGTTGTCATTGAAACTGGAACGACAGTCATTTTCTTGTCTGAGCAGAATAAAGTTTCACAACTCTTTCCATATTCTTTGAGTTTATCTATGAAGTAAAAAATTCTTTGAAATCAGGCATTCAAAGTCGAGTAAGAGAAATTTTACTGTAAATAAACATATTAATCGCTTTTTATTATTCAGGCAAAAATAATAAACACACTTATGAATAGAATCATAAATATTATATTAATAAACATTATATATTCTGCGCAATTATGTTTTTTATTAAATCTATATACATATATATATATATATTATATGTTATTTAAAGTATGAAATAAGAACAATCCCTATGATTTCACTACAGTCATAATTATAAATTCACTACTTAGAAGTTCAAAGATACAATTTTATTTGGAAATGTTACCAGCTTTATTTTGGAAACATTCGATCATACAATTCGACATGCATGGAACAAGTTTTGATAATTATGATATAAATATCTATCCAACAAATGTAAATACATAGATTCCTCAAGATTTATAATATGTGAATATTTCTTGCCTTTTTATTAAGAAATTTCATTATTACACGCCATTCAATTTTCATAATGTTCATATCGATAAATGGATTTGCTTAAGGAAAAAATGTGACATCACTGAGCCACTTTTTGATACTTTTATGTATGGCATTGTATGGGTAAAAGCACCAATAATCGGCCACTTAAGAGCTTTCTTTTTATATATAGCTTGAATTAGAATTTTAAAAAGCAGCACAACATTTTTAACAGTGACACATGTTAATGTGCAGGGTGACAGATAAATACTATGGCATGATAAAAAAGACAATTCAGTTTAAAATTTCTTTGAATTTCTGAACCATACTATTGTTTTATTCATATTCCTTGTGCTTTTCTGGTGTCTAATTGGTATTTTTGTTGATATTAATTTACTGTTTTGCAGGTAATCAGGGTCTGCAAAGGTTAATCCTGCCTTTTTCCAACAAAACCTCCCCCATAGCAAGCTTCGTTGTTTGAGGGATCCTTGAGCAAAATACCTGTGGTATCAAGCACAAGTCCCTGGATTTCATGAAAAGTGCCCTGGAAAAACCATGCCAATTTGGCCAAAGCCTATTTGGACCAAAATAACGCCGGAAATAGTCTGTAGGTAACAGAATGTATATGTCATTAACAGAACAAGTAGTAAGCCCTCGAGGTGTTACATCTTCAAAAAAATATGGTCTGATAAGGAGTGAAGCAGTGAACTTATACCATACGGTCACTTTCGTATCATGCAAGGGTTTGGCGTGCACCTCGTGGGGTTTTTTCCAAGTGCAATAATGTGGTTATTACCTGTGCATTAGGATGGAAATGGGTTTGGTCCGGCCACAGAATTTTCTATGGCCAGGAATCATCAACCGCCATTCTTGCGAGAAATTGTAGCAATGTTTTGCGTGTGTACAGGTCTTGCATTTCCTTTTTTCTAAATTGCTTGTATTTCAGATGGATAGAAGTTCAGAATTCTACGCATGACATGTCGGACTGTGGATTAGGGTAAATCAAGGATATGTGAAATTAGTCGGTACACTAATTTTCTATGGCCAGGAATCATCAACTGCCATTCTTGCAAGAAATTGTAGCAATGTTTTGCGAGTATACGGGTCGTGCATTTCCCTTTTGCTAAGCTGTTTGAATTTTATATGGATAGAAGCTCAGATTTCTACACATGATATGTACTACAAAAGTTGAAATCGGGCCCACGGAACATAATCGATAAAAAAAACCGTTGACTTGGAAGATTTTTTTTTACATGTTGTAAACAAAATGCATATAGATGTAAACGAAAATGAAAAAAGTAATTTAAAATATATTTATACGCTTTTATAAATATGTTAAAAGCATAATTCGATACTGTTATTATTATTATTTTAATAAATCACTCAGAGCCGCTTAATTTTTTTTAAATTTCGATTTTTTCTTTTGAATGACAACGGTGAAACGTTCGTTTATTTATGATAGCTTATTTTTAAATTGGAACTTAATATATTGTAACTGGATATGTTATACATGCTTCATAGGGAAATATGCCCAACAAACTTTATTTCAAACAGAATAAATTATCATTTAGCTGTCATATGTTAACACATGTATGTTTTTCATTAAGCCTAACATGGCGTTTAGCTACGGTCGTTTCGCATATCAGAATGGTTCGTACCGAAATCATTCCCTACGTTTTTCCAACTCAGATTATATTATAAGTAGTTTTTCGCTCTAATTCTTTTGCATTATTTCTTTTTTGATTTCTCATTAAGCCTACTTGTTTGCCATATAAAACCTTATCTTTTTTAATTTTCCATATTAAGTTTGCCATATTTTTTTAAAGATATGCTGAAAGATTTTTTTTTATTAGCAAACTTGTTTTTTTTTCGAAATGGTACAATGTTATGGAATACAAGAGCAACATTATCACCGATCGAAACTTTCTTAGGTAATATGTTGAAAGCACATAAAATTAGCATAAGTGTGCAGCGTTTAGTTATGTTTTTATATATGCTTTTTTTATATTTTATGTTATAATATATGACAAAATTTTTTATTAATGGATATAAAATACATATTTCAACATCACTTATACTTTTGATGAAAATTCCATATTATTTCAAGAATTAGCGAACTTATATGAAAATGTGTGAGCTTGACGGACCTTTTAATCTTTTCGAAATGAGCTGTAACTTCATATATCAATTCTAATTCACTAACAAATATCCGATCGAGATTCAATTCACCTACTTATGTATATCCAATGACAATTTAATATTAACACTATTTTTTATGCGTTCAATTTATTTATTTTATAGGATTACTACAAATTCTACTTGGTTAATTAACCTAATAGAATTTTTAAATATTATCATTTTGTAACGAATTGTGACTGTTGCTTCCATAATTTAATTTGACAAAGTTTCTTTTATTGTTTTACTTATATTTTTAGTATAAGTTGAATATTTTGCTTTAATATGTAAATATCAACATAAATTTAAAAATCATTTCACTCTCAATGTTTAATGTTAAATTTTGTATCTGACGTTTGTTTTTATTTCCAGTAAATTTGTGATTGACCCTTATTTTGCAGCAAAGAAAAAAAATGCTTCAACTTTAAACAGCTGTTGCTCGGTTTTAATCTCAAAGGAATGGAACTTTTTTTTTGTCTTTCTTGTTAGAGTAGTTGAAAAAATTTACCAACTATCACTTATGGGGCGAGGGACCGTATAAAAATTTAGTTTTCGTAATTTTCTAATTTTTTTTTACCTAAACTGCATAAAAATTAATTCTTTACCTTTTTTAAAGCATTTTTGCAATTGGAACTATATGTCTATGACTAACAGCTTAGAAATTAGCCTTTGGCCACCGTTGAGAGTGGACGCCTTGTATAGTATGGATAAAATGCATGTAAGAGATTATACAAATCTCAAATTATGAAAACAAATTTCGAAAGGAATAAAAAAAATATTTTTAAAAAGTGAAATAGGAGTTTATCTTTAAATAAACCGTGGGGTTGAATATTGAACATGTAAGTAAATGTAATACCCAATAGTTGGTCCCATTCAAATTAATACAGAAACACTTATTTAATTTTTATACTGAAAAACATTATTATTTTAATCCTTTTAATACTATTATTAATTTGTGTAATTAAAAAAATAATAAATGACAAATTAGAACTAGGATTTTAAAAATTTTGTCATCAGTTAACAAATAAATAAATAAATAAATAAATAAAAGGTTATTTGACCGCAACCAAAAAAATAAAAAAAATAGATAAAGAATAAAAACTGCTGATTACTAATGCAATAAAAATACACACAATCATATTCTGATGGCTTATGACGTATGAAGGATGGCTGCATGTAAGGGAATTATACTGGATCATTTATTACCAAAAATTAGTTATTCATAACATATTTTATCTCAATGTTGATGATCACTCGGGGCGGCCAGTATTGGCCATCGGTGCACTTAGTCTATGTTTTATTTTTAAATTTATATGTTCAGGAGTCTGAATCACTATCGATTTACATATCGGAAAGCATCTACAACTGAAAATTATAGATTATCCTCATAAATTTCTGTTTAATATTCGACTCCATGACACGGGAAAAATTTTGGTATTGGAAAAAGAATAAGTATACAAAAAAAGTACATTTATGAAAAAAAAACATTTATTTTTTACTTTAGTACATTGATTTCAGATTTGATGGCGTATTATGGCTGCATGCGTGTCTTATGTTTTAGTCCGAGTAGTATATATATATATATATATTGTTCCTTTAAAAAATATCTCTTACATAAATAAGCTGATTAAATTATTAAAAAACTTTGATAAATTAACTGTACGTATATTATTAATTTTTTCTAAATTATTTTGATAAGTAGTATAGAATGTGTAAGCAATATTTACCAAAGGATATTTAAAGTGCAACATAAATTTCACAAGAATTGAAAATTGCAATTTCTCAAGAAAATTTTATTAACATCTGAATTAGTCATAGATCTATTAATATAATACAGGGTGTTTCGCTACCAGACCGACAAACTTTGAGGGGTGATAGTAGACATAAAGACAAACATTGTTAAATAGGAAACCATGGGGCGGAAACGTCTTCTGTAAGAGCTAGGGGCCATTAAAGTTTAAGGCCCAGAAATTCAAACGCTGATAAAAATTAGAAAAAAGGTTGTTTGCGGTTTTTGCGATTTGTTTGCGGTTTTCTCTAAAATCATTCTTTATATCACAATTTTTTATTTTTTTACTTTTAAAGGTTAAGTTCAAAAATTGTCGATAGAGGGCGCTTTAGACTTTAGAGTAACGAACAAATACTTTTTGCCGTTCTTTTGTGCATGAGGTTGAAATTATTCTAAAGTTTAGATTTTAACTTAAATTTTAAGCCCAAAATCGGAAACATGGGGATCGGTTAACTAGCGAAAATTTAACTGTGAACCGAGGGAGAGATTTTAAATGCTCATAAACTTTGGACAAACTAATCGATTTTGTTGCGGTTTGCGTGTAGGCCATTTCCTTGGTAATTATTTTATTCAAAATTATGTACAGCTTTCATGTCCTCATTTTTTGATAGAGGGCGCTTCCGACACATGTCCGACATTTTAATGATATTACTCCTGGGTGTTTTATTACCAGGCCACCATACTTCCAGGAAGTGCAAGGAATGTAAATACGAATTAGAATCACACAGGAATGTAACGTTGAAAAAATTTTTTGCATGTTACGTTTTAAAAAAAAGCAGAGAAAAAACAACAGAAACAAGCAGAGAAATAGCAACATGTTAAAGTGACAGAACAAAGTTTATTTAAAGATTTTACTGCAAAAAGTGTTCGAAATTACGACCAGAAAATGTCCGCCAAACTACTTGACAGCGATAGTAGATGGCGCTGCGATTTTCTTGCGGTAGATGGCGCTGAACGGTAATGCGCGTGAAAGTTTCTCTCTCATTCCGCAGCTCTATGTGATTCCAGCACGATCGGGCTCTTCCACATTTTACCAATGATGTTCACCGTTACCTCAACGTAACATATGGACAGCGGTTGATAGGTAATGGTGTCTCGGTTTATTGGCGTGCCAGATCACAGGACCTATTAGGTATGAGCTTCTTCTGCTGGGGTCACATGAAAAGTTGGGTGTATGAGAATCCCGTATCATCAATTAAAGACTTAACAGTTCGTATTTCTGTAGCTTCCGGAAATCTATCAAAGATTCCAGGAATCTTTCAAAGCGTGAGGAATTACATGCAACGCCGCTGTCAAGCATGTCGAATTACTTCTGGTAGTAATTTCGAACATCTTTTCTAGTAAAACCTTTAAAAAACTGTTTTATGTCATATTAACATGTTGCTGTTTCTCTGCTTGTTTCTGTTGTTTTCTTCTCTGCTTCCTTTAACCATAACTCACAGAAAAGACATTTTCAACGTTACATTCTTATGTGATTCCGTGTCGTTTTCGAATCCCTAACACTTCCTGGAAGTATGGTAGTCTGGTAGTAAAACACCCAGGAGTAATGCCATTGAAATATCGGAGATGTGTCGGAAGCGCCCTCTATTAAGAAATGAGGACACCACAGCTGTACGTCATTTTGAATAAAATAATTACCAAGGGAATGGCCTACACGCAAACCGCAACAAAATCGATTAGTTTGTCCAAAATTATGAGCGTTTAAAATCTCTCCCTCGGTTCACAGTTAAATTTTCGCTAGTTAACCGATCCCCATGTTTCCGATTTTGGGCATAAAATTTAAGTTAAAGTCTAAACTTTAGAATAATTTCAACCCCATGCACAAAAGAACGACAAAAAGTATTTGTTCGTTACTCTAAAGTCTAAAGCGCCCTCTATCGACAATTTTTGAACTTAACCTTTAAAATTGAAAAAAATAAAAAATCGTGATATAAAGAATGATTTTAGAGAAAACCGCAAACAAATCGACCCTTTTTTTCTAATTTTTATCAGCGTTTGAATTTTTGGACCTTAAACTTTAATGGCCCCTAGCTCCTACAGAAGACATTTGCGCCCCATGGTTTCCTATTTAATAATATTTGTCTTTATGTCTACTATCACCCCTCAAAGTTTGTCGGTCTGGTAGCGAAACACCCTGTATAATATAATATACACGGTGATTCTAAATTTTTTTTACAATAAAAGAGGGGTGATAGTACGCATCAAGACAAACAATATTAAATAGGAGACCAGGGGTCCCAAACGTTTTCCAGAGGAGATTGCGGCCTTTAAAATTTAGGGTCCAAAATTTCAAATAAAGATAAAAAACGGAAAAATCGGTCGATTGATTTGCGGTTTTCACTAAAATTATTCTTTATGTCGGCATTTTCTTGAAATTAAATTATAAAGATAAATTTAAAAAATGCCGATAGAGGGCGCTTTAGACTTTGGAGCAACGAACAACTATTTTTTGCCGGTATTTTTTACATTTCATTAAATGTTTTCGTAAGCTTAGACTCAAACTTAAATTTTGAGCTCAAAATCTGAATAGTGGGAATGCTTAAGTAGCGCAAACTGAGCCGTGTTCAGAGGGTTCAAATTTCAAATGATTATAAAAAACGGAAAAATTGGTCCATTGATTTGCGGATTTCACTAAAACTATTCTTTATGTAGGTATTTTCGTGAAAATAAATTACAAAGATAAATTTCAAAAAATGCCGATAGAGGGCGTTTTAGACTTTGGAGTAACGAACAACTCTTTTTTTGCATCTTATTAAATGCTTTCGTAAGCTTAGACTTAAAATTTGAGCTCAAAATCTGAATAGTTGGGAGTGGTTAAGCAGACAAACTGAACTGTGTTCAGAGGGTTCAAATTTCAGATGATTATAAAAAACACAAAAATTGGTCGATTCGTTTGCGGTTTTCGCTAAAACTAATTTTTAAATCAGCATTTTCTTGAAAATAAATTTTAAAGATAAATTTCACAAAATGCCGATAGAGGGTGCCTTAGGCTTTAGAGTAGCGTACAACTATTTTTAACCGTTATTTTTTTAATCTCATTAAATGCTTTCTAATGCATAGACTTAAATTTTGGCTGAAATTCTGAATCTTTAGGATTGTTTAAGAAGCGAAAAATTGAATTGTGTTCCAGGAGGGGGAGGGTTAAATTTAAGCTCCTGATAACACTTCAGTTTGCGCTTCTTAACCCCTCCCAACGATTCAGAATTTGAGCCCAACATTTAATTCTATGCATTTGAAAGCATTTTATGAGATTAAAAAAAAAATAACGGTTAAAAATAGTTGTACGCTACTCCGAAGCCTAAGACGCCCTCTATCGGCATTTGTGAAATTTATCTTTAAAATTTATTTTCAAGAAAATGCTGATTTAAAAATAAGTTTTAGCGAAAACCGCAAACAAATCGACCAATTTTTGTGTTTTTTATAATCATTTGAAATTTGAACTCTCTGAACACAGTTCAGATTGTCTACTTAACCACTTCCAACTATTCAGATTTTGAGCTCAAAATTTAAGTTTAAGTCTAAGCTTACGAAAGCATTTAATAAGATGCAAGAAATAACGCCAAAAAAGAGTTGTTCGTTACTCCAGTCTAAAGCGCTCTCAATCGGCATTTTTTGAAATTTATCTTTATAATTTATTTTCACGAAAATACCTACATAAAGAATAGTTTTAGTGAAAACCGCAAATCAATCGACCAGTTTTTCTGTTTTTCATAATCATTTGAAATTTGAACCCTTTGAACACAGCTCAGTTGGTGCTACTTAAGCACTCCCCACTATTCAGATTTTGAGGTCAAAATTTAAGTTTGAGTCAAAGCTTACGAAAACATTTAATGAGATGTAAAAAATACCGGCAAAAAATAGTTGTTCGTTGATCCAAAGTCTAAAGCGCCCTCTATCGGCATTTTTTAAAATTTATCTTTATAATTTAATTTTAAGAAAATGCTGACATAAAGAATAATTTTAGCGAAAACCGCAAATCAGTCGACCGATTTTTCCGTTTTTTATGTTTATTTGAAATTTTGGTCCCTAAACATTAATGGCGGCTATCTCCTTTGGAAAACGTTTGGGACCCCTGGTCTCCTATTTAATATTGTTTATCTTGATGTGTACTATCACCCCTCTTTTATTGAAAAAAAATTTTGGAATCACCCTGTATATATATATATATATATATACAGCCTTATATATTATCCTTATCGTTATATATCCTTATATTTATATACAACCCTTGGCAAAAAGTTTATGATCACTATTATCAAGTTTATGAGTTTTGTATTTCGAAGCTTATACTTCGCGATTCAAGAGCATAGGAACGTTTTGCAATATGCCAAATAAAAGAAAGAATGTTAAAATATAAATAAAAAGTGAATTCAATATTACAATCATATAATTTATAATTATAATGCAGGCAAAAATATTTCCTCCCGAGAAAAAAATATCCGATCAAGATCGAAGTTGGAAAACAGTAATCGATCACTGAGGAAAAAAGTTTGAAATTTGCATATTGAAGATAGATTAGAGTGCCTGCGCATGCGTATGATATATGAATCCTATTTAAAAGAAGAAATCTTCCAGTTGCGAGATCAAAAACAGCTCTGAAGTGCTGGAAAATGACTCGTGTCAAAAACCGGTCTCGCGACTTAAAAATCCGCATGATTTAATTATTAGAAGAAGTAAATTCACAATGGAAAGTGGCTGATTTATGAAATTGTGCTCAAAGTACAGTATGCGATATTTGGAAAAAATATCAGTTGACTAATAGCGTGGAAAATTTACCTCGAAGTGGACGACCACGAATGTCAATACCTAGGAAGGAAAAGAAAACTTGTGAAAATATCGAAACGAAAGAGGCGAGCAACCTCTAACCAACTTGATTCCAAATTGTCTAAGTATAACGTAAAGGCATGTGACCGCAGTAAGTAATCATCTAAATCTAGCAAGATTTAAATCTTGTAAAATTAAAACAAAATCTTACATGATAAAGAAGCATAGAAAAGAGCGCCTGCAATGGTGTGAAAAACATATGCACTAGCCATTTGATACATGAAATAAAGTTATTTTTAGCAATGAATTTCGCATATCTATCGGTAAAAGTGATGACTGTGGAACATTTGTTTGGAGGATAGTTGGTAAAAAGTTCAATGATAAGTGTATCAATACGAAGACTAAATTTTCACCTGCATTTGCAGTTTGGAGTTGTATTACATCACAAGGCGTCGGCAAGTTTTGTAATGTGTTACGTACAGTAATCTTTGAAGTTTACATTGACATTTTAGTGGATTTTTTGATTCCCAGCATCGATCAATAGTTCGGAAATCAAAATGACTTCTTATTTCAAGATGACAATTAGCTCCCCAACGCACCAAATCAATGAAGAAATTTCTACAAAATGTAGGTAATATACCAATTTAAACCATGATGTGACCGCCCAATAATCCAGATCTTAATCCCGTCGAAAATATGTGAAATATATTAAAAAGGAAAATCGATTTTCGATGAATTACAAATGCCATAGAACTTGCGTAAAGCTATAAGGGAATGCTGGGGTTCAGTTGCTTCCAATGAGTGTAAAAATTTTAATGAGTCCAATCCACTAACAATTTCGACTGTCATCCGAAATAAAGGTGGATTTACGAAATATATAATTACAGTGATCGGTTATTTTTTTCCAAATCAAAGCATGATCGGATAATTTTTTCTTTGGTGCCTAAATTTCAATCACAGTTTTTCTGTTTATAAATTGATGAATGGTGATTTTTCTTTACTGCATATTGTTGTTAATTATATGAAAAACAAATGTATTATCGCTAATAGTCGTTTCCTTTTTTTGCAGTGAAAATAAATAATCTTTTCTTACAAAAGATGGTAGTGTTTATGTAATGATCGGAAACTTTTTGCCAAGGGTTGTATATTACATATACAGGGTGTCCGAAAAGTCTGGAAACGGTCGAATAACTCAAGAAATACATATGAGATTGAAAAGCGTAAATATACGTGTTAAATATTTTTAAATAAGCTATTCAGTGATACCAAATTTGACCTTCGTAACAGATCCCCTGGGGGTCAGAGGGGGTCCAACTTTGAAATCTTAAATTATAACCCCCATTTTTTATTGCAGATTCGGATTCTACGGACAAAAATACGTAACTTTTGTATTTGATGTTCATTTCGAATCCTCGTTTATCACGGTGTAATTGAGCATATTAAATCGATACATATTTCGGCTTTTCCAACGGGATTTTCCCTAATCGAAACTAATTGGGGGAGAATTTATGACATCAAATTCCTCGTCTTTTGCAATAATAGCATTTCCTGAAAATCACCCGTGCCGATTATTTCGGTGGTGCTACACAGTTAAAAATTTGATCCATTTGCTGTAGCGTCACTCCACAGCTTTTATAGAATATCTCTTTCATGAGCAATGAGAATGTTCCATAACACAGTAAAGTACACTGTAAAAAAATTGACCCTTTTGCTGCATCGTCACTCCACCGCTTTTATAGAAAACGATTACTTTACTGTGTTATGGAGCATTCTCATTGGTCACAAAAGAGATATTCTATAATAGCCGTGGAGTGACGCTGCAGCAAATGGGTCAAATTTTTAACAGCGTAGCACTATTGAAATAATCGCCACGGGTGATTTTCAGGAAACGCTGTTCCTACAAAAGACGAGGAATTTGACGTCAAAAATTCTGCCCAATCAGTTTCGATTAGGGAAAATCCCGTTGGAAAAGCGGGAATATGTATCGATTTAATATGCTCGATTACACCGTGATAAACAAAGATTTGAAATAAAGTTCAAATACAAAAGTTACGTATTTTTGTCCGTAGAATCCGAATCTGCAATAAAAAATGGGGGTTATAATTTAAGATTTCAAAGTTGGACCCCCTCTGACCCCCAGGGGGTCGGTTTCGAAGGTCAAATTTGGTATCACAGAGTAGCTTATTTAAAAATATTTAACATGTATATTTACGTTTTTCAATCTCATATGTATTTCTCGAGTTATTCGGCCGTTTCCAGACTTTCCGGACACCCTGTATATATATACCGATGATCAATGCTGAGTGAAGCGTCGACCTGGCCTTCAATTGCCGTCAGCGCCACCTATTGTTTGAAATTCGAACTAAAATCACAAGTTACGGTAAAAAAACTCCTGACATTATACATAACCCTCCTGCAAAAATTTTTTAAATAGCTGTCATCGTTTGCAAGTTATTGAATTTTAAAATCCATCAGTCATTTTTGGGACACCCGGTATATATACAGTGTTGGGTATGAACGCGCTCACTGAACGAAAAATCACGAGTTTCGCTCACTATTTGTGAACGTTGAACTGAACTTCGTTCACTATTTTATAAACGAGCTTGAGCTGAACGGAAACTCAAAAAATAGACGAGTTTGAACGAAATTTACGTTCAAATTTCCGTTCAATTTTTTCATAATTTATTTAAAATTTTTCCAGACCTTAGTACACTTTTTCCCTCTTTCAAATGCCATTTAGAGGCCTACACGAGCCTCAGGACGGGTTAAGTCTGGATATCACTTCTCTGGGTATTATCCTAATCTTACTTCTTCTGCAGACTCGGGTCGCGCCGAACCGGACCTGGGCTGCAGGGCCGTGCTTAGGACTTTGGCGGCCCTGGGCGAAATACAATTTGGCGGACTTTTTTTCCGGAAACCTTTTAAATGTATATAAAAGGCTATAATTGTACAAAATGCATCATAAGAGTGAAATTAGTATGCACTTAGGTGTAAAAAAGACATAATAAAAATTATTAAAAATACTGCCCCCGACATATTTAGAGAAAGTAGCGGATAGAGACAGCTTAATGCAATAATGTTAAAACTTAGACTGAATAACGAATGAGGAAAAAAAACAAAAAGTCCTTCCGGCAATGACGGGAGGAAGAGGTAGCTTTCATATACATATTTATTTATTTTAAATCAAGTCATATCATTATAACATACGACGATCAAATTAGTGGAACCCGATTTTATAAGATTGAATACTAGTTTTCGTCAATACTGAATATTAATAGGAATTTTTAGAAATTAGTCATCTTTTATTCAACCTGGTTTTATTTTCAGCGATTTAAAGAGTCGCCAAATTCCACGATATCATGAAGTGTATGCCATTTCAGACCATTTCAAAATGTCAACCACACTGGAAATTGAAAATACTATAACTCAGCTATTTTTCAAGATATAGATAAAACAAAAAATGATCTGGAATCTTTGTATCAAGTCCAAACACACAAAAGCAAAATCTTTTCAATTTCTTACTTTTTTGCACCTAATTTTAAAATTTAAAAAAAATTAAATGGCCGCCATCTTTTTTCAAAATGGCGCGTGGAACTGGCCAACGAACTCGGTCCAGAAATTGGTATGTACTATGTACGCACCAAGTTTCATCCAAATCGGTTTATAAATACGCGTTTTATCACGTGACGAAAATCAGATCATTTCAAAATGGGAGCAACACTAGAAATTAAAAGTGCTATAACTTAGCCATTTTTAAAGATACAGACGAAACAAAAAATGCTCTGGAATCTTTGTATCAAGGTCAAATGCATAAAAGAAGAATATTTTTCAATTTCTCACTTTTTTGTACCTAATTTTAAATTTTAAATTTTTTTTAAAAATTCAAATGGCTGCCATTTTGAAACAAGATGGCGAGGTTACTGGTTAACGAGCTCGGTCTCATTACTTACTATGTACACAATGAGTTACATCCAAATCGATTCAAAAATACGCGTGTTATCACGTGACAAAAATCAGATCGTTTCAAAATGTCAGCCATAAGAAAAATTCAAAGTGCTATAACTCAATCATTTTTTAAGATATAGACAAAGTAAAAAGTGTTCTGGATATGGTGTTTTAAGATTTAACACATAAAATAAAAATATTTTTCAACTTTTAATTTTTTCGCATTTAATTTTAAATTTTAAATTTTTTAAAAAAATTTAAATGGCCGCCATTTTGAAACAAGATGGCGGATGATATTGGCCAACGCACTCGGTCGAGATATTTGTATGTACTATGTACATACCAAGTTTCATTCACATCGGTTCATAAATACGTTAGTTATAGAATGACAAAAATCAGATCGTTTCAAAATGTCAGCCATAAGAAAAATTCAAAGTGCTATAACTCGATCATTTTTTAAGATATAGACAAAGTAAAAAGTGTTCTGGAATTGGTGTTTTAAGATCTAACACATAAAATAAAAATATTTTTCAACTTTTAATTTTTTCGCATTTAATTTTAAATTTTAAATTTTTTAAAAAAATTTAAATGGCCGCCATTTTGAAACAAGATGGCGGATGATGCTGGCCAACGAACTCGGTCGAGATATTTGTATGTACTATGTACATACCAAGTTTCATTCAAATTGGTTCATAAATACGTTAGTTATCGCATGACAAAAATCAGATATATATATATATGTATATATATATGGTTATATATATATATATATATATATATGTCAACATTTGAACGGAGGATGGTTTTGGGGTCTGGGGGTCATGATCGGTGAAAATATACCAAAATTTTCTGGAAGTGCTTTCCTCCGGACGGCTGCAATAGGTAGCTTTTTACTTTTTGTAATGAAAGCTACCTAAAAATCCCTACATGGTTTCGGCGAGTTGTTTTCTTGGTGTTGATGTTAATGTGATATTATACTTATAAACTTAGACAAAAGTTATAATAAAAGTCTTATTTCTTCAATTTTATTTTTTAATGATGATTTTAATTGCTATTTTATAGACATATAGAATGAAAGCCATATTATAATCTTTTTAATATTAGAATATTAATAATTATAACGCATTCTTTTCAAATATTATTGACATTTGGCGGTTTTAGTGACAAGCACTTTCAAACGAACTGAATTTTCAGAAACCTAAAAATTCCCGCGAATCAAAACACGGAATTTTCGGCAGACAATTAACGACGTGAACAGTTCCAATGATGGTTCCTAAACGCTGCGCGCCTATTAAAACGAAGCAACAACAACAAAACATCACTGGGCACAAGAAACTGACTGTGCAGCAGGCTCTAAAATGGACGAAACTCGTCATTGCAGCGGTCATTAACGTACGTAGGAGCGCTGCGCGCCCATTTAAACAAAAAAAACACCCTGGATGTACGAAACTCGCTGTGTAGCAATTTATAAAGTGCACGAAACTCGCTGTGCAGCACTCTCTAAAGTGCACGAAACTGGCTATGCAGCAATCTCTAAAGTGCACGAAAATCGTCAGATGCAGTCACTAACGTACGTATGAGTGCTGCGCGCTCCTTTAAACAAGAAACAAAAAATCACTGGATGCACGACACTCGCTGTGTAGCAATCTCTAAAGTACACGAAACTCGTCAGTGCTGCAATCTCTAAAGAGCACGAAACTCGTCAATGCTGCAATCACTAGCGTACGTATGAGCGCTGCGCGCCCAAACTAAAAAAAATCACTGGAAGCATGAAACTCGCTGTGCAGCAATCTCTAAAATGCACAGAACTCGCTGTGCAGCAATCTCTAAAGTGCACGAAACTCGTCTATGCCGCAGTCACTAACGTACGTATGAGCGTTGCGCGCTCATTTAAGCCAAAAAAAATCACTGGATGCAAGAAACTTGCTGTGTAGAAATCTCTAAAATGCACGAAACTCGCTGTGTAGCAATCTCTAAAGTGCACGAAACTCGCTGTGCTGCAATCTCTAAAGTGCACGAAACTCGTTTATGTCGCAGTCACTAACGTACGTATGAGCGCTGTGCGCCCATTTAAACCAAAAAAAACATCACTGGATGCATCAAACTCGCTGTGCAGCAATCTCTAAAGTGCACGAAACTCGTCTATGCCGCAGTCATTAACGTACGTATGAGCGCTGCGCGCTCATTTAAACAAAAAAAAAACATCACTGGATTTACGAAACTCGCTGTGTAGCAATCTCTAAAATGCACGAAACTCGCTGTGCTGCAATCTCTAAAGTGCACGAAACTCGTCAATGCCGTAATCACTAACGTACGTATGAGCGCTGCGCGCCCATTTAAACAAAAAAAACATCACTGGATGCATGAAACTCGCTGTGCAGCAGTCTCTAAAGTAAAAGAAACTCGTCAGTTCCGCGGTCAACTCTCTTATGAGCTTTGCGCGCCCATTTAAATAACAACAACAACAAAAAAAAACATTACTGGATGCAAGCAACTAATTGTGCCACAACGAAACTCGTCAAAGCTGCTGTCTTTAACGACTCTAACGACTCTAAAACCGAAAGAAACATCTCTGGATGCACAAAAGTCTCATTGAAAAAATTTCTAAAATGGACAAAACTGGTTAATGCCGAGGTTACTAACGCCGGAATCAAACTATTATAATATGCATGCGTTTATTCAAAAATACGCGATAAAATTTTGAAATATTTTTCTAATATTTATAAGGCATAAATATTATGCTAATTTTTAAATAAGAAAAAACTATTTTTGATACAGGAATGCGCTATCATATTAACATTTCACGTTATAATATTAAAAGTAATAGAATTATGAGAAAAAGAAAATATAAATGCACAATACAATGTAAAATACAGGGAAAAGTAACCGAAACGAACATAAATACCAAGAAAACAACTTGCCAAAACCGGGTAGGGATTTTTTGATATTTTCCCCGTTTCGTTATGCAGTCTAAGTTTTAACATTGTTGCATTAAGCTGTCTCTATCCGCTACTTTTAGAGAAAACTTCAGATTCTCTGAAATTCTCAAGTTTTAGCATCATAAATCGTGCATAGTATAATGGTAGATGTTTTGCCACATACATTTACATTTATTCTATTAACTGAACTTCATTTCTGCCCAGGCATTCAAAATCAAAATAAAATAATTGCACAACAGAATTTGTATAACTCTTTTTATGAATGAAACTTGTGGAATATACAAAATCAGCTACATGTGCATCATAAATAAATTTTTCTTGCTTTTTTAGCAACAAAATAATCTATTAATTTTGAAAAATAAATAAATTGCCAAATCGTTTTTAATCGATATAAGAACGAGAGCAGAGAGAGTGATCATATGATCATATGAGAGTGATCATGATAATAAGCCTTTACAAATTTTAAATTTGAATAAGAAAGTTCTGCTAATGCAGTGATTACAGGAATAGTGAATAAAATTTCCAATGCAATGACAATATTCAGCACAATTCCTGAAATCTATGACTGAACAAATATTTCATGGTTTCCAATATAGAATTTACATCACTTGAACTATTATCATCAGCTTCTTATGGGGACTTATTTCGCGGGGAAAAAGCAGAGGAAAATCCCATGTCCCATGTTACCTTATGCATAGCCGGATTAAGGGCGGGGGGGGAGGGGCTAAGGGGGCTGCAGCCCCGGGCCCCAACCAGTCAGGGGCCCTCAGCAGAGGCTTAAGCTGTACCAAAGTTTCGTTTAAAACAATTACAGGGGTTAAACAAATAAACAACTACAACAAACAAACAAACAACAAACAATTACTGTTTGTTTTTCAACTTAACTTGAATTGCCATTTGACGTCATTGATGTCTGTATCTCCAAAATTTCCAGGTTTAACAAAAGTGGCGATGAAAACGAAATGAAAAGGGTCGCGTAAAAAAGCGCGAATTTCGTCAAAAAAAAAGAACAGATTTAATCAAGATCGCGGAAAAGCGCAATTTCCTTCAAAAGGCCATGAAAAAAGCGTTAATTTCGTCAAAAGGTCGCGGAAAAAGCACGAATTTTGTATAAAGGTCACGAAAATAGCACGAATTTTGCCGAACGGTCGCGGAAAAAATGCAAATTTCGTCAAAGGATGGCCCAAAAAACCGCGATTTTGGCAAAGAATCGTAAAAAAACGCGAATTTCATCAAAGGGAGGAAGGAAAAACGCAATTTTCTTTAAAAGATCGCAGAAAAAGTGCAAATTTAATCAAGAGTTCGCGGAAAAAGAGCAAAATTTGTCAAATCATCGGGAAAAAACGCGAATTTCGACAGAGGACAGCGGAAAAACACGAATTTCGTCAAAGGATCGTGAAAAAAAACGCAAATTTTGCGAAAGAATAGCAAAAAAAAAAAAAAAAACCGTGAATTTTGTCAAAGTGTGGCAGGAAAAGAGAGAATTTCTTGAAAAGTTCTCGGGAAAAAGCTTAAATTTTGTCGAAGGATCGCGAAAAAACGTGAATTTTGAGAAAGAACCTCGGAAAATTGCGAATTTCTTCAAAGGTTCGCCAAAAAACGTAAACTTTGAGAAAGAATGGCGAAAAAAACGTAAATTTTGTCAAAGTGCGGCAGAAAAGTGAGAATGTTTTGAAAAGTTCGTGGGAAAAAGCGCAAATTTAGTCAAAAGATCGTGGAAAAAGAGCGAATTTTGACAAAGAACCGCTAAAAAACGCGAAATTCGTCAAAGGATTGCCAAAGAAATGCGAATTTTGAGAAAGAACCGCGAAAAGAAAGCTCGAATTTTGCCAAAAGGTCGCAGAAAAAGCGCAAATTTCATTAAAAAATTGCGAGAAATGCGCAAATTTAGTCAAAAGAGCCAAACGTGTAGCCGCCGAAAATAAGCGAATTTTGACAAAGAACCGATAAAAAACGCGAATTTCGTCAAAAAATTGCCGATAAAACGCAAACTTTGACAGAAATTCACAAAAAAACGCGAATTTCGTCAAAGGATGGCAGAAAAAGCGCGAATTTCTTGAAAAGATCGCGGGAAAAGCGCAAATTTAGTCAAAAGATCGCGGGAAAAGCACAAATTTAGTCAAAAGATCGCGGAAAAGAGCGAAGTTTGTCAAAGAGACGCAGAAAAAGTGTAAATTTCTACAGAGGATCGCTTGAAAAAAACGCGAATTTCCTCAAAGAGTCGCAAAAAACATGAATTTTGGCAGAGAATCGCTGAAAAACGCAAATTTCGTCAGAGAGTGGCAGGAAAAACGCAAATTTTCGAAAAAGATCACAGGAAAAGCGCAAATTTTGTCAAAAAGTCGTGGAAAAAAGGCGAATTTAAAAACACCATTAAAGATAACAAAGAAAAAAAAATTTATTAACATTATAGATATTCAAAATCTAAGATTTGTATTTTAGGATTAAAAAAGCAAAACAAAAGTGTGTATTTGAGGAGAGGGTGACATTCAGTATCGTGGTAGGAGTCTTAAGATTTCCAATAGCGTAAGGGGGGGGGGAAGTTCCCAGTAGCCCCGGGCCCCAGAAGTGCTTAATCCGGACCTGACCTTATGGGAAGATTACCTATTCTTCTTCTTCATTCAAATTTGAAACTTTCAAAAATAATTTTTCAGCACTTAGATAAGGTTTTTTTTTATCCCTCTGTAAACTCCAAATATCTATAAATTTTTTCTAGCCATAAGTTACAAACGAGTAAAGAATACTTTTTTGTTTTTTGGAATTTTTAAAATTTTAGCACAAATTTTAAAATACTCATAATCACCTTTAAATTATTTTAAGCTTATAGAGCGATAAATAATCTTTCTATCTAAGCGCAGAAAAAAATAGTGTTGAAATTTTCAAATTTGAATGAACAAGAAGGATAAGTATTTTTCCCATAGGATAACATGTGATACCACTTTGTTTCTACCCCTTCAAATAAGTCCTCTTAAAAAAAAATTTAAAGCTTTTTCTGCGAAATGATAATGATACACATAGAAAAGTTATTTCTCCAGCATTCAACTCATGCTCTTCAAATAGTTCACTTGCTGAAATTTGAGCATTATTTTCTTTATAGACTTTTAAAATTTGAAGCACTTTCAATATTAATTACAAAGTATAGTCAATTTTCATACCAGAACGTTGTACTGCTTTTCTAACAAGTCTCAATTGTGACAAAATGTTGTCTGAAAGACACAGTGTGGTAAGACATTGAAAACTTTTTTTTCCCAATGAAGCTGTTTTTGTTCGACTTTTCATGTCATTTAAAGCTTCAGAAACTTCTACTAACACCACATAACTAATTTTCAAATGAGAGATAGATCTTACATAATAAATCACGAAAACAGCCACTAGGTGTCGCGAGAGCATTGTATGCGGACTTGAAACGGAAAATCCCTCAGGCAATAGTCAACAAGTAATGAATGGAAAGCCGATTACAGAAAATCGCCACTGTTCGACATACGGCTACACCACTAATCTTTGCCCCAGAAAAAGTTGATTGAAACATTGCCCATTCCATCTCATCTCGTTTCGATGGTCCTAAGTTGTGTGCCTTCCACATCCCACATTCAAGCTTCAGTTGGCAAATTTAGAACAGATAAATCTGCAATTAAACCAGGAAAATCTTGGATATTGTTGGGAAATCTTGAAAATTGTTGGCAAAAAATTTACAATAATCAAGTCGAAAATTTCTAAATTTACAAAAGTGATCTAACTGTCCTATTCTTTATTAAAAGAACGTAGAAAGATACATATCCAATAAGAAATTCCAAGTTCTTTAGAGTAGTGAGCAGTTTTCTCGAATCCCTATGTGTAGGTGAAGCATCTATACTAATATAACAAAGTTTAGCTCTGTCTGCTTGTGTGTGCGATGGCTAGCACAACCCAAGGCACATACGAGGCTGAAAAATTTTTTGGGGCTAGGGCAAAGTGTCTCATGACGCACCTGAGACTCAGCATTTTTAAATTCTTATAATTAGTTGAGTTGTTAATTAACAACAAACTCACTGTCATTAAAAACTCATCTCGGTGCAGTCGTGTGACAAGGGAAAAGTTATGGCGCATGTTCTAAAGTCTTATTTACGAGTCGATTGAAACTGAAGAACAAAAAAAGGAGATTTCGGATGCGTTTTGTCATCAGTTATCAACAAATATATCGTCCAAACCGCTTAGTAAACTTTAAAAAGAAAGACATATTCTGACATGCATCTCAAATGCCGCAATGAATTAAAAAAATATATCGCAGATAAACCTATTGAATCATTATTATTAACAATTTGGAAAATAGCTGTATATATACTCTTACAGCTGAAATTTTCTAATCGATGGCGCCATCAGTTTTAAAATATATGAATTTTAATCTTTTCAGTACACCGACGAAGCAGGTCACATCGCACCAAACGGAAACGATATTTTCTACGCTAAAAGTAATTAAACGTCCGCATATTACCAGAATCTTTTTAGAGCATTTCAATAAACACGATTTACATCACCTACTAAAACTTTGCAAAGTTTGGACGAATAGAAATATTTTTTACAAAATAAAGTATGAGAAATTTCGACGAAATCGGTAGGAAACTGGGGATTTCATCGCGGTTTCGCTCGCTTTCTGTGTGCAAGGACTCCAGAAATCAAATTACGTAGAAAATAAAATAAAAAATAGCGCACTTTCAATTCAATATTTTTTCATGCAAAAATATAAATTCAGATTAAATGGATTCCTAAGCTATAAAATCATACAAATTTGAGATTAATGTAAGGTTCATTCATGGGCGCGTGCAGTGCCGCACTGGCCAGTTAGTATCTACATAAAAACTGGTGAAATGTAAAAACATCATTGTTTTTTGCGGCCCCAAATTTTGGCGGCCCTGGGCAAATGTCCGGCTCGCCCCTTCTTAAGCACGGCCCTGCTGGGCTGTACACAATTTCGCCGAAAATAGATATATACAATAAACTCTCTGTAAACGGTGGATTGTGTAAGGCGAAAATATGTCTAAATCGGAAAGATTTTCAAGTTCTTGCAAATCCGCAGACAGAGTAGAATTTGTCTAAGACGGAATATTGACTTCTACGGAAAATTTTCAAGATACCGATCGATTCTGCTATAGCCATAGTTTATTCTAATTTTAAATTACCATGATTCAACAATTAAACTTTTCTTTAAAGAATAGTTCAAATGCTAGGGGATGAGAGATACAGTATTATAAAAGGTGCTACAAAAATCTGTATATGACGAAATACTGTCTCAAACGAAACAATTTCCAGATCGGTGCCAAATAGATAGAATAATCCGTGTAAAAAAAAAAAAAAAAAAAAAAAAAAATCATTACGCATTTGTAAAAGACGGCGAATTTCTTAATAAAGAATCTGTCTACAATAAATTTTTCCTAAGTGTTTTTTTTTTTTTTTTTTTTTAAAGGTTCACCAGTATAGATTTCGAATAAATATGCCTATTTACGCAGCCCACGACCCCCTTTTTTAAATGAAAAACATAAGCATGAAAGGGAAACTGTAATAAGTATTTTTTAGAGTTCTGGTATTTAAAAAATTAAACGGAACCATTATAAGATCTCCCTCTTGTGTCTGTTTTTTGTCTATCGCAATTGCTATAAGGTAAGTTAGCCCCTCCTCTTCTGTAAAATTAATACTAAGTTCCAAACTAGCAAAAAGGAGTAATTACTAAAGCACAATATTCAGACCAGCATTTTCTCGAAGGGTATGCATACAGATATCCAGAGAGTGCAATCGCGTGTTTGTGCCATTTTCAATATTGTACCGACCAAAAGTATATGAAGTTATGCATCGAATTGAACCAAATTTTTTGTGTGAGTGTATTACTATGACTAATTGGTCCTCCCTGAATTAAAAAAAAAATCCGCCAAAAGGGGCACTGCAATAGCGAATTTTATGCCATTTTCAATATTGCACCACCTAAAAGTTTACGTTCTAGTAGTTAGTTCTAGAACTGAACTAAATTTTTGTATATGATTATTTTTTGGTGAGGCAAGTAGGTCCTCCCATAATTTGAAAAAAAAAAACTGGCTATCATTCTATTGTTTATCGGTTCGTGCAGAGACGGAAATTCGTTTTTATTCCGATTAATTGATTGAAGTAGAAATTTAAGATAAAAATCAAAGTTGGTATGATATTGAATTGCTATTGTAAAATTATTAAAGCATTAAAATGAGTAACTATTTTTTTTTAAATATTAAAATGTATGTATGAGATTGAATAAAGTTTTGGGAATGGCACATCCAACTAGTTTCCATTCAAATGCCGTTTAGAGGTCTACATGGACTCGGGGCGGGTCGAGTCTGATCCTTAGAAAATATATGCCCGTGAAACTAGGGGGAAAAATACTAATTCAGGTTCGGCACGGAAAAAATAATATGACCCGGCAAGGTGCTTTTGGATAAAAGGCCCGAATATTGTCTGGAAAGAATAGCAACTAGGCCCGTCTTTCCCGAATGTTCAGAAAAAAGAATGGCCCTGTTCCAGACCGAAAAGAATGAGGCTCCGGCCGTAAGTCTTCCACGGGGTGTTCAGAAAGCAAATTTTTCATTATTCGTTTTCTTGGTGTCTATTTATTCATTTATTTATTTATTTTGGCCACTTACGATGAGTAATTTTTATACTACATATAATATATCTAGCTATATTTAGGCATCTACGTCTACTACCAATGTTATGTTTTATAGGAAAAAAAGTGTATAATATTCAAATATTTATAAATTACTGCATAAAATTTAAAAGTCATGAGTTTTTTCGGGTTTCACCCATTCCCACCCCTTACTTCGATTTTTCCCATTAACGAACTTAACCGAGATTTTATGCATCTGTTTGGAAGAGATTTGAGTAGAATTCTAAAAATTGTGTCCATAAAAAAGTGATGTATAGATAGATTTTCAGAAATTTCAACAGGGGAGAGATCTCAATACCTAGTATTTCATACGAAATCTATCTAATATTCTTTTTGCGAGTTGGGTAGGAGTAGGATAATTCTTGCGAGTCATAGTTAGATCTTTTGAAAGTCGAGTTGTTTGCATTGTCAAAAAAAGTTTGAGCACGCACAACTGTTTCAGACTGGTAGATTGGAAGATCTGGGTTCAAACCCAGTCGCGCCCGTCTGCTTAATCGTTCGGAGTTTTCCGTAATTTGTTTTATTTTTTTCACCATTGTACTTTTTATTTCGAATTTAATAAAAAATCTCCCCTCTCCACCTCCCCCCCCCCTTCTTTAAAGTGCGTAAAAAGCATGAAGCAATTTTGACTACAATTTTGATTTTTTGTATAAAATAAATATTTCAAAAAATGTATACATTTTTAACTTTTTTTCACTGCAGTCATTTTTTTTTTCATATGAAAATACGCTAATTTTAAATTTTAATAATTCGGGATCAAATTCTCGCAGTTCAATGAATTTTTTATGAATGAAAATCATGCCTTGATTTTTCATGGGATATCCACCTTTCTGTTTTTAAATTTTTATATAACAGAAATATAAAATCCTGATAATCACATCACAAACACTTATATTTGGAATCGAAAACTTTCCCCAAATTTTTATTTTAAGGCTCTGTTCAGATTGCATTACTCTTTCTTTAAACTGAATTCTTGTAAAAAGTGAAGAAGTCTTTTGTACAAGATCCATTTGCGGTTTCTTCATAATAGAAACAAGGGAAATTAACAAAAGATTCAGGGGACAAGCAATCCCCCCTACTTGACGGAAAGTATTTTTCTTTTGCCGGACAACCATCCCATTCCTGCAAAACTCATTAAGATCAAAAACACCGACGCCATAACAAACGAACCGACATCGCACTTCAAGAAGTGGTCAAATGTGTTTGGGCCTTAAAGGTCTCTTTTTAGGAAACAAGAAAATGTTCGGAATATCTTTGTCGCCGGTCTCATGAAAGAAAATCCCACACTGTGTACAAGGATAGGAAGAAGTAATGTCCTGGTCCGGTGGTCCGGTCCTGTTATCTTATATAAGAACAATTTTATACGGTTTACAATTCAAGGCGCCACCCCCTAGAGTAGATACACTTGTTATATGAGCTTTGTTGAGCAGGCTGAAAGGCTACAAGTAATTGGTAAGTTTCTTACTATGCCCTTTTAAAAGGCTGGATTAAAAAAAGAAAGAAAAAGCCCACTGCTGTTTTTAAGAACCTACAACAATAATCATATAACAATCGCAGCGCCGGCATTCACTTTTACTTAAATTACTTTATACGACAAGGGTGGTCAAAACACTCTCAATCAATCAATTTGTTAATAGTCATGGTGACAGCCCTTGCTCCACCTTTAAACGTAAAACAATCTTTTTATTTTTATTTATTTATTTATTTATTTTCATGCAAATTTTGCTTAAATTACAAAGATTTTTTTCCCCAGTAAAAAATTTTATTGGCTTTAAATTTCAGCATCACAAATCATCTTGTATACAATGATTTCTTAATTATTTGCCTTTCTAAAATCAATATGCCTAAAAAATCTGTATGCATAAATATAATTAATATTAATACGCCCACTTTTTTTATGTCTAACACGATTACAAAGGATTAATGAAAGGTACTACTTCATGGACATTCTCTATCTCAATACGTGTGAATTGTTTATTCCATTAAAAATGCTTTTCACAGTTAAAATTGATGTTTGGCCGAAAAAAAGCTCACCTTTTTTGCAAATAACATATTCAGATAAATTTGATAATAATATATAGATCTTAGAATATAAACACTAGATTGAGATGATTTTTTGAAACTTCAGCGTCCTTGCTCGATCGGGACTGAGATGGGGAGAGGGGTCTTTAAAAGTTCTCAAAACTGTCATTGCCTCAATGAGGGGAAAAAAATTGTAAGGTGCAGAAAATTAGAATATAAACACTAGATACTTTAATTTATTTTCCCTGAATCCCTTGTTCTTCTGTGGGGTGTGGTTGTGTGTGTAGAAGGGTGTCTACAAACTCCGGATTTATCTCTTATATTTATTTTTTTCTATTATTTATAATTTCATTACTTATAATTTTAATTATATATAATAATTTATATATTAAATAATCGTTATTTTTATTATTATTATAAAATAACATATTAATATTTTATTATAATTTATATTATATTTGTATATTTATATTTATACATGTATATATAATATTAATTATAACATAATAATAAACAAATAATAAATTAATAATGCGTAACATTAAATATAAATTAAATTAAAAATGAATATATAAATAAATATAATAAAACATTAAAAGTTACACTCATTAACAAAAAATATTTAAAAAATGGCAATATTTTATTAACTTTTAGTAAGTTAATTAAAATAAATGTATAAATAAATAAAATTAAATATTAAAAATTAGTTTAATTAAGAATTAACTTTCAAAATGGTAATACTTTATTAATTATCGGGCAAAATCATACAAGAATTTATCGGGCATAATAAAAATAACTGTATAAATAAATAAAATAAAATATGAAAAATTATGCTCATAAACAAGAATTTTTGTGCTCTTGATTTTTCGGTCGCTTTTTCCCTAGACTCTAGAAAACGTCCCGACAAAAGGTTATCATCTAAAGCCGTGATAAAATCGGAGCTTATAGACCCTCCCCCACTCTCTACCGAAGAACAATGGAGGCTGAATTTTAAAAATGTATAAGTATATGTTACTATAAGTTAGTAAAATATTATCATTTTTAAATAAATTTTTATTAATGAGTATAATTTTCAATATTTAATTATATTTAATTATATTTATTTATTGTATTTATTTATTTTTTATTTCATTTATATTTAATTTTATATTTAATTTTTATTTATTTATTATTAATTATTATTATTTTTTAATAATTTATTTATTATATTATTATTTATTTACAATTATTATTACATTATATTAATATATTAATTATTATATGTTACATTACATATTATATAAATATACTATAAAATATAATAAATATTAATATTTAATTTTATAATAAAAAAAATAATAAAAATGATATAATATATAAAGTTTTATATATAATTAAAATTATAAATAACATTAAAAAATAAATATAATCGTAGATACTCCCTCCCCCCCACAGAAGAACAAGTGAAACTAAATTTAAAAAATACATTTAAGTACCTAGTGTTTATATTCTAATTCTCCGTACCTTACAATTTTTTTCCATTGAAGAAATGACAGTTTTGAGATAACTTTTAAAAACCGTCTTCCCTCCGCCCCAATATCAGTAACAAGCGAGCAAGGACGTTCAAATTTCAAAAAATCATCTCAATCTAGTGTTTATATTCTAAGATCAACCAAGTGTATTATTAAATTATTTTATTATCAGACTTATCTAAATATGTGATTTATAAAAAAGTGCGCTTTTTTTTCCGGTGCGCTGCGAGGGGGGGGGGGGAGCTTTAAAAGTTATCTCAAAATCTGTCATTGCCTCAATGATAAAATTGTGTAAGATAGGGACAAAGCAAGCATTAATTTCTTAATTTTAATCTGATTAATTGAAGGGTCACTCACAAGTCACAAGAGTTACAAACCCTGAGGGGGCGGGGGGAGGATGTCTACAAACTCAGAATCTATCTCTTATGTTTATTTTTTATATTAATTGTAATTTTAACTATATATAATAATGTTATATTACGTAATTTGTGAAATATGTTATGAAAAATAGCATTTTGCAACGAAAGATGAAAGTCTCTTACTCATACTCAAGTACAAAATTCGAACAAAGCAAGCATTAATTTCTTACTTTTAATTTGATAAAGTGAAGGGTCACAAGAGTTACGAACCCTGAGTCTCCCCCCTGCTCTGAACAAAGAAATATTTTAACGAACATTTTAAAAAGGAAATATATATTAAATTCTTTCAAATTTCTCCCTTGATTAAGAATGCGAATCTTTCTAAATTTTTTCTTGTACTCAAATCATAAGTACATAAATTCTGACACATCTATGAAGTCAATTTTAATCTTAGATGCAACATATTTGCATTTGCATTTATTCAGTAGTCATGCGATTGAAATAACGGTTTTTGTATTTCAATAAAGAGAGAGAATCTCATGGGAAATCTTTGTAAAATTTTTGGTTTAAAATTGTATTTCGGCAGCCAATGCTCTCTTATGATGGCATTTCTGTAATGTTTAAATCATAAAACATGCCTTAAAATGCTTTTTTTTTTAATTGATTTGTTGTTTTTATAACAGAATGGGAAATTCTTTAATGTTTGTTTGCCGAATAAAATGTGTAAATTGTATGTTTTTAAGCTCACATGCTATCAAAGTCTGATAGCGTATGCGTATGTGCCCATCCGTTCTGTTTATATGTAATGTACGTGCGTACGTACGTAACGCGATAACTCATGATAAATATATCCGACATACTTGAAATTTTGGACATAAGCTTTTCAGTATAAAGCGCTTCCCTGATTAGTTTTGAGAGTTCATTCGATAAACATAAGAAGAGGAGAGGGGTCTAATGCCCCTCCCCTTAATATATATAAATGGGTTTTTCATGCAGAATTATCAGATTTTGTTCAAATCTTAGGAATAGGATCATTCTAATGAGGCACTACCATGATTAGTATCGTGTATTCATCGGATAATTATAAAAGTGGGCGTAGGAATAAAGGGAACTACCCACATAATTTAGGTAAATGGTTTTTCATGCAGAATTAACCGATTTTTTTTCAGTTTTAGAATACAGGTTCATAGGGGTAAGAAGCCTCCCTCATTAGTTGTGGTGCTCTTTTGTTAAGTATAAAAGGATTACGGGTGATTACTATTACCTCCCCATTAAGTTAGCTAAATAGAGTTTTATGCAGGCTTGAAATTTTGAATGCAGGTTCTTTCAGATAAGTTGAATTTCTGAACAGATTGGAGGTTTAATGTTTATGTATAAATGAGGGAACGGGGACAACATTTCTTAAATAGCATAAATGGGTTTTTATACAGAATTATTCAACTTGCTCTGAATTTTGGATACAGTTTTATTATATGATAAGGCCCATCCTTGATTAGTTTTGGGGTTCAATGATTACGTATAGAAAAAGGAAAAGTGCGGGGGGCTATTTCTCCCTTAATTTATTTTTCAAAGGGCATTATTATATAAAACTGTAAAATACTAGTGAGCGTAGCCTGTGAGCTCTATGCCATCAGTTTAACCGGACAATATTCTTTTTATTACATTATCAATGCAGTTTCTTTTCACTCACGAATGAAAATGACGTAAGAAAAGTAGCCATATTTTAGCTATGCGAAGAGCTTTTAATAAAAAAATTGTTTATTAAGAGATGTTACCCATCCACATACACACATACACAAAATAATAATAATAATATTAATAATAATATTAATAATAATAAATTACAATAAATTAAATAAATAAAAAGTGCTATGACTCTTCTCTAAATAGAGGGCTGGATCCATTCTTATATACATAATCGATCGTATTTGTTCGACAAATGAAAAAATATAATTGCAATTTAATAAATTTTAGGACAAATAAACCCTTTGTGCCTCGAGAACGATAATCTCTATTATGTCTCTAATTAATATATATAAGTTCCAAAGTATTTGGGACCTGAAGATTCTGCTTTGGTTCTACAAATTCCATTTGTATTTATATTGTTCTTTTTTCCTTCCATATTCAATGAATATGCTATAAGTTATTAAATTCAATGGTTAATTTCAAATGGTTAATATTGTTTACTATAAATGGTATTGTATATATATATATATATATATATATATATATATATATATATATATAATACCAATAATAAGAATTACAAATTACTGCACCGAAACCTACCCACATACATATATTGTAATTGTAATGCAAGGTAATAGAAAAAAAAGTTGTATTCATGTATTTATGGGTTTTTTAAAAGTTACACACACAGATACCCATGCGCGTAACCAGGGGGGGGGGTGCCCTGGGTGCTCGCCCGCCCCCCCCCCCCCGCTCGCACAGATCCAAGATTGATTATTTTAAAAAATCAAAATTTATAAAAGAAAAAAGAAAAAAAATGAAAGCACAGTTAGTTCAATTATCAAAACTAACAGTCTATGTTTTGAAATGTGATAAAAGAAGAGATCCAGATTCTTTTATTTTTTAAAAAATTATTTTGTTCATGTTTTTTTAAAACTAGAGTATTTATTAGAATCTGTATTAATCACAGTAAGTGAAAAAGTTGGTTTTATAATCCCAATTTGATGTCTTTTGTTTTTGGAAAAAAAATTTTAACGCCGTTCTTTTTCATGAACGTTTAGGCAATTCTATAAAAAAAAATTAGCGTAAATTCTCGACACGGATAGAAACTATTTATATCTTTGCTTTTGTATGCTAAAGTCTAGATAGGAACAAAAAAAAAAAAAATAAATAAATAAAATAATTGAAAGGAAATACAGATGTGAAATAGAGATGATGATGAGACGGGCTCAGCCCGAGCCCGGGCCCGGCAAGGCCGTAGCTAAGGGGACGCTATGGGCGGCTCAGCCCCCCATAAATATTTTGAGCCCCCTTCCTACAAAAGATTCCAAGGTCACTAAATGAATTTCTATTCCGAAAATACAAATGAAAGTCTTTTCAAAAATCTAATTTAGTTTTGAGACCCTTTCACAGTTTTGCAAAATTACTAATTTGTATCTAAAATAAGTGTTTCAACACTTCTTCATCCTATTTGTACATATGACGCTAACACGATTTTTAATTTTGCACCAGTTGTACACTCAAAATTTTCATCATCATATACTATTGGCGGTAATATAGGCGGAAAAAGGCGCACCGGAAAAAAGCGCACGGAAAAAAGCGCCCCGGAAAAAAGCGTCCCTTTTTACAAATCACATATTTAAATAAGTCTGATAATAGTACACATCGTTAATCTTAGAATATAAACACTAGAGTGAGACGGTTTTATGAAATTTGAGCATCCTTGCTCTCTGGGGACTGAGATGGGCGAAGGTGGGGGGGGGGGCTTTAAAGGTTATCTCAAAACCTGTTATTGTCTCAATGAAAAAAAAAATTGTAGGATACGAAAAATAAGATAATAAACACTAGGTACTTAAATGATTTTTTTAAATTCAGTCTCCCTTGTTCTTCTGTGGTGGTGGTTGGGGGGGGGGGGAGGAGAGGGCGATTGTCTACAAACTCTGAATTTACTCAAACTCTTACATTATTTTTTTTATATTATTTATAATTTAAATTATACATAATTAATTTATATACTATATGATTATTATTTTTATTATTATTATCAAATTACATATTAATATTTTATTACATTTTATATTATATATTTATACTTATATAATACATATTAATTATTAATATATTAATATAATATATTAATTGTAAATAATTAATAATATAATTAATAGATTATTAATAATAATAATAATAATAATTAATAATAAATAATTTATAATAAATAAATAATACATAATTATAAATTAAATATAAAATTAAATGAAAAAATAAAAGAATGTACAAATAAATATTATTAAATATTAAATATTATACTCATTAACAAAAATTTATTTAAAAATGATAACATTTTATTAACTCATAGTAATATCAACTCATATATATATTGTTCATTCAGCCACCCTTGTTCTTCTGTGGGGGCGGGGGGGGGGGTGAGCCTACAAACTCCAAATCTATCACTGCTTTAGACGATAACATTTTTTCGGAATGTTTTTTAGAAATTAGGGAAAAAAGTGACTGGAAAAACAAGAGCGCAAAAAGTGATCAGAAAAAAGTGACAAGGAATTGATAAATATTGAACTTGTGGATAAATAAATGATAAAAATTTAAGTGGCAACAAATGTCTCATTTATATCCTTCTCGTAGGACAGCGGTTCCCAACCTTTAATACGCGTACCCTTGAGGATACGTAGCGAGATTGCTGGAGGTATATGACGATAGTATCAGTAATGGCGAGTGATAAAATATCATTTTTTAAATAAATTCTTGTTAATGTGTAGATTTTTTAATATTTAATTTTATATATTTATACACTTATTTTTATTATGTCCTATAAATTAATAAAATATTATCATTTTTTAAATTAATTCTTGTTGATGAAACTAGATTTTTAATATTTAATTTTATTTATTAATACATTTATTTTTATTGATTTACTATGAGTTAATAAAATATTATCATTTTTAAATAAACTTTTGTTAATAAGTATAATTTTTAATATTTAATTACATTTATTTTAAATTTTATATTTAATTTATATTTATGTATTATTAATTTATTACTTATTTATTATAAATTTTTTATTCTGTATTATTATTATATTATATTAATATATTTATTATTATATATTATGTTATATATTATATAAATATAAATATATAAATGTAATATAAAATATAATAAAATATTAATATGTAATTTTATAATAAAAATAATCAAATTATAAATAATATTTAAAAAATAAATATAAGAGATATATTTCAAAGTTTGTAGATACCCTCTCCCCTCCCCCCGCCCCACTCCACAGGAGAACAAGGGAGACTGAATTAAAAAAAATCATTTAAGTACCTAAAGTTTATTATCTAGTTCTTCGTACCTTACAATTTTTTTTAATTAAAGCAATGACAGGTTTTGAGATAACTTTTAAAGCCCCACCCCCCACCCCCCACCCCGCCCATCTGAGTCCCGATAGAGCAAAGACTTAAATTTCATAAAACCGTCTCATTCTAGTGTTTATATTCTAAGATTAACCATGCGTACTATTATCAGACTTATTTAAATATGTGATTTATAAAAAGGGACGCTTTTTTCCGGTGCGCTTTTTTCCGGGGACGCTTTTTTCCGTGCGCTTTTTTCCGGGGACGCTTTTTTTCCGTGATTCACTTCTTAGCATAAAGTGAAGTTATTACAGAAGTTTAATAAGAAACATAGTATTTAGAATGCGAATATTCACTAATTTATCTTTATGTGTCAGAGAGAGAGAAAAAAAAAAGTATGAGTCCCCCCCCCCCCTTATGTTCACTTCAAGCTAAGGCCCTGGGCCCGTGCTCAATTTTTTTTTAAGCCGAAAAATTTTATTTATTCATGCGTAGAAAATATTGAAAGAACTTTTTTCACTTAAAATTGCGTACCTTTTCCTTTTCAAGTCATTTCAATTCTTTTTTATCAAAATGTTATGGGTAACTGAATGCTTGTTTATTTATTTTAGTATTTCAATTTTTAAGCATTTCATGCATTTATTCATTAAACACAAAGGTGTCCATCCAGTTAGCTTGTTAAAGGAGGAAAAAATATAAGAATCCTTTTAGGTGTGAAGTACATTTTTATTTTATACGGATTTTGATAGGATTGAATTTAAATTTTCATTTAAAAATTATATCTATGTAAGAAGTTTTTAAAAGTGAGATATTACTTTTGAAACAATTTTTAAATACCATACAATTTTACTTTGTATATTTTTGGTATTGGGCTCTGGTGACAAAAAATCTTTCGGGCTCGGGCGGGCTCGAACTTAAAAAGTTGTTTAATTTCGTTTTCTGTGGCCATATTTTGACATTCGTACGGGCTCTTTTTTTTTTTTTTTTTTTTTTTTTTTTTTTTTAAACCGGAACATTTTATTTAATCATTTGTAGAAAATATTAAAAGAATTATTTTCCAGTTTAAATTGCGTACTACAAGTTTCAGTTATTTTAATGCTACTTTGATCAAAATGACGGGGGGGGGGGGGACTAAAGTCGTATTTATGTATTTTAGTATTTCATTGCAGTTTTAAATGAAAACTTGTGATGATTACAGACTTTTGTTTACGGATATCTTTGTTTTATATCTACCATGTTTTATCTATGTTTATATATTTTTTTCTTATCCATTAGGTTTAGTTTTGAGCAAATTCTCATCCTTCTTCACGCAATGAAAAACTGCGTTGGGTCCTTTTTAAAATAAGTAGCACACAATTATATCGTCCGCAAATAAAAATCTGTCTAAAACGGAAATTCGATAGTTTTATGGGATTCCGTTTTATTAGGTTTTACTACATAAGATATTGTTTGTACCCAACATGTTCAGGTTAAAAAGTTTGGGCACCCCCCCCCCCCCCATTCAAAAGGCTGGTTACGCCTATGGATATACATGAAAGGATAAAACCTAAAGCCTTTTTAAAATTTAAACTTAAAATTCAAAAACTTAAAGGTCCGAATTAATATTTTAAACTTTAATCTAAAATTTAAATGCCCCTTCTTTTAACCTTAATTCTAATACTTAAAGCTAGTTTGCCCCTGTTAATGTTCTTTCCCAACCTAACATTTATTACTCTCAGAGATGATTTTTGGATGTTCTTTAAGATTAAAAAAGCTGACGTAAACGCAATTCTTAATTTGTAGGATCAGCAATGAAACCCTGGAAAACCGCACCTAACAACGTCATAGTGCCCAGATATTTCTTAACCAATTAAAATTAGAGTAACACCCATTAGTTAGTATCGCGACCTGGTAGAAATAATGCGAATTAACGGCCTTTAAATAGCGGGAGCGCCTAAAACAAGCGGCTTTTTTGACCTAACACTTGCCTAATAAAATGCTGCCCAAAGAAACGAAGTTTTGAAAGGAAAGCCTCAAGTCACAGGGACCTGGTTTCTCCCAAAGATCTGCCAAAAAGGATTAATAAACCAGGCCCCAAGTGAAAATGTTGTGTCGTTATTTGTCTCTCAATCACACCTCATGATTCAACAAAAATAACGGCTTATCGATGGTAAAACACCAAAATCTTTCCCGGCCATTCGGACGATTGACTCGGCGCGATCTCCAAAGTCTCTCCCCGGCACCTACAAAGCTTGACGCGACGGATCTATGAGCTGTAGCGCCCGACCTCTCGAATCTCTCCACGACTACGATATGAACTCTCTCCACGACTACATCCCTCTCCTCGAATGATGACGGAACTCCCTCGAACGTAAGCCAAGACTCGGGTTCCTTACAAAAAGTCGGTGAGGATAAAAACCTGACAAGCGGAACGAAACCTGGATGAGAAAGCGCTCTGCTTCCAGGAACGTGATCGGCGGATACAAGCGGTACCAGATTTTCTCTCTGTCCGAAGACTAGTAACGGAATACGGCATGCTTTTTCGCCAAAACGCGATAAATACGGCTGTGTGGTGTAACGTGACTTTCGTTCTACAACCCCTGTGAGTGCGCCGCGCTCCGCGATCAGCTGTGCAAAGATGTTGTTTCAAAGGATATCTCGGATCAAACTCCGATAGTTTGAACATTTAAAGAGACAAAACAAAAGAAAGAACGGAATGTGCGCGTATTTTTATTTATTTTTTCTTCTGTTCCATTTTTTTTTCTATCAATCGCGGATTATTGTTCAAGGTAAGGTGTTTTATTTAATATGAAAAGTTAGAAGGAGCAAATTCAGGCATTTTATTGAAAAAAAAAAAAAAGTAAAGTTGATTTTTTTTTTGTTTGTACTTTGTGTTTTTATAAAAGTTATTTTTAGTATTTAGTTAAGATTTTAATCATAGAAAAAGAAGAGTGATCTAAGAATGAACATGATAAAATATTTTTATTTTATTTTTAATTTTTACTGTAAAGTTCGTTTTGCATTGGTTTAGTTCTGCTCCTTTCAAGTTGAAAAAGATAAATAAAAATTATCTTTTAAATTAAGATTCATAATTTGAGTTATAAAAAATGATTTAAATATCAGGTTACTATTATTTTACTATTTGGAATTATTTAATGTTATTTGTATGTGTTACTATGTGGAATATATTATGATTTTGTGAGATTTTATTTGTAAACATCATGAGTACTACCCCACAATCAGAGAAAGTAGGCGACCCCCCAAAAAATGATGGTGTGGTTCCCGAGACTCCGGAAAAGGAAATTAATGCAGCAAATTCTCAGTCCTCAGGTAATAGTGAAGGCACATGTCGAAAAGATCCCGAAATTGTGCCATTTTCTCCGGACTCGAAGATGTTATGGATTCCTTGGCTGAGATACTTTGAGTCAGTTTGTGTAGAGGAACACAAGGATGATTTGTGGAAAATCCGCAACATCCAAAAGTATCTAAAAGATACCGCGCTTACCTTATATATTAACAACTGTCTTCATGTCCTCCATTGGTCAGAGTTAGTGTTATTGTTTACCGAACATTACACTACTCCTGATACACTATCATTGACAGATTTCTCCCAGATCAAATTTAAATTTGGAGGTGACTTAAATGAATATTACCACCAAAAAACTAAAGTAGGACGCACTTTAGGTTTAGATCAGCGTTTCATTTTGGACGGTCTTACTGATGGACTGCCAGTAGAGATGAAACAGTTGGTAGTGACAAATGCGCCTGCTGATGTCAATGAATGGAGAGAATTAGTATTTAAATTAAGTAAATTGCAGTTAGAGCAGAAAGATAAAACAGACAGGAAGACTGAGCCTAACCCTCAGCATCCCCCTCAATATCGACAATGGAAACCTTTTAAATCCCACATTGACCATGGACAAAATTCCTACAGACCATGGAATTATCGTGTCCCAAACCAATCACCTCAATTTCGACATTTTAACCCAAACCCACAAAGAAATACATTTAGACCGATGCAACCAATTCCCACAAGATCTATGCAGACCGATCAACAACGCCCAAACTTACATTATCAGGCCACGTTGCCACCAACGCCGTGCCGAGTTTGTTTAAATGTGGGCATTTCGAATGCTTATCATTGGGTGCGAGATTGCCCTTTTCGTAAACAAACGCTGAATGTTACTGCCCTAGCACCAAATCCAAGTGTTTCAACCCATAATCTAGATCAGACTAATAATGAGTTTCCACAAAATACAGAAGAGAGCCAATGACAATTAATAATACCCGGGTATATCAAAACACATAATGGATCCAAACAAAAAATGAACAATTGTCAAACAGCTACTCATGTAAAAAGTGAAAACTCATTACCATGTTTGATAGATACAGGTAGTTCTATCAGTGTAATGCCATACAATTTAGCCCATAAATTTAATCTAAAAATATCTAAAGTTCAAAAGAGTATTTCAGTCGCACAAACTCAAGGTGTTCTAGCTTTGAAAGAAAAATGCTTTGTCAGTTTGCAATTAGGACAAATAACTCAAACCATTGAACTGTTTATAATTCATAACTCTTTACCATATGTTTTAATTGGGCTACCACATTGTGAATTGTTTAGATTAAATATTGATTGCTCTAAAATGCAAATCCATCAGAATAACAAAAAAATATCACTTATGCGTAATATTTCAAAAAAATCATCCCACCATACTTTGCATTTGTCACAACCATATATCCACCCGCTAAAAGCAGAGATCCAAAATGCAGAGATATTTAAAGAAAATTTTGAACCGGAGTTGTTTGAAACTTCTGACCATGGGCCCAAAGTTCAGTTGGCTAAAGAACAACTACCTGCTCTTCTCGCCAAATATGTCTGTATTTTTGCAAAAGATAAGTACGATGTAGGCTGTGTGAATATAGAACCCCAAAGAATCCATTTAACCTCTGACCTTCCCGTTTCACTTAGGGCTTACCGTACATCACCCAAAGAAGAGGAAGAAATCCGAAACCAAGTCCAAAATTTGTTACAGGCAGGAATCATTAAAGAGAGTTGTTCCCCTTATTCGTCGCCTGTCACTTTAGTTTACAAGCGCGAAGAAGGGAAGAAAACTCGTTTATGTGTAGATTTCAGAAAATTAAACGCTATTACCAAGACAGACGCAGAACCCCTACCCCGAATTGATACCCTTTTGGATAAATTAGCACAAGCTAAGGTCTTTTCCACTCTCGACTTGGCCAGTGGATATTGGCATATACCTATCCACCCTCGAGACACCGAAAAATTGGCATTTGCGACCACTTTCGGTTTATTTGAATGGTTGCGATTACCTTTCGGATTAAAAAACGCACCTGGGATATTCAACCGCACACTCCGAAGAATCTTTAATAAGTACAAAATTAATTTTGCCTGTAGTTATTTTGATGATGTTATTGTATTTTCTCAAAATGAGGAAGAACATTTGATGCATTTAGAGACATTATTTAATATTTGTGCCCAAGAAAACCTCAAATTAAAGTTATCAAAGTGTAATTTTGTTAAATCAACAATTAATTTCCTTGGTTATGAAGTTTCTAATGGATGTATTACCCCTGACAATCCAAATGTAGAGGTTATTAAGAAATTAAAACCACCAACCAATGTAAAAGAGTTGCAACGCTTTTTGGGATCTATTAATGTCTATAATAAATTTATCCCTAAGTATGCCGAAATTAGATATCCTCTCAACCAATTATTAAAGAAAAATGTCCCCTATGTATGGGACCAAAATTGTCAATATTCTTTTGAGAAACTAAAACAGGCTTTGATTGAAAAACCTATCTTAAGATTGTTTGATCCCAAGGTGCCTTGTGAACTGTTTGTAGATGCCTCAAGTCTTGGAGTAGGGTGTGTTGTGAAACAGGTAGATGAAAAAGGAAAATTACACCCAATAGCATATCACTCTAGAAATCTTCGAGATTATGAAAAAAATTATGCAATAACGGAATTAGAATGTTTGGCAATTGTGGATGCCTTGGATAAATTTTATCATTATTTACATGGTCAAAAATTTGTCATTCATACGGACCATGCGGCACTTACCTGGCTCAAAAATGTTAAAAATTTAAGAGGACGTCTTTTCCGCTGGTCTCTCAAACTTAGTATGTTTGACTATGAAATCAAATACCAAAAGGGCTCCACTAATGTTGAAGCTGATATGCTATCAAGACAACCTGTTTCAGAAAATGTACACCATGTTATACATCTCCTTGACTTGAATGAAGTAAGAGACAGCCAGAAAAAGGAAAATGTAACAGCAGATGGTAAAAAATACACTGAAGTAAATGATGTTGTTGTAATTAAAAAGAAAAGTTTGTATAAGATTGTTGTCCCCATGTGTTTACGGTTACCCCTCTTAGAAAAAACCCACACACAATTTGGCCACCCTGGTATTTATAAAATGATAAATTTAATTTCCCCACAGTATTATTGGCCTAATATCAATCAGGACATTGAAAATTTTGTAAAACATTGTCATACATGTCAAATAAACAAAAAATGTAAACAAAAAAGATTTGGCATGTTACAATTGATGCCCCCAACAGATATACCTTTTGAATGCTTGGCATTGGACTCTGTTGGCGGATTTAATTACTACAATTCTACGAAAAAATATTTGCATTTAGTGGTTGACCATGCAACTCGCTATGTGTGGGGCTTTCCTTCAAAAAGTGTAACTACTGAAACTTATACAAACATTTTGAAACAATTATTTCAACTACAAGTACCAGAAAAATTGTTAACTGACAGAAATGGAGCATTTACCGCTTCCAGATTTAAGAGATTTCTTCGTACTTACAATGTTAAACACAGATTGACAAGTAGTCACCACCCCGAAACGAATGGAAAAATTGAACGCCTAAATCAGACTATTGTAACCAGATTAAAGTGTAAAGTTAATTCTTCTTCTAAGAAAGTACCCTGGACTAAACTGTTAGATGAAGTCTTAGTTGAATATAACAATACTCCTCATTCTGTAACTCAATTTACCCCTAGTTATTTATTGTTAGGAAAATTGCCATATGATCCTCCTTTGCCAAATAATAGTTATTATCCTCCAGTTGATGAAGCTAGAAAATTGGCTAAAGAAAGAACAATTGCTTACCATAAGAAAAATAAAGTCCGCTATGATGCTCGTTTCCTTCCTGTAAAGTTTAAAGTTGGTGACCTTGTAATGTATGAAGAATTTCATTATCCTAATACCCGTAAATTAACTTCCCCATATTCTGGACCATACACCATTCTGAAACAACTTTCTGAAGTCACTTTTGAAATTGATAAACCCAGCCCACATTTTAAGAGAAATTCTGAAATTGTCCATTCATCCAAGTTAAGATATTACCATTTTCCTCAAAATCTCAAACTCAACCATGAATAAAACCCCATCTATCTCTTTCATCTTTCAATTTTTTATTTTTGCTATTCTATCGTCCCTCTATCATTAGTATTTGGAAGAGGACCCAGCTGGATGTTTAACCCTCAACCCCCAGCAGTAAAGGATGAAAGTTACAGTTTAAAAGCACTGTTAATTTTTTTTAATGTTATTAGTATATGATGAAATGTGTTACGTCAATAAGGGTCCTCCGCTCCTTGACCACCCGTCTTTAGCCGGACTGTTTTCCCGGATTCTCTTTCCAGGTTGAACGGAGAATCTGGAAAAACTGCTTCGCTTGCCCTTTGTAGGTGAATGTCAGTTTCCCACTTTCCTTTTCTATAGTGCAAGTGGCACGTTTTTTTTGGGATGACCTTTCACCACAAAGTATTGAAATCCATCTCCCACTAACACTGGGCATGGTGAAAATTATAGCAAGTTTATATTTTTTCTTAGTAGCTATAGTTTTCAGAGGTCTGACATTTTTGTATTTTGGAGTTAGCCTCGAATTAAGCCTAAAACTGGATACTGTACATAGTTAGAAAAGATGCAACCTAAGAATTAAGTAGGAAAAATAGAGTTTTATAGTATTATAATTAGTATTATGTTATATAGTGTTTTCTTATATAGTGATTATATTATATAGTGTTAAAATTGTGTTGTGTTGTAATTACTTTTGGTGATATTTCAGTGTCAACATACAGTATTTTCAGAAAAAAAAAAAATGTGCATTTATTATACAATTGTATTTTGCTGATAATATTGAATATCATATTTTTTGAGTATTTTGCTATTTTTACCCATGTTTAATGTCAATAACTTGTGTGTGTTTTAGTATTTTATTTTTGAATATTTTATTATATTATATAGTATTTCAATTTTGCATAAAGAATGTTTCCAAAGGACTTTCCTTCATAAAAACTTTCAACCAAAGGAAACATCACAGACATTTAAAAACTGTTTAGTGGAAAAAAAAAAAAAAAAAAAAAAGTTTATTTTTTAAATGTTATGTTTTTTAGTCAATATGTGTTTCATTATTTTAAGTGTTTATATTTTGATTTTGGTTAATGTTTGTTTTTGTTGTCCTTCTCGAGAATGTCCCTTAAATGCTGCAGCATTTCCATAGCATTATTCATCACACATTATCAGTACCATTATTCATAGCATTATTCATAGCATTTCCATAGCATTATTCATCACACATTATCAGTACCATTATTCATAGCATTATTCATAGCATTTCCATAGCATTATTCATCACACATTATCAGTACCATTATTCATAGCATTATTCATAGCATTTCCATAGCATTATCTGTCACATTATCAATACCATTATTCATAGCATTATCCGTCACATTATCAGTAACATTATCCGTAGTATTAGCATTAGTGTTCATGTTATTCAATGCCAAAATATTGAAAAATCTTTTGTTGTAATATAGTGTTTTTTATGTAAAGAATAATGTTTTCATATAACCTTTTTCATGTAACCTGTAAATAATGTAGAAACTAGGTCCAGCTGGCTTGATGTTGTAAAACTGAAAACCACTTAGTAATAAGGATGAAACCCAGGTAAAATATTTAGGGGAGCTGAGACCCACAGACCTTGCAAGCAAGATCTGTGGCTCTTGTTTTAGTGGGGGGGGGATATGAAAGGATAAAACCTAAAGCCTTTTTAAAATTTAAACTTAAAATTAAAATTCAAAAACTTAAAGGTCCGAATTAATATTTTTAACTTTAATCTAAAATTTAAATGCCCCTTCTTTTAACCTTAATTCTAATACTTAAAGCTAGTTTGCCCCTGTTAATGTTCTTTCCCAACCTAACATTTATTACTCTCAGAGATGATTTTTGGATGTTCTTTAAGATTAAAAAAGCTGACGTAAACGCAATTCTTAATTTGTAGGATCAGCAATGAAACCCTGGAAAACCGCACCTAACAACGTCATAGTGCCCAGATATTTCTTAACCAATTAAAATTAGAGTAACACCCATTAGTTAGTATCGCGACCTGGTAGAAATAATGCGAATTAACGGCCTTTAAATAGCGGGAGCGCCTAAAACAAGCGGCTTTTTTGACCTAACACTTGCCTAATAAAATGCTGCCCAAAGAAACGAAGTTTTGAAAGGAAAGCCTCAAGTCACAGGGACCTGGTTTCTCCCAAAGATCTGCCAAAAAGGATTAATAAACCAGGCCCCAAGTGAAAATGTTGTGTCGTTATTTGTCTCTCAATCACACCTCATGATTCAACAAAAATAACGGCTTATCGATGGTAAAACACCAAAATCTTTCCCGGCCATTCGGACGATTGACTCGGCGCGATCTCCAAAGTCTCTCCCCGGCACCTACAACGCTTGACGCGACGGATCTATTAGCTGTAGCGCCCGACCTCTCGAATCTCTCCACGACTACGATATGAACTCTCTCCACGACTACATCCCTCTCCTCGAATGATGACGGAACTCCCTCGAACGTAAGCCAAGACTCGGGTTCCTTACATACATATATGTAAGTATGCATATGTGTTTATTAGTAATATATTTTTATATACCTATCATTAATTGTTATATATATTTATTACCGTGCACTCATTCATTACTTTAAATTTGTTTTTAGACAATTTCGCTTTTGTCCGAAGCTGGTATGCAATGGAATTCTCTTATGTGACATTGCATAAATGAATAATAAATGTTTTGAACCCTAAATTCTATAGAAGATTGTTTTAGTTCAATCAGGAACGCATAACAATTTCATTACGCTTGGGGGAACATCATTACACGATGTTTGAAAAAAAAAATTTCCACTGTCCGCAATATAACTTTTGTCCTGTATCTGCAAAAAAAAAAAAAAAAAAAAAAAAAAAAAAAAAGCTATAAATGCTATGCATTCTATTTTCATTAGCAATCCTGCATTAAAAGTCAGGAATTTATAAAATTTCAGGACAATACGAGTATATTCGGCATAGTTGGAGTACGAACAGACGAACAAAGAAACCGAAATTTTGAGCATTTTCGAATGTTTTGGATTGGAATGTGTTAAAAGAAAACACCAAAAAGTCAAAAAATGGCAAGATGTGTATGCTATGAAATGCTGAAATGCGCATTCACATTTTTTCCCCGGGGGAATTTTTTTTTTTTTTTTATGCAAGTTGTTTGAAAAAAGTCGGAACAAATTATAAGAAATAGTAAAGAAATGTGGTATACAAAACCACGATCGCAATCCAAGTAAACAAAAATCTAAGTGATTGAATGTGATTGAAAGTGAACATTAAATTGAACCCTGATATTCATAATACTTGACAGTAATTTAGACAATTTAAAGAAATTTTCAATCGACTTACCCTATTTACGATATTAAGAAAAATATTAGATATGCATAATAATTTTATCAACACTGTTAAAAAAAAGGGGGGGTTCATTATATACTACTGATTTTATTTAAATTTCTGGAATGCAAACTTTTTGTTTTGGGTAGAGACATGGGCGTAAGAAGGGGGGTACTGGACCCCCCTAGAAATATTTTATAGTGAAAAGACGACTATTTCTTGAAAGATTATTTAAAAGTGTACTAGTGTTATAGATGATAAATAAAAATGCGAATAAAACGCAACATTTAGTTTTCCATACCAGTATTTACATGTGCGTATGTGTGTGTAGGGGGGGGGGGGGCACAGACTCAAAGTCATGTAAGTGACAAACAGCAAAACACATGTCAGATATGTGATGGATTCTGGTCTAGAACTATGGAGTTCTCGATATTTACATGACTGAAGCGAGAAAAAAAGGAAAAGATACTGTATTGTACATTACATTCTGTGATAAAGCAACTGCTCCTCTTTTGTATAGACTGTCCTTGGAACTAACGAAAGCCTCTCTGTACGATCTTTTCCGAACCCCTACGCTTAAATTCTAGGAAACTACGTATATAAATCAGGTTCCCTCCCGTCTCAAAGATAATAATCTAACTACACTGTTTTGGAAAAGTTTTGCGCTTTCTCTGTAAATTATTTTTGAATAGAACTGGGAGCTACCATGTTATGTATAAAAGAACAGATAATGTTCAAGAAAAAGAGCAGTAGCCGTAATGCACGTATTGTTTTGCAGTACGTGTGTGGCGGTCATGGCTCCGGGGTCCCGACGGGGGGAAAAGGGAGGTCATGGCTCCTTTATTGGGGGAAGAGGTCACATTTTTTAACGAGTAATTTTTACATTGGAGATTGTTTATATATCCAATGTAGCTACTTTTCAGATATTTTGGAAAAGTTATATACATTCGTAAATACAAAACGATGGCATTACCATGAAATTTAAAATTTTTAAATTTTCTTATAAAGATGTAGAATTATTTCAGGAAATGCTCATTTTAAAGCAACTTTTAGGACTTGACAGTTACAAAAATATCATAAGGGAGCAATTGTCTGTAGATGCCTGGAATTCAAACCCCATATATTAATGAAATTTCCTGAAAAAGGCTTTGTCTTTATCGAAAAATGAAAACTCGAATCAATCATATTTTTCTTATTAATTGCATTTGCAAATGTTTTGCATATGGGATTTAAAAATAAATGAATTTATGGATATTTTAGAATTTAGGTACTTTGGATATAAGTGGAGATTTAAAGAATCGGAAAGTATCTCGTTATTGAGGAAATGGTGACTTTGAAAACATTTAATATATATTTCATTTTTAAAATATCTTTTAAAATTTTTCTTCATTCTGGAGGGAGGGAGAGGGGGGTCATGATCTTTATTATTCCCCCCCCCCCCTTCCGCTTCTTGGAGCTGCTATTGTCAAATAGAGACTCCTTGTTTGTAGCTTTGAACCAGTTAAATGGGAAACAACTTTTGCTGTTTATACTTTACCTTGCTTTCTACATTAACATACATTAATATTTTACATGATGTTTTTATGCCAAATCTTCTCAGCTTTTAAATGTGTTGGTTAATTGTGTATGTTCGGTAGGGGGGAGGGGGGTAAACTCACAAAGTATATACATCTGATACATGTATGTATATAAAAGTATATACATCCTTCATAGAATTGATGTATATGTCTTTCAAATGCATAAATAAATTAATTTGTATAAATTTTATAGCAACTTTAAATTAATTTAGAATTTAGTTACATCTACTAAAAGTAAATAAGATAAATTTTTTCACTTTTAAAATTGAATTTTTTTTAAAGTATTTTGGAAGAGTTAAATCTTTTCTCTCAAGAATGAGTGATTTATGAAAAATATGAATGTACGCTTAAAAGATAAAAACTAGTTGGATGTTGCAATCCGAAAACTTTCTTCCATTTTATACATGTTAATACTTCAATATTCAATTTCACACTGCCAGATTTAAATGATCATCGATGCCCATCACCATCGATAGAATTCTAAAGGCATGAAATCTTAGGTTATTAACTCATATGAAAAAATTGCTTTTAATAAATTTCCAAACATTATTTGAATATAAAGTTTACACTTTTTAAATAAAAATGGTTTTCAGTGTTGTTAGAAAGCTATCTAAAAAATACATATAAGTAGTTAACCCTGGTTTCCACTTATATTCAGCTCTCTGGGAGGACCGGACTCTATCAACACCTACATGATATTTTTACAAGGTCAAATAGGTGTGGGTTGTATTTGAATCCTCTAATATATTTAAAGGGCCTGTTGAAATTAGGGAGATTCCCCTGGAAGGGGGGCTTTCATAAGGATCTACACGATTCCGTAATTGGCGAAGTGAAGCTGAATTTTCAAATAAGTGGGGTAGCCAAAAAATTGAACGCGCCATCCGGGCATATACATCCAAAAATATATATACATATTAGCGGGCCTGCCGACCCGATATCAAAATCTAAGTGAAGCCGATAAAATATTAAATACTTTTTATGAATTTGTCTTTTACGATAATAAGTATAAATGTGCGTCACGAACCGATGCTTGTTTGACAGTATCAGTGCAGAAATATAATACGCCCACCATACAGACAAACATCGCGCATCGGACATGGTGTCTGTTTTTTCTTATTTATTTATTTATTTATTTATTTATTTTCTGCAAGCTGGTGCCTGCCCTTTTTTTCCTACAGTCGAGCCGAGCCAGAAATGTACAGAAATGCTTTCAGATGTGTAGGTCTTTATGTGTTTTATAAAAATATTAACAGCGATAATGAACTTTTGTTAAGGCAATCTTTGGAAATATAGGAGTACCTTAAGATGGTTCTCAAAGTTTACTGCTTAACAACGCAAAATTTTGACACATAGAGAACATATGGAATAAACATATGGAATAAACTGCCTATGACGGAATTTTCTTTTAAACTGAAAACTGAAAATTTCTTTTAAAGTTCTTTTAAACTGTTCATCCATGCAAAATGAATACAATAATACGGTAGAAAAAATATATTAAACATTTACACCTGCTAAAAAAGAAACGTATTTTTTCTTTCCAATGCGGTTTCATCTTAGATTTTACTTTTACCATACATCTTTTTTAGATTTTTATGTCTCCATAACATGGAAGATAGATTAATAATACTAATGATAGCTGAAACATTTACATACAACTAACAAAGGTTCATTAAAAGTATAAACATCGCAGCCTACGGCACTTCTGCATAAATGGAGATTATAAACAGACTAAGGTAAGTTTTTTTCGCCAGAACTTTTCCGTAAGGGTAAATATCAATCTCTAGTAGAAATGTACTCGGGGTCGGGGCGGGTTCGGTGCGAAATTTCAACTTTTTCCCGGGCCGGGCCAAGCTCGGGCCTTGTTTTTAGCTATTATGTCGGGCCGGGTCGGGCCTTGTTTTTAGCTATTATATCGGGCCGCTAAATTTTCTCTACGAGCCGGGCTGGGCTCGGGCTGAAATTTTTATTTTAATATCGGGCCAGACATTTTTTTTCTATGGATCGGGCCTGGAAATTTCCGTCCGTGCATACCTCTATCTTACATATCGAATAATCAAATGATTAGTTCACAAAATTTTGTAAATTTGGACAATAATATCCAAACATTTAAAAAAAAAAAAAAAAAAAAAAGAAAAAAAAAAAAAAAAAAAGTGAACTTTTTAGTGAACTTCGTTCACTTTTACAAATGAGCGTGATTTGAACGCGTTCGTTTAAAAATTTTTGAGTTTGAACGTGAATTTAAATCACTTTTCAAAAATTGAACGTGAGTTTGAGTTAGTTCGTTTATTTTGTGAACGTGCCCAACACTGTATATATATATAATGTAACAACTTCAGGGGTGTGTTAGTCGTGGCATAAGAATTTGGACTCGGGAGCCTCTTGTTGGTTCGAACTCTTTTTATTAGGCCGTTCTTCGTACAGAAGGGATTCGCGAGTCCGGTCGAAGGTCGCCCGAGCTGTTTACGTTGATTATGGAGCGTTTACATGGCCGTAGGTTCTGCAGGCATCTCAAATCTGCAAAGTCTCTCGTTTTTAGCGCGCGTTAAGGTAATATGTTGGGGATTGTAATATTTTCCAGCAGAGAGCAGAGTTGTGAATTTGGGAGGTACATTTAATTTAATTGGTTCTTTAGCTTTTGATTGATATGTGGTCAAAGCCCGCACGATTCCCGGGTCGGTGAAGTATGAGCCCTAACCACAAATGGCTGCAAAAATCCCTTAGTTCATCAATTTTAATCTTAAGGAGCATCCAAAAATGATATCGGAAAGTAATAAATGTTAGGCTGGGAAAGAAAGTTAACAGGGGCAAAATAGCATTCAGCTTCAGAATTAACGTTAAAAAAATATTAATTGAGACTTTAAGCATTTGAATTTTAATTTTAAGTTTTAAAAAAGGGTTTAGTTTTATCCTTTCATATATATATATATATATATATATACACTGGTGTCCAAAAGTTAAGCATAATTGGTAATTAAGTAAGTAATGAAAGAAATATAAATCGAAATGTGGTGAAACTCCAGGTGTGTAAACAAAATAGTACGCGTCATATATTTTCGCGAAGAGTTTTCCCCGAAATCGAACAGGGGACCGTCAACAAATTGAAAAAGAGCGAAGATCTTTTAGATAACCCTTTTAAAAACTAATGTAGCAAAAGCGTTCAAACTGCACATTATGATTAAGTGGCTCATTGTAATGTATTGTGTTTATTTTTATAAGGATAGCATTCATACTCGTAGAGAAATTAAGGTTTTTATAAAAACAATCCTAAGTTTTTTGCTTATAAATTGCAGAGTTCTTAATATAAAATAATGTTCTTTTCTGAAAATATGATAAACATCATTGTACACAATACCTTGTCATCAGAATTTAAAAATAATAAAAATTGTATGAAAAATGAGTAGGTTTATTAAATAATTTTTCATTGCGCATGCGTCAACGATATCAAAATTTCATTTGCATATTGTGTTAGCTAAATGTATAGAGCAACTTTTGTAAAAATTTCAAAAACATAGCTTGAAAATTCTGAAAATTATTGTCTATAGAATCAAGTCAAAATCCATTATTCCTAAAAGGAAGCAAAATATCAGGGGTTTTATCCAAATACAGTTGTACGTGCAATATTGTCTAGGCACGAAACAATGGAATATGGATACAGCCCCTCATCTTTTTGCTTCATTAGGGAATAAAATATTTTGAGCTAATTCTATCAACGATAATTTTCAGAATTTTTAATCTATCTTTTTGAGATTTTCACAAAAGTTGCTCTACACATTTAAATAACATAATATACAAATGAAATTTTAATAGCGTTCACGCATGCGCAGTAAAAAATTATTTATTAAAACTGCTCATTTGTCATACAATTTTTATTATTTTTAAATTCTGATGACAGGGTATTGTGTACCATGATGTTTGTCATATTTTCAGAAAAGAACATTATTTTATATTAAGAACTCTGCAAATTATAAGCAAAAAACTTAGGACTGTTTTTATAAAAACCTTAATTTCTCTACGAGTATACATGCTATCCTTATAAAAATAAACACAGTACATTACAATATGCCACTTAATCATAATGTGCAGTTTGAACGCTTTTGTTACATTAGTTTTGACAGGGTTATCCAAAAGATCTTCATTCTTTTTCAATTTGTTGACGGTCCCCTGTTCGATTTCGGGAAAAACTCTTCGCGAAAATATATGACGCGTGCTATTTTGTTTACACACCTAGAGTTTCACCACATTTCGATTTATATTTCTTTCATTACTTATTTAATTACCAATTATGCTTAACTTTTGGACATCAGTGTATATATATATACATCCTTCCTACCCTGAATGGATCTTATCGGCCCATTTCTATTATTTATTTGATGATAGCTCTTTCGGGTTTTAACCGAGTGCTCTTTTATTTTAAGTAATCCGCAAACAGATAAATATCTTCAGTTTATAATTTATTCAGACTTCCGGAATTATTTTTTTTAGCCAAAATAAAAAAAGTCACATTTTACCTGAATAGGTCTAATCGACCCATATCACTACCCAGGTAGCACAGGAATATCGGCCAATATCGGGAACAGTGATTTCGCAATTTTGGCCAATATCAGAGATCACCGGTTAGGCCGATATCGAGTAACACACCGAACCCGCCGAGATCGGTAGACGCCGTACTGGCTGATATTGGTCAATATTTTAACTGATATAAAACTAGTACTGAATTGTTGGCAACACTTATAAGCAATGTTCTAAATAATGTCAAAACATAACTGAATAATTAAAATGCCAATCAATATTATTATCATATTACCAAGACAAGACTACGTAATGTAGATTTTTTCAATATAACTTTAAAAGAAAAGAAAGTCTTATTTTCATTAAAAAATAATAATAATAATAATAATAATAAAATGCAAAAACTTATTCAACCTGTTTTGAAAGTCATATTCAAGGTTATTTCACAATAAATCAGAAACTTTAAATTAAATATTTAAAAATAAATAACAACAAAACTCTCAAATAAAATTTCGAATCAATTCTGTTATCTTGCGAAACCACCACCAACAACAATAAAAAAATCAATTAACACATATCATATGAGAATTGAAATAAAATTATGAATACGTTGTAACGACTTCTGACTCACAGTTTAATTCCCTGTTTTTGAAAAAGGAAAGAAAAAAATTATCAACTTAAATGAATGCTTATATCCCTATTTCTCAATAATTTTTTTATTCGAATCAATAAAATTTCTTACTTAATCAAGGTAAAAATTAAACATACATGCGTGGTATTAAAATAAACTAAGGAATAATAAATAGGCATGGGGGAAGGGGAATTACACAATACATAAATGGATATTAATCATAGTTTAGTCATAGAATAAATGAAAACTAATATGTAATATGAAAAATGTTACAGATAGATAAAATATGGTAACTTGCGAAGAGAATTATGGATCCTTTAAAACTTGGCTTACTTATTGAAAATATCATGACGAAAGTATTTATAGAACTTTCAAACATTCCTAAATAGACACACATCACACGAAATGACGATGATTGAGGCAGATGATTAAACAAATTCAATCCGTAGAACATATTTCACAAACGAATGAAACTAGCGTTTGGCATAAGATTATTCCGTGGAACGTATTTCACAAACGAAGAACGAGAATTTTAAAGGCAAAGAGACAATATGTAAAGCATTTAAGAACATATTTCACAAATAAACGAGCAACGACTGCTCGAGCCATTTTCTTTTTTGTGCATTAAACAATGTTTCATAATTTAAAAAACATATATACCAAACTTTTGAAGATTTATGAAGTGGGAAAAATTTAAAAAAATTTCCAGGTAAGGGCTCCAGGTTGGGTAGACATTTTCTAAGAACTAGTTCTACTTATTTACAAAAAGACGAAGCGTCACTTATCTAAATATAAATTCTCAGGGCGACAATCTTCTTTTAGTATGTTGTTTATTTCTTCATAGACGGCACATAACACGTAAAACAGTACACAAACAAAAAATATTAACAAATCAGCGCTTTTTACATAATTCTAGTTGTACATACCACCAAAACAAGACATAAACTCACTGCTCTCAACCAACTTCGAACAGAACTTCGAATAGAAGTTTTTCTAAAAAAAGAACTAGTGTTCCCAGATTTTTTAAAACGAAAAATACTGCAGCTGCTTTTTTAATTCAGCAGATCTCAGGTCACGTGACACGAGACAATCTTTTTTTTTTCTTTTTTTGGACGGGTAGGCGCGTGTTATAATATTGAATATAATCTAATTTTTAATATTAAAATTTGTGTCTTCAGTGTTTATTTAAGGTTCGGTAAGCTACGTAAAATTGTCGATATTGGTATAATGTGCCCCAGTTGTCTCATAAGAAAGAAATAAAAATAAAAATATAATATTTCATGAAAAAGGCGATTTATATAGCCAGCATTTCTCCTAATCTCATACTTCGTGTGTGTACTTAAATTACTAAAAGATGCTGTTTCATACAAATGATGTATTCGCACACAACATACTCACGCGATTCGATAAAACACGCATTTATCCAATAAAAGCCAAAGTAAGAAGAAAATTATAAGATATCACATTATGTTTGAAGTAAATAATTTTTAATCTTACATTCTGACAATGCGTATTAATATCGTATTCTCTCAGCATCAATATCTGTATTTTCATGAATCTGCGTATCAAATAATTATACAGCTTTTCGAAAATATAAGACAGTAAATATAATTATTTATTAAATGACAAATATTTCCATACATCCATTTAAACTTTTCTTTTCAATTGGAATTTGGCATTTTTATGTTCGATAGAAGATATTTCTTTAACACATAAACTTCGATTTTTAGTAAAAATTAACTTTGTCTCTTAATGTTAAAATGCAACAGCTCTCAAAAGAAAAAGTTTCTTGTGATTCTAATTACAAAATAGTTGAAGCATAATTTTATTTTATTTATTTATTTTTTTGTTTAAAATATGTCTTGTGTTTTATAATTTACTTCATTAATTTATAGCTATTTGCTTCCGATTTCCATTAATCGTTTGCTACTACTTCCGGTTAACTAATCGCACACTCTTCTTATATTCTAGTTGTTTAAAATTTTGTTTTTAATTTTGCTATCTATATGCACATAAAATTAAATAATATATTCCTGACAGAAAGCCATTTAATTTTCTTTTATTTTGATTAGCCTAAATGAAACTCGTGATAGCTCTGTAGATAAGTCTGAGACCATTCCTCAAGTATCCATGCTCTTGTACTTGCAATTAGGCTTCATAAAAAGCTACTTGATGATTATCCTATCACTGATACACATTATCTATTCCAATAAAAGCTGTTCCCGATAAAATCTTTCTTGTATGGAATTAGTATTAAGTCATTGTCATGAATTTTCTCTTTGTTATCTTTATGGGATCAGGCTGGGTTTTCGTAAAAAGAACCATATTGTTGTTTCATAATAAATTGCTTATCGCTAAGTTAATATCTTCGAAATTACTGTTTACAATAAACACGCCTTTATTTAATCAACTAACAGATTTAATAACAATATCTTGTAATTGAAAATGAGTAGCAAGCGTAATTAAGAAACTATTTTTAATGTCTCCAATCACTCCCTACAAAGAAAATAATTATCAAAATTTTCAAAAGTAATGGTCTAATTTTATTCAATAAATTAGAAAATTTATATGCTATGAAAAAGAAATATTACTACATATTGAATATGTAAACAATCGATCATATCCACTGGTTACTTTTTCAAGAATGAAAAAGAATTAAAACAGAATGTTTACTTTTCGAAAAGCAAATTATTTGAAATTTGAAATTGCAATATAATATCACACTTTATTAATCGAATTGGACATTTGAATTTGCATCCTTATTTCAGTAAATAATTTATACTTAACTTTTTATGATATTAAAAAAATACTTAAATTTCATTATGCTAATAAATAAATAATTTCTTAAATTAATACGAAATTATGATTCTTATATTATAATTTCCCTTTTGATCTAAATACTTGTTTCTAATTAGTAGACATAAAGAATAAAAGAAGAACAAGTAAAAGAAAAAGAACAAAGAAAAGTATTCTTCTTTCTTTACCTCTTATGACATTCCTGCTTTGGTATGGATCTGTTGTCTTGCGTGAATTGTCGTAAGTGATAAGTTACATTAAGTTAACCCATTAGTGTCTAGCGTCCCTTTTTAGAGACGCTTCAAAAGGTGCATTCAGCACTGTTTTTGACACCGGTAAAAAAGAACAGCAATAATTATTTCATTTAAATGATGGATTTTCGTGATTAATGAACTAAACTTAAATCTTCTAAAAATAGTGGTGCCAACCAAATAAAATTTACGCAAAAAATGCTGGGCACGAATGGGTTAAGGTGCTGAACTGTAGATTTACAAAGTTAGGATACTTCAAAAATCCTCAAATCTAAACTTTAAAAACAATCTTATAACGAAAGGTTAGTGCGAAGATCTTCTCAAATTTTCAAAATTTTTAGCTACTGACAACTGTAATATTAAAACAACTTATTTCAGCATTATACTGTAGGAATTTCACCTAATTTACGTAGCGAAAGGGTCTGATAGAACTCACAGGGTGGTAGTTTTCTTAATACGCTGAAAGCGCCCAGAAAATTCTTTAATCATTTTTTTACATGTAGCAACAACATTTCAACTTAAACTTAGGTAGCACGCATACATGCCAACCTCCGGCTTTTTTACTATTAAATAATTATACTTCTAACCAGAAATTTATTTAATTAGCGAAATTAAGAACATTTCAGACAGCTATCTTATTTAATGCCAGACACTTTAAATAAAATTATTTTTCTGGTTCAAAGTATGATTTCTTACTTTTAAAAAAGCCGGAGGTTGGAAACTATGTAGCACGGATTCAACTCAATTTTCTTGTACGCCGATAATGATCTGAACGAGGAATAAAATAATCAAACAAAAATAAAATTGAATTTTATTTTTTACTGTATGATGTCATATTCTTATTAAATATCGGTACGACAAATTAAGCATACAAATTTATTTTTTATCGCGCTCTGGAGGGGAAAGATGATAACTAAAATAAAATAAATTGTTTTTTTTTAACTACATCTTCAAAATAACTTTTAGTCGCTGTAAAATTTTTGTTTCGATAAAAACTTCTGCATGTTTTTTTTTTCTTTTACGCTGGTAGCGTCTCTGATGACAAATTGTTATTAAAATGGATTGTTTACTTTTTGTAAGACAACAAAGCTCATCAGTTTCAACTCAATTTTTTTTTTACTCCAGTCCTATAATTAATAAACAAAGGAAAAATCAATTGAAAACAACTACTCAATTTTGAGTTTACTGTGAAATTTTCTGTATAAAATATGAAAGATTTATCTTTCGTAATCGGATATACTGTTAAGAGTGGTCATAAAACATTAACAATATTGGCTACGAGATCTTTTAAAGAAAATATGAATATCATTAAAATTTGGAAGTGACGAATTTGCATGGAATATTTGCATTCTACACATACAATCTGTCTCAACCGTTTAATCACACATTAAAACATGATAATGATAATGAAATTATTATCAATTTTGTGGCTTTAGAAAACAACCACCTTCTTTCCTAAGCAGACGACAAAGCGGTAAATCTAATTATTTTAATGTGAAATTTTCCTGGTATTTCACCATGGGGACAAAATTAAACAAAGTACTAGAACTTTTAACTCGCATAGTACACGAATAGTGGCTTTCATCCGTAAATGTGAAAGTTATATTTATTAGTTTTAAGCCAGGAATTAAACCCAATTGAAAAAATTTGTGGTACCCTGACACCTGAGGTGTACAAGAATGAAAAGAACGATGGTTGAAAAATTAAGAATTATTTATAATTTGTTGTTAAGCATAGTTTATTGCATAAAGAAAATATTTTTACGTTTTCATAGTTTAATGTGTAGCGAATAGGGGATAATTTTTTGTTCACATATTTCCAGTAGTACGTCGGCGACAGCTATGAAATTTCACATAATTTCAGTATTGCTTACGAGAACGATAGTGACTATACTTAATGAACAAGTATGTTTTTGCCTGATGGAAATATTGCTTTCACCTGAATAAGCAGGTTATCGAAGCGTACAATTACATCAGATGATCATCCCTGTGTCATCCCTATGTAAATGTAACATAACCTTCAATTTCGAAAACCTCCACGCGAACGTCCTGTTGCACAGGTATGAAGAGTTACGGATTACAAGTCAAGTCACACAAACATCCGTCATACTCACTTGTCTGTTACCAACGTATGGGTAGAATGCCATTATAACTGCAATATTTTTAACAGGTCTCATATCTAACGAAATTTTATGACAATAATAGCGACGGTATTATGTTGATTTCTGTAGGCTGAGTTAAAGGAACTCCACATACACCTTCCTTTGAAAATACTGTCTTTCGCTTTCCTAAACATGTCGCATCATCATCTAACTATTCTACATGGAAAAACAGACTATTTATTATTCTCTTGTAGGATGTTCTTTGACTTACAAATTCTTCTGGCGAAAGCAAATTTTTCAATAGTTAAGAGCATACTTGCTCATTGCGTGTTATCTCCGTTGCTCTTGTAGGGGAAAATGAAAGTATCTGAAGTTTCACGGCTGTTACGGACTCATTACTGGAAACAAATGAGGAAATAAATATTAATTATTTCTTACACATTAAGCTAATAATGTAACATATATATTTGTGTGCAATAAAGTATATAAATAATAAAAAATATGATCACTTTTCATTGAACAGCCTTCGTAATCTGGCCTCCAAAAGTACACCCGGATTTTTTGTTCCCAATTTGCAAATGATGAATGTAGAAACAAAAAATGGGGAGGATATGTCCACTTAACAGTTATTCATTGAATGTCACATAGGAATTTGCGTAAGTGAAACTCAAAAATGATTTACTACAAAAAAAGGCATTCTTTTTGGAAAGTCCATTCTTGGTGAAAACAGTATATCAGAGTATTATGCCTTAAACATCACAGAAACATTACAAAAATGGGTTCTATTAAGGAATCTATCTACACGTAACTTGAATGTATTCGCAGCATCGACTTTCCTGCTACGAATTAAATTGTTGGACACCAAAATAGAAGGCGAGTACCAGATACAGAGTAAGCCTTGTTCAGGCTCATCTAACGGCCTTGAACGAGGACTTAAAGTAGTGTGTGGTCTGTCAAGATAGTTACAAAGATGTTCCATCGCATTCAGATCTACAGAGTGAGTTGGCTATTCCATTCGCTCTAAGCCATGACCCTCAAGATTGTCTTCAACAACCACAGTTGGGTGAAATCGTGCATTATCTTCCAACAGAATGAAATCGTTACTAATAGCGCTGGCGTATAGGTGGGAACATGTATGAAGGATTTCATCCCAATTTCTCACATGTATCAGAGCTCCTTTGTAAACACCTTTGTAAACCTTTGTAAAAACATGGTATTCTCTGCCACGAATAATAATTTAAAAATTAATGGACTCAATTCTAATAAGATTATTTAAGACAGCGGTTCCCATTCTATGGGTCGCGACCCACTGATGGGAAGTGTAAAAATCGAGATTTGTCATCAAAATATATCTTTTATTTCATCTGTTTAAAAAGATATGACAATTTCAACAGGAACTAATATTTCAAGGGAAAATCCTTAATTCCTTTTAGATTAATATACGAACAGAATATCGAGAAATATCTAAATCATCTATCAGGTCCTTGATGAAATTCAGCACTTCGTGCTTATGAGAACATGCTTTTTCTACTTTGCTGTTTCTTTAACCTCTTCAGACCCAAGGTGCACATTTGTGTACCTCTGGTTTCAACTGCATTTCTCACTTATTATTTGAAATTATTTTATTGAGACGAGAGGATGTCATTTGTGCCCGTTAGCTTTTTCTAGTTTCAGCAAGAAATGGCGCTAGCAGTCTTAATTCATATGATTTTGGAGGAAATAAACGAGCAATGACAAAAAATATAAGATTTCAAAAAATTAAGTACATTTTATAATTAAAAAATTAATATTTATTCAAAATATTTTTTAAGAATGCTTACAAAACTCTTCAGTATTGCATAAATCATTTAAATATTTTACCTAGATCATAATATCTATTTAAATTAGATGTAATTTGTAAGGTGCACATATGTACACCTCCAGCTTCAATTCTGTGTTTTTGGAAAGAAGTCATTTCACTAAAAAAATTGTACTGAATGACAACTAATTGGTGCAGTGCTAAAGTTGTTAAATGATTCAAAAATTGTACTTAATTATAAATAAGAATACATTTTGTTGATGTTTTGAATTAAACAATTTTTAAAAATAATAATTATAATATCTTTGTAAGAGTACATAAACTGATGGGGTAAATGGTGATGGTGAATCTTCTGACAATGAAAATTTTGATGACACAGATATAATCATTGAGGATGTTGCTCCAGTTCCTATCCTGAATCCATGTAGCAATAAAGTTTAACCTAAAAGAAATTTGTTATGGAAAGCTGAAAATAAGTACATTTTTATCTGTACTTGTGTTGCAGCAAACTAGAATAATAATGCTGAGAAATCTTATCTTTTCGCAAACATTTATTTAATCTTTTTTTCTTTCAATGGTGTTCCGATGACCATTGATTGATGAGGATTATCTAAAGCAGATTCCAGCTTCGTAAATCCTTTTGAATCAGTTCTAGATTAGTTAAATGAAGATTTTGGGGGAAAAGTTTTATATACAACTAATTTATATTCCGTTCAAACATGAAACCATCGCTCAATAAATGCATCTAACTATGAAATTATAAAAGTTGCAGGCGTGCATATACTCATGGGAACTTTAAAATATCTCCAAGCAAGGTTCTACTGGCAAAAATACGTTTTAGTACTTAGAATTGCAGCTACTATGTCACACGATCGATTTTTTGAGATTAGAAAATTTCTTCATTTTGCAGATAAATCAATTGATCATTAAGCAGATGACAAATTATGGAAAGTAAATTTTATCTTGAATGAAGTAAGAATTAAGAATTAAGTTTGTCTCTTCCCCGGTCAAAACATTTATCACTAGATGAACAGAGATAACTAAATCCCATTTACTGGACGTTGTGAATTTACACAGTATGTGCCGTTAAAACCTAATCCGTTTGGATTAAAATTCTTTGTTTTATCTGTCAAGGATCGCCTTACCCTTGAGTGCCAAATATATCATGGAAAAGGAATTGTTCCAGCTGATAATTCGAAATAATTATAATTAGGTCTAGATGGTGGCATTGTCAAATTGCTTTTTAAATTTTTACCAAAAGACAACACGCGGGTTATTTACACGGGCAGTTATTTTACTAGTATAAAATGTACCGACTTTTTATTGAGGAAAAATATCTACCAAACTGGAATGATTATGAACAAAAAACTTGGAGGAACAAATAAAAAAATCAAGAACGATCGAGATTTTTAACGCGGAGAGTGGGATGAGAGACTAAGGGTAGGGAAGGATATGTAGATACTAAAATGGAAAGATAATAAATGTGTAACTTTGCTTTCGACTTACATCGATAGCGATCCCGAGAGTAGTTGTGTTAGATGGGCTAAGGATCAAGCTGTAAAATTAATGTAACACAACCTGCAATTGTGAATACATACAATACGTGTATGGGTTGTACAGATTTAAACTGTAGGTGTTTAGCTTACTACCATTGTGCTATTCGCACAAAAACGTAGTCAACAAGAGTTTTTGTACATATTATAGATTTGGTTATTTCCATTTATTGGATAATGTATATCAGAAATTGCAAAGCAGGTCAAGTGTCTCGAAAAGACAGATTGTCTCTCTTACGGTATTTCTAGAGATTGCATAAGTACTGATGAAAGATGAGGGAAAAATAAATGAAGAACGTTGACCAGGGAGACCAAGCAAAATTTATTCATCTGCAAATGATTCGGAAGACGATTCCGAAAATGAACCACAGCGAAAATAATGTAAGGGTATTAAGCAGCCAATTTACTATATAATATACGACAAGATTGGACAGTTTCCTCGTTCAATAAATAACTTTGCTTCAAAATGTAAGTATGAAGGCCGCAGATCAAGAACAAGAGTTATTTTTACAAAGTATAATATATATATATATATATATATATGCATAAAAAAAATAAATATTTCGGAAATAGCATGTAAAATAAACTTATATGTATCAATTATCCAACAAATTCCTTGTTTAAATAAATTTTTAAAAATGATTTTTTTTTTTTTTTTTTTTTTTTGCAGTATGAACCCGAGGTACATAAATGTGTACCTGCTAGTAAATGGAAACTAATAATAATTATTTTATTTTTATTACAAAATTACGTTTCTATACGTATAAATAGATAGAAAAAACTGTGAAATAATTTTTATGAGGGTTTAAAATGTGTCAGGTCTGAAGAGGTTAAGACAAGTACTGAGACAAACTGCGTATTAATATACGTTCCCACATTGGCAAACACCAGTACCGGAAATCTCATTGATAATAAAGTTATGTTTCATAATAATCTAGCGAGCGTATTTTAACCTATCTTTGTAGTTTGTGCATTGTTTTAATTACTATTCACTTACACACATTGAGATTACCGAGTCTTGTTTTTGTTGATAATGATTTTCCGTATGAAAATTTGCATCTTTCATAAGATAGGATACTCGAGTGCATAGAGATCGTACAAAAATTGCTATACTGATATAAAACTTTTTCTTGGGTGAGTCGCATTTTTTTTTTTTTTTTTTTTTTTTTTTTTTTTACTGAAAGGTGGGTCGCGAATTTTTTTTTTCACTGAAAGGTGGGTCGCGTACCAAGGAAGTTTGGGAAGTTTGGGATGATCGCTGATTTAAGTTATTCGGAACCAGAGAAATAAGTACCATTAAGTAAAAGTATTAACTGATGTGCCGCCCATTATGCCTAAACTTTTGAAATACTATAATTGCAGATTTTTTAAATTCTTTAAAATAAAGTTATCATAATGAACCCAATTATTAGTTTTTATAAGTTTTATCTGAATAATTTTGCAGAATCGAATAAGTGAATGACATGCTTTAGTTAATTATTTTAATGTTATTTAATAAATGACATTTTTTCATTGTACCCAAACTTTTCAGATTGTATTATTTCTGTTTATTACATACTGAATTTCGTTTTCGATACAGAAAGAAAACATGCCGTAATTTTTATGTCAAATGTTTTTTAGAGCAAAAAAATATTCCAACAGCAACATGGAACTTTTTCTTGCTAATGTCCATTATTTTATTTTGTACGAGTTTGCACAGTAGAAATCGTCTACCATATCTTCAAAATTTTTCACTTCTTTTTCCACTAATTTTTAATTTTTAAATTTCATTTATGAAATCGAGACAATCTTTGAATAAATAGGTTTGATGTTCTTTTACAAAATATGCGTAAAACTTTACGGCTGCGGTACAAACTAAAGTCCACAGTTATTGATTGAAATGTATTTTTTGACATTATGTTAATTCAAATGAATAAAATTTGCGCATTTTATTGAGCTATATCATGACTTAAAACAATTATTTATTAAAAAGTTTTAATTAATTTTTATAACATTCTTTTCAACATTTCTTTTATGCAAAATTACTATATACACATAATATTTTGCATAAAGTCACGATGAATTATTATTTATTGATTTATTTTTCTATTTTCTATTTATAAATATTTTTGTCATAAATATCTTACGAAAACTATCTGGTATTTGCATTAATTTTTATGTGTAAGAATCTGCTGGTGTATTTTTAAATGTATGTATAACTGTAGATATATTTTTTACCATTACAAATCTATTTTTCTAGACATTACTTTAATCAGATTATGTATCTTGACCATGATAAATATTTTCGACGTTTCTTATTTTGGAAATCTGAAAAAGCAGAACAGAATCAGCGAAGAGAAAGAAAAAGATGCCAATCAGTCACCAATTAGATCATTCATTTCGTATCATATTTCTTAGCACAAGTAGATCTAAGAAAAGTGATGCCATTGAACAGTTGGACATTTAATACTCAATCAGGGATTTAGTTGTGAGCACTTTTTTACAAAGTAAGATATGTTATTTTCCTAACACGGATTAGATTGTCGTAGTTATTTTATAAGTTACAGAAATAATTAAATTTTTTCTAATGTATCAAAGACGTTTACTTTTCAAAGACGAAGCATTCAGAAAGAGATATTGCATATAAAATAGATAAAATTGAAAATTAAAGTTTCCGAGAAGCGTTTTGTTAAAATTTTTGAAGAATTTAAAAAAATAAATTTGTATTTTTTATTTTCAATCATAATAAAAGTTTCACCTAATTTTGCTTTCTTTGTTAAAGTAACATTATTTCTTGAATTACGTGAACTTCTATTTGTGTCTATTCCCTTAAAACCTGATGAATTATTTAAACGGGTATAACTCCGCGAGTTTTGCAGGTATGAAGAATGCAATTTTTTGTGTCTAGTTCAGAACTGGAGAAAAGAAATTTTCCTAATTAGAAATTTTATCTTACGGGGGCCGTATAAAAATTTAATTTTTGCATTTTTTTCAATTAGATCCCTCCCTGTGGAGTTGCAATTTATGTTATCAAAATTCCACTTTGTTATGAAACTTTGCAATTGGAAGTATGTGCCTTATGGAGACAGCCTATTGTTTCGATAATTATGACTCACCCTGTATGCATGTGATGTTGATATATTTCATATTAACTACATATTTCTAATCTGAAAAGACAAGAGTATGTAAGCCGTATGAAAAATAGTTTGTATGAATAGTTATTCAATTAACATGTTTAGCTCTCTTGAACACGCTCTAATATAGTTGAAAAATGTTTATGACTTAGGTTTGCCTGTCCGTGTTCTAACTCTTGTAAATATACTAGGATCACCTTGAATCTTTTATATATTATTGATTTTTACTAACGCATATTCATAATCGATTCAGCTTGTAGCATTTATAGTTCACTTATATGGATACTCAAAAGTATGTTGATACATTACGGTCTACGGAAAAGAAACGTTTGCCATACAGCTTAACGTTGTTCATTGTTTCAAACGTAAGAAAATCGACTTGCATTTATAAATTGCAGTAAAACATGTTTACTGTAGAATTTGGAGTACGAATTTATTTTTTCCTTACAATATCACACAAAAGAATTCTATTACATAGTGGCCGTCAAATGAAAATCGTTTGCAGCAAATTTTAATATTGTGACACTATTTTAAAGAAATTCTATAATCATATACAACATATGGATATATTCAGATGCACCATATTTTTTTTATTCACAAAGTACAATGTTTATTTCATTTATCTTTCATTTATAAAAACACAAAATAAAACAAGTGGGTAAGTGTGATCGTAGATAGTATAGACGGTTTCATTTAATATAAAAGGTTCTTTAATCGCATAAATTTGTTGATTTCTCTATTAGAATCTGAAGATTTAGTGAAGGTATGCAAGTAAATAAAATTAGGAATAAAAGTAAAACATTGCAAAGCTTAGAATAAATTTAAGGGAGACCAAACTGGTTATCAGAGGCATCTAGTAATTTAAATGAATAGGAATTTGATAAATAAAAATAATATTTCACTTCGCGTGTCAAAATAGATGATAAATATGATGTAATATGATGAAATAAAAAACAAATAAGTTCGTTTTTCACGTGATTTATTTCATCCATTAATTTATGTTACATACATAAGAATTTTAGAGCTATTTAACCTTTATGCAACAATTAGAAGAACAAATGAGAAAAAAACTGATGATATTAAAATAAATATTTTAATTAAAATAATAGTCTTTTTCAAATTTTTATGATTTGTTGTGTGACAAAAGAAATTCAGCTGTAAGTACAGAAAATTTGAAATCTATGACTAATATAGATTTTGTGTACGGACTCTTTGACAGACAGACGGACAGAGAGAAAGACAGACAGAGAAAAGAGACGAATATGGTTTTGTCAGATAATTAAAACCCTAAAAATCTCATAGCAGTGTTTATGGGAACAAATTGTTGGAAGTGCGTTTAAAAATTTTGTTTGCGTTTTTAAGTTTAACTAGATTTTATATATTAGTTATCGTATTTTCAGTGCAAAATTGGTGCAGGATTAATAGGGTGTTTTGCTCATGTCATCTCCCTGTTTTGGTTCCTGTATTTATGGTGATATTGTGCTTAACTGAAAGTAAAGATCTAAGTGTACAACATACTCAATCATTTCAAAATGCTGAAAAAGGACCGTGTTTTGGTGACTGATTAGGTGAAAATAGCGTAATTGCTTAGTTAGAAGTTAACTACTACAAAAAAAAAAAAAAAATTAATAAATAATAAATTTATTTTATATTACATAAAAAAAATAAATTTCCATATAACTATTAGTTTTTAAGGTGCATTATGCTACTCGGGAAAAAAATGTCATATACCAAAACCGGTGTGTATAAACAGATCTTATACACCCTTTTAATTTTTTTTTCCATTGTTAAAGACATGGAGTCAGTCGTTAAAAACCTTTCTTGTCGTTGTTGTTGCAGCGATTTTTTGAGTGCATTTTTTTCGAATGAAAGGTTAGATTATCCTCCTCAGTCCTGACACAAATATTACGAGAGACCACAAAAACCTGTTTAAAATTGCTGTATAATATCTCCAAAGTTGTATCAATCTAATATATACCGATGCATTTAATAAAAAGGTCTAAAAGTAATTTTAATAATTCTAGAAGCATTTCACTTAACTTAAAGGCTGTTATTTAGTGTATCCTCCAAGCGACATCAGGACTAAGGAGGTTTTAGAATTTTCTATAATAAACTACTCTTCAAAGATTTTCTTTTATTTTAGAAAAAAGAACCTTTTCGAAATCTTGTACTGCCTTTTGTAAAAGGTTAAGTAACCACTGAATAATTGACTTTCATATTATGTTGACCTTGACTGTTTGAACAATTATCAATAATGAAACAATCACCTAAATCCCATCGTCAATGGCAGCAACAAATATCGTACGGTATATTACATGTTTAGCCTTCTAGGAAGAATAAAAACAAACACGGCAATTTAAGAGAATAAAAATTTTATGAATAGACGTTGACGTTTGATTCTTCTAGACGTTTGATGCCAGCGTCTGATTTTTTTGTTTTGTGTAAATTTAAATTGTTGAATTCATATTATATTTTCCCATCTTCTACGAATGTTCAAAACCCAATTGCGGTTTTAAAAATGAAATGCTTAAACCATGTATAGTCTAGGAAAGTCAAGTCATTTATGTTTTTTTTTTATTATGTTTTATTTTTATTTTAACAGAGGCTTTTATTTTTTCTTCATTATCTATTGGGAGTAAGGGAGGGTTTTCTTTGTCATATATCGCTTTCTTTGAAGTTAACCACTTTCATTTGAGAATCTCTAATAATTGTCTAGACTTTTGGCGCCAGATTTCTTTCTTTTTGGAAATGAAAATCGAGATCATACCGTTGCGTGAACAAAGAAAACCTAAACCCTAATATTCGTCTAGACTTTAGGCACCAACTTTCTTTGTTCTTAGTAATGAGAATAGATATCATACAATTACATCAAACAGGGCCGAAATCAGATGGAGGCAAGGTGGATTCTAATAATCTTTTAAGTCACCTGTAGCTCTCATACGATTTTTATACAACAGTATATTCATTGCATTAATGATTTTATGACATTTTTGTAGGAACACATAAAGAGTTCTTTGTTGCAATATTAATTATCATTTCTTTATTGCTTATTAAAAGCAATATGGAAATCTTTATAGCTGCAAAAGAAATAAATAAACTTCTATATATCTTATGCTTGTAACGCTAAGGCAATATCAAGCTAATCTGAAACAAATGGCAGCGTTCTTCTCAAATTTCTCTTTTATATTAAATATTTTTAACTGTTTTTTTTATAGGATATCTAAGGTCGATATTTAACTGGAGTTTTCGCAATCCATTTTGAAAGTGAAAGTGTTCCCGGAAAAAATAAAAATTGCAAACGAAATTTTAAAAGTTTGAAAGTACCTGGCTGGCCATCAACTTCAGATATCCAAAACCAAAAATAAAATATTAAACATTAAAAAGAAAAAATAAATAAAATAACACTGTCATTGGTTTAGCATTAGGCTAGCTAGTGTCTTCGCGTAATAGCTTTTATAGTATGGATATTTTGCTTCTGGCAGCTTAATCATTGGTTGATAATTATTTTAGTAAGCGTGTTTAATTTATGAATAAATGATAATAGCTGTATTAAGAAATAGTGTTGCTCACTGATAATATAGATTTCATATTTTTTAGTAAATTCAATTACATGCAGTTAAAGATCAGAAATTTTGAATGAAAATATAAGTTAATTTTAGATTTTATTTAAACGAAGATACTCTAAAATTCTATAAACTAATATATACACAAATTAAGATAATTCATACTTTATTGGACTTTCATTAGTTTGCCTCAAATAATTCTACGAAATTTTATGTAAAGTTTTAAATTATAGGACTTTTATACGAAAACCTTTAGTTAATGAATATCATTTTTTTAAAAACTTAGGATTGCTTAAACTTTGCTGGGAACATTTATTTAAATTACTTTGGAATTAGATATTAAAATTAAGATACATCGGTGTAACTTCTAAAATATCCAGTTCTTTTTCTAATTCTAAAAATTGTTAAACATTTAAGTACAATTTTTATTCTTTAACTCCTAAAGCAGAGCTCCAAACATTCCGGTTTTTAAAATAATAATCTAAATAAAAATCTAATTTGAACTAAAAAATATTTAAATAAAACGTTATTTTCTTCTAAGATTTTAGAATTATCTTTTCATTCATTGAACAAAAAAATGTTTATTTGACTTGCCTCCCCACCTCCTCCCGGAAAACTCTGGTGGTTGGTAGCTGGTAGCTATAATAATCTTATCAGTCATTTATTAAAAATTTCCCAATCCAAAGCCAAAGACCAATTTAACCGTTAATAGAGGTCAGCACAAACATCATTTGACTCGATGACTATGAGAGTAAAAAACTCCTTTTCTCTTGAAGATTTAGTGAAGCCATGCCACAAGAAATATTCTGTCAATCTACTTCATTGCAAAGAATTTCCTTTTCAGAATAGAATGATGCAGCCTTTGCAATGCATTTAACGCAAAGGACGATGCTTTGCATTTAATATAATAGTAATTTGGCTTGTGTTGAAGTCGTTATTAGGCTACAACGATGTATTTATTTTGCTATTGTTGTCCCTACAATAATAATAATAATAATAATAAAAAGGACTATGTTACCTTTGAACGTATTAATATTATTAATATTAGAGTATTTTAACTTTCGACACATTATTAAACAGTTTGATGAAGAAAACTTATTTAATTCAGGCAACATTTAAACCTTATGATACAATGGGGAAAAAAATAAATAAATATTTAAAAAACTTCTACAATTTTGAAGATTTTTTTTTTACGTACTTATCTTAGAAGTGAGCTCGATATCTCTAAAAACATTCTCAGAAAGCTAATTAATTAAGAAAAAAAAATAATCATCACATCTATACTAATAAAAGAACAAAACGCTCTGTCTGTCTGTGTATGTGTCTGTGTGTGTGTGTCTGTGTGTCTGCGATGGCTAGCAAAATCTACAGCACGTACGAAGCTCAAAAATTTTTTGAGAGTAGCCCAATGTCTCTCCTGATGCACCTGAAGCTCAGAATTTCAAAATTCTATTTATTAACTGAGTAATTAATTAAATTCCAAAGCTCACTCTCATAAAAAATCGCCTTTTTTCGCTTTTTTCCCATTTCATTTTCTTATGGTTGATTGGTTGCATAAAATTTTCGCAGAAATAATTAAAAAAGCTGGGACAGACCTTTAAAATTCATAGACTGGCAAACTGTCAGTTTAAATGAGGATTTTTTTTTTTTTTTAATCGCAGCTGCTGTACACCATGGAGAAAAAGATAGGTGGAGGCAAAGTAAACCGAAAAAAAGGTTTGCAACACGGAGTAAGAAGTGTCTTACTCCGTGGTTTGCAATATTAAACCATTTATCGCTGAAATTTTAATGTCTCACACAAAAGCATGAGGAAGGAATTTTGTATTAATAAAACGAATTGAAAGAAACGAATTACAGCTGAAGCATATTTTACGAAGAAATAGTAATTTTTTAAAATGGTTTTTTTCTATTATATTATTTAGGTTAAAGTTAGGTTAAATTGCATTTATGTTATGGTTAGAACAAGGGTATGTTACAATAAAGTGAATACATTTAGGCTAGGTTACATTTCTGTTATATTTAATTTACGGTAGGGTACTGTTAAGTCTCTGTTAGGTTACAGACAGGTTCTGGTTACGGTATAAAAGTTTAAGGTTAGGAATTTATACACAGAGTGAACCTATACGCAAGATTTGATTAAAAATAACACTTACTTTTGTTAAATAGCTCTGAAATTATAGTACTATATACCAACCTTTTAGCTACCATCGTGTATCGATTTTATTCATGGTATAGTAGGATTTAAGAGTGATATAATTAGTTTGAAATTCAAAATTGAATTTCACTTGGGATTTGTATGTGAAAATAATAATTAGTTACGTGACTTAACAGTGATTTTTACGGGTAAATATCAACTTTTTTACACGAAAATCATGCAATCGTTGGATACATATTCTCTCCCGCGTTTTTCATTGCTCATTTTGAGTATTTTTAGATCTTAATATTAGTTGTTTTTAAAACCGATTTTTCACACAGTCAGTGGCTACGTATTTCAGACAATGCATTTCTGCATGTAACGAGTTAATGATAAAATCATACACATTTCAAGTTCGTTTAATATTGTTAATACGGATCCGGGCAACGCCGGGCGGGTCAGCTAGTATGTAATAAAACAAGTCGGAAATTGTACGTCAAGCGTAGCAAATGAGTTGCACTCATACTATGACGAAGTTTTAAAAATATTTACATCTTTGTGTAATAGTATGCAGTACTTCGGATACAGTATAGTCAGGGTCCGATTAAGGTTATGGAGGGCCCTGGGGCAAGGCCATCTTGATAATAACATCTTGGTATTATTGAAATAGCCCTGCCCGGGGCAAGCATCATTCTGGGGATTCCCCTCCTATTTATCTATAGAATTTTTTTGTGAATAATGGGAAAGTGATTAGTACCAAGCTTCCTACATATTGTATGTATGCATAAATTTTCCAAATACAAAATATTCCAAAAAGGTGGCCACGACTTTAAATAAAATATGCTAGTTTTATAATAGTAGAAAAAATGATAAATTGGTTGACTTAAGTATTTCTCTGTAAATTTTTACTTTACCTACATTACATGTCTATAACAGAAGGCTCAAAATTGGTCCTATTAAATTATTTTAACTTGTCACGTTACGAGGAAACATTAATAAAGAATTACTATTAAAAATAAAAAAAAATAGTATGCTGTTTATCATTTGTTCATCATTTCAATCATACAGTTTGTTTACTTGATATTTGTAGGGAGCATTAAAAGCATTAATTGTTTGAAAATGTACGAATTTCGGTCATTTTTGGCTAATTTCAAGCATAATGAAAATCTTGATTTATGTCTTACCCCCCCCCACTAAAAAGGGGGGCATGGGGCAATTGCCTCAATCAAATTCTCTCAAACATGCGTCTCGGTACAGATTGAGAAAACTAATGCAATAAAATGAATTTTTAATCGATTTTTAAGGATATTTTGAGAAATAAGGGGGGGGGGGTAATGAAAATTTAGAATTTCGGAATGTTTTTTAAATTTCACGCTCTTTTGTGCAAGTTGCGTTTTCGTGGCTTTTTTAGAGCGAAAGATATCGCCTTTTAAAGATTTTCCTAGTACATACATTTCGTTAAATTGACATCTGTTTTTGATCCAATTAATCTGAAGTTAATTAAAAAAAGAAGTTTTTAATTAATTTCGTCACTAATTACTGCCGGATTTTTTCGAGACATCCATTTTCGAGTGCATCGAAAAAATAGCCTTTTTTTATATATTTCATGTGTTAATACGTCAAAAAGGAAAAAAGTTTTTGAGGCTTCAAGGGGGTTTTGCGCACAGACAGACGTTTACCACTATTAATAGAAGTGATATGGTCCCCGGGTCTTATAAGTCATATTGAGTGTAATTTTCCTGCTTCGCTGACAAGTAAGAAAAAAAAAATCCCGTTAGTCTACGACAAAAATTGGCCGAATAATATCTATATAAATTGGAGCACATTTTTGTTGCTAATTAGGGATCATTCACAAATTTAGTAAAAATATAATTTCGTCAGATATATAAATAATTTCTTCAGAGTAAAGTTAACATTGCAATGAAAATTTTAAATCTTTAATCATTCTGACATATGAATGCAAAATATACAATTTGCAATTAACAAATAAGAAAAGAAAAAAAATTGTTAAATAAAATAATGAAAATTAACTGCCTACAAAATTATATATATTTTAAAATTTTTGACAACACTAGCCTGCAAAAGTTGGGTTACTTCACGTTTTTTAGCTTTTGATAATTGAATCTTACTTATTCTGTACCACTGAAACTTAAATTAAGCTTCATTTTTTATCACCAAGTAAAGAATTTTTGCAAATAATATATTTTAAAGTTAAAAAGTTAAAACTATCGGAAATTTGATATTATAAAATAGATATGTTTTTAACTTTTTATAATTACTTTTAGTATATTTTTTACCACTGAAACTGAAAATAACTTTCATTTTTAACCATCGCGTCAGGATTTTTCTCAAATTGTAAATTTCAAAGGTATAAAGTTCAAAGTTAAAATTGAATTTCCTCCCCGATTTCATCGGATTTCTCAGCTGTTTGGCTGTAAGAATTCCAATAATTCAAAAAATTTAATAAATTATTGAATTAAATAAAATTTAATAGAAATAAATCTTTTTTATAGTATTAAATTTTCGCTATATTTTATCTTTGATATTTATCATGTCATAACTCGGTAGCTGTTTTATGTAGAGAGAAAAAAACTTTCATGATAACTGATCTCCTAAAACAAACTTAAACATGTATTTTATCGATTTTAGATATTCGCACATAAGATATTTAATGGGGTGATTGTAAGTTTTAGATTATTTTGCCATAGTCTAGCAGCAATTTGAGGTAGGAGTGAGAAATTCAACACAAAAAATCGATTAAAAAATAACTAAATATATATTTCAATTGTTTAAGAACCCCCTTTTCCACCTTATATTGGGTTGAAGATATAGTCGAAAATTTTAGGACGTTTCACCATATTTCAGCAGCTATTTTAAGTAAATTCACATAGATTAAACACAGGTATTTCAGTGATTTTAGAGCTATTTTGCCTATTATGTCGCCAACATTCACTTCGAATTGGATAATGTAAGGTATTACGAATAAGACAATAATGATAAATGTTTGATTAGATATTAAGAAAAAGATTTTTTCTTTAATTTCGTATTTGCTAGATATATTTCGTTTAATTCAAGAACGTTTTAGCGATACCGACCAGCGTAATGAGTGAAAGCAGCTAATATAAAATATTATAATTGTTAGTTTTCTTAAAATAAACACTAGATTATATATATTTTTTAAATTTTTAAATTATATCTAAATGTAGATTATTAACTCATGTGTTGTGATTATGAAGATTGGTGTTGTGACAGCCTTTTATCGGCACAAAGTATATAGGTCCGAGAGGAGATGTCCTGCGTCGGAATCTTTCTGAAATTATGGAAGTATAAACATATTGGTTTTGCATTAATATTTAATTTTGTAATTGCGCTCACAGGAATTCTATAATGAATGATAATTATAAAAAATATAATTAATTATGGTGACATGCACACACGTTTATTATTATTAAAAGTATCCCACATATTTTTTTATGAAGAATGATTTATATTAAATGTTTAGAAGAGTTTGGAAAATGCGTCAAAAGAAATCTCTGTGATAATCATAAGTTAGTAGCACCATTTACACAAACATTTAACTTATTTTATTTTTTGCCTAAAATGCATGCATTTTTTAATTTTATTCTTGGCTTCAAATATATATAGTATTTTATTTCATTTTATGTAACTATTTTTACAACCAACATATTTTATAATTCTTGTTTAAACACTCTTTTTATATTTAAGATTTTAATTATTTTTTCTTTCTATTTCATATTCTAAAAGCTATTCCTTTATTTTCGCAATTTTATATCTTTTATTTTGAGCATTCTTCTAATATTTTAGGTTAAGTATTTTTTTGTGCTTTTTTTAAAAAATAATTTATGAAAGAACCACTTTTTTACGTGTTTTGCATGCATGTGTAGGTTTTACGATCTTTAAAGTCACTTTAAATATTGCTTTTTAAGTAAAACACCAGTTTTCCATTTTATGGATACAGAAACTTGTTTTATACCCTTCAAAAAATTAAAATAAAAATAAATAATAATAAAAAAACTGGGGCTATTCAGAGTCGCAGGTGAATATATAATGAGAACAAAACCAATAAAAACTTGAATAGCATAATTTAAAAGATTTACACTTTTTATTTTTGAAATTTAATTGATAAATTTAAATATTTTACGAGAACAAGATACTTTCTTTTACCATTTTGGTAAGTTTTTTAAATTTAACTTTTCTATTTTCATTTTTTACATTAACTCTATTTTACCATTATTCTATATACAGGACATCTCATATTTCTTGAATTTTCGGAGATAATATCTTATTTTGTTACTTCTTACCCGCTATTAGAATATACTATAAGACTGATAATTGACGCTTGTAATAATTTAAGATTTTAAAATTTGGCTAATTTTTACTATTTTTTTTCTAAATGTTGCTATTTTTGTTTAAACAATCACTAAGTTTAAATACATCTTTTGAAAATAATGCCAAAAATATTTTTCACATTTAACCCTTAAATGTAACCCAGTGTAACCCTGGAGTTGCTGTTTGTTGCTTTCTATTGGTCTTGTGATGAACTATTATATGTTACTGAAGTGTTATAACATTCATTTTAAGTTGTGAAGTCTGTTTTTGTTTTGATTTGTAATCATGGGGAGATTATAATAATTTTTGTCTGTAATGCTTCGATGTACTAGACTGGCATTTTTCCTTTATAAGGTAATAAGTATTAATTCTGCAAACCATTGAAAACTTTATAAAAAATTATTATATCACTGTGCAATTTAAAATCTTTAAAGTAAGAATACAATTAAAAATTATCGTTTTTCAGCAATTTTTGCTATATAATTTAGGGGTGGCATCATTAGACTATGTCCAACAAACAAACAAACACACACACACACACACACACACACACATATATATATATATATGGCTGGGTAAATGTTAGAGTTAGGAGGAGGGTGGTGTTGTCTGGATAAAACGCAATGGTTAATTAATAATTATATTAAAAAAAGAGAGTGGGAAATGCATTTGTTAAATTAAAAAACAAATTATAATGGATGTTTAATTGACACTAATGAATGAATAATTGTATAGTTACATCAATTAATTATATTAATATAATTTAATTAATTTACATGATTAAATTGTACCCAACTTTTAATAAATTGGAGACCTATAATACTATATCTAAGTGTACAGGGTAATTATATTAATTATCTATTCTTAAATCATCTTATATTAAGATATTGAGTTTAGCTTAGAATAGTCAAAATTAAATGATTTTGTTTTAAATCTTAATAGGGTGTATGGTGTAATTTTTCTGTTATCACATTACTCTGTTTCTAATTCATTCATTTATATATTATTATCATACTGATTATTATTTTTTTTATTTTTCATTTTTCATGTTGCTATCCAATTTGGTAGTTTTGATATGTCTTGTTTGAGATGTTTTTTCTTCATTTTGATTTTGGTTTTGTATGTGCTGGTAGTCCCAAATTCGTATTGGTTTGCTTTTTCATGGCAAATATGAAGATGAAACCACGCACTTCATTTGTAGTTCCAAAGTATTTGGAACCTGAAGATTCTGCTTTGGTTCTACAAACTCCATTTGTATTCATATTAATTTTTTTATTTTTTCCTTCCTTGTTTAATGTGCTATAAGTTATTAAATTCAATGGTTCATATATTGTAATATTAATGGTTATATATACGTGCGTGTATATATACTATTTTTCTAGCAGAAATCTAACAAAATTAGATTGAAATACAATGTTTTCTGAACAAAATAATAAATTTTGCATTAACAGATTAATTGTGACACGTAATGCATATTATTGCTTTAAATGTATTTAATGTATTTACACCTTTTTAAAATTTGGTAACTCTTGAAATAAACATTAGAATGGAGTTGTATGTCAATTCAAACTGTCGAGAAAACCAAGCACACGCACTTAGATGAATATGATGCCTGAAACTTGGGGGCTGAAAAGGTGATTTATTCTCCCTGTATTTTTAAGTTTATGAAATTTTCTATTTCTGTCACAATTGAAAAATAATAATAAAATTTACACTCTTTCTAGTAAAAGTCATTAAAAACTGTAAGAAACAAAACAGCTAAGGATTTTTCGGGTATAAGAGCTTTTTTTCCTTTTTTCATTCATGTGTTAAAAAATCTTAATCCCCCGATCAAAAAAAAAAAAAAAAAAAAAAAAAAAAAAAACAATAACTGTCTCATTTCTTCATTTTGTAATAAAATGCATAAAGAAGGTTAGGTCTTGAGTTTTAAAAATTATTATTATTATTATTATTTAATTTTTTTCAAATGCTGATACGTTTTTAAAATGTGTTGTGTGTAATTTGGCAGAAAATTCTCAGTTTTTTTTTATTTTATGCTCTATTCTTCGTTAAAATTGATAACAAAAGTGGCTTGACGCGGGGCCAGTAAGGGGGGAGAATACGCGGGGAGAATAAGTTTCTCTCTCTATGCGGACAATATCTCATCCGAAATTTTTATTCTCTCTGGATTTATCGTCGTAGGAGTCCGTGTCAGTATCATTTTATTTTAGCCGAATTTCTCAAATAAAATCTTACCATTTTATGATAATGATTGTTATTTAATACACTAATCATTTTAAAACAACAAAAATGAAAATGAGACAAAAAATTCAAAATTTATTATTTCCCAACTCTCTAAACGTAGTCTAAAAAAATCATACAACTCTCTAAAGATAGTAAAAAAAAATCACACGTAAATTAAAACTTTTTGGGGCGTTAACACCTTAAGTATGTAAATCTACATACACTCCTGATTACATTCATCTCCAAAAATTGAAATTAGGCGTTTTCAAGGGTCAGGCGTTTTCATCCCCCTGTTTTGAGTAGAAATTTTGCAATATTTTGTATTAAAGTAAAGAGATAATTCATAAACATCTGTTAATTCCCCACTTTGATATAATTAACCAATGGATAATCTTAAATAATTGTTTTACAAGAAAAGTCTTCTGTTACAGTATTTTGATCCTTTACTTAAATGAAAACTCTTTTCTTTTAAGCTCCTATGTATGTTATATCAAATGTAAAAGTTTTTATAATACATTATTGTACATATTTTATTTGTATACTTTTTATATGATTATTTTTAAAGATTTATGGGGTTATGTCTTCTTTACAGAAAATAATAAAAAAAATTAGCAATTATTATTATTGTTATTATAATTATTATTCTACAGCAAACGCAATGAATGAAATTCAAAATTTTATTTTTGGTTTATCGTTTTCACAAATGAACTAAAAAGAAAAAAAGGTGTTTAAAATATTTTTCAAAATGTATTTTTTATGTTAAATTTCTAAATAATAATGATATATTTCGTCGTTTTCATCATTTATCAAAGTGCTACAACTCATGAATGATAGAAATCACAACACAATTATTTAAAACTAAATGGTGGTTATTAATGTTTGCTAAAAGTATATAATAAAGCTATAAAGCGAAGTAACAAATTAAATGAGATTTTATTAACTCACTACACAATAGTTAACGTACTGCATTTTAAACGTAAAAATCTTTTTCTTTTCTAGAATAATGACTAATGATTAATCACTTTTAGTAGATAAATATGTGAAAGAAGTTGCTCCATCCTTTCGCACTATCCGTTGCGATCATTTCCTTTCTTTTCTTTTAAATAACGAGATAACAATATGCTGTTCATTGTTTTAAATTAATCGAGCAACAAAGCTTGTTGACCTGTATGCAGAGCCTACAGCATCTAGAAATAGCAAGATAATAAATTTTCATGTCACATCATTTTTTTTAAATGTTTAGTACTGTTTTATATTTTGACAAGCTCAAAATTAAATATTTCGACTTTTAATTATTATTTTTATTTGTTTTTTTATTTTATAACTGCTTTGAACTTACTTAAAAAAACTTTTAAATTTGAAAAATTCATGCAAGGACATTGAACTAACTTGTAATGGTGGAATGTTAATGCTTTGAAATATTGTCGATAGAACATAAAACATGTCGTAGATTTTAAGCTTTAGAAAACAACGTCAGACATTTTTTAAGATGAAAAAAATAAATAAAGAAAGAAAAGAGTACTATTTTACAATTTAAGAGACTTGTTGATATCATCAACACTTGTTGCAGTTACTTGTTATGTCTCCTTTTCATTGAAGGAGGTAATCCAATTCACTTTTTTAAAATTATTAAAACATCATTTAAATTTATTTCATAGTGTTTTTGGTAAAAGTTGCTCTAATAAGTTCGCGCAATGTGAAATAATAGAAAATGTTGAGCAAGATCATTAAGTATACACATTTAGTTACACAGCAGAATATAAATTCCTTGAAAGTTTATTGTTTTATTCCATTGTTTGCCAGAAATATATTCATTTTTGTTAAATTTAGATTTAAAAAAGACTTCTACGCGAAGCATCCATTTTATTTGTTCTGCTTTGCATTTCATTAGCTTCATTCTTCGGCAATCTGATTTTCTACGATAGAAATATATTACAAATACGCTTAGCTTGATAGTCTTTACAACTATTTATGTTTGTGGATAGTTCCTAAGTTTACTTGGATTTTTTTATTTGGGTTATTCGCAATTATCACGATTGGAAATTTACATTAGTTAATGTCAAAAATTTTAATGTAAAAAAAAGAAAGAAAAATAAAGAAAAAAAAGAAGGAAAAAGAAAAAAAGAAAAGAAACTATCTCACTTTAAACCAGGAAATTTGACAGAAAGTGAGATATCATATAATTTTCACAATACATGTCACATAATTTTCAAACGACAACAAACTTCTTTTTCTTCCATTTTAAAAGAAAAATTACTCCGTAAAAACTTTGTCCCGTTTGAGACATATTTCTGTATATAACTTTTTTTTGTTCTTCGAATTCAGATCTAAAAAAAAAAAATAAAGACATGCCGACCTATCTATTCTCTTCAACATGAAATATGATTCAAATTTATACGAGAAGTATTGCAAGAATAAAAAATAAAAAATAGGGTGACAAAGTAACCCCGGATTTGGGGTAACTTTGTCACCTAACTGCAAATATGCTTTAAATGTTCGCAGTAGTGAATTTATGATAAAGTTACCACAGATATCGATGTAAAATAAAAATTAAACGATCAAGTGGGAGTATTACTCAAGCTCAAAGGCTTCCGTACAATAAATATAATAAATATTATTTGTATTGTTAAAACAGCCTTTGCTAAAAGAATAAAAAGACTATAGGAAACTATACAAAGTAGGGTTGGGTATTAGGAACGAAAAAACTTTTTTCTATTTTTGATTCGCTATACCGCGGGAAATTTATGGCTAAGGTAGCTTAGTAAAATGCAAAAACAAAATAAATATTTTTTTATGTTTGGCGGTAGCAGGTTTTCTAGATGGGGAAAAAAATCAGGGTTGGCAAAAACCCGGATTTTTCTGGGTATTTGTGGGTTTTTCTGGGTATTTGTGGGGTTTCCTGGGTATTTGTGGGCTTTTCTGGGTTTTTGTGGGTTTTAGTTATTTTTCCGTATATGTTGTATATTCTATAATACATGTGTGTACTCATTTAAAAATATGCTTTTTAAGTTGCATTTTTTAATTACATCTGATCTATTTATTACTAATTAATATTATTTATAATAACAGTTAATCAATTTATTCTATTTTGATATTAGTATTAATGCTAATATCAATAGAAAACTTAAAACTAACATCAGAATAAGTTTATTAAGTGATATAAAATAATTTCATACTATTAATAATCATGTTAATTATTATTAATACTATTATTGATTATTATTAATACTAATAACAATAGTACTATTATAATTAACTTAATACTATTTTAAGTGATAAAAGTGAGTTTTTATCACTTTTAAATATATTTTAGTAATCACAATGAATAATTAATTTTTTTGTAGTAACTATAATAATTAAAATTGCTATAATAATTAATAACTATGATAATTAAACTAGCTGGCTTTGCCTGCTAGTGTGACTGGTCCTTTTGTATATAAATCTCGAAGCCAAACTTCGAACCAAACTCTAAGCCAAAATCTCGTCCAAACTTCTAACAGGATCCTCGCTGCCTATGCCACTGCATAACAGGTCGAAAGTATGCACTACTGGGTCCCTCCTTTCAAACAAATCTCTAATTTAGACGCACATGTCAAACCATATCTCCGCTGCCTACAACACCATGTAGAGGATGCTGTGCATGCACAGAAGGATCTTTCCTTTTAAATAAATCTGTAACTGATATGCAAATGTCGTGCCGAACATATCTCAGACTAGGTTCCAGCTGCATATAGCACTATAAGCAGGCCTACTGGGCACACACTAGCAGGTAGTGCGCTATCTTATTAGCAAAAGTATATCTGAACAAAAAAATCTGTTAAACAATCTATCCGTAGACAGATAAGTCGAGGGAGTGGCATTTTAAGGCAAGAAATTAAGATTTTTTCAGAAATCATTATAGAAAATAACAGTATTTGACAAAACATTCTTTCTTATAAATTTTTATCGTATGTTATAAGTTAAGCTATCTTAAAGTTTGAAACAGATCAAGCAAGAATTTAAGATTTTTGCAAAAATAAAAAATAAAAATAGTGGTATTGGAAGGAAGGTGTGTTTGAATTAAAAAAAGCAGCTAACAATTATATTCTCTGCTCTTGATGAGCTGCAAAAAGATTCAACTACATTGTCATGTTCTGTTAAGATTTGGAGAAATTTGATGGAATCAGAAGAAATTGAATAACACAAGGGAATTATGTTGAATTGCTACAAACAAATCATAAGACCGGCCATTTTTTTTTTTTTTTTTTTTTTTTTTTGTTAACATAATGGTTGCAAAGTTTAGATGGGAAAGGCTTAATTTAACAAAAGAGGAAGAAACTGATGAATGGATAATGCAGTATTATTCAGAGTGGTTACCTGTGATATTGGCTTAAAATTAAAGACAGGGACTATTTTCCAAATTCACTTTTCTCAGAAAGTATTATTTACAATTCTCAGCTTCGAAATGGTAAAAAATTCTTAAAGATAAAATACAGAAAAAGAAAAAAAAGTTAAATTCTGATTTTTTTTAGTTTTTTCCAATGTCTGCAATCTGTTTTATCTAGCTCTGCTTCCATCAAGAGGATTTTTTCTACATTTGGATTCACACAGTCTGAATTACAGAACAGACTAAACTTCAAGCAGTATGAAAAATTGGTAAAAAAAATTATAAATATTACCAAAAAAATTAAAGTGAATGTGATTTTGATTGGTAAACTATAAAATGATCAATTATAATTATTTCGTATTACATTGCATAACTTATTTGAAATATATTTTTGTAAAATAAATAAATAAATTGAAAAAATAAATATTCAGAAATAAACTATCACCTGATTATCACAAATATGACTGTCCTTTTTTTAAATGTGTTTTGGTAAAAGAAACAACCTAGGTTTTGGGCTCAAAAGGAAAATTTGTATTATACTATTTGAGGGATTTGCAGATTCAGAAATGATTTTCAGCAAAAACCCACTTTTAACAAAAACCCAGGTGGGTTTTTGTTGGTGGACCCGCCCAGAAAAACCCGGGTGGGTTTTTTTGGGCTGGGTCCACTTTGCCAACCCTGGAAAAAATTCGTTTCTCTCAATCACTGTGTTGTGGCGTAGTGGCAGATGGGCTTGCAATAAATTGGAGAAGTTGAATTAAATATTCAAGACTAAATTTTATGAACTCAACAATTGTAAAAATTTAATGAGAAATGAAGGTTACAAGTGCTCTGACTTTGCAGAGCGGTTGGTTAGCCGGACACTCGGACTTCAAACCCCGATATCGGGTATAGCAGTGGTCTGGGAAAGCAGAGCTCTACCCAATGTAATCCTGAGAGATCTATATCTCATCTGTCCGACCAGCAGCGAAAAAAATCCTTCCCTGGTAAACATTCACAAGGGGGGGAGGAGAAACACCTTCCTCAGACTGTATTGTTCAGGCATGACACTAAATCCTCGTACATTACTCAGCTGGAGACAACTTGCTTATTCTCTCACTGCCCACGTAAAAGTTCAATAATTTCGACTACATTCCGAGCCGTGGGGACAAAGGGTACCAGAGGCCAAAAATAATGCCTCAAAATTCTGTCTTTATTCTTTGTGGTTCCCAGGTGTCCTGACACTTCATTATGACAAAGGGCCTTTAAATCCTCCCTAAACTTCTCCGGAACGCACAATTGCATCCTCTCTTCCCTCGACTTACTCACAACTATGCGCACAAGACGGTCCTTTACAATTTTAAATTCTTTTTCCTCGGCAGTTTTTGCTCTTTCCCACAAAGGAATTAACGAAGGACATTTCAGCTGTTCCCTTTTGAATTCATCCCCCGAAATCTTAGCTAATACACTTTCCCCATCAACCTTTGGTAGAAATTCCCCATCCTCTTCATTTAAAGTGAGAGGTTCAGTTTCGGTTTCGGTTTCACCCGGAATTTCGACTTCCATTTGTTTATTCTTTCGACTTTGACTACGCGTAATTACAGCACAAACAGGTATAGGAGATTCCTTTTGCTTCTCAATTAATTCTGCGGTTTCATTACCCATTAAATAGAATCCCTGATCTAAATCATCCGGTTTAACAGCTGCCTTAGTGACAATAGTTCCAAATTCACCTTGAATTGTGACTTTAGCCAAAGGTAAACAAAAGCAGGTTTTATCTAAAGGTTGACGTACCCAAGTTACTTCACCTAATAAATCTTTCGGATTTATCCAACTTTTTGCTAACAAATCAATTCCACTACCACTGTCTCTTAAACAATCCCTTTCAACGCCATTAATTCTCACTTTACTGATATATGGATCAAAACTCTCATTTACTTCTACATTTCCGACTAATCGGCACACTATTTTTTCCTCTCTTTTTCTTAAACTGGGGCAGTCCGGGCGTATATGCCCTTTAACATTGCATTGGAAGCAAACGACTTCCCTAGTTTTCTCAAAGCGTTTATTTTTTTCTATCTTAGATAGTTCCCTATTATTCTGAGGCTCCGGTTTCCTCCGATCTTCCGTCCTTTCCTTAAAATTATTCCCTATTTTACCCTTTCCAAAAGACCTCCTTTCCCAAGGTTTACTATCCGTTTTTTTTTAACGTTTTCTTGAAGCTCTCATAATAATCTAGTTTGGTCGCTAATTCAGAAGCTTCGCGAAATTCCTCCCAACTCTCTAAATACCTTTCCTTAATTTCAGGGGGAACCCGTTTTTTCAATTGCTCCGTAAGCATTAATTCCTTCAAAGATTGAAAATAAGTCACCTTTGCGGACTCTAACCAATTATCTAGATAGCCACGCAACTCATAAACCAGATCAGACCAAAACGCTCCCGGTTTTTTTTTATGCTCCTCAAATCTTAACCTTAAAGCAACCGTGCTTAGTCTAAACCTAGTCAATAACATACTCTTCATGTGATAATAATCATCTCCCTTATCTGCAGGTTCCTTGACAACTAACTCAGCTATCTCTGCAGGTAACAACGGAATTAATTACGACACCCATTCTTCCTCTTTAACTTTCTCTTTTGTAGCCTGACGTTCAAAAATCATAAAAAATAAAGTAATATCTAAGATTTTCGGATCAAATTTTGGGACTAAGTCCTTTAACTTAACTTTTCTGGTCTCTTCAGTATTTATGGAAACCGTCGATCCTACACTCGCTGTTTCTACAGCATTAGAAAGCCTTAACCTTTCCAATTCATATTCGCGCTCTTCTTTAGCTAACCTTTGATTTTCTAACCTTTCTTTTTCCCTCTCCTCTTTAGCTTCCCTAGCTAATCTTTCCTTTTCCGCTTCATTTAATTCCTCTAAAATACGATCTAAGAAAGCTTCCCCAGTTTCCTCATCATATTCCGTCGATTCCGTTATGCCTTTTATAATATCTTTAATCAGGTCTGAATCCGACACACCAACCTCAAATTCTCTGGCTAACAAAATTAAAGTTTGTTTCTTCTGCCTTTTTAACTTATTTAGAAAAGCCATGGTAACAATTAACTAACACTCCTATACACAATTTTAACCTTTCAAAAACAAAGAACCTAATCTTTGAGTTATTTCAACATTAAATAAGATTTCCAAAATTTCAATGAGATTTCAAATTAAATATAGTTTCAAAATTAATTATAATTTCAAAATTATTACATTCCATAACTCTTACATATGCTACTCTTTTCACTTTGCCCCAACATAACATACAAAACAAATATCATTACTCCCTACCTTAACTTAAAAAAAAAATATATATATATATACAGGGTGATTCCAATTTTTTTTTACAATAAAAGGGGGGTGATAGTACACATCAAGATAAACAATATTAAATAGGAGACCAAGGGTCCAAAACGTTTTCCTAAGGAGATAGCCGCCATTAAAGTTTAGGGATCAAAATTTCAAATAAACATAAAAAACGGAAAAATCGGTCGATTGATTTGCGGTTTTCGCTAAAATTATTCTTTAGGACGACATTTTCTTGAAATTAAATTATAAAAATAAATTTCAAAAAATGCCGGTAGAGGGCGCTTTAGACTTTGGAGTAACGAACAACTATTTTTTGCCGGTATGTTTTGCATCTCATTAAATGTTTTCGTAAGCTTACACTCAAACTTATAATTTGAGCTCAAAATCTGTAGTTGGGACTGGTTAAGTAACACAAACTGAGCTGTGTTCGGAGTATTCAAATTTCAAATGATTATAAAAAACGGAAAAATTGGTCGATTGATTTGCGGTTTTCACTAAAACTATTCTTTATTTAGGTATTTTCGGGAAAATAAATTATAAAGATAAATTTCAAAAAATGCCGATAGAGGGCGCTTTAGACTTTGGAGAAACGAACAATTATTTTTTGCCGTTAATGTTTGCATCTCTTTAAATGATTTTGGAAGCTTAGACTTAAACTTAAATTTTGAGCTCAAAATCTGAATAGTAGTGAGTGGTTAAGTAGCACAAACTGAACTGTGTTCAAAGGGGGGTTCAAATTTAAAGTAATTATAGAAAATGGAAAAATTGGTCGATTCGTTTGCGGTTTAAAATAAAACTATTCTTTAAGTCAGTATCTTCTTGAAAATAACTTTTAAAGATAAATCTCAAAAAATCCGTCAGAGGGCACCTTAAACTTCAGAGTAACCAACAATTCATTTTAACTATTATTTTTTGGTTCTAATTAAATGCTTGCAAAAGCATTTTAAATGTTCTCGGAAGCTTAGATTTAAACTTAAATTTTGAGCTCAAATCCTGAATCGTTATGAGGAGTTAAGAAGCGCAAACTGAAGTGTGTTCAGGAGTTCAAATTTAACCCTCTATTCTCCTCCAACACAATTCAATTTTTCGCTATTTAAACACTCCCAACGATTCAGAATTTCAGCCCAAAATTTAAGTCTATGCATTTGAAAGCATTTAATGAGATTAAAAAAGTAACAGTTAAAAATAGTTACTCCAAAGTCTAAGGCGCCCTCTATCGGCATTTTGTGAAATTTATCTTTAAAAATTATTTTCAAGAAAACACTGATTGATCAAGAAAACTGCTGATTTAAAAATTAATTTCAGCAAAAACCGCAAACGAATCGACCAATTTTTCCGTTTTTTACAATTATTTGAAATTTGAACCCTCTGAACACAGCTAAGTTTGTCTACTTAACCACTCCCAGCTATTCAGATTTTGAGCTCAAAATTTAAGTTCAAGTCTAAGCTTACGAAAGCATTTAATAAGATGCAAAAAATAACGCCAAAAAAGAGTGTTTCGTTACTCCAAAGTCTAAAGCGCCTTCTATCGGCATTTTTTGAAATTTATCTTTATAATTTATTTTCATGAAAATACCTAAATAAAGAATAGTTTTAGTGAAAACCGCAAATCAATCGACCAATTTTTCCGTTTTTTATAATCATTTGAAATTTGAACCCTCTGAACACATCTCAGTTTGTTAACCACTCCCAACTACAGATTTTGAGCTCAAAATTTAAGTTTGAGTCTAAGCTTACGAAAATATTTAATGAGATGCAAAAAATACCGGCAAAAAATAGTTGTTCGTTAGTTCAAAGTCTAAAGCGCCCTCTATCGGCATTTTTTGAAATTTATCTTTATAATTTAATTTCAAGAAAATGCCGACATAAAGAATAATTTTAGGGAAAACCGCAAATCAATCGACCGATTTTTCCGTTTTTTATGTTTATTTGAAATTTTGGTCCCTAAACTTTAATGGCGGCTATCTCCTTAGGAAAACGTTTTGGACCCTTGGTCTCCTATTTAATATTGTTTGTCTTGATGTGCACTATCACCCCTCTTTTATTGTAAAGAAAATTTGGAATCACCCTGTATATATGAATGATCAAATATTTCCAAATGAGACAAAAATAAATATAATAACACATTTAAATAACACACTAGAGAAATGCATATACAACAAAATGAAACCCTTAAACAAATTGTTACACACAATACACTAACCTATCTCTACAACACCCACATAATCGAACATTCCCAGTTCAAATTAAATTTTAAAAAATTAATTTTTCTAACTTTCTCATTGACCAGTACCTTGCAACATAAAAAGCATTTAAAAGGAACTCACCCCTCTTTTAGGCGACGGAACGGGTGCTCCACCAGACAAATCCAGGCAATCAATCAGACGAAACTCCGGAACGGGTGCTCCACCAGACAAATCCAGCAATCAAACGGGTGCTCCACCAGACAAATCCAGGCAATCAATCAGACGAAACTCCGGAACGGGTGCTCCACCAGACAAATCCAGCAATCAATCAGACGAAACTCCGGAACGGGTGCTCCACCAGGCAAATTCACACTAGGAAACGTCGAACAGGCATACAACTCTGGCGAAAGTCCAATTCCACAAGCGATGAAAATCCAAAAAATCGTCGAACAGGCACAGGACTCTGGCGAAAGTCCAATTCCACAAGCGATGAAAGTCCAAAAATTAACTGAAGACGGGTCCAGAGTTTTTAACTTAACTCTCAGATCCCACCGCTGCCACCAATATAATTTATGTAATTTAGCTGTGGCGTAGTGGCAGATGGGCTTGCAATAAATTGGAGAAGTTGAATTAAATATTCAAGACTAAATTTTATAAACTCAACAATTGTAAAAATTTAATGAGAAATGAAGGTTACAAGTGCTCTGACTTTGCAGAGTGGTTGGTTTGCCGGACACCCGGACTTCAAACCCCGATATCGGGGGTATAGCAGTGGTCTGGGAAAGCAGAGCTCTACCCAATGTAATCCTGAGAGATCTATATCTCATCTGTCCGACCAGCAGCGAAAAAAAATCCTTCCCTGATCAACATTCACAAGGGGGGGGGAGGAGAAGCACCTTCCTCAGACTTCTCCCAATCTCGATCCCGGGGTCAAGGCGTCCTTCTCCCATTCGATATAAAATAGTGCCTCCCCTTGACTGATTTCACAGCCAAAGGAAATCTGTACTTAGCAAGATAAATGCAAGCAAAAAACACCTGGACTGTAAGGTGACCTCCACATAAAGCGCGGGAGGCAGTATTGTTCAGGCATGACACCAAATCCTCGTACATTACTCAGCTGGAGACAACTTGCTTATTCTCTCACTGCCCACATACTACATTCCGAGCCGTGGGGACAAAGGGTACACCTGCAGCAGGAAATGTGTAGATATGACAGTGTCAATGTTCTTCAGAAAGTTTCACCCTGTGATCCAAATGTATTGTGATCCGAATGAATGTGCTCAGAATGTCTTTTATGTACGTTATTAAATGAAAGCGAAAATATCCGCCAATTACATTACGCGATTTTAAAAATATCGACTGCGTTCTGTCGTTTTGCTCCTGCATAAATTTAGCAAAATATATATTTTTAAGAATATTAAAAAGTCTTATACAAATTTTGTAAACGATTACATTAATATTAATTGGAATACCATATTTTTAAACACAAAGGTTTATGCATTTGCTTAGCAAATCCGAATTAATTTCATTGTTTTACATCGTTCCTATCATTTTTCATCCGGCTATATGTATCAACCTAGTTCATTTCTTCTTTATATCCACAGACTTTGGATGATGCTGCTGTGACTGCCTTCACGTATATTTTCATAGTTTATGAAAAAAATGGAGTAATGCACCGGAATATTACTAATGGAGTTTATTCAGCCATCTATTATCGTTATCAAAATTACATCCAATTGATGCTTAGTGATTGGAAGTTCTGTTACCAGAACATTTGTTCAGTCAGTTATATTTTTTACATAATTATCTGTTTCAAGTATGATTTTTTAGTATTTAACTATGAGTATGCCGTCATTTATTCTACTTTTTTGCGTTTTTTATATGTGGAGAAGTGAGTTTTTTAATGTGGTATCGATCGTCAAAGGGAATTGCACTGAGAGATTGTTCTGCATGTGCAGAGCAACCATTGTTCGATACAACTTTTTTTTGTATATTTTTCATGCTGTTTTCTAAGTTATTTAGTATCCAGGTAATTTACCATTAACTTTTAGATCGCTTTTTGTGTAATTGGACTACATTTGATGGTAAACTGTCCTGGGCACAAACTTGGAAATGTATTGTACTTTTTGAGTGAATGCACAAACTTGAACTTGAGTGAATGGACAATAAGTACTTATTTAATTTCGGAGAATTCTATTCACCGCTGTGAGCTATTTTGCATGGGACAAGCTTAAAAATGATTATAATAATAAATCATATAGTATTTCCACTCAAGTGAATTTTCTCTGCGTCAATTATTAGATAAGATCGATGGGAAATGTTCTGATCCACATGAATTCACTGGTAAAGTTGGAACAATCTTTGTCTGTGTGACAAATACTTCCTATTGCAATTTTTTAATCCATAGAGAGTAATTTTGAAAAAATATTTCCTCAAATTCAGAAAGAGGTACTCAAAACAGACCAGAAATACATGCTGGACATTTGCAAAGCTAATTCACAAAGAAAGCCATTTCTAAGAAGAATTAGAGAATAGGAGCCTAAAAAAATCTCATACATAAGATTGCTCCCCCCAAAGAGGCGAATAAAATGGTTCGCCTTTATATGAACACGGATTGACCATCAGAGTTTGTAGGTCACTCACAAAGCATGTAATCCAAGTTTTATGCCCCAGGATGGCTTATACCAAATGTCATACACACCTAAAGAATAGATGTGAAAACGTATTGAAAATTACTCGACTACTAAACATAAACAACATAGAAAACGACATAAAATAAATATTTAAAAAAATACGGTACTACTCTGTTATCCCGTCAACCGATTTCGCCAAATTATACAAATCGCCAAACTAATAGCCAAATTAAACACATTGACGTAATTTTTATTTTAAATAATAAAAAAGCAAATAATTAGCAGAATATTAATAAAAATACAAATAAAAAGTCGAAATAAAAAACACTTAATGACGTTTAAACACGTGAATCGTATTTGATGTCATTGAATTGACATTCACGATTATCCATTATTGGCATTTAATCTTATAATTTGGGGATAAAATTTTGGTCGACGAGATAACAGAGTAATACCAAAAAAGCTTATCTAAAACAATGGTTACATTAAACACAAATTTTGTTTGCAATTCTGTGTGATGCTCGCCATAGCATTAAACAGCTACCTTCTTAGCGTACATTAAATGCAATAGGTAGAGTAAATTATGGCATACTTAAAGTTGAAACACCTACAATTAATTTTGAAGCATATCATTATATATAAAATAAAATTCATTGAAAAATGCTGTGGTAACAGAATTCCCAATCATAATGCATTAATTGTCTGAAATTTTACTGAAGGTAACAGACGGCGGAATTGGTTCCGTTAATAACATACCTATTACATTATTCTCCTTGCCTTCTCCCACACAAGGTATAAAAATATACTTGAAGGAGATCACAACAGCAACCAAAGTCTGTGGATACAAAGAAGAGGTGAACTATATTGATACATAGAAAACTTATGCCAGTCTTCAATAAAAAATACAGGTATATAATGTATAAATAAATGTAATAATGTAGGTAATGTATAAATAAAACACTGTGCCTAGATGGTCGTGTGGTTGGGACGGATGGGATATGAAATGTATCCACATCCATGAGGTTTATCCAGGGTAGTTTTGATAGCATCTAGGTAAGAGCTGTATTTAAAACAATAATTCGTTGCATATTCCTATAGAGAGATAACGCTGTTTTTTTTTTTTTTTTTTTTTTTCTTTTTTGACCAAAATTTCTCAGTTTTGCTCCAGTATACAAACTAAAGATATTGTTTTATAATTTAAATATGTTAAGTAGTTAATAATGAAGGCTTACATAACACTTTTACATAATAACCAGCTACGAATGTTTTAATTTTTTTGAAAAAAATTCAAATTTTACCCAAAATTTCGACTTTTGGACCAAAAGCGCAGACTCGTACCTTTTTTTTCAGCAGTAATATCTCATGCAGTATATGTATTAGTATAAAGGCAACTTTTAGCACTTACCCGTTTTTTATTTAAAAAAAATTTTTTTTTCGCTCCAACCTATTGCATAATCAGAATTTTTCTTCTATTTCAGTTGATGCTCCATTTGAGTGCGCGTGTGGAACGGTGTTTACTGATAGTGTTTAGTATGAATCACAAGTGTATAAGTTCTTTTAAAAATTGAACTTACATTTTTTAAAGTTAAATCGATATATTCGGTAAATGAGAAAGACTCCGTCACTTGCAAAGCCTTTCAGTTGCAATAAATTTGGATAAGTGATTATTCCCAGTTTTCAGCACTATCCATAAACTCATGACTATTATACCAATTAAAAAAGTAATATATTATTTATAATTTGTTACGAAATCGAAAATATCTTATTTATAAAATGAAGAACTGAATATTGTTGCAGCGTATATAGGGTTCTTTCGATCTTATGGTTAGACAACTTCAAACTCTTTTTTTCTTAGAAAAGTAGAAAATAATTTATTTACAGATCTTCAGAACAACAGAATCTTCTAAACTCACAAATATTCCCAGATATTCCAAAATAACTGTTCAAATCTATCGAACAAGTACAAATATAGGTCGCAGAGACTCTTTATACAATGTCTCAACACTATATCACATTCAAAACAACGTAGATAAAACTCAATACATCAAGCAAACTTGCTTGGACAATCTCTAGTAGCTCACTCAATGCCTGACTGGTAAATAATAACCACAGCTCGCATCGCTTCTCTTCTTATATAGGCTCGCAGCATGTGCTGGAAATTTCTAGAACCTACTCGAAAAATCCACGGAACAACAAACAATGTATCAGTATATCTAAAGGGGGGTTACCATTGAGAGGGAAGGGTTACCATCGCCAACAATCGCCAAGTTTGTCGCCAACTTGGCGATATATCGCCAAATTTGGCGATCAAAATTAGTCGCCAAAAGTGACGCCAACTTGGCGATATCTTTATTATTTCGCCAAGCTGCTATAGACATTCACTGAAATTAATAGACAAGTTTGTTGATAACAGATACAATGTAACAAAAATTAATATTAGTAAAGGAATGGAGCTTAATAAGATTATTTACATTATTTTACAGTACAAACACTAACTATTTACAAAATTCGTAACACTACCCCCTCCTCAAAGACTGCACGTCCCGGGCAGTGCAATCCCTGAGTTAGAGGAAACCACTTAAAATAAATAAACAAATAAAAAAATAAATAAATAAATAATAACAATAATAATAAAATTTACATAAATAAGAACTAATTACTATTTACATATTTACAAGAAGTTACTTTCATGACCATGGTCTGAAATTCCAGTTTTGAATTTCTAATCACTTTGGCCAAAATAAGGGGCTAGCCGATTATAATGTACGACCTTGTGCTTGATGTGTGGCGATTTTCGTATGCGTACGACGACGTCATTCAGCCTGTTGACGACTGTGTAAGGACGGTACCAGTTTCTTTGTAGTTTTGGCGACAGTCCCTTACGACGTATGGGATTCCACAACCAAACTTTGTCACCTTCGTTGAACTCATGTCCAGTTGCCTTTATGTCGTACCGTGTCTTCATCTTTTCTGATGCCAGTCCGATTCGGTTCCTCGCTAGACAATGAACCTCCTCAATCCGTGCCTGGAGTCCATCCACGTATTCTTCAGGCGACAAAGGAGCGTCAGGAGGACGGCCAAACAAAAGATCCGCAGGCAGACGAAGATCACGACCAAGGAGCATTTCAGAAGGTGAGTAACCAGTGGCCTCATGAGTGGCACTCCTGTAGGCAAGCAGGAAAAGAGGCAATTTCTTGTCTCAGTCCTGTTGGTCTCTAGACACCAGGAGAGAGAGGCTATTTAGGATGGTACGATTGAAACGTTCCACAATGCCGTCCGATTGAGGATGTAGTTGTGTAGTTCGAGTTTTGTCCATGCCGAGTAGTCCGCACATTTCCTTAAACACAGTCGAATCGAAGTTTCTTCCTTGATCGGAATGGACTTGAAATGGAACTCCGTATCTGGAAACCCAGTGTTGAACCAGTATGTCTGCTACGGTTACCGCCTCTTGATTAGGAATGGCGTAGGCTTCAGGCCACTTAGTGAAGTAGTCCATGACAACGAGAATGTACTTGTTGCCATCAGATGTTCTAGGAAGCGGACCCAGGATATCTAAAGCAATTCGTTCGAAAGGAGCTCCTACATTATAACGCTGCAATCGACCACGGGTGCGCCTCTTTGGACCTTTACGTGCTACACGGGTGTCACAATTTCGACACCACTTCTCCACATCACTTGCAACATTATTCAGTAGAAACGCTCTCGAACCTTTTGCAGGGTCTTCATTACACCAAAATGACCTCCTGTAGGGCTACCATGAAATTCTTGAAGGACCATAGAAATTCTCGACTTAGGAAGTAGTAGTTGCCATCTACATGTCTTTCCATCGTCAGACTCCCATTTTCGGCACAAGATGCCGTTCTTCAAATGTAAGGAATCCCAGAGAGCCCAATAACGTTTAGTTGTAGGATGGTAATGGGACATGTCTTGCCAGCTGGGCTTCCTGTTGGACTCCTCTTTCAGCTCTAGAATTGGCTTAATTTCAGGATCAGCAAGTTGATCTTTACGCAGGCTCTCGTCACTCCACGGATCTTGCGATGATGTAGACCCAGTTGTAACTTGTCTTACTTTAGGACCTTTGACATTAAATTTCTTCTCAATCCGGTCGCAGTATCTACAATTCTCTGAGCAGGGTCTTCTTGAGAGAGCATCTGCATTTCCATGTGATGAGCCTTTTCGATGGCGTATCTCCATATCGTACTCTTGAAGTTTTTGTATCCACCTGGCTATCTGGCCTTCTGGGTTCTTAAAATTCAATAGCCAAGTTAGAGAAGCATGATCAGTTCGGATCAGGAATTTTCGACCGTAAAGATAGTGATGAAAATGGTCTATGGGTTTCACTACAGCAAGAAGCTCTTTTCTTGTTACGCAGTAGTTTCGCTCTGCTTTTGAAAAGCACTTGCTGAAATAGGCGATAACACGCTCCTGGCCGTCGATTTCCTGGGACAGTACAGCGCCAATGCTTTCGTTACTTGCATCCGTATCAAGTATAAACTGTTTATCGATTTGAGGATATGACAGAATCGGAGTGGATGTTAAGGCCTCCTTAAGCTTTTCGAAAGCAGCATCACATTCCTGTGTCCACATAAATTTTTGATTGGCTTCTGTTAATTTATGAAGTGGTCTTGCAATCATCGAGAAGCCTTTGACAAATTTCCTGTAACAGGTGCATAATCCTAGAAAACTCCGAAGCTGGTGAACATCTGCTGGACGACTCCAATTTTTCACGGCCGATATCTTCTCCGGATCAGTCCCAACTCCTTCCGCAGAAATGATGTGTCCAAGGTATGCGACTTCATTGCGAAACAAGCTGCACTTCGAAGGGCTTAACTTCAAATTAGCTTCCTTTAATTTTTATAGCACCCGCCTGAGGTTGTTAAGATGTTCATCAAAAGATTTTCCTATGATTATGATGTCATCTAAATAAACAAGACATGCCTCATATGACAGCCCCCGGAGAACCGTTTCCATAAAGCGTTCAAAAGTTGCAGGTGCGTTGCAAAGACCAAAAGACATTACCTTGAATTGCCATAATCCTTGTCCCGTTGTGAAGGCAGTCTTCTCGCGGTCATCAGGATGGATCTCTACCTGCCAGTAACCACTCTTCAGATCCAGAGTCGAGAACCAAGTGTTGCCCGCAAGTGTGTCGAGAGTGTCGTCAATCCTTGGTAGAGGGTAACTATCCTTTTTGGTGACGTCATTCAGTCGGAGGTAGTCTACACAAAATCTTGTAGAACCATCCTTCTTTCTTACCAGCACAATGGGAGACGCCCATGGACTTGTCGATGGTTCGATGATGTCATTTTCTTCCATATCCTTAATTAAATTCTGCACCTCTTCTTGCTTGGCAAAAGGTAATCGTCTAGGGTGCTGTTTAATAGGAGAGTGATCTCCCGTGTCAATTCGGTGTTTTGCCATTTTAGTTCGTTCAAAGTCTTCAGATGTTTGGGAGAATAAACTTTGGAATTCCCTAATTAAATTTTCCGCGGCGTCCATCTGTTTTGGATCTAAGTCTGTATTTTGTAACAAATCCTTGACTAAATTATCTGAAGATTTCTCAGAGTGACTGGAATTTTGACTTATGCACGTCACAGGAGCACACGATGCTATCACCTCTCCTTTCTTGATAGTCTTCGTCTTATCACTGATGTTAACAATTCTGACTGGAATGGTCTTTTTCGAGAGGTCTACTACAGAAGAAGCCACCAATACTCCTGCTTGTGTACTATTGTCTTCTGGATAATCTATATGGCCAAATCAGTAATTAGTTTCATTTTTTATTTCAGCTGGAACTAAAAATTCTGTTCTTGGATCTAGATTGATGTCTTCTTTGGCTATTACTGTTTGTTTACATTCAATTTCATTATTTAATCCAAAAAGACTTATTTCTTCAAATTTTGAGAGCATTTTGTTATTTTTGAAATCAAGCTTGAAGCCAAACTTCTTAAGAAAATCTAGCCCGATTAAGCAAGGATCTGTTATGTCAGCCACATATGCCATATGGTAATATTTCGTTCCTCCAAAGTATATGGTTAAATTGACCTTTCCATATATGCCAATCTTGTCGCCCGTCACAGTTTGCAGGGTAACGCATGGTGGAGTCCAGATGAGTTTACATTTCAATTTTCGAGCCAAATCTTCTCTTATTATTGTCACATTGGCTCCTGTATCGACAATCATACGGCATTGAATTCCGTTAATAAAGCCTATCACATATAATTCATTATCACCGCCACTCATTTTTGATATCTGGAGGATCTTCAGGTGGGGCTTTTCATTCTCTGGCAACCTTCGTCCCGCGAGATGGCCAAAATTTAGTTTCCCTGCTGACTGTTTGAATTTATCTCACGTTCGTGGATTTTGGGGCAATTTCTTCGGAGATGTCCTGTATCACCGCATCCCCAGCCCGTGAGATTCTGTCTTCTTGAACTTGTTCTTCCGTATTTTAAAGCTTCCAGCTCTTGATTTATTTTCCTAATTTCTTTCAAGACGTTGCTCTCAGTGTCTGAGCTTTTGTTCACCGTTGTCCCTCGGACTGAATGACGATCTCTTCGGCTGGCTTGTATAGCTGCTTCCAACTTTAAGGCATATAGTAATGCAGCCTTTAAATCCTGTACATCTGCCATTCGTACCGCTCTCTGCACTTCTGGATCTTTTATTCCGTCTACAAAATATTGCAGTGAGAGCATTTCCCGTACATTTGTTGGACAGTCAATGAATGCTGAATTTGCAAGCCGTTCAATTTCCGAAGCAAACTCTTGAAGGATTTCACTCGATTTTTGATGGCGGCTCTTCATTTGTATTCTCGTATAATCCTTGAAGAATTTTTCGCCGAATCCCATTTCAAGTGCACAACTTAGAGTCTCAAAATTGAGTTGCGTCATATCGGGCAATGTTTGCAGCACGTCGGCGGCTTCTCCTCTTAAAGATGCTGCCAGTTGTGACAAGCTTTTACCTCGTCACTCCATTTGTTCGCTTCGGCTACAATGGTGAATTGGGTCTTGTAAACTTGCCAGGAACTCTTTCCGTCGTATGTCGACAGCTTGATGTGCACGGGAGAAGCAGGCGGATTTCTAAATTCTTCATAATTACCACTGCACGCTGAAAGCTTCTTCTCCATATCTTGTATTCTTTCCTCTATTTTACTCTCCATCTTCTTTTCAACATTGCTAACTTCATTCTGAATTTTCTCTTCTACTTTCGCCATTTTCCTTTCCATTTTCTCTTCAACATTACTAACTTCATTCTGAATTTTCTCTTCTACCAAATCTATTCTTCTCTCTACCGACGAGAACTTTTCTTCCAAAGTTTTCTTCATTTCTTCTTGGCTTTTATTAACTTCCTCCTTTAATTCTTCCATTCTCTCTTGGCTTCTTCTCATTTCTTCAGTCAACTCTTCTTGGCCTTTATTAATTTTTTTCGCCAACTCTTCTTGCCCTTTATTCATTTTATCCGCCAACTGTTCTTGGCCTTTATTCATTTTATCCACCAACTCTTCTTGACCTTTATTCATTTTATCCGCCAACTGTTCTTGGCCTTTATTCATTTTATCCGCCAACTCTTCTTGGCCTTTATCAATTTTATTGGTCAGCTCTGTTCTTAATCCGTTGATAGCTTCTAACAGTTCTTTCAGTTGTCCGTCCATAGTTCTTGTTTTCGCCATAAGATCCCGACTCCTGACACCAAATGTTGCAGCGTATATAGGGTTCTTTCGATCTTATGGTTAGACAACTTCAAACTCTTTTTTTTCTTAGAAAAGTAGAAAATAATTTATTTACAGATCTTCAGAACAACAGAGTCTTCTAAACTCACAAATATTCCCAGATATTCCAAAATAACTGTTCAAATCTATCGAACAAGTACAAATATAGGTCGCAGAGACTCTTCATACAATGTCTCAACACAATATCACATTCAAAACAACGTAGATAAAACTCAATACATCAAGCAAACTTGCTTGGGCAATCTCTAGTAGCTCACTCAATGCCTGACTGGTAAATAATAACCACAGCTCGCATCGCTTCTCTTCTTATATAGGCTCGCAGCATGTGCTGGAAATTTCTAGAACCTACTCGAAAAATCCACGGAACAACAAACATTGTATCAGTATATCTAAAGGGGGTTACCATTGAGAGGGAAGGGTTACCATCGCCAACAATCGCCAAGTTTGTCGCCAACTTGGCGATATATCGCCAAATTTGGCGACCAAAATTAGTCGCCAAAAGTGACGCCAACTTGGCGATATCTTTATTATTTCGCCAAGCTGCCATAGACATTCACTGAAAATAATAGACAAGTTTGCTTGATAACAGATACAATGTAACAAAAATTAATATTAGTAAAGGAATGGAGCTTAATAAGATTATTTACATTATTTTACAGTACAAACACTAACTATTTACAAAATTCGTAACAATATGATAAAATGTACTATATTATGCTAATCATTTGAAACAAACATATTTTTTTAGATGTAATCGTAGAATTAAAACGGCTTCTGAATATCTGAAAGACTGAATGATTGTAAGAACCATAAATAATATGTATTTTTTCATTTACAAAAAAAAAAAAAAAAAAAATTAATTTGATTGATTTTATAAAATAACTGTGTTCCGCAATCATTGAGTATATTTGCTGTCATCAGAGAAACTGCCATTAATTTTTCAAATCTAGCTACGCTAAACATCTGCATTTTATAAAGTAAATGACTGTCAGCTTCTAAATAAATTTCTCAAAGCCTAAAACGTATTGGATGAAAAATATTTTATGTTAAGAATAAATAAGAAATAAAAAATAGATTAATCGCTTAAATAGACAAGGAATAAAAGAAACACTATTTTTTTTAAAAAACTGACATTTTGAAATGAAAATATGTTATAAGTTTGCATGTAAAGACCCAATAATGTTTTGCTTTAGTGAGTTTTAAAGAACGGCATTTTACTTTTTAAAATAAGAATATTTTTTCTAAAGCCATAAATTTTTATTTATATTATAACTATAAATATCCATTAATAAAAGCTTTATATAGAGAAATAATATGTATGAAACTTTATCGTTAAAAATGACGCGTCATAACAAAGCACAATAGATTATGCATTGTTAGAACATAATGTAAATGCTATACTCAGAAAGGGATGGACAATGATTAATTATTTGTCGAATTATACAAGAAAGAAACCCTTCAAACGCACATACCATTTAACTTTGCCGAAATATTTTACCGAGGCTGATCAAAAAACTTAAGTAAAGCAGATGCTATTAATAGTTTTCTTTTGTCTTCAACAAAGTCATTATGAAATAAAACAACACGGTTAAATTAAGTTTTGCATAGTGTGGGATCACCTTTCAAACTAGTCAATATTTATAAATATTTTTCTTATGTAAGCAGACATTAAATAAATAGCAATCTCAGTTCGATTAAGGTTGCGTTTTATTCGTTATTTATTTAAGCATAATTTTAGAAAAAATAATTTGATTTTCAGGAAAACAAATCTTGGTTTAAAGGTCTACGTTAAGATTGTCTTCAATAAAAAAATTTGGGGAAGTTTTAATTTATCTCACTGTCTTTTTTGCTTATTTATACATTAAGTTATCTTAATTTTTTCACATACTCACATTTCTCAATACACTGTTAAAAAAATTCTGAAATTCACGAACATTTTTTTCCTGAATTTCACAGAAAAGCTCCCTTTTAACAACTAAAGGGTATTTTCCGTTACAAATCACAAAGTTCCATCATATTTCCTGAAAAAAAACGAAACGGATGGAAATAAAAACAAAAAACGGAGACATTCCGCTGTGTGGGGAGCTCGATGGCCGAGTGGTCAAGGCACCACACCGCTAATCGCCAGCGAGCGCAGTTTGTGGGTTCGAGTCCCATCGGCGCCATGGAATAATGAAACATAAAAATTCCTTTTAAATTACATTTTTCTGTTTATATTTCTCTTTTTTTCTTATTAAAAATCTTTTAATTTATTAGCCGAAAAATAAATAAATAAATAGTGTACGACAATTTCAAAAAAAAAAAAAAAAAAAAAAGTCTATATATATATATATATATATATTGTAAAAAAAATGTTAATAAAAAAATTTTTATTAAAAAAAACAGTGGTTTCAAACAGTGATTTTTTTTTATTTAAACTATTTAAAAAATAAAAATGATTTAAAAAAATAATAAGTATTGTGCATCAATTTAAAATAATCCGTTTACAAACATTCTAAGGAATATATTTGAAAGGAAATCTTTGAAAAGCACAACAGATTTTCCCACTAACTCATAAAAGACATACTTTGTACCATTTAGCATCAGCAACTTTGGCTCAGTTCGTAAGAATTTGTTCTGCAATCTGAAGGTCCCGAGTTCGGTCCTGAGAACGGCGTGAACTAAATTATCTAAAATAATATAGCAGCTTAAAACCCCTCGGTGATTTCGAATTCTTTGAAGATTAATCGGTAAATCATTTTTAAAAATTATATTAAATTATTACTATTATAAATAAAACTTTGTAACGGAAAGTTACTGATTCTTACACCGGAGTTTTCCCTTCTTGTATTTCCCACAACGGAAAATCTACTAACGGAACGGTAAAAGTTCGGCTACATTGCTGCCGGTAGTTTCACCTGGAATTCACAGATTTATTTTTAAGTGTATAGACAGAAGTAAAGAACAAGTCACTTTTCGCTGTTAGAAAAATACTGATTATAAATAAGGGGAGTTTTATATAATATAGATGATATTATTAAAAGATTATGATGTTTCCAAGAAGCTCAAAAATTTGTCAAGAGGAGAAGGGATAGCCTATCATATTCAATCTTTAGCTGTGGCACTAATATACGTGTCAATATAAATTTATATGAATAATGACCCACTTTTCTGTATAAAAACACAAATTTCAAATATTTGTTTCCCGCCAAATATATATCTGTGGCTTCAGGTAATAACCAGGTAAGGCACATATTTTTAATATTTTGAGTAATTAACGTTTTAAGTTTTCAGAAGTGTATTTTTATCATTATTTTTATAAAACAGATTAGAACTTAATAATTTTCACTACATTCAATTAGGATATAAGAACCTCTTTTTTGTCAAAATAGTTATGTAAAAATAGTTTTTATTAATTTAGAACCAGCTTTTATTAATCCAGAACGGTTTTTATTAATTCAGATTTTTTATTAAAAAATGTAACTTTATCTGGTTATTGCCTTTTTACATTTATTTTTAATAAGTGTAAAACGGTAATAACCAGATAAAGTTACATTTATTTTTAATAAATGTAAACAAAATTAAATATTTATTTACATTTTAAACAATAATTTTGCAACAATTAAATACGTTGTCAATTTTTTATTAAATTAAATTAAATTATTTCATTTTTTATTAAATTAAAATTAATATATCTGTAGCGTTGTCTTAAAAAAAGATTTTTTAATTAATATTTAATTTTAATTTATAATTTCTGTTCTAATTATGATAAAAAAATTTCATTTTTATCATCTTTTATTATTATAATTGTTTATTTATATTATATTAATATAATACATAGCATTAACCCGATCATTTACTTTGTGTGATTATTTTGCAATTTATCCACTAGTTGGGTGCAGTTTCCCGCCACAGATAGGTAATTTTTATAGTTTATTGATGTTAATTTAATTATTTAGAGAAGACGATTAAAAAAAAAAAAATTGAAATCTTATCTGGTTATTACCGTTACTTCATGCACTTACCCAATTATTCCTGTTTTTTTTTTTTTTTTTTTTTTTTTTTTTTTTTCAAATTTTAAATGAAAATTTATAGTTGTCCTATGATGTGAAGTATTCGATTTTTATTTTCAGTACTATGTCAGATGAAAGTACTCTTTTAAAGCTACATTTTCCCAAATTATCTCATTTTTTTCAAAAATGTACCTTACCTGGTTATTACAGGAAGCCTCAGATATGTATGTAACATTTTAAAGTGAGAAGCTCGAAACATCGTCACCGGTTCCCCTTTTTTTAAACACAGAGTCGTGGCAAACGAGGGAAAAAAATTAAATGTGGACTCTTCATTGAACTCAATGTTTATTTAAGTGCAGCCATATATAGCAGAAAATGCTCTCTTGCAAGCCGTTTTGAACAGAATCCGCGAAAAAAAAATATTCCATCATAAATACGTTATTACGCCGTTCGTTCTAACAAAATCATCGGAAGACAAAAAAGAATATATCTCCGTCATCACCACTCAGCTTCCTTCTTAAATCTAAAAACAAAATTTCTAGAATATTCTCCAGTCTCTAACCATAATTTTCACATGCAAACAGAATTCATGTCCAGCGTCGAGATTAATTTCATTCAGACGATAATTTTTATTTAAAAAAAATTGTTATTTAACTAATTTATAATCGAACGCTGAATTCGATATCCTGCACACGATATTTTAAAACAAAAAAAGAAAAGAAATGAATTTATTGATAGGCACAAACATCAAACGTTGAAGGGGGGGGGGAATAAATAAATAAAAAGAATGATTTTTTTTTTAAAGGTATGGTTTTGGAATAAATTTAATAAGACTTTCTTAAAAAGGGTTGATAAAAACAGTGCAAAAATGAGTTTTATTTGGAATATTAAGAAATAAAGTTTAATTAAGAGTATTTTTAATTTAGAGCCATTTTTTTTTAAATTTACGTATATTGGAATTAATGTTTTTTCAGGCGAATTAAAAATTTATATAGTTTTCATAAAGATTAATAGATTAGATCTAATAACAAGATTTTAATTTAATAAATTGAACTAATTACGGAATATTGTTCAAAGGAAATTAATATAGTATAAGGTTAATTTTGGCGAAGAAAAAAAAATAAATTTGTAATATGTATATGCCACACATTTCGTAAATATAAGTATTGTTAATCACCCGCTCTTTTGTAATTTTATTATAATATGATATTTTTTTACTTATGATATTATCAACAATTTTAAATCAAATAAAAAATAACACTAATAAAAAAAAATATGTAAGTCAAGCATTTTCGCTTCATGTTTTAATTTATAGTCGTGCCACTTCAAAATATATTATTTAAGACATATCAACAAATTCTAGAGTATCTTTGAAGTATAAATAGAGCTAAGGGATTGAATAAAAAATGTATCACACATTTCATCTTTAAAAGTAATTTTTAATAATTTAAAACGGTAGCAAAACTATACATTTAAAAATTTAAGGAAAATAAAGTCAATTTTAAAAAATCTCTTAAATGACCACATCTATATCAAAATGAATAGGTCTTTATCTGAAATTCGGTACTTATAGCATACTCATATAGTAAATTTATAATTAAAGATTGTTCAAGACTATAATTAATTGTTTTTACCCCTACTGCCGCTGATTTTATTTACAATTTTTTCTTATATTCAAGGCAATGTAAAGGTAATTATACACTATTTGATCAAAAGGGAGACTTTTCATTTTAGATACGTTTTTTCTAAAATCTCGAGAAATATCGGGTTTACTGTTCTTGAACTTCGGGGATGTACAGAACCAGGGATGTAATGGAGGGTATACGGGGGGTATACACCGTATACCATCTGGATTTTTAAAGGAACATCGTAGACCCTCTGTTTTTCAAGAAAGCTATAGTATGCACACACTTAGGGTATACCATTTGCCTTGAGCGTATACCCTCTGCTTAAAGCGTATATCCTCTGTTATTTTTACGACTACACCCCTGTAAAGAACATGTCTGGCTTCCTGAATTTTAGTGAAGATTTATTTAGGAAACCTATCGGGGAACCAACAATAAATTGAATAAAACAATAATATTTGTGATCGCCCTCTAACATAAAATCTATAAATGATTTGTGGCATCTGCTATAAATATATTTGAAGTCTAATATTCCTAAAAACACATAACTGAAACATTAATTAGGACGTATAATACCCTTGTTTGTTCTCATATTTTTTTGCTTTAATTATAAAATAATACTGCCTTGTTAGCGGTCTAATAACATAAGACAAGTTCATTAAATTTGGAAGCATTAAAATACTTTTTAGTTTTAGTATTTTTGAGTTAAAAATTAAGAATGTTACTAAGAAAATGTGAAATTAAAGTGTACTGTGTGTAATTATTTTATTATTTAATTAAATATGTATTTTTAAGATACGCTAAAGATTACTTATTTTCCATATATAAATGGAATATAGTATGCTATTCAAAAGGAATGTCTTAAATAACTAAAATTCAAAAAACAAAACTAAACTCATGCAATGTAATATTAATCTAATATTAATATTCATCTTTTGCGAAAAAAATATAAAAATGTATTTTTCTTTCAGTTTTTGATTTTTAGAGTGCTTTGAATTTTCTATTTGTTTTAATTTTCCAAATTGAATGTGCTTAATGATTTAAAACCCCCGATGAATTGAAATACAACTAAAAACAATCAAATTTGCAATACCCCCCTCGTGTATAAATTTTGGATGCATTTCGTAAAATTATTAGCGAACATGTCTATGGATTTAAAACACTTAGAGAATCTTTGTTTCCAATGACACTGATAATCTATGATGGCACATTATTTACTGTATTATGTAACTTCATGAGCTAAAAATAAGAAATAAAAATATGAGAATACTTCTTCCTATGAATTTATTTTACGTGTCATGAAGATTTTTTTTGTATGTCAGATAGGTACTAAAATATAACTACTATTTTAATCGAAGAAAAAATTCACTTGTAAATCTTGTCTATCACTTGTACAGTGTGTCCCACTCAAATAAAACCATCATGATTTTGTGCCGTAATCGGAGACGAAAAAAACCCACGAGAACGAAACAAATATAAGAAAGACTATATACAAATCCATATTTACAAGTAATAACTCACTCCCTGCCCCACTTGATCAGGAAAAAATGAATGTATAAAAAAAGGAGGAAAAAGTGTCCCGCCGAAATAAAGCCTCTACTGTTAATAACAATTATATCCGCCATGCTCTACATATGACTTGGAATATATGATGTGGCACACCATTTACCTATCGCTGGAAGACATTGCATCAGTATTACTTCAGGCCTCAATGATGGCGGCCATCAGTTCTGCCACAGACTTGAACTGTCTGCCATCTGCATTGAAAGCTTTACTGAGGGTATTCCACACATTTTCTTTTTCTTGGGGATAGAGATGAAAGTACAGGACAAGCCATTCCATAAAATGTCCTCAATTATAAAAAAAATCATTCCTTGGAGGATTTTGCAAAATGTTATGCAGGCGTTTTTCTGCTGGAAAATCCGACTTAGCCCATCAATTCTCTTTTTGGTTGACAATAAATGGATTTCTAGCAATTCTATGTAATTGGTAGTTTTGAGGGAAAAGCCAGGTTAAGTTTACCAATATAGTTGAATCCTCTCAACACTTTCGTCGTGCGTTTTTTTTTGGAGAAATTTTTTTTTCCTTTCCTCATGTCATAGCAATAGAAAGCAAGACAGTTTGAGCTATCCAAACTATTTTTATTTCATCTGGGAATATAAAAAGATGCCACTGGTCCTTCCAAGTTTGGTGATATTTGACCCCATCGACTCTGCTTTGCTTGTGGATAGCTTTCAACATGGGTTGGCTCAACGTTGGTAGATGGATGCTTATAATGGTTTTTGGAGGCTTCGACTATGGTGGTAAACTTAACCTGGCTCTATCCTCAGACGGCATGTAAGCTACCAATTACCAAGAATTGCTAGAAACCCATTTATTGCCAACTGAAGAGAGAATTGATGGGCTAAGTTGGATTTTTCATCAGGAAAACACCTCTATAGCATTTGCAAAATCCTCCTAGGAGGTGTTTTGGGATAAGTGGGGAAATGTTATGAAATGGTCTGCCCTGTACCTTCATTTCAGTCCCCAAGAAAATGAGTGGTGTATCTTCTGCAGAGTTTTAAATGCCAATGGCAGATAGTTTAATTCTGTGACAGTTCTAAAAGCCGCCATCATTGAAGTCTGGGATAATATTGACGCTAATGTCTTCCAGGGATTAGTAAATGGTATGCTACATCGTATATTTCAAGTCATATATAAGTATGGCAGGTATAATTACTATTAACATTAGTGGCTTTATTTCGGTGAGATACTTCTCCCCTCCTCTTTTTTTATACATTCATTTATTTTCCTGATCAAGTGGGGCAGGGAGTGAGTTATTCCTTGTAAATATACATGTGTATATAGTCTTTCTTAATATATTTATTTTGTTCTCGTGTTTTGTTTCGTCTCCGATTTCGGCACAAAATCATGGTGGCTTTATTTGTGTGGGTAACTCTGTACTGGTGCACTCTGTAATACGAAGGAACTGCACGATAATAAACATCATGAGAAACCTAATTTGGTCGCATTCTGAATTGTCAACTCTTTCTTATGAATATTTTTTTTTATTTGGAAAATGGAATAAAAATTGTTTTTATTTTTCGGGGAGGGGACTTAGTCAATGCATCAAATATAATATTCATTCACTTTAATACTATGTATATAATAAAATTACAATTTTGTTAACTTGATTTTAACTCATTATTCACTACATCACTAAATGAGCGTTATTAAAAAATATTGAAAAAAGAAGCATATTCCTTCATCTAGGCTTATCGCTTAAAAAGGTATCCACATAAGGGATTCCAATTACCTTTTAAGTAAATGAAACTGATGGAGAATATTGTTTCGTAAAAAGGAATATGTCGTTATTTAAGTCAATGAAATTTCACGATATAATTTTTGCTGTATGAAAAAAATAAATATTTTAAAACATTAAAGTCTAGTTTTTTTTAAAAAAAAGAGAGGTTTTATTGCAATTTTTATAACTGGAACTTTAAGTACTTAACTAGATAGTGCCTATCAAGACTTGGCGGTAAACAGCTTGAATGCTTCAATAAAAAATGCTTGGAATATCATTTACTTGTCTTCAAATTAATTACGTACTGAAATTTTTATGAATTGGTGTATTGTATAAGGGCCATTTTCACCATTCGCTTACATTTCATGGTAACGGACTTGACAAGTAACGGATTTGACATTTCAAATAAAACTAAAATTAAACTATTAAAATGAACTAGCTTGTATATTTTAACTTAGATAATAATTTACATACATTCTAAAATTATTTAGTAAACTTACTTAGCAGCTTACATTTCATGGTAACGGATTTGACAAGTAACGGACTTGACATTTCAAATAAAACTATTAGAAATGAACTAGCTTGTATAATTTCTAACTTAGATAATAATACACATACCTTCTGAAACTATTTAGTAAACAATATTTAATTACAAAAGTGCAGAAATCATTATTTTAATATTAAAATTTACGGTAACAGACTTGACAGTGAAAAAAATACCAACCTTGATAAAAGCTTATTCTTGCCACTATTATATTGCTTCACAATTGAAGAGTAAAAAATGACAAGCATTAGTTATGTGAATAGTTTAACTATATCGCCGAACATTTGCTGATAACTTTAGGCAGCACTCGAAACCTATTTTGACTAAAATAATCACAAGGTAACGGACTTGACAAAAGTGAGGGACAAAGGATTTCTGGTAATTTCTTAAAGAAAATATCTTTTGTAATAATTATTTTCATTAGCATAGAACACTAGCAGTTCATATTTAAAATAATTAAACATTTTTATTTAAAAATGTCAGCTCAAATTTTTTAAAAAAAAACAGTTAAAAACATAAAACGTGGAATGGGACAGGCATTTTTGTTTAGAATCAAAATTTTAAAAATTTATATCTCAAAAAATTTTATTGATTTTTTTAATTTTTCATGTCAGAAATGTTCAATATAATATTCTTTAGATAATGCATAGCTCAAATCAAACTTTAAATATTAATTTATGTTTGAATTTTCTTCTTTTTACTCTGGGACAGCATATGTAAGCGAAATTTGAAAATGGCCCATAAGTGAATCCTCTAGATTTAAGGCGGTAAATAATGCTGTTAACTTACGTTAAATTGCCTCTTAAGCGAGGAAAAAATCACTTGTAAACAATGTATATAAACATAGGGTTGAGGGAGGGGAGGTCCCTCACAAAAAATTCGAAAATTGATTTTTTGTCACAATCCTTATTGGTTATACTTTAATTAGTACATCTTTAGTATCTTAAATTTATGATGCGAGAACTGGTGAAATAATGATTCATTATGTCAACACCTGTTAAGTATTATGTCTAGACTTGTTTTAAAGACCAATATTTTTTGGACTATTAAAGCTATATTTTAGGAACTGCGAATGAAAAAGTTGAAAAGTATTGTGGACTCGGTAAACTGGGATAGAAAAAAGTATTTTTGGACAAATCAGGAAAATACTCTTTTTTTTCGAACGGTGCATAAGTAAAATTATTAAAGGATTAATGTAAAAAAGTATTGTTACAGTACAAAATTTTCAGGGGTTAAACAATCTAATACCGGGTCCAATTATCAACAATAAACATCTATTTGTAAAAAAAAAAAAAAAAATCACTTATTTCTGATTTTAATTTTTCTTGTAAATTGGATTAAATAAATATATATAAATATATAAAAATTTACTGGTGAAGGTTTGTCCCGCTGATAATTAGGCACTGTCTATGTAACAGTTGCATAAATCTATAGTTAAATGTTAAAGAGATCTTTCAGACGTGTGGGGATTAGTGTGGTCACTTTCATCTTTACATGAACAGCAACAAAATATTTATTTTATTTACGTTCAATTAAAGGAATGTGACTGTGCAGAAACGAGTAATCTCACTTAAGAAACAGGTTTGTAGAGGGATTCCTTGTAAGACAATATAGATGAAAGCTTCAAATTCCTAAAAGTGAATCCTACCTAAAGCATGAATAATTCTATCGTGATAGAACAAAAACCTGTCAGTTTAAAAGCATAATAATATTCTAACTCCCTTATGTTTCAATAGCTTAAACTGTAATTTTAATACTCAACAATATCTAGCTCACGATATATGCCAAACTTCCTGAAAACATAGATTGCGATAGCTGATTGAATAATTTTTATTGTTTTATTATACTCCCTTTTAAAAGGAAGATTTACCGTCTTTTGCCTATCGTCTTCTATTTATCATATGCATGTATTGTTATTTATATCAATACATCAATATATGCTGGGAATAAGATTTTCATTCACAATATGGTTTGTCGTTCTCTATTAGTCTCATTTTTTCCATTTGCATGTAGCTTATTGTAAAAGATTTAATATTGTTGAAGATTGCCTTTTTAATTTCAATAAAATGATTAATAATTTCACTGACATTTTCGAGAAGTTAGAAAATCTGGTTTGACATTTAATCAAGATTTTATGTAAATTTCAGATCCTTCTTTAGTAAGTTATCATATATTTTATTTATATATGTAAAATAGCATTCTTTTTCGTTACTTCGTTTTTTGGTGAATCTGAAAATGAAAGAAATGTGTTTTACAATGCCTCAAGTCGAAGTCGTCTTCAGTTCGGATATAAGTAAAATAATTATTTATGAGAAATAAAGTTACTATTTATTTATTTATGAAAGATAACATCAACTTTATTTGATTCAAGCATTTAAAAGTCATGTGGATATACTTATTTTGGTAGTTGGTTGAATGATCTGTTTGAGGGAAATTAATTTAATGAAATATTAATTTAATGCCCTCGAACTTAAACGCGTTGAACGGGGAACGTTTCAGCTTCAATCTTGAGACATTCATTGTTCTTGGGACGTCTGTGGACACACTATGATCCCTCCCCTCCCCCTCCCCCACATATACACACAGAGAAAGACCACCAATAGAATCTAACCTGAATTCCGAGTACTTTCTTTTAAAGATTTTTACTGAGATAAATTTCCTAAGAATAGCCAAAAAATGTATATTTGCTTTAAGTACAACTCAATCAAGTCGAAATATAACAGCCCTACTAGTGGCCGAAAGGTTGCTTCTCTCAAAACTGGTAGACGGGAAGTTTTGGGTTTGAACTCTATCGCTTCCGTCGGCCTGATGGTTCGGAATTTTCTATGGTTTTCTCCGAACCTTGGATTCCCTTGCGTAAATGCGGCTTAGGTTCCCTTAGAGAGACCTCCACGAAGGACACTGCCCCCCTCCTACTGACTATATCCCTCATGTTAATAATTGGCCAGCATAAACACTACAAACCGAAAAATAATAGCCTCCAAAACAAAAATTACAATCTTTTTTCTGTGTCTAACATATAAATAGTGTGATGTATAAGAATAAAATTTGGAAAAATTGTTTATAAAAATAAGGATTGATTTTTTAAATTGCAATTTTGGCATTTTTCAAGCTAAAATTACATTTTTCCTTCTTATTGGAGAAAAATATTAAAGTGTTGCTGAATAAATAATTCAATAAATAAAGTTTTATAACCGATAGATATTAGCTTTAACTTGCTGTAATGTATTACGTGCATTGATTTTACTTATTGGCGATCTAACTGTCCGACATTTAAATGGGAACAAAAGACCCCACATAGAGCTCATTTGAAACCTTGTAGAAAAATAATTTTTACCTTTCAGGAAAGCTATAGTAATAACAGTAGATCACATAGTTTTTGAAAAAAAAAAAAAAAATTCTCCGTTACACACAAATTTGAATTTGTAGGCATTCACAAAAGGTTTTGTAGAGTGCTGGTAGTATTTATCGTAGCAGAACGATAAAAGCACTGTTGATGATGATTTTCAAAAGAAACATAATTGGTAATTAGCCGAGATACAGTTTTGACACATATAATGACAGGGGCTGAGTGCTCTACATTGTAAAAAATGTTGTTTTAGTTTACAAAAATGTACTATAAACAAGAACGAAAATATATAAGAATCTCTTCCAAGTTACCGAAGATTCTGAAAAGCATTTCTTTACATTTAAAAACCCTAGTAAACTATTTATTTTCGAAATTTAAAGAAAAAATTTATAAATATAAATTTATATTAGCTTTCCGCCATTTTCGAAAACGTTTCTGCGTAGCTTTTACAATGCAATAATCACTTTTCTCAAATCAAAATATAACTTTTTCGGTTGCTATAAATTCTCAGGTAAAAATTTTGATTTTGAGAAAACATGTTTAACAAACAAACATAAAATATTAACAGAATTAACATTAATATAAAAATTGATATTATTATATTACAGTTGCATGTACAAATGAGTTATGCAGCTGAAACTGTTTACTTGTAGAATTGATAGAATCCAAAAAACCGATTTTTCGAGTATAGAAATTTGATTAATGAATTTGTAAAATCTACTAAAAACGTTTCCGAAAATAATGCGCAGCAATTTTTTTTATTCTTCTTTAAATTAAAAAAATAAATGACTTTCTGAGATTTCTAATGATAAAGGAATACTTTTCGGAACCTTTTTTGACTCGGACCATGTTATTATACATTCGTACATTACATACTGTACATTTTTGTAGTTTAAGAAACATCTGTCATCTTTTATAGTGTATGTACCATCCGTTTTAAAATCTAGATAACAACTTTTAATGATATATTTGTGTAATGCAATACCCAGTATAGCAGCATAAAATCAATAAATGCCAAATTACGAAAAACGTACAGTTATTAAAAAAAAAAAAAAAAAAAACTATAATATAATATATTCAAAAACTATAAATACAATGGGATTCGCAACTTTATTGCATTGAGTGGATATCTCCGTACGCCTCAAGTGTCTTTAAAAGTTAATTAAATACCTATTTGGAAAAACGCGGCACAGGCCAAGCGGGGTTGCAGATTTTGCGACCTCCATTTAAAGCGCACTTAGCACAATGCCAAATTTAAACTTCAAACGAGAGTTTTGTTTTAGCTACTCTGTAAAAAGAAAAAGATTATTTCTATGCTGAATTAAATTTAATGAAATGCCAAATAAAGTTTAAATCTGCACTCTAGCTATACTGTCAGTGCCAAATTAAGTTAATTCAAAAACAAATTAGGATAAGACTAAATGAAGAGTTACACATAATTGTAATATTTGATTTTATTTAGGATTCATATATCTTTGAAATTTTGTGGTATATCCATTCATCTTTTTCTAGTATATACAGCTATACACAATCCTACGTTGTATAGTTTTTAACGAAGTATTATTATTCTTATATCAACGATTTTTTTAATAATACTGTTAATAATTTGATAACTTCGTTGTACGGAACCCTCTGAGCGCGATTAATACTTGTGACTTGACCGTTTATTAAAAAGGATTCTGTTTTCAATATGTTTACATTAGATGTATAACAAACCTTTTGCTATTTTAAAATATAAAGCACAATTAACGTTCCCTATAAAAGTTTAGAATATCTGTAAAGTTTTGAAGTGTGGATTTTATTTTGTTAAAGCTAGAAATAAATCAAGCTTGGCGGCAACGCATTATTACTTTATCCACGTGATAACTTCCGAATAAATATTTTATTTCTAGTTATTTTTATACATCTTTAATGTATTTTATATTTGTTTCGTATTTTGCATCCATTTAAGTAAATTTTTCTACATTCGATGGCATAATAAACTCCAAAAGCTGCTATTTTAGAATTTATCATGTCATTAAAAAATATATGGATATTTAATTAAAACATGTATGGATGTAACATAAATTTAAAAAATATAAACCCTCTTTTTGCCCCTATATGATTTTGCAGTGATTATTTGCTATTTTAAAATAAGTATAAAAATATTCATTTCGGATATTCGTTTTACTTTGAAAATAATGTAAAATGTATAATAAATCCCGTAAGACATGGTGACGTCACTGCAACGTCGTTGTGAAGTCACATTGTGACTTTGTGACCAGCGATTGGCGATGTGACGTCACGTGACGTCGATGTGAAGTCACAGTGACTAAAATGTGAAGTCGTTATGGCCGTTTTAGAGCTTTTTTGTGACGTCACATTGTGACCACTTTGTGACGTCACAATGTGACCAATTTGTGAAAAGTGTGTCATTTGTGACTACTTTGATATTAACATTGTGACGAACTGTGAAAATTTTTTTAGAAAGTCACATCTTAGTCACAATGTGACGTCACTGAGTGGTGGCATTTTCGTCACAGATGTGATGTGACCAAGGTGACTCACAGTGACGTCATTGTGACGTCACTGTGAACATGCATGCTATGAGGGATGTTAAGCATGTTCTCAATTGAAAAGCCTATAAAAGGACATAGTTTTTAAATACGCGCTCTTATTTTCAGTGTTTTTGAGAAAAACCTATGCTAGATTTTAAAGAAAATGATTTTGTTTTTCTTTTTAGTATGATTACAGGTTCTATCCTTTTCCTTTGTTGTTAGAGGAAAATGTTTTTATGTATATCCATAACATTTAATCTTCTTTAAGAATGAAAAATCGCTAGAATGTTTGTGTAAACATAGAATGAATCAGGATAGCAATATTAAAATTTAGCGGAAAGAAAAAACACATAAAATTTAGCGGAAAGAAAAAACACAGAACCTATTTGATCTTGTTTTTCTAGTATATTCTTATGCAATTTCCTTGTGCGATTGTAAATGAATAAAAATAGCATTCTTATCACAATGGGAGCAGAAACTCTTTGGGACAGAAGAAAATAAGCTAAAGACCATGAATCAGTGCTCGAGACAATACAGTTTAGTTAAGATAGTGATCAATTACAATTGTTTTATTGTCATATTGAGAAATATGTTCATGTTATTTTTGACAAGAGCTCTAAAACATTAGCTTAGAGTTTAAAAACAAAATGCTTTCTCTATATTAAAGCCCTAGTTTAAATCACGAAAAAAGGGAAATAAAGAAAAAGTTATCACAGTTTATTAACTTTGATGATAATAAAAAAAATTAATATATAAAACGTTCTGTTGGCTGTTTTGTTATTAAAGTTATGAAGTTATAGTTCATCATTTTGAACTTAATTATGTACACAGTCAAAGAGTAATATACTGAAAAAAGGGGATTAACTTGCAAAAGATCGGATAGATGAATTTTTTCTGACTTGTTTATAATGATACCAACACCGAAAACCAAGTCTTCCAACAAAATTTCTTCATGCTAAATTTTCTGTAGCCAAAAACAACGAAATTTGAGTTTTTTCTTATTTTCTTTTGACATCTCGAAACCCGTTGCCGTAGCATATTATTTGTAAGTTACAATCATAAAGAGAATAAAATTCTCTACAACTTTCATATTTGCAACTTTTATGTATACTCAATAGTAAGCGTAGTCCGCCATTTTAAAAGTAGGACAATTTTTTCAAATTTCTTAAAGACCGTGAAAAACGTAGTTCTGCTCCGATTGTTCAAATGTTCCCCACGAATTTAATCGTGTATGTCAACTTCTGTATATTGGTAGCAGCAAAGTATGTGTTTCAATTGTGGGCCAAAATTATCCTTTTTAGCACCTTTGTCAAACATGGATTTTACACCCCCCCCCCCCTTTTAAAAAATTACCACGATAATTTTAATAAATAATTAAGATCTTTTCTAAATTTTTAGTGTGTAATCAAAAAATACTTAATGCTAAACTACGTAATCAGCTTTGCCAAATATTGATTCATTAAAGTCTTCAAAGGGAACTGAAAGGAAACGTAATATATTCCGCTTTAAGCAGGTATAGTTGTTCATATTGTTTCTTTTAGAAATACGCAATTTTTTCTTTAAAGACCGGATTCCGTATGCACAGATTTCATTTCCAAAAATTTTACGATAGTTGTAGTATTGAGGCACAGTTGAAGTCATAGTTATGCGTTCTCATAGTTATGAATAATGAGACTAAATTAGTCGCATGAAGATAATTGCAAGGTAATGTTAAACGAATGGGGCGTTCTCGACAAATATCTCGATTGCATTTTATTACTTTTAAATATTTTTTTTTTCATGGGATACCTGAGAGCAATAGCTAATTCTAATGCTTTGCTTCTTTACATTTTTGGCTTTATAGCTCTAGATGAAAATGATCTAGATATATCTTTTATTCGGGGTAAGGATATTTCTTTTAAACAGGATGCTAATAATCCCACAACAGCGCTCTCTAAAGAAAAAAAATATTGCTAAATAGCCTGTAGAAATTATTAAAATACATTTTTTTCATCTAGCTTATGCAGTCATATTGCGTACCTTACTTTATTGTGTAGGGAAATTGGAATTGCCAAAAAAAGAGATCAATGCGAAAAAAAAATATGTATACGGTCTACATACAATCATGTATAAATTGGTATTTCATTTGATGAATAGTATCACTTCATTAAACATATATAGTTTCAAAATAGTACATATTACAGAAGATTAGAATATAACCCAAAGTGTATTTTTCAGCCACCAAAGTAAGTTTTTCTGTTTAAGTTTAGAACAATTAACAGGTAAGTTTAATGTTTTATATATTTTTGCACTCTAAAATGACATAATTTCTTGTTATATTTCTTGACATAAGTGCGAAAAAATTGACAATTTTTCTTAAAATGAAAATTTTAATATTTTTATGAAGCTAGTGATGTCAATATTTTATAGACAGAATTTTAATTTTACAAGAGCTAAATACATGACATTAGTTAGTGAAATAATCTGTTGTAATGTTTGTTGTACGTAAATTATAAGTAAAAACCTACATAAAATATATTTATATTTTTAGTAACTCCTGTTTTGAGAAACACAATCCAACTTTTGCTATCTTTAAAACAGCAAAACGTTAAAACATATGTTATCAATAACTGGAAAATAAATTATACCATTTTAGGGTGAAATAAATTGTTTTTTGCAAATTTTCATACCTAACCTATTGATTCATGAAAAACTATCTATGCATTATAAAAATTATAAAAAATATTAAATTATTAAAATCAAACAAGAATTCTTTTTAATTGAAAATATCGTTTCTGTGTGTTATTAAGTATTCTTTTAAGTTTTCTTTTTTACTCTAAAATTATTAATGTATACATTTAAAGTTACTGTCTAAATAAGAAAATTGTCTTAATCGTCTACACTTTGACCTACTTTCAACATCATCTAAATTTATTGAATATAAAATGTCACTTTAGATTAAAATATAGACGTCTGTGTTTGATTAATAGATAATTTAGTGTTACCAGTTTTTAGATGTCGACATAAACGCTTAAAACCGAGGAGAACATTTGAATAAGCGGGTCAAAACTGCGTTTTTCATGGTTTTTAAGAAAATTTTAAAAAATGTGTTTATTTAATTTTTGTGTTTTTGTTTTTTGAAATGACGTATTGCGTTTACTTTTGAGAGTATAAAAAAGTTGTAAATATCAAAGTTGTAGAGAATTTTGTTTTCTTTAATATTGTAACTGACAAATAATGTGCAACGGCAATGGATCTCGAGATATTAAAAAATATATAAAAGTTCAAAAATTCTGTTGTTTTTTGGTCACAGAAAATTTAGTCTTAAGACATGTTGTTGGAAAACTTGATTTTTCCATTCTGGCATCAGTATAAACAAATAAAAAAATAAAATCTTCTTCTTGACCTTTTGCAATGTAAAATGTACATTTCACCTGGACTAATACAGGGCATTCTAAAATTATAACTGAATCGGTGATTGTAGAAGTTTTGAAATCTTTGGAAAAGTTAAAATAACAAGCCTAACTGTTAAAACAATTTTTTTAGTTATTTCTTTTTTATTGCATTTTTTTCTAGATACGCATGTTGCTTTTTAGGTGCATTTGTAATTTTGTAAATACGTAGCATTATAGACGTTCATTCAGTCCATCTGTCCACATATAACAACACAAAAACTATCAAACCGAATCGTTTGAAATTTAAATTATATTCTCTGAAAGTCTTGGAGTGTAAAAAGAATGATAAGTGTCATATACACTATTAAAAATTTGAAACATTTGGTGCATCGTCACTCCACCACTTTTAAAAAATCAATTACTTCTCTGTATTATGGAGCATTCTCATCGACGATATTCTATATATAAATATCTAAAATAACGGTATTTTATAAAAAAGTTAGAGAGACGATGTAGCAAAAAGTTTCAAATTTTTAACAGTGTATTTCCGCAAAGATTTTTCCCAAATCCATTATTTAGTAAACCTTCTCAATTTTCATAAAAATTTTATTATTTTTTAATTCTGATTACAAGGTATTGTGTACAATGTTGTTTTTCATATTTTCTGAAACAAGCATTTTTTCATATCAAGACAAGTGCTAATTATAATTAAAATCTTGGCAGAATTTGGGACTGTTTTTATAAAAATCCTAATTTCTTTACGAGAATACATGTTATCATCATGAAAATGAACACCGTTTATTACAAAAAGCCATCATAATCATAATTTAATCATAATCTGCAGTTAAAACACCTTTGCTACATTGGTTTTGACAGGGTTGTCCAAAATATATTTGTTATTTTTCAATTTATTGGTGGTCTCCTATGGAGATTCGGGGAAAACTCTTCACAGAAATATATAACCTGTACTAATCTGTTTACACACTTGAGGTTTCAGGATAATTCCTCTTGTATTTTTAGATAGTTAACCAAACGTCTATAATCGCAAATGACCGGCCACCTTTGCCGTAACTGTATTTGGGCGACGAGATTTTACTGGATTCACATAAACGCTTCTCCCCAATCCGTCGCGTCGCTCCCCAAATGTGTTGAGTATTCCTATAATAGCATTTTCATATAATAGCATAAATAAACAGTCAAGTGCGAGTATTATTCGTGCTTAGATGGTTCCGTACAATAAATATATGAATTATTAAACACTTGGAGAATAGTTACTGGCATGCGTGCCACTTAAGATTCTCAGAATCTTAGATTATTCCCGCCAGTTCTTTATTATTGTAAACTTTACCTTTTTTTAATTGAAGCATTCTCGCGATTCGACTACAGAATATTTTCTGTTTTGGAAAACTGGTGGTAAAAGATTCAGTAAAGTGCTCTCTTCGCGAAGGAGAAATACATGGAATAACCCAAAACGTCGCGAAAGAGTAACTGAATTATTAAAAAAAAAATCGTTGCCAAAAGAATAAGATTTTGTAACAACTATACAAAGCTAGCTGGGCATTCCTAAATATATTAGAAAACTATAAATGGATATACCATAATAGTTCAATGAGATATGAAGCCTAAATAACTTCAAATATTGCTATTTTGTATAACTCTTTTTTTTCCCTATCCTTATCTATTTATAATGAAATTAGACAAAGGGAATAAAAGTAGAACCTTTTAAAACTTCATTTGGCATTTTATAAAACTTAATTCATCGAAGTAATAATAATCTGTACTTTTTTTCAGTGCACCTAACACAAAACTGTTGCTCAAAATTCAAACTTGGCGTGGTGTGTAGCACGATTCAAAAGGAAATCGCAAATTTGCAACGCATCTTTAGTCCGTGACTTGTTTTTCCAGATAGATTTTTAATTACTTTTAAAGACATAGGAGCAAATTGAGAGACTTTCTGAAACTAGTCGCGAATTCCGTAGTATTTATGTTATTAATTCTAACTAAATTAGTATTAGAGCGGGCGGCGGCGACACAAATGACTACGTCATCCAGTTACGGAATAAAATCATGATGTAGGACAAGATTATTAGATGTAGATTAAAGAATGACTGGTCTGCCTCGTCATTTCTTGGTACGATATGAGTAACAGCGGGCGCCAAATCGCCATTTTGACGTCACTTTCACGTCGCCGAGTTACGAGATGATATTGGTGTCAAATTAAAGATAAAATAAATTATTTTATTAATATTTTGGTCTTCCTGCGCATATCCTGGCACAAACCCTCGGCAGACTGAAATTTACAACAAAAAATGACGTTATAATGTAAAATTCAATATGACTACGTCATCGAGTTACGGGATCAAATCATGATGTAGGGCAAGATTATTAGGTGTAGATTAAGGAATGACTGGTCTGCCTCGTCATTTCTTGGTACGATATGATTAACAGCGGGCGCAAACTCGCCATTTTGGCGTGAATTTCACGTCATCGAGATACGGGATGAAATAGGTGTCAAATTAAAGGTAAAATAAAGTATTTAAAGAATATTTCGGTCTGCCTGCGCATATCCTGGTACAAACCCTCGGCAGACTGAAATTTATAACAAAAAATGACGTTATAATGTAAAATTCAATATGACTACGTCATCGAGTTACGGGATGAAATCATCATGTAGGACAAGATTATTAGGTGTAGATTAAGGAATGATTGGCTCGCCTTGTCATTTCTTGGTACGATATTAGTAAAAGCGGGCGCCAACTCGCCATTTTGGCGTCACTTTCACGTCATCGAGTTACGGGATGAAATTGGTGTCAAATTAAAGGTAAAATAAAGTATTTTAAGAATATTTCCGTCTGCCTGCGCATATCCTGGTACAAACCCTCGGCAGACTGAAATTTATAACAAAAATGGACGTTATAATGTAAAATTCAATATGACTACGTCATCGAGTTATGGGATGAAATCATGATGTAGGACAAGATTATTAGATGTAGATTAAAGAATGACTGGTCTGCCTCGTCATTTCTTGGTACGATATGAGTAACAGCGGGCGCCAACTCGCCATTTTGGCGTGAATTTCACGTCATCGAGTTACGGGATGAAATTGGTGTCAAATTAAAGGTAAAATAAAGTATTTTAAGAATATTTCGGTCTATCCGCGCATATCCTGGTACAAATCTTCGGTAGACTGAAATTTATAACAAAAATTGACGTTATAATGTAGAATTCAATATGACTACGTCATCGAGTTACGGGATGAAATCATGATGTAGAACAAGATTATTAGGTGTAGATTAAGGAATGACTGGTCTGCCTCGTCATTTCTTGGTACGATATGAGTAACAGCGGTTGCCAATATTTATTTTAGCGTCACTTTCACGTCATCGAGTTACGGGGTGAAATTGGTGCCAAATTAAAGGTAAAATGAAGTATTTTAAGAATATTTCGGTCTGCCCCCACATATCCTGGTACAAACCTTCGGTGGGCTGAAATTTATAACAAATTATGCTTCATAATGTACAATACAAAACCTAAAGACGTATTTTACATTACTTAACTTCGCAATCGACTTTCACGTTAATTTGATGGTTTAGGAAAAGATTCTTATTAGTAAGCGAGAAAACGACCGATTCGGCATATCATGAATTGTATTGTATATTATGACGCCTTTTTGTTTTAAATTTCAGTCTGCCGAGGGTTTGTATCAGGATATGCGCTGGTTGACCGAAATAGTCTTAAAATACTTTATTTTACCTTTAATTTGGCACCAATTTCACCCCGTAACTCGATGACGTGAAAGTGGCGCCAAAATGGCGTGTTGGTGCCCGCTGTTACTCATATCGTATCAAGAAATGACGAGGCAGACCAGTCTTTCCTTAATCTACATCTAACAAACTTGTCCTACATCATGATTTCATCCCGTAATTCGATGACGTAGTCATACTGAATTTTACATTATAACGTCATTTTTATTATAAATTTCAGTCTGCCGAGGGTTTGTACCAGGATATGCGCAGACAGACCAAAATATTCTTAAAATACTCTATTTTACCTTTAATTTTGCACCAATTTCATCCCGTAACTCGATGACCTGAAAGTGACACAAAAATGGTGAGTTGGCGCCCTCTGTTACTCATATCGTACTAAGAAATGACGAGGCAGACCATTCATTCCTTAATCTAGACCTAATAATCCTGTCCTACATCATGATTTCATCCTGTAACTAGATGACGTAGTCATTCGTGTCGCCGCCGCCCGGTCTATATGTCTTCAGCAATATAAAGCTTATTGCTTTTATACTGCTACTAGGTATTGCTTGACTACTAGGTATTGTCAAGTTATAAACACTTTTTTTTGATAAATTCAACAAACTTTAATTATGATCACAATTTCACAAAACACTTTTTAGAGATTTCAAAGAACGTAAATCTGATTCAGAGAAACTCCTTTCTTCTTTATATAAACAACCTTATTTTCCATAGATTTTACTATTCTGTCTTTAATATAAGAAAACAAAGAGAAACTAGCTTTACCTTAGTATTATATCTCTCTGGTATTCAAAATACTAACACGAGATGTCTAAAGAAATTCTATTAATATGCACTGAAATAAACTCTTTGGAACAAAATGCATTTATGAATAATGCACATAAATACTTGTATTTTACTGCAATTTGGATGCTCCGTGCATGTAAGACATACAGTTTGAAAACAGCGAAAAGAAAGAAAAATAAAAAATAAAAAAAGCCCGAATATTATAAAAAGCATTATTAATATTTTACCATTAGAAATAGATTTAGCTAACACAATATGCAAATGAAATTTTCATATCGTTGACCCATGCGCTATGAAAAAATATTTACTACACCTGCTCATTTTTCATACAATTTTTATTATTTTTTAATTCTGATGAGAGGATATTGTGTACAATGTTATTTGTCATATTTTCAGAAAAGAACATTATTTTATATTAAGAAGCAAATTATAAGCAAAAAACTCGGAAAAATTTGGGACTGTTTTTAAAAACCTTAATTTCTCTACGAGTATACATGCTATCAACGTAAAAATAACCACAGTAAATTACAATAAGCCACTTAATCATAATATACAGTTTGAGCGCTTTTGCTACATTAGTTTTGACAGGGTTAGCTAAAAGATATTCGTTCTTTTTCAATTTTGTTCACGATCCCCTATAGAATTTCGGGAAAAAATCTTCACAGAAATGTGTGACTATTATGTTTACACATTTAGAGTTTCAGGATAATTCCTCATTTATTTTTCTAGATATTTAACAAAATGTCTAAAATCGCAAGTGGCCGGTCATCTTTGGCAATAGTGTATGTTACATGCAAACAGTTTTCTGTATCGAAATTCGTAAGCAATTCGAATCTCCTGATTGAATTGTAATGAATTTAATAGTTTTTTACTATTTTTATATGAAGAAGTCCTCTCAAAATGTATTATGTATTAACAGATGCTATTATTGTTATTATTAATCGATTGGTACTATTTGCATTTTTATACATTGATATGCGAAGATTTAGATTGGGAGTATTCTGTCTCTTTCGTTATTTCTACTTTCTCCTATCTTTGCAAGAAAAATATTGGATACGCGAAATTTTCAACTTTTGGTTTTTGACGGATTTACACGTTTTAGGATAAGGTATACAAAAAAAAACATGTTTTTATAAAATGTCTGTCTGTGACTCTGTCTGTCTGTCCACATCTGGCACAAATATTGTGGGCATTCTATCCCAAGGACTAATGCATGGTAGGAATAAAGGACTAATATAATTTAATAAAAATTGGTGTTGTTCACATTTTGATGTAAATCTCCAACAGGTAACTCTGCTATGCTGCATTTTTTACGATAACCGTAGTAGTTCTATCTCAAGAGCTAATGCACGGATTTTTATCAAATTTCAGATTCAGTTAGTCTTTGAGTTGAATTATATTTTGGTATATATCGCTCAACAGAAGGCGCTGCTATGCTGCATTTATGCGTTTTTGCAGTAGCTTTATCTCAGGAACACTCGCATGGTTTTTCTTCAAACTTTAGATTTTGTTAGACTTTATTATGACTTGATGTTGTTTACATTTTGATCTAAATCTTCCAACAGGTGGCACTGCTATGCTGCATTTTTCACAATATCCGAAGTAGCTCTATCTCAAGAACTAAAGCACGGATTTCATCAAAATTTAGATTCAGTAGATATTGACATGAATTGTCGATTTTATCAAATTTAAGATTCAGTTAGTCCTTGACTTGAATTGACGATATCTACATTTTGGTGTAAATTGTTCAGCAGAGGGCGCTGCTATGCTGCATTTTTTGCGGTAGCTCAATCTCAAGAACACTTACACGGATGTTCATCAAACTTTAGATTCATGTAGTCCTTAATATGACTTGGTGTTGTTTACAATTTGATGTAAATCTCCCAACAGTGGCATTGCTAGGCTGCAATTTTTACGAGATTCAAAGTAACTCTATCACAAGAACTAATACACGGATTTTCAACAAACTTTTGATTCAGTTAGAGATTTTGACATAAGTTGTTGCAGATTAGGTGACAATGGAAATCACTCAACTAGTGTCGTTTCTGGACTGTATTTTGCATGATTTACGGGATTTTAGATTTAGTGATATCTCAAGAAGTAATGCGCGGAATTTCATAGCATTAGAATCCACAAGATGGTATGGATTTCCATGTAATTTTCGTACTGTGATAGCGAGTTTTAAAGTGTTAACATACATGAGATAAAAGAAAGTTTTGGCATCCACATCCGACTAGTTTATAACTGTATAAAGGTAAGTGCAGTGTATAATATGTGCAGTGTAAATGTTAGATTGCATTCTATAGAAATTCAGGCTTCAATCAGCAACTAATAATAAAGTATGCCGTTTTATCCTATTTCACCATATATATATTATATGCGTGTGAGGAATAACGAAACATATAACGAAAAGCATGATAATATTCCAATCCAATGACTAATTTAAATAAAAAAGAAAAAACTAAGAACTGTATTAGTTTATATTGGCTACATTTAAAAAGTAAATTATCACCTAGACATAAAAATGTTGTTTAATTTCGACTTATTATTTAAAAAATCTTTAGAATTGTAGTTATATGCATTGCACTCCACTTCACGTATAAACATAACTACATCCATCCATTTCAAATCATTCATGATAAGTTTTACATATTTTACACAAAAGCCATGTTATTTTATTTGAAAGAATTTTGAATTCTTTCAGTAAAATGAAATTCTTTTTGACTGTTTTAGAAGAAATCTGAAAGTCTTAACTAAAAATCCTCTCCAGACCATTCATTTTTTATTCAACAAATACTCTGCATCTGCTCTTGGAAACTTCTTTTTTCAATTCAATGAAGCCAAATCCAAAATCGCAAATTTTTATTTCATTCATGTTCTATGAAAATTTTAAATTTTTAATGTTGAAAAATATATGTGAAAGACATCTTATTTATTTGGATATGGAGAGCATTATTTTCTCTTTTACATTTTGCAGATATTTCAGTTATATAAACTCTATCTTGTTATATGTTCTCGTTTTTAAAATTTATTACAGATTTTGAAAGATCAGTATAATTTTCCACATCATATAAATTATTCTCGTAGAAGTCTTTAATATTTTCACTATTGTAATAAATATAAATTTAGATTTTAACAAAAAAATAGGTCCTATTACAACATAATTAATAGTTTTAAAACTAAGGAGAGTATTTTTTGTTTGTACCTTTAATTATGATTTAGGCTTCTATACTGCTATGAGTCAATTACAACGAACCTAATTACTGTTGTTTTATATGGAAAGGTAGTTCCTCCATGAGGTTCTAAGTAAATTTTATTGTGGCATTTAAAATTCAAACACGAAACAACTGAATGCCTAACAGAACACTGATTGGCTTTAACATAAAGATTATGTTATTTATATGTTTCCTGTATCTCATGTTTTTCTTTAATTAACGAGTTTTCGGTCTTTAGTTTTCTTTTCTACAGTTTCAACCTATTTTCCCACTGTATTATAATCAAGAAAATACCAAATCTTTTAGTTTCGGTTTTTTAATTTTTATCTCAAGCCTTCATTTTACAACTTGTTTAGTACAAAAGGATAGAAAGGTTGAAAAATTCTGAGAATTGAGAAAAACAATACTCTTCATTACTCTCGATTTCTTAAGCATTTTAAAATAACCCCTTTTAGAAAAAACTAGCATACCAAGAATCCAAACTTACTTAAATACACCCTGTCCCAGATAGAAATGTGTGACTCCTCCTCCTCCCTCCCTTCATTCTATTCTTGATAGAAGTAATCGTAGATAAAAGATATCTGAAGCATACACCATTTTCTAACCAATGATACGTTTAGAAATTGCTTTGGTGACTTTCTCCACAATACGTCGAAGTAAAATATTTTGAGTAGTGAAATGCAAATTTCAAATGATACAATTTTTCTACATAATTTAATTAGTCTAAAAACAAAATTTTACTACTGTTCTATGATTAGTTTAATAATTTTTAAATAATCGAGTTCAAGCTAATTTTCATGAAACATGATAGAGTGAAGCCTCCCCCCCCCCCCCCAGTTATTGACATTTCATCAGTAAATGACACTTATAACACGCAGTCTCTTATAAACTTTTTCAGTGTAATATCATTTAAGTAGCAACTTATTCTTCTTAACTGTTGTAACTTATGTATCAGTTTTTTATTTTATTATTATTATATTATTAATTTTTTTTTCAAAATAGAAATAGTGTCAGATATTGTAGTTTTTGACCATATTTATGAAAAAGAAAATTTTGAAATAATTGTATATACTTTTATAATTTTGCCAACAATATTTTTTATGTATTTCTATTATATTTTTGAAAATAAAAGTAAGTATAAAACAGATTAAAAACTTTGTAAAAGTGATTGAAACAAGAAAGAGTCTTTAAAGTGTCAATTACTGGGAGTTTTACTCTATTTAAGTTCGATATTCTACTGCAGGAAATCTATGTCTATGTTTAATAACATGACATCAATAAATGACAAAGTGATGAAATGTTAACTTAAATTAAAAGTAAATACCAAATAACATATAACTTTATTATATTTATGTTAATTTAAATGTAAATGATTGCAATTCAAAGAAAATTTACCCTTACAATCACAAGCAATAAATTTAAATTAACACACTGTAGCAGGTAGCGCTATATAATAGGTTACAGGATTTTTATATTGACTAATACACGATTTTAGATAGAAATACTAGGAATTTTTTATAAGTGCATTAAGTAACAATATAAATAATTTTGAAATGAGTTACTGTAAGAAAACAGTGATAAGTGAAAGAAAAAAATCATAAAAACATTTCATGGTTGCAAATTTGAGAAATAGCCATAGTTAAAAAATGAACTTAAATGTTTTGATGTTAAAAACATGGCAAATTGGGTTTATACCAAACTTTCTTTTGAAGTCCTGTAAAAAAGTATTCTCTGTTCTCTATCTCCTATTAAAATATTTTAAATTTTCTAGCTAACTTATTTATTATAATTTACTTTTAACATTTTCTCCCCAAATTAGAGAAAATTCTTTCTTCATCTTGTTTAAAAATCCTGTATATAGATATTAGTCCAGATTTTGCTTCGCTGAACACGAATCTGGTGTTATCCAACAAAATTTATCCCCGGAAACACGTTTTTGTGGCCAAAGACGTGATTTTGCTTTGTTTTTTCTAAGTAACTTCAAAATTATGCATTTTACATAAAAGTCCTCATGACATACACTAAAGAGGACAAAATTTCCTACATTTTATGTATTTAAAGTTTTTTTTTCTGATCAATGATTTAGCCGTAAAAATGGGTGTGAAAAGCAAAAAATTCCGAAAAACGGTAATTACGGTACTGTACGTCGATGAAACGTGAAAAAGCAAATTTTGACCACTTAATAATACTAAGTATAATATTATTGACTATATTTTATAAATATGATCTTCTTTGTTTCCTTCATAATTAAAAAATAATTAACAAGGAAGAAAAATCATGCGTTAAGCATAGATTATGAAGCACTTTCAAACATTTCATGAAATCTTTAACAAAACTTCATTATTTAAGGAAACAAAAATACTGAATGTGTATACCAAATGTGTATTTAAAATACTTTTGAACAGCTCTGTATTTGATCTGTCAGTTGAAGTATATATACTACATAATGAGAAAATTTAGTTTCTCGAGAAAATTTCTAGCAGGTTGAAACTTCTCTTTCAGCAATTTATACTAACAGATGGAAACATAATTGAATACTTTTTTTCAGCCCTGCAGTTTATCTTGTACCTTTATTACACGTCAGTATTAAGCTAAAATTTATTTTATTCTAAAACTCTCTTAAAACGTCAGAAATCACATTCTCAGAAATTATCATTCATAAGCGTCCATGCATCGAATTCTTTGAGTGGTTCTCTGTTTCATTTTATCTATATTCTGCAAGCATTTCTCAGTAAATTGAATGTAGTTCAGCATAAAAATGCATAACTTATTTAAAAACTACTTTTAAGCAATTTACTCTCATATTCAGTAGCGTTTGCGAGCTCTTTTAGGTAGCCCTATATATCAACTGTTATTTTTATACACACCATATAATGTTCATTGATTTAGTGAAATTAGAATTAATTAAATTGCCATCCATCCATCAGCCATCATCGGATACATATACAGTACTCCGGAAAAAATATACTATTTGAAATCTTTCGTTTGTCAATGTAAATGCTATGTACTTCATATTATCCATGACTGTATCGCATAATTTGTATTAAGCTGTTATCTGATTGTTATCTGAGCGACATGTATCAATTTTATTATGTATGAAATAGTTTTAATTTAATTACAATATGTCGCACACAATTTCCCCTTTACCATTATGGAATTGAACTCTTTTGTGTGGCCTTGTAAATGAATAATAACTATTTTTTTCACCGCATATTTTACAGAATGCATATTTTAGTGCACCTCCTAAACGTATATAAATTTTAATATGTTTGTTAGTGTATTAAAATCTTTGGATTTCATTTGAAACGATTTTTTCCCATAGGCCGTAATGTACCGGTAAAATTTTGACTGCCCTTTCAATTAAACTAATCGTGTTTAAAACTTCATTTGAAACAGGGTTCCGTGCTAGGGTAAATGTCAATAACTTCCAGAAATTTCTGGGCAATCCGAGTGTATTTACAGGAGTTAGAGCGCGGGCAGTCTTACAGACAAACCAAATGTTTAAGTACTTTTCAACTTTGTTGGAATGTGCTAAAAATTAGTATATCTGTGATCGAAATCTTCATTTACGATTAGAAAATTATAATAATAATAATAATAATAATAATAATAATAATAATAATAATAATAATAATAAAGCATTTCTTAACTTGGCTTTTAAATAATACAAATAAAATATCTAAAACAGATTTTAATATATAAAAGCTGACACGGACTTTAGTTCTTAAAGTTCAAAAGTGAATGTGAAAATAAAAAAAATCTGGAAAACAGGAAATACGGCATTGTGCATAGATTTAACATGAAAATTGACTATTTTATGCAAATGTTGACTATAAATAATACTAAAGATTATTTGATTGACTGTATTTTATATAAAAAATTGCTAACAATAAATACGACAACTCATTATTTAATTATAGATAATTATGTACATTAGTAAGTATATTTACTTTTAAAAAAAAATATGTATATATATTGTTCCAGCGTATATAGGGTTCTTTTGATCTTATGGTTAGACAACTTGAAACTCTTGCTTATAGAAAAGTAGAAAATAATTTATTTACAGAACTTCAGAACAACAGAGTCTTCGAAACTCACAAATATTACTTGATATTCAAAAATAACTGCTCAAATCTATCGTACAAGTATAGCTTTAGATCCCAGAGACTCTTTATACAACGTCTCAACACTTAATAACATTCAAAACAACATAAATGAAACTCAAGCAAACTTGCTAACAAACGCCTTGTTTACTCAATGACTGACTGGTAAATAATAACCACACAGCTCGCATCGCTCTCCTTATATATAGTCTCGCCGCATGCGGTAGAAATTTCTACAAACTTCTAGAAAAAACTGGAAAACCACGGAACAACATTCAATGTATCAGTAGACCTAAGGGGGGGGGGGGGTTACCATAAATAGGGAAGGGTTACCATCGCCAACAATCGCCAAGTTTGTCGCCAACTTGGCGACCAAAATTAGTCGCCAAAAGTGACGCCAACTTGGCGATATCTCTAATATTTCGCCAATCTGCCGTAGACATACACTGAAAATAATAGACAAGTTTGCTTGATAACAGAGACAATGTAACAAAAACTAATATTAGTAAAGAAATGGAGCTTAATAAGATTATTTACATCATTTTACAGTACAAACACTAACTATTTACAAAATTCGTAACAATATACTATTTCCGCTTTCTTTTACTTGAAGATCCGTACATCTACAAAGCAGAAAATAGACGTATGGGATTAGTGGGTGTTTTTATTAATACCAATATTATAAAATAAAAGTTTTTTTAATAGTAAATATTTGATACCTTGCAGCATGACTATTGCCCCTTCAAATTGGATCTACTGGTTCATTGGGTATTTTTGCAATAGCAAATGAACACTTTAATAACAGATGTGCTCTTTTTTATTTAGTTTTTAGTTATGAAGGAAACTGGAACATAAAGGTACAAGGTAAGATACAGGGCTGAATAAAAGTATTCAATTATGTTTCCATCTATTAGTACAAATTGCAGTGCAGGCATTTTTAGCAATTTGTTATATTACTTTAAGATAAATTTAATAACTACAACTTTTGAAAGAATTGGAAAACGAAAGTTAATATTTTATAATTTAATGTATGATTTGGAGGCCCCTCAAGGTCTGGGGTCTATGGGCAAAGTCCCGATTTGCCCATGCGGTAATAAGGGCCTGATAAATTGCTGAAATGTCAACCTGCTAGGCATTTTTTTGCGAAACTAAATTTTCCCATTATGTAGTATATATACTTCAACTGACAGATCAAATACAGGGCTGTTCAAAAGTATTGAAATACACATTTGGCTATATACAATAACTTTGTTTCCTTAAATAACGAAGTTTTGCTAAAGATTTCATGAAGTGTTAGAAAGTTCTAATCTATGCTTAACGCATGATTTTTCTTTCTTGTTAATTATTTTTTAGTTATGAAGGAAACAAAGAACATCAGATTATAAAATATAGTATATTTAGTATTATTAAGTGGTCAAAATGTGCGTAGAATGGTTCTTTTTCATGTTTCATCGATGTACTGTACCGTAATTACCGTTTTTCAGAACTTTATGCTTTTCACACCCATTTTTGTGACACTGCCTCAGCTAAACCATTGATCAGAGATAAAAACTTTAAATACATAAAATGTAGGAAATTTTGTCCTCTTTAGTGTATATAATGAGGACTTTTATGTAAAATGCATAATTTGAAGTTAGTTAGAAAAACAAAGAAAAGCCACTTTTTAAGCGTTTTTTGCTAAAAAACGTGTTTCTGGGGATAAATTTTGTTGGATAAAACCAGATTCGTGTTCAGCGACTCCAAAAACATAAAGGTATCAAATTTCAGAACTACATTAAAACTTGCAATTATTTTCGACCAAATGCCTGGACTATATTGGGCTTGTAATATAATTTATGTATTGATAATAATGTATTTATTTAAATATTATATATATATTAAAAGTAATCATTTGTTTTATTACACGCATTTTAGTCAGATAAATTGAAAAAAATTATAATGCATTCAGAATTTTTCACTTTTGATGTCAAAAAAAAATTGCAAAAAATATACAAATAAAGACTTTAATTTATGCCCAAAATTTTCAATGTATTCCAGTAAATTTTCTTCCTTTTGAAATGCGACATAATTAATAAGGCTGTTATCCAGATTGATATGTCCTATGTGTTTTATATGCATACGGTGACACACGCACAATATGTTTATATACAGGGTGATTCTAAATTGTTTTTACAATAAAAGAGGGTTCATAGTACACATCAAGACAAACAATATTAAATGGGAAATCAAGGATCCCAAACGTTTTCCAAAGGAGGTAGCGGGCATTAAAGTTTAGGGACCAAAATTTCAAATAAACATAAAAGACGGAAAAATTGATCGATTGATTAGCGTTTTTCACTAAAACTATTCTTTATGTTGGTATTTTCTTGAAAATAAATTTTAAAGATAAATTTTGAAAAAATGCCGATAGAGGGCACTTTAGACTTTGGAGTAACGAACAAATATTTTTTGCCGTTATTTTTGCATCTCATCAAATGATTTCGTAAGCTTAGACTTTAATTTTGAGCTCAAAATCTGAATAATTGTTAGTGTTTAAGTAGCATAAACTGAACTGTGTCCACAGGGTTCAGATTTCAAATGATTATAAAAAACGGAAAGATTGGTCGATTGATTTGCGGCTTTCACTAAAACTATTCTTTATGTCGGTATTTTATTGAAAATAAATTATAAAGATAAATTTCAAAAAATGTAGACAGAGGACGTGTTAGACTTTGGAGTAACGAGCAATAATTTTTCCGTTATTTTTTGCATCTGATTAAATGTTTTTGTAAGCTTAGACTTAAACTTAAATTTTGAGTTCAAAATCTGAATAGTTGGGAGAGGTTAAGTTGCACAAACTGAACTGTGTTCAGAGGGTTCAAATTTCAAAAGATTATAAAAAACGGAAAAATTGGTCAGTTGGTTTGGGGTTTTCGCTAAAACTATTCTTTAAATCAGTGTTTTCTAGAAAATCAATTTTAAAGATAAATTTCACTAAATGCCGGTAGAGGACGCCTTAGACTTTGTAGTAACGTACAACTATTTTTAACCGTTATTTTTTAAAATCTCATTAAATGCTTTGAAATGCTTAGACTTAAATTCTGAGCTCAAATTTTGAATCGTCGGGAGTGTTTAAATAGCGCAAAATTGAACTGTGTTCGAGGAAAGGGGGAAGTTAAATTTAAACTCTTGATCACACTTTAGTTTGCGAATTTTAACCCCTCCCAACGGTTCAGAATTTGAGTTCAAAATTTAAGTTTAAACCTAAGATTTCGAAAACATCTAATAAGCTTTTGCAAGCATTTTATTAGATACAAAAATAACGGTTAAAATTAGTTGTTGGTTACTCTGAAGTTTAAGGCGCCTTCTAACGGAATTTTTTAAAATTTATTTTTAAAATTTATTTTCAAGAAAATACTGACTTAAAGAATAGTTTTATTTTAAACCGCAAACTAATCGACCCATTTTTCCCTTTTTTATAATCATTTGAAATTTGAACCCTCTGAACACAGTTCAGTTTGTGCTACGTATCCATTCTCAACTATTCAGATTTTGAACTCAAAATTTAAGTCTAAGCTTACGAAAACATTTAATCAGATGCAAAAAATAACGACAAAAAATAGTTGTTACTCCAAAGTCTAAAACGCCCTGTATCAGAATTTTTTTAAATTTATCTTTTTAATTCTTTCTTTTTATTTCTTTTTAATCTTTTTCAATAAAATACCGATATAAAGAATAGTTTTAGTGAAAACCGCAAATCAATCGACCAATTTTTCCGTTTTTTATAATAACTTGAAATGTGAACCCTCTGAACACAATTCAGTTTGTGATACTTAACCATTCCCAGCTATTCAGATTTTGAGCTCAAAATTTAAGTTTAGGTCTAAGCTTACGAAACCATTACGAGATGCAAAAAATAACGGCCAAAAGTAGTTGTTCGTTGCTCCAGTCTAAAGCGCTCGCAATCGGCATTTTTTGAAATTTATCTTGATAATTTATTTTGATGAAAACACCGACATAAAGAATAGTTTTAGTGAAAACCGCAAATCAATCTATCAATTTTTCTTTTTTTATCTTTATTTGAAATTTTGGACCCTAAACTGAAATGGCGGCTTCCGTTTGGGAAACGTTTGGGACCCTTGGTTTCCTATTTAATAATGTTTGTCTCGATGCGTACTATCACCCCTCTTTTATTGTAAAAACAATTTAGAATCACACTGTATATATATATATATATATATATACCTTTGAATCAAAATTTATCCTAGAAGTTCATTGAACGATGTTAATCAAAATTGTTAATGAAGATGGCGAGTTAATCTCATACATAGTCTACTAAGAAATCTCAAAAGATCGATAAACTTAAGCAGCTTAATATTACATCTTAATGGTTTATATAGAATATAAATAATCAGTAATTAGAATGAAAAAATAACAAAAATTGTATAAGAAATCAGCATGTTTACTCAAAAATGTTTTCCTGCACATGCGTGATAACAATCAAATATAATGTGCATAATGTGTTAGATAAGTTTATAGAGCAAGTTTTGTGGAAGTTTGAGAAACACAGCTTGAAAATTCTGAAAATTATCGTCGATTGAACTACCTTAAAATCCGCTGTTCCCAAAAGCAAGGAAAATGGTGAGAAGCTGAATCCAAATGTAATAAGTTGTACGTGCAGTGGCTTCAACTCCGGTAAAATATAGGGTGGGCTCAAATTTACCGAAAAATATTACGAAAATATTACGAAATATTACTGAAAAATATTACAACTATTAAATCTTAATAGTTGAATAAAACAAAAGCGGGCGAATTTAATTTGATAAAGTGGGAGTAGAAAGATTTTCAGGAGGAGAAATTTGCGAAAGAAATACAAAGGAAAACGAATGAATGTGAAAATTCATTTCAGGTATGCATGTCTCGTTTTATACATGCCGATCTGAAATATATTCGCGTATATAGTTCAAATCGTCCATTACGTATGTTCCAATTTTGCTTCCATTTATTCCGGTTATTCATTCACTTCTAAATCTTGACTCAAGATTATTACTTCTTGTACAAGGGTGATTTCTTGCACGTTCTGTGAAATCCATAAAAATAGGGGCTTTATAATTCTACTATAATTTTCAAATATTTTTCAATGTTTTCATTTTTCAATAATCTATCATAACAAGCATGAGTTTTACCTAACACTTTTTTTATTTTTTGGCATTTATTTTTTCCGCTTTTGTGTATGATGAATTATACATATGTGGTCTATATTACACTTATATGTGTGTACATATATATATAACAATAATTATAATATAATATAAAAATGTATATCCAATAATGTTTCAAGAAACTTACATGCATTAAAAAACTGCATTATAAAGCAATGGTCAAAATTACGAGATTTTGTATTCAATAATAAGTTTAGAATATATATATGTGTGTTTACAGAATGTACTTTTCCTATTTTTCAAAAGTCTGATGAAATAAAACAGGAAGAAACAAGAAAGCAAGTAAATGTAAAAATATTATTTTGGAAACATAACAATGAAATTCTGCTGGGTATATTGTAAGCATAACGAATCTATTTGATCTTAAAATTACTATATTTCCATTATTTAGAAAAAACAAAACATCGTTTTAGTGGTTCAGTATGCAAAAATAAAATGTAGTTAATATGATTTTTATTGAAACTGAAAAAAAAAAAAAAATGACAAGCAGCAGGATTTTATTAGAAAAAAAGGATTGCCATATTTCTCTCCTAAGCTATTCCTTGAGCGCAGATTATCCTTTGATGAAAAAAAAATAACATTTCATTATGATCTGCCCCAAATATTATATTTTAATGTTTCTTGATAAAAAATGTGTGAATGGGTACTTATAAGAGTTTTGGAAAATGCGTACGTTTGTGTTCTGAAATAAATCCACGGAAATCTTGCATGATAGCTCATGAAGCCTCATAAGAAGTTGCTGCTGAAAACTTTTATACTGAACGAAACAGAACAAGAAAAGGGAAGACAGGAGAAAAATGAGATCTAGGGAATCACTATGCGTGCACCGAAGAATAAAACAGAAATACAGTTATTTGAAAATGTAATATTCCTATAACGTAAGAAAGAAAGAAGGCGCTATTTATGCTTGTCTGATTTATCGTCAGGATTATAATAACTGCATCAGCGAATATCTGTTTGTTGTTACTTTTTCGTTTTCCAGATAAACTAAACATGATAAATTTGGAAATTGTCGTATTTCTTAAAAGAAGTATTATAGAACAAGTTTACTTTGGTATGTTATAAGTTTGTAATTCAATGCATATAGAAATTTTATGCAGCTATTTTCTGTACAGCGTGCAATGAAGAATAAAACAAAAGTGCAGTTACATTGCATTTTTAAAACAATCAAACTGATTGGTAAAGTTATCATAATTTTTTTTAATATATTTCCTACTGAGCGAAAAATTGCCCATGTCTGGAATCGAACCCAGATACTTGACTTACAAGGTCAATGCTTTACCGTTTAAGCTAACTGGGCACGACAAATAGGTGAGCATTTTACGCTCAGATAATCTTGTAAGTTATAACATCTGGTCTGTCATTTAGACAGCTCAACAGAAAAGGCCGCAGGTAAAGGAACTCCATAGAAAGATGGGTACGTATAGATAAATTGCATTTTTAACACAATCAAACTGATTGGAAAAGTTATCATACGAATTTTTTAATATTTCCTACTGAGCAAAGAATTGCCCAGGCCGTGAATCGAAACAAGATACTTGGCTTACAAGGACAATGCTTTACCGTTTAAGCTAACTGGGCACGACAACCGGCGAGCATTTTTCGCTCAGATAACCTTGAAGGTCATAACACCTGGTCTGTCCTTTACACAGCTCAACAGAAAAAAAATTCGTATGATAACTATACCAATCACTTTGATTGTGTTAAAAATGCAATTTATCTATACTTACCCATCGTTCTATGGAGTTCCTTCACCTGCGGTCTTTTCTGTTGAGCTGTCTAAATGACAGACCAGATGTTATGAACTACAAGGTTATCTGAGCGAAAAATGCTCAACTGTTGTCGTGCCCAGTTAACTTAAACGGTAAAGCATTGGCTTTGCAAGCCAAGTATCTGGGTTCGATTCCCGGCCTGGGCAATTTTTCGCTCAGTAGGAAATATTTTTTAAAAAAATCGTATGATAACTTTACCAATCAGTTTGATTGTGTTAAAAATGCAATTTATCTATACGTACCCATCGTTCTATGGGATTCCTTTACCTGCGGTCTTTTCTGTTGAGCTGTTTAAATGACAGACCAGACGTTATGACCTACAAGGTTATCGGAGCGAAAAGTGCTCATCGGTTGTCATGCCTAGTTAGCTTAAACGGTAAAGCATTGGCCTTGTAAGCCAAGTATCTGGGTTCGATTCCCACAGTTATTTGAAAAGATAATACACTGCTCAAAACAATTAAAGGATATTTGAAGTTTTATATAAAATAAAGATATAAACGAATTTTTTTTGCCGAAAATAGAAGAAGAGAATCACAAATGCAAATTTTTCTGGTTTTCAAACTGTGGAGTATGCAAATTTTGAGTTCGACGTCAAAAACGTCGCTTCAGCGGTAGCGAATGAAATTTGACTTTCAACTGGATAAAAGAGAATGAAGACAAGGATGATCGGCGTTCAGTGATTGCTTTGTTTCAAAGAGTACGATGTCTCAGTGAAGTCATTTGACAGATTCAGAAGCTTGGAGAATTGTTGGTAGGTTAGAAGGGGGCCAAACTCAAGCCGAAGTAGCGCAAGCCATTGGAGTGTCACAAAGTATCATTTCCAGGATCTGGAACCGTTTTTTGGAGAGTGGATGTGCAGGCCGAAGACCAGGGCAAGGTCGTAGACGGGCAACAACGCCCAATGAAGATCTGTATTTAGATTTAACAGCTCAGAGACACCGAAACATGAACGCTACTCTTCTCCAACAACACCTTTGCTCAGCTGCAGGCACCACGATTTCAACTGGACTTTCCGAAACCGGCTCCATGCTGTAGGTCTGTATGCTCGCCGACCGATGGTATGTGTTAGATTAACATCAAGGCATCGTCGCGACCGCAAGGAGTGGGCAACCGAGCATGTCAACTGGAGGAGAAATGAATGGAGCAATATTCTGTTTTCTGACGAGTCCCTTTTTCTGTGCATCCAGATAATAGGCGTATTTTCATCTGGAGGGACCGTGGCAGTAGGAATAATCCTGCGTTCGTGCACGAAAGTGTGAGATTTGGCGGTGGAGGAGTGTTGGTGTATGGTGGCATCTCCATTGGCGGGCGCACTGACCTCTACATCATTCGAGATGGAGCTCTGACTGGTCGCCGATATAGGAATGAGATCCTCAGACCTGTTGTAGTTCCTTACGCTGCAGCAATCGGAGATAACTTCATTTTAATGGACGATAACTGCCGGCCACATCGTGCAAACCTGGTGGAGGATTTCCTTTTCGAGGAAGGAATCGTTCGAATGGAATGGCCAGCGTGTTCTCCAAACATGAATCCAATCGAGGACGTTTGGGACGCTCTAGGAAGACGAGTTTCTGGCCGCCAACAACCCCCGCAAACTCTCCAAGATCTGGAAAGAGCTCTTCTGGAAGAGTGGGGCAGAATACCCCAACTCGTCATTATTAGCCTCATTGAGTCCATGCCTCAAAGGTGTTCAACGTTGCTGGCCGCCCGTGGAAACCATACCCCCTACTGAAAATGATTTCTTTGAAGAAAACACCTTTTCTTATTCTTTTTTTCTCATATGTACAAATTGTGTTTTTTTCCTTTTGTACACAAATGCGCAATAAAATGCATTTTTTCTCCCAAACATGTGTAATTTATTCTCATATAACCTACTATGTCTGTCGACCATGTATCAATCAGCTAAAAAGTTTCTCAGATACAAAATCCACCTAAAACTGCAATATCCTTTAATTGTTTTGAGCAGTGTATTCCTGTAATAACATATTTCCTTTCATAATGAAACGAATTCACATTCGTAATATAACTAAATAAAAAATTATACAACCAGTTTTTCTGTGTATGTTATAAGCTTGTTGCTCAGTATGTGCAGAAATGTTACACAATCACTATACCATGCGTGGTACAAAGGATAAAACCAAAGTGCAGTTATTTAAAAATATAATACTCCTATAGTATAAGAGCGAGGGTTCTGTTTTTGTTCATCTGGTTTATAAGATAGATTAAATTTAACTGCACCAAGGAATATGTGTTTGTTGTTTCCTTAGAATTTTAAGAGATAACATGAAAAATCATTAAATAGTAATATTTCTTAAAATTAGAAATTTTATACAACGAAACTTAAAATTCAGTAAAAATCCAGTTCAGTAAGAATAACGCTATGGAATGTTTTAAATATCAGAATATTCCTTCAAAAAATGGATAAAGATATTTCTGGACCTGATGTTTTTCAATGAATTTAATTGAAACTTGTCACTTTAGCAGCCATTTTTTTTAATATTTTTTATTAACTCACTACCGCTGAGTTAAGATCAAATTTAGATAATGCAATTTTTTACTGTTCAAAATAAAATGAATAGCATTTAGCAAAATTGTTACTAAAATGCATAATGTAACATTAATATGCAAAAAAAGGTTGAATGATCTTAACGTAATACTGACTAATCCATATAGTTACATTAGACAAATTTACATTCGATTAGTAATTTTTTTTTTTTTTTTTTTTTTGGTATTAGAAATGTGCTAGTCAAAGCGGAAATTTTCGTTAATTTATAGAATTGATAAAAAATGAAATGAATGAGAATTCTTCATTTTTTATTGGCAATTAGTAAGTTACACAGTACATTGTAAAACATCTGAGTAACGTTACTCCATAAAATTGGTGGTAGCCAAATTTCCACCAATTTTATGGTGGCATAATCGAGGTAATCGGTTTAAACGATATAACCGGTGTAACATTACACTGATATGTAATGTTAAACCACTAACATATGTTTAAATTACACCATTATATAAGTGAAAAAAAATCACTCCATAAAATTGGAGGCAGCAAAGCTGCTACCAATTTTATGGAGTAACGTTACACAAATGTTTTACAGTGTACTAACATATCCGGAATTAAATTCATAATGTAGAGAAGTCATTATATCCAAGTGTCCCGCTTGTATGTCATTGTTTAAGCATCGCCCACTAATTAGTGGAACAATGTAAAGTGTTCAGTTTATGAAAAAACCTCATCTCGTCTTTTTCCTGAAATTCAAATATTTGGGGGGGGGGGGCATGTAATCAGTCATGAAAAATACTTTTGTGGTATTCTATCATCTTAGAGCAAAAAATGTCCATTTAAATAAAATTATCCGCAATTAAAACATTGTAGGGGAAGTGATACTCTGTAAAACTTACGTTTCTTTTGTGTTTCTCTTTACACTGGACCCCTTGGAGAAAAAAAAAAGTCCTCTTTGTTTTTCCTTAGGCAAACGTTTTTTCACTGGATCCTTCATTTATATATATTTAGTACAGGTGCTACAGTTTTATTTAATGAATGAAAATTTTAAAAATAATCATATGTCGAATCAATATCCAGCGAATTTTTGTCTTCTCTATCTTAACGTTTTAATTTTTCTTTCGTGAAAGTGTTCTCAAGCTATTAGGTTTCAACACAGTCTTTTGTTTACATTTAACTATTTGTATCGCCATTATTTAATTGTACTATTGTTTGAATTGGTAGAATAGAACTAGAAATAGTTCCCGCTTAAATATCCTTTGGAAGAGCTAGCGTTGTTTAAGCACTTCTTCATACTTTCATATATACAAGAAGAGAAAGTAATTAAATCCAGAAAATCGTTTGGTGAAGTATTCAAAATCATTTCTTTATGAATACGTTACTTCAATTGCTTTTAAACATTTCTCTATTGTTCTAATACAGACTTACATTTGTTTCAATCTGTATAAGCTGATAAGCTAGCAACCGTAGTTAATTTTATCACATTTCAGCACTAAATAAACTGGAGAAGTTAAAAGATCTGAATGAAAGAATTTTTTTTATCTTCCATTTAAAAAACTGCATAGATTTTTTTTTTTTTTTTTTTTTTTTTTTTTTTTTTTTTTTGAATTGATAAAAAATTATATTTTGGTAGATGTACTTATTTAAAGTGTGTTGAAATATGTGAATAGATTAAAATAATTGGCACAACAAACATATATCATCAGCAAATATGTGTAGGATAACTTATGAACATATAAAAATAGAAAATAAAATTAGAAAAAATATTAATTATTCATTCAAATCTTCCGTAAAGATTGTTCCAACTAAAAATAAATTTAGTTTCTACATAATTACAGATAAAACATCACGTTAAATTTATAGAAAAAATATACTTTTTATTTTTATTTTAAATAAATAATTTCTTGGGAATATTTTCATTTTTTTTTATTTTAAATCTTTGAAAAACAATTGAATAAATGTTAGCACTACTAATAAAACCTTTTGCTATATAACTAAGAAAAATCAATATCTAAAACATATTGTCGCTACAAATGCGAATAATTTTGAAATTAATATTTGTTAACCTTCGGATGATCAGGTATATGTTTGAATAATGAAAGGCTAAGTGGGGTCGTTCAGGGAACCTATAGTTAAAAAAATATATATATATTTATGTATCATATAAAAAATTATAAAACTCAGCTTTTAAAATTATTAAAATTAATAATATTAAAATTTTAAAATTAATAATATTATTTGCAGCCATAGATAGAAATAGAAAATGCAATATTTTTGGAGGAAAAGATTAAAAAAAAATAAAACGAATATTTATTCACATTAGGATTCAATTTGCACTGAGGTCTTAAAATGACCTCCTTGGTCATTCTACAGTTAAAGTTGTGCTCACTATATTTTGTAATTTGCATAAGCTTTTTTAGTGGGTACATTTCTTTAAATTATGAAGTATTTAACAAAATGCCATTTTTTCTGTTTCGTACTTAGCAGTAAGTAAACAACTATTGAAAATCCTATTTTGTACAGAAGCAAGCTCTGCGCAACAAGTGGCCAATTGCTGCCACTAAATTTTTATTCCTCATCATATTTAAAGACAGAATTTTTGCGATTTAATAAGATGAAGATTACTAATTAAATTTAGTGGTGAAAATCAGCCGTTTGTGCTTGCAACCTTGTATTTTTGTAAATCTAATTTATTGTTATATGTTAGTAGAAGTAAAACAAGAGTTCTAGCTCATGAGGGTGGTGGAATGGAGAACCGTTCCTCACCCTAGAGGTCTCCACGGGCTGAAATTTCCAGGCCCGAGCCTGGTCCGATCCATAGAGAAAAAATTCGGTCCGGCCCGATAGAAAATATATTGGCCCGGTCCAGCCCGGCCCGAAAGTTAAAATTTCGGCTCGAGCTCGGCCTGGCCCGTAAAAAAGTTAAAATTCGGCCCGAACTCGGCCCGGCTCGAGTGAATTTCTACAGAACCTTGATACTTACTCTTACAGAAGGGTTCAGACCAAAGCAAACTTATCTTAGTCTTGTTTTTTAATTTTTATAATTTCCATGTATGCATAAGTTCCGTAGGCTGCGATATTTATGATTTTAATGAAACTTTGTTTGATGTACGTAAATGTTTCAGTTAGAATTATTAATTCATATTCCATGTAATGAAGACATTAAAATGTCAAAAAATGGTATATTTATTCACATTAGGATTCAATTTGCACTGAGGTCTTAAAATGACCGGTAAAAGTAAAATCTTCTAAGACGGAACCGCATTGGAAAGAAAAATATACTTTCCATTCTTAGCAGATGTAAATGTTTAACATAATTTACCTTGCGTATTGTTGTATTCATTTTGCATGGATAAACAGTTTAAAAGAAATTTGCAGTTTTCAGTTTAAAAAAAAATTCCGTCAAAATCATGCTTTTTTTCATGTGTTTAACTCTATTTTAATAAGCCTAGTAATCTACGATTCTTTAAAAAGAATAAATTATAATGTTTAATTTCAGTATAATGACGACTTAAAAGTATATGCCTTTTTTGCAAAAATTTTTGGCTCAAACCAAATTTTACTGATTTATGAACAGATTTGGCCACGTCGAGAAAAGGATTTTCATACGGGATGATTCAACAGAAACTGATTATTTTGGTCCGTGAAGACTAGGAAGATTGAAATCAGTCTCGGCTTCGTACGGAAAAAAAATATGTTAGGCCCGGCCCGATACTCCAGGAAAAGAAATAAGGTCCTAACCGGGCCCGAAAATATTAGTGACTGGGCCCGGATTGGTCCGGCCAGAAAAGATTACTGACTAGGCCCGGCCCAAGTCTTCAAAAGTAAGGCCCGAGCCCGACCCGGCCCGGCCCGAATGACGTTAATGGAAATCGGCCCGAACCCAGCCCGCGAGCTGGGCCGGGCTTGGGCTTCGGGCATACGCCCGGTCCAGAACAAATAACCTTATATACATGCATAAACTACCATACCATTATTCCAATTGACTTCTCAGTACAATGTTCATAAATATTTTAACATTTCTAAAAACCTGATAGGCATATTTCTAATCATTGTAAATATATATATACTATATATATATATATATATATATATATATATATATAACAAAACCAAAAGAAATTCCAAATCCCCAAAATACATGGAAGTCTTCATCAGGGAGGCCCCTCCATGTAGGGGTAAATAAAGAGAAGTTTCTGAAAGGATGTAGGCTCATAAGCTAAATTACATCCTTAGCCCCCAACTTCTCAGATTTCAGAAATCAAACTCAAACCTTCAAAAATATTATAAATATATACAAAAATTTTTTAAAAATACCAAAGGACAAGACCAAAAATTACACAAACAAAAAAGGAAAATTACCTACAAAACTAAATATAAAAAATAGAATTGTAAAATACAAACCCCCAGGAATACAAAACCCTCTTCAGCTAGTGGGGCCATTCACTAGCGCTTCAATCTCGCCCTAAATTGAAATCAAGCATCCGTAAGTAAAGAAACACTGAGACTCAGAAACTTTCAGTTAACATATAAGATGGATAACAGTTAACCATTAAAATCTTTTTTAAACCACTCATAGCCAATTCTAGATCTGTTTTGTTATTGCAAATCCTGCGGATCCTATTAACTTGTGAATACATAATATTTTTTAAAACTTTATTGCTAATACATGAAAACCAGTAAGTGAGGCTATTAACTTCAAAATTAAAATCTTTCCTTTTATCATAAAGTCCAATCAACCATTTTTCCTTGTTTTTCTTAATTTTAAGATCTAAGAAAGTAATTTGTTCACCATCATCGGTTCGGTTCAGGACGAGCTCTTTAGGGTAAATGTTAAAGCTTATTTCCTCAAAATTATTGCAGTTAAATACTATAAGATCGTCTACATATCTAAAGAAGGAAATATTATTGAAATTTTTTTCGTAAAAATATAAAAATAGATTAGAGAACGCACTTGAAAAACTTGTTCCCATTGGCACCCCCTTATTTTGTTTAAAATAATTAATTCCATTAAATAAAACATTTTCAAATAGGCAAAACTTAATTAAATCAATCCAAAACTTCTTATCTACTTTTAAAACATATTCAAATTCAACATAAATATTTTCAAATACCCCCACGATCAAATTGTGAGGAATGCTGCCAAACAGATTCTCAAAGTCAAAAGTGTTTACAGAAGTAATTTTCCATGAATTATCATTCAAAAAATCTAAAACTTTAAGGTTATTGCCAATGATTGTATTGCAATCAAAAGTTTCTATTTCCTTTAAAATTAAATTCAGCAAACCAAACAAAATTTTACCCGCTTTGCAATTATAACTATTAGTACCACAGGTAACAAAGCGAAATTTTACTGGTTTCTTATGAAATTTAACAGTCGCAAAAAGGTAAGGAAATACAAAGTAATTCCTACTAATTCCAAATTTTTTATCAAAATCCAAAATACGTTTTTTTATTTTAGAGGGGTTTTCAGTTAACGTTTTATAAGATTCATTACAGGTATATTCCTTCAAAAGAAGATTCCTATAGAAAACTTTACAAATTAAGGCAAAGTTACTACTTGCTTTATCAACAGTAGCAATAATAAACTGTTCTTTTAATTTAGCTATACTGGTTTTTAAATCGAAATTATAATGAAATTTTTTAGAACAACCCCTATTATAATAGTCTCTAAAAAACAAAAAATCTTTTTTAAATAATACCATAAACTTTAATTTCCATTCTCTAAAATCCTCAAAAGGCCAACTATATTTATATGAAACCTTTAAAATAAAGGTTTTATTTTACTTTATTTTTTTTACTTTATATATATATATATATATATATAAACTTTCTACATATAAAACCACTGAAACATAAATTTACCATAAATTATAAAATTACTATAAAAACTATCTAATAAACTTTCTTTAAATATATGAAATTGTCCAAAATTATGTAATCACATGTTATAAGCAAACGTCCTAAATACCATTCAAAACAAAATACTAGTGAAATTATGTAGTTCTAAGAAAGAGCTTATGAACAAATTAATGGCAAACAAATGAATAACAAGTGGATGTATGCAGAAGAACGTTTATATTGTAAACCACTTCTTCAGAAATACAAATATAAGCAAAAACCATTTCATTTCTATCGAGGATCAAGCTATAAGCTGAAAGAATGGATTTCCTAATTTCCTATGCATCATATTGATTGAAAAAATAATCAAATTAAATATTATAAAGCAAGACAAAACATGAAATGTATTAATATGAAATAATAATAATAATAATAATAATAATAATAATAATAATTTATACCAGCTTACCCTATAAAAAAAAAAAAAAAAAAAAAAAAAAAAAAAAAATTCTACACTATACCTAGAAACAGGTGTTCAGAACATTTTTGTATATATTACTTAAGTTTAATTTAATCGATAGTATATATTATTAGCAGTCTCAGTTAAAATATTTATGAAAAAAATTATTATTACTTTTCGTTAATACATAAGAGCAAATGTATTTTTTAAAAACAAAATACCAATTCACTCTTATTAGGGTCTGTACAAATATAACGTTATCAAATTTTTGGCAATTTTGGACCCATTTCCTCCCTTTTTATATCAACTTTCTACATATAAAACCACTTGAATCCTACACCCTTTCCCTGGTAATGATATTGTTATAAAAATAAAAAAAATTGATTTTTAGAATTTATTTCATCTGTTTGAAGTGATATACAAAATTGGTTATATTTATTTTTAACGTAGAGAAGTGAATAAAATATCAATTTATATCAAATAACACTTAAAAGAAGTAGTTACTATTCAAAAGTATTTTACTGTAGCTTTTTGTTACATAATGCATTCTACTGTAATAAAATCCTGTTGCACTTGCACCGAAAGGAAGAAGGGTTTTGAGTAGATAGAAATTCTTATCAACAAAGCAAATGAACAACATATTTTCTCTTTCTCTTTTTTATTAGTAAACATAAACTTCATTTTAAATATACTTCATTCAAGGTTTCTCGAACAGTGATTATATATGCATACACATATGAAGAAAAATAAGAATAGGAAACGTTGGACTATTTCATATTTAAAATTAAATATTTTTATAATAATTTAGTTATTTTAATAATACCTTAGTTTTTACAGAAAAATAAACAATTAAAAATGCATAACATACTATTTTGAGCCAAAGACCATGTTATAAATAAATAAATAAAGATTGGATTAAAAAATATATCGATATAATAGACAAAGCCCTCCTTCCCCAGAGGTATCTTACGATATGTGTGAAACCCCCTTCCCCTACAATAATAACGATATGCATGCACAGCCCCTTACTCTATAAATAAAATTAATATTTAATATTCAATTTATATAATACTCTTTAACACTCTTTAAATAATTAAACCCATTATTAATATCGTTATACGTTAGTTTACAAAACAAACACAAACTTCTAAATATAAATAACAATGTTATAAAATTCTTATTCCATTAAATTTAGTGTGGCCATCTATTGCATAAAACTTTAAACTAAACATTTCAAAATGCTATGTCTTATAATAATAATCAAAAACAATTTATTTTTGTATTTACATTTATACAGATTTGAGTAATGCAATGCCCAATAATAGTATAAAATCAATAAACGTCAAACTGTTTTAAACAATTTAATTAGACTTAATCTCATTATAATTGATTGCAATGGGATTCACGACTACTTTGCATTGAGTGGATCTCTCAGTGTCCTTACCCGTGTCCTTAAAATTTAATTAAAAATCTATCTGGAAGAACGCGGAATTGATCAAAGCGTTGTAAATTTGCGACCAACATAAACAACGGCACTGATCACGATGCTAAGTTTAAACTTTTAACAAGGTTTTTTTTTTTTTCTGGGTACACTATAAAAAGAAAAGATTATTATTATGCTGAATATCGGTTTAGGAAAAGCCACGTAAATTTTAATTATGCACTACTTTTACTGTCAGCACCCATTTAGGTTTATTATAAACAGATTAGGATGAGACAAAAAAAGATCTATACAGAACAGAAATATTTGAAACTATTATTTTTGCTTTACATCTCTCTGAATTTTCATAATATATCCATTTATACTTTTTGAATATATAAAGCTTTACCCAATCCTATGTTGTATAGATTGTATGGATTGAACCTTTTTAGTTGAAGTTTTTTATTATTCCTGACACTCAAAGAAAAAAAAAACAATTAGGCATATAAAACCCCCGAAAATATGTCATACTTTCAACTTAATTTTAACAAGTTGGTAATTGCACGTGAAGCAAATGAGGTGCATTCGTACGATAACGAAGTTTTAAAAATATCACTCTCATATATCAATCTCATAAAATTGTAAATAGTTAATTACAATTAAAATGCGCATCAAACAATGTTCTCTCTATACCATTATGTAATGGAATACTTTTGTGTGGCCTTGTAAATCAATAACAAATGTTCTTTGCACCACAGATTATGCAAAATGGATATTATAATAATTACTTTATAGATGCATATCAATTTTATTATGCTCGAATGAGTGTAACACCATTAAATGCATTTGAAACACTTTTCCCCATTGACCGTAATGTAACGGAATACTTTTGATTGTCCCTGTAATTGATCTACGCATCCGATTTTCATAAAATTTGAAATAACTTGAGAAAATTATGTAATAATTATGTATTTTAATTTACAAATGTGTAAAATGCAATTGAAACTTTTTTCCCCATTGACCGCAATGTAATGGAATATTTTGATTGCCCCTGTAATTGATCTATGCATCCGATTTTCAAAAAAAGTGAAATAACTCGACAAAATTATGTAATAATTATGTATTTTAAATTTCAAACAATTAAAATGCATTTGAATCCTTTTTCCCCATTGACAGTAATGTAATGGAATACTTTTGATTGCCCCTGTAGTTGATCTATGCATCCGATTTTCAAAACATTTGAAATGACTCGACAAAATTATGTAATAATAATATATTTTAAATTTCAAACGATTCGGTTGGGTATTTTTGCTTTGTTATATACGGACGGACAGACGGACAGACAGACAGACGGACGGACAGACGGACGGATGGATTGAACGACAACTATAGGTTCTACGTATTTATATAATTACGAACGCACCTAAAAATGAAAATATTTTCTAAAATATACACAACTTTAGGTTCAATAGTAAGATATAATACTATTTTTATATCCGTGAAGCTTGCGTACAAAAATATCAAGAAATAATAATTTAAAAAATATATTGCTTGCACTCAAAGAAAAAAAACGTTTTTAATATTTTCTGATAGCACGCTTTAAAATATCATTTTTGCCTTTACTAAAATTGATAATACCTGACTCGATTTTAGTCATAAATTAATTATAATTTTTTTTTTTTTTTTGTGTGTGTGTGTGATATGTTTTTGAATTCTCAAAAAATATTTCTCTCTTCAAAAAATCGATTTTTTTTTGCCCAGTAGTGTACTCTAAAAGGTGACCTAGAACACAAAAATCTAAAAAGTTTGGCAAATATTATTGTTTTGATTTATAAATACCCTAGACTTTTTAGAATAACATGATACGGCCGCGAGTAATTAAATTGATTACGATACATAACGCTTTCTATGTTCTGATGTATGTGATTTCCTAAAAAATACTTAAATCCTGAAATTTTGTTTAAAAATGAATTTTTATGATTCATCATTTATATATATATATATATATCTACATTTCCATAAAACATACACTTATGAGACTTCTATCTAGAGATCTGCGAAGAAGATCTCTGGCCCGAGCCGAAGCCCAAGACCGATCAGGGTCGAGCCCGAGACCGACCCGAAGCCCAAGACCGATCCGGGTCGGGCTCGGGCCTATTTTCGTTCAAGACTCTCGAGTGGGCCGGGCCTGGTCCCCACTCTTCTCAGGCCGGGTCGGACCTAACTTTTTTTTTTCTGTGCAGAGCTGGTAATTGTTTCATTCGTAGTCTTCACTGTCCGAAATTTTCATTTCTATTCTTGACACAATCCGTATTATAAATCGCACTCTCCGTGTGGCCAGGTCTGTTTAAAAGTCAGTAAAAAAAGGCCTGATCCAAAAAAGTTTTGAAAAAAAATCATATATTTTTAAATCGCCGTTATTCTTTAATTATTATTTTTTCTTTTTAAATAATTGAAGATTTCTTAGCTTATTTAAAAATGTAGCTAAATTAAAATATTGTAAAAAGAGTGAAAAAGAGTTTGCGTATGAATCTTGTTTTAAGCAAAAAACATATTCATCATGCAAAAATAATATAGTGATACACAAGAAAAGATATGAAACACATTTACACTTACTAAGAAAGGAACTTGTCTAACACATTTTTTTTCTATACAATTCTGTCTTAGAGGATCTTACTGTATGCAAGTTTTCAGATTTTTAACACTTCAATACATGGAATATGGATTAACAGTATTACTAATAACTGAAAAAATTGCATACAAAAAATAAATGTTCATAAGAAAAATTAAGTATCAAAGTCTTTGGCACTTCTATAAAAATGAAGAATGTAAACATGAAAAAAAAAAAGTTAAGATAAATATTTTTGTTTAGAACTCCTCGTACCAGGCAATTTTTTAAACAAATAGATGTAAAAATCAATGTTCTATAGAAATTCACTCGGACCGAGATTAAATTTTTTTTATCCTAGTCGGGTTGGGCTCGGCTCAGGCCGAACTTTTAACTTTTTTATCGTGCCGGGCTTGGGCCTAACTTTTAATTTTTTTGTATCGGCCGGATCGGCCCCAGGCTTGAAATTTTCGTCCCGTGCGGACCTCTACTTCATACAATTAATTTTTAGTTATATATCTTGTTTAAATTGTCTCCGATTTTTTTCGTTTTCAAATAAAAAATGACAAATGTTATTCTCATACTAAAACGTAAGCACAAAATCATTTCATGAGTACATTTACATTCTTTATAAAATTAATGCCCCACCAGTGGCCGAGAAGGTCTGACCTCTCAACTGGTAGACGGCAGGTGCTGGGTTCGAACCCAATCGCGGCTGTCGGCCTAACCGTTCGGAGTTTTCGTGGTTTTCTTCGAACCTTGCGTAAATACGGGTTAGGTTCCCTTAGAACCCCCACGAAGGGCACCCCCCCCGGTCCTATATCCCTAGTGTAGATAATCGGACGACAAAAATAAAACCAAACCAAAACCTTTATAAAATTAATAATTTTAGAATAATTATCATTGAATTATCCAGAAAAAAAAATATAAATACTTTCTTCTTCTCAAAAATGAAAACAGTGCTGAAAATGTTTTATTCTTTCAGAAAATACTGTAATTTTCAATTGGACTAAAATTAGTTTTTTTTTTTTTTTTTAACTTAAAAATAAATGTTTTTAATAATTTACATTTAAAAATATTATTTCCATAAATATATATTTGGAAGAAAAAACATACGAAAAAAAAAAATACTTAAAAGATTAACTATTAAAATTTTGTGTCCTGTACCACCGTAAAGTTACAGACTTTTTGAGCATAGCACTTACGTTACATCGTCCCAGTTATCCGTCAGGTGTTGGTGATAAATAATACGCGAAAAATATGTTTTCTTTCCAAAAAAAAAGTTCTTTCAAACATATGAGAAGAAAATAAAACTTTTCATTCACATTTTGTTCCGACGACTTTGCGGATAAAAGCTACTCCGAGAGATTTTCGGAATATCAAATATTATCAACCATCGGGCATTAAATTTAATTTCCCAAATGTATCAATATTAGGATGGGAGAATTTAGAAATTAATCCGAGTTAACTTTTCTGCTCAGTCAAATGAGAACAGTCTGGCTGCCTTGGCGACGACAGTGTACACATTGGCGATTTTCCGGAAATCCAATTGTAACCCAAATGAAAGGTAGTGGCAAAGCAGAAACATGTTAGGAGCATAACTATCCGGTTGCGTTGATACTTAGAGTTATGCAAATCATACTAACTGATTAATACCATACGGCGCGCTTAATTTTTGAGTGGAAAATCAAACTTTTTTAATTGTGTAACATTTAGCAGAGTGTTCGGTAATGACATTTCCGTGAATTCTCATATTAGTTTAAAGTGAAAAATGCAAATTTAAAGTTGAAGAGACGAATATATTGGAATATCATTTGTAGTTTCGGTTTCCGAAATTACTTTAAGGGAAACATGTCTAATAATAATAAACAAGGGAGGAAGAGGTTACTAAAATTGCCATGCCCAACTTTATTGTGTTGTGCTCGTTTGTGGTCCTTATCATATGTATCGGCATCTGATCAAAAGGTAAGAATTTATGTTTGTCAAAAATGTCACAATGTTTAATTAATTTAAGAAGAAATTTAGTGCCGATATATAGCATTTTATTTCATCGTATTACTATTTTAATTATTAGATATCATTTTCCTACATTATATAAAAAATATGAAATGCATTCATTTTCGATGAATGTTCTTATATAACCATAAATATTAAATTTTCATATATTCAGAAGGGGAAAAAGACATTAATTAGTAACACTAAATAACACATGTCAAAGTTCTAATAGAAGATTATTTCTTTAAGAAAATTAATACAGATATATAAAACTTTATCCACTTTTATTATTAGTTTATTTACTTGATAAATCGCTTACATATACAAAATTATCCCCACCGGCTCAACCTACAGACATAGATAGATTTCCAAGTTAAGTACTAACTTGACCAAGACAAACTAATTCAAGATTTGAGATAAACACAGTTTAAGAATTTTGTCTGGCTCTTTTTGATAAGTTTTAATTTCACTTTTCTATAAAAGTTGGTTCTATCAGAATCATATTAATACGATAATTTTTTCTTCGACTACCATTTATTATTACTTATTTATTTATTTATTTTTGACTCATAAAATTTGTAGGTAATATTAGGAAAATTTATATTACATTTAAGCAGATTTTATTTATCGGAAATTGATGAAGTTAGGAATATTTTTTCTTTGTTAACCCACCCCACCCCTCTTTTTAATTGTTATTAATATTATTATTAGTTACTGTGATATTTAATCCTATTAAAAACTTCTCAATATTAAAGTTGTAGATAAAATTATGAAGATTTATAATAAGTTTAAGGGATATTGACATCTTATGAATTGACAAATTTATGAATTTTATTCTTCTTAAAACCTTATACATTGAAACTCTTTTAAGGCACGAATCAAGAGACCGGAGATATTTCCTATCGTAAGCGGAATCGTATCTTATCCAGTTAATTTTACACAGGCCTCTTTTTAATTCGTTTCTTACGCTGGATCATTTATTAAAATGACTTATCTTAAATGAGTTTCACTGTGTTTTTCGCCCCTTTAACCCATTTTTATTGATATCGAAACCATCTCAAATATAAATTTTCAACCTTTTTTATAGAAGTAGTAATAACTTTGAACTGATTTGATACATACTATAATGAGAAAATTGTGAGTTTTTTTCTATTTTCACATAACCCCTTCCTATATATATATACAATCTCGGGCCGATTTTGCCCATAAACGAATTTGACAGAGATTTTCTGCATCTTGATTTTATGTGTCAATTTGAAAGAGATTTGTGAACAATTTTGGAAGTTATACATAGAACTGTTTTAATGTAAAGAAATATTATATAATTGTAATAATATATAAGGGTATTTTAAATAATAAATACTAAATAACATACGTGTAAGCTATGATGTATTTCATTAATTTTATCAGAATATCTATGCGATTTATAAAATTTTATTTTTTATTAATTTTTTTTCAAGATAATAGATTTAATTAATTTTATCAGAATATCTATGCGATTTACAATGTTTTATTTATTTTTATTATTTTTTCTTATTTTTTTTCAGCGTAATAGGTTCTGTTATTCGATTATCTTCACCTTTTTAAAGATAAATTATGCAGTTACTAGAAATTTAAAATGGGAAATTTTTTATTAATAAATAATTAGCTAAAAGAGGCATTAAATGGCAATAAAGGCAATGTTAAATTCATAATTCAACGGGAAATAATATTTTTTATAGTATCTTTTCCTTTCAGAATATTTAGCAGATTAAAAATTACACAAGTTTGTGCAAATAAATAAAACTTAAGTTTCGTAAAAGGTCACGGTAAGACCATTTAAAAAAAATAAAAGTAATTTTTTTTTTTTTTTAAGATCAAATAACAAATTTTTTTTTGATTCATTATATTAAATAATCATATCAGTAGAAAATATTTCCTAAACTTTGTGACGCAATTTTTTTTTGTTTTATTTTGCGACAAATAAACTTTTTTTTTTTTTATTTCCATAATATGACCTTAATTTAGAATCTCTATTTTTTTTAGAAAGTCAACTATAAAAAAAAAACTTTCTTAAATCATTACATTAACCCTTTAAGACTTCAAGAGCTTTGGTAGAAATTAAAAGTCTTGATTTTCAACTCTCATTAATAGGATCATATTTGTTTGAGAAAAAATATTTAAAAAAATTTCCGATGTGAGATTACGTCAAGGAAAGGTCAACACAATTGCGCTGTGCAGGCGGGGCTTTAAATTACAGAAAAAAGAAGAAATTGTGTTTTCTTTTTCCTCGGGATCACCTACAAAATTGTGTATGTCAGGTCTCAATGGGTTAAATCATCGAACCAGCGGAAAATATTTTCTCCACTATGTGACGGGATTTTCCTGTTTTATTGTAAGAGGCATTATAAATATTTCTAAAACCAAAATATTTTGCATTAAAATTTTAATTATTTTAATGTTAAGGCATAAATTGTCATTTCTGAATTAAAGAATCACTTCATGTATGGTTCTGACAAAAGTTATTTACGGTCGTAGTACGGAACATTTTTTTAAATAAAAATGTATAAATATTAATTTTTATGAAATAAAAATTTATTTAAAAATTTCTTTTCTAAAATGCATTCTTAAAAAGTATTTTTTTAATTTCCGATTTCAAATTTTAACTATGTTTAAAATTTTGTAATTTTGTATATATATGTATATATATATATATATATATATATATATATATATATATATATATATATATATATATATATATTATTTTTTAAGTGTTTTTTGCTATATGTGTACTTTTTACTATGATAAACATGTTTTAAAATTTTCATATAAAAATAAGAAAACTCGATAGAAATTTAAAGAACTTATAGCTTAAAAAAATTCCACTAAGCTTCGTCACTTTAACTTTTATAGAAATATAGATATGATGATAAAATGAACATTCTGTGAAAAATACATGCAAATCTTAGTAACTAGATAGTATGTAATGATTTTTGTCTTTTCCTGCAATTTAAATGAGGTTTAAATAACTTTTTTCTGAATCAGCTGTAGTTTTGCATTTTAAGATAAATAATAATATTACTTATCCAAAATTTTTATGTCTCTGCAAAACCTGAAAGAAATAAACTCGTAATAAAAGTAGAGCAAATTTTATTCTAATTCAAAAGCTTTCTGATGACAGAAAACAATTTATTTATTTTTAAATAAGAAACTTTTTTATAGAAAAATTATTCTGTTGTGACAATTAATGATAGTTCTATTTTTTTAAATGTAATATTACATGCTCTAAAGGTTATAAATATGTATAATTAAAAGAAAATAATATACCTTCGACCCATCAAATATTGAATCACTAAAATAAAATAATAGTTGAAATATCTTTTTATTAATAAAAAATGTTTAATATTGCTTAATAAATTATAAAGTATAATAAGTTTAATAGCAAGCAATGGATAGTAAATCTAAAACACGTGTGATTGTTATTTTTATTTGTTTTCTTATTTATTCATTGTTTAAAGTAAAGAGTACTAGCCCTATAACTGAAGCAAAACTTGACGCATGGATGGTTTATACAAAATTGCATTCATGTAAAAAGTTTATAAAATTTTAACATATGTAACTTGTATTAAGAAATAAATTCCGATGTATTTAACTGCATTTTAGTACTAAAAAGAATTTTTTTGAACATAACTGCCGTCATGCGAGGGATAATTGTTTAATTATAAAAAAGTCCTTCCGGCAATGACGGGAGGAAGAGGTAGCTTTCATATACATATTTATTTATTTTAAATCAAGTCATATCATTATAACATACGACGATCAAATTAGTGGAACCCGATTTTATAAGATTGAATACTAGTTTTCGTCAATACTGAATATTAATAGGAATTTTTAGAAATTAGTCATCTTTTATTCAACCTGGTTTTATTTTCAGCGATTTAAAGAGTCGCCAAATTCCACGATATCATGAAGTGTATGCCATTTCAGACCATTTCAAAATGTCAACCACACTGGAAATTGAAAATACTATAACTCAGCTATTTTTCAAGATATAGATAAAACAAAAAATGATCTGGAATCTTTGTATCAAGTCCAAACACACAAAAGCAAAATCTTTTCAATTTCTTACTTTTTTGCACCTAATTTTAAAATTTAAAAAAAATTAAATGGCCGCCATCTTTTTTCAAAATGGCGCGTGGAACTGGCCAACGAACTCGGTCCAGAAATTGGTATGTACTATGTACGCACCAAGTTTCATCCAAATCGGTTTATAAATACGCGTTTTATCACGTGACGAAAATCAGATCATTTCAAAATGGGAGCAACACTAGAAATTAAAAGTGCTATAACTTAGCCATTTTTAAAGATACAGACGAAACAAAAAATGCTCTGGAATCTTTGTATCAAGGTCAAATGCATAAAAGAAGAATATTTTTCAATTTCTCACTTTTTTGTACCTAATTTTAAATTTTAAATTTTTTTTAAAAATTCAAATGGCTGCCATTTTGAAACAAGATGGCGAGGTTACTGGTTAACGAGCTCGGTCTCATTACTTACTATGTACACAATGAGTTACATCCAAATCGATTCAAAAATACGCGTGTTATCACGTGACAAAAATCAGATCGTTTCAAAATGTCAGCCATAAGAAAAATTCAAAGTGCTATAACTCAATCATTTTTTAAGATATAGACAAAGTAAAAAGTGTTCTGGATATGGTGTTTTAAGATTTAACACATAAAATAAAAATATTTTTCAACTTTTAATTTTTTCGCATTTAATTTTAAATTTTAAATTTTTTAAAAAAATTTAAATGGCCGCCATTTTGAAACAAGATGGCGGATGATATTGGCCAACGCACTCGGTCGAGATATTTGTATGTACTATGTACATACCAAGTTTCATTCACATCGGTTCATAAATACGTTAGTTATAGAATGACAAAAATCAGATCGTTTCAAAATGTCAGCCATAAGAAAAATTCAAAGTGCTATAACTCGATCATTTTTTAAGATATAGACAAAGTAAAAAGTGTTCTGGAATTGGTGTTTTAAGATCTAACACATAAAATAAAAATATTTTTCAACTTTTAATTTTTTCGCATTTAATTTTAAATTTTAAATTTTTTAAAAAAATTTAAATGGCCGCCATTTTGAAACAAGATGGCGGATGATGCTGGCCAACGAACTCGGTCGAGATATTTGTATGTACTATGTACATACCAAGTTTCATTCAAATTGGTTCATAAATACGTTAGTTATCGCATGACAAAAATCAGATATATATATATATGTATATATATATGGTTATATATATATATATATATATATATATGTCAACATTTGAACGGAGGATGGTTTTGGGGTCTGGGGGTCATGATCGGTGAAAATATACCAAAATTTTCTGGAAGTGCTTTCCTCCGGACGGCTGCAATAGGTAGCTTTTTACTTTTTGTAATGAAAGCTACCTAAAAGAAACAATAAAAATTATTAGGAAAAAGCATTCATCGGTGAAATATACAGTTATTTTTTTATTGTTATTTAGTGAGGCTATATATTTATAGATTAATAAATTTAGAATTTTTAATAAATTTAAATGAAAGTAACTTAGCTAAAATTATATCAGTTGGGCATGAATGCCTAGATGAAAATGCAATATTAAATTCTTGTTGCTAATTTCAAATAAAGCCATACAATGTTAAAGAAAAAAAAATAGTTGTAGTTAATACAGAGAATTTCTTTTTTAAAAAACTCCACATACCTTTAAAAAGCCCAATTCTAAGAACAGTAATTCAACAACTATTTGTAACAGGCATCACCGTATTTTACATCCATGTGTTGTAGTAAATGTTTCAACTTAATTAAAACTTATGTGAACCAGAGACATTTTAACATGGTGAAGACAATTCTTTTTGTTTTCGAAAGTTGTCACTTTTGTAAAGCACATAATAAATGTTGAAGAAGATTTGTGTTTTCAAATGCATTGCTTATTTGGTTCCGTTTGAGATAGTTCTGCCTTTCATATTTTTTAATGCATATAATTGAAGAAGTCATTACTTATTTAATTCAAAGAAAATAAATGCCCTTAATGTTGATGATATAAGTGGATTATTTTAACTTTTAAATGTTTGAAATGAAAAAGTAATAGTAATATTGGTAAAAATATGCGTAATTAAATTGAAATGAAAAGCTCTTTTATGCAATAATAATATTTTAAAAAATAATATTTGCATATATATTTGGAGGACTTTTTTAGTTTTAAGAATACACCGAAAAAAAAAAATCCGGTAAATTTACGGCAAACACTGCTGGCAGCAATGCTGCCAACAGTTTTTGTCGTAAATTTAACATTTTTTTTTTTTTTTTTTTTTTTTACAGTGTACATTATTTAGTTTTCCTATTTCATATTCCTTTGTAAATTTAGTTCATTTTGTAATGTCTCTATGTAAATTTCAATAATTCCCAGTAATTTGTTTAGCTTTTAAATAATTTTTCCTTTTTAATAAAATAATGACATTATATCAAAAAAAAATAATTATTCTTATCTTAGTTGAGGTATTGAATTTATTAACGCTTGTTGAAAGTATTTAAATAAATCTACTTTAGAAAACTAAACACTGTAAAATTATAAATGAAAAGAATTTTATACATTTTTTTTTATTTATTTACATCATTTGATACTAAAAAATTTTCAAAAGAAATTTAGTGTTTGTAGAATAAAATGCTAACAAAATGTATCACAGTGCTGCAACTGTTGTGAGATTTTTTTTCTTAACTTTGAATTTCAGAAATTCATTTTTTCAACCCGAAGTTGTGATTTTTGTGGTAAATTGTAACACATCAAAAAGTGTTTTTCTATTAAGTTATGTTTTAAATTTAGCCGTAGTCATTTTATATTAAATTTGTGCCTTTTGAATTTATACACTAAAAAGAAAAAGTTAATGCTTTGCGTGATTTTATTTCTTAACTTCGAGCTTAAGAAAGCTTTTTTTCAATGCAGAGTTGCGCTTTTTATCGTAAAACCTTTAAACACTCCGAAAAGATTTTTTTAAATAATATAGAAACTTATACTCCAGTCAATTTACGCGAAATCTATGCCTTTTAAATTTTTATACTAAAACAAAATTCCAAAGAAATTTTGTGCCTGTCGAATAAAATGCTAATTAAACTTAAAATGTGAAAGTGCTGCAGCTTTTGTGTGATTTTTTTCTTAACGTTGCTCTTAATAAATACATTTTTTTAAATGCGAATTCACATTCTTTATAGTAAACTGTTTAAACACTTCGAAAAGATTTTTTAAAGTAATGTAGAAATTGCAATCTTAGTCGTTCCATGTTAAACCTGTGCTTTTAGATTTGAATCTTGTTTCTTAGATCGGGAAAATAGCAAAATATTTTCAACGTTCAAATTATTTTACATGCTTATGTTCATAATTATAAAATGATACTCATTCATTTTGAAGTACCAAAACTACAAATTGGTTGCGGTAGGTGTTCAGAAAATATAACCTGCCTTTTCAAAACGAAAAAAATTAGTTACTTTTTATTTTCATTTTTAATATTATTATTCGTGGTCAAATAATAATAATATGAAATAAGCTATTATGAAAACATGTCACGACCAGTGTATGGATCATGCTTTAGGGTCGTTACGTTTAAAAATTGATATAGAATGTTTTATACAAATTTTATTTTGTAAATATTGCTCAGAAGAATTTAGAAATTTTGTGGCAAATCACTTTAAATACGTATGACGGAAATATAAAAAGTGAACAGCCCTTACCATATTCACTTTTTTCCGAGTGTAAGAGAAATTTTGGAAATATATCTACACAAACCTCTGTATCTTTCTAGCTAGTAATATAAGTAACATACACCTTATATAATCTGTTGTATGCGTGTGCAATTGTGTCTATATTATCCTTAAAAAGTATTAGATGATAATAATATGAGATTCAAATTCTCTACAGTGAGCACAATTTTTAAACAGTAAAATTCTGTTGGTTATAAAGAAAATCAGGCAAGTAACTCGTTTTCAAATTTTAATTTTTGTTTTCGATATGACTTGAGAATTTTTTAGGCAAGTTGAAACGAAGTTACTTATTCATAAATTTTCAAAGGTAGACAATCTACACGCATGCTGGTGGTCCTATTTATAATAATGATAATTATTGTTATTATTATAAACAGGACCACTATAAAATGATAATAATAATTATTATTATTATTATTCAGATTTTTTTAATAGCGGCAATTTTTAAAAATTTTCTTTAAAAATTTTTGACGTCTTTATTATTAATTGTTACTGATATAAAATACCTAGAATGCAAGATTGCCAGTTTAAAATACTTTCACTGCACATAAATTCTTGAAAAACGGAAAAAAGAACTTCGTAATTGTTTAACACCTTAAAGGATATTAAGCCACAAATTGCGTTAAAACTAAAGAAAATAAAAAATGTTTCAAACATCAAGGAAAAAAACAGTAAATCGTTTACTTAAAGAAACTCTTGAAATAATTATAAATGAAACAATTGCATATAAAGACATCATTAGTAATTTCCTAAAACTGTTTCTATTATACTGAAAAAAGAAAGTGTCAAATGAAAACATAAGAAAGCCCAATCTAGACTAAATTAAAACTTATGAGGCAACACCGGACGTTAGAAGCTAAAACAAAGCTTTGGGAATTCAATATCAAAAACAGCAAGTTTGTGTTTAGTTTCACAGCTCGGCGTAAAAACTGTTTATTGAATGAAGCTGAATTCTTGTAACCTGCAGTTCATGTGTCAGAACGAAATTCAATAACGTCTATCTACAACTTTCTGGCATTTTTTCTTTTCGCAGCATGTTCAACAGTAAAGGTATTTTGTGAATTTTGTGAATGAACAATGTTAAAATTTTTCTCTTTGATATTTCAGCACATTTTCAAGCTAGTATTTTAATTTAAATTTAAATTTAATTTAATTTAATTTTTATTTTATTTTATTTATTATTTTTTTACAATGTTGCAGGGAAAATATCATTAAAATGGAAGAATTTTGTTTACATAATGTACAACATTCAAAACTTCGAATCTTAACACTTTTTGGAAAATATTTAAAGACAATTTTCTTTCCAATTTTACAAAAGCACTTGTTGAAAAAGATTTAAATGAATATATATGTATATATAAATATATTACAGTTAATTTGATAAATTCAGCTATTTTTAATAATTACCATGACTTTTGGTAAATTTGATAAATCATTTATATTAATCACATTTACAGGTTATTATAAATAATTACCAATGATGCTCTGTCAGTATTATTAACCCATTAAAGACGGAATTATTTTTTCCTTTTAAAATACAAAAATTGCATTTCGTACCACGTTTAACGAAAAGCAATTTTCATTTTAATTTATAGCAGGATTTCTGTCATAAAAAGTGAAAATATTTGTTCTAATTTACTGGTATCCAAAGAGCAAAAAAGTTGACATCAATGCTGTGACCATCTGATAACACTAGTCCTTAATGGGTTAATAAAGCATAGTAACGAAAATGCCCTTTATTGAAATATGTACTATCATCATTATATGAAGCTAACAGCAAAAATAATTGTTATGAGACGCAATAACACAATCAAAAGATTTCTATTTATAGGACTGGGTTAAAAAGAATTATTTTTATAATTACTGAATGAATTAGGTAAAAAGTTTAAACACTGAAAAAATCAAAGAATAAGTAATACAGCTTCAAAATGCACTCTCTTAACAATGAATATAAAAAAAAATGTAGTATAAGTAGAAATTTTCGAATTTTGTCTTCTAATAAATTAATTTTAACGTATTTTAAATAAGGTACCTGTGCCTAATATGGACACCCTAAGGAAAATTAATTTTTTTCACCCCCCCCCCCCATGTACACGTGATAAGACTCCAAAATTATATGACCATGATCTCTGGACTGTTCACTATTATCATTAAAATTAGCGACCTTGTAACTATTCTGGTTTAATTTAAATCATAAAAACAAAAACTGTTATAGAAATGTCCATATAAGGAACCACCAGTCCCTATTATGGACAGGTGGCTCCTTGACTTACTACACAGGGTGTATGGATGAGCCACTCTTCTATGGAATTTTAGAGGAAAGGGGATAAAAAAATATATCTTAGAGGTATTGCGGGGGAGGGTAGGGCACAGTAATTATCTTCAGAACATGCACCTTTGAACGGGAGTCATTTTTGGTTGTGGCTCTTCGAAGACCGATGCAAAGCATCTCAGTTACTACAAAATATTATTTATGAAATAATGTAGTTGGTTTTGCTTAGCTTTCTATTTTTGTGAATCTGAAGATTCACCTGCTCTACTTCCAATGTGGACATAAGGTGTCCATATTGGGAATCGGGAGTAGTTTTATTAATCTTGTAATAAATTAATAAAGAAAACTTTTTTTAGCAATATATGCAATAGTAATCGAAAATATGTTTTAAAAGCTTTCTAAAACATCCCACTTTTCAATATTTAAAGTAATTTTACAATGTCTAATAAGAATTTAAACTTACCTGTAATTACGATCAGCACAACCCGAAACAACAAGTTTCCTTCTAAATGGCGAACAGCGCGTTTTTTTTTTTTTTTTTTTTTTTTTTTTTTTTTTTGCTATTTCCAGGCTTAATTATCTTTTCAACCGCTTTTCTTCACGGACATGTAGCGCGATCTCTATGAAAATTGTTACTTTTAAAAATATTAGGGGTGTCCATATTGAGAGCACTGTCCATATTCGGTAGTAACAAAATGAGACAAGTTTTACAAAAATCTAAGAGAATGAAAAACAATAAAGTAAAATCATACGTCAAACATAGATTAGGAAAAATCTGTAATCGCTTCCAAAATAATTAAACAAAATTCCATCGTTTAATAATTTAAATAAGATACCCAAGAAAACAAATTAGAAAACACACAGCAAATTTAAAAACTAAGTTTCAGTAATTACTGTAACAGCCGCAAACGTATTTCAGTTCTTTTGTGTAGTTCTGTACAAGGTTTTTAATTTGCATATATTTTACATAGTATGCTGAAATTTGGTATGTAAAAAAAATGCATATCGCAGTTAAAGATCTGTCTATCTGTCTATCTCTCTTTCGGCTACAGTACTCATTGTATATGAATATCTTATGTGTCCCAGTAAATGAGCAATAAACTCGATGCACACCATATTATTACAGGGTGTTTCGCTACCAGACCGACAAACTTTGAGGGGCGATAGTAGACATGAAGACAAACATTATTAAATAGGAAACCATGGGGCGCAAACGTCTTTCGTAGCATCTAGGAGCCATTTAAGTTTGAGGTCCAAAACTTCAAACGATTATAAAAAACGGAAAAAAGGGTGGATTCGTTTGCGGTTTTCGCTAAAATCATTTTCTATTTCACGATTTGTTTGTAAAAAAATTTTAAAGGTTATGTTCAAAAATTGTCGATAGAGGGCGCTTTAGACTTTAGAGTAAAAAACAACTACTTTTTACCCTTATTTTGTGCACGGGGTTGAAATTATTCTAAAGTTTAGACTTTAACTTAAATTTTAATCCCGAAATCGGAAACATTAGGATCGGATAACTAGTGAAAATTGAACTGTGAACAGAGGGGGAAATTTTAAACACCCATAAACGTTATACAAACTGATCGATTTTGTTGCGGTTTGCGTGTAGGTCATTCCCTTGGTAATTATTTTATTCAAAATGAATTACAGCTCTTGTGTCTCCATTTTTTTATAGAGGGCGGTTCCGACACGTCCCCGACATTTCAATGGCATTACTCCTGGCTTTTTTACTACCAAACCAACATACTTCCAGGAAGTGTTAGGGATGCAAAGCGACTCAGAATCACATAGGAATGTAACATTGAAAATGTCTTTTTAGCGAGTTGTGGTTAAAAGAAGCAGAGAAAAAAACAACGGAAACAGTTAGTGAAACAGCTACACGTTAATGTGACAGAAAACAATTTAGTTAAAGGTTATACTGCAAAAGGTGTCCGAAATTACGACCAGAAGTAATCGGGCATGCTTGACAGCAGCGTCGCATGCCATTCCTCACACTTTCAAAGATTTCTGGCATCTCGGATAGCTTTCTGGCCGCTAAAGAAATTCGAGCTGAGAAGTCTTCCACTGACGGTACGGGAGTCTCATACATTCAACTTTTCCTTTGACCCCAGCAGAAGAAGTCCATAAAGATTCAAATTCAGATTGAACCAGGTGGGGGGGCTACCAATTGGTTTGAGCTCAACTAGCCCCACCCAGCATGGTTATTTAAAAATACAGAACAATTATACAGTAATAAAATAAAGGTAGGTAACAAAAAGTAATTGATATAACAAAGTAGGTGCGACGATTTGGCAGGCCAACGAACCGGGCCACCACTACCTATCCACCGCTGTCCATATGTTACGTTGAGATGTCTGTGAACATCGTTGGTAAAATGTGGAGGAACCCCATCATGCTATAGAGTGGCGCAACGAAAGAGGAACATGTGCTTTTACCAGAAGTTCCGATAGAACGAGTTGTAGAAATATCAAGTTGCTTTTTTCTCTGATTCTTTTAACCCTAACTCCTAAAAAAGGCATTTTCGACGTTACATTATAATATGATTCCGAGTCGTCTTTGCAACCCTAACACTTCCTGGAAGTATGTTGGTCTGGTAGTAAAACATACAGGAGTAATGCCATTGAAATTTCGGAGATGTGTCGGAAGCCCCCTGTATCAAAAAATTGGGACACCAATGTTGTACGTCATTTTGAATAAAATAATTACGAAGGGAATGACCTACACGCAAACCGCAACAAAATCGATTAGTTTGTCAAATGTTTATGAGCGTTCAAAATCCCCTTCTCTGTTCACAGTTCAATTTTCGCTAGTTACCCTATAACAATGTTTCCGATTTTGGGCTTAAAATTTAAGTTAAAGTCTAAACTTTAGAATAATTTCAACCCCGTGCACAAAATAAGGGTAAAAAGTAGTTGTTTGTTACTCTAAAGTTTAAAGCGCCTTCTATCGACAATTTTTGAACGTAACCTTTAAATTTTTTTTACAAGCAAATCGTGATGTAGAGAATGATTTTAGCGAAAACCGCAAACGAATCCACCCTTTTTTCCGTTTTTTATAATCGTTTGAAGTTTTGGACCTTAAACTTTAATGGCCCCTAGCTCCTACGGAAGACGTTTGCGCCCCACGTTTTCCTATTTAATAATGTTTGTCTTCATGTCTACTATCACCCCTCAAAGTTTGTCGGTCTGGTAGCGAAACACCCTGTATATATATCCATTTCACCATATTTGAAACAGGGTAACACGATTAAATGCCAATTAATTTTTCCCAGTCTAAAAAAACACTTTTACGTGACGCTGTAAATGAATGATAAATGCTATACACCCCATATTCTACAGAAAGTACATTTTAATACCCCTCAGTAATGTATATAATATTAATTATGTTTAAAACAATGTAACACTATTAAATTACGCTACAAATGATTTCCTTCAAAGAACAGAATGTAACGGAATAGTTTTGAGTGCACATGGAAATGAAGTATAAATGCTACATACATTATTTTCAATACCGAACATATCAGGGTAAAACTCAATAACTTCTATCAATTGCATGGTAATCCAACTATATTTACGCGAATTGTAGTTCAGTAATTCAGGCAGACAGACATGCAAACCAATTCATAAACATTTTTCAACTATTTTCGAAAGTATTAAAAATAAAAATAGATAGGCCATTCTAATTCACCCGCCCGGAAGTGTCAAATTATTCAACCATCGAAACGCTAACATAAATGTATGCATGTGTAATTGAAATATCAAGCTAAACGAGTGAAAATTTATAATGCTGACTTATTTTGGTTCATAATTATTAATAATAACCGGTTAATTTGATAAATTCTCATAAATTAATCATAATAACCGGGTTTTTTATATTATTTGGCAATTATTAATGATAACCGATTATTATTAATAAATACCGATTAACCCTCTCGTGCATAAATTATTTTGCATTATTTACTAAAAATCCTTTTTTGAGATAAATGAGAACTCGTTCTAAAATAATTTTATTATTGTACTGTATTCTAGCTGTTATTTGTCCACCAATCAGATCTCCATAAATGAATGCTTAATTTTTTTTTTTTTTTGCTTAATAATGCAATCATTTCATGACCTCATATGCATGAGAGGGTTAATCAAAATGACCGTAACATATACTAAACTTAAGCAAAAATAATAAACATTTCCTTTCAATCACAATTTCTAATTTTAACACTTTCGAACAAAGTCGATTTGTGTTGATGACTTCGGTTTGAATGGTCGTCTGACCGTCTGTCCGCGCTTTAACTCTCGTAAATATACTGGGATTGCCCCGAATTTTTTTTTATGTTATTTACGTTTACCCTAGTACGAGTCCTATTTCAAATGAATCTATTAGCATGTTTGGTTTATCTACAGGGGCAGTCAAAATTTTACATTACAATACAGCCAATGGGGAAAAATCTTTCTAAATGTAATTTAAAGATGTTACAGCCTTTCAAACATGAAAAAAATTACATGCATTAACGTAGTGCAGTAAAATAGGGATTCTATGGAATATGCGGTGGAAAGAATAGTTACTGCTCATTTAAAGGGCCACACAAAAAAATTCCATTACATAACGGCATAGAGGGAAATTTTTTCCGCTTTACCCCTGTTAAATTATTCCACATATAATGAAATTGCTATACGTCGGAAAGGCCTATTATAAGTTATTTCACGTAAAATACGAAGTGCGTAGCATTTACAGAGCCACGCAAAAGGTTTCAAATAGCATATTCTATCCGAGGTACTGTATAACAGCGATGATTGCAAGAATTGTATTTTTAATAATGATATGCTCTTTTAAGTTTCACTTTATTTATAAGCATACTATATGGTTTGTATAAATGCTATAGTTAATATACAGGGCCATACAAAAGAATTCGTAACCTGCTTAAAGGTGTTTTTAAGTGTGTTATGCATTTTTAAGCTGAATGACACTTAGTGTACTAAGAAATTTTTGTAGAATATACATAAAATGATATACAGAGCAACGCAAAGAATTGGATACACGGCCGTCAATGGATGATAATTTCTGGAAAAATGATTTCAGCAGTTTCAATAGTGCTTTAATTTTAACTAAAATTTATTTAAATAGTTGCGTGTAATAAAGATACTAGGTAAAACTAGAAGGTTGAAAAATATATTTAAGTATGTTTCCATGTATTGATATAATGTTCTGAAATATAAATTTCAATTTTTTTTTCCTACTAAACTGAATTTTCCCCTTATATAGTATATCAATCTATAGACAAATGCGGGACTTTTCAAAAGAATTGAAATACATATTTGGATACGAAAAGTAACCGAGAAAATGAGATTTCCAAAAGTTTCATTTGTTTTATCAAATGTTTACTTAGTTATCTTATTTAACTTATTTCATAACGAAGTTTTGTTAAAGATTTTAGGAAGTGTTAGTAAATGTTTCATAATCTATGCTTAACACATGATTTTTCTTTCTTGTTTTATATTTAAGAAAATGTGAAAAGACATCGAAAAAAAATATTTCTTATAAAAAACCCTTTAAATAGGGCGTTAAATGTACTCAGTTAAGAATGTGTTGTATATACTATATATATATATATATATATATATATATATATATATATATATATATATATATATATATATATATATATATATATATATATATATATATATATATATATATATATATATATATATATATATATATATATATATATATATATATATTTCTATAGAGGACTAACATTTTAAAAAACTATTTGTTTTCTCTAAACATTCAAAAAGCGAAACATCTCGCTGTGAAAGAGCCAAAAACATAGAAGCCCATATCAGTGAACAGTTTTAACTAAAGTTGTTTTATGAAGTACCATAAAAATAAGGTAGAACAAAGTAGGATTTTTATTTATTTTTATTAAGATTTATTTCTAAGATATTCCAACTTTTTTGAGTAATCATGTGAGTTTAAATTGCTAAGAATATTGCATTATTTTATGTGTGTGGACAGTTAAACATTAGGTTAAATTATATATTTTTTGCCGCACTTGTAGAGCCAAATTTTTATAAAGATATCAATAAAAAATACAGTCCAAAAATATATTCTTTTTTTAAGTACCCTGACATATATACAAATAGACCAAAGTATATAAAAAAAATGCCGAAATAATATATATTTATCGTATTCATCAATTAAAAACCTAATTACATTAGTGAGAAAATGCACTATCTAGAAATGTATCCGTGTAATGTAAATGTATTTACAGTACATATTCGGAAAAATATTTGATTATAACAATTTTGAATACTGTTATTTCGTTATATGTCTAATTTCGACGCATTATGTATTTTTTAAGACATTTAAATTATATAGCTTTTTATACACCATAATATATTTATCGCCAATACTTTTACATACATTTATTGCGGTGTATACGTGATCAAGTACAGGTGGATGAATAAATATTATGTATATACCCTCCCCATAAAAAATAAATAAATAATAAATAAGGCATATATTTTATGGTTAAATTCCATATGCTAAGTTTTTTCTTCTTTTTTTCTATAAATAGATGTGAGAGGGTGATCTTAAGGATAAACACTATCCGGATTTCACATTTCATTTCTTACACAATTTTATGAAATCAAAAAATCCACAAAATTTTTTTATCAAAAATTTAACTTCCAATTTATTTTAATTCAAATGATATTTGTATCTTCAGATTAATAAAATTCATTGTAAAGTCTTATAATCTAAGTTTTCTTCTTTTTTCCCCATTTAAAATAGGATGTGTTAATAATAGTATACAAAGAAACAAAATAATCCACAATCATAATTGAATAACAAGAAACCTATATTTTTGACATATTTATTCTTCAAGGTATTTTTACGCATCTCGCATTCATTATTTTTATTATTTGAAGATGATAATATGAGTTTGTTAATTACCGTTAAATGAGAATTATTTTTTTTTTTCGTTGCATTTCTATCAAATATATAGGCAAGTTACACAACCAGAGATTATATGAAGTATGAAATAACTCACTACCTATAAAATAAACTAATTATCCAGCTCATTAATGTCCTATTTTTCTCTTTCTGCTCAGCTAGTCATTAATAAAATGAATGTTCAAGCTGTATTTAAATTTTTTCTGTGGCAACGAATCAATTATTTTTCTACATACTTCATGCTATTCATAGTTTAGTAGAGTAAGTCTGAAAAGAAAATGAATATTTTTACATAGTTAGATATTACTTTTCAATGAAAATATTTATGGTGTTTCAAGTGACAAAATTAATATTTTCTGTCAAACGTTTTCATTGTTTTATGTTAGATTAAACTTAATTTATATGTTCTTTATTTTGTAATGGGATAAGTAATATTGCTCATTTTTTATAAGGGGATGGTAAAATTTGAAATGAAGAAAAGGTCGACCCACCTTTCTAAAAAAAGGCTTTATTGATATAAACATGTTAAAATTGAAAAAATAAAATATATTGCATATATTTGACTTACAGTATATTTTCATACTTTTTAAAGATAGGGGATTATATCACAATTTTTTTTATTTCAAAAGTATTTCACTGAAATACATTTTAAAAACAAATTTATACAATCAAAACAATTGAAATTGTATTATTTCAAATATTTTTGCAGTCAGAATTTTTTACAATCCATGCATCTTTTAAATTGTGCTCCATGTGTTTAAGTATTTGTTCAAAATTATAAGATATCAGAATATATATAATGTGTATACATATACATACATATATATATCTGTGGCTTCCAGTAATAACCAGGTAAGGCATATTTTTGAAAAATTGAGATAATTTGTGAAAATGTAGCTTTAAAAGAGTACTTTCATCTGTCATAGTACTGAAAAAAAAAATCGAATACTTCCCGTCATAGGGCGACTATAAATTTTCATTTAATATTGAAAAAACAGTAACAATCGGTTAAGTGCATAAAGTAACGGTAATAACAAGATAATATTTCTATTTATTTCTTTAAATCGTCTATAAATCTGTGGCTTTCTGTAATAACCAGGTAAGGCACATTTTTAATATATTTAGTAATTGATGTTTAAGATTTTCAAAAATGCCTTTTTATCATAAATTTTAAAAATACATTAGAACTTAATAATTTTCACAACATTCAAGTAAAATTAAATTTTAATTTTATTTACACTTGTTAAAAATAAATGTAAAACGGTAATAACCAGATAAGAGTTACATTTTTAATTGTTTCTCAATTAATGAAAACCATTTTTATATAACTATTTTGACAAAAAGAGGTTCTTATATCCTAATAGAATGTAGTGAAAATTATTAAGTTCTGGTGTATTTTATAAAAGTAATGATAAAAAGACATTTTTGAAAACTTTAAACGTTAATTACTTAAAATATTAAAAATGTGCCTTACCTGGTTATTGCCGGAAGCCACAGATATATATATCAGTTTGTATCTGACTATACTATTCTTTATTACTTCTTGGTCCATGATCATTTCAAAGCATTTTTTGGCGACAGTTGCATCTAACCACATTTCTCCAATCCAAAGTTTTGTCAATTTTTAAACAATAATTTCACATAATATTTCAAAAACTTACATGGATAATTGCTTTTATAAAATAAATTACCCCAAATCTTATAAACTTGCTTATTTACGTTAAAATCATTATTACATATTTTTCTGAATCTAATAAATTGATTAATAACTGTATTAATAAAAACTTTTTTATGTAAATTAGAAAACCAATGAGGTAAATTAATCATATGAAAATCGAAACTAAGTTTCAATCCGAAACATGTCTTTTTTGATTATTTTTGATTTGGCAAATTTGGAAAAATATTTATCTTTGGAAATATGATTTTTTTAAATAAGTTATATCATTTTTAAATAAGTATTTTTAGTAGTTTAATAATATAAATTATAAAAAAACCCTAGAACAAAATTAAAGTCAGATTTTCTTTTTAATTAAATGGAAAACAGTTGAAATCTGATCAATAATGATTCGAAATATAACGATTTTAAATTATCCATTTTCAAACAATACTAAGCATTTAAAATTTTTATAAATTTTATGTAAAATTTTAGGATGTGATTTTTTTAGCAAATGACATGCCTAACCATCACAAAGAAAGAGAAATTTTTCTTAATTCTAACTCAAAAGATATATTTTTTACATGTTTCCAAGTACTGTGAATATAACATTGTTTCTTGAATTGCAAGCATTTCAATTTGTGTAATCCCTTAAAACCTGATGAATTATTTAAAAGGCTCTGACTCTGCGGGTTTTGCAGATATGAAGACGCAATATTTTGCGCCTAATTCAGGAGTAGATAAGGAAAGTTTTCCTAATTAAATTTTTTATCCTACAGGGGCCGTATAAAAACTTAATTTTCGTATTTTTTTAAATAGACCCCCCATGGAGTTGCAACTTATATTGTCAAAAATTTCACCCTTTTTTTTTTTTTTAAACTTTACAACTGGAAGTATGTACTTAAGGGCAGTATTTAAGGAGATAGCCTATTGTTTCGATAATTATCCCTCACTCTGTGTATTATTCCTGTTTTTACAAACACACTCAAAATTGGAAAATAATATTATTGGCTGTATGTACTCAGCACAGTCGTGCATCTCACCATACACAATTTTTATGACATTATACTGGGTACGAAACGCTCTTTATAGATAACTCACACATTTTCATTTATTTTCGCGTGCCTGTAAATAATATAAATGTTTTAGTAAAACATACCGTTTATTCAGGAGCAAAAATGTTGCAATGAATATTTTTTATTCATCTTGTACTTTAAAAATCAACCATTGTAATCTTTTAAGTTCCATCTTTTAAAATTTCCTTCATTATGTTACATCAGTTTTAAACTTAAAAAATAAAAGATTAAAAGTCACGCAGAGAATTTCAGGGAAAACATTTAACAGCAATATTTTAAAAGATACATTTTTGTAATAAATGTTCGAATTTTTTAAATAGCTGCATGCAAAGAAATAGGCTTCGAAATATTTTATTAAGAGAATATATTATTCGTTACAAGGAAGAAAAACGATGAACTTTAAAATATGTCATTTTAGAAAACGTAAAAGTAGAAAAATGTTACACAGAATTTCATAATACTCTGTTATATCAAAGAAACGCGAAATAGTTTTAGAATATTAAAATTCATGTTTTTTCTTATTTTTTTCCCAGTAAAAGTGGATTCTTTAAAAATTGTTTTAATAAACTGTACATTTTTCTAATAATTCTAAATTCTGTGCTTTGGTATTTATGAATTTTGAAAAATTTAATCTAAAATATCGTTGACTCACTTCTGAAGTAAAACAACTCAAAAAACATTATTTATTACTTTAACCACTAGAATTATATATAACTATTCATTTATCATGTCACAAATGTACATTAATTAAACCTTACATTTTACCCACACCCTGACTGCTTTATGCATCACTTTTCATGTTGAAAATGAACTCATATTAAATGTTCAAAAGTGAATATTTTAATTTACGGCTAAAATTAGCAAAACGATCGAGTTTACGATCGAGAGTATTTTCAAATTAGATGATCTACGTTTTGAATTATGTCATTTTTTCATAAAATATTAAGCACCAACTAATAGTATTTTAAGTCAAAGCAGTTTTGTTTAATCAAACATGACAGGAAATTTGTTTTATTTAGAGATGTGTCAGTTTAACCGATCAAGATAATTGGACGGATTTTGTTGCATTTTGAATTATGTCACTGTTGTAATTTGAATCCATTAGATTTTGAGATGTGTCCTTATTGATAGATTAATATATTTTTTGTTATACTGTTTTCCTGCTTTTTTCAGAATTGTTTTATTTCTTATGAACCATTTTAATCAATCATTGTGAAAATAATCATGCATAGATTCTGAAATTCATTGTGTTTTATGAACATTTTCAAATATATAGCATTTCTGATAAAGTACACCATTGACTTTACTTCAGTCACTCAACATGCATGAATCAAGCATTTATCGTAACTAGTAAATATTGTTGGAACAACTTAAATATGAAGTCATTACGAATCCAATATTGTATCTATGTCTAAATTTGCATCAGTTTCAATATTACTAATAAACAAAAAAAACATTTTTATAATTTTAAACGATATGAAATTAATCAATTATACCCTGTATACATTTATTAAATCTGACCCGTTTGTAATATATCTTTTAATTACCCAGCTAAACTGATGGCATTGAACTCACAGGCTATTCTCACTAGTTGCATATTATACTCTTATTTCAAAGAATAATGCCCCTCGTAAAATAAGGAAATCGACAACAAAAATAAAAATCATAAAAAGGAGTATTATTTTTTTATAATATAAACCAATATATACTGCTGGCCACACAAAATGCAACACCCTGAAGGAAGCATGCAAATCATGTGAAATTTCAAACATCTACAGTTTAAGATATAATCGCAAATTCTCTGTTTCGAATCATCCAGTAGATTTAATAAATGGTCAAGTGTGAGTATCCCTCGCGCTCAAAGGGTTCCGTAAAAGAGACATGTGTATTATTAACCCCTTGAGGACGAGCGACTAATATACTTGCTAATTAAAATTCTAAGAATCCTTCATTGTTCCACCAGTTACTTTTTATTGTAAAGTTTGCCTTATTTAATTGGAGCATTTTCACGATTCAAGTACAGAAATGTTTCTGTTTTGAAAAACTGGTGATTGAAGATTAAAAATTAAGCAAAGTGCTCTCATCGAGAAGAAGTTAACTGTATTATTAAAAGAAAATCTTTTCTGAAAGAATAATAAGACTTTGTTAAAAACTATAAAATGTAAGGTTGGTTACAGCTGTAATGTACCAGAAAAGTATGAATGGGTATACCGTAAAAGTTCATAGAGAATGAAGCCTAAATAGTATCAAAAATTGCTATTCTGTATAATTCTTTTTTTTATCTTATCCTTATATATTTATAACAAACTCAACTCGGTACTGAGAATAAAATGTAGCATATATTTAAACTTCATTTGGCATTTCAGAAAACTAAATTCAGCGTAGTAATAACTTTTTCTTTTTCCATTGTAGCTAACACAAAATCGGTGTTCAATATTTAACTTATCATTGTGCTAAAAGAGCTTGTGTAAAAAGGAGCTCGCAAACTTGAAAATTCGCTTTGGTCCGTGAAGCATTTTTTCCAGATAGGTTTTTAATTTTTAAATACATAAGTGTCGTAATGAGAAACCCACTCAACGCAAACCCACTGCATTTATGAAGAGTTCGCATGCATAAAATTTTTTTGAAAAATAGACGTTTTAATGCCAAAAATTTCGCAACGTAGTGACTGCTATATCCAAATTAAGGAACTTTTGAATTAAATAAGACAGATAATACTTTTAAAAATCCTGGTACTAAAATGGATCTATAGTTTTTTTAATTTCTTATGTGTATGAACCTTGATTTATGGGATTTATTGTAATTAAATTAGTATATTTGCAACAGTATGAAGTTTATTGCTTTTATACTGCTACTAAGTATAGCATTGCACAAATATATTATTGAAAGTTGTTATCTAGGATTTAAAAACCGTTTACGGAAATACTACTGGTAATCTGGACGCCAATACAATTTACCGTTTTCTAACGGAAAATTTTCCATAATTTCCAGAAAATGTTGCATATTTACCTGGAATTTATGGGTATTTTTCCGTTAAAAAAACAGTAAATAAATTGTACTGGCGTCTAGATTACCAATAGTATTTTCAAAAATCATCCGTTTTTTTTTTTTTTTTTTTCAGTGTATTGTACTTTCAACGGTCCTCAACATCTTTGCTCAATGCCTACAAATCGAAATTTGTGCATAATAGAGAAATACGATTTTCTTAAAAACTATGCGATCTAGAGTAATCACTATAATTTTCCTTCAAGGCTTATAGTAACATATATCACCTCTAATTTTTTCATAATTTTAGTTTCAGTAGATTCGGAATTAGGTGGGCGGGACATATTTTTACATTATATTTCCGATAATATCTCTGAAAATATAATACCTAAAATTTAAATATCTACATATGTTTTGCAGTTCATCGTAACTTTAACAAGCTTTCACAAGATACCCCACACGATATGCAAACAAAATATTTGTTTTCTTCAAGTTACTTAATTAGGCCCCCAACCCTTTCCTAAATATATTTGTGAATTTTTAATAATCTGAAACTATGTGGGTTAATAATCTTTATTACTTTCCCCAATTTGAGCTTCCCATGTTTGATAGTTTATGAGTAAAATGGCTGTGACAGACAGACACAGCAGTGATCTTATAATGGTTTCGTTTTCACTTTATAAGTACGGAACAATAAAAATGCAATGATAAGTCGAGAAAGCAGAGACTTTTTAAAATACAGGTATATGTGTCAAAGATTAATGTTTCGGACATTCAAATATCTAGTATTTTAAAATATTATATTTTTAAAGCAATATATATATATATATATATATATATATATATAAATCCACGAATATAACGCTGACGTCGTAATATTCAGTAGAAACTGTTAGCTTTTACTGCATTTATTAAAGACATTTTAAACGTAGCAAAATCTCAATTTCCCTAATGGGCTATGCAAATATAACGTTATCAACTTCTTGGTAATTTTGGACATCTTCCCCCCTTTCGATATCATACGTTATCATCCCTCGAATCCCCCCCCCCCTCTGGTAATGATATCGTTATCAAAGTGTTTTAGAATTTATGTCTTGTGTTGGAAGTGATATCCAAAACTGGTTACATTTATTTTTCACATACTTTATTGATTCAAATGAAGGTAAATCAATAAAATATCGCTTTATTCAAATACACTTAAAAGAAATAAATACTACTTAAAATTATTTTATTATAGCTCTTTGTTATTTAATGCATTCAACAGTGATAAAGTCTTGTTGCGCTTGTCCCGGACGGACGAGGTATGTGATGCAGATATAAATTCTTAACAACAAAGCACGTAGACAAATTTCTTCCTCTTTTATTTATTAGTAAACACAAGCTTCATTTCAAATATATTTCACATATGGTTTTTTCGAACTGTGATTATATATGCATACACAAATGAAAAAGAATAGGGGTGTCAAACGTTGGGGTATCCCATATTTTAGAATTACATAATTTTACAATAATTTAAAGCTTTGTATTTTCATAAAAATAATTAACAGAGTGAAAAGACATACAATTTTAAACTAAAGACTACAAGTAAATAGAGAAAATTTTGATTGGAACAAAAATGATATCGATATCATAAGACGAACTCCCCCTTCCCCTAAATACATCTTGCAATATCATGTGCTAGACCGGGTACACGATATTTCGGTCCCTGGCCATTTCGGTCCCGAGACATTTCGGTCCAGAGACAATTCGGTTCCAAGACAATTCTATCCGTGGTCATTTAGGTCCCCAGCAACTTTGGTCCCTTGCCATTTCGGTTCTTAGTCATTTCGGTTCCTTGTTATTTCTTTGCTCGCTATCTTATAACTCGGATTCTAATTGTTGTGGGCCTGCCAAATGGTATAAGTTCAACATTATTCGGGCGTTTTTTTTTTATTTTTTTTTTTTTAATTTTCCCCCTCCCTCCCACTAAGTTTTATAAAAAGTTGAATATAATAGTCCGATAAAATTAAATTTTTATAACTCGTGATAATGAAATCACAGCGAGCTGAAATTTTGTTTGATTAAATCAATGATCAATGCGATATAAGTTTAGGGGATATTATCTTTTGCTTTTTGTAGTAGTATTATTAATCAGAATAAATATTTTAAATTTTATTATTAATTGCTTGTATCAATATTTTATATAAACGTCTATAAACAACTATAAACTAAAAAGTATTTTATATAAATTGCCATAAATACTTTTTTTTTTTTTTTTTTTGGCTGGCTGTTTACGTAATTTTTTTAGAACCTTTAAATTAGCATTAATTAAATAATAAAAAAACTGTGCTTATTTTTTCTTCCAATTAGTTTAATAATAAATGTCTTTAATAATTCAATTAGACAATTATAAGATATAGTATATACATATTTCCTCCCATCTACACCCACTCTTTTGATAATTCCGAAATGAGATATATTTATTGAAGAAATTTTTTTTTTATTTTCTTATTATTTTTATAATACAAAGTTGCATCTGATAAATTTGTTTTCATAAGTTACTCTCTATTATTAATATTGCGAAAGCAATAGAGATTTTGTAACTGGGCATGCTATGAAAAAAACTTGTTTTTAGAAATTTGCCTCCGCCACATTTTTTTTTTTTTTTTTTTTTTTTTTTTTTTTTTTTAATAATAGTATTTATTGATTGCATTTTTTAACAGTCTTCTTATGCCATGAAGACAATTTTTGTAAGTTAATTTTATTAAAATTGGGCTTATTTCTTTCTAATAAGATGATTATTTTTTATTTTTATTTACATAAAATTAGTATAATAATATTTTAAAATATAATAATATAAATATTATATATAAAATATAATGTATAATTTAAGAAAATACATTAAAATGTAATATAATAATATTTCAAATAATTTTATTTTCGGTTTTTAAGTGACAAAACTAAGCTTTTATTTATTTATTTATTATTAAATTTCTTATAATTTATTTATTTTATTGTATTACCTTTTCGCTCCTACTTTCCCAGTAAAAAAATAATAATTCTTATTTTAGTTTTAACTATACTAATTAGTTTTTTAACTATACTAATTGTTTAAAAATTTCTGTAATTTCAAATATACAATAAATAAACAAATAAAAGATAAATTTCAGTTTAGAACTACTATGAAATATAATGATGTATTGAATATAAAATGGATTATGTTTTGAGTTTATTTTAAAGTAAAATTCATTATGTAAATTAATAATGTTATTAAGTAATAAATATATTTAATAAAATATTAATTTTATTTTTATATCAAAATTATTAATCTTTTTAAGAATTAGGATTACATTTATCATTAGGATTATCAATTATCATTAGGATTACCATACAAAATTTGTGTGAATTGTAATATTTTGGATAAGAGTTAAACTTGTGTGTGGTTTTCGGGCACTTATAATTGCATTATACTAAAATTTTATGGCCTTCAGTTTAAAAACTCCGCAACGTTCCCTATAAAATTATGTCTTATTTCACAAAGTTTCGGGTTGCAGGAGGAGGACCTAAATGTCTTGGGACTTAAATGGCTAGGGACGGAAATGTCTTGGGACCGAAATGGCTAGGGACCGAAATGTCTTGGGACCGAAACGGATAGGGACCGAAATGTCTTGGGTCCGAAATGGCTAGGGACCGAAATGGCTCGGGACAGAAATGTCTCGGAACCGAAATGTCTCGGGACCGAAACTGCGGGACCGAAATGTCCTGCTTCCTGCTAGACCCCCCCCCCTTCCCCTAAAATGATAACGTTATATATGCACAGTCCCTAATGCCAAATAATAAGAAAAGTAATTTTTAACCCCTTGGGGACGGGCGACACGCATACGTGCCACAAAAAAGGCTTAAGAACTCTTGTTTCTTCCCCCGAGTAAAATTTGTCTTATTTAATAGGTGCATTTTCTCGATTTAAGAAGACACAAATTTCTGATTTTAAAAACCGTTGATTATAAAAAATATCGAATCGAAAAAAGATTAAAAATATCGCAAAAGGCTAGCGTCGCAAAGTGGTTAATGATATTTTTTCGAAAACTGTATCTTTGTGTAATGATTATTTATGATTAAAAAAAACCCATGAATGTTTTGATATCTACACGCAACCGAATTATGGAACATTTACCCGTTTGCACTGAAAACAATATTAAATAATGCATTTTTTTCGATATAATAATTTATAATTAAATTACCAAACAGAATTAGATTTCAAAAAAAAAAAAAAAAAAAAGAAAAGAACAATATTTTAACAAATATATAATGAAACTACGCGATTAAATACTGAAATTATCAAGGTCAAACTGTTCGGAGAAAATTGTGAAGTGTTTCGAGATTGGCTGCAAGCTTACGACTAATACTGAAGTATCAAATAAATATTCCAGTAAAGTTAGTGAAAAATGCTAGAACTTAAATTCTCTGCAAATATATAGAAATTTTTCCCATCTAAAACAAAAATTACTCAAAACCCTCCAAATTTTTACGTATGTCCTTCTTCCTTCAGAATACGAAAAATTCTGGAAGCTAAGCTCAAAGTTTTCTATAATTTTGTTGTCAAAATACTGCTTCCTCAGATAATAGAAAAAAAATCTTCCAATCACATGGGTGTTTGGGCAACTTGCTATATGTACTTTTTACGTTTTTTGACAAAATTTTTTAAAAGTAAAATTAGTGAATTACTTTATAGATATATATTTTAGATACTTTTTCCGATTTAACACACAATACTCAAATATACATTATATATCACGCATCAAATTTCTTCAATAAAACATTTCCAGCAAATTATATTTAATTTGATTCTTTTATTATTTAAAAAATATGTATTGCTACAGAGGTAAATTTAACGTAACAAAAGAAAAAAAAAGTAAATTTAACGTAACAAAAGAAAAAAAAAAGAGTGAAGACACTTTCAGAGTCTAATGCAATTCAGGTTTTCTTTTTATATAAACTAAAATTAAGTAAGTTACTCTGTTAAACTTCAAATAAATATTTTCTCCGTGTTCTTAAAGAAAACATATAAAATTCTGTTACTTAAAAAAATCATAAATCATTTAATTTAAATACATGTGAATAAAGGATTTTTAAATGAAAATATATTTCAGTATCGATGTGAATTCATCAAGAAGCTATTTCAGCTGAAGCGCCATTTTCAAATACGAAAAATCTCAGAATGTTATTTTGGAAAACACAATGAGTTAAAATTTCAAAGAGTAAATACTCTGAAAATATATGTGAAGCGATAAGATTATTTACTTAAACAATTTTTCATAATTTTGTAATACAGATTCTTCAAATTACACTTTAATCCTTTTATATTGAATACATATTCTGTTCGTTTCTCCAAATGTTCATCCGAAATGAAATCTAAGTAAATAAATCTATAATAATTACATTACATCTCAGATAATATTCATTCTTACACAATGTTTGTTCTCCCATTTATAATCATAAAACATTAGATAAAAATTCAGCTTATCATCCAATTAACTATAGAAGAAATTTAAATACAAAATAAGAAATAAAATTGACAAATCCAATAACCTAGCTTGTAAATCTTTTATTTATTTAATAATTTTTTTCTTTGTTTCTTTCTTCCTTTACTTTATCTTTTTTTATCTTTTAAAAATCGCAGATTATTTACTGCTTTCAAAATATCTTTTTCATTCTTCTCATTTTCCATTAAACTGATAAAAAGAGGTAAAATTTGATTTTCAATTTCTTGCATCCTGTTTCACTTGGTAGGATATAATCTGATATTTATCCACGTAGTTTTAACATTTAGTTAAAAAATTGAAGTAAAAGAATTATTTTTCCTTAATGAAATCTTTTATTTTTTAAATTTTCAAGAATAATTTTCAGAAATATTAATGATGAAAAATTGATTTTCGTTTAAATTTAGAATTTCAAGGCGCAATCAATGATAAGGTATGCAATTTCTGGATTAATTTTAAACTATTAAAAAAACCATGCTCTCCAATAATGTTCCTTCTTTTTTATACTAATTACTTAGTTGGGGAAGTTTAAATTATGAAATTTTAATCAAAATTATCAGCCTAATTTTGAACGAATATAAAAGTGACTGTATTTAAACTTATATCAAATGATTGGCGTAAACTGAACAAATATTGCATCAAAAATATGATAGATTGCGACAAATTCCTTAGACATGTTTCATTTGAAATTAAAGAGAATAAATATCATAATACGTTTAAGAGAAAACGCAACTGGAACTCCAAGAACATTCACATAAATTTTACGCTACAATTTTATATTCATTTCTTACAAGTAACTAAATTTTATTCAAGTATTTATATATATTTCAATTCATATGTTTCATCAAACTTTGCAAGAATTTCACACAAGTTAAATATGTCTAATTTTTTTTTTATGTCCGAAAAATTGTAGTTTACAGCTAAAAACCCTACTAACGCCTAAAGTACTCGAACGATTTTGATATATGTGCATTTTTTTCGGTGGCAGAATGTAAATATAAGATCATACGCGGAGACAGTTTAAAAAAAAAAAAAAAAAAAAAAAAAAAAAAAAAAAAAACTAATTAGTTTTAAAACTCTTTTATTTTTTGTAAAATGGAAAATTTCTAAAATAGTAATTCAGTCATAGTTAAAATGAGAATTAAAATAGTTTTAATAATCTGAAAACTACTTTATAATATTTCTGGTAGGTCTGTGACCCGCGATTGAGTTGTTGTAAAATCCTGAATTTAACTTTCTTTTATTTTATGTACGCCAACCACTTAACCCCTATATAGTTTTTCTCATAGTTTAAACTATGAGATAATATTTACTTTGCTTTTAAAAATTAATATTTTCTCATTTCAACATTGACTGTGTTTTATCCTTACAGTTTCTTTATTAATTGTTAAATTTTACGAATTAATTTTAAATAACCTTAAATCATAAATTATATGTTATAGGAAGTACTAAAATGCAATAGAAGTTTAAAAGAACAAAACGAAAATACTTTTTTTTTATATTTTCAAACATGCTTTAGATAAAGATTAAGCAATAATAATGAAAAATACAGAAATTAAAATATACTAGAAGCTGGTTCATTTTTTTTCCTATTTTTATAAATTTTAAATTAAAAATTCATTTTATTTTAACAAATGCTTTAATCTTAAGCAATATTAATAAATGTTTAAAAGTTCTCAAAAATGTGAGAAATTGTAAATCATCTTTAGAAAGATATTTTAAAATGTAATCTTGCAAATAGCTGTTTATTTTAATGAAGAATAATTAGTAGCTTAATTATTCTTTGTACATATATTAAAATAGTGAAATACATTTTTTCAGTTCATAATGCCAAACAGATTTTCCCAACATAATGAAAATTTGCAATCAATTAAAACATGAGCAAGAACATTATGCATAAGTTGTGCATCCTGTTCAACCACAACTTACGGATAATCTTAAAATGAAGACTATATTAACTTATAATTCTCGAAGTCCCAAGTAAATTCAAACACGATTTAAATTTTCACCTTTAGGAAATATGTCGACAATGAAATTGAAAAAAGTTCGAAATAATGTAGGGACTTAGATTATGTAGTTAAACTGATCTATGATAATTTTTAAAGTTATGCCTTAAAGTTACACTTCTCAATTTTTATAGGGTATTTGGTACCTACAATTTGCATGAATAAAACCCCATACTCTGACAAGTACAGTGAATTCATTCTTGTCTGACAAAATTCATGGAGTTATAATGCGTTGAATTTTAAGAAATTTTGGAGATTTCCAGCACGAAAAAATTGTTTGTATGGTATTAATGCCGGTAAGCTACAAAAAATCGTAAAATTCAAAGTATCATATCTCGGTGAGTTATGATCGTATAATAGTAGAATTTATGAGATGAGAATTTTTACTAAACATAAATTATGCTAAATATAATAGAAACCTGGAGCATATCCAATTTTTTGAAATGTTACTCTTTAAAAAATAAGGACAAGGAAATTTCCCCCACATAATCATAATCCCTATCTTATTTTGAACAATTTTGGAACTGCCATCACTTATATATCTCAAAGAAGTAAGAAATTAAAACCCATTTCAATCTTTTTCCACAGTTTGTATAAAGTACGCGATAGTACGCGATATAACTCCAAAAACAGACTTAATTCTTTGAAAGTTCTGCTTGAAGTTCTATGAAAGTTTTTGTTGAATTTGAAAGTTGTTGTTCTTGTTCCCGTTTCCGTTAGTAAAATTAAGAATCAGATATAATTACATTTTTTAAGATAAATGTATATACAGGGTGATCATAAAAAAACTTTCCCAATATATGTATCGGTAGCGACCTAACCATTTAATCAATCGAAAATAAATTTCAGATTTAATTATTTGGAAGTATGAGCTCAAGATCTTGAGAATTTAAAACAATAGAACTCTCACGGTTACGGTTGCAGTGAAAAGATTTCGAAATTTTTGAATGGCAATACTCCTTTTTTCATGCGCAGATTCATCTGGATTTGAAAAACCATAAATGGCATTAAAATTATACACGAATAAATTTACTAAAATTGCTATTATGTTTTAAAATTGACATGACTAAAATAGCCGGTGTAATACCGTGGCACTCAATTCTAATTAATTCCTATCTAACATAATATTCAGTACTCTAGAACAAATTATTGTATTTTGACTTTCACACAAACACAACTCAAAAACACATTTTAAAACATATCTTAAAACATTACACAGTTTAGAAGTAAAAAAAAATGGCTACTGAAAAACATGTATTGTAGCTACACTATTAAAAATATCTAAAAAATTATCCGTGTTTTTAAGGGCATCTATTTTCTAACCAATGAAAGCAGTGCTTTTAGATCGTTCTATATGTACCTAAATTGTAGGTTTCCGCATTACAAAAATTCAGAAATTTGCATCCACTGCTGAAAAATTCCCATTTAAGACAATGATCATAAAACTAACATGGGTTATGTGTCTCATTTATGGTCATTTGTGGTGAAGTCATTAAAATATTTTGAAAATATTATAAAAGTTTTACAGTTTTTTGTTTTTCCTTTTCATAATTCGGGATTACCTGGTGTTAACTAATAACGTCCTACCGCCCCTGCCCCATTTTTATTGCCTAAAAAACTGCTGCGTTAAAAAAATTATTTATACTTAATTATTGGATGATTAGCTGTTTAATTATTTTTAATTTATGGCCAAATTCTGTTAATATTCTTGGATGATTAGCTTTTTAATTATTTTTAATTTATGGCCAAATTCTGTTAATATTACTGAATGATGTCACAGTTTCTGCTGGCCTATACACCCTAATACCCAACGAAGTAACTAGTTTTAAAGTAAATTATGTCTTATTAACGATAAAAATGACATTAATTAGTTGTGGTAGCATGTTGTCCTGGCTTCTTGAATTCCCTCTCTTACCCTGTGATAACTAAAATTGGATGAATAAGTTTGATAGCGATTTTATGACATAACATTTTAAAAACTGCCATAAAAAACTTATTTATTTTTTCTTTTGCGCCACACATCTATCCTTATTAAAATGCAGCAAATGTTTAAAATGAAATCTTGTTTTACTGTGTAACCTACAGATCCCAAATTTGAAGAATCCCCGAATTTAAAAAACATTTAGCCACTTGCAACTAACGGGAAGAGCAACTGACGTCATTACTTTTTGCCAGAAGTGTAATCAAAAAGATAGGCTGCCGCACTGTATTACAGGTTCATCACTTTTTGACTTGCATGATGCTCATTTCGTGGCGCAGGCTAAAGAAAAGCACAAAAGAATATCACGTGACTCTAGCAGTCCAAAGACAGACGAATACGAAATGTAATGCGGCAGCCCCTGTCTTTTTCTTATGTTACATTTATTATATTTATTCTTTATTATACTTTACCTTTATGGTCCCTACTTTGTACAAGATTTGAGAAGACTTGATTATTCTATAAATAATAAATGTTCTAGTCTGTCATTAAATATTTTGCCGTAACCGATAAAATGTAATTGCCAAGTTATTTAAAAGAAAAAAAAAAGTGATTGATGGGAGTACTTAAAAAAAATCCATTTCTTTATTGACAAAATGGAACTACAGAATAGAAAGCTATTGAAAATACAGGCAACTTTTTGTATGCGAAGGATGAAAAGTAGCTGGTATCAAGAGTGTTATATTTTCACTAAGCAATCATATTAACCTTCCTACCCTGAATGGGTCTAATCGACCCAGTCCTATAATGCGTTTCATTTGATTCAAACCAGAAATTTTTTAATAAAATAAATTAAATAAATAACTGAAAGATTTAAGCTAAATAAGTATGTTAAATGGAACTAAATAAAAATTCTGGTGGGAAATATTTTAATCAAGTTTGAGTAAAATTTCAACAGGGTAGGAAGGTTAATTGTTTATGAAGCACACAAAACGACCAAACCTTTCTCAAACTGAAAACAGGTAAGGGAAAATCGGATTAAACGATTCCTTTGCCTGTTTTATACAATTTCTTCTTCACACAATTAAAAGTAGATAAAAACTTAGAATATAGGTAAATCATGAAGTTTTTATTCATTTAAACTTTTTTTTTTTTTTTATTTAACACATGACGAGATAAAATCCGCAAGTGACTAGTTTTTCTAAATAGCTTGAAAGCAGAGCAGAAAGAAACAAAATACACAAATTGTGTCATGCTACCGGAATCTTTATAGGAAATTAAAATTCCTTAAATATTCTTCCATCGAAATAAGCCTCTTGTTAAAGGTTATTATAATATCTTGCGTAATGACACACTAACCTTGTTTTTTGCGTAAACCAGTCATGTTAAGTTTAGATGTTTGCATATTTTACGAATAGTTTATATTTTCTATTTACAGACTGTCATACAATAGCAGGAATATTATATTTTTACGAGCTTTACGTCGGCTTTTTTCACATATATCTTTATCTAAAAAAGATTATTCCTAATTACTTCGTCCTCGCCAAAGCATTTCATCCTATATGCTCTCTCACTATAATGAACACGGAATTTTTCGGATGTCAACACATTTATAATTTTAAAAGGAAAAAGCAAAAAATATGCTTTTTTAAAAATCCATTTTATAAAAATATTTGTAGTCCCAGACATAAATAGAATCATCATTTTTTGAGGATATATTTTATATATCTCATATATATATATATATGAGGAAAATACAAATAAACAATCATTTATAAGTAAATGCATACAAATCAGAAAATTTCTATACAAATCAGAGGCAAGACTAGATAAATATTTATTATAGTTGGCTGTTTGCAGAGTGTCCCACAACGATTAAAGTGCCCTTTAATGAATAATTACTTAATGAATAATGACTCTTTAATGACCTATTAAGAATCTTTGCCAAAGTAAATTGAAAAAAATTTCAAAATACAATAGGATTTAAGATGATGTTGATTAATTTCACTTATCATCCGTTTTCAAAGGGTAGCATTTTTAAAGTTTTATATGATCCTTGAGTACTAGAAATTATGTAAAAAATTGTTCCTTTTTCTGACAAGTATAACAGTAAAAATTCCGTTCTTATACTACTGTAACGTTCTGAATATCCTCATTAGCACACTGTCGATAAAGGCAGATGTTAGCACGTGTAAATACCCTCTGACAAGTACGATACATTTGTGTATAATAAAACTTCAACTTTCCAATTATCTAAGCAATAAATTCCACTTGAAACCTCTCCAACTGACGTTATAAAAATCGTATTTCAGACCAAAAATTTAACGTTAGACAGTTTGAATATAATAAATCTACACTACTTGAGCTGTCTGATTTACCCTCTTAATGATCGGCGATTTTCAAAGAAAACTGCTTTATATATATGCAATTTCAAAGAGGTTCAAGAGAGGATTTTTGGTTTTGACTCTGAAGTGAGTCGACCTAGCTCGCCAGCCGGGGCGCATTTTGCCCCGTAAAAAAGTGAAGTCCGTCACGGCCATCGTCAGATTGTTATAACTCTGAAAAGGCCAAATACCCACGCGCAACTGTGAAACAGCTGCGGACAGAGTACATAGAGTGCTCTTATTTGAATCTTCTATATATCTTTTCCAATTCTAATTTTCTTCTGTTTTGCTGTGCTGTGTGTTGCTGTAAATAAAGCTTTGCCAAAAGTCATCCTGGATTTATTCAATACGTCACAGCAAGTTGAATTGGTGTCAGCAGTTGGATGGAATTTTAATCAGAAGAAATAGTGATTGGATTTTCTTAGCGGAAGAAGATAAGCAGATCATCTTTCCGAAAACGGAGGCTCCCTGATCCTTTGATAGAGAAACGAACGATTGAAATTTCCCTGGATTACGTCGTTCTTCGCAGGTGGGGTGAAACGGTTTTCTGACCCTCGACCCTTGTCAGCTCATAAAAAAGAAGAAGAAGAGCGATTTTGTTGTGACCTACTTTCGGGAAAGAAAATAGTGAAATAGTGTTGTTTTTAGTGCCGTGTTTGGTGATTGTGCGCAATTCTGTGTGAGTGCTTACAGATTGTGATTTTCCGGTTTCTTTTTGAATTAAAAATTTGGAGGGGTATAAAGGCTTCAAATGGGGTAAGTCATTTCATTTCAAAAAGTTCTTGAGTAAACAGTTTTTATATATATATAAAAAGTAAAAATATATTTATAGAAGAAATTATTTTTGTTGTTGTAAATGTTAAACTCAAAAATTGTACAAGTACACATAAGGGAAGCATTTTTTTTATATATATGTATGTGTATAAAGATCATGGTTTTTTTTTCTCCTCTGATTTTTATGTATGTAAAATTTAAAATTTGTTTTTAGTTATTTTAATAGTTAAAATTTGTCTATATGTAAAAGAAAAATTTCTATAGATATAAATATTCAAAAAATTATAGAAAGATATAGAAAAAAATGTTTTTTGATATCTTTTGGAAGTTTTGATAAAAGAATCAGCATTAAATGTGTACATTTTGATTTTTATATGTAAATTTCTGTTAAAAATTATAAGTAGAATAAGGTAAAAAAATTTTTATTAAAATGGCGTACTTAGGCAAAGGTAAGAAAGTTGATGTAATTAAATTAATCGATGAACTGGAAATACCTAGACTGGGTACCGAAACTAGGACTCAATAAAAAAATTTAATTATGAATTCAGATGATTACGATGAAGATTTTGTATCCGAGATATATGACAATATTTTAAGAGAAAGTCAGGAAGCAGCTGAGAGAAAGGAACATGAAATAGCTAGACAAAGAAATTTAGAGCGCGAAGAATTATTAAGAAAAGAAAATGCCGAACGTGAATGTAAAAAAATGGAACAAGAACGAGAGTTGAGACAGAAAGAGTTAGAATTAAATTTTGAATTAGAAAAATTAAAATTAGAGAAAGGAATCCCCGCATCGGGATCAAATTCAAATGACATTAATTCGCGTCCTTCAGAATTAAATTTGAAAAAACTAATACCCGAATTCGACCCCGAAAAAACAGATATCAGTTTGTATTTGGTTTTGTTTGAACGACAAGTTAAAAGAGCTAAAATTAATAAAGAAAACTGGGTGTCCCACTTAATTAGTTTATTGCCAATTGATATTGTAACGATTATAGCAAGAGAAGCCGAAGATTTAGCGGAGAATTATGATTACATTAAATCAGTTCTTTTAAAACGTTATAAATTAAATGCAGAATCATTTAAAGTTAAGTTCTTACAGCACATCAAACGTCCGAGCGATACATGGAAGGATTTCGGTTTCGAGTTACGAAATTATTTGCAGGAATGGCTTGCAGGTTTGGAAATAAATTCGTTTGAGCAACTCACCGATCTTTTAATCGCAGACCAAATCAAAAAACGCGCTAAGCCAGAGATGAGAGAACACTTCTTAGACAAGTGGCCGTTAATTAAAAGTGAGGCCGAAATTATCGAACTACTTGATGGTTTTGATAGCATTCGAGCGTCGACGCCGAAGAATATAGATAATAAGCATGAAAAAGCTCGTATGCAAATTGATGATAAATTTGGAGGAAGTAAACCCCGATATACTCCCTCCTTTGGCGTTACTAACACACAGGCGGATATAAATAGAGACAGGGCATTCGAAAGGAGAGTTAAATTAAAATGTTTTATTTGCAATTCGGAAAACCATCTAAAAAGTTCGTGCCCAAAATTGCAGAAAAAAACACCTTCAGGGTCAGTAAACAACCTCCAGGAAAAAAAGGGAGAAGATTTGTTAGAAACATATACTTTTCAGGGAATTGTAAATGGACATAAAATAGAAATTTTAAGAGATTCCGGAGCCACGTTGGATTTAGTTTGTCGGAAATACATAAATCCAAATGATTTTTGCGGTGAGCAAATATGGATTAAGCAACCCTTAAGCTTGGATTTAGTTTGTCTACCGTTAGCAGTTGTAGAAATATCGGGAGATTTTGGTAAATTACGGACAAAGGCGGCCGTGTGTGGAAACCACTTGAACCAAAATCGATATTTGCTAGGGAATAAAACGGCAGAATTGATTAAGGAAAAAACGGGGTATGAGTTTTTTTCGGTGGGTCAGGTGAATGCCGTACAAACGAGAGCGCGTGCAAAGCGCATGGAGAAAGTTGCCGAAAGGGATCGGCAGGAAAAACTTGAAACGGAAGTTTTAGAAGGGTTGAATCGAGAGTCGAAGGATGAAGCAGGGATTTTAGTTCCGACGGTAGAAGAAGAACCGATAGAAATTCCCGCTTTAGAGGCCGGGGCGCCATAGTTAGGATTATTGAAGATTAGTGCTCTCGATTATACGTTTATACGAGTATACGTATAATACGTATTATACGAAATACGGATTTGCTATACGTATAATACGGCATCGGCGTTTATACGTATAGCACAAAAGAGCATATACGGTACAACGTATATACGGATCTTATGCAAGCGGTTAAACGTATAAACGTTTAATCGTTTTTCGTTCAAGGTATGAAATTTGATTTTTTAATGTTTTTCTGCGGATTAACGACATTGAGAAATATCCGGTAGAGTATCCCCATCGCGTTTCTTTGTTCAAAGAACTATGATGTGTTTACTTAACTATTACTTGTTTTGCAGGCACTTAAAAAAAATCTGAATACGTTCCTAAGTTTAGATTTTGGTTTTTTCCCCTAAAAACTAAGTTATTTATTATGAAATGTCTTACATTAGTTGTGGTAGAATCAAACTATTCTTTGGAAGATCTGTGGCGCAGTACTTACTTTTTTATATTTTCTTGTATCTTTACAAAAAGAAAGTATTTAATTAATAAGGGAAAACTTTCGACGGGCTTACACGTTTTAAGGGTAAGAGAGTCCGAAAAACATGTTTTTACAAAATATCTGCCTGTGAGTTTGTGACTTTGTCTGTCTGTGTGTGACATGAGATTTGTGGGCGCTCTATCTCAAAACCTAATACACAGAAATAAAAAACATATGGGGGAGACTGGGGCATGCGTGAAAATGGGGCATATGAGAACATTGCTATTTTTCACAAGTTATTGTATGTTTTATTATTTCAAAAAATTACCAAAGATAGTAGCACCTATAGACGTTTGGAAAAAAATTGTTGAAACTCTTCGACATTTTGTTTGTCCCCAGGAGCCAAAATACTGCTTAACTGAACTCAAAAGTAAAATCTCCAACTTGCTAAGAGAATAATTTTGTTTATTTATTCATTTTTTTAAAAAAATTAACGTTTTAAGATATATTGTGGATACTAATAAATATTTACGATAATTTTTTTTTTGCTAAAATTGAAAAATGTTAAAGATTTGTCATTTTAACTCTTGTGGGAGTGTGGGGCACTTATGAAGAGTGTAGTTGGAGCAGATCTGAACACGGCATTAAATTCTCCAATAATCATTCAGTTATTCTGTTCCTTCATGAAAATAATGCCAGCTCCATTATCTATAATTTTATTGAAATAGAAGACATTTCTGTCTTATAAACTCGATTTTGTATAGAAACTTTTACAAACATATCTGTCAGCAAATACATAAAAAGCAACAAGCTCGTTTATGTTCAATTGTAATTTAAATAAATTTAATGTTTTCTAAAATGCAATAAATGTTACATATTATTTTATTTAACAGTTTTCAATACTATTTTTTATGCATCGTTAATGCAAAAAATATTACGTTTATCAACTTTGAAATTCTTTCTATTTCATTTGTTGCAAACTTGTAGTATTAGTTTACTTCCATTTCTTAAACAGCTATGTTATTTGGTGCTTTGAAAATAAAATTATATTTTAAGAAAATAAAATTTTTAAACTACTGTGAAATCTTAATTATTGACTTCCACCCCCCTTTCTTTTAAAAGCAAAATAAATTAAATTTGGAGGAAGCTTATAAACGGAAAACAATTTTTTATCTTTAATTTATAGGCAAATAAGGCAAATATAGGAATGAAAATCTTTCGCCTTTCGGTAGATTTCCGACAAATATTATCCAAATACTCAATCCCTAAAATCTCTCTCAAACAAAAAGCCCTAAGCAAAATTTAAATTCTATTATTTTCTCAAGTTTACTTCTTTAAGTTTTTATTTTATTGAAACAATATTTTATCAATTATCTAACCCCCCCCCCCCCAAAAAAAAAACAAAAAAAAAACAATCTATTTATTTTTATTTTATAATATTTTGCTTAAACATATCACTCAGAAACTAAATAAATATACATATATTTTTCTTTATGGTGAATTTAACAGATAGTACAACTAATGATTATGGTAACATATGGAAAAGATAATAAAAAACGTGTCAAATGATTATTTTTCCTTGTGTTCACATGTTGCCCTTGTGTTTACAGTTGCCCCTTCGTTGGGGCACATATGAACTTTTTTTTTTGAATTCATAAAACTTTTAAGAAATGTAAGAAGAGCTATAAAAATAATTAAAAAAATTACCATGCGTAAAAAAGTACTGTTTACTATATTGAGTAGTTTTGCTTATAGAAATTAACCCAGTTATGAGAAAAAAGCTATGTTCACATGTGCCCCAGTCTCCCCTATATTTTCAGGTAGTGCCTGATAGAAATTGGTGCTGATTAGTTTTGTGTGTAAGTCGTTCAACAGGTGGTGCTACTATGCTGTCTTTTTTACGATTTCTACACTCTTGGTCGGAATCCAGATAGATATTTCACTGTTAGTGAAACGAGATTGGCCAATCAGGAGTCTGATTTTTTGTGAACTTTTTGCAAAAGTTTTTATAAAGTATACGCTTTTTATTGCTTGATCTCTTATATATAAGACGTACTATGCGGATTCCTGTCGTAACACCACCGATTTCCAAATTATTCTCAATTCAGTGACACATGACTGATGAAGTCTACTATTTAAATTAGATACGATACGTGGAATATACGTATACTTTAAATATACGTATTCTTAAATATACGTTTAGTTGATACGCGTTATACGTATCCGGATACGTTTAAACGTATATTCTAAAGTATCCGTATAGGAGAAAAGCGTATTATGCGGATATACGTATATCGTTTAAACGTATAGCTGCTATACGTATCCCATCGCGAGCACTATTGAAGATAGATAAACAAGGTTTTATCGATGCACAACGAAAGTGCGCGAAAGTAAGGGAATTGCGGAGCCGTTTGGATAAACCAAACGGGGAAAATGCAAATCGTGTATATTCGATTAAAGATGATTTGCTAGTGAAAAATCGCGAGGATCGATTTGGAAATGTGACGAGATTGCTGGTAATTCCAAAGCCGTTAAGGGAAGCGGTAAAATCGTTGTGTCACGAAGGGAAGTCGGCACATTTGGGTTGTACTAAATCCAAGGATAAGTTAAATAGATATTTTTTCTGGCCAAATTGCAATAAGGAGATGGAAGATTTTGTACGTTCTTGCGATTTCTGTCAGAAAGCAGGGCGGCCAAATGAAAAAAAGAAAGCCCCCTTAAAATTACTACCAGTGATTCAGGAGGTGTTTTCCAAGTTAAACATTGACGCTTGCGGTCCGTTACCTCGGACCACAAATGGGAACCGTTACATTATAACAGCGATGCGTATGGCATCGAAATATCCTGAGGCAATACCCTTAACAGATTTAAGTTCCGTGAAAGTAACTGAGGCATTATTAGACATTTTTTGTCGCACAGGTTTTCCTTCTGAGTTACAGTGTGATCAGGGAAAATCGTTTACCTCAGCATTAACTACAGAATTTCTAGAGAAATTCGGCATAAAGGTAAGCCATAGTTCTGTTCACCACCCACAAAGTAATCCTGTCGAACGATTTCATAGAACTATGAAACGGCTTATGAGAGCGTTATGTTTAGAGTCCGGAGCGGACTGGGATAAGCATTTACCAGCGATACTGTTAGCACTCAGAACTGTAACACATGAGAGTACGGGATACACTCCATCAGAATTAGTGTACGGAAAAAATTTACGCACACCAGAAACATTAATTGCGGAAAAATGGCTGGAGCCACCTTTAGAAAACGATTTAGTTACGGAACATGTGTTCAATTTAATTAACAGGTTAAAGCGATGTCGTGAGATAGCAGTTACGCGAATGGAAGATTTACAAGTCAAACGAAAGAATTGGTACGACAAAAATGCTATGAAACGAGAATTTAAAGAGGGTGACTTAGTTTTAGTCTTGGCGACATCGAGACCAAATAAATTATCAGTTCAATGGATTGGTCCTGGGACAGTAAAAAGTAAAATTTCGGAAACGAACTATGTTGTCGAAATACCGGGAAAAAAAGAAAAGACCCAAATATATCACGTAAATATGTTAAAACCATATTATACGCGACCGGAGCATGTGAATCTACTAGACTTCGAGATTTATCCTTAATCATTGGAAGACCAAGACTTAGATATTCCGTATCTAGAGAATGGTCCTATGGTATATGATTTTGAGGAAGTAATTCGTAGCAGTGATTTAGAAAATCTATTGAGCAAAAGTCAGCTAAATCAATTGCATGAAGTGTTAAATAGATTTTCAAAGTGCTTTTCTAACAACCCTGGTCTTACAGACTTAGTTGAGCACGATATCATTCTTGATAGCGATACTCCGATTAGGTCAAAACCGTATAGATTTTCTCAAAGACAGACTGATATTCTAAAAGATGAAATCCAGAAAATGTTAAAGTTAGGTATTATAGAGGTAGGAGAGTCAGACTACACTTCTCCGATGATATTGGTAGAAACTCCCGGAAAAGATCCCCGGCCATGCGTTGATTATCGTCGCTTAAATAGGATCATTAGAACCGAATATTTTCCTCTTCCGAATATCGAAGAAAGAGTTGATAAAGTATCATCTGCTAAATTTATAACGGTCTTAGATCTAGCTAAGGGGTACTGGCAAATCCCTATAAGTCCAAGAGCCCAACGGTACGCTGCTTTCTGTACAACCTTTGGTACTTTTAAATGTTTAAGAATGAGTTTCGGTTTAAAAAATGCTCCCTATTTCTTTAGCAAACTCATGTCCGAGTTACTGAGAGAATTCGAGGAATTTGCTCTTCCATACTTAGACGATGTTGCTATATTTTCAAATACCTGGGTAGACCATTTACAACATGTAAGTTTGGTTTTGGAGAGAATTGAAAGGGCAAATTTGAAAATAAAACTTTCAAAGTGCAAGTTTGCGCAAAACCATGTCAAGTATTTGGGGCATATTGTAGGAACCGGTACAAGATCACCCGCGGAAGCAAAAATAGAAAGTGTTAAAAATTTTCCGACCCCTAAAACGAAAACGCAGATACGCGCTTTCTTAGGTTTAGCCGGATATTATAGCAGGTATATCCAAAACTATTCGGTAATAGCTGCGCCTTTAACGGACGCGCTAAAAGGGAAAACAAAAAAGGGCGAAATCACCTGGACAGCTGAATGCGAAGAAGCATTCCGCAGGTTAAAAAGGAGTTTAACAGATACGCCGGTTTTGCATGCACCGAACTTTAAAAAAGAATTTTTAGTTCAAACGGACGCTTCAAACCGAGTCATGGGAGTTGTATTAAGTCAAGAGGATGATAGAACAGGTGAAGAACATCCAGTTCTTTATTTAAGCAAAAAGTTCTCAGAAGCGGAAAAACGGTACAGTACTACTGAACGCGAATGTCTGAGTATAATCTTTGCAATAAAAAAATTGCATTACTATTTAGACGGTAGGAAGTTCAAAGTATTTACAGATCACAATCCCTTACGCTCGTTGAGATCAAATGCTAGTTCTAATCCGAGGCTTATGTGATGGGCTTTAGCCTTACAACCCTACGAGTTTGAAATAATTCATAGAGCAGGCAAAAACAACAAAATTGCGGATGGTTTGAGTAGAGCAGAAATGCTAGAGAAAAAAGAGTAAAAAACTTTTTATATTGAACATTTTTATATTGATATTCTATTATTTTGTACAGTATTGTTTAAGAAATTATGCAACTATAATATGTGTTTGTGTTTTTATATTTGAAGTAGCAAAGTTAGAAATGTTTGCAATTGCATAAAATCTTTCCATAAGAAAGTTCTGGTTGTTTATATTGAAATATAATTGTAAAACATGTGTATATTGTACTTAATTGTGAACTTTCCTTATGGGTATTTGTGTTCATTTTGTTTAAAGGTTTTTTTTTTCTCAAAATTTAAAGTTAAATTTTAAATTGGGTTAAGGCTGTTTGCCAGCAAATGCAGATTAACTCAAGATCTTTTTGTTTGTTGACTAACCCTTTATATATGAATTTTTCCCTTAAGAAAAATTCTTGCTAAGAGGGGAGGACTGTAACGTTCTGAATATCCTCATTAGCACACTGTCAATAAAGGCAGATGTTAGCACGTGTAAATACCCTCTGATAAGTACGATACATTTGTGTATAATAAAACTTCAACTTTCCAATTATCTAAGCAATAAATTCCACTTGAAACCTCTCCAACTGACGTTATAAAAATCGTATTTCAAACGAAGAATTTAACGTTAGACAGTTTGAATATAATAAATCTACACTACTTGAGCTGTCTGATTTACCCTCTTAATGATCGGCGATTTTCAAAGAAAACTGCTTTATATATATGCAATTTCAAAGAGGTTCAAGAGAGGATTTTTGGTTTTGACTCTGAAGTGAGTCGACCTAGCTCGCCAGCCGGGGCGCATTTTGCCCTGTAAAAAAGTGAAGTCCGTCACGGCCATCGTCTGATTGTTATAACTCTGAAAAGGCCAAAAACCCACGCGCAACTGTGAAACAGCTGCGGACAGAGTACATAGAGTGCTCTTATTTGAATCTTCTATGTATTTTTTCCAATTCTAATTTTCTTCTGTTTTGCTGTGCTGTGTGTTGCTGTAAATAAAGCTTTGCCAAAAGTCATCCTGGATTTATTCAATACGTCACACTACCAAAGCTCGTAGCGTTTGAACTCTTTAATTTCAATATAAATCAGTTTAAACTATATTAGTAAGTTACGCTTCTTTTAAATTTGTGAACTTTGGAAGTTTTACGGCTCTAAAAAAGACTGAAAACTTTTTGTGCCGGAAAGCTCTGAAATTCCATGGAATTCAATGTATCAATAGTATCATAACTCAGTCATAACTCCGCTTATGGAAAAATGAAACTTTTAATTTTTATTTGTCGAAGCAATGAGAAAATATAATATTATGTTTATTTATAAAATGTTTCTAAATATAATGTATTTAGAAACATTTAAAACTTATTAAACAGCGTAAATAGACTCGCGAATCGTATAAAAATTTTAAAAAATATACTTTCTGAAAATTTACAACAGGATTATTTCATCATCATGATTTTAATTCGTACTTTATTTAGAATACTTTTGAGTTTTACATTGCTGTTTCCAATAGATAAAAAATTACACAGCGTTTAAATTTTTTAAGACATCATATATTTGTTAACGTGGCAATCTAAGAAAGAACCTGTTACTTTCTTATCTGATAACAAAATCATTATTCAATGATAATGTTGAGTTTTCATATATAATATGATTCCTATGGTTTTTAACCCTCACACTATAATATTTTTCATGCAGAGTTTCCGTATTTTTGTGTATTTAATAACTCACGATAACAGTTTTAGTCGTATTACTATGACAGAACTTTTTACACAGTCGCAGTTTCTAAATACAGTAAAACCTCCATAACGGACACTCCCGAATAGCGGACACCTCTATTTAACGGATAGTTCTCCAATCCCCACTCCCAAAACCTAAATTTTTGTATGTTTAACCTCTGAATAACGGATATTCTAAATAGCGGACACTATTTTCGGCGATAAAGGATGAAAAAGTATTTTTTAACAAGAAAAAAAATGAAAAAAAAAGTAAAAAGGTCTCTAAATTAATCAGGGCAATGTGTCACACTTTTTTTTTTATCACATATAAATGTAGAGGGTGGCCTGAGGAAATTTCTCCTCCACGTTCATTGTTGAATTCAGGGAGTTGCGTGGGAGGGACATCTCGCAGAACATTCAAATGTAGGATTTCCCCAGAAGATTTTATGATTTTATGTTTTTTATGATCAAAAAGTGTAATCCCTATCCCCGCTCGGAACTCTGTAATGATCAATAACTTCACATTGGAAAATAAATTATATGTAATCGCAAGCAAAAATAAACTTTTGTAACAGATTTTTTTTTTTTTTTTTTTTTTTTTTTTTTTTTTTTTTTTAATAAGAATGTAATAAACAGCAGCTAAAGGTGTGCACAATTTTGTTTAAGTTTTATTGCTTAAAAAATAATTTTAATTTCTCATTAATCATATAATAGAGGTCTTAGAACATATAACTGTCAATTAATAAAACATTAAGCATTTCTTAGCGATTTTTGTATCGCTGAAGTTTTCCCAATAGCGGACACCTCCGAATAGCGGACATTTTCTGCATTCCCGAGATGTCCGTTATGGTTATACTGTAGAAAGTACTTAACCACTTCGGGACGAGCGTCATTTACAGAATTTTTTATATTTTATCGTCGGTTTTTAAAAGCAAAAATTATTGTTTATTTTAATTTCAAAAATTCTCTAATTAAATAAGGCAAAATTTACAATAAAAATTTACTGGTAAGAGTAAGCGGTCGCGTCGCTCGTCCCCAAGGGGCTATATTCCAAGTGGAAGATTTTTCAAACTTCACGTAAAAATTATAAAGCTTCCGATTGCTTCAATATTCTTATCAAAGTGTCATTTGTACTCATTAGACACATTTGCCACACATTCCTATACTTATATTGCATATTTGAGCAAAGTAGCAATCAGAACAAATCTTTGCTGAATATATTATGTAAATAGAATTTTGTGCAGTCGAATAGGACTTCTCTTATTTCCAGTATAAGATATAAATTCAAGTCACTTTGTTTTAGAATGGCTATCATAACAATTCCGATCTCTGTTGCAATATGGCAAAAACGCGATTAACATGAAATAAAACAATTTTTGAGAAACCTTCTTTCACTATTATTGTTTTTTCTGTACGTCTTTTAGTAATATAGTTATTGCATGCGAAACTTTACTTTGCATCTTAATTTTCTCATTTTGCCTTTATTTCGTTTCTGTATTAAGAAGAGAAAAATTGTTTTATTAATAAATCTAGCAAATAAAGAATATATATCCAATAATTTGCATTCTGAAAACTTTTTTGATGGTTTCAGAATTTTTCCCCCGATTTAATTAAATTCTTTAAAGTGTCTATATTTCACATTATAGTACATTGTTATCGCATATTCATACATCCCCTTTCTATAAACTTAGTATTTCACAAAATAACTTTCGTGAATGCTAAATTGTAAAATAAATTTTAAATAGAAAATTTTATCAATTTTATCAAAATTATTTTTTACAAATTGTTTTTACCTTTTTTAATATCTGTTGCATATTAATATTATATTAAGGTGGTCTGGTGTAATAACGCCACGCCAAGTGCTAATATTATGCATAATTATGAACTAATCCGGTAAATGACACCCATGTGCTCTGCGCAGAAGGGTTTTGAGTCATATAAATCGCAAAAAACAGCTTCAAGTTAATTTGTTTCATTTTTAGGTCTTATTGTTTTTACAAGCAACTAAAATTAACGCTTGATCTAAAATTTGTGAGATACGTTTTGTGATGTGAAGACTATTTTTTCAATCCGAAAATGTCCGAAAATTTGTTAATTACATAAATTTGTAGTACATTTCATGGACTTTCAAAATGTTGTTGAAGATTTTGGATACCTTCTCGAGATAATTTGTAATTTAAAATGTACAGCGCAATAACTATAACTGGGTAATAACGCCAATCCTTGGCATTAATAGCCCGGTTGATTCCCTACAGTGGCCGAGCTACATCCTAAATACTGATTCAAATAAACGCAGTTAAAAATGTGCAATATTTCTAATAATTCTACTTAAGCGGTCCTTTTTAAGCAAAAAGAAGCTCACGGTCTGATATTCTTTTGTATCATCCCCCCCCCCACACACACACACACCACACCTTTATTTTTCTTACACTTTCACAAAAAATTGAACATTTCCAATAGCTTAGAATGCAATTAGTCAATTTCTAAGTTTGTAGAGTTTGTATTTTTAGAATTGGGCAATCTACATGCAATTATTCCATCTTATTTCATAGTTTTGTTTGCATGGCGTTATTACCCATATAGGTGGGTAATAACGCCAAATAGCATTGGTCAAGAAATCACGCCATTACATTTTATGAATACATATCTGTTAAATTATTTTTTTATATAGATAGTCAATGAGTTGCTGTATCAAATCATATATTTGTTTGAAAAATACAATCTAAAACTGAGCCGTGAAAATTAGTAGAACTTTAACGTGGCGTTATTACCCCAGGGTACCTTATTTATCTATTACACTAACTTTTGTATCATTAATGTTTCTATATGTAAATTATTGTGCAGTCGTAAATAATCAATATTTCTAATCGTATTTGTTTCATGAAAACATTAAGAAAATGGATTGTTTGCTTAACATTACGTAAAAAAAAAAAATTTGTTTTGAGAGCCCTTGTAAATGAACTACTATTGATACACACTTCATATACAATTCCAACTATGTCATGGTAAATATCATTAACACATTTCAATTTAAAGAAAATCCGAGTATATTTACATGGATTAATTCACGTAGATATACTCGGAAAACACGGAACAGACATCATTGACAGACGAATAGAGAAAGGGAATTTATAAACACGTTTGAACTTTTAATTTTGAGTCACAGTTAGAACACCCCTGTGAATTGATGAAAATGCACTCTCAGGTAATTTTTACGTTTAAAAAAAATTCTGTATTTTGGTGAAAATTGGCGAATCAAAACAGGAATTTTCGTGTTTTAATACACTTTAAAACATTTATGTAACGTTACTCGATAAAATTTGTGGCAGACATGCTGCCTCCAATTTTATGAAGTATTTTAACCGCTATAACTGGCGTAACACTATAATGTTACACCATTTATATTTATTTAAATTACACCATAATATATGTGAAAAATTACCCCATAAAATTGGAGGCAGCACTGCCACCAATTTTATGGAGTAACGTTACATAAATTAATTACAGGGTAATTCCATGGTAACTTACGTTACATTTTGAACTATTTTCAGTAATTTTAGTAATATAACAGGTAGAAAAAAATATTCATAATGTAAATTTGGCATGATTTGCTATTTAAACTTATTCAAAGCCCAAGTTAGATGAAAATTACCTAAATTTAATGTTATTTCTTAAATTTTGACAGTTTTACTTTTTATTGTAATTGCCATCATTGAAAAAGTAAGTTTGTAAGTTGTCATATAACGTGAAATTTTTATTATCATTTTTTAAGTAATTTGTATCCAAATTGTTCCTTAGATAGGTTTCATTGACAAATCATATTAATTTTACATTTGAATATTTTTTAGTGTTATATTACTAAAATTACTGCACTAAATTGTTCTAAATGTAACGTAAATTACCATGGAATGACCCTATAGTGAAATTAAAACAATTCGGAAATTGCACGTCAAACGTGGCAAATGAGGTGCGTTCGTACTATAGTTAATTTTCTAAATATTCAGAACTTGATGCATTAGCTGTAAAACTCTTATGCAAAAATGCATGAATACAAAATTTGTTACGATTATCTATCTTCAATTTAATGATATAAAAATAATAGGACTTCATCTTAAATAGGATGTTATCAACATGGCAAACCTATAATAATTATCTATCAAGGGTTATATTAAAAATTCTTAACTCATTCGAAAACCATTTTTAAGCTACTTCCATTCATACTTTGTAACTCTTACAGATTCTGTTGCGTTACCCTGTATATGATCAGCAGCATTTATACACATAACGTAATATGCAAAAATATAGTTAAACATAAAAACTCGTATCACAACTATAAAATACACTTCCAGCAAATATCTGTAGCATACGGTATTTCTCGTACAGTATAGTATTCGAAATCTTTTAGTCTGTGTAAATACTATTAGTACTTTCTATCATACAAGAAGTAAATTTTAATAAATCTCAGCCACGTATATCAATTTCATTATATATGAGATTAGTTAACATGATTGAAATACGCCGAAAACAATGTTTTTTCATATATTATTATGTAACAGAATTCGTTTGTGTAGCTCTGTAAATTAATAACAAATATTTTTTGCGCCACATATTGCATAGAAAGAATATTTGAGTACACTTCAGTAAATGCATATCAATTTTATCCTGTTTAAAAGGCTGTAACATCATTAAAAGGAATTTGAAACATTTTTCCCCATTGACCGTAATGTAACGGAATATTTTTGATTGTAACTGTAATCAAATTATGCATTCAATTTTCATAAAATTTGAAATGACTTGACAAAATTATGCAGCAATTATATATTTTAAATTTCAAATGATTCGGTTGGGTAGATTTTGCTCTGCTGTATGTGGCCAGACGGACGGACTGAACGACGACTATAGGTGCTACGTATTTACATAAATACGAACGCAACTAAAAAGAGCAATTGAAGAAACACCTTCAACTCACTTTTTTTTTTCTTTTTACGTGCGTATTAATTGAAACCTCTCAGTCTGGTCCTTCAAATTCTGATAAGATAAAAAAAAAAAAAAAAAAAAAAAAAAAAAAAAAAATTAAGGTTAAAATTGAAACACTAAACTTTTAAGAAAAATATAAGTTAAAGGAAAACTAGTAAAATAGTCCAGAGTTTAAAAGTGCACTATTTTAATATGAGTTTAATCATAAAACATAAAGTCTTGATGAAGTAAAAAATACTTTCTAAATTCATGCTTATTTCGAAACAGTCAAAATTAAAGGTCTGCACTGGCTTGCATTACACTGGGGTCTGACCTGGTCGTCCCTCTTTAAGGGCGGGCTAAGTCAATATTCTTTCCGTGCAGGGCTTTATTTTTTTTTCTGAAGGATTGGGCTGGTCCAAGCCTAACTTATTTCTCCGTTCTGAGACGGGACAGGTTTCATGCTTCCAATGTCTAAATGAATGTGGAAATTTTCAGTCTCGGTTTCGATCGAGTCCACATGAAAATTATTGTATCGGTATGGCCTTGTCCGTGCAAAAATCATTGAACTGTAGATTGAAAAATCTACATTTTTAAAATGTAGCTCTGTGCACTGCAAATTACTTGAAAGAATAGTGATTATTTTAGTTTCGTTATTTGTAGCGCCCTACTTCCAATCACTGTCGTCGTCCAAAGACTGAATTTGAACGTTCTAAAATTTGTATTGGTTTCATCGAATTTCCACTTGTTCGGATGTTTTTTCAACGCGTATGAAAGACTGTCTCCAACATTTAAGTAAAATAGAGAATTGAATGTAATTTCGGGGTTTTGGAATGTGGAATTAGGCGATTTCATTGCATCAGGGCCACTGTATTTCTATAACCGTGGCATACAATAATGTTTAAAAAAAGTCATAAATAACTATGGGGTATATAATTTTGATTAAATTGCATGACGTGTTTAATTATAAGTAACGTTTTAACATTTGGTAAAATTGCTAATTTTCCTTTATTTCAACTTTCTTTAAACTTTAATAATCTAGAAAGAAATTAATAGAATAGAATAAAAACAAAAATAAAAATCTATTAACGACAATTATTTCTCAACCCATTGCATTTATTTCATTAGATTACAAAATACAAACTATTTTAAAGTATTTCTACAGGTACTGGTCAATTTCGAAATTTAAATTATAAATATATCATTTTGAAGCTGAAACAAATAATTTAAATAAGATACTTTTAAGCAAAAGCATATATACTCATTTATATTTTTAAACGATATTAACTGAACATCAGAATTTACTATACAGAAAGTTCTACAAAACTAATTTAATGTTAAAGAATTTACAACCATTCAGCTTTGCTGTGTCAGCAAATTCTATCTTTGATCCCAACTATTAAATGTACACTTATAAATCTGCTGAGAGAAATCTTTAAACTTTAAGTTATGATACAAAATATACTTTTAAGAAAATCTAGTTCTTATCGAAACATTTGAACTGTACGTGATGCTTCAGCAAATCTGTCTTCGTCAACTCTTGAATGAAGTAAATAGCATGAAACTAAGTAAGTTACTTTTCTAAAATATACTTGATATTAATATATAATAAAACATTTTCTTGGATTTCACAAAGCAAGTTCTCGCTGTGAAAAGATTCCTTTTAACTGTATTGGAAATATCTTCTAGATTGGATTTTGTTTAGGAAAAATTCGGTAGAGATGTGAATTATTTCGATTTTAGAAGGTGAGCATTAAATGGAGTCTTTGGTTTAAAATTAATGTGTTTGTACATTAATAAGTTATTTAGTATAAATATGAATGAATAACAAAGAAATATCCGTTTAAATAGATTTTTTTATTCATAAATACACATACATTCATCCATCCATCCATATATGAATCCATAAGTATGCTTACAGAAATAGTATTTGTAAGTATTATTTTCACTGCTTAAAAGATATTCTTGTCTGTTAATAATTTAAGTAAATATTGAAATAGAAGAGTCAGCGAGGAAAATGAATACAGTCATATAGTTATCCTAGTTATTTTTTTACAAGTGTTCAAAGTCATTTTTGCTTTCTCATTCTCCATTTTTTCCACTGGGTTTTCTCAAAGGTCTTTCGTCGTTTTTCTTTCTTTATATGTATCTTGAAAAGTGTTTTTCAAAAAATCGCCTCTATTTTTGCCTTGATCTAAGGTTGTCGAACTCAAAATAATTAATGGTATTATCAAATGAAATTTAACAAAAAATGGATTATCGTTATTTATTCTTCTGCTAATCCATAGGTTGAAAATTTTTAATGTATTTTATTAATATAAAGTGCTAGACAAACTTCAGACAATATCAGATTAAAAATTATTTAATAGCAATAAAATATTATGTAATACGTTTCAAGAGAAATTAACTTATGGAAAGAAACTTAACATTCGAATTTTTACTATATGTGGCAATAAATAAATAAAAAATAAAATAAAAATAAAAAGTCTTTCATAAATTTCTTTATATCCTTGTTCATGTATGCAGTCTTTGCTTCACCTGATGAATGAAACAAATCATTGTTTTAGCAATTATACTTATGTTAATCTTTTTTATGGATTTAAAAATATGGACTTTTATCAGATTCAATCATTTACTTCGTCAAAACTTAAATTATGCATGACATATAATTTATGAAGAATATTTGATGTTTAGAAATGATACCAAACTACAATATGAAAATATTAGAAGTGCTTTTTCTAAAAAATTTCAGTGTGCAGCAATTTCCGCTTTTGCATTAGTTCCATGCTAAATTGTCTCTCCTTGCGGATGTTCTCTTGCTGGGGTCATATATGAGTGGTCATCAACAGGATGTTTCTGGTCACTCAACATTGATCTTTAACGTATTAGATAATGCTTTTCCGGCTAAATCCTTAACTTGTAGTACGCTGACTAGACTCACGTTCAGGAAATTAGAAGGTAAAAGACTTAAGATACAGTACCTTGAAATTGTTCAAACTAACGATTTTCTTTTTTTAATATTAACTGAAAGTTTCTTTAATTATGAATATTTTCACACCTCATTTTTTCCTACATGACATCTATATTGCGAGATAATGTAAATTTTGTTAATAGATCCAGCTCAATTACCGATACAAATGAAAATTGCTTTTTCTCCGGGATCTTATTTTCATAACTTACTTGTTTGATAAATACTAAGGCTGCTTTTGCTAATTTTAAGTAGAGATTTGAATTTTTTTTACTTGTTCTTCATGGTATATTTAATATTTTTGTGCATGGATTAAACATTCAAGTTTGTTATTATTTTTTAAATATTTAAAATAAGAGTTTGTTGAATTTCCTTGATTCTTTATTATACACGAGAGAAAAAAAATATTAAATGTAAAATCCCACACATCGAAAAATGTATGCACAGTTTTATGCTGTATATTCTAATGAATGCGGAAAAAATCGGAGAAAAAATATTCAGATTTATAAAAGTAATAGAGATTTTAAAAATATTAATTAAAAAATAATAATAATAATAATAAATTTTAGTAAAATAGGCTGCTCTACAAAAAATTTTAAAAATTTTATTTGATTTTTAGTGTTAAGCATTCTGCCACCACATGTATTACACAAGGATGCATACGCTGCGCCACAAAGGGCTGATTTTCACCACAAAATTTTAATAGTATTCTTTACCTTCTTAAATCTCAGAAATTCTGCTATTAAATAAGGTGAGGAATATAATAAAAATTTAGTGGTAGCAATCAGCTCCTGCACCCCTGTATATTACAGCACTATTCAAAATCAAAAAAGAAGTTTCAAAGTTTCGACGTTCCCTTAACCCTTTGATTACGGGGTTGGGACATATGCCGTCCCAACTACTATTTATTTATTCTATTCGCACCACTTTTTGAAAAAATATACCTTCATTACTCTTACATTAGAATACGTTCCACAGAACTCTACCATAAAAATATTCTTTTATAAATTGTGATGCCAGTAAATACAAAAATAGTCCCCACTACTGTCCCGTAATCTAAAGGTTAATGAGAAAAGTATGACAGCAATCTACTTCAGTGGAGCAATCGATTTGTTTATGCTTCAATTTAGCTTCAAATCCGATAACTTGTTGCATTTGAAATTGTATTTATTTTTTTTTAATTTCATTAATTGTTCATTCCATTTATTCGTGTAATAAATTAATTCACGTATCATATTTAATTTTCTGCCTTCTGAGCAAAATAAAACTGCGATTGTGTTTCCAATAACTATTTAAAAATTATATTATGATTATCAGTTTCCCTCTACGAATTCTTCTACAATTTAAAACTTTACCAAAGTCTGTATTTAACTTTTACGTATTTTTTTTCTGAGATATTACAGATATAATTTTTCCATTACAGTACACAACTCATATCTCTTTTGTGAAAAAAGATAAATACACTGTTAAAAATCTAGTTTGAACCAGAAAAGTTTGTTTTTTGGTGCTCAATAGCTGCCACTATAAGATGGTGAAATCTCGTACCAACATTTGGAGCTTCCTAGTTCAACCTCGTTCCAAGTATTGGAACTATATTTCAATGGGAGCTCCAAATTTTGGTCCAAGATTTCACCATCTTATGGTGGCAGCTATTGAGCACCAAAAAACAAACTTTTCTGGTTCAAACTAGAACAAGATTTTTAACAGTGTAGTAACCAGTTGAAAAACAGATAGTGGAGAATAGGTAATGATTAATGTTGTTCATACCAATGGTTATAATACATTATCTTGTCAAGTAACAAGCTTTATTTTGCTTATTTAGCTGCCTGTTATATGAAATAATGCACTTTAGCAAATGTGATATTCTTGCCAATCGAATATTAAATACTACACATTGCTCTGTTTGTCATCTTTGCTTCCTTTCATTATATTTTACTACTACATTTTGTTACATTTGTGATCATTTCCTTTTTGTTCCAATTTTTTGGTACCATACAAAATTTAAATGTTCAGGACTATCAATATTTTGAGATTCCATAGTGGGTTCCATTTTCCAATAATTTTTACTTTAATATACGTTTTAGTATAATTATATTAGTATAATTATTTAGTATAATTAGTTAATGATTTATTACATGCTATCTTTCTTCATAAATTTAGTTAATATTGTTATATGAACTTTTCAGATAATTTTTTATTCAAAGGCATTATATTGAATTTTCAATTTAGTTTAATTAAACTAGCTTTGTAACAACGAGTTTGTGTAACAAAAAAGTAAAATTAATATATACCTAGTTACTAATAAATGATTCAGAAAACTCCTTCAATATTTCGTTAATTACTTTATATCTGAGAAACAATATGTTTTAATATCAAGTACACTAAAAATATTGAAACTTTCAAAATATAATACTTTAAAATGCCCATTAATAATATAAAAATACTTTACAATTTTCTATAAAGTGATTATTTATAAAATAAACGTACTAAAGAAATATAATTGCTGAAATGATTTTAGTAAATGTCTAATTACATTGCTCGAAACAATTAAAGGATATTGAAGTTTTAGGTGGATTTTGTATCTGGGATACTTTTTAGCTGATTGATACATGGTCGACAGACATAGTAGGTTATCTGAGAATAAATTACACATGTTTGGCAGAAAAAAAAATGCATTTTATTGCGCATTTGTGTACAAAAGGAAAAAAACACAATTTGTGCATATGAGAAAAAAATAATAAGAAAAGGTGTTTTCTTCAAAGAAAATCATTTTCAGTAGGGGGTATGGTTTCCACGGGCGGCCAGCAACGTTGAACACCTTTGAGGCATGGACTTAATGAGGCTATTAATGACGAATTGGGGTATTCTGCCCTACTCTTCCAGAAGAGCTCTTTCCAGTTCTTGGAGAGTTTGTGGGGGTTGTTGGCGGCCAGAAACTCGTCTTCCTAGAGCGTCCCAAACGTGCTCGATTGGATTCATGTCTGGAGAACACGCTGGCCATTCCATTCGAACGATTCCTTCCTCGAAAAGGAAATCCTCCACCAGGTTTGCACGATGTGGCCTGCAGTTATCGTCCATTAAAATAAAGTTATCTCCGATTGCTGCAGCGTAAGGGACTACAATAGGTCTGAGGATCTTATCCCTATATCGGCGACCAGTCAGAGCTCCATCTCGAATGATGTAGAGGTCAGTGCGCCCGTCAATGGAGATGCCACCATACACCAACACTCCTCCACCGCCAAATCTGACACTTTCGTGCACGAACGCAGGATTATTCCTACTGCCACGGTCCCTCCAGATGAAAATACGCCTATTATCCGGATGCACAGAAAAACGGGACTCGTCAGAAAACAGAATATTGCTCCATTCATTTCTCCTCCAGTTGACATGCTCGGTTGTCCACTCCCTGCGTTCGCGAAGATGCCTTGATGTTAATCTAACACATACCATCGGTCGGCGAGCATACAGACCTACAGCATGGAGCCGGTTTCGGACAGTCTGAGTTGAAATCGTGATGCGTAGCCGAGCGAAGGTGTTGTTGGAGAAGAGTAGCGTTCATGTTTCGGTGTCTCCGAGCTGTTAACGCTGAATACCGATCTTCAATGGGCGTTGTTGCCCGTCTGCGACCTTGCCCTGGTCTTCGGCCTGCACATCCACTCTCCAAAAAACGGTTCCAGATCTTGGAAATGACACTTTGTGACACTCCAATGGCTTGCGCTACTTCGTCTTGAGTTTGGCCCTCTTCTAACCTACCAACAATTCTCCAAGCTTCTGAATCTGTCAAATGACTTCGCTGAGACATCGTACTCATCGAAACAAAGCAATCACTGAATGCCAATCATCCTTGTCGTCCTTCTCTTTTATCCAGTTGAAAGTCAAATTTCATTCGCTGCCGCTGAAGCGACGTTTTTGACGTCGAACTCAAAATTTGCATACTCCACAGTTTGAAAACCAGAAAAATTTGCATTTGTGATTCTCTTCTTCTATTTTCGGCAAAAAAAATTCGTTTATATCTTTATTTTATATAAAACTTCAAATATCCTTTAATTGTTTTGAGCAGTGTATAATAATCAGCCTTAAAACGCATCTACTGTTCAACCTTGTCTTAATCGAAATATTAACTTGATTATAACAAATTCTATTATAAAAATTAACTTATTTGTTTCAAAAATTTTCAATTGATCATATCTCATACGTACAATAAATATATTCTAGTTAAGTACTTAAAATATTAAAGAAGCGAAAAAAAAAATATTGCAAATTAATCACATCAGATCAAATAGGGTGAAGGCAAACAAAGAATATAATTTTATTTGTAAGTTTCTACAGAACTTTCGTCCTCATACATACACTGCTAAAAGATAATGCTAAAAATTTCAAACGTATAACATACATTTGAAACTTTTTCCCCATTGACTATAATGTAATTGAATACTTTTGATTGTCCCTGTAATTGATCTATGCACCCGATTATCAAAAAATTTGAAATAACTCGACAAAATTATGTAATAACTATGTATTTTAAATTTCAAACGATTAAAATGCATTTGAAACTTTTTTCCCCATTGACCGTAATGTAACGGAATACTTTTGATTGCCCCTGTAATTGATCTATGCATCCGATTTTCATAAAGTTTGAAATAACTCGACAAAATTATGTAATAATTATGTATTTTAAATTTCAAACGTATAAAATACATTTGAAACTTTTTCCCCATTGACTATAATGTAATTGAATACTTTTGATTGTCCCTGTAATTGATCTATGCACCCGATTATCAAAAAATTTGAAATAACTCGCCAAAATTATGTAATAACTATGTATTTTAAATTTCAAATGATTAAAATGCATTTGAAACTTTTTTCCCCATTGACCGTAATGTAACGGAATACTTTTGATTGCCCCTGTAATTGATCTATGTATCCGATTTTCATAAAATTTGAAATGACTCGACAAAATTATGTAATAATTACATATTTTAAATTTCAAACGATTCGGTTGGGTAGTTTTTGCGTTGTTATATGCGGACAGACAGACGGACAGACGGACAGACAGACGGACAGACAGACGGACAGACAGACGGACAGACGGACGGACTGAGCGACAACAATAGGTGCTACGTATTTACATAATTACGAACGCACCTAACAAGAAGTAACATCTGAATTAAAAATACAAAATTAACTGTATTGAAACAATGTCTATTACTGTATGTTTTATATAACCATACCTAAATGTGTTATTCTTAGGAACTTCTGTAGTGCTGTAGTTGTTCCTGGAATTTAATAATTGTAGTAATGCATACCCGCAAACTTCCAGTTTTATTCACGTCAAATGAGTGAAATTTGAATCAGAAAATTTGTATGAAACGTTTCTTGCCTGTATGTCCTTATTCATTAGCTTCTTTTATTTTATAAAATTTCTGGTTTTTGTTGGTTCGAAAATAAAAACACGGAAAGATGTAAAGTATGTCATTAATTTTATTTCTAGTTCATAAAATGTTTTATCACACCATTCTGACCACTTCCAACTTTTCAGAATTCTCATTACCATAGATTTATACATCGACATTTTTATTCAACTTAATAGTAACAAAAGTAAAGTATTGAGTTAAAGTGCAGCGGCCATCGATATCGTTTGACTCTTTTATGCGTTCTGCAATCCCTCTTGATTATTTTACGCACTCTGCGTATTCTTTTGACTATTTTATGCTGGCTGCGTCCCTATTCAAACTACTTTATGCGACCGGTAGTCCTTTACTGATCCTTTTCATGCAATCTTTCGGTTAATTTCAGAAATACGAAGATGAGAAGAAAGCCTATGAGAAAAAAATTGTTAATTTTGTCATTCGACCGAGGGAAAAAATACTGCAGTTCATCGATAGGGCAAGGGGGAAGCGGGATGTTAAATTTATTGATAGGATGTGATAGAAAAACATCAAGATATATATCAACCGCCCGCAATGAAAATAAGCAAAATTCGTTAGCGGAAATCCATCTCAAAATTTGTCTATCTATCGCAGAAAAATAATACGAAAATTTTCCGTTTGGCTTGAGGAAAACATCGTGAATTTTGTCAGAGGTGCCAAGAGGTGAACAGCAGTATCTGCCATTCGCATGGAATTTGATAATCGGACTGTAGGAAAAAATTAGAAAATTTCTCACTCACTTGTGGGAGGAAAAAAATGTAAATTTAATCATTCGGTCTCAGGAAAATATCGTGAAATTTGTTGATCGGTTGGGCGAAAAAAATTTGAAAATTCGCCCAGCTGTTGAATGAAAAATACCTTGCGAGTTTCGATTGCGGAGACAAATCCGGAAAATTACACTTTCGGTAACTGTGGGGTAAAAAAGCACGAAATTCACAGATCGATAGCAAGAAAATATCATGAATTGGTTGGTTGAGGGAATATATCACAAAATTCACCAGTCGTTCATAAAAGTATCTTAAAATTCTACTGAAAATAGGGGACAATGTATGAGGACGCCAGAAGCCAAGGAGTATAAGTAGCAAAATTGAAAAAAAAAAAGAACTAAGTGCATAGACGACCTGGAAATATGCTTTTTCTTTTCAGATAAAGAAATATAAGTGATTTTCTAATTACGTATTGCGCTCTAGAGATTAACCACTTTTGCCGAGTAATAATCAATACTGATTAACTAACTTACTGAAAATTTTACTCTACTTTTTTTTACAGTAATTGCAATAAGAGTTCGAAGACCACAATAAAACAAGCGGCATTTTCCTACTAATTCTGTCAATTATTACTGATTTTCAAATTTAACGTTAATTTTCTTTAAACTCAATTAATTACAAATCGATTTTTTTCTCACTTGTACACTTTGGCTTCTGAGGTCGTCATATGTTTTCTGAACAGGACACGAGTGCCTTTATTGAGAAAAATGTATACTTTTAGGTAGCTTTCATTACAAAAAGTCCTTCCGGCAATGCCGGGAGGAAGAGGTAGCTTTCATATACTTATATATTTATTTATTTATTTTAAGGTAAGTTACATTGTTCAAAAATACTAAGCTCAAATTAGTGGAAATAATCTTATAAAATTAGTGATTTTATTATAAGATTGAAAGTAGTTTTTGTCAAGACTGAATATTAATAGGAATTTTTTGAAATTAGTCATCTTTTATTCAACCTGGTTTTATTTTAAGCGATTTAGAAAGTCACCAAATTCTACGATATCATAAAGTGTATGCCATTTTAAAGCAACATTGTGGATCGTTCAGATCAGACCGTTTCAAAATGTCAGCCTTAAGCAAAATTCAAAGTGCTATAACTCAGTCATTTTTTAAGATATAGACAAAATAAAAAGTGATCTGGAATCATTGTTTTAAGTTCTAACACGTAAAATAAAAATATTTTTCAATTTTTAATTTTTTCGCATTTAAATTTAAATTTTAAATTTTAAAAAAAAAATTAAAATGGCCACCATTTTGAAACAAAATGGTGGATGATGCTGGCCAACGAACTAGGTCGAGACATTTGTATGTACTATGTACATACCAGGTTTTATTCAAATCGGTTCATAAATACGCGTGTTATCACGTGACAAAAATCAGATCATTTCAAAATGTCAGCCATAAGAAAAATTCAAAGTGCTATAACTCAATCATTTTTTAAGATATAGACAAAATAAAAAGTGTTCTGGAATCTTTGTTTTAAGTTCTAATATGTAAAAGGAAAATATTTTACAACTTTTAACTTTTTCGCATTTAATTTTAAATTTCAATTTTTAAAAAATTTTTAAAATGGCCGCCATTTTGAAACAAAATGGCGGATGATGCTGGCCAACGAACTCGGTCGAGACATTTGTATGTACTATGTACATACCAAGTTTCATTGAAATCGGTTTATAAATACGCGTGTTATCACGTGACAAAAATGAGATCGTTTCAAAATGTCAGCCATAAGAAAAATTCAAAGTGCTATAACTCAATCATTTTGTAAGGTATAGACAAAATAAAAAGTGTTCTGGAATCTTTGTTTTAAGTTCTAACACGTAAAAGGAAAATATTTTTCAACTTTTAATTTTTTCGCGTTTAATTTTAAATTTTAATTTTTTTAAAAAAATTAAAATGGCCGCCATTTTGAAACAAAAGGGCGGATGATGCTGACCAACGAACTCGGTCGAGACATTTGTATGTACTATGTACATACCAAGTTTCATTCAAATCGGTTCATAAATACGTTAGTTATCGCATGACAAAAATCAGATATATATATATATATATGGTTATATATATAAGGTACCCTGGGGTAATAACGCCACGTTAAGGTTCTAACAATTTTCACGGCTTACTTTTAGATTGTATTTTTCAAACAAATATAGGATCTGATACAGCAACTCATTGACTATCTATATAAAATAAAATAATTTAACAGATATGTATTCATAAAATGTAATGGCGTTTTTTCTTGACCAATGCTATTTGGCGTTATTACCCACCTATATGGGTAATAACGCCATGCAAACAAAACTATGAAATAACATGGAATAATTGCATGTAGATAGCCCAATTCTAAAAATACAAACTCTACAAACTTAGAAATTGACAAATTGCATTCTAAGCTATTGAAAATGTTCATTTTTTTTGTGAAAGTGTAAGAAAAATAAAGATGTGGTGTGGGAGGGGGGGATGAGGCAAAAGAATATCAGACCGTGAGCTGCTTTTTGCTTAAAAAGGACCGCTTAAATAGAAATATGAGAAACATTGCACAGTTTTAACTGTGTTTATTTGAATCAGTATTTAGGATGTAGCTCGGCCACTGTAGGGAATCAACCGGGGTATTAATGTCAAGGATTGGCGTTATTACCCCGGTATAGTTCATGCGCAGTACATTTTAAATTACAAATTATCTCAAGAATATATCCAAAATCTTCAACAATATTTTAAAAGTACATTAAATGCACTACAAATTTATGTAATTAACAAAGTATTTCCGGATAAAAAGATAGTCTTCACATCACAAAACATATCTCGAAAATTTTAGGTCAAGCATTAATTTTAGTTGTTTGTAAAAACAATAAGACCTAAAAATGAAACAAATTAACTTGAAGCTGTTTTTTGCGATTTATATGACTCAAAACCCTTCTGCGCAGAGCACATGGGTGTCATTTACCTGATTATTTCATAATTATGCAAAATATAAGCACTTGGCGTTATTACCCCGCCTGGCGTTATTACCCCAGGGTACCTTATATATATATATATATATATATATATGTCAACATTTGAACGGAGGGTGGTTTTGGGGTCTGGGGGTCATGATCGATGAAAATATACCAAAATTTTCCGGAAGTGCTTTCCTCCGGACGGCTGCAATAGGTAGCTTTTTACTTTTTGTAATGAAAGCTACCTAAAAGTAAAAAGCTACCTATTGCAGCCGTCCGGAGGAAAGCATTTCCGGAAAATTTTGGTATATTTTCACTGATCATGACCTCCAGACCCCAAAACCACCCTCCGTTCAAATGTTGACATATATATATATATATATATATATATATATATATATATATATAGATAGATAGATAGATAGATATATATAGATATATATATAACCATATATATATCTATATATATATCTGATTTTTGTCATGTGATAACTAACGTATTTATGAACCGATTTGAATGAAACTTGGTATGTACATAGTACATACAAATGTCTCGACCGAGTTCGTTGGTCAGCATCATCCGCCATTTTGTTTCAAAATGGCGGCCATTTTAAATTTTTAAAAAAATTTTAATTTAAAATTAAATGCGAAAAAATTAAAAGTCGAAAAATACTTTCCTTTTACGTGTTAGAACTTAAAACAAAGATTCCAGAACACTTTTTATTTTGTCTATATCTTAAAAAATGATTGAGTTATAGCACTTTGAATTTTTCTTATGGCTGGCATTTTGAAACGATCTGATTTTTGTCACGTGATAACACGCGTATTTATGAACCGATTTGAATGAAACTTGGTATGTACATAGTACATACAAATGTATCGACCGAGTTCGTTGGTCAGCATCATCCGCCATTTGTTTCAAAATGGTAGCCATTTTAAATTTTTTAAAAATTTAAAAATTTAAAATTAAATGCAAAAAAATCAAAATTTGAAAAATATTTTTCTTTTAAGTATTAGAACTTAAAACAACGATTCCAGAACACTTTTTATTTTGTCTATATCTTACAAAATGATTGAGTTACAGCACTTTGAATTTTTCTTATGTCTGACATTTTGAAACAATCTGATATTTGTTACGGGATAACACGCGTATTTATGAACCGATTTGAATGAAACTTGGTATGTACATAGTACAATTAAAATAGCAAGGAACAGGATCAGAGCATTTAGGAGAAGATTCCAAAAACAAGAAGACGGGGAAACGAAACAGAAATTACACATAGAATATAAAAAAGAAAGGGCAAAACTTAAAAAAATAGTACAAAAAGCAAAACGAGATTCTTGGAAAACATTTTGCAGCGAAATCAATGACACTTACGGCTTACCATACAAGATAGCGTCAGGAAAAAAAACAAGCCCTTCAAGGCTAGTCAATATAATGCCAGATGACAAAAAAGTCACAATCAAAAACACACTAAACCATTTTATTGACAATCTCTACCTAACAGACCCAACAATAGAACACAAACTAATACCGGAAAAGACAAAAGAAAAGGAAGAATTCCCACCTCCAATAACGAAACAAGAACTAAATAGAATAATTAAAAACATAAAACAAAACAAAGCGCCGGGTTTTGACTACATTGATTATAATTTAATAAAAAGAATCCACAATGCAGCCCCACAACTTCTATTAACATTATACAACACCTGCCTAAATTATAACTACTTTCCAAAATCATTCAAAATCGGTACAGTGGTTCTGTTCCACAAAGAGGGTAAAGACCCTAAAGATCCTAAAAATTATAGGCCAATTAGCTTACTTCCAGCGTTTAGTAAAATCTTAGAAAGAATAATACATGGTGGAATATCTCATCATCTAACTGTCAATAAATACTGGAGCGATAAACAATATGGTTTCAAAAAAGGAATATCATGTGAACATGCTCTAAATAATCTCATAAAAACAATAAAACAGGATAAAATAGATGGGTAGCAAACATTACTAATATCTATGGACATCAAGGGTGCATTTGACAACATCAGATGGCCAATAATCTCAGAAAACTTAAAGCGGTCACCAAATCCCACATATTTAACGAACTGGATATTGAGTTTTCTTTCTGATAGGTATGTCACAATAGAAGAAAACGGAATAAATACAACTAAACAAACATTCGGTGGCTGTCCACAAGTAAGCTGCCTCGGACCATCGGACCGTTGCTATGGCTCATTATAGCAGACACAGCGCTAAAAAAAGAATGGGGTAAAAATGTAAGAATACAGGCATTTGCAGACGACTTCATCATAATATTAAGAGCTCTAACTAAAACCAAACTTACTAAATTAGCCAATAAGATCATCAAAGAATTTAACAACTGGATCACAGAAAACAAACTATCACTCAACTGGGACAAGACAGAGCTTCTGTATCTAAACAGAACACACACTAGGAACCTACCAACAGAGGACTCTTATAAAATAGAAGGAATAAAAATTAACGAAAAAGAACTAGAAGAAAAAGAGCAAATAAAATATCTAGGACTCATAATACATAAAAATCTAAATTGGCTAGCACACTGTCAAACACAAGCAACTAAAATAAGAAAATCATTTAACTTGATGGGACAAATGGCCTCGAGGAGCTGGGGACTTAAACCAGAAATTATCAAGATTTGGTATAGGACAGTAGTTGAAAAGACACTAACTTATGCTGCCTCAATATGGGGTCACAATCTAAACACAAGGAGCAAGGAGGTGCTGTCCTCTTGCCAAAGACACTTCCTGCTACCGATTGTTAAGTCATATAAAACAGCCCCCACCGCGGCCCTCCAGGTACTAGCGGGCCTGATTCCAATCCATCTACAAGTAAAATACGAGGCTACATATGGTATAGTATCGAGACTGAGGGAATCAGTTAACTTATACGGGTCAATAATCAACCACACAGACTACGAAAAAAAAAAATAAACGCGTGGACCACAAACCCAGCAGACACAGTTGAACCAAGATTAGGACAAAACCCAAAAGACATAAATATCTACACAGAGGGTTCAAAATTGGAATCAGGCGCTACTGGTTCGGCATCCGTAGCTTTTAGAAATTACAAAAAAAATTCATACATGGTCAGCACATCTAAGGAAGTCCAACAGTGTCTTTCAAGCTGAACAGCTGGCTGTATTGGAAGCAGCAAAATGGGGTAACAGTACAGGGTTGAATTATAGCATCCGTTCGGACTGCATGTCAGCAATTCAAGCACTGAGTAAACCATTCAACACAACACAATTATTAAATGATATACTAGAAATGATTAAACTCTCAGACAACAAATTTAAGATTAGCTGGGTTAAAGCTCATGTGGGCATCCGAGGCAATGAGGATGCTGACGAATTAGCCAAACAAGCAGCAGAAAACAAAATAAAACAATTACCATACGATCTGGTAAGGCCGATATCAAATCTTAAAAGAACAATAAAAGAGCTAATAATAAAACAGTGGCAGTTCGAATGGGATTACGGGGACACGGGCAGGACAACACATAAATACTTCCCAGAAGTAAGTACAGACAGATTAGTTAGCTGCAAACTTCTGAGTCAGATTTATACAGGACACGGAGCTTTCTCAAAATACTTAACCTCTTCGCTACTGAGTATTAATGCAGTATTATTAATTATTACTGAATTATTTCTTATTCCATTTAACTTCGGAGCAAGATTTTTATGTTATTTGCATTAGTTCGAATCTTTGACTTCGAAACATATCATTAAGATGTCAAAATTGTAATTATGTTTGGATATCATTAATAAAATGGGACAAAACGGAGGTCCACATATGTGGACCCAGGGAGCGAAGAGGTTATAAAGATTCAAGTGCAAAAACACGCCATATTGTGCATGCGGAGAATTGGGAACCTCAAAACACTACCTGACGGCCTGCCCGCTAACACAAACATTCCATCTGGCAAAAATCACGCCAAACAATAAAGAACTATGGCATAAGCAACTAGCAAACAATAAATACATACAAAACAAAAGCAAAGTAGTCATAAGATGGTTAACAGAAAACATAGATACAATATCACTAAGAACGAAAGACGAATAAAGTTAGAAAGACGAATAAAGTTAAAAACACACCACCCCAGTGGGCAGCACTATCCCAACTAATTAACTATCTTATTTTCAGGAATTGTCATATGTTAAATGTTGTATGTTAAAAAAAAAAGGCTTAGAATTTATTTCTATAGCCATATTAAAAAATTTAAATCTGTCTGTGTTTGTATTATGTCACTCAGCAGTGTGCGGTAGTCGCACAACATCAGCTGTAACCATTGCCCGCAACATATGAATTGCAAGCACAAAAAAATTTCACAAGCGGTTCAGCAAGTTGTGCAATATTGACATAGTAAGAAGCTTCAACTGCCTCCGGCACTGCTTGTCCGTTCACTGTAATGTGTAAAAAAGAAAAAAAAATTCCCAAGGCCTAGAAATTCCCAATGCCTAAAAAAAAAAAAAAAAAAAAAAAAAAATAGGTTTTCTGTCTTAAGTTTTCCAGTTTATAAAGCATTGTTAATTAATGTTATGAATTTTAATTTCTAATTATTATTTCTCCTCTTTTTTTTAAAAAAATATCTTTTTATTAGGGTTCTATTATTTTATATCTTCTCTTTGACAACCGCCTCTCTTTATATATGTGCTTTCTGTACGAGCTACCGGACCGGCTCCAATGGGAAAGCCCACGGAGCCAGTTAAGTTTAATTTATTTTTTTTATTTTTAACCCGGTTTGGTACGGTAGAATGGCGGAGTCTCATCCTCCTTGCAAAGTTAAGTTTGCCTTTCAGTTCAGCTCAAAAGTTAATTACGGTGCAAATTGTCTTTTTGCGAAGTCCCCTCTTTTGTTTTTTCTCCCCCCCTCCCCTCAAAATTACCATTTTCATTTGACAAGTACGCATCAACTATTAGGCTCCAGACTCCCAAGTAGGTTGGGCAACGGTGTGCAAGTTGGCAGAACATTTTACTCATAGCATTTGGTTACAGGACTATCTGCCGGTTAAAATTCCGTCATGTACGCTAATGGCGCCTGGTGCATGTAAAATCCGTCGTGGGTGCAAAGTCCTCCAAGTTACCTGTGAATTATACCTCTGGAGGTGCCTTTCCAGGTGAAGGTCTCGTCATCTGATCAAGGTTCTAAATTACGAGACCAAATTGAGTAGCTATTTGCAATACATACAACAGGATATAACGTTAAGCAACCGTCAAAACAAAGCATGCTAGACTGAGAAGCAAGTACTGCAGATGTGATGAAGCGGGAAGCGAAGGAATCATGTTGACCCCGATACCAGGTATCTAACCCGTTAAGCTGAGGTAACTCGGCAGGTAGGGGCCTGGTCATCGGTTAGAATGAAAGAAAGTAGATATAAACCATTAGATTCTATGGATTTCTCGTTTTCACACCAAACGTGTTCCTTAACACCTTGTAGACAAGCAATCGCGGTATATGTGCCACTTTTAAATACTCAGAATCCTTAATTACTCACACGAGTTTTTAGGTAGGTTTTGTACTAAATCCTCAGCTTATCAAAAGCTAAAAAACATGACGTAACCCAACTTTTGCAGTCTAGTGTTATCTAATAACATATTAAAATATGTATAATTTTGTAGGCAGTTAATTTTCATTATTATATTTAACAAAAATTCTGTTTTTTTAATATGTTTATTACGAATTGTATATTTTGTATTCATATGTCAGAATGATTTCAAATTTAAAATATTCATTGCAACGTTAATTTTACTCAGAGCCATTTTTATATATCTGACGAAATCATATTTCTACTAAATTTGTGAAGACCTCTGATCAGCAAGGAAAAATATGCTCCAACTTTAAACAGCTGTTAGTCGGACAATTTTAATCGTAAAATAACGGAGCTTTTTTTGTCTTACTGGTCAGTGCAACAGAAAAATTTTACAAATTATAGCACCGGAGGACCATATAATAATTTAAATTTCGTATTTTTTTTAAGAAATGATTTTTTTGACACAAATCTCTTTTAAAATACTTCTTTGCCTCATTTAAAACATTTTTGGAACTGAAACTGGGTATGTCTATGACTAACGGTTTAGGAATTAGCCATTGGTCACCTTAGAAAGTGGACATCCAGTATAATGGGAAAATTTAATTTAGCAAGAAATCGCAAAACGTGTTGAATTTTCCATTTTAGCGATTTATACTCATAATCGAGAAAATATTTAAATAGTTTAGTTCAGCCATATAGTTTACCTAGAACCTTTAATACGCGCAATTATATAGCTAAAATTTAATTCAATGTAAAACATTCTTAAAATTACTGAAATTACATTTCCAGAAATTATCATCCATAGACGGCCATGTATACAATTATTTGTGTGACCCTGTATATTATTTTACATATATTCTACAAACATTTTTTAATAAACTAGCATAAAAATAGATAACACGTTTAGAAACCTCTTCAAGCAATTTAACCCATACTCAGTAATCCTTATGAATCATTTTGTGTATTTCTGTATATCAACTATTTCATTCATACGCACCATATATAGTATGCATAAATATAGTGAAACTTAAAAGCGCATATAATAATTAAAAATGCATTTTCCGTCATCATCGCTGTTATACAGTACTTCGGATAGAATATACTATTTCAAAACTTTTGCCTGTCCCTCTAAATGTTACGCACTTCGTATTATACATGAAAAAACTTAGCTTCAATGCTTTACAAGTTTAACACAATTGAAATACGCTGCAAACAATTTTCCCCTATACCATTATGTAATGGGATTCTTTTGTATGATCTTGTAAATAAATAGTATCTATCCTTTGCCGTACATTTTCTGGGTACACGACATTTCGGTCCCGCCACTTCGGTCCCGCCGTTTCGGTCCCTGGCCATTTCGGTCCCGAGACATTTCGGTCCCTGGCCATTTCGGTCCCGAGACATTTCGGTCCCGAGACAATTCGGTCCCGAGACATTTCGGTCCCGAGACAATTCGGTCCGAAGACATTTCGGTCCCCAACAACTTTGGTCCCTTGTAATTTCTTTGCTCCCTATCTTATAAGTCAGATTCTAATTGTTGTGGGCCTGCAAAATGGTATAAGTTCAACATTATTCGGGCCTTTTTTTAATTTTTTTAATTCTCTCCCTCCCTCCCCCCAAGTTTTATAAAAAGTTGTATATAAAAGTCTGATAAATTTAAACTTTTATAACTCGTGATAATGAAATCACAGTGAGCTGAAAATTTTGTTTGATTAAACAATGTGATATAAGTTTAGAGGATATTGTCTTTTGCTTTTAGTAGTATTATCATTAATCAGAATAATTATTTTAAATTTTATTATTAATTATTAGTATCAGTATTTTATGTAAACTTCTATAAGCTACTATAAACTAAAAAGTATTTTATATAAACTGCCATAAATATTTTTTTTTTTTTTTTTTTTGGCTGTTTACGTACATTTTTTTAGAACCTTTAAATTAGCATTAATTAAATAATAAAAAAACAGTGCTTATTTTTTGTCTTCCATTTAGTTTAATAATAAATGTCTTTAATAATTCAATTAGACAGTTATAAGTTATAATATATACATATTTCTTCAAATCACCCATGTACATCCTCTCCTTTGATAATTCAGAAATGAGATACATTTATTGAAGAACCAATTTTTTTATTATTATTATTTTAATAATACAAAGTTGCATCTTATAAATTTGTTTTCATGAGTTACTTTCCATTATTAACATTGCGAAAGCAATAGTGATCAAGTAACTGGGTATGCTATGAAAACAATTTGTTTTTACAAATTTGCCTGCGCCACTTTTTAATAATAATAATAATAATAATAATAATAGTATTTATTGATTGCATTGTTTAACAGTCTTCTCACGCCATGAAGACAATTTTTGTGAGTTAATTTTATTGAAACTGGGCCATTTTCATTCTAATAAGATGAATATTTTTTATTTTTATTTACATAAAATTAATATAATAATATTTTAACTTATAATAATATAAATATTGGATATAAATATAATAATATAAATATTATATGTATAATATAATGTATAATTTAATAAAATATATTAAAATGTAATATATTGCTATTTTAAATAATTTTATTTTCAATTGTCAAAACTAAGCTATTTTTTATCTATTTATTTGTATTACATTTTCGCTCCTACTTCCCAGAAAAAAAAATAATAATTCTTATTTTAGTTTTATTTTTAACTATACTAATTGTTTTAAATTTCTGTAATTTTAAATATACAATAGATAAATAAGTAAAAGATAAATTTCACTTTAGAACTACTAGGAAATATAATGATGTATTGAATATAAAATTAATTATGAATTGAATTTATTTTAAAGTAAAATTCATTATGTAAATTAATAATGTTATTAATTAATAAATATATTTAATTAAATATTAATTTGATTTTTATATTAAAATTACCAACTGTTTTCAAAATTAGGATTACCAATTATCATTAGGATTACCAATTATTATTAGGATTACCATACAAAATTTGTGTGAATTATAATATTTTGGATAAGAGTTATACGTGTTTGTGGTTTTCGGGCACTTATTATCGCATTATGCTAAAATTTTATGGCCTTCAATTTAAAAACTCTGCAATCTTTCCTATAAAATTATGTCTTATTTCACAAAATTTCAGTTTGCAGGAGAAGGGACTGAAATGTCTTGGGACCGAAATGGCTCGGGACCGAAATGTCTTGGGACCGAAATGTCTAGGGATCGAAATGGCTCGGGACCGAAGTGTCTCGGGAGCGAAATGTCTTGGGACCGAAAAGGCGGAACCGAAATGTCTTGGGACCGAAACGGCGGGACCGAAATGGCAGGACCGAAATGGCGGGACCGAAACGTCCTGCTCCCACATTTTCTACAGAATGCATATTTTTAGTACACGTCGTAAATGTATATCAATTTTACTTTCACTTAAAGCATTTAATATCTTTAAAATTTATTTGGAGCGATTTTTTTTTCTTCATATGCCGTTAATGTACTGAAAAATTTTGACTGTCCTTGTAAATAAAATAAATATGCTACAAACTTCTTTTGAAATAGAGTTCGTGTTAGGGGAAACATACATAGCATCCAAAAATTTCAGGGTAATCCGAGCAAATGTAAGAGAGTTAGAGCGTGGATAGTCTACCCGACGTCATAAACACTTTTTAAATTTGTTGCAAAATCTTAAAAACACATTCAAAATCTGTGACACCTGAAAATCCCCAAAGGAAAAGCGACAAAAATACCGAACATAATGAAATTTCCAATTTTAAATTTTACAATGTTTTTGATCAATTTTGCGCGTTTCCTAAATATATATATATATTTTTAAGAGGGATTTAAAAAATCGTCCTGCCTTCTTTTTAATGTTTCATCAATTAATTCTTAACTTTGTTTATCGTAGGAAAAGTTAATAACTCACATAACTAGTATAAAATTTTATTGGGAGATGTATTTTAAGAAAAGTGAATTTACACTCAATTAAATTATTGAGTTTTTCCATAGTGTGTCTAGTGTTCAATTCAGTCATTTTTCTGCAGGTGGGAGTTTTGCAGCTTCAGTAGAGGGCACGTATCCAGGGTAGAACATATAAATGATATTCGGGAAAAATCCCTCTTCGGTCACTCCACAAATTAATTGCTGAGATTTTTTTAAATGCAATAAAACACGTAAATGGAGACAGATATTTAAGATATTACTTCCAGAGATTATAATGTGAAGCCGGGAATTTCTTCACAACCTTTTCAAGCTTTAGTACAAAATATCATTAAATGTCTATCCTGTATCTATCCGTCATATTCTGAGCTACTCGCGAAGCTTTTCCTGCATAACATCTTCTTACTATATACTAAAATTGCCAAAGGCAAATATCACTGTGCGCAGAATCCTTTTAATTGAATTTACATTGCTAGTGTACAATAATTTACTTAAATTATCGAAAATTCATGTCAGGTTGGACATAAATCGTAAAAGTGTATAATTTTGCAGCTATATACGATATGCCATTAATGACTGGACACTTTTAATTTTAGACATTTTTTCGAATATTTAAAAATATATTTGTCAAATTCTTGTAAAATTTCAGAATTGTAACGATTATGTTTGACCCTATTATTATCAACATTCATTTGATAAGGATGACAACTAAAAGGCAGACAAAAAAATCAAAGAAAGATTAATAATTCTTTTGATTACCCTGTACCTTATAATGCACGAAATGATCTATCGCTTCGGACTATAAATATGTGGACACTTTAGAACGTTTGTAGAAATAGCGCGTATATTGAACAATTGCGAAATTGATAAATTTCTTTTTGTTTTATTTTTTATTAATGTTTTAGTTCGTTTTGGATAACTATCAGAAGGAATCTAATCCATGATAAAAAGAAGCATCAAAAAGAATCAAACAAACACAAAGAAAGCACAAATCGAAGCATTTGTTCAAAATCTTCGAACTTTACAAAAAGATCACTATATCGCTATGGATATACGTGCTATTTTTACAAAAATCAGAGTACATGTTGTACAGTGTCCGCATATTTGTATTTTGCCGTGATAGATTATCTCGGGAATTTTAAGGTATAGGCTAATGAAAAAAATTATTACTTTTCTTTGATTTTTTATCGGTCCCCTAAACGTTCTCCTTATCAATTGAACGATGATAAATATAAGATCAAACATAACCTTAATTAATATGTCGTGAAGCTCCAGAAGAATTCGATAAATACATTTTTAAATACGAATTGAATATTTCCAACTGAGCGAAAAATTGACCAGGCTGGGAATCGAAGCCAGATACTTGGATTACAAGGCCAATGCTTTACCTGTTAAGCTCCCTGGACGATAGCCAGCTGGTATTTTTCGCTCAGATAACCTTATTGGTGATAACATCTGGTCTGTCATTTAGACAGCTCAACAGAATAGACCGCAGGTAATGGAACTCCATGTGACGATGGGTGCGTAGATATACTATTATTTTCAACACAATCTAACTGATTGGTAAAGTAATCATACGATAATCTTAAGATAAGCCAAGATAAGCCAAGTATCTGGGTTCGATTCCCAGCCTGGTCCATTTTTCGTTCAGTTGGAAATATTCAATTCGTATGATTACTTTACCAATCAGTTAGATTGTGTTGAAAATAATAGTATATCTACGTACCCATCGTCATATGGAGTTCCATTACCTGCGGTCTATTCTGTTGAGCTGTCTAAATGACAAACCAGATGTTATGACCAATAAGGTTATCTGAGCGAAAAATCCCAGTTGGCTATCGCCCAGGTAGCTTAACAGGTAAAGCATTGGCCTTGTAAGCCAAGTATCTGGGTTCGATTCCCAGCCTGGTCAATTTTTCACTCAGTTGAAAATATTCAATTCGTATGATTACTTTACCAATCAGTTAGATTATGTTGAAAATAATAGTACATTTTTAAATATTCGACAAAATGTCTCAAATTGAAAGTATTAATAGCCATATAGTGTATAAATTAATTGTGGGCAGAATGAAGTGTTTTACTATACAAATAAATCATTCGGACATGCGCAAAACACAGTTTCTGATTTCTGCATATATTTTAAATTAATTACCAGCAAAAATTTCTTAAAAACAAAAGAAGCAAATTCATATTTAGCAGCGTTCACAATATTTTTAATCGATTATTTACTAAAACTTTGAGGATAAAAAGAAGTTTTATATTTTTCGGAGGTTTTTAAATTAGTTTTAATTAAAATAAGAAACTTTTTTTCCGAATGCGTCATTCGAATATTAAAATTATTCATTCTGCCAATCCCTAACACAAATACTGTGCAATATCAACGTATTTTCACCAAGCAAAAACGTTTAAAGTTATTTCTCAAATGATGATTTCGAGATATTTATTTTTAACTAGTGTAACGATTATTTTATTTCAACCAAATTTCTATTTAACAAACAGTCACTTTTACTTAAAAAGTCATTTACAATCTCCTGATTTAATTGAACTTAAACAGTTAGTTAAAAATATGTCGAAAAAGGTTTTAAAAAGCTATATTATTTCTGATGCTGTGAAAATCAAGCAAATTTTTGTCCAAAATAAATGTGCCTAAGGCATTCATATATTTCCACATTACAATAATCAATTAATTCTATAAAGAAAATATATTAGCATTGGTTTCTTTTTAATCCGAAAGTACGCTTAAATGAATGAAAATAAATAAAGAAAGAAATAAAATTATGTTTATTTATTTATTTATTTTAACTGAGGGAAAATAGAATAGATAGACACGTTTGTTTCAGAAACTTCCAACAAATGTTATAAGTTTTTAAACAGATGGTGAGATATAAATATATTTAACGGGAAACTAAAGTTTCACCTAATGCTGCAAGGAGTGTAACATTTTAAAAGTTCTTTTCTTCATAAAGTATTCTGTAACAGTCGTTGGTCAGAAAGAAAAATTTAGTGACATTTTATAAAAGAGATACCTTCTATAATACTATTTTATTTTAAAACATTGTCATGCACAATTTTAAAAACATTTTGTATTTGAAAAAAGTATTTACGATTGTTATTTAAAAGTTATTTTTTATAATTTTAAATACAAATATTCTTTTGATATTATATTTCTGCGCTTTGGAAAATATAGTACTGCGTTTTTCCTTATTTTTCATTTTAAACATAACGGCTGCCCCGAGATAAGTCGGGGGTTAAAGCACTGTTTCCCTATACCCGTCGCCGGTTAAGTGGTTAAGACTCATTTATGCATTGTTATTTTGTATAATACTATTCATAAAAATTATTTTCTCTCTCTCTTCTCAAAGATCTATTATTGCTCTCAAAATATCAAACTTGCAATTTTATACTTAAGGGCTTAGCAATATTTATATTAAAAATAATTAACTTTTCTAAATTTATCAACCTCTAAATCAAAAAACATTGCTTCATTCATTATTGCCCAATGATATCTGTGATAAAAATAATCCTTTAATTTTTCTAAATTTCTTGGCACGTTTGCATGTAACATTTTAAAGGAGATAGTTGACTGTTTTCACGTTTCGAAATTGCTCGCTCATATTCACATCATTTGGTGGAATGGATGCTAAATTTTGTAAGTGAAGAGAAATGACTGAGCTAGAAGTAAGATTTTTAATCATTTATTTAATTTCATAAAACTTAAATGTTGCGGATAAGTTCGTCAAAGCTTCATTCTTTTCTTACCAGCAACAGAACTCGAAGCCAAAACTTGCAAAAATCCTTTTGACAAATGACATTATTGAAATCGTACATTTTCATTTAAACTTTCATTGTAAAAATATCATTTCTTAATTGAAAGTTAATAATTAATATAATCATTTTATTAATCTATTCTAAATGTGTCTAATCAAAATCTAAATGTGTCTAATCTAATCAAATTAGCCCTCCCCACCCACCTTCCCCAAGATCTCAATCTTATGCTTATTTAAAGGCAACATATTGGATTGCAACAGAACTAATATGCTGAATATAAAACTTGCATTAGATTGGCACTTAAATCACTATAATCAATTCCTAAATAAAACGATTCGTATCGATCCTAATACATATTATAGACTGATGTAGAATTTTATAATTCATTTCACTTGAAGCAGACGATGATCCCGGATTAGCTAAATGCTCTTTTAGTCTTCAGATCTGGAATTACACTTGTATTTTATTCTTGTTTTAGTCTGTGACTTTGAGAAAATTGATTAAAAATTATACATGCTCTATTGATGAATATATTTTTTAAATATTAAAAGAATGTGCGTGATGCTGAATCGTTCATTTGCTAATACTTTACAAACCTAATAGATGTGTAGAATTGTTATAAATAAACGTTTACAATTCTAATGGAATTAAAATGTTACCGGTGTATTCATTTAAGAAATTATCTTAACACTTTGTTGACCGTCACGTGTATATTCGTGTATATGTAACGAACCATCACTAATAAAGACCGTGTTCCGAATCCTTTGTTCCCGATATCCTTCGGCACAAATGTAATTTCTTTTACATAAAATGTTCATAATTTTTTTAGAAACAGTATATATTTCTGTTATGCATTTGGTCTTCCTTTATGCTGTAAGACGTATGACATACAATCCTCGTCCATTGTAAGACATAGTTACTGATGCATTAGCTTGAAAACATATAAATGAAACAAAGTGCCAAAGATTTTCAAAAAAGAACGGGACTTTTATTGTTTCGAAATTCCTACTGATATAGCAAAAAATCGATTAACAATTTTAGCGATTGAATTTCAAAAACTGCTAAAAACACACTTAGATATTTTTAATAAAACAATCAACTGTGGAATACCCATCCGTTTTAATTTTCGTGTATTGAATAATACATTCTAATCTAGGAAAAAAATAAATTTTACGATGTCTTTATAACAAATAGCTTATTGACAGACATGCTTTTACTACTACTAACAAATAAGAAAATTTACGATCCTAAAACTCATATAAGTGTCTTTATCTTGTGAGGCAATGGGCATTATCGTTAGAAAAGAGGACTTTTATTGCAATTCACAAACTGTCATCAGGTAAGTATAAAAAAGAATCCAAAAAAAAAAAATAATGTATATCCGCTTATTGCCCATTTCGTGAGTTATGGCAGTAAAATCTGTATTTTTTTGGAAGGAAATTCGGAATAACTACGTCAAGTTCAAGATCCAGTGTCCCTAAAATATTTGTTTTATAAAATATAAAATTTTACAAAAAGCGTTTATCATTGATTTTTTTCAGTTGAATCGCTTAGAGGTTTTTTTTTTTATTCATATACAGGGTGAGTCATAAATATCGAAACAATAGGCTATCTCCTTAAATATTGCCTCTAGACCCATACTTCCAATTACAAAAACTCATAAAAAAAGGTGAAATTTCTGATAAGATAAGTTGTAACTCCATGGGGGGTCTATATGAAAAAATACGAAAATTAAATTTTTATACGGCCCCCGTAGAACAAAATTCCCAATTAGGAAATTATTCCTTATCCATTCCCAATTTGAACAAAAAAATTTTCATCTCCGTACCTGAAAACCTGACAAAGATATTAAAATCCAAAATTCTCAAAAATTCGTGACTTACACCACTTTACCATGCCTGTAAACAATCCATTTTCAAAGCAAATAAGGGATCGTTCACAAATTGTCCGTTATTATATGTCGGTTTAAGACCGTGCCTATTATTTGGACATAATAAAGCAGCGTATTGATTTAAATCAAAACATGTTTTCTAAACATGTTGATCGTTAGCACAGAGGTCTGAATAGATCAAAATATATAGGTCCGGTCCTACACCGACCCATAGGGAAAAAAGTTCTGCCCGGTATGAAATAATGCTGACATCATAATTCGGACCAGCCTGGTAAAAAGCTTACATCATAGCCGGATCAGCCGTCAATTTCTAGATAGTTTTTTACTTCAGTATAGTTAAAAATTGTTATGCGTGGAGGAATTCTGACCAAAAATATTTAATATAGATTTTCGATTTTTATATTTATACTTTTTTATTATTAAAGAAGCGCCAAAGGCTGTGATATATTCATTTTATCAATGAATCTCTGTTTATATGTAAATGTTTCACTTTTATTATCGCTAATCCACATCCCGTGCGTTGGAGACTTTGAAAAATGTTATACAGTAAAACCTTTTAAGACGGAATCACATAGGAAAGAAAACATACGTAATAGACAAATGCCCTTCCTAGGAGGGTTAAATGGAGTTTATTTTTTTCTCAGGTATTATTGTATTTATTTTGCATGGATCAACATATTTTCTGTTGAAGACAGAATTCCGTTATAGGCAGATTTTTTTTTTTTTTCCCTGGTTTTATTTTGTTTAATTTTTTAGCATTTAAATATACTATTCTTAAAAAAAATCAATTTTAAAGATTTTTTTTTGTAAAATAAAAGCGATATTAAAATTTATGTGGTTTTTGTAAAAATATTGATTGAACCAAATTTTATTTATTTTATGCACGTATTAGGTCAGTCAGAGGCTTTGATTTTAATACGGATTGTTCGAGACCAGGATTTAAAATTTCATCCAGTGCAGACCTAAGTATTTCCGGTATGAAAAATACGTTAGGCCCGGATAGGCGAGTCTTCAGAAAAAAGTAACGTCTCGGTCCTGATTTGATCTGAGCTCAGAATACGATTTTTTAACAGCCTCTCTAAGACGATATATAGCTTGAAGTTGTGAAATCTAAATTTGTAAAAAGACTTATTTGCATCTTAGGAAAGCATTTTTTAAATAACTGATGGGCAGTAAAACAGTACATTACGTTTTTCTGTATAATGACTTTTTTTTCCCGACTATTTCTTGTCTTTAAATTATTAAAAGTTAAGAATTGTTAAAGAAAAAATGTACAAACTTGAAACATGTCATTTTTAATTATTTTACATTAGTTTTGTTTAAAAAAATGAAAAATTATTTACTTTTGAAAATATGATTTTTTTAAAGTTATTAATTTTAAATAAATATTTTTAATAGTTCTAAGATAAATATTGAAAAACAAAAACCCCGAAACAAAACTAAAATCCGATTTTCATTTTTAATTAAATAGAAAGAAATTGAAATCCGATAAATAATGTTTGGATTTATAACGATTTTTAACTATCCGATTTAAACCAGTACTAACCATATACATTTTTTTTAATTTTTATGATAAATTTTAGGATGTGATTTTCTTATCAAATTATATGGCTAACCATCACAAAAAGAAAAAAAAAAACAAAATTCTAACTCAAAAGATAGATTTTTTACGTGCTTCCTACAACTGTTAAAGTAACATTGTCTTTCGAATTGCGCGCATTTCAATTTGTGACTAATCCCTTAAACCCTCATGAATTATTCAAACGGTTATAACTCCGCGAATTTTCAAGCTATGAAGATGCAACTTTTTGTGTATTATTCAGGACTGGATAAAGAAAGTTTCCCTAATTAGAATTTTTATCCTACGGGGGCCGTATAAAAAGGTAATTTTCGTACTTTTTCAAATAGACCCCCCATGGAGTTGCAACTTATCTTATCAAAAATTTCACCTTTTTTTATGAATTTTCGCAATTGGAAGTATGGATCTAGGGGCAATATTTAAGGAGATAGCCTATTGTTTCGATATTTATGACTCACCCTGTATATATTTTTAATATTAAAAGCTATTGCGTGATCGGAAAAAGTGACAGCGCCTTACCATGTTTAGGAGTGCAGTTATTGTAAGAGTTTTGTTAGACATTTACAAAGATATATGGAATTCACTTAAAAAGAAAACTTTATCAATATTTACTTTTCCTTTCTCTTTCAAAATCAGAAGCATCTTCTGCTTTGTTTACCATTTATCAGTCCTTCCGAGACATAATAGTACTCACGATTTTCTGCGTTCATTTTATAGCCACGATATTTCTTCTTCAAAAGTATTTTTTCCTTTTTATTTTAAGAATTCACAACCAGAATAAAAGATTATTTTCAAAATATGTTGTTTCAATATTTTCAATAATAAATTTTCTTGAATGTTCTAGTGACGTGTTGGGAAAGATAAGAAGAAATAATTCGTAATGTAAGGAAAAAAATCAGTTTCAAAGATTTCTTATCGGTCGGTTTTTGATTACATTAAAATATTTTTACAACAAAATTAACGGGTAAATGGAATCTTGAGACATACAGAGACTCATTATAATTTATCAATCTTATCCTTAGAAAAATAATTACATCTATGTTTTAATAAATGGTGTAACAATCGAAGAAACCAATCTTATTTAAATAGTAGAAGCATAGAGAATGTCACACTGCTTTCTTCCAATCAAAATGGCAAAACAACATAAAAACAAAAACAAAAAAACAAAAAAAAAAAAAATACCATTTATACATACAACATTATCATAATTAGACTCATTATGTATTGGGACGAAACCATAAATGCCAAAATTCCAATAATATTCATGTCCTCTGACTATAAATGAAATAATATTTGGCTTTTAGCAGTCCAGCATTTCTTAGGTAACTACGAAATGATCATCTATTTTTGAACTTAGGTGCTCTTTACTGATGATTTTTTTAATGCTAGTATAGTAAATGTTATACTGTTTTTCAACAATAATTCTGTTAGTATTGTAGTGTGATTCATCTTGATTTGATACGTAATATCTTGTGGGAAATTAAATTCTTACCAAAGTATTAAAATTTGTTGGCCATCGTTGGTTGTTTGTGGAAACTATTAGGCAATAGTGAAATTGGAAATGATAAGGTTACGCTGTTAAAAAAAAAAAAAAAAAAAAAAAAAAAAAAAAAAAAAAAAACTGTGAATTTACGGTAAAACTACTGGCAGCAAAGTTGCCAGACATTCACCGTTCCGTTAGTGGATTTTCCGTTTTGGGAAGTAAAAGAAAGGAAAACTCTGTTTGAAGAAGTGGTAATTTTCCATAACAAAGCTTGATTTTTAATGATCATAATTTAATTTGTATTAATGAATTCGAACTTTCCGAGCGATTTTGAGCTGCTATATTATTTAATTTAATTTAATTATAATTTTCTTCAAGCCGGCCTGCGGATAGAAGTCGTGACCTTTTGGCAGCGGAATAAGTCCTTACTGACTGAGCTAAAGCTACCGATGCTGTTATGTACAAAATATGTCTTTTATGACTTAGTGGGCAAATCTGTTGTGCTTTTCAAATATATTCGTTAGAATATTCGTAAACGCTCTATTTTATTTTATTTTAGACTGATGCATAATGCTTATTTTTTAAATCAATTTTAATTTTTTAACTAGTTTAATTAAAAGAAAGAATCACTTTTCTTTTATTTTTTTGAATAAATGAATGAAAATTTTTTTGATTCATTTTTTACAAAAATCGTGTTATGAAGAATTTTTCAAAATTGTCGCACACTATTTATTTATTTATTTGTCTAATTAGTTAAAAGATTTTTTTAAGAAATAAGAAAAAAATAAACAGAAAAAAATGCAATTTAAAAGTGATTTTTTATTTTTTCATTATTTTATTCATTTTGTGTAATATGTTTTTATAAAATTAATATATTTTTATAACGCATTTACCGATGAATTAATAAAAATGATAATAACATTGCAATAATTAAAACCCCTTTGAAGTAACACTGTACAATTTATTTTTAACATTACCAAACTTCTGGCATCAGGTGAAGGAAACAATTGCAAAATGATTGTCAATGAAAATCTCCACTAACTCTGAGATGAGGATTTGTTCCTTTCTAAATTATTCTAAATTAAAAAAAAAAAAAAAAAAAAAAAAAAAAAAATTAAAAAAAATTTTTTTTATTATTTTTAATAAAGTTGCAAAAGAAGTGTGTATTTTGAACTACAAGTTTTAACAAAGATGAAAATGTCTTTAGATAATAACATGGAAAATACAGGGATTTTGATATTAGATAAGAGAAATGTCTGCAAAATGATAACCGAGAAAGTTATAGAATGCATTTAACCAAGAACTAATGTTAATTTATAAATATATTTCCTTTTTTTCTGTTTTAACGGAAATTTTTATCTGTGTATTGGTATTAATTATAAATAGAAGTTTTCATATACGTCCATTAAAAACATTTCAAAAATATGCATTAAAATATTTAATTGCTATAAAGGACGTTAAATACTAATAAAAACATTAAAAGATCTTAATAATTTTTTACATCTTTCGATTGAATTTACTCAATCATCATCAGAAAAAGAAAATACAAATAAACACAAAGATGGAAAAATTTTTTAATGCATATTTTTGAAATGTGTATTGGTATTATAAAGTTGCTATAACATATTTTATAACACGAGGAAAATGCAGCCGGAGACTTCACACAGTGTGTGCAACGGCGCCAGCGGGATTCGAACCTACAATCTGCGCTTGCAAGTGATTAGCGGCACAGTGCCTTGACCAGTCGGCCACGGATGCCCCCAGATAAGGAAGTGTCTCCATTCTTTCTTTCTATTTACATCCGTTTCGTTATTTTGAGGAAATATGTTGGACTATTCTTATTTTTTACGGAAAATACCCTTTGGTTGTGAAAAGGGACTTTTTCTAAGAAATTGGGGGGAAAAAATTAGCTGTGAATGTCAGATTTTTTTTAACAGTGTAGGAAAAAATTGATCAATAGTACACTGTAAAAAAAATTCAAGAGGTTACTAAAATTTTTTTAGTAAATTTGTATTCCACAGAATTTTTTAGTAACCATTACAAACTTGTGAAACAAACATTATTTTTGTAAACTGAACAAAAGAATTTTTTGTATAACTAACTTAAAACTTTTTAGTATGAGCCACCAAGCAAATTTTAGTAATAGCTCCAAAATTATTTTTAGTAACCATTTACGTGTGCCCGAAGGGCAGGATCTTCCTTCGAACTGCATTCAATGAGTAAAAAGACAGACTACTGAAGCGGAAGATTTTCGGCGAAGCCGCAATAGATGGCAGCACCAAACATTGCTACCTGCTCTATTCTGACATGTTTCTAAAGGTGAGGGAAACTCCAGAGATCATTACCCATGGTAACTGCTACAACAGGATTTTCATAATCCCTTTATTTAACGAGTACTTACATTGCATACATTCGGTGCATATTTGGTGGCATCCAGCATCGAACCCGGGTACTTTCAGCCTGGAATTCGGTGCTATGACCACTAGGCTATCAAGGCCACACCAAGTGAGTTTTAGTAATAGCTTTTAAAAGTGTAAAACTATTAACTCTATTCGTTGCTAGCTTTTTTTCTAGTAATTCTTACAGATTCCTTGTAACCGAGTAAGATTACTAAAATTTTTTTAGTAATTACAAAGATCACCAATTTTTTTTTAGTAGATCGACCTCTTTTTTTTACAGTGTAGCTACAGTGGTCCCACCATTTTGAAGCGTATCTGAGCAGGTTTCTGAACACAAAATGATTGGACCACTGTTGGGGTTTTTTTTGGTTAAGGATTAGTTGCCAGATGCACGACAAGGCGGACTTTTCTTACTGTTCGCCAACGGGAAAAGACTATTATCCGAAAATTAACCAACATTCATGTGACCATTTTGTTCTACTTAGCTGGCTGAAGTATTTCAGCATTTTTCGTGCTTCTGCAAATGCTTGGGATATCATGTCTTATCGGCTCCGCCACAAAATTTTCTGAAAGAAATTTTACATAATTAAAGAAAAAGTAAATGCCATGAAATACACTACGTGTTATATGAGAATATCTTATGACAATGTTTGGAATGTTGTAAAATAAAATATAAGCTATCATATTAGTATTGACAGACGAAATGAGCATAAGGTTTTTTAATTAAGCTTTATGTAAGCCTAATGAATAATAAACTTCTGCAATTTATTGCTAGATTCGCATATCTGATGTGAAAAACAACAATATTTAGTAACATTTTACTTAAATATTCTGTATTACATTTTAAATCTACAATTCAAAAGAAAGACTTTTATATGACCAAAATAGAAAAATAATTCGGATTAGTAATTTTCTATATGGCTTTATTGAATTTGCTATATATTTTAAATTATATAATCTACACTCTCTTCCAAAAGTTAAGCACGAAGATGTAAAATTTAGAAAAATCAACAAATACTGCTTTGATTGACACAAAATTCGGCAGGAAAGTAGCATATATATTTATGCATAAAACAAAATCAATAACTATATACAGAAATGAAAAAAAATATATTAAATTTTTAAGTTATCAGATAATGACATACTGGAGACTTAAACAGAATATGTATAAAATGAAAATAAACAACATAAAATGAAAAAAAGGACATTAATAGTGTATGTGATCCCTCCTCATCTGTATACAAAGTTTACACCTTGTGACCATGCTTTCGATTAGGTGGTCAATCACCGCAGAATTAAGCAATTCCCATTCTTCTTGTAGAGCAGTTTCCAGCTCAATAAGAGGGACTGGAGGTAGGAAACGTAAACATACAGCACGGCCGAGAGCATCTCAAAGATTTTCAGTGGGATTAAGGTCGGGCGAATATGCTGGCCACGCCATACGCGCAATCCCTTAACTCTCCAGGTAATCATCGATGATGCCAGCTATATGGGGACGTGCCATTAAATGAAAAGTATCGTCCATTAAATGAAAAGTAGGGCCAACTTCTGAAACGTACAATCTCACAATGGGTTTTAGAACTTCATCTCGATACCGGACAGCCGTTACAAAACCCAGTTTAAAGATGTGCAGGTCGGTGCGGTATCCTAATGAAAACTCTGCCCACACCATAATGCTTCCGCCTCGGAATGCGTGATGTTAGGTGATGTTTTGGGGCTGATTGTGTGTTCCTTTTTCACGTCATATCCTGATACGCTTGTCATCTGGCTGCAGAGCAAATCTTGACTCATCAGTAAACATGACATTGCCCCAGTCGCACAGAGTCCAATTGACATGTTCCCGGCACCACTTTAATCGTGCCCCTCTTGATTGGACGGATAGAGGAACACAAAGTCGAGGTACCCGGGCGTACAGTACACTCATATGTAATCTTCGGTGTACAGTAGCTGCAGATATCGCCTTACCAATGGGCGCTGTAACCATAGATGTCACACGTGTGGAGGTAGCTCTGCGATTTCGCTTGGGTACAATAGCAATATGTCGATCGTTCGCGTGGGTTGTAACCCTTGAGCTACCTACTACGGGCCTTCGGACAACTGTCTGTGTGTTTTCGAATTGTTTCTATAAACGTGAAATTACAGAATGATGAATGCCGAAGAAAAGAGCAACATCTGTGATCGACTGTCCTGCTTCAATGCCCCCCCCCCCCACATCACGCCAGCACTCAAAATCTTCCATTCGTTTTCTGGAAGTCATAGAAACATGTATGTCTTCAAAACAAATTGTGCAGAAGTTTTAAACACCTTCTATCAGCTTACAATCAACTTCTCTAACCCTTCAAAAAGCTGGATAAGACTGCCTTTTTTGCATATTTCTTGACATGAAAGCGCGATTGGCTGTTACCTAACATATTTGCATACTTCCATCTACCTTTGCGGTGATTTGCATCCTCTTTAATTCTCAGGAAATTAGCATTTTTCTCTCCGTGCTTAACTTTTGGAAGTGAGTGTATTTCCAATGATTTATATATCAAATATTGATTAAAAGCTGACATTTCATTGAAAACACTTTTTTACAAATATAAACATGTACGAGAAAATTAGATTAAATGACAAAGAAGATTTCCAGTCAATGCCATCTTTTTGCAACACTGGTATCACACAGCAAAAAAACCCCAAAGGTATTAAATGGAATAAAGTACAATATAAAGAGAATATTACTACTAATCATGAGTGCATTATTTTGAAGATAAATTGTGATTTGCAGTTACTCTTACAATAAATTAAAATTATTGTTACATATTTTTTAAAAACTTACGTTGGCTATAATTGAACAAAAAAAAAGATGTGTGTGATCTCTTTATTGCATTCTTTAGTGTTTTATCTCATGCATTTACAAGAAAATCCATTAAAAATTTTTCAAAGATGAAAATATAGCAAAAAAAAAAACAAACATATTGAAGTACTTCAGTAAATTAATAGCATTTAATCTGACGTATCCTAGCATTTATCATGTAAAAGAATCAACCATGTGGCACCAAGTGATTTAACAACAGTTGAAACATAACAGGAAGAAATAATTCATTAAAACGCGTCTTCAGTGCTATCGTTTTTACATTTTTTTTACACCGTGATTAGTACACTAAGTCTTTGAAAGATTTATTGAAACCTAGCGTAATAAATGAAGCCTATTACGTAAGAATCCGTGATGATCTGTGCTGTATCTATCGCAATGCATGTAAACTCTGTATCTTCATACTTAGCTTTCATTTATTTATTTTTTAAATCACACATATAAATCGTACAATCTTGGATGAGTGTTCCTGGACTTGTAGGGCTATCTTTTACTGAAAAAATTAAATATACGCTTTCAAGAAGAGTTTTTAAAATAGAATATAAGGCTCTTTGAAAACACTCACTAAATATTGAAAAAATATATTAGTTGAAAGATGATGTATTATTAGTAGTAGACCAGACCCGAAAGGTTTAAGCATCGAAATTTAAAACAAGAATCAAAATGTTCGCCATCTTTCCTTCATCTATGCATGGTGGTTAGCTAATTCATTCTTTGTAGGTAGATTGAGTTATTCGATTTTATTTCCGATTTACCTTCCTACTTCTGTATGATTGAATCAATTTCAGGTTTAACCTTGAACCTTTAGCTTCTTTAACCTTCCTACCCTGTTCAAATTTTACTCAATCTTGATAAAAACATTTCACACCAAAATTGTTATTTAGAACATTTTAATATATTACTTGACATATTTCTCTTAATCTGTTAATTAACTTTCTTTATGAAAAAAGTTCTGGTTCGAATCGTATAAAACAAATATTAGTTATGGGTCGATTAGACCCATTCAGGGTAGGAAGGTTAACCAGTATAGGTAAAATTGACGGTGGATTTCCATGCTAAAGATTCAACCTAAAATATCAAATAAATGACGGCTCGTGTTTGTACATAATATTTTTTGGCTATAAAATTGTAATTGTGGATGGCAGTTACAAAAAAGAAAGAAAAGAAGACTTATAAAATGAACTTTTTATACTTTATTATTTAACCTGTGGTAAAACACTGTTCAATTTCGTGTAGGGAGACTTTATCAATATTATCATAAGACTGTTTTAAGGAAAGTTATTTTGAAGTATCAAGTGTCTGTTGATGTTAGCACTTTTAAATCTATTCTAGTAACTAGCATTAAATAAAGATTATTTTATTGTCACTGTTACTTTTGGGGGTTTGTTCTCAGTTTGAGATTTCTTTCTAAATTTTAGTATAACAGCATTGTGAAAATTCAGTAATTATTTTCAGGATATTGTAAAGCAAAAACTTCTTTTACTCCATTCAAAAGCTCTCCTTATAGCTTTTATTTACTTCAATTGAAACTAGCCAAACGTAGAAAGAAATATACATTCAGTCAGAATTTATATTCTTACAATTCTGTAAAAAAATATTTAATACATTTAATTTAAATGTTTTTAATTACCAGATAAAGAACATCCTCTAATGCTCCAAATAATAATAAAAATGTATACGCACTCAACCACCTTATAATCACGATGCTTACAAAACTCTTGAGTTTTATTTTGTGCGTTTCGTTAGGAAAAGAATGACAATTTTTCTGAATTTTCGCCCACCTCCGCCCATTATATAACATGAAAACTAATTTAAAGATGAATCTAATACAATTACAAGATGCTTCCTTATAAAGATTTTTTAAAGGCTGCGAAAAAATGTGAAATTTTTTCCCAGGAAAAAAATATTTATGGCTTCTTAAAATCGGCAACTTTAGAAACTTGGATTAAAAACTTCTTCGCATTATATCTTTCTGGAATTTTTAACAAATTTTGATTTACGTAGTATGATAGAGAAATGTATAGTAACAATTTTAAGTAAAATGAGACCGTTAGAATTTTTTTTTTTCATTTTTTGACTAGCAAATGTAAAATAGCTTAACACGTTCGCTGCCACTCACGCGAATGCGCGGGAAAATCTTTCACTAATTCTTTGTTATAAAAAGTAAATTGGCTTCTAGGAAAAACCCACTTCTACAGTGCGGCATTATCTAGCATCACATCTTTACGTAAGCGGCAGCGAACGTGTTAATATACTTACATGAAATATTAATTCCATATTCTTCTTTAATCACTTAATAGACAGTTTTTATAACCATACAGATTATTTTAAATGCTATAAATGTCTGCAACTATTTAATTTTATGAGTCTTTCTCAAATTGGAAATGTATTTTGTATATTCTCTATAGTTTAGAAGGTATGATAATTTTGTTAAAAATTTGCGTTTACCTAAGAAATGACACATGAAGTCGATTTTGTAAAAAAACGCGGTCGAATGATCATTGAAGGTAATTGGTAAGTCGATCACAATTTATGAAAACATTTATATAATATTATCCATCCACATATTTGCATATTCAACTTTTTAATTATTTATATAGATACAATATACTTATATTTTGCTCTGCTAAAGCATTATTAACACACTTATTTCTTAAAAAATTATAATTTAATTAATACATATGTCAGGTTTGTTTAAGCAATTTGTTACTTCATTCGTAATCAGTCGCTTTATTTGAAAATTTTAAGCAGGTTTTAAAAAGCAGAAATTAACAAAATATTCGTTAAGTCCTAACACAAAAAAAAAAACATATTTTAAAATGAATTATTCATTATAATCATATTATGACATCAAAAAATGGTATACTCGAAAAGATTTGTCGAAAAAAAAATAAGGTAAGTAGTAAATTCCTTTCAAATAAACAATTTTTATACACGTAATGTACGTGCGAGAGTTCTCCAATAACTAATTTCCTATGTGTTTACGGGGGTAATTACTAGCTGCAAACTTATCAACAGAGTTTCTTTAATTATATACACACTGTGTTAATTATACACACTTTAAGCTTTGTATCTAACAATTGGAAGTATCATTTAAGAGAGAAAAATAGCAGCAGGAGGGAAAAGGTCGGAGGTGTAATAAACTTATAATGTTTATTCTTTAGATATTTGTAAAGACATATATTTTCCCAAATCTAGGTAGAATATTTTATAATTTAAAGCATTTCTACTTTTTTCTTAGTAATTTACATGTCTTATTATTTTTTTAATCATCTCCAGAAAAGTATCGCGTTATACACGAAGTATAGGATACGTATAGTTGCCAACTTGCCAACTTAACATGGTGACGACGGGGGAAAATTCGGTACATTCAAAGACTAATTTTAAAATGGTGTTTTAATCTTAAATAATAACATTGATTATTTAAGACAAAAAATAGACGATTTATCAATATAAACCATTCATATATAATAATGCGTGCAATATTGTGTATGCTATATTGACACTAATCAATGGATTTATGGATACAGCGCCTCATCATTTTGCTTCATTTCGGAAATAGCAGATTTTGAGTTCATTCACTAGACGATAATTTTCCGAATTTTCAAAATGGAATTTTACAGAGGAAGAAAATAAAAATTACACTTTTTGAAGCGTTAACATTTCATCGTCTTTTAACACACCCACTAGTATTATAAAATTAAAATCAATCAATATAGAATCAAATTGAATCAATGATTTTAAGAACCACATTCTTCCACTTTATTCTGTAACGATGTTCTTTTTCTGGAAATGTACCTTTGAAGGTTAGAGCACGTGTGCAAATAAAAATAATATAAAATCATTTATCCGTTGCCATTGAAAATTTTTGCTTATTACAAATATAACGTTAATCAGTGAATATACCAAGATATACAGGGTGGTTAGTAATTAACGTGAGGTGTCCAGAGTCCTCTAGCGAGTAAAGTTTTAGGCAAGACACAACCAAATTTGATAGGCATACATAGTAGACCATGGGATTTCGAATTCTTAAGAAAAAATAATAAAATATAAAAATTAAAAAAATCGCCACTAGGGACAATTTTAGCTACTAAATGCATGTTTACCTACTAAAATGCATTATTTCCATAAAATCAGTTCCGTGTAGTGATCATGAGTACAAAAGGAAAGGCTGGGAGAGTTCTCATCATTCTCAGACCAACTACTTTGCGATGGCTCTTACATTACAGGATCATGCTTTGACAGTCAAGAAAAATCGCCACTAGGGGCAATTTTGGCGCATCAAAAGTGTATTAGTGTAAATGTTGAATGATTAAATGCTAAAAAATACAGTACAGATCAATTTTATACTGCTGAGATATAAAAGAGCCTAAGCGCTGATAGTACCCTGCACATTTGTCATCTCTTGTTCGATAATAGCAGTTACAACTTCGTCAACTTGCTATTGATACTTTGCGTCCTTGGCCTTGTTGCCGCGTAGTTTCAAATCGATGAATCATCTTTTGTAAATTTGTTATGCTCATCGGTCCTTTTCGCAAATTCTTTAATCGGCGAAATTCATGGAAAGCAGCATTGCAATTCTCGTTCTGCGGATAACACAGCTTGACTAGCAAAGCATGCTCCTGTATGGTGAGAGTTGATAATCATGAGAACTCTCCCATCCTTTCCTTTTGTACTCATGATCGCTACACAGAACTAATTTTATGCAAATTAATGCATTTTAGTTGGTAAACAACGCTAAAATTACCCCTAGTAGCAATTTTTTAATTTTTTATTTAATTATTTATTTTTAAAAATTCGAAATCTCATGGTCTACTATGCATGCACACGAAATTTGTTTATGTTTCGTCCAATACTTTACTCGCCAGAGAGCTCTGAACACCTCACGTTAATTACTAACCACCCTGTATTTTAATGGTCAACCATTAAAGAAGAATAAAATATAATCGAATGAATATGATTATGGGCTTTAAATGTACATAATGAAAAAGAAAAAAAAAAATACTACCTTCATGTAGAATGAATATGTAATTATTTTCTAAATTTCTAAACTAGAAATATAGATTTCCGAGCTATGCAAATAGAGCAACCTACTTAGCTGAAAATACGAAATGATCTAGAATTTGTAGACTTTTGATTTCTGGGTGACGAAACGATAATGAATCTTTTCAGTAGCGCGAAATTATCACTTGATTTCTGGAATAATTTCATAAAGTAGAATTGTACTTACTAAAACTAACTTCTTTCAGTAGCATCTATTTGCAGAGATTTTTAAATAAGTTTGAACTCGAGAATATAGGAAAACGCTCTTGAATTCTGGTAGGAGATTCTATATCTCTCTAGAAAAGGGAATTAGAATTTATAGGGATGACTTGGAAGTATTTTTTCAAGAACCAAAATTTAATTTCTGGATGCCAGAACCATACTTTCTTTTCAATATACAGGTGTCAAGAATAATATATTTTATACAAATTTTCTAATTCTAATTTTACTTATGTAATCGCTGAATTATGTGTTTTCATAAGTAGAATAATGCTATTCAAAAATTACAAAAAGAAATACTTGACACCTATGATTTTAATGTCATTTTTCACCTTTAATTATCCGCATTGGCGTATTTTGTATAATGACTAGCAGTCTTCGACCGCTACGCTGGTCGGTTTCTCTAAGGAGAAATTGAATCAAACAAAATATATCTAGTAAAGTTTAAAATAAAATAAAATAAAAATAAAAATAAATAATATTTAACCAAATATCCATGATTAATGTTTTATTGTTATAATGTTACATTATCCTGTTCGATGTCGATGTTGACGACATAATAGACAATATAGATCTGGAATGACTGAAGTACCTATACTATTATTTTCAACACAATCTAACTGATTGGTAAAGCAATCACACGAATTGAATATTCGTCTGATTGCTTTGCCAATAAGTTAGATTGTGTTGAAAATAATAGTATATCTACGTACCCATCTTCATATGGAGGTCCATTACCTGCGGTCTATTCTGTTGAACTGTCTAAATGACAGACCAGATGCTATGACCAATAAGGTTATCTGAGCGAAAAATCCCAGCCGGCTGTCGCCCAGTAGCTTAACAGGTAAAGCATTGGCCTTGTAAGCCAAGTATCCGGGTTCGATTCCCGGCCTGGGCAATTTTGCGCTCAGTTGGTAATTATTCAATTCGTGTGAAGTACCTATGTTTAACTATTTTTTAGTAGATGTGTTATCTTCAATTTGCTGCTTTTACTTTTGACTGCTGCTGAGATAAGGCGAAATATCCTAAACGCGACCATTCCATTAAACCCGCTTAGGTGGGAATTTCTAAATTAGATAAAATACATGTTTAAAATGATTTTAGAGTTTCTCCCAGCATTAAGTTACCCCCAGATTTCAAACTATTACGCCTCCCCGGTATAAAACCTTTCACTCTTTTTTAAATTGTCATATATTATAATTAGTATTTATATCAGAGAGCCCCGTAAAAAAAAATATCCAATTTGTAGTGAAGAAATGCTACAATAGATTTATTTTCTACAGTTTCATGCTTCAAATTAAAATGACTGCTGATGTACGCCAACTATTCTAAATTCTTCGACTCTCGACCCCTTCAGGGGGGCAATTTCTAAAATCGCTGAAATACGTGTTTAGTTACTTTTTTAGTAGATTTATTTCTTGGAATTTCACGCTGCTACCTTAAACGGCTGGTGAGATATGGGAAGATAGTCCAGAATTTTGGATCCCCCGTTTGCCCCCCCCCCCTCACTTAGGATAGGAATTTTCAAAAATCCAATCTTAGTGCATGTTTACATCATAAGAATTATTTTATCCCCAATTTTCATGGTTCTACGTTCATTAGCTTAGTCTGTGCGTTGATTATCAGTCAATCAAGACAAACTATTTTATACGTATACAGATGTAGGTTACAAATTTAAATATGCATGTTACAACAGCGTATTGTTCAAACATTTTAGCAAATATGCCTGTGTTAAAATATTTTCATGTTATTGTATATTTCATGGTAATTATTTGATTATTTAAAATCAATTTTATAAAACAATAATTTATTTTTTAAGTATTTATAAACATATGATGTACAGCATGTACCGCACAGTTTAACTTTCTGAAACTGTGCGAGAATTTAGTACTTTAACTCTCGCTCCCATCAATATGACGGGTGGATATGTCGTTGTTTATTCCTCGTGTCCATGAAATTGCCAGACATTAGACTTAAAACCGGAAAAAACTTCTGAAACAGGAAAAAATTATCTGGCATTCCCATATAAAGTCTGAAAAAATTGCGTTCGATTTTGTTTTGCATGATCTACGTTTAAGTAAGTTATGGATTCCAATGGATGAAGTATTTCCTTTTATAATCTGATTTTAATTGATATTCAACATTCTATATAGACATATTATTTTAAATATTGTTGGTATATATTTGTAAAGTAATATTTTTTTAAATTAAGGATCTCACTCGTATTAGTTTATATAGTTTAAAAACAAACTTTAAACTGCAAAATTACAGCATGATGACTTTTCAGTAAATTTGAATTTGCTTTTTAACTGTGAATTATTAATGTGAATTTGCTTTATGTTTACTTTGGGTCGTTATCATGCTGAAACAAAAAATTGCGACCAAATTTTTTCCTCCAATAAGACGGCAAATTATCTTGGAAGATACCTTTACATTGTACCATTCATCTTGCTGTTGATTTCAACTAACGGACGAACACTTTTTTTTTTCAGAAAATGCATAACGTGACCTCCAGCACGCTTCATTGTAGGAATAACATATCACGAATCATATCTTTTGTTTTTAGATCATTCGATGTCGTGTCTGTCATCATTTCCAAAAAATTGAACTTCGATTCATCGGAAAATACTACTATTTTTCCAATTTTCACTTGACCAGTCTTTCTATTCCTTGGCAAAATTCTGTCGGGCCCACTGATTTTTCTATTTATGAAAGATTTTTTGACACCGACTCTTTTATTAAGTCCTACATCACATAAGTGTCTTCACACAATAGACCGATTTATTTCAGCAAAATTTTAACTCTGTAAATCGCGGTATATTGCAGCGGAATTTTTATGCTGGTCATCAATTGTTTTTCTCCTGATAATTTCGTCCACACGAGTAGTCGTTTTCTTGGGTCTACCGTACCCTGGCGAGTACTAGAGGCCATGGCTATCTTTTTATTTGAAAGAAAAAAATATTTTTTCCAATAGATATCTACGCCACAATCTTACGTAAGGATTGTTGCCTTCTAGCGACAAACAAATCACTCATTTACGAGCAATTCTTATTGAACTTTTATTTTTTGAATTTTAATTACGTTATTCACACGTTGATTAATTAACAAACACGGCCAGAAAAACGCTTTACTGGTACCTAAAACAAACGAATGAAAATGGCCAGAAACTTTTGCACACGCGATCATTGAATTTCTCCCCTTTGCATCAAGTGTCTTTATATCCAACCAAAATGATTACGTCATAAGAGTTTATTTGCCTATTCCTAATGTTTGGAGCAATTGCGTTTCTTCTTCGCTGAAACTTTCTGGCAAACAAATCAAAGAAACTAACTGGCCGGAAACTTTTGATAGCCACTGTAAAAGTAATTACATATTTTATTCAAAAATCTTATAATTACACAATTTCTCCAATACAAAAAAGTACAGTTTTGACGGTTTTTATTAAGATTAAGAGATATTTAAGGGGTTTAGAGCTAAGATGCATGCGTATACAATTTATGTCTATTTTGCAAAATATCTAATGGAAATATGATTAATAACTTTTATGTATCATTTATAGGATATTAAGTCCTATTGACTGCAAAAACAACATGTCATCCATACACATCTATGAAATCAATAGATGTTTTTAAGTTTCTTTTTTACTTTTTAATTCTTATTAAATAAATACCTGATAACTCGAAAAACATTTTTAAAGATTTAAAAAATACTTTACGCACAAAAACGCTCTTAAAATGTTTAACATTTATGTGTTTCGCAGTTATTATTGATTCCTAAAAATCATGCATTATACTTATTTATTTTTTATACGATTGATACAATTTATTATAATTTATTTTTTAAAGTAAGCACAAAACTAATGGCTATAAAAATGAATCTTTGATAATAATTGTTTCCAAAAAAAAAAAAATAAATAAATAAATAAAAAAATGTTTGGTCTCTTAAATGATTTTTCGTTTAATTAACACGCATAGTGTAATACAAATGAAAAATAATAGGTACAATGATTTCGCACAGTAAAGCTCTTTTGGCATGCAAACACACACTTTGGAATTGTGTTAACACCAAGAATAAAAATAAGTATTAGTATATCCTTTAAATTAGAATGAATGTTGTCATATTTGTTCTTATTCCATCACCCCAGCACCAGAGTTCTAATATTACAACAGAAATGTTGTCGTTATTTAGCTATTAGCATTCCTAAGTCATGAAGTAAGCTACAAACGATGAAAAACTTGCTTAAGAGATAAAAAATAGGGAAAACTAAATAATGAGTTTGAAAGAATATACAAAACATACTATATCACACAAAATGATGAAGAAACCCTGAATTTCTGTCGGCATAATTACTAAGCTATGTGAAAAAAATATTAATATCAAGATCATTCATCTTAAGTATGACAAAAGTTCTATTTCTCAACTGAACTTTAGAATTTCTAAAATTCTTATGTAATCATTAAATATATAAATAATAGAGTATTTCTAATGGAGTTCAGGAATCTTTCTTTGAAGATTTTGCTTCCATTTTTCCTTTTCTTTTGTTTCTTTTTTGTTGCTGTTGTTCAAAGAATAAAATAAAATTAGTTATCCGATGCGATTGAATTCAAAACTAGCCACTAGTCTTTTACTGTAATCAAAAGTTTAACAAATATTGTTCGTTAACGATCATCCATTTAAGTTAAAATTTAAAACAAGGCACACGTATTTAAAATTCTCTCCATTAGGATGTAATTCTGAAAAATTAACTAAATGTTGTTTATGAAATTATACATTATTCTTTTGAGTGCATTAGATATCCATAGATACACATAGAACTGCATCACCTGTGAAAAAACGGAAGTGTATGCAAATTACATGTTTTATGTTCCTATTTCAATTATAGATCTAATTGTTGCTTTAAAATAAGCTTTTATTATTAATTTGGCATAAAAATAAATTTCTTGAAATGCATAATTATGCTGAATATGTTCTAAAACAGAAAAAATGCACCATTGTATCAAAAATTGGAGCAAAGTATTTAGCCACAAATGTTGTAAATAATAATAAATATTACATAACTGAGTCATGTTACACGAATATTAATGTGATCATACGTAAAAGGATCACTTAAATATTTTTTAGATTTTGCACGAGATGCGTTTAGAGCCTTGCAGAGTCCGGTTCTGAAGAAATTAATTTCTGAATGCAATGCTGTCCAATTTCACTGCACAAAATCCTAATAATTTTTCCATTATTTTAATCTTGGTATCCTGTTTCTTTTTTTAACAATTTTAGCACTCATTACAAGCCAAAAAGTTTGAATTGAATTAAGATGAAGATTAGTCACTGGTCACTCCATAACTTTAAGTCAATACCAGATTTTTTTTATTTCAGGCCTATACCTGAAGTGAGGAAATAGATGGAAAATTATTTTATTAATTTATGTTATGTTGTGAAAATAAAAACTTTTAAATGGCATAAGAACATCCTTTTGGAAAAAAAATTACATTCGACTTACCAGTTTCGCTATACGACAGAGTGTTAAGTCTTATTAAAAAATGCACATTCCTGTACTTCAAAATAAATTTAAATTGTAACTGATTTAGAACACTCCTTTACGATATCAGTGAAAAGTGATATTAAGTAATAATTTGGAATGAGATCACTGAATGAAATTTATTATTTAACATCAGTTTATTTCGGCATTTTAAAGTGGTGATTAATATAAGTTATTTAAAGTAATTTTAAAGTGCAGGAAAGTGAATTTTTTTAACAAGAGTTAGTACTATATTGTATGGCGAAATTGGTAAATAGAATGTAATTTATTCATACATGATTCTACTGTACAATTTGTAAGTTTATATCTCCACAACATAAAATAAATTAATAAAATATTTTTACTCCTATTCCTCCACTTTAGGTTCAAGCTTCTGAAAACATCTAGCTCTAAAACTATCAACTGACCTGAGAGTAGTCCTGATCTTAATCTAATTCAAAATTTCTGGCTTATAATGAGTGCCAAAATTGTTAAAAAGAAGCAAATCACCAATATTAGACTAAAGGAAAGCATCATTAGGATTCTGTACCTTGAAAATGGACATCATTACATCCATAAGTTGATTTTTTTCCCTACTAGACCCCTGGGAGGCTGTCAGTGGCGCTCGCGGAAAATCTGAAAATTGTTAAATCTATCTTTTTATGAATGAACACATGAATATTCATGTAGCATGACTCAGTTATGGGAAGTTATTGTCTCTTGCATTTGTGATTAAGTACTTTGTTGCATATTTTGATAAAATAATTCACTTCTCATTTTAAGAACTTAGTCAGCATAATTATGCATTTCAAGAAACTAATTTTTATGACACATTAATACTACAAGTATATTTTAATGTAATAACATCATCTTTACATGAAACAACAAGCAGAAAATATATTATTTGCATACTTTTCTGTTTTTTCACAAGCGATGCAGTTTTTTTTGTCCGCCACTGTAAATATTCATTTAATTTTTTTAAAACACACTCCAGTTAGAAGGTTACAAATCACAGAAGACCACAATTTATATAAATTAGGTGACAAACTTTATTAATGTACATTACTTATCATTACTATTAGTTATTATTAAAATTATTTATTACCTATTATTGTTACAAAATTTTATAACTATTATAAACTTATTAAATGTTTTCGGTTATATAAAAAGAATTATTTTATTAGATAAGTAATCTATTATGCTTTTTTTCATTTGTTTAACAGTTAAAACACATTATGTATTAGATAAAGAAATCATTATTCCTGTTTATTTATATTAATCCACAAACATTGCTTAAGTATTTAGTTCTTTTTATCATTTACAGAAAGGGTGTCAAACTGTGTCTCGATGCCACTACTATTTTCAAATATTAACCACTTCTTTCATTTGCCCATACGTCATAAGGGCAACGTGTGTTTGCCAATCATGATTTGCCCGTACATGGAACGGCCATCCATATATATCTAATCATGATTTATTACTCTCACCAGCAAATTTTCTATTATTTAATCTGAGCATTTTTCTTCAATTCGGCAAAAATTTTGCTTTGAAAAACTGATATTATTATGTTACCGGTATTATAACTGGTAAATATTATGCAAAAGACATGAAAAAATAGGCATTATTTGAAAGTTTTTTCAAAAATATTGATCAGTTTAGTGGTTAATATTAGCTTTATTTAATCACATAACTCCGGCGGTTAACCCCTTCGCGACGGAAGTTTTTACAAAATTTTTGATGTATTGTTATCGGTTTTTTAAAACAAAAATTTATGCCTTATTAAATCTAGAATAAGCTCCGATTAAATAAGGGAAATTTTACTGATGGGGATAAACATGGATTCTTGAGCCTTTTTCGGCACGCAACGTTTCGCTCATTCCCAAGGGGTTAAGTAAGGAGAATGTAAGTAAGGTACCCTGGGGTAATAACGCCACGTTAAGGTTCTACCAATTTTCACGGCTTAGTTTTAGATTGTATTTTTCAAACAAATATAGGATCTGATACAGCAACTCATTGACTATCTATATAAAATAAAATAATTTAACAGATATGTATTCATAAAATGTAATGGCGTTTTTTCTTGACCAATGCTATTTGGCGTTATTACCCACCTATATGGGTAATAACGCCATGCAAACAAAACTATGAAATAAGATGGAATAATTGCATGTAGATAGCCTAATTCTAAAAATACAAACTCTACAAACTTAGAAATTGACAAATTGCATTCTAAGCTATTGAAAATGTTCAATTTTTTGTGAAAGTGTAAGAAAAATAAAGGTGTGGTATGGGAGGGGGGATGAGGCGAAAGAATATCAGACCGTGAGCTTCTTTTTGCTTAAAAAAGACCGCTTAAATAGAAATATGAGAAACATTGCACAGTTTTAACTGTGTTTATTTAAATCAGTATTTAGGATGTAGTTCGGCCACTGTTGGGAATTAACCGGGGCATTAATGTCAAGGATTGGCGTTATTACCCCGGTATAGTTATTGGGCAGTACATTTTAAATTACAAATTATCTCGAGAAGATATCCAAAATCTTCAACAACATTTTAAAAGTACATGAAATGCACTACAAATTTATGTAATTAACAAAGTATTTCCGGATAAAAAGATCGTCTTCACATCACAAAACGTATCTCACAAATTTTAGATCAAGCGTTAATTTTAGTTGTTTGTAAAAACAATAAGACCTAAAAATGAAACAAATTAACCTGAAGCTGTTTTTTGCGATTTATATGACTCAAAACCCTTCTGCGCAGAGCACATGGGTGTCATTTACCTGATTATTTCATAATTATGCAAAATATAAGCACTTGGCGTTATTACCCCGCCTGGCGTTATTACCCCAGGGTACCTTACTTCGAAATATGTGTGCCATGAATTTATTGGTCTCCGATTCCAGAGTCCCATACTCCCGATTTCAAGAGTTCACATTGAATTGTTTATGGTCTCATGTGTTTATCCCATTGCAGTTCTATGAAACATTTAACCTTGATTGTGTTTGACACTAGAAAATGTGTAAAAAATGAGTATAGATGGCTACAAAATTTTAAAAATCCATATCTAAAATGGCTTGTTAGTCATACATAATAATCTATACTTGGCAAACTGTTAAGATAAACTGTGACACATATCGCGTGCAAGCTATTGATAAATCTGTGTAACTGCTTTTATAAGTAAACATGTAACATATAAATATTTTAATGATAATGTACCCCTCAAATTTGATCATCTGTGATAATGATTATTCTTTGTTTGTAGAATGCTTTACACATTTTCGAATTTTAACCAAAAAAAAGTTATAATAAGTGGTTAACCAAATTCCGCACATAACTATATTCATTGAGGTGCTATTAATTTTTGAACTAATTTTTTGAATTCCTTTACAATTCCTTTGGTGATTGGGAACAAAATATATATATGTAGTATTTTAGGGAACATAACTTAAAATTTTGAAATATTTTATATGAAGAAATTAACAAGAATGTGATTAACAAACCTAACTTTTCTAAAACTATTTCTCTATTAATAGCCTCAGACGCTTTAAAAGATTTAAATTTTCATTCAAGTTAGCGAAATTAAAATTGCATATAACGAACGACATTAGCATTAGCATACGTACACAATTGATTGGTAATAACTCCCACTAATTAATTTAAGGCCTAAGTTTTGCCTAGACGGTTGTCCATGCACAGAAATTGTACAAAAGTTTAATGTCTTCAATCCTAATAACTAATTTTATCATTGCGTTTGAATTTCTCTCTAAATTTTGTTTCATCTCACAGCAAAACAAACTGCAATACGGGTAGTCTTTTAAGCATAATTCAAGAATGAGCTGTAATTTTGGTTTGTTATATTTGAAGTTTCTAGAAATCGATATCTGTTTGAACATTTAGAGTTTCATATATTTTTTTAATATTTAATTACAAAAATTATGTATTTTCATACATATATTTCCAAAAACTGTATAAATTGTATAGCTCATAAATATTTTTAATATGAAATTAAATTTTAGAAGCTTCAAATGGACGAATTCAAAATTACAACTCACTATGCAAAAACGTTTTGAGTTAAATCTACCTAAAGTACAATCTGTTTTGCAACGATTTAAAACTATTTTTACATTAGTAGCTCCAAAATTTAAACTTGTATAAATCCTAAACATGATTGACTTTTGGTTTGGTATCCTAAGGTAAAATTTACGGAATAATCTAAATATGATATTAAAATTAGGTGTTAGTAACAAAAATTTAACAGTTTTTAACAGTCTTTGTTTTAAAATCTTCTGACAGATTACATATGTGGATAATCTAAGTATGGCATTAATTAATACTAATTGAGTGGTAAAAATAATAATTTTATATGATGATTTGAGTAAATTTAATAGGAAGTAGTATGCGTTTTTTTCCCCATGACTGTAATTTGAATTTATGTGCATCATAGATGAAGAAGGTACCTTTTATTTCCACATATTTAATGTACTTTACTATATACGTCTTCTTAATAATAATAATTAAAAACATATTAATAATTATCCCTAGATACAGTATTGAAAATGTAAATTATAATTTTTATTATATATTATTAATAAAAATTAATATTTACTAAAATTACGTTACTTTAAAATAACAATAAGATATATATTTTAAGGGACTTTTTAAATATAGTTAAAAATTGTATTTAAAAATCATTTATGTTAATAAGCAGTTTCTTTCATAAGCATTTATTGATACAAATCATTATATTTATCGTTAGACTTTGCTTATAAATCTTGTTCTAACTCATGAATGAAATGATAAAATTCTGTTTATTAAATCATAAAAAAATTAATGAAAATGTATGCCCAAAGTACTATAACAAAAATTCGGCCGTTAGATCATTTATAATTCTGAAAATCAATATCAACTTCTGATAACGTGTGAAATAAAATTAGGTATACAGGTCGTGTGATTAGTGGGACATTTTTCAAAATGGAAACACCATCATTTCAATGAACCTTCTGAAACAATTTTCAGGTGTATACTTAAGGTAATTATTTCTTTAGAATTTATCAAGAGAATAAACAAGTTTTCATTCCTAGTAACAATAACTTAATAGAAGAGCCGCTATATATATAAATATATATATTTTTTTTTTGGTTAATGAGTTGGAAGTGCTGGAGTCTTTCCAGGCTTACGTGACTGGTAGTCAGTTCCAAACAATGTTCTTCCATGATTAAACCTCTAAAAAGGAAACGCGGCCGAGAGATATAAAAGTTATAAGATGGGCGAACTTTGACAATGGAAATGCTTTTCTTCTGACCCATTTCACTGCGTGCTAAAATTATTGGAGTATTTATCAATAAGATGATCTTATTAAATTTTTATTCTTAGGAAGGTTTACGAAAGTGGGATCCACAGTAGATTACTTACTCACGAAAGTAATCTAAATGTTTGTGCAACTATCAAATAAACTAGCAGAGGATTACCAATTTGGTTTGTAAATTCTTGCTACAAATTATTCCTAATATAAGTTATAAGATGAAAGGATGCCATAGTAGGTTATGTATGCCTTTTATATTTTTTGTTTTGCAGATGTATATTGTTTGGCTATACATAAAATTTATATTATATTATATGTTGATGTAATTTTTATTTTAAAGACAGATAAGAATTCTTTGGGTTTCTTCATTCCCAGAAATCAATCAAAATCAGAAGTAGCACTAAAAGAAAACTATGATCCCAAATGACAATAAAATAGCTTTAAACGTGTATATGCTGCTATCTCAGAACTATCTGGCGATATGACGAAGTTACATAAAGAAAGAAATGACACAATTTTTAATGCGATTTAAAAATATTTCCAATGAGGTGAACCGGTCGTCACATGAATTTCAAATGGAATGAAGCTTACGGTAACTGTTCACACAGGATTAATTACAAGGTGACTATAATTAAACTGGCAGTATTTAGTGTTTTCTGTAGCTCCATCTAATTGGGATAATGGAGACATTTTTGTAGGATGGTTAAACAAGACGGAGGCGATGGATTCCGTGAAAAGATTAGTTAAAAAAGGCAGAATTATTAATGAAATAAAATTACCTTTCATTTTGAGCATTTAACGATTTAATGCATACTCAATACGACGAATTTTTAACAAGCTTTAAACTTATATAAACACTGTTAAAGAAGTGCAGTTGCCTCATTTGCAATTCCACTGATTAGTCCCGAAAAAAGAAGAAAACATCTCTTTATTAAATTTCACATTACATCTTTTGGCACAATGACAGATTTAAAAAGCAATGTGCTACTTTTTGAATTAATTTGATTAAAAGTTATGTGCAGTACGTTTCCTTCTTTAGCCGAACGTGCGTAATTAGTCTAATTAGTTTACTTAAACCAGTGCAACGCGTCAGCCAGCTTAATTCACTTAACAATTACTTTCACCTTAACTGCCAAATGGAAATGGATGATGCTTGACCATGGGAAATCTTACTGTGAGACGGGGCCACATTTAAATGAATGACTGCGTAAATACCCTTTCCCTTATAATCACCAAAAGTAACTGCTTGGTGTACTGTCACAGCAGAAATGATCATAGGTCCATACATCCATGAGAACGTTGTTCCAAAAGAAACGCTAATCTGTTCTATTACCAGAGATATATATTGCTGCACGATAAACAGCTTTCTCATTCCACTATTTTGGCAAAGACAATGCTTGTAGAAAATCATTTTTATGAGAGTGGCCCTTACCCTTAAATTAGAAATCTCTAGAAACCTTGGGATAAATCTCGAAATTCGAATTTTGAAGATAAACCTGGGAGCAACTTTAGTTTGTTATCTAGTCCTCTTTTCTACTTTATTGTTTAAGGGGTTAGGGACAGTCAGAATTTTCAAAAAATCAATTTTTTTATTTTTGCATTTTTTTAAAGCATACTATCTTAAAAATATACTCTGAAAATTTGAAGTTCATGCGACAAATACTTTTCGAGTTATTCGGCTATTAACAAAGGGTTCTCAGACTCTCGAGAACGCTCCAGAGCAAGTAGCTAGCGGAAAGGCTGCGTGCGCGGCTCCTGGTGTTTTAGAAGCTATCAAACACTTTATGAAGATCTGAGTAATGACAATTTAATTTCAAACTGTGGGTGGATTCAATCGGAATAATAATGACAGCTTATATCAACTATTGTGGAAAATATGCGCAAAAACCATAAATACAAGTCATACTATCGTACGAATTGGTGCATACATAGCTACTGGTATATTCAATGAAGGTATACATTGATTATTGATATTAATGAATACACTGGGATTTAACTTTGGGCATAACTCTCATCGGTATGCCGAAAAAGCTGATGTTGCAAGTGTGAAGTTGCACTGTAAAAAAAAAAAAAAAAAAATCTGTAAAGGTACTAAACATTTTCTAGGAAACTGAGATTACAAGAACTTTTCATGTAACGATAACAGGAAAAATTCATGTAACCGATTCTGAAACTTGAATTTTTGTTGTTACCGTTATAGGAAAAGTTCTTGGAATCCCAGTTTCCTAGAAAATGTTTAGTACCTTTACAGATTTTTTTTTACAGTGTGGTAGATAAGCGAACTAACGATAACGAGACTAGTTTTTTTGATTCACCATGTATTCCGGACCAGAATACTTGTATAAACACCCATATGCAATTTAGTGCGCATTGACACAGATATACATTCTTCACACTCGCTGAACAGAAATTATGTAAAGATAATATAAACATTTTGAAATAAAATAAATCGCTTAAATTTAAATAAAAATATATGACGGAACGCAATTTTCACCTTGTTTAAAACACCAAATATATAATATGAACTTTTGAAATGTTCAGTTTTACTTGAAAGGGGATTAAAATAATCAAATAGCGATGTTTATATTTAATTTTATTTAAAATATCTTAGTACTTTCGAGCTTTAATTGAGCCCTTCCTCAGAGGATATTTTTATAACTAATGTTAATTAAATAAAAATTAGTTATTATTATTAATTTTAATTAAAATTAGATATAAAAATATTCTCCGAGGAAGAGCCTTATTAAGGCTTGAAAGAACTAAGATATTTTAAACAAAATTAGTTATTAACATCTCTGTTTGATATTATTAATCTCTTTTTAAATAAAACATTTTAAAGTTCATGTTATATATTTTGGCTTAAATTTATCTTAAAAGTAATTTTACCATGCTTGATTGGAAGATTTTTATGAAATTACTTTTAATATTTTAATTAGAAATTTAAATTATTCTCTAATCTTATTTTTTGTTATTTTTAAAAGGGAGAATTTATATAATTTTTTTCACGAGAATATATGATAAAAAATATAAATGAAATTGAAAAGATAATTAACAACCAGCTGATGAATTTACTCCTCTCTCTTCCCCCAAAAAAAGAAAAAACTGAATATGTTATAAATAGGAAAATATTTCCTTTAATATTCATAATCTATTGATGCGTCATGACACAAAAATAAACCAAAGGGTCTGGGTGCTGAATATTACGCATATAACCTTCACGAATATAATAAACAGGCAACTAAAGAATAGAAACAATAAATTAAAAGAAAAAGAAGATTCAGAAATGGTGGAGCCTCAAATATCCATGAGATTTGACCTTTGCTAAGAATAAAACATACAAAAATCAAAACGACTGGTGACACCCACTACTGTTGAAATGCAGCGAACACTAGATAAGGCAAAATTCCTGTCATTTGCACACATGGTGATTCATTAAGAACATATACGCTGAAAGAGAATGTCAGTAAAGTAAATAGATATCTAATTTAAAATGTTGAGAAAGTATAAAAAATATTGAATATATTTTTTTTTCTCTTATGTTGCACTTATCGTAATGATAATAAAAATTAATATTATAAAGCCATGAGAACGGGTTAACATACTCAGTGGCGTAGCTACGGGGGGGCAAGGGGGGCGCCCGCCCCGGGCGCCGATGCTAAGGGGCGCCAAATTGAGAGAGGTTTAAACTGAAATTATCTTACATATTTTAACAATAAAAAAAATTGTTGACTTTTAATTTTTTTTTAAGTGTGTTAATGTATTCTTCAGTAAAATATTTTGTTACATCCAGTTAATGAAGAAAGGAAAAATTTATGTAAATATTTCAAGGGATGGCTCAACACAATCGGTAAAGAAGATAATTATGTTTCTGAACTGAGACGCAAAATAATTAAATAGGGGCGCCAAATTCAGAGGAGCTTTAAACCGAAATTATTTCACATATTTTGAAAATGAATAATAATTGTTGACTTCTTGTGTGTGTGAGTGTATATGAATGTTTTGAAGAAATTCGTTGAAGGTGGAAGGAATGGCAAAATTCATATTTGTCAATCGCTGTTGGAGGTTTTTAACTGTCTAGCCAGAAGTAAATAAATCAAAAAGCCGAGTGGAGACTTGAAATCACATTTCTAATATAAAGAACATTTTTCATTTGTAGCTAGCTGACCGTCCGTCAATTTTTCCAAATGAACCGCGAATGATTAAAACCTCTATTCAAATTGAAATAAAAAAAATCTTTCAAAATGAGCCTCTGGGATGGATCTCAAGTATCTTTGGCAGCATAGAACGGGTGTGCTACGCAGCCAAAAACCAACCATTAAAAACGTACATTCAAATTTATTTCTGTCAAAATAAATCTCCGGAATGGATGTGCGCTTCTATGTCACCGTGTAGAAGGCGTACTGCTCACGTGCAAGAACATCTGGTGATAATCGTAAAATGAATTGAAAGAAAGAAAATTCCCTTGAAATAGTAGTTCCATGAAATCGCAGATAAAAATGCCCTTGGAGGTTGAAGATAAAACTAAAACCTGTAAGACAATCGAAAACCAAGTTGAATGCGAAAAACCCAGTGGAAATTGGGTCCATAGAACCCGAGATAAGAATATGTCATCTTCACATCAAGATGGAGCTAAAAATTTCAAGAAAATCGTAAGCTAATTTTTAAGAATCAATACCCGTTGAAATCTATTTTGTAGAATTCGACAAAAAAGGGGCTTAAAAGTTCGATAATCATCATACTTTAAAATGAAAAAAAGGGAAGAAAGTGTTGTTGACGGACTCTTAATTCCTATCACTCCACTCTGTCCACAAAACAACACACTAGTAATTTTCGATTAAACTGATAAAATACTTTTAAATTATGATCTTAGCATTCGATAGCGTTTAATGATTAAGTTGATTGTCTGCATGTTATACAGTGTGCCCCCTCTCAACGGTGGCCAATGGCTAATTTCTAAACCGTTAGTCATGGACATATTGTTCCAGTTGCAAAAATGCTTTTAAAAAGGTAAAGAAGTATTTTTAAAGCGATTTAAGTAAAAAAAAAAGTAAAAAATTACGAAAATTAAATTTTTATACGGTCCTCCAGTCCTATAAGTGATATTTTGTAAATTTTTACCACTACTCTAACAAGTAAGACAATAAAAGTCCCATTCCTCTGCGATTAAAACTCACCAAGTAATAGCTGTTTAAAGTTGAAGCATCTTTTTTGCTGCACAAATTTACTGGAAAAAAAAAATAAACGTCAGGTATAAAATTCAGCCTGTAAACATTGAGAGTAAAATAACTTTTACATTATTATTTTTGAATTTATGTTAACATTTACATATTAAAGCAAAATATACAACTTATGCTAAAAATATAGGTTAAAAAAATAACAGAAACTTTGTTAAATTAAATTATGAAAAGCAACAGTCACAATTCGTTACAAAATGATACATATTTAAATTCGACTAGATTACTTAACCTAATAGAATTCCATGTAGTCGTATAAAATAAATAAATGGTACGCAACTAAAATCTATTAATATTACATTGTCATTGAATATAAATAAGTATGCAAATTGAAACTCGATCGGATATTTGGAAGTGAGTTATAATTTGAATACAAATTTTGAACTGGGAAAACATATATACGAACGATATGAATTAAATAAAAGCTTATAAAATAAAATCATGAAAAGAAACAGCTTTATTTCCTGACAAAATTAAACATATGTAAAAATATAATTGAGGGTGTAAATTTCAAAACTAGCCTTATCGCTTTTGTTTACTTTATCAGTCTATACAAATCTGCACTATTGTAACACTACAATCACCAAATTTATAATGAAAACCAATCAATGCATTTAGAGATTTTTCGCGCTTTCCCAAAATTTGATTTTCTCGATAAAGAGAATTTTGAAATTCATGTCTTCAATTATTTTAATAATCAATCTAGAAGTTAATTAATTAAAATTAACACTATCGTAAAACAGTGGCAGCGCCTCCAGTTAAATCGCTTTAAAAATATTTCTTTACCTCATTTAAAGCATTTTTGTTATTGGAATGATATGTCTGTGACATATAATTCCAATAGTTTAGTAATCAGCCATTGGATGGCGTTGAAAATGGACGCCCTTTATAGTTCTATAAGCAATTACTGTGCGTTCCTTTAAAGCTCAGTCGAACTTATTTGTTTTCAGTAGTAGAAAAGTGGTTTCAGTCATGAAATTTAAAGTTTCATAACTCGATTAATTTTAATGGTAGATGAATGGGACCTTTTCTGTATTGCTTGTTAGAGTATTAGAAAATTTATACTAAATATCATTTATAAGACCGGGGGACCGTATAAAAATTTAATTTTCGTAATTTTTTGAAAAAAAAATTATTTTGACCTAAATTGCTTAAAAAAACAATTATTTACCTTTTTTAAAGCATTTTTGCCTTTGGAACTATATGTCTGTGGCTGACTGTTTAGAAATTAGTCGTTGGCGACCAATGAGAGTGGACACACTATATAATCTTTGATCAATCGATTTTCGAAAACTAGTGCAGTGTTCGGATGAAAAAATAATATTTTTAGTTCTGTTTTTAATGGATGTTCATTTATGTATGTTACTCTCGTACGCAGGGCTGCCACAGGTGATTATTTTTTTAATTCTAATTGGTACCGCTTTCCCAAAACAGAAATCCTTACACACACTTTAATAACATTTACAATAGAAATAAAAGTCAATATTTATATTAGAAAAATACTTGTGCAAACAGAATACAAAAATAGTCGGCTGTGGCAGCTTTTGCATATGGGATCTCTCTCTTTTGCATACTGTGCTCTTTCGTCATTGCATCTTACAATCATCTCGGTGAATTCGATCGGAGGTCTTACGACTTATTTACGTCAATTTCTGGACCTACATGGTCGTAGGTTATGCAAGCTTATCAGAATTGCAAAATCTAAACTTTTTCGTTCCAATTCATGCAAATGTTGAGGCCTGTAATATTTTCCCAGTAGGGGGCTAAGATTTCAATTTGCGAGAAATGTTTAGTTTAATTTGTTAATTAGCTCTTGATTGACATATGGTGAAGATCCGCACAATTCCTGGAATCTGAAATATACAAAGATTTAGCCACAAGCGAAAGAATTGCCAGTCGGTATTTTCCTCTTAAGGGTGTATTCGAAAAAACGCTTTTCCACCTTCAACAGCTCGAAATTTTCCGATACAATTTCAGACATATTTTTAAAAGTAGAGACATGAAACTTGCTGAGGGGATTTTTGAAGAGAGGTACAAGGTGCCGTGTGATGTCATTTTACGCTCCATTCATTAGAATTTAATTTATGAACAATTATCCTCTCAGTATGACACTTTTTTCCGTTCTCAAATCTCCCGCTTCGGAAAAATCTGTTCAAAATGCAGTTTTTGATTACTTTTTTTGCAATATTTTCTGCATTTATCAAAGAATCGACAGTCACGGCACCTTGTGTAGTTTCTAAATAAGAGAATTTGAAAACTTGATGCATTTGAGAACAAAAGTGAATTCAAAAATAAATCGGAAAATAAGCAGTTTGAATCGAAATACACCCTTAAGGATGTTTGTTCATAACTGCTTTGCACAACAAGCGCAAAACGTTTTGACACAATCACAAATTCATTTTTCAACGGAGAAGATATAAAATTGGACTATCTAAGAGATCTGGAATCGAAATCAGTTTTCCATTTTTGGACCCATTCAGTTATATGCATTTTCGATCACGTGATCACGCCTTTTTCTCTATTTTGTCGACCGGTTTTTCTGCTTTCGTCGAGAAATGCAATTCAAGACACGAACTTTGACGTCTTGTTCTAAAAAAATCTTTAAAGAAACGGGAAAATGAGTGCGATTAGACAGTTTCTAAACAGCATCCTTTCATGCATTTCCGAACAAAAATAAATTCATAAATTTCTTTTAAAAGCACCCTTAAGTTATTCTCTGATTTTACTGGTGAACATAATTCAAGGAGTAAAATGAATTTTAAGAAAAAGAATTGATGGATTTTAATCAAAATTTTTCAATTTGAAAAGGATTTTAGTTTTTATCATTTTCATTTATAGCATATCTCTCTTTATATTGATATCTGATCATTGTCATGAGACTGAGAATATGTTAAGGATTTATTAAGATCTCAACCAAATTCATTGGATTTACCATATTCAAGACCTTTTTATTGTTTTCCTATCCATCTTAAAAAATGGCAATTTGAAATTCTAGGGTGACTGCACTTTTGCATCAGTAGATTTTATTAAAATAATCGGACGTATCATAACTTAGCAGTTTTAGTAAATATATTTTTTTGCAAATTTATTCTCTTTGTCGCTATTCCCATTACAGAGCCAGATTACTGCACCGGCGTATAAGGCCATGGCGGCCTTAAGCCACCATTCCACTGTTGCCTGAAGCTCAAATTTAATAATTTTTTTTTAAATCATAAAATTGTAGTTTCCGCATTATTTTCTCAAAAACAAAGATATATTTTGATTAATTTAGAAACCGTATCGTAATATCTAATAATAATCCATTCCTTATCCTCTACAAATCCCCCCAAAAATGTATAGAAACTGCAAGTTGCCCTCAAACAGGTGCTGGGCCATGGGCCCCGCATAACCCTAATCAGACTCAGCATCCCACATGCTTAAAACAACATAAACATATCCCTGAATGTACCGCTAAGTTTTTGAAATTCCCATTCAAATTGAATATTGATGAAAATTGGAAATCTTTAGTAATCCGGTCCTATGCATTTTAGTTTAGTGTGTTTGAGTAAAATAAGCCAAATCCTTAAGAACAAGAAAAAGTGAAGATGCCTTTTCCTCCCAGTATAAGTCAAAAAAAGACTACTTTATTTCTTCCGAAAAAATAATTTTTTTAGGGGGGGGGGGGAGGCGCCAAAATTAATCCTGCCCCGGGCGCCAAAAAACGTAGCTACGCCACTGAACATACTTTCCATATAAAATCCTAATGCGTTTTCTACAAATCATATTCGTTTCATCAAATTCGTTTTGCATCAGTTACTCTTTTTACTACGTACTTGAATATCCAGTGAATTCGCATTCTAAATGTGTTCATAGTAAATCTTTCAGCACAATTTAATACATTAATTCAATAACATGTGATGTGTTGAAAGTCTTTCTACTTCTAAAGAAATTTTTGTATACTCTGGATCATTTTTCATAATTGTCATTTAAGTTCATGGTTAAGGGGTTAGGATTTATTTTTCTAAATCTCCCTCAAAATTGTCCCCCCTGTTGTCTGCTAAGGACATGCCACCGTCTCGGCTCAATTAAAAAAAAAAAAAAAAAAAAAAAAAAAAAAAAATTAGCTCCAGCCCCATTTTACATGGCACGGCGAGTGGGAGTGATGTGCGGTGCCAAACTCAGTACATTCACAAAGGCAATAAACCACTCAGTCCAGTAACCGTTAGCCACAATCAGCCGACCTCGGCACTTGTCTGTGGAGATCGTCCCCACTTTGCCGGCTAAAATTCCATCATGTACGCTAATGGCGCCTAGTGCATGTAAAATCCGTCTTGGGTGCAAAGTCCTCCAAGTTACCTGTGAATTATACCTTTGGAGGTGCCTTGCCAGGTGAAGGTCTCGTCATCTGATCAAGGCTCTAAATTACGAGACCATCTTGCGAAGCCATTTGCAGTTCAAACAACAGGATGTACCATTAATTAACAAGCGAAACAAAGTATGCTCAACGACAAGCAAATACTGCAGAAATGATGGCATGCGAAGCAAAGTTTATTGTCACTACGTGGCAATTAGGCAGTCGTCCGCCCCGATACCAGGTATCTAACCCGTTAAGCTGAGAAAACTCGGCAGGTAGGGGCCTGGTCATCGGTTAGAAAGAAAGAAAGGGGTTAGGAGTAGTCAGCGGCATGAAAAAATGAGAATTTTTAATGCATTTTTTGCCAGTCATTCAATTTATAAAGTGAAAATAATAATATGTCATGATTAGATTATGTTTTAACCCGACTTTACAAAAGTTCGAAAAAAAATTAATAATTCAAAAAAATTATTGAAAATTGTGCTGGACTTCATAGAGTGCCTTGCGGTGACCATTAGAAATCCTTGGCAGTGGGAAGGTTAGAAATAGTATGGTTTATTCATCAGAAAAACTTTCAAAATTTACTATCAATAAATAAAAATTTTATAAATAAATATTTTAAAATGTGTCACGGACTCCTTTAAGAGCATTTATCATTTTCGTTTAAGGCGGTTTTCTGTTATACATAATTACTTTTTTTGAAAGATTTTACTATTCATATAACATAAATATATAAAGATACAAAATTTGCAAAAACAGAACTTGTCTATAACGGAGTTCTGCCTTAAACGGAAACATTCCGCAGTTCTTTCGGAAAGAATGCTATATAATTACACCTGCTAACACTAAAACCTGTATATAATGGAATTTTTCAGAAACATTTGCGATTTCATCTTGAAATGTTTTACTATATGTAACCCAAAGGAAAAACTCTGGACCCCCTCCCGCCAGAAGGAAATCCTGGTTACACCACTGGTGACGGTATAAAAGGTATACTTTTCTTTAGAAATGTGGCTAAACAAATTTTACTTTTTTAATTTTGTGCATTAGAAAATAATTTAACTGCGACAAAACGACTTACTCCATAAAAAGAGATGTAATTTGCTTCTTAAAAATTTAATTTGAAATCTATTCTTAGACAGCTCATAAAATACTGTAAAATAAATCTTTACTGTAAAATAAACCCTTATGTTATCTGAAAGGACATAACAAATTGCGTGATAGAAAACAAAACCAATTTTCTCGTTCAGAAATTTAACCCTAGGGGCAATGCTACGGCTCTACAAAAGAGAATCTCCCAGACTCATTGTGCGATCTTCTCATTTTCATGTTTTATTTATTGCAAATGTCAAACATCATATCTGAGATCGGGATCAGTCGTCACAATGGAAAGTGGCGTTTGAGATCTCATCGCGTCATGTCGTGCACGCAATATCTCTACTCTTCCTTTTCAACAGGTTACGGTTCACTTAACGTCTAAAGCCCTAGAAAGTGATGTTTATCCCGTTAGTCCAAATTGTTATATCCACACGACATTGATACTACTTAATTTATGCAGTTTCTGAAGATTCTCTGATGTTTTGTAAAACTTTAAAAGTATGATAATCAGCACTATAATCAAAAGAATTTTATGATACAGCCGACGTAAATAAAAACATGGTTTTATATTTATCTAAATCAAATTAGTAATAATATTTTTATATAACTTATCTGTATTACTTCAGTACTAACAAAAATTGTTGCTTACGAAGTTTTACACGAATTTTCTCTAATACACGAGAAAATAGAAAAGCCCAAGATTATTTTATTGTAACAGTAGTCTTCTCCGCTTATTTATAAAAAAGACTAAAATAGATTAATTCATCGATCCTTACTAGCATATAATGATCTAGAAAAATCTCAGAATGCCTTTAAAATGTAATAAGTTGCAACAGTGAGACATTAAAACTTGTATAGATTTTCATTTAAATTTTTCCGCCATGAATATTTATTAGTATTTTCTTTCAGGCAAAGTATTTGGCTTAAAGCTGAAATAATTTATTCAATGCATAAAGTTAATTGATTAAATTAAGATAAGTTTTAATAGCGCATTAAAAAGAGCGACATACAGTTTATTCCATTTACTGAAATAGTCATTTTATCAACTAGCAAATTTTAATAAGTGGAATATTGGATTGACCATGATTATAATGTCACACATTTTTAACATTACATTTAATTATTAAAATATAAAATACTTGTATAATTTAGTCCATTTATTATTTTTTAACCGGTGAATAATTTTGATAAAAATATTTTAATTTAATAATAATAAAAAAAATACTGGAGATATTTTTAAAGTAAAATACGTCAAAATAATACGAACGATGACTACAACGTCAGTTCTAATTAAATCAAAAAATAATGAAATGTGTCATTTTAATTCCTAAGAATTTTCCAATATTTTGTACGATTTGTTTTATCATCGAGGTCAAATAAATATTAAAAATTGTGTCAAGTTTCAATTTTTATGCGTTAACACCCACTTTCGGTATTTTATTTCGCACACTTTAATTAAACCATATCTCAATAAAAAAGAATATTGTCAAGTTAAACCAACGGCATTGAGCTTACAGGCTATTCACATTAATTGTATATCCCAGTCTTATTTTTTCAGAGAATAATGCCCTTTGAACAAATAAATTAAGGGTAGATTAGCTCCCCCATTTCCTCCTTTTATACTTAAGCAATCAACCCCCAAAAATAATCAGATAAGCACCTCATTAGAATAAACCGGTATATCAAAATGAAGGAAATCGGATATTTATGCATCAAAAACTCATTTATCAAAATGTAGGAAGAATTCGATACCCGTTCTCCCCCTTTCATACTTAACCAAGGATTTCCCAAAACTAATCAGGAAAGCGCCTTATCCGAATGGAAATAGATACAAAATTTGAAGCAAATCAGATATTTCTGCATGAAAATTCAATTTATCTATATTAAAGGGGGATTAACTCCCCCATTTCCTGCCTTTATATTTAACCAATGAGTCTTAAAAACATTTTACCAGATATGTTGGTGCAATGTCACCCTTTAACTTGACTTTGAATTGCTTAGTGAAGAATATTTTTTATTATTATCTTGACATGCTGTCAGTAGATCAGCTTTAGTATCCTCTACAGCCTATTTAACATTTTAGGCTTTCTAAAAGTCCTTTTGAGCATATTTCTGTTAACTAGAAATTACACTAGGAAAGAAAAATAAAAATAATAGTGGATTTTTATTAGACCATCCATGTATTTTCTAGATTATAAATAAGATTTCGAAAAATTAAATGAAATATAACTAAAAAAATAATTCTGAATATTTACCTAGAGTTCCATTTTTTGTGAGAAAATCCAGAAAAAGCGCACTCACGTTACTCCTTAGCTTGGGTTCAAGACTTGACCTATTGGCCATATTTCATTGTTTTTTGCTTAAATATATATTGCTTATATTAAGTTAATGTAATCTGTGGAATAGCATGTTTTTCCATTTTGATCATTTTAAATACGTAATTAAGAACGCTGCTAAAAATCAGTAATACATCAATATTTGCAAATTCGTAAATATATTAGTTAAAACATAATCTGGGGCTATTTAGAACCCTTACCTACAGTGCACAGCCTTTTTTTTTTTTTTTTTTTTTTTTTTACCATGGGCCCTGTAGTGCTATGGATATATTCTGGTCAGGTGGTCAGTTAAACGCAGAATTCTCAGCGCTTAATTCCTCATATAGCTTGATACTGAATTTGTTGATCCTGTAGGAAAGAAATGTTAAATGAACCTTTCCCCTCGCAGCGTGGAACTGCGGAACTGTAGTGCTGTAGACAGGCGTGCTGACCACAACGCTACTGGGCTAGATATATCAATTAAAAAAGTTATGTTATTCATAATTTCTTCTTAGTTCTTATAAACATAATTTTAATTTAATAAACGAAAATACACCATAAACGTACCTTAGCAGAACACCTGAAATCATCTCCGCATTTGAAAAATCCAGCTCGTCTCTAATATATTATAAAAAAATATCAGCTACCAAAATGTGATAATTTTTTTCTCTTTTGCTTCCAGTATATGAAATATAGCTTCAATTACCTGAATTCGATAGTGTTATTTGACATTCAAAAATAAATACTAAAGGATAATAGAGATAAATAAAACAATGCAGAAGTTTTGTATAAATTGCATGCTTGTTATGATAGCATTCAGCTTACCGCCATTAGTGAAAAAGATAATAGACTTTTGCTGACATATATTTTTCACCATTCGTTGCACTGGTGACGGCACACTAAATGTTACCGAAATTAGTCTGCAGATTTTTAACAGATCCTGATGCTTAAAAAGTTATTTTATCTATCCATATTCTACTGTGCCGATTATTATCTTAATTGTGACGAAATATTGACCTTAATTTCAGGATTATTCTTCTCATTTAAATAATATTGGAGGAGTTTGGAGTAGAGGTCTGCACGGGCCGAAATTTCTAGGCCCGAGCACGGCACGAAACCTAAAATTTTGGCCCGAGCCCGGCCCGGCACGAACGAAAGAAATATTGGCCCGGTCCGGCCCGAACGAAAAAAATAATGGCTCGACCCGAAAGTTAAAATTTCGGCCCGAACTCGGTCCGGCTTGGGTGAGTTTCTACAGAACATTGATCTTTACTCTAACGGAAGAGTTCAGACCAAAAAAACTTATCTTAGTCTTTTTTTTCTTTCATGTTTATAACCTCTATTTATACACAAGTGCCATAGACTGCGATATTTACGCTTTTAATGACCCTGTGTCTGTTGTATGTAAATGTTTCAGTTATCTTTAGTATTATTAATACATAAAAAAAATCTAAAAAATGGTATATGGTAAAAGTAAAATCATCTAAGACATTGGAAAGAAAAAATACGTTTCCTTCTTAACAGATGTAAATGTTTAATATTTTTTTTCTCGCGTATTGTTATATTCATTTTGCATGAATGAACAGTTAAGAATTTCAAAAATATATATTTTCTAAAACGCACCCAAAATATCTATTAAAATATTTAATTGCTAAAAAGGACGTCAAATATTAATAAAATACATTAAAAGATCTTATTTTATTAATATTTGACGTCCTTTTTAGCAATTAAATAATTTAATATATATTTTGGGTGTGTTTTAGAAAATATATATTTTTGAAATGTTTTTAATGGACGTATAAAATAACTTTTTATAAGTTTAAAGAAATTTGCAGTTTTCAGTTTAAACAAAAATTCCGTCATAATCATGTTTTTTTTTTTTTTTGTGTGTGTGTGTGTGTGTTAATTCTATTTTAACCCCCTGACTGCCCAGCCAAATTGTAATATTGTAATGTTGTTTTTTCTGTAATTTATTAAAAATATAAATAAAAGATGTTTTTTCCAACCTGATACAAAATATGTTACTACGTATAGGTGTATAATCTTTGAGAGTATTAATCCTAACTTAATTTTTCAAAACTGGGTTTCATTTGTAAACTTATATTAATTTAAATATTGCTTAAGATGCAGTGAAATCTGGAGCTTAGTGTGTGAAAAAATCCGGTCGCGGCAGTCAGGAGGTTTTAAGACGCTTAGTGATCTACGATTCTTTAAAAAGAATAAATTCTAATGTTTAATTGTAGAATAATGACGACTTAAAAGTATATGCCTATTTCGCAAAAACTTTTGGACCAAGCCAAGCTTTACTGATTTATGAACAGACTTCTCCACGTAGTACCGAGAAAAGAATTTTCATACGGGAAAATTTAACAGGAACTAATTATTTTGGTCCGTAAAGACTAAGAAGAACGAAATCAGTCTCGGCTTCGTACGGAAAAAATAAGTTAGGCTCGGTCCGGCCCGATACTCCAGGAAAAAAAATAATTAAGACCCGAGCCCGGCTCGTGCAGATCAATGGTTTGGAGATTGACTATGTGTACTATTACAATTAAAAATTGTCCTAGAAGAAACTCTTAAAATGTAATAATGTGTTTTGCATTACAATCTTAAAATACTAATGCTTCAGTGTGTCAAATTCATATACGACCCTTGCCTTAGGAATTTAGATACAAGAATTTTGTCACATTTGTGGATCATCTTATTTAGGCATATTGACCTTACGCATTAAATCATGTGATTTTTTTTTTTTTTTTTTTTTTTTTAAGAATACCATTTGACACAGAATTTCGTGCTTTCCACATGCAAATTTTTTTGCTGTTATCCAGAAAAAATGCAAATTAGGCTTTTAACGCTTTTTCTCAATGTTTAATATGTATTACACTAACCTCAAAATCGTGCTGAAAAATCTTAACAGCCATTTTTTAATCCGAAGGAAGTTATTTAAAAAAGAAAACTAGAATAAAACTGTATTTTATTAAATAATTACATGTTAAAAGATAATTACTAATTCGAGGACCTTAATGTACCAGCACTGTGTAACAAATGTTCTGATGTATTGTAGTTGTGTATCAAGATCATGCCTTACAGCTATTAAAATTTCTACACAAAAATTAACACAAGAAGTTTAATCACGAATTGTCTATGAAATATTTCTTTTGAGAAAAATTTATTTGAAATATTTAATTAAAGGCTATTTTCAGTTTTACCTTTCAAAGTTACCTCTACGAAAACATGAATTTAAATGTATGATAATATAATTTTATTTGTTACTATGTAAAAAACATTAATAGCACAAAAACAGAAATTCATATTCTTTATTGATTTTTAAAAGTTTATTTAACATAACAGAGACTATATGAATGAAAATATTCGGTGTAAAGCTGAAGTTAAAATATAATGCACGCTTATTTATGTTTCATCAGTTATACAATAAATTAATTCAACATTGTAAAATTTAATAAAAATAATTATAATTTTTATGACAAATATTTTGATACTAATTTGTAGTATAATATAATTTTTGTATGTATAATGCCCCCTAACTTTAAACTGATGAATTTTATCGAATTCATGAAATCTAAAAAAGAAAGAGAAAAACCAAAAAACTGGAAAGCTGTTTACTGTAAAACACGTTCAAGAACTATTGTAAATCATAGGAATATCATGAAACCACTTTAGATATACAATCTCCACGCTTAACAGAAGCATTAAAGAAAAAAAATCCGAAATTTTGACCAAAAGTAGTAGATATCCTCCCTAGCCCCTGTCATATACCGTAATACTGTGCTTCAGCGATCATTTTAATTCGTATATTAGTCAAATTTGAGAAAAATTACTCAATGAAAAATTATAAAAAATTATAAAAATTTTAATCAATAGGTGCAGTTCTAAATTTCATAACCAAAAAATAAATCAATACTTCACTATTAATAGAATATCAGTTAAATAAAATTTTCTTTACAGCAGAATTCTGTGCTATATAAAGCAATATTGATTCCAAGTCATTTTATGTATTAAATTTTCATCGAACTAGATAATTTTAAATACACGTACGGGAATAAAAAAGTATGTTTACAACCGTATTAAAATATGTCAAAAATTAATTTCTCTAGTAAAAAATCGAAAAATGTATAAATATTTATTTTTACACAATGTAATCTTAGGCTCGTTGCTTTCCGAAAAAAATTCTCTAGGAAATAAAAGCAAAAGAAAAGAAAATTATGTCGAAAAACACTACATATAAAGGCTTTTCTGTGCAATAAAAGCGACTTGAATAATTTATTGCTCATTGATTTATTGATTATACCCCTTTTTGCTTTTATTTTATAGATCCGAGAAAGGATAGTAATGGAGATTATAAGAGTGTAGGGCTTCCTAAAAATAACAATGTTCGATGCCCTTTTTTTTCTATAAAACAACACCCCAATGCATGAAGGGTGACACTATAGCGCTCGGTTCACACTAAACAATAGAATTTTCCACAGCTCTAAACGCTTTCTCCGAAATCCGATGGGGAGTAAGATATCTTTTTTTAAATGTTGCGTTGACCTGCTATTGATGATACAAGAATTCATTTTGTTGCGTAGGTGGAAGCATAGCTATAGAATGACTAGATTATACACGCGAGAAGAAAACAGCAAACCCTGAATGGCATATTTACGTAGCTTGTATGTTTTTAAGATACAGTTATATTTTTCTTTTTTTTAATTTTAATCCTCCGTGAATGTTTCTAACTATACAAGGTGATCAGGAAATAAGTTTCCCACATCAGAGAGCTCTAGAATGATTTCTATTAGAATAAATGAGTTGCACATTTTTTTTAAAAATTACAAAAATAAAAAATAAAAAGTTTGACACTAGGGGGCTATGTATTATTCATAAGCATTTAATTGCTTTAAATAATAAATAATGTAAAAAAAGTGCAATTGGTTAATAAATATTCAAAATCCACCGTAAAATTTTCAGTACAGAGGAATACGGCCTGGAACACTCACACAATCATGCGGAAAATAAGTTGGCCACTTCAGAGGGTTTTAGAATGCTTTTTATTGGTCCAAATGAGATCAAATTTTCAGTACAGATAGTTCAAATGATGCTCTTGATATTTACTAAAACAAAAATTAGAAAATTAAAAGTACGAAATCTCGCTGCTAATGGAAGGTTGTGATCCACTAAAACACATTTAAACATTAGTAAACAAATTTTTTTATCTTAATTTTCGTTTTTCCCCTTTGAGTTAATTAATAAGCGGATCATTTTAATTAAGTTCAAATTGTCACTCTGCAGTTCAAATTATTGCTGATTATGTTTTGGTGTAAATCAGACAATAACTGGAGCTTTTTTTCTGCATTTTCCCCGATATTTGCAATAGTCCTATTTCAAGAACTAGGCCGCAGAATTTCATATCCGTAGAATCCTCACGGTGTGCATAGATTACCATTTAATTCTGACACTGCAATAGCGAATTTTGAAGTATCAGGGTTCCCAAATGGTCCGCGAACTGAACATCAGTATTTTTTAACAGAAAATTTCATAATACGTTTGAGCTAGAATCAACTTTCAAACGTGGTTTCTTGACAATTTGTAAGAAAAATCTAAAAAGAAAATTTCTCTAAAGAAATTCTGATGTTCAGTTCGCGGACCATTTGGGAGCCCTGAAGTATTAACATGCATGAGATAGAAGAAAGTTTTAGGATTGCCACATCTGACTAGTTGTATATGAAAACAGGCTTAAAATTCACTTCTTATATAATCAAAAGTATAGAGCATGTCGCTACAAGCCGAACTCTTATTTTTATTCCGCATTTTAATACCCTCTCGAAGAACATTTTTAATCTTTTTTCATTAATAAATTGAAATAGAAATCTTCTCTTAACTTAAATGCATAAATTCTACGGATTTCATTATTCAAAATTATTAAAGGAATATTTAAAGATTGTACGCATTCTAAATGTCCTGTATAGGCGACATTTGCGACATTGTTAACAATCCATCGACAATGTTAACATCCGTGATTAGTTATATATCAGTAGCTAATACAAAATAAACCATCAAAGATTTCATCATTCATAATAATCGCTTTAGTATAAAAAAAAACTTATTTCTTTCACTACAGACTTTTCTGTCGCGTCCAAAAAAAATCGTAGTTTGTTTTTATAATGTAGTAGAAGCCTGATACAACGCCGTTGTTGGGAGACATGTTTCACACCCGCATTATAACTTAACCGCGGTATATCGGTATTGTGACAAAGAAATGGTACAAAATGATGAAAATACTTGCCCGCTTTGTGAAATGTAATTAACTTTATCATTCATTGAACATTGTACACAAACTTAATCTTACACTGTCTTAAAAAAAGTCTATAAGTGTTGTTTAGCGGACTGAGGCGTTTCGTTTCTTTTCGTCATATTGTTTCGCACTAGCAAGATGAAGTAGATGACCATAATTTGAATCGTCTTGCCTCGTTTTCCTTTTTTTGAATAATTTAATTACTGACTGTGTTATGAGTAATTGTGTCCACGTGACGGCTGGATTTTCTCCTTTATCGCAATATTGCATCCGTAAAATTAATTTGGTAACAATAAATATTACAGCATTTAAAAAAAAAAATTACTATGTATCTATCAAAAAATGCGAAACATTTTTCGATTACATAGTTTTCAAGAAAGAACACTTGCCAATATCATGCACTTCCGATTGATCAGTTATGGGGTTAAAAATCTATCAGAAAGTAGCTTGTTTTATATTTGAGATCATCCGTAACTTGTCACTTATAGGCAGTCTTAATTTGAAATTTCTGAAAAAAACTCGCATTTTTAAGTCTTAAATTTGGTACTTGCAAAATTTAAATCCAGAATATATATATATATATATATATATATATATATATATGTGTGTGTGTGTGTGTGTGTGTGTGTGTGTGTGTGTGTGTGTGTGTGTGTATTACACAATTTTGGAAACTTTATTCTCTTCTAAAATTAAAATAAATGTTTTCTTTGGCACGTTTACAGAAATGTACGATTTCTCTCATAATACAGGGTAAAATGCCATAAATACATTCATATGAAGTACCATTTATTGAAATTTTATTTGGTGTTGCTTAAATTCAAGCCGTCACTTTATGCACAAAAACACGATTCAGTTACACTATAAGATCAAGAGGATTGCCATTCTTTAAAAAACACCACTATTAAATGTAAAATTAAACTTTTCATTGTTAGAAATTAAAGCTACAATGATTAGATGAAAGTGATATCATTTTCCATGAATTTTTAATCGTGACATCAGTCATAAAGTCTGTGTGAAAAGGCAAATAACTGCTCTATTTTTAATAAAAATCAGCAGAAAATGTTATTACTGCATCTAAACAAATAAAACATTTAGTTATAACGCATAGCTATAAGATATGTTGTAGTATACAATCAAAGTATTAAATTAAATATAAAAGTTATTTATTTAAAGCCAGTGTAATACACTTCAAAAAGATTTGATAGAATGGGAGGCAATATGTAGCCTTTTTTTCTTTTTACTTCTCTTTTTCTTAAATTGCTTTCTTGAGATTAAAAAATTTGTATTAAAGCAGATGTTTAATTTTTTTTTTTTTTTTTAATCAAATCAAATTAATTTATTTCATTTCACCACGAAGTTAAAGCTCTAATCTATGAAAAATGTGCATTTTCTACTTAGAATGATGTCAAATTTTAAGATGCAAAAATATAGCAATCGAGTCTGAATTTCTATTGGCTTGTTACAAAAAAATACACATGCTATTATTTTTTTAAGTTATTCTACAGTTTTTGGGGTGTAGAAACACGAAAGTCACAATTGAACCTGAAATTTTAATAAGAGAAATACTTCTACAACGTTAAATTATAGAAAGTGGTAGAAAAAAAAGGAATAAATAAAGTCTGATATATTTTTTAAGTTGACGGGGGGCTTTTTCAAATTCTGAAACGTATGTACAGCAAGTTTCATTCAAATCGCTTAAAAATTGAAGTTTTGTATAGGTGTATTTCATACACTCAAAGAACAGCTTTTATACATATAGATATGACCTAATATTATTTTTTCATTCATCAAACTATTTAATTCTTTTTCATTTTTCACTTGGAAATCTTAAAATAGAAAAGTAATTAAAGTGGTAAGAATTTTATTGTGAATTTTTAATTTTTGGCAATTGCTAAAACGAAATATGTGTAAATTTGATAATAAATTGCTGTTAAATTAATGGATTTAAAAATTAACTGCAAACTATATCGATTCCAGATTACTCTAGTTGCTTCGGCCGTGTTTTAATACATTTCACAATTCTGTTTCTAAACTGTTGATTTGTGTAGAATTACAGACATACAGACAAATTTTCATTTTTATGTATTAGGTTTTCCACTGGTAGTTCTGATAATCAAATCAGATTTGTCCATTTTGAGTTTATGGGCTTCTGAGAATGTGGTTGAATTTATGAACAATTTTTTGTAGGGATTTCATAGTTGAATACATTAATGAATATTCAATTATGAGAGAAACTGCTTTAACAGCCGCATGAAATCTTCATAGGAAATTAAAGTAACAAAATAAATGTAAAGCATCTTCTTCGGTAGTTACAGATTGTTAAAAGTAAAATTCATCACGATAGGCCGTACGGCCTAATTGGAGATTAAGTTATGATGAAAGCATTGATTTGTGATCATTAATATTGCTGATATGTGTTTCACTGCAAAATGTTGCACTGCATCACATATTTTAAATAAGGTTTCTGGTATCATGAACAATAAGAATGAGCAATAATCATGAGGAATAATCAAGAGCATGCTTTGTGAATTGGTCATTTTCTTGCCCATGTATAAATTATACCGAAGAACCTATGATGACTTAACTGTGCTACTTCTGACTCTGGCTGCATGCTACTTCTGACTCTGACTGCATGCTACTTCTGACTCTGACTGCATGCTACTGTGTTTCTTATACAGAGGTGTGAAAATTATTAGAATAATTGTGTTTGTTTCAGTTTTTCTTAATTAATACTATGTACACTTGCAATTATCCATGAAATGTAGTTAATTTTGTTGATCTAGTCCATTTTCTCACCTTTAGGATACTTTGAGGATATAATTTTGTTAAATGTTGCAATTAAAAAAAAAAAAAAAGTAAACTATCTTATCCCAAGTAATCAAATTCCTTGCATTGCATAAAGAATTTGCTTGATTAACAAACGAATTTAAAATAAAATTTTAAAATTGTCTGTTTGCTGTGCTATTATTTTCTTACTTTTCTTGCGTTAACATGAGTATTATTTTTTTCTTAAAACAATAATTTGATTTTTTATTAGTTTTTATTAAATGGTATATTTTTTACATTTGTCAAAGCATTATTGCGTGATTATGGGTAAAGCAAATAATATTTCTCTTTGAAAACTAGCTGTTGTAAGGCTTCTCATCCAAGAAAATAACTATACACAGCACGAAATCGCTTAAAAAGTAAAAATTTTGCAAGCATCTATGTGTAGAACAAAAATATCTTTGGAGTTCAAATGTGAATATGAAAATTCTAGAATAGGGGAATGCGGAAAGAAAAGTAAATTTGCGGCAAGAATATAAAGGAAATTATTTTTAATTACTAAAGTTAACAGATGAGCAACTAATCATGCACTAAAAATCTCTTTGCACGCGTATGGAGTAAATGTATGTGATTCTTCTATCCGTAGTAAGCTTATCTCAGTTGGACTCAGTGTTCATCCTTCTCGAAAAAAAGGTTAAAATCATATCTGCTATGGCAAAGAAAAGATTTGTTTGGGCTGAAATTATACAAAAACAATTCGAAAATGACTGGAGTAATGTGGAAAATGTTAATTTTTCCTTAACTTATCTGTTTAACTTAAGTTGTTATTTTTTTTTTCTTGAAATGATGTTTTTTGCCTACTTATTGAAAATACAGAACTGTTTATAAATTTGATTAAAATTTCTTTACCAGAATATTTCTCTACAAATTGCGTGCTTTAAGGGATATTTTATCTACTACTTATATTTTTCTGATGAAATAATGTTTATGATATCAGAAGAAACCATCTCAGATATCAGAAAAACCATATCAGAAGAACCATTGAAGAATTTTCTCCCAAAATGCATAGCACAAACGGTTAAATATCCTACTAATGTAATGGTTTGGATCGTGATGTCTTCTCAAGGTACTGGACATTTATGTATCGTAGGAAGTATGATAGATCAGTATCAATATAAAAAAGTGTTTAAAAAAAGACTAATTCCTCAATTAAGATACTCGTTTCCAAATGGAATCTGCATATTCATGCATGATGAGCTCCGTGCCAGAAAGCGTCATCCATGACCAAATTTTTGGATTAAGAAAATATAAAAATCCTTCCAAAGCCTAACAATAGTCTAGATATGAAACCCATAGAGATTCTTTGGGACATTGTAAAGAAAGAATTAAAGAAATACAGCATCACAAACAAGAATGACCTGCAGGAAAGACTCATCTGAATTTGGTAGCATGACAATGAAATACAAATTAATTACCAAAAACTCATACAAAGTATACCAAAACATATCGAATCTTTAATAAATACAAGGGTAAAACACAGTAAATATTAAATGTATCAATATTTTTAAAATAAAGTATTATTTTTTTAATATAACAAGATTTCACTACAAATTTCACAATTATTTTAATAATTTTCACACCTCTGTACATAAATATAAGTTGTTTTACTACTGCATTAACAACAACATATATTTTTAAATTCCTAATGTGCAAAAAAAAAAAAAAAATCATTGTTACAGGCATTCGTCAAAACATTTCCCTCATTTTTGCCGTCTAAAATTACTGATAAAATACTTCTTTACCTGGCAATTCATTCGTAGTTGACAACTTTCATTGTTGCAAATGAATCGACAAGAAGTCGAATTAAACAGAATACCTTATTCGACCATCGCATTTTGTTTCTGACATCCCAATTACATTTAAAAGTAAGGAAATGTCCATTAAAAGTAATGTTCAACTAAAACAAGTAAAATCCCAATCATTCTCATGATGGCATTTACATTTAATTATTTGACTAATTATTTATTTGACTATTGTAAATACATTACTCCCAACATCTTTTATTTAGGATTGACGTAAATTAAGGGTGAAAAACAATAGTTTATTATGCGTATCTATACAACTAAATGTGAGAGTATGCATATGATTATAAAATAGAAACACACAAAGTATATCTTTATTGCAATGGATCAATATGGGTCTTCTGTCATAATTCTGTTTTTGCCATATAATTTTGAGCATGTTCACACCGACTGAATTAAGTGGGTGCTTATTTCTAATTTCAGTTTCTTTTGGACGCATTTTCATTAATTCTAAATGGAAATTTATTTGCATTTGCTCATCAAAATCGGTTTCATAAAACCCAAAACAGCATTTTGCTTTTTCAGGGATAAGACTTCTTCATAGCGAGAATACAGAAAAATAAACAAAAATCGACAAACATTTCGCATCCAGAAGTAGACTTGCAGCCCAAGGTGACATATATGGCTAAACTTAAAATAAAATTACACTGGTTTACAATATAGCTTGTAGCTTACGATTAATATTTTGCAATTTTTTTCAAATAAACATTTGTCCAATAAGCTCGTGTTATTCCTGCATAATTTACGCACATCGCTGTAGATTGATTTCGTCTTTTCACGTTTTACAGCCTGCAGTTTTATCAGATTTTTTAAAATGAAAATAATATTTCTAAGAGCTCGTTTGCCAGAGAAATTTTTTACTAATTTATCTTCTTACTATTACTATTATTTTTTATTTGTGTGTGTGTGTGGTTGTTGCTTGTGTTGAAAATAAAATTTAAATTCCGTATATATATCGCTTCGACCTACGTTTAAATATTTTTACATCGGTTTCAAAAAAGTGAACCGAAATTTAGGAATCTGTAATGTTTTTATCTTATTTTTTTCTTTTAAGCAAAACAACCAAGAATTTGCATAACCTTTAATTTAAATTTTTATTTTAGTTACGCTACATACCTTCACAAATAAAACCGTTTAACTGTAATTATTCAACTGTCACTAATTATAACTCTCATGACTATTAAGAATAGTTGCCGCTAGTTCGAAACGACGAAACTTTAACTAATATTTAAGTTTGATCTTTGTTTTATCACGCAAGCTTCAGAGTGTTTGCTGAATAAATTTGGCAAGTTTCTAAATTTAATAATTCCCATTTTCTCGCTTGATGCTACGTATACGTTATGAATGAGAGATGTAATTTTTCTCCTCTTAAAATTACACTTTAATAAAGCACATGAAGTTGCCTCGCAAAAAAATAATATATTTCAATAGATTGCTTGTTTAATTATCTGCTTCTAAAAGTGTTTTATGTTTAACTGATAATAATTTATATACAGCATAATATTTCGTTGCTATAACAATTTTAATTTAAAATATCCTACATTTGTTTTACTTCCATTCACTCCCCGTTGACAATATGTATGCAACAATACATTCATTGATTTCAGCTTTTTTTGAGTGCCAGGAATATTTCATAGCCTATGGGCGATTTTTAAACTATAATTTAAACAAATTTTTAATATTTTTGATTTATGTTAAAACACAACAATAAGTTTCTATAAAATCTACACTTTGTTTCGCGATTTTAAATAAAGATGTCAAAATTTATGTCACAAAAATAAACATTATACTCAACGCTTCGGTTTATCTCCAGAACCATTCCCAGGAGTTTATTTTCTAAAATGCAAGTCAATAAAAAAATATTTACATGTTACGTAATTGGAGGTATATTCAAAGCGAAAGAAGTAACAGAAACTTCACAAAAACATTAAAAATAACCTCAGTAATAAATCTCTAATCCAAAAAATGAATTAAAAAAATAATGAAAAAAAATATTATTATTAATATTATGCAAAAGTCTTTTCATAATTTTGACCCAAACTAATGGAATAGAAAATAAAACATTATTAATATATATTTCTTCACTTCATATGGATTCTCGGATCACTCGGATTTCACTTGTTTTGAAAGAATACTGGTAGTTTCAAAATCAGTAGACGAAATACTTTCTTTAGGAAAAGTTCTTGTGAATACAGTGGAAAACTTATTGTACTTTAAATCATTTATATGCCCCTTCAAACTTTCAAAGAAGCGACGCTTTGTCACCCAATATAGGAAGAATTTGTACCGTCAGTAAGTTTAAAGGGAATTCCATAAACTCCAGAGAGAAAAAAAAAAGATAGAAAAGTATATTTTTTCTACTCATAATAATAAATTAATGCCATACGTTGAATGTTATATTTCTATATAAAATCATTTTTAACCTTTCAAATAGGATTGGGGAATACCGAACATTTCAAGTTGACACATAAATATTATTTATATAAGGTACCCCGGGGTAATAACGCCAGGCGGGGTAATAACGCCAAGTGCTTATATTTTGCATAATTATGAAATAATCAGGTAAATGACACCATTGTGCTCTGCGCAGAAGGGTTTTGAGTCATATAAATCGCAAAAAACAGCTTCAAGTTAATTTGTTTCATTTTTAGGTCTTATTGTTTTTACAAGCAACTAAAATTAACGCTTGATCTAAAATTTGCGAGTTAAGGTTTTTGATCTGAAGACTATATTTTTTATCCAGAAATACTTTGTTTATTACATAAATTTATAGTGTATTTCATGTACTTTTCAATTGTTGTAGAAGATTTTGGATATCTTCTCGGGATAATTTGTAGTTTAGGATTTACTGCGCAATAAGTATCCCGGGGTAATAACGCCAATCCTTGGCCATTAATACCCCGGTTGATTCCCTACAGTGACCTAGCTACATCCTAAATACTGATTCAAATAAACACAGTTAAAACTGTGCAATGTTTCTAATAATTCTATTTAAGCGGTCCTTTTTAAGCAAAAAGAAGCTCACGGTCTGATATTCTTTTGCCTCATCCTCCCCCCCACACCGCACCTTTATTTTTCTTACACTTTCACAAAAAAATGAACATTTTCAATAGCTTAGAATGCAATTTGTCAATTTCTAAGTTTGTAGAGTTTGTATTTTTAGAATTGGGCAATCTACATGCAATTATTCCATCTTATTTCATAGTTTTGTTTGCATGGCGTTATTACCCATATAGGTGGGTAATAACGCCAAATAGCATTGGTCAAGAAAAAACGCCATTACATTTTTGAATACATATCTGTTAAATTATTTTATTTTATATAGATAGTCAATGAGTTGCTGTATCAGATCCTATATTTGTTTGAAAAATACAATCTAAAACTAAGCCGTAAAAATTGGTAGAACCTTAACGTGGCGTTATTACCCCAGGGTACCTTAGTTGCTTCATATATCCATTCCATTGTGTTTGTTATGGTAAGTATGTACCTTAAAACAAAAAAACAAATAAATGAACCTCTTTCCCCTTTGAGCAGGAAGGTTTTTAATTAACATCGTTATAAAATATATATTTTTTATAGACACTTATAGCTGTTTTATAGATTGTTCATTTCGGATAAAATTGATATTGTCAATGAGTTGCGTTAAATAATCTTGTAAATCCTTAAATCGAAGGTTTTAATGGAACCAAATTGTTTTAAAAAATGTTAATCCATTTACGCCATTCATATTTATTATAGTATGTGTGCATTCAATTAAATTAGATCAATTAATGCTGTAATTTGTTCGTCACATGTTCCAAATGGTTGATTAAAACATTTGTCATCTTTAGAAAAAAAGTCACCGAAAAAAGGTGGAATAATATGTACACTTGTTATCAATCCATTTGCTTTTGAAAATTTCAACCGGCAATAAACGAATAAATGAATGTTAGATCCATTTCTAACCCTACTACATACTTTAACTCAATTCCAATCAAAAATCAACATGGCTTTCAAATTTGGAATAAGTATGCATATGAATAAAAAATTCAGTTGCCGTCATATATTTGTTAAATTCTCAATTACATTGTCCCACAATAAGAAAGGTCCCACTTGCTGTACCATTAGCGAACGAATCATTAGGACCAACCGACTAGGAAACTGCAAGAAGTCTAAGTCACCGATTTTGACGAAAGTGGTATTGTTGGAAAGATCTCATCGAGAGCAGTAAAAAGCTGAATGGAACTACCCTCGCAAATGATTCATTTTCGAGATATCCGACAATTTATGTCACATTGCTAATGCACACTGCTGGGAAACTGCATTAAGTGACATAAATTGTCGGATATCTCAAAAATGGCTCATTTCCGATGGTTAGTTCCATTGAGTTTTTTACTTCTCAAAATGATATCTTTGCAACGACACCATTTTCATCATAACCGAGAAAACATTTTTTTGCGGTCTTCCATTAAGTGTGCCTAGAACAGCATGCACTAGCTACGTGCCATAAATTATCGGATACCTCGAAAACTGCTCATTTCCGAAGGGCAATCCTATTGAGTTTTTTCTCCCTCATGATGATATATTTTTAGTGATACCACTTTCGTTAAAATCGAGACTAATTTTTTTTTGTGGTCCTTATTAAGTGTGTACTAGTTACGCGACATAAATTGTCGGATATCTTGAAAACGGCTAATTAGCGACGAGTAGTTCCATTGAGTTTTTTACTGCTCTGGATGAGATCTTTCCAACGATACCACTTTCGTCAAAATCGGTGACTTACACTTCTTTCAGTTCCCTAGTGCGATCCAACCATTCACTGCTCAGAATGCTGCCCTTATACGCTCGAATTAGAGATATTTCTTCGCATACTTTTCCACAACCATTTACCAATTTTATCATTCCTTGCCCTATCGTTTTCCAAAGATTTCCAAAAACTGGCAACGAAGGGCCAACAAACTGTGATACTAGGGAAAGAATTGTAGTATTCGCAATGTCTGACTTTTGAATTACGAATACTATTTTGCCGCTTCAAATAAAGTTTTAATAAACATAGAAACTCCAGGAATGTGCAAGACTAATTAGGAGCAGTGGATTTAATAAGCAGACTATTAACAGAAAGTAACAGCAAAGCATTTTTTAGAAAAAATTTGGATGATTAAATAATTTCTAAACCATATATGCAAATTATTGGTACCTAACCTCAAGCGTTGTAGCAAAGCGCCATCTGTAGAAAAGTAAAGAGGAAACTTGGGTTCGAGAGTATATAAAAAAAGTTGAGTTTGTGTTGAAAAATGGAGATGTGTCCTCTCAAGTACTGTTTTAAGTAAATAAATAATTATAAGTCATCTACAGTCTACTATAAATGTGAGATATGATTATCTTCATCTTGTTGTCGACATCTTGTCAGCAGAAACGGATTATTATTATTATTATTTTTTTTTTTTTTTTTTTTTTTTTTTTTTTTAGTATGGAATTAGATTGATTTTTCGCTTAAGGAAAGAAGTGCTCTGCACTTTAAAAAATATTTACATCTTTTATTTTTCCAAGAGAAACGTTACGGATAACGTGGGATATTTCAGAGCTATTTTTACTCTCCTAAACTATCAGAAACGTTTCCGAATTTGCGTATTTAGTTTCCAATGTGAAATGAAACTGGTCTTTTCTCGCTCAGCGCAAGAGCGCATTCAAAGACATTCTCAACTATTTCCCTCATCGCACCGAAAGGCCAAAATTCTATGTACGTTCGTCTCTATCAATATGGATATGAATAGAGCTTGCTTTACCTTTCTTTGCACGAGCATTTTTCTCGCTTATTTTTGATAAGATATATGTATATATTATAATTTTTTTTTACATTGTATGAGTAATTACGATAATGCTTTTTACGATAATATAAGTGTTAAAGCTCTGGGACTTATATATTGGTAAGTGTTTTAGATAGCTTTCATTACAAAAAGCAAAAAGCTACCTATTGCAGCCGTCCGAAAAAAATTGATATATTTTCACCGATCATAACTCCCAGCCCCCAAAACCACCCTCAATCCAAATGTTGATATATATATATCTGAATTTTGTCATGCCGTAACTATCGTATTTATGGACCGATTCAATGAATCTTGGCATGTACATAGTACATACAAATGTCTCGACCGAGTTCGTTGGCCAGCATCATCCACCATGTTGTTTCAAAATGGCGGCCATTTAATTTTTTAATTTAAAATTTAAAATTAAATGCGAAAAAATTAAAAATTGAAAAATATGTTTCTTTTATGTGTTAGAACTTAAAAAAAAAGATTCCAAAACACGTTTTATTTTGTCTACATCTCAAAAAATGACTGAGTTATAGCACTTTGAATTTTTAGAATGGCTGATATTTTGAAACGATCTGATTTTTTTCACGTGATAACACGCGTATTTATGAATTGATTTGTACTTAACTTGGTGTGTACGTATTACATATTGAGGTCTGGACGAGTTCGTCAGCCAGTTCCATCCGCCAGCTTGTTTAAAAATGGCAGCTATTAAAAAATTTTTTTAATTTTTAAATTTAAAATTAGGTACAAAAAAGTGAGAAATGGAAAAAGATTTTTCTTTTATGCATTTGACCTTAATACAAAGATTCCAGAGCATTTTTACTTTCGTCTGTAACTTAAAATATGGCTGAGTTATAGCACTTTTAATTTATAGCATTGCTCACATTTTGAAATGATCTTATTTTCGTCACCTGAAAGCACACGTATTTATAAACCGATTTGGATGTAACTTGGTATGTACATAGTACATACCGACGCCTAGACCGAGTTAGTTGGCCAGTTCCATCCGCCATCTTGTTTCAAAATGGCGGAATATTAATTTTTTTATTTAAATTTTAAAATTAGGTACAAAAAAGTAAGAAATTTAATAAGATTTTCCTTTTGTATATTTGATATTGATACAAAGATTCCAGCGCTTTTTTTTGTTTCATCTATATGTAGAAAAATGGCTGAGTTATAGCACTTTCAGTTTCCAGTGTAGTTGATATTTTGAAACAGTCTGAAATTTGTCACACGATAATATACATATTTATAAACTGATTTGGATTAACTCCGTGTGTACATAGTAGATACCAATGTCTTGACCGTGTTCACTGGCCAACTTCATTCACCATGTTGTTTCAAAAAGGCGGCCCTTTAAGTTTGTCAAAAATCTTTTAAATGTATAAGGATTACAAACAAAAAATTAGAAATTGAAAAAAGGTTCTTTCTGAAGTGTTTGATCTTAATACATGAATTCAGGAGTATATTTTGTTTTGTGTTTACCATAAAAAACGCCTGAGATATAGCAGTTTGAATTTCTAATGTGGATGTTATTTTTAAAAAAAATCAATTTGCCCGCAACAGCATATTAATTAATTTCAATGTGAATGTGCATGTGCACATGAATTAAGATTTTGACCAAGCTTATTGGTTTGTTTTCTCCATCATGTTGTTTTAAAATGGCATGTGCTTTATGATATCTTGGAATTTGGCGACCTTATAAATCGCTTAAAATAAAATTTGAATAAAGCTAGAATAAAAGATGATAATTAAATTCCCTTTAATATTCAGTATTGAAAAAAAACCAGTTTTGAATGTTCTATAATCGGGTTCCACTAATTTTAGCTTCGTGCCTTTGAATAGCATAACTTAATTTAAAATAAATAAATAAATAAATAAGGTTATGAAAGCTACCTCTTCCTACCAATACTGCCGGATGGACTTTTTTAAATCGTCTATAGTAACATTTTTATTTGCTACGAGGGAGAGTATGAAAATTAGTTTCCAATGCGTCTGTGGATAGAGTTGTGTATAAAAGTCTGACAATATAATGAGATTTGAAAGATATTACACAACTTTATTTGTTAACATAAGTACCAAGCACGTTGAGACATTTGTCATGCTGCTTGATAAGCTGTAAAAAGCCCTCCAGGAAAGCAACAGGGCTTTGCATACGGACAAGCCGTTAAGCGCTTCTACCGCACGCAAATCCCTAAGATTTTCCTGTGAGGCCTTTTTGAAGATTATAAAGCGGTATGACAAATGCCTTAATGTACTTGGTAATTATGTGGAAAAATAACGAATTTGTCTTATCTTTAATGACTCATTCTATTTTTTGACTTTCATACACAACTCTGAACATATATGATAGGGGAAACTTACTTTCAGACTCCTCCCGTTTTTAATACATCACACCTTCTTTGAGTAACTTTATAATATATATATACAAGGTGAATCGAAACTCTTGGGTAAAATTTTAAGGGGTGACAGTACACATCAAGACAAACAATATTAAATAGGAAACTAAGGTTCCCATACGTTTTTCGAAGGAGATTAGCGACATTAAATTTAAAGTCCGAAGTTTCAAGTGATTATAAAAAATAGAGAATTTCAACGATTCGTTTGCGGTTTTCGCTAGAACTACTCTTTATGTCAGTATTTTCTTGAAAATAAATTTTAATGATAAAGTCTTAAAAATTCCAATAGAGGAATCTTTACACTTTGGAGTAACGAACAGCTATTTTTTATTTATTTATTTATGTACATATTTTTTTGTATCTCATTAAATGTTTTCAAAAGCTTAGACTTAAGTTTTGAGCTCAAAATCTGAATCATTGGGAGTAGCTCTAGTAGCTCAGTAACTCTATTTGGAGGCTTATGGTTACGTTTTTCGGTTACGACAAATTGATACCCGCATGAATAATTTCCATATATTCAAAAATACAAAAGTTACATGAACTTTTTGTGTTTCCATCTGGTTCTTTATAAAATTGAATACTCTATAATATTCCTTTATTATAATTCGCGTATATAATTTTCTACGACGATTTTTCATTGTGGTCATGTTTAAATTCTACGATGTATCTCCACTTCAGGCTTTCATTAAATTTAAGATTAACATCCCAATAGTGTAATTTGTATGCATTGTTATAATACTTAATCATCATAATGAATATGTTGTTTCTATATAATAAATTGGCAGTATATTTCGTTGAAATTCACATATTTCAAATTCTTCCCATTTGAATAGCTTTGATCACATACCACGAATATATTTAAAACATTACTTTGCAATCAGAATTCACGTCCAGTATTTTGCAATTTAGTGATAATAATTCATTTTCTCATAACAACATTAAAATTAATTTAATTTAATGTTGTCGTGAATTATGGTTTATTCGTTAAGTTTATGAATTTAAAACTGATAGAAGTAGTAGACGATAATGATTTGCATGTTTGTATTTGAATGCAGGAGCAGTCTTAAATGTAAAGTAACTTTAGGAACTTTTCAGAAATTTAAATCCTTCTTTCAGATAGCAAGGTAACGTCATTAATATTTAATGTTGATATGAAACAGATTAAAATGAACTATAATTAATCAAACAAAACCATTTTATTTTCATATAGATTGGGGTCTTACACTTATTAAATATTTATATCTTTAAGATGGGTAGATATAATTTCGCAAAAGCTACATTTTGCTTAAGAAAATAAGATAATAACATTTAAAATTTAAAAAGTGTATATACATATATATTCGTTAAAAGTATTTTTATGCTTCTATAATAAGACTAACAGAAAATTAAAATAAAAGAATCGCTTATTTTAAAAATGAAATATTAAGTTTTGCTTTCTTTTGATCTTTTTGGGTGTTTATATAGATAAAACCGAGTGTTCGGAAATAATCTAATGCATTTGGACTGGATCAAAACTTCTAAATACATTAAAATAATAAAAATTACATATAATGTATTTGTGATGGTATTTTTCATATATGTAAGATTATGCCACAGCAATAGATACACTGACATAATAAGTTTATTTGTTTACTCAAACATTCACAAAGGTTAATTTAACCTCATGAGAATAAAGGTGGTAATTTCGCAAATTGTTTCACATTATTGTTTTTAATGAGAATGGTATATTAGGGTTTGCATCGTGCTAAATTTTTACCACTTGCCACCGCTATTTTTATAAGGTAGTCTTTATTGTAGGCTCCTTTTGCAGGTATTAAAGAAGTCATCCACATGTATTTTTGATTTTAAATAGCGGTAGGAAATGCAGAAAAATTTTGAATCGCTCTAGACTATGGGTAGAGTGTCTAGTACGCATGTTTATTTATTTAATATGTATATGTAGATAGATAGATTTTGATATTTCCGTAAAATGGACATTGGGTCTTTGTTTGTGAAATCCTATTATTGAATTATATGAATATGAATGCAAAATTTTTAATATTGGACAAAAATTAATGAAACAAAATAGAGCTAAACACAAAATAATGACACACAGTTTAGTTAGCTACAAAATGATGTTCCATAATCTAATTAAACACAAACTAATAATTAGAAAAGATATTAGACGCAAAAATTAACTATACGCAAAACAATAAATGAATGAGCTTAAAATTTAGTATCTGATGAATGTGCTTCTGGAAAGCAATTATTTTTGGTTGTTAAATTTAAATATAGGTTTTTCTCACATTTGTAGCGTTTTTATTTTTCGGTTTAACAAAACTTCATTTTGTATCTGTATCACATTGCTCTTTTTGTCCTTCATTTAAGGTAAGCGCAAACAACACTTTTTGGTGAAATGTTGATAAAAAATTCCGTTTTAGAAGGGTTTTCATGTTAGCAGGTTCAATTGTATAATATTGAAAGCAGTAGTAGACTACTTTTTGAAAGCAGTATAGAAGATTTCCGTTTAAGACAGAATGCCGTTATAGACAGGTGCCCTTTTGACAAGTTTTGCTGCATTTATATAAATATATTTAATTATGTAAAACCTGTCAAAATCGTAATTATTTATAACAGAACCTTGCTTTCAACGAAAGCGTTACATGGTCTTTATATCAAGTGCAATACAGTTTAAAATGCAAAAATCTTGTCTGAAAGTGGGTTTTTACCGCTCTTTAAGGGCATTCGGTACCTTCTGAACAGTTTTTTTTTTTTTAATTTAAGCATTTTTATGTGCATTTTTCACATAATAATAAAAGACTCAATGAAGGAAAATGATTCTATTAAGAAATTGTTCCCCGGCAAAACTCGAAAAATATATTTATTTATTTATTTTGGAAAATCTAAGTAAATTTTAAAATGTATCTTCTCATACAATTTTGAACATTTTCAGATATTATTTAACAGAAATGTGTTTTAGAAGCATTGCATAATTTTAAGTTTCGTATTTATTGCAAGTTAACTAGTTTGGGAGAAAAAATAAAATGCGGAAATGTGTGTAAAAATACAGTAAAAAACTGAATTTTTTTTACATGTATATGTGTAAAAAAACCTTTTACTTAATTGTATATCCGACACTTAGGTTGATAAAAAAAACATAAGGAACAACAACAACAACAACAAATAATAATAATAATAATAATAATAATAATAACAATAATAATAATAATAATAATAATAATAATAATAATAATAATAATAATAATAATAATAATAACAGAGTCAATTGAACAATATGCATGAATATTTTATCACTTTGAACATGCTTATTCGATGAAAAAACACATACTGAGAAAAATCACTTTTAAGTGAAATGGATTGTGGCATATAAAGGGAAATAGGTCTTCATTTTCCGGCTCATTTCAGATAGGTTTGAAACGTTTGTAAGTATGAATATATAGTGTGGTTTTCCTCTAATCTTGAATTGTTTTTTCTTGAGATAGGTCATCTTCATAGATTTACTATATTACATATACATCATTAACATGTTAAGTACCACGTCAGTCACCGTTGACTGATACTGAACTTTCCGTTCAGGCCTTGTCAGTCACTCATGACTGGAAGTCTAAAATGTCATGTAAAACTTAAAAAATATATATGTTGTTTTAAGAAATTACTGGTTGATTGGTTGGTTAAATGGGGTTTTATGGCGCAAGGTCGCCTGTGGGACATGCTGCGCCAAGAACAAAATAATGAGTACCATGAAGTTATAAATGTAATATATAATAGAAAATGTTAAGTATGAAAAAAGTGAAATTGATATTAAAAGACAGTCATAGTTATGAAATAAATGGAAAAAGGAAGTGTGGTGGTACATGAAATTAAAATACAATTAAAACCAGTCAATGGGATTAAAAAGATTTCAATAGTTAAAAATCTACAACTAGCTAAAATTCTAAAGTAGTAATACAATAAAACGAAAAATAAACAGACAAATACTGTATAAAACCTAATATATAATTAAAACTCAGATAAATAAAAAAAGAATTCAATCAGGCACATACTCTTCTGACATAGTATTTTCCTCTGAATCTGAGTCATAGTTGTAAACTCTGACTCCATGGCTTTCTCCAATAGTTCTGTAGCTGCTTCGGGTCTTTAACATTTCAGATACATGCGCTGAGCGAAGAATTTTTCTGTCTCTTCCCCACAATTTTCCACCGTGGACAGGCAGAAGTAGAAGTTTTAGATTTTTTTTCTAAATTTGGTTTATGAATAGTATCGGGCCTCTGTGGAGGTATTTTAGTACTTGTGACAGCCTTCATCTTAGTGTGTGGTTCAGATGATTTTAAAGTATTTTTTGGGATGGAGCAATCACAGTTTCAACTTTGAGTTTCGATGATGTCTGAGATTGAATTTGAGATTTCTGTCGCCGTTTTTCAAGGTCAATTATCTTAACAGGTTCTGAAGATAGAAGCCACCGTTCTAATTGTGGGTTCCCAGAACATTTAGTAGGGAGTGAGACATCGCGGGATTCTTTGATTGGGATGTTGATTGACTGTGTTATGGTTGATTTACTTGGTGGATATGAGGAATCAGTTTGTGTACTTATGTGTCTTACGGATTTAGATTGCTGCTTAAGTAAGCTGGAGTAAGAAAAATTCCAACAGATGGGGTTCTGGTTTCAACAAGTTTGAGGGCAAATTTTGAGTAATTTTAAGTGTAAGAATTTCTTTTTCTCGGTTCCAATTAGGACAAGTGCAGAAATATGCTGTATGATCTATAGACAATTTGCTCAGCGTTCGGGTTTTTCACACGATTTATTGTCATGGCCGACTTCTGCACAACGTGCGCAGGTAACAGTTCCACGACAAATAGTGTTAGTATGACAGTAACGTTGGCAAAATAACGGATAGGGTTTGGTATACAGGACGGACTGGACAGCTTAGATAGCCAGCTTTAATTCTGGTTGGTAATGTAGGGCTATTGAATGTTAAAATGATATGCTTTGCTGGTAGCATTTGTCCATTCCGACGGATAGTGTTACGGCGTACATCTATTACATTTTAGTCTTTTAAGTTTTCTATAAGTTCATCTTTAGTGGAGAATAAAAGGTCAGATTCTGATATTACACCACGACTTCTATTTAGAGTTTTATGAGCTTGGACAGAAACGAAAAAAGTACCTATTGTAGAGCAATTTGAAAGAAATTTTGATTGTTTGACTGCAGAAACCTTAAGTAGTAAATCTTTAGATTGCAGTTTTTTTAGAGAATGACCATCCCCAAGACAGATTGGAATGTTTTAGGAATGAGAAAATGTGAAGATTTTTTAAAGGAGCTATCAGAGTAGCTATCAGTACGTTTAACGATAAAAGAGCGAGTGAAAGAGGGCGTCTGTACAATTTGTTGCTCTCCCTTAAGGAGAGAAATAGAAGGAGATGAACTTTATCCATCCATAGTAAAAAAAATATATAATTCAGACCCCGGCCGCTCCACCCACTACCGAGCGCAACAAGGGGATGCACATTCCTGCAACAGCGCTAACCAGGGCACATACGGTCACAAGACAACCCTATGTCAGTCTCCACCCTTAACGAGATGACTAGTAGTTGCTCGATCCCTTGATCCCTTAGCCAGGGACTAAAGTCGGCTGACCGGCCGATTGATGCATACGGGACCAATATGCACCTCCCGTCTACCTGAAGCAGAGGCCAAAGCAGTGTGTTGGTTTCCCTCAATTGCCAGGATCCCCCTTCCTAGGGACACGGGTTGCCACGCACGGCCAACACGTGCGTGGTTTACAATTCCCCATGAGTCGATATACAGGATGATATAGGCTCATGCGGAACTGCCCTCACCTACGAAGAGGAAACCACAATGCGAGTGAAACAAAGTGGAAAGGAAGACCAAAGGAGTAAGAGGAAAAGGAAAGGAGAAAGATCACTCGGGTGCCCGGGGTTGTGAAGCTCGTGAATACCTAAAGAAGGTATCCCCTGGGAGGGGGCAAGTAATTACTGTCAAACTATTTAAAATTTACTTAACTCTTTTTTGCCAGATTATACTTTTTAAATAATTATTTAAAGCAATATATTTTTTTTTAGTTTTATATAATATTTTACGCAGTCAGTTACCTGTGACTGACGCGGCATAAACGGAAAGTTCAGTGTCAGTCACCGTGGCACTTAACGTGTTAATTCAGAGATGTACTATAGAGTGAATACGTTTTAGCAGTTTTAGTGAATACTGTAAAAACGGAAAGTTTTTTTTAAAGAAAAACTGTCGAAAATTGAAAAGCTTATAGTCCCTGCGAAAGACATGCCTCAGAGTTTTACTTTCTAACACAAACACATGTCTAAAACGGAATTTTATTAGGTTTTTTGTAATTCCATCTTAGTAATTTTACTCTTGTATTCATGATTCAGTAAGCAAGCTATTTTCTTGGGCTAGATTTCTTGGCTTAAGCTAGATTTCTTGGGGGTCCAGATTCCCTGGACTGCCCCCCTCGGCTACGCCACTGATTGTTGCTTAATTGTGGTCAAATATTGACGCACAGTCAGAAATATCCGCTTTACTGTGCGGATATTTCTGTCAATCTGGGCAATGAGAGACGAATCAAACGAAGTACTGTGGTCCGACTATTTGATACTCAGAATACTTTTCGGAATCATTGTAAATTAGTGTGATCTCTGTTTCAATCGTTTCCCAGCACTTCTAAACTCCACGATTTTCCAATGTATTCCACAAAATACAAACGGTAGGCTAACAACCTGTGCTACTTATGTCAAAAACAGGTTATCAATAGGCTACCTTAAGATCTAAAAATTGCCTTAATTTAGATAAGCCAAAGATCTCAGCTATTTTCCCGCTTTTAATATTCATCACTAATGTTAAAATTTAAGATGTCACCATTCAGTTTTTGCTTCCAAAATTATTCCAGCATCTTTCTCTATATCTAAATAACGCAGGTTTCTAAATATCCTAATCAGATTTTTAGCGACAAATCCTTATTCTTTCACTGCAAACATTTCTGTCGTTAGATCTGTATTTTTATTGATCTTTTAAAACTTCTAAACATTTCATAACTTTCATGTTTGTCCATCACCAAATGGACAAAACGTACTTTAAATAAGTTTACTTCAGTTTCGTAACATTTTGATTTTTTTTCAATGAGGAATCCTTTTTTTACATCTATTTCAACGACAAATATTTAATTGCTGAAATAAGGATAGTAATAAATAACATGACTACCAGAATTGGCGATTGAAATTCTAAAAAGAAATTAAAAAATAAATAAATAAAAAGCTGTTTATTTAAAATCATCTATTAATATCTTCAATTGCATTTTCTATTAACTTTTGTTTCGGTTTGAATGTCTAAATAAGTTAATTTAATAATTTAAAAAAAAAAACATATAAAAGGAGAAATTATTTCAAGAAGTGTGTAATGAATAAGAAAAACGTTTTAAACTAAAATCATTGACTTTAAGAATGCTTTCCTTTATTTTTTTAAATCCAATAATGTGACAAAAAATTGTAAAATAAAAACATGCGTATAAACAGCATGTTTAGCAGCTTTTAAAATTAGAAATAACTTTTGAATACTTTAAAAGACTTTTCTGATTTTTTGCTCATTGTTTCAAATCGGAAAATTAAATACAAATTTATATATGTATCGATAAATATATTTTGAGTTTTCTTTAAATAACTGATTGTAAATCATTTTTTATGTATTTAAGCACCTAAATTACTTAATTAGAATTCTGTAACAACAATTCTTAAACATTTTCCTTAAAAATGCCCTTTAGGTAATCGTTAATTTGATGAATCACTAGAACATGAAAAAAAAAATCCAACAGGAAGAAAATTTTTCCGGCTAGAACATTCTGTGATGCAGTAATTAGCAAGGTGCACAATTAAAGCCTGGACCTCAGGCATTGAATCATTTACTAATCTTTAAATTTTGTAATGTGTAAGGAAAGGGAAATTTTTGGAAATTTTCACATTGCTTATTCGATGTTTTTCGTTTGTTGCTGGAAGATTAATTTTTGGCCAGTATCTTTAGGATTTATTAAAAATTAAGATTTCGAAACTAATTTTATAAATCTCGAGCAATGCGATATCAAAAACGATATTGGCTTTGATGTTATTTTCATTGCACAGTTATTTGCATTAATTACTTTAAAATGTAAATATAGACTTACTTTTATTTGCTTTCTGTAATCAATGCTTGCTTCTTATTCTTTAATTTAGTCGTATCATTACTAACATTACAAATGTATCTGTAGGGAGTGTCGTATATAGATATGCTTAAAATTTCATAAAAAGTTTTTACAAAATTTTACTTTCATCATTTTACTAAAATTTCTTTCTCTTGTTTAGATTTTCTAATTAAACAATGTATATTAAAAATGTCTCTAGCATTGTAATTGTATGATGTATTTTTAAATTTAATTATGTATTTATTATTCAATACATTGTTTTATTGAAGTCAAACGATCCGTTTAACACGAAAATTAAGCTTTATATTATCAATAACAAAAAAAAAAGCTAAGTTATGCTGATTAATGGAAGTGTCATCTACATAGCAGATATTTAGATTAGATGCTTAACATCAAAATGTCAAAGTAATCAACATCAAAGTGTCAAAGTAATCAACATCAAAGTGTCAAAAACAAATAAATATGGCACATCCTAAACTTTTCGAGAATTGAGAATTGGGAAATTGATGATGCATGCCATATGTTTAATCTTTTATAAAGCATACTTGAATTTCCTTAAACATTAAACACAATCTTTACTATTTATTAATGATAGCAAAAATTTGTTATAAAAATATTAGGCAACAATTTTTCCACATGAATGCCTCTGCATATAATATTTCCTTTTTGTCTTGAAAATACTTATTTTTTTTTTATATTTTCCTTGGTGTATTGAATAAATTTATATTATGCATATCCTATGTCAAAAAATTTCAAAAATATTGTATTTCTCATCAATTCCAAAAATAAAAAGTGCCTGGTTTAACTCAGTTTCAGAAAAATGCCTCAAATTGTTCTGGAAAATTACTTTATTGATTGAAACTTAAATTGAATTTTTGGATATGAATATATAATTTGTAGTAATAGCTTGAGAGGTTTCAAAATGAACTAACAAACAAATTCTATTAACTATTATTCTTGCAAGAGAAAAAAGCAAGATGTCAGAAATTTGTTTTAGTAATTCCTTGTTTTAGTATCAACAGGTGGTGTGAGGCTGATTCAGAATACAAAGAAATAAAATATCATAGCATCACTTGCAACTATACTTTGTAGAATAATTGCAAATACACTAATCTATATATATATATATATATATATATATATATATATATATATATATATATATATATATATATATATATATATAAATTTTAAGGCGAAACAAAATATGAAAATTATTTACATCTATTGATTTATAATGCATATACACATAGTAATTATGATCTTATGAGTAACCATTTATATCTGAAATCCACCTTAACGTCTCAATATATTAAATATCAGTAATTTTACCAATCACTGCGCATTATTGACCTTCAGTACTTTAAATAAATACAAAGAAATGTCTTACTTCTTTTTCGATTCCTAACCGATTTCTTCATTTTTAATGTGTGCCTCAAAAAGGAAAAAAATCAAGCTTTGCTGAAGAAACTTTTGCTGTGCTTAATATTTTAACTCACTCTTTTTATTCTCTACATTCTTTCACATTAGTTGTTGATAAAATATTATGAATGTTTAACTCTTCCTTAGCTCCAATTTATCGCATTAAAGTTACTTTTAAAACGAGAATGAGGTATTGAAATTTATTACTAATTCTTTCACATACATAAATTTATTATTCTTGCTATACTTTCTTCATATAAAAGAAAGAATGTAAAATAAAGCTAGGAGAGTCTGCGCACAATTCAGCAAAATAATAATAACAATCTAAATATTAATATTTTTTTTAAATTATCCATGAATAATTTTAATTCAATTTATTTTTCACACATTTCCATTGCTATTTTGTTGCAATGTTGTTATTTAATAGAAGTACTGTAATGAAACCCGAAAAGCTGTTTTGTACATCTGTCCTTACAGAGTTGGTGTAGTTGCGCACATGGGTAGGAAAAGTTATTATTAATGAAAATTACATTTAAATTTTTAACAATAATAATAATTACACTTAAATACATTGTTATAAGGTTCTTTGAATTATTGTATTAGGAGTGATTATTTGAATCTAATTATTAAAAAATCAGATTAATATATTGATATTAAAAATTCACGATCTTCAGTCATAGAGGACATTTAAAAATCATCACTTCAATTTATTGACATTTCGAAGTAAATTAATTTGATATCAATGTTGTAATGTTTTATCCTCTAAAAATGTCTGCATGTTAGCAATTTACATTCATCTTATGAAAAAAAGGAAATGGACATGTCGAATACGCACGTCTACATACATGTTCTTCCTTTTACTGGCATGTCCCATTCCTCTCCACTCCCTTTTTTTATGTTTAACTTCTTGTATAAACAAAAATGTGTCTCTTGGGCTTATTCTAAATTATGGATAATATATAGTATAATGTTCAATAAATAAGGAATCTTTTGCATGTATGGATGTGCAAGTCATTGATATACGAAAACCATAAAAATTATATAAAGAAAATTTATTTTTGATATTTGGAATAATCTCTTCCATCAAACAAAAGCAAGATTATACTGTTATTTTTTTTTTCAACTGAAGATTGGGTTATCATTGCTTCATCTTACGTTTGATTAATTAAATGTTTACTATGATAGATAAAGAAAAAAAACCTACTGCCCCATTCCATTCACTGTCCCCCACCACCCCACTCTCCCCTGTAGTATTGATTTTTTGAAAGTGTAATTAAAAAAAATACTTTGAGATATTTTCAAGTAAGTCAGAAAATTTTATATACTATAAACTTACTAAAATATCCTTTTTTTGTAATATCAACATGGGATGTTCATTATTGAAAAATGGTTAATTGGGCATTCCAGTAATGGACACTGATCATAAATCTTTAAATTATTACAGCTTAGATGTTTGAAATACTTAATACTTTATCATTAAAATATTAAGAAAGTGACAACTTATTTAATATTAAGCTTCTTCGTTTTTTCATAAATTGATTACTTAGCTTCAGACATAGAAATGTCACATAATTACGGCGAATGATGTTGGTGTCGATCACGTGCATAATGTTTACTTTCTCATTTCCGCTTGTCGTCTGTGACGATATTTAGCATTAAGCATGCGCTTGGAGTTGTACGTCATACGTCATGCTTCGGTTGGAAGTTTCCACCTACCTTTGTGAAAATATCCTCCGGTTTTGTGAGTTTTTAAAATATAAGAATGTCTTTCTCAAAAATTTGAGTAACGTTGCACACATAAATGATGGCAAACTTACACAAATATTTTACACTGAGTTTTGAAAAATTAATATTACTGTGTGCGTCAGACTTACATGATATACATATATTTTTAAGTTGTTGATTGTAATACTACACAAACATACTTGGGACGCTCTATAAATAATTTTTTGAGGCATATTTCTAACAGAAAGAAAGAAAAGTAAAAATAACATAAAATATTTTTGGCAAGACTGTCCCCGAAAGGGCGGGCTTTTTTGAAAAGTGTACTTAAAATAACTGAAAACGGTAAAAATGCATAATTGCTATATTTTGCTTGTGAAACCGAACGTGTTATGTGACAGAATAATATTTAAATAGTAGAAATTTAATGAAACGCAAATTAAATAAAGTTATACAAATTTTGAAGTAAGCCAATCATTTCTTTTTTGTACAGCCGATTTATATAATCGAGCACAGTACACAATGTTTCTGCTGTTTTTCGATATAGGCCGCAACCACATTGATACATTCAAGTGTTGCTTTAAATCAGTGTTCAATGTGCGTGGCATACATAAAAGCCGGGCTGAATTAAAAAAAAAAAAAAAATGTTAAATATTACAGACAGTCTGGAAACACTTCAAAAAAAATTCTCCTCATTTAATTATATAAAAACGATTCACATTTTCTTTAATTTTCAAATATATTTTTTTAATTTTCCCTCAAACACATTTATGGTAATTTGTGTATTTTTATTCTTCAAAATTCTTTATTTTTTCTTATCCCATTTCTAATAAGTGTCCCTATGCCAAGTTTAGAAAAAAAATCAAAGATAAAACTCGTATGAGTTCATCTGTTTAATCTTTGAAGTACCTACCCAACAAACACATAACTTGTGGGCCATTCGTGGCATGTTAACGTTGGCCCGAAGTGTTTGATAACGGCCCGCCATCTTTGGCCGTAACGGCTCCATCAGAAAACTGTCACGCCGGCCAGAATGTGGACACAAGGTCATTCATTGGCCATAAATACAAGAAGTTGCCCACAAACGCGCCATTAATGTTTTACAATAAACATCAGACAGCCTCAAACTGGCCACAGTTATTCTTTTAAGGGCTATTAACAATAAAGGTTGGCCAGAAGTTCGCCCCAGTCCAGCCATTTATGTTTGTAAGAATTAAATTTAGCCAAAAGCTGCCCATAAAAAGGCCTTTTATGGTGCATTTTAAATTTTAACTAGCCAAAAGCCTGCCAGTTTCATCCCATTAAGCATAAATTGAAAATTTGGTCTATAAACAAGATTTCTCGGAAGATTGTTTAGAAGATAAGTGTTTTTGCATGAAAACAATATATTAATAATTATTTACATAATTTTTTCAAAATAATTATAAATTTATTTATTTTTAAACTTTTTTGAAAATTTTCCAAACCCATTACTTGGCAAAGTGAATTTATTAATTTTATTTTTTTTTTCAATTATGTATTTTAAAAATTTATATGTAATGCCATTTCTAAATAGTTGCATTTCATATACATTTAAAAAGTATATTAATTGAAAAAAAATAAACTAATTAATAATTTCGCTATGTCACGAATTAGATTTTAAATTTTAGAAAGTTTAAAAATAGTAAATTCACAATTCTTTTGAAAAATTGAATTAAAAATATAATAATTAATATATTAATTATTAATGTATTGTTTTTCATGCAAAAACATTTATGATATCTTCCAGGAAGTATTTTTTATAGATCAAATTTTGAATCTACGCCTGAACAATTTACATAATTTTAAAATTATATAAATTATTGTACATTTTAAAAGTATTAATGATAAGAATAAATTATTTATTTAGTTCAAAATATATCAAGCATTGTGTTTGAAAAAAGTTCAAGATAAATAATTTTTTTATGTATATTTTGAAAAAATTACTGAAGGATTATTAACATATTGTTTTTCAGGAAAAACAGTTCATCATTTAAGTAATTTTGTAACAAGAATTTTTCATACACCAAACTTTGAATTTACCTCTAAATAATTTATGTAACCTTAGTATGATCTGTTATGTGTACTACATTTAAATTTCATGTATTTGTAAATATATATTTTTTCTTTCATTGAATGTGATTTTTACATTTATTGGTAAGCGTGTTACCAGTATATGCTAATTTATTAAAACTTTGTTAAATTATAATCTGAGAAACAATCGTTATATTTGCATCATTTAAATAAAAAAAAACAAAAAAAAACTTTACTCACACGAAAACACACATTTGTTAATGTTAATAATAAGGTTGGGAGGGAGGGAGGGGGGGGGTAAATATCTCGTGCTAACTTGAATTTTAATATTTTTTCTTGCACTGGATAACTGAGATGGATCTTTACAATTTTTTTTTCTTTAAAGTTTTTTATTTTTAGTATGTTTTTCTTTTGAAAAATATAATATCCTAATTAAAAAAAAAAAAGAAAAAAATTATGAACAAAGTAACAAATTTGGAAAACTAAACGAGATCTTTTCAGAAATCAACATCAGCAATCCAATGCAATATACATATAGAGGGTGATTCTGAATTCATCATCAATATTTGGTGGGGAGCACACGAAAACACACACTTGTTAATGTTAATAATAAGGTTGGGAGGGAAGGAGGGGGGGGGTAAATATCTCGTGCTAACTTGAATTTTAATATTTTTTCTTGCACTGGATAACTGAGATGGATCTTTACAATTTTTTTTCTTTACAGTTTTTTATTTTTAGTATGTTTTTCTTTTGAAAAATATAATATCCTAATTAAAAAAAAAAAAAAAGAAAAAAAAAAGAAAAAAAAAAGAAAAAAATTATGAACAAAGTAACAAATTTGGAAAACTAAACGTGATCTTTTCAGAAATCAACATCAGCAATCCAATGCAATATACATATACAGGGTGATTCTGAATTCATCATCAATATATGGTGGGGAGGTAGAGAATAGGAAAAGAACACTATTTCACATAGGAAACCAAGGGTCCCAAAGTCTTCCGAAGGAGATAGGCGCCATTAAAGTTTAGGGTCCAAAAATTCAAATGATTATGAAAAACAGAAAAATTGGTCGATTCATTTGCGGTTTTCACTAAAATTATTCTTTATGTCAGTATTGTCTTGAAAATAAATTATAAAGATAAATTTCAAAAAATGACGATAGAGGGCGCTTTAGACTTAAGAGTAACGAACAACTATTTTTTACCGTTATTTTTTGCATCTCATTAAAGGTTTCGTAAGCTTAGACTTAAACTTAAATTTTGAGCTCAAAATCTGAATAGTTGGAAGCAGTTAAGTAGCACAAACTTAACTGTGTTCAGAGGGTTTTAAATTCAAATGATTATAAAAAACGGAAAAATTGGTCGATTGATTTGCGGTTTTCACTAAAACTATTCTTTATGTCGGTATTTTATTGAAAATGAATTATAAAGATAAATTTCAAAAAATGCCGATAGAGGGCGCTTTTGACTTTGGAGTAACGTACAACTATATTTTACCATTATTTTTCGCATCTCATAAAATTTTTTTAGAAGCTTAGACATAAACTTAAATTTCGAGATGAAAATCTGAATCGCTGGGAGTGGTTAAGTAGCGCAAACTGAACTGTGTTCAATGAGGGTGGGGAGGTTCAAATTTCAAATGATTATAAAAAACGGAAAAATTGTTCGATTCGTTTGCCGTTTTCGCTAAAACTATTCTTTATGTCAATGTTTCCTTGAAAATAAATTTTAAAGATTAATTTTAAAAAATACCGTTAGAGGGCGCCTTAAACTTTGGAGTAACCAACAACAATTTTTAACCGTTGTTTTTTGTATCTAATTAAATGCTTGTAAAAGTTCAAACTTAAATTTTGAGCTCAAAATCTGCATCGTTTTGAGTAATTAAGTGCGGAAATTTGAAATGTGTTCGAGGGGTGGGGAGGGTAACATTTTAACTCCTGAATACTGTTCAGTTTCCGCTTCTTAACCCCTCCATCGATTTAGAATTTGAGCTCAAAATTTAAATCTAAGCATTTGCAAGCATTTAATTAGATACAAAAAATAACGCTTAAAAATAGCTGTTGGTTACTCTAAAGTTTAAGGCGCCCTCTATCGGCATTTTTTGAAATTAATCTTTAAAATTTATTTTCAAGGAAATATTGACATAAAGAATAGTTTTAGAGAAAACGGCAGACGAATCGACCAATTTTTCCGTTTTTTAAAATAATTTGAAATTTAAACCTCCCCACCCCCATTGAACACAGTTCAGTTTGCTTTACTTAACCACTCCCAACGATTCAGATTTTCATCTCAAAATTTAAGTTTATGTCTAAGCTTCTAAGAAAATTTTATGAGATGCGAAAAATAACGGTAAAATATAGTTGTACGTTACTGCAAAGTCTAAAGCGCCCTCTATCGGCATTTTTTGAAATTTATCTTTATAATTCATTTTCAATAAAATACCGACATAAAGAATAGTTTTAGTGAAAACCGCAAATCAATCGACCAATTTTTCCGTTTTTTATAATCATTTGAATTTAAAACCCTCTGAACACAGTTAAGTTTGTGCTACTTAACTGCTTCCAACTATTCAGATTTTGAGCTCAAAATTTAAGTTTAAGTCTAAGCTTTTGAAACCTTTAATGAGATGCAAAAAATAACGGTAAAAAATAGTTGTTCGTTACTCTAAAGTCTAAAGCGCCCTCTATCGTCATTTTTTGAAATTTATCTTTATAATTTATTTTCAAGACAATACTGACATAAAGAATAATTTTAGTGAAAACCACAAACGAATCGACCAATTTTTCTGTTTTTCATAATCATTTGAATTTTTGGACCCTAAATTTTAATGGCGCCTATCTCCTTCGGAAGACTTTGGGACCCTTTGTTTCCTATTTAAATATTGTTTGTCTTGATGTGTACTATCACACCTTAAAGTTTGGATCATGTATTTAGAAACACCCTGTATATATACAAACCGTAATTCTCGGCTTATAATTCCCTAATGAAACAATCACTTTTCGACTCAGAAATATTTTAAATAAACTTTAATTTATTGGATAACGGTAAACATTTAGCTTCATTTACTAAATAATATTTCTGGGTCAAAACAGAATTGTTTAATCCGCGGATTACATGCCGAAAATTATGGTACATATTATCAGGGGTGCCCAGAGAGGGGTTTGGTGACGCAAGATGCGTCATACAATTTAGTTTTTGGGGGGAATTTGAGAAAAAGTACATTTTTGGGGGGGTGGGGGTATTTTTAAGTTCTTAATATTTCCTTTTTTTACTGTTAAAAAAATTCTTGATATTTTTTAATATCACTTTTAAATTTTTTCAATATTTAATTTCCAGAAATGTTCCTATGTTTTCTTTCTTTAAATTCTAGATAAGGGCAATAAGAACTAATTCTGCTATGCTCGCAATCTTTTGAAGGTGCAGTAGATTATAAGTAGAATGTATTTTACAATTGATATTCTGTTTGGAGGGGGGGGGGGTCAATGTTAAAATGTGTGGGGGGGTCACCACTGCATATTATTGAAATGCGAAAGAGATATTTTAATTTTTTGCTTCCATAGGATGAACATTAGCAAGGAAGTGTTTTCGCTTGAGTAAAGTAGTAACTGTATTCAAATATTACACCAATAGTCAATACCTCACGAACGTAGTTTAATCTTTTCAATCTTTGCAGTAATTTTAAATGTCATCATTATTTTAACGATTTTACACAATTTTATTGAATTAAATTTTTTTCTGTTTTTAACTTTATCCTATTGTTTAATGAATAAAATTTTCTATGCTAGTCTAAATTTTACGGGTATTAAATAATGCGAAAAAAATTTATCGATTTTTTTAACAATAAAAATAAATTTAAACTACCAAGCTTTCACAATATTTTTATGACATGATCGGAAAATAACATACATTACTGTAAAATGACGAGAAAATTCTAAATTTTGAGGAAAAAAAATAAATAATACGCTCAATATTTTTTTATTTACAAAAATATTAATATGATAAAGGCAATCTATATTAAATATTATCTAATATTATCCATGCACGATACCAAAATAGCAATCATTATTCTAAAAAATACGGTAACAACAATAAGAATAAATTTTATTTAAATTAAGATTATTAAGCTTTTGTGGTATTTTTTAAACATATGCCCTGTATTACTAATTTAAACTCACGTGTGAAAAAAAAATGTATGTTTTACCTGTTAAAATAAGGATAAACTTTACGTATAATAAATTATTCAAGACTTTACAATATTTTTTTATAATATTCGTGTACATGGTCGTAAAATGAAAATAATTTCTTCGAAACGATTTAACAATAAGAATAAACTTTAATTAAACGAAAATTATCACATTTTTGCGATATTTCTTAATCACATGCTTTGCACTAGAAATAACATAATATTCTACGTTTGGTAAAAATTTCACATAGATTTATATTACATTACTCTACAACGATTTAATGTTAAAAACAATGATGCAAAAATAAACTCAGATTCTAATCTATTAAAATTTTAATGAATAAGCATATAATATTAGGTAACACTTACTATATTAATCTGGATTTTCTTTGGAGAATTTCTGCTTACGTTATATGCCTGCCAACTGCATACTACAACTACAGGGGAAAGAAGAATGATAATGAAAAATTGAAAGCTTCAAATCCCTCGGATAATGTCCAGTTTCACTAGCGAACCCCACTTAAATTCCAAGAAATCCCCCCCCCTTAGGCAATAGTAACCTTGAGCACCCTTCTCTACTTCCCCTAATCGCCAACTGTTTTTTAGTGGATATAATGGGAAAAAGAAAATGTTTTAGGGGGATATTTTTGCTTGTTATTATTTAACAAAATATATAATTATAGAATAAATAATAATAATAATAATAAAAACTTGTCTTCATTAATATCTTTTTCAAACTTATTTTTTTGTCACAAAATTTTTTTTTTCTCTGTTTTTGAAAGTTAAAAAAGCTTTTATAAAATTTCATCATCTGCTGAGTAAAGGGGGAGGGTGGAACGAAAATGTCTTTTAACGAAAACGAAAATGTCTTTTAAAAATCACAATTTAACAAAACAAATCTTTTGTTTGAATTCACAATTATTTTCTTAAGAAATCCTTTTTTTAACAAAATAAATGTAACAATACAAATACAGTATATACTCACTATATGGCGGACTCCATATTAGACAGGAAACTAGTATAAAGTTGAAAGATTTTCAAGTTCCTCTGAATCTATAGACATAGAATAAACTTTTTTCGAGTTTAATAGTTTCGAACCTGTGAATATAACAAAATGTATCAAAAGCATATGTTTAAGCATTGAAATATCAAAACATTTTTTATGCAAAATAAACAATTTTTTTAATGTATTGTTCTACAGAAACATAGGGAGAATTATTAGCCCTATAACCTCTCCCTTGTTTCAGCGTTTGCAGATGCAAATAAATCAAAATACATTCTTTCTTTTTTTTCTGATAACATTATTTTTTATATTTTAGAATGATCTTTCCTAGAAAAAAAAATGTTAACCTAATTGTATTTTTAAGCCAATTTTAGAGTTACTGAAATCGACAATTTTAGAAATATATTATGCATGTACGACTAAAAAGGATTTTATGCATGTATGCGAAAATTTTGCATGACTGAGTAATGGGGAGGAGGGGGGGGGGGCGGTGGAAATGGACTGCTTTAGGCACAATCTAGAAGCGTTTTTCTGTTTTAATATTTATTTTAAATTATTTTACTATATTTTAAATATTTATTCATTTTTTCCAACTCTTTTTTATGATTAATGAATGTAAAAGTGTGCCGGTGAAGAAAAAAACTTGGAATTCTGTATACATTTTGGAGACAATTTTTATTTTTTATAAAAATATTTTCAAACTAAATAAAATAGGTCATCTATTTTATTGTTTTAAATATAAATTTCGTAAAGTATGCATATGCTTATTAAAACCCAGATTTAAAATAATTTTTGAAAAAAAAATAAAGACCAAAAATGTATACATTTTCTCTTTTAAAATGAAAATGCTGGTCAGTTTATATTAGCCCTCTGCTTTCTAGATAATGGAGGGCCATTATTGTTTTGCCCGAAACCGACCTTTAAGAGTTTACCAACAAAATAAATGCAACAGTTCTGTCATCGCCGAGCCGTTAACGGCTCGCCGATAGCTGCCGCAATTAGCGGCGGCTCACTTGCGGTACAGCATTGTTTTTGTACAAATGGCCTTAACTCCTTTTGGCCGCGACGAAACCAGCTTACGGCCTTAAGTCGAGTGTTTGTGGGGTAGGATTTACACCAATTGCTGGATAATTTGTCTCTGTTCACGATAAGGGATTATAGCTATTCTAGACATTTTTGAAATTATTTGCTGTAGTATTAGCCCTGTTATTTTCGTGCTCATTGGAAATTGTCTCGTTATGAAAGTTTATCTATAAAATTACTGGGCGGATACATGATTCTATACTCTTATTTTTTAATTCATTTCATTTTTAAATCAAATTAGCTTTTTAATCAATTAAATTCTACCATTTGTGATATTTTTGCAAAAGCCATTTTATTCATATAATAATGTGCTGCATATTTATGTTATGAGCTATAGAAACAGACTGAAAGCAATTTTACTTTCCAACATAAACAAAGATATTAAATATGAAATAGCTGAATTATTTTTTCATTGAATTTTTTCTTGAATGGGTTAAATCAACTATGAATTTAGAAAAAGGTTGTTTTTAATTAGAATGAATAATATAATGTATCGTAATACAAATTTGGTGTATTTAACAGTGTGTTTTTTAAATTCCTATAGAATAAAAATACCATTTAAACTTCGAAAGCTCGAAAAAAATATACTTATCATAAAACAGAACATAACTTGTAGTAGCGGAGACCCTCTTTTCCATGAGGGCCACAGAAATTTTCCCTTACCTACCTCCCCTGTTATGAAATACACTCAGCGCAACTAAATGAAACTGGAAAAAAAAAATCAGTTATTTGATTAATTGTGCTTGCCGGGACCTACAAATGTTTTCATGTCTAAAGCTTTTCTAAAGAAAAAATTTAAAAATCTCACAATCTGCGCATATTATTTTCTTTGTAAAATATTTCTGCCTATATAATTTTCATTAATCGTTTATATTATGCAAAAATAAATAAATAAATAAATTACCTTCTCTTATCTATTTTGTTTTTATCACGTGTTTGCTTTTAAAATTTTGAGTTAGCAATTCTGTGGCTAAAGAAGACGATAATTGCTATTTTGGTTAAAACTCCTAGAGAAAATTAAACATTATAGGGATCCTAAGCGTCACGTATACGCGATGCTCATTGCGGAGGAGGTTAAACTTCTCAATTTAAAACTTGTCTGAAATTCAAAATTGTGAATTTTCTTTGCTTTTTTATATCTTTAAATTTCAATGATCTTGATAATTTGTTTATATATATATATATGTATATATATATATATATATATATATATATATATATATATATATATATATATATATATATATATATATATATATATTATAATTCATAAATTGCTTAGTTTAAAATCCATAGCATTTCTAATCTTTGTTCAGTAAAGTTTTATCAAACCAGAGTCAAATTTAACCAAAATATGTCATATATTTCTTTTAGATTCATGCACTATTTTTTCTCATTGTAATGGCACAAAGGTTTCATTTATTTCCCTTTCCTTGTTCCTTTTTCTTTAATAAATATTTAAAAAAAATTTAATAATATCATAAAATATAAATAGTTGCACTTGCTTTGATTAAAATATTTTTTTAATCTAATTTCTAATTTCGCTATTATAATAATACATTCGCAGATACACTATATCGCCAATGATGGCCGGTCACTTGAGCTTTTAGACGTTTTGTTAATATTTAAAAAAAAAATACACGAGGAATAATTCCGAAACTTCAGTTGTGTAAACAGAATAGCATAGGTTATATATTTTAGCAGAGTTTTTTTTCCCCCGAAAATCCAATAGGGTACCATAAACAAGTTGAAATAAACGAATATCTTTTGGATAAACCTGCGTTCAAACTGTAGAACATGATTAAGAAAATTATTTTAATAAACTGTATTTATTTGTATAAGGGATAGCATATATACTCGTAATTAAGTTTTTTATAAAAACAGTACCGAATTTTGACAAGTATTTTGCTTTTAACTTGCAACGTTTTTAATATAAGAAATTTTCTTTTCAGAAACTATGACAAGCAAAATTGTACAGTACAACTGGCAATCATAATTAAATAACAATAAAAATTGGATGAAAAATGAGCAGCTTTACTAAATACTGATTCAGTGCGTATACTCGAAGGCGAATAAAATATAATGTGTATATTAAATTAGAAAAATGTTAAAAGCAACTTTTGTGAAATTCTTCAAAAATCAGTTGAAATTCTAAAAATTATCGTCGATAGAGTTAGCTCAAATTACGCTTTGTTTCCGAAACGAAGCAAACATATGAGGAGCTGTTCTCAAATAATACGTTCAATATTGTGCACTAATAATAGTGTTTAACATTTACTATATTCAGATACAGCACTTCAAATTTTTGCTTCACTTTGGGAACAACGGATTTCGAGCTTATTCTATCGACAATAATTTTCAGGATTTTTAAGTTATATTTTTTAGAATTTTGCAAAAGTTGCTCTACATATATAGCTAATTCATCTTGCGCATTATAGTTTCATTGTATACCCGCATGCGCATAAAACGTCTAAAATCGCAAGTGACCGGTCGATCATCATCGGCCATCATACATATGACATATATCATTAATTTATTTAGATTAGTTTTTTAGTCCAATTTCTGATTCTGCTGTTAAATTTTTTGTTCACAACAATAAAAACTCTATTATATTTCAAAAAATGTTTTTCCTAAATGTAATCAAGATTATTTATTTTTGCACAAAGAAACTATTATTTAATTTCAATGTTGATACATGCTGGCTATTAAATTCTGCATATGAAAGGATTCTTTCTTTCACCATTTTATTCTAGTTTATAACTAAATTTAAAAATAACAACCATGAATCCCAAAAGTAAAAGTTGATGTGTATTTCAAGAATTGCATGTAATTTCTCAATTACCAGAATAATCTTACAATGTGATTTAACACTGCATTCATCCTTATATTAAACATTAATTAATTGCGTTTAAACTAGTGCTCTCGATTATACGTTTATACGAGTATACGTATAATACGTATTATACGAAATACGGATTTGCTATACGTATAATACGGCATCGGCGTTTATACGTATAGCACAAAAGAGCATATACGGTACAACGTATATACGGATCTTATGCAAGCGGTTAAACGTATAAACGTTTAATCGTTTTTCGTTCAAGGTATGAAATTTGATTTTTTAATGTTTTTCTGCGGATTAACGACATTGAGAAATATCCGGTAGAGTATCCCCATCGCGTTTCTTTGTTCAAAGAACTATGATGTGTTTACTTAACTATTACTTGTTTTGCAGGCACTTAAAAAAAATCTGAATACGTTCCTAAGTTTAGATTTTGGTTTTTTCCCCTAAAAACTAAGTTATTTATTATGAAATGTCTTACATTAGTTGTGGTAGAATCAAACTATTCTTTGGAAGATCTGTGGCGCAGTACTTACTTTTTTATATTTTCTTGTATCTTTACAAAAAGAAAGTATTTAATTAATAAGGGAAAACTTTCGACGGGCTTACACGTTTTAAGGGTAAGAGAGTCCGAAAAACATGTTTTTACAAAATATCTGCCTGTGAGTTTGTGACTTTGTCTGTCTGTGTGTGACATGAGATTTGTGGGCGCTCTATCTCAAAACCTAATACACAGAAATAAAAAACATATGGGGGAGACTGGGGCACGCGTGAAAATGGGGCATATGAGAACATTGCTATTTTTCACAAGTTATTGTATGTTTTATTATTTCAAAAAATTACCAAAGATAGTAGCACCTATAGACGTTTGGAAAAAAATTGTTGAAACTCTTCGACATTTTGTTTGTCCCCAGGAGCCAAAATACTGCTTAACTGAACTCAAAAGTAAAATCTCCAACTTGCTAAGAGAATAATTTTGTTTATTTATTCATTTTTTTAAAAAAATTAACGTTTTAACATATATTGTGGATACTAATAAATATTTACGATAATTTTTTTTTTGCTAAAATTGAAAAATGTTAAAGATTTGTCATTTTAACTCTTGTGGGAGTGTGGGGCACTTATGAAGAGTGTAGTTGGAGCAGATCTGAACACGGCATTAAATTCTCCAATAATCATTCAGTTATTCTGTTCCTTCATGAAAATAATGCCAGCTCCATTATCTATAATTTTATTGAAATAGAAGACATTTCTGTCTTATAAACTCGATTTTGTATAGAAACTTTTACAAACATATCTGTCAGCAAATACATAAAAAGCAACAAGCTCGTTTATGTTCAATTGTAATTTAAATAAATTTAATGTTTTCTAAAATGCAATAAATGTTACATATTATTTTATTTAACAGTTTTCAATACTATTTTTTATGCATCGTTAATGCAAAAAATATTACGTTTATCAACTTTGAAATTCTTTCTATTTCATTTGTTGCAAACTTGTAGTATTAGTTTACTTCCATTTCTTAAACAGCTATGTTATTTGGTGCTTTGAAAATAAAATTATATTTTAAGAAAATAAAATTTTTAAACTACTGTGAAATCTTAATTATTGACTTCCACCCCCCTTTCTTTTAAAAGCAAAATAAATTAAATTTGGAGGAAGCTTATAAACGGAAAACAATTTTTTATCTTTAATTTATAGGCAAATAAGGCAAATATAGGAATGAAAATCTTTCGCCTTTCGGTAGATTTCCGACAAATATTATCCAAATACTCAATCCCTAAAATCTCTCTCAAACAAAAAGCCCTAAGCAAAATTTAAATTCTATTATTTTCTCAAGTTTACTTCTTTAAGTTTTTATTTTATTGAAACAATATTTTATCAATTATCTAACCCCCCCCCCCCCCCCCAAAAAAAACAAAAAAAAAACAATCTATTTATTTTTATTTTATAATATTTTGCTTAAACATATCACTCAGAAACTAAATAAATATACATATATTTTTCTTTATGGTGAATTTAACAGATAGTACAACTAATGATTATGGTAACATATGGAAAAGATAATAAAAAACGTGTCAAATGATTATTTTTCCTTGTGTTCACATGTTGCCCTTGTGTTTACAGTTGCCCCTTCGTTGGGGCACATATGAACTTTTTTTTTTGAATTCATAAAAATTTTAAGAAATGTAAGAAGAGCTATAAAAATAATTAAAAAAATTACCATGCGTAAAAAAGTACTGTTTACTATATTGAGTAGTTTTGCTTATAGAAATTAACCCAGTTATGAGAAAAAAGCTATGTTCACATGTGCCCCAGTCTCCCCTATATTTTCAGGTAGTGCCTGATAGAAATTGGTGCTGATTAGTTTTGTGTGTAAATCGTTCAACAGGTGGTGCTACTATGCTGTCTTTTTTACGATTTCTACACTCTTGGTCGGAATCCAGATAGATATTTCACTGTTAGTGAAACGAGATTGGCCAATCAGGAGTCTGATTTTTTGTGAACTTTTTGCAAAAGTTTTTATAAAGTATACGCTTTTTATTGCTTGATCTCTTATATATAAGACGTACTATGCGGATTCCTGTCGTAACACCACCGATTTCCAAATTATTCTCAATTCAGTGACACATGACTGATGAAGTCTACTATTTAAATTAGATACGATACGTGGAATATACGTATACTTTAAATATACGTATTCTTAAATATACGTTTAGTTGATACGCGTTATACGTATCCGGATACGTTTAAACGTATATTCTAAAGTATCCGTATAGGAGAAAAGCGTATTATGCGGATATACGTATATCGTTTAAACGTATAGCTGCTATACGTATCCCATCGCGAGCACTAGTTTAAACCTACTAACAATGCTAAAATTACTTTTAAATGTCTGTGTCAAAAGTTTTATGATTTGTAAAGATTTAATATTCAATACCAACAAACGGTTATTTAAATGTATATTTTATATCTTTGAACGTGTAAGGAAAATAATTTGCGAAAAACTTGTGAAGACTACACCTAATAGTCATTCACAATTTGATGTAATATCAAAACCCCAAGGCAATAGTATATAGAAATAAGAGAGTGCATTATCTAAAAACTCATCACAACATCTTAATCGATCAATAAATATTTAATATATACGATCAATTGACGAACTTTGCGATTTCCCTAATGAATTGCTTCGGTCGATTATATTTACCAAGAGGAAAATCATTTATTTTATTTGTTTAGTGAAGTTAGTGTAATGGGTTTTCAACATACAGATTAATAATGAAAGTTTCGTCGAAAGAATACATATTTGTTTTCGAGGATTTCAGAGAAACGGCTGTAGATTTAGAAATTTCTAATTTCTGTTGATCACGAAAAGCTCGATGGAAATTCCGATTTAGCGAATTTGTGAACATGGTGATGTGGAACATATTTAAATAGGTTGGTTTTGAAAGAAACTCAGATTAATCTTTATTTCACTACTCATATAAGCTCATTTGTTTTCTTTTCAAATATATTCCTTGGTATTTGATCAAATTTTATGAAATAAACAAAATTAGATATTTTCATAGAAACATGCAACTATGTCAAATGCTTCATATATGTAGGTTTGAAGCATAGAATTTGTTGCAATTTTTCCAAGTTTAAATCAGTTTATTTGACATTATCCTATGGAAACACTTTGGATAGAAACAGTTATTTTTTAAATCATGAAATATTATTCATCCTAATGGTAATGTGTATTTAAAAAATTCTCACGTGGAGTTTTTCATCCACATCTTTAATTTGTAATAACTTTCTTTTCAACATTATATTCCTATATGTATGTTAGTTCTGTTTGCTAAAATTTCACAAATAGGAATTTTAAAGTTCGATTTAAAATCTCATTATAAAAAGAAACCTATCTCATCTCTGAAAATGCACGGCTCTTCTGGGAAAAAGCAATTGTATAATAATCTATTCTTTTGAATTTTCTTTTAAACAGAATCCAGTTGCATAGATTATTTCTTGGAGAAAAACAAACTTATGCTTACATTTATCATTTTGCATAACACATTCCTTTCTCCCTGCTTATCTGTTTAATTTAATTTAATTGTTTCCAATATGTTCAGTAAACTACTTTGAAAAATTTTTGAAGAAGAGAGTCCAAGAACATTTTACATTGCGAAAATTCTAGAAATATAGTTCTATAAGAATAATTTGATACATAATCCTTTCTGTAGAACTTTTTCCAAATATATGGAAGACTTAATTTAGTAAAATCATTTAAATTTTCACGAGATCAATTTTATTTGATGATCTACTTCGAAGTTGCACGTTATTTGAAAATCCTGACATAATATTTTAATGAAATAATTTCTTACTTCTTATTGATTCCAAATATGTGCTTTATTGGTCTTATATTTGTGTATGTGTACATAGACACACACACACACACACTTATGTATTAGGGTGGATCGAAAAGTATAGGAAATTTTTTATTTTTTAGAAATCACTATTGGCGCGGCGTGCAAAAGTTGCCTTTTATGTATACTAGTTTACAGGGTTTTTTTTTTTTTAATTAAAATCCATTCATATCTTCCGGTGCCCCAAGCGCCCCAAAAATAATTAAAAGTTGAGTTTTTTATGATTTCTTTTATATATTTTTGTTTTATTATTTTTTCTTAATTACTTTTGGCGCGGGATGCAAAAGCTATCTTTTATCTATCTTAGCTTACATATTTTTTAAAAATAAAATCCATTCATATCTTCCGGTTCCCCAAACGCCCCAAAAATAGTTTAAAATTGAAATTTTTTTGAAGAAATTTTTTTTGTTTTAATTTAATTTTAATTTTATTTTATTTTATTCTACTTTTTGAAATTCATTTGGCACTGGGTTGGAAAGTTTTTATTACAATACTACATAACTCTGCAGTTCCGATATATTCTTTTAATCAAAATCCATACACATCTTTGATGCACCAATTATAATTAAAAACTGAAATTTTTACAAAAATGTATTAAGAATTATAATTTACGAAAAATACTTACAAATTTTGAAAACAGTTTAATTAATAACGTATAAAGTTATAAATAACATTAATTTTACAATAATAAGCAACATATAAATTTAAAAATCAAAGCATTAAATCATAAAAATTACAAAAATAGAATTTACGTGGAGATAAGTTTTACATCCTTCAATTTGGAAATTTACATATCTTTAAAGTTTGTAATTTTTTTTTTTGGTATCAAAGTGGCTTCTTTATTTTATTCTATTCTATATAAAACCGTGTCTCTTTTCTTGTCCAGATACAGTTTCTGATGCCTCAGACACTAGTCGAACGCATATTTCAACCGCTTGGGTATGGCATGGATATTTTGGCCATTCATTCGTTTTTCAACTTTTATCAATTTCTTCGCAAGGCACATTCATCAAAAGAGGTGGTTCAAAACGTCCAACTCGTTGCCAGTCAATAAGTTCAAAATAATCTTTAGCTTTGAAGTTTATTTGTGGTACTTTGAAAAGTCTCACTTTTGGTGATTTTCTCTTTTTATTTCTAGCACAAATTAGCTTTCGCATTGCTAAAGATCTGATATGCTTTGTGTTATCTGTGAGCATTGACAATAGCAAATTTTCAAGGTGGCAAAAAAAAAAAAAAAAAAAAAAAAAAAAAAAAAAAAAAAAAACTATTTCGTTAAATAACAGCATCTACGATCTTTCTTAAATTGGGTTCCAAATATCTAAAACATGTGATAAGTTTCCAAATATGACGCGCTCCTTCAGTTATGGATGGCTTTATTTTGTTATGAAACCATACATGTGTATATACCTTCATAATATACAGGGTGATTCAGCTCGTCGGTGACAAACTTTAAGGATCGATAGAGCACACCTAGACGAACATTTTTGAATAGGGAATGTAGGGTCCCTGACGCGATGGTAAGGCGCTAGGCGCTTTCGAAAATTTGGGTGCCGAAATTCGAAACGTCATAAAAACTAGGGAAATGGTTAGATTTTCTTGCTTGTTGCGTCGAAATGATTCTGTTTGTTTAGACTTTCTTCAGTACCAATTTGATAAGCGTATCTCTTAAAACATGGATAGGGGGCGCTGCAGACTTTGGAGAGCTAGACAACAACTTTAAGCCCGTTATTTTGATAATTTAACACATGCTCGCCAAAGTTTATACTCTAACTTAAAGTTTGAACCCAAAAGTAGAGCCCTGCAAAAAGCGTAAGAGCCGGAATAAAATGTCAAAGTACAGGGTGGTCGAAACTCGAAGGCTCCTAAGAGATAAACAAACAGATTTCTTGACTTATGGCATGCATTTTCATGATTCTGTTTGCTGGGGCTCTCTGAAACTCAGTTGAACGGTACAAAAAGAAACATCGATAGGGGGCGCTTTGGGCAAAAAACATAATTCGTTGACATTTCGGACGCTAACTGGAAACGGGGCGCTACGATCAGTTAGAAACAAAACAAGAGAGTAATTTACTTATCATAAGAAGCTATTAAAACTGCAGTTTGTTTGTTTTTTTTTAACAAACATAGCTGGTTTCAATCATGCACAATGCGCGCAATAAAATTTACATAAGGTGCTTTTTGCTGATTTATGCAAAAGATATCGTACCATATCGATATGCAAAAGATACGTAATGCGTAGACGACAACGCGAGATGACGTAGTTGTATGCGCAGACACGTCTTTTGAACGTGCGGTACCTAAGGTACCCTGAGGTAATAACGCCAGGCGGGGTAATAACGCCAAGTGCTTATATTTTGCATAATTATGAAATAATGAGGTAAATGACATCCATGTGCTCTGCGCAGAAGGGTTTTGAGTCATATAAATCGCAAAAAACAGCTTCAAGTTAATTTGTTTCATTTTTAGGACTTATTGTTTTTACAAACAACTAAAATTAACGCTTGATCTAAAATTTGCCAGACACGTTTTGTGATGTGAAGACTATGTTTTTATCCGGAAATACTTTGTTAATTACATAAATTTGTAGTGCATTTCATGTACTTTTAAAATGTTGTTGAAGATTTTGGATATCTTCTCGAGATAATTTGTAATTTAAAATGTACTGCGCAATAACTATATCGGGGAAATAACGCCAATCCTTGACATTAATACCCTGGTTGATTCCCTACAGTGGCCGAGCTACATCCTAAATACTGATTCAAATAAACACAGTTAAAACTGTGTAATGTTTCTCATATTTCTATTTAAACGGTCCTTTTTAAGCAAAAAGAAGCTCACGGTCTGACATTCTTTTGCCTCATCCCCACCCTCCCACACCACACCTTTATTTTTCTTATACTTTCACAAAAAATTGAACATTTTCAATAGCTAAGTTTGTAGAGTTTGTACTTTTAGAATTGGGCTATCTACATGCAATTATTCCATCTTATTTCATAGTTTTGTTTGCATGGCGTTATTACCCATATAGGTGGGTAATAACGCCAAATAGCATGGGTCAAGAAAAAACGCCATTACATTTTATGAATACATATCTGTTAAATTATTTTATTTTATATAGATAGTCAATGAGTTGCTGTATCAGATCCTATATTTGTTTGAAAAATACAATCTAAAACTAAGCCGTGAAAATTGGTAGAACCTTAACGTGGCGTTATTACCCCAGGGTACCTTACTTAAGCTTCGGGTTACTTGTCTGCAGATCGGTAGTAGGATGGAACGGTACACAAACTCTGAATTGGCTGACATGCATTTGGCGTATGGCGCTGCTGGTTGTAATGGACGAGCCGCTCAGCGGTTGTATGCCGAGCGTTACCCCAACAGGCAAATCCCCTGCCATGCCTTCTTCGCTCGAGTACACCAGAGGTTGTCCACAACGGGATCTTTCGACGGAGGCAGGCCTGAACGGGAGCGATCAGTGAGCACCCCCGACAACGAAGAGGCTGTGCTTAACCTGGTTGAGGACAACCCAGGTCTTAGCACGAGCGATATCGCCAGACATGTTGGCATTTCGCAAGCAACTGCGTGGCGCATCTTACGTTCCCGGAATCTGCACCCCTACCGCATCCAGCGGGTGCAGTTGCTCAGAGAGCAGGATTTTGGCCCTCGAGTGGAATTCTCAAGATGGTACTTGGCGATGAGATCCAGGGATCCCCGTTTTGTAAACAGCATTTTGTTTACGGACGAGTCCACCTTCAGCCGGGAGGGAATGTGGAACGCCCACAACAGTCATGTGTGGTGCGATGAAAATCCACATGAAACCAGAAGCCGAGCAGCCCAGGAGCGTTTCTCAGTAAATGTGTGGGCCGGCATTCTGGGGGATTGCCTCATTGGCCCTTATTTGTTACCTGAACGGCTGACAGGTGGAAATTACCTGATTTTCCTGGATCAAGTGCTGCCGCAGCTTCTGGAGGAGGCGCACGTACCCGAAGGTTCGCGTCGCCAGATGTGGTTCCAGCACGATGGAGCTCCGGCCCATTACACGAACGACGTGCGTCTCCATCTAAACGCAAGGTATGGCCAGCGGTGGATCGGGCGTGGGGGTCCAGTTCACTGGCCTGCCCGATCACCAGACCTCACCTGCTTGGATTTCTTCCTTTGGGGTTACCTGAAGGCCGAGGTATACCATACACCTGTCAGCAGTGCTGAAGAACTTGTGGCGCGCATTGTGGCAGCTGCAGGGCAGATCAGAGATACTCCTGGCATTGTTGGAAACACACACTCCTCAATGCGACGGAGGTGCGAAGCCTGCATCATGGCCCAAGGTCGAAATTTCGAGCATCTTCTGTAGTGTTATTTTTTGTAAATAAATTTCCAGTATCATTGATGTTTTTGGTCTAAATTTATTCAGAAGTGTTGAGCAGAGGTAGAAAATGTGTTTTCATTATTACTAACTGATCGTAGCGCCCCGTTTCCAGTTAGCGTCCGAAATGTCAACGAATTATGTTTTTTGCCCAAAGCGCCCCCTATCGATGTTTCTTTTTGTACCGTTCAACTGAGTTTCAGAGAGCCCCAGCAAACAGAATCATGAAAATGCATGCCATAAGTCAAGAAATCTGTTTGTTTATCTCTTAGGAGCCTTCGAGTTTCGACCACCCTGTACTTTGACATTTTATTCCGGCTCTTACGCTTTTTGCAGGGCTCTACTTTTGGGTTCAAACTTTAAGTTAGAGTATAAACTTTGGCGAGCATGTGTTAAATTATCAAAATAACGGGCTTAAAGTTGTTGTCTAGCTCTCCAAAGTCTGCAGCGCCCCCTATCCATGTTTTAAGAGATACGCTTATCAAATTGGTACTGAAGAAAGTCTAAACAAACAGAATCATTTCGACGCAACAAGCAAGAAAATCTAACCCTTTCCCTAGTTTTTATGACGTTTCGAATTTCGGCACCCAAATTTTCGAAAGCGCCTAGCGCCTTACCATCGCGTCAGGGACCCTACATTCCCTATTCAAAAATGTTCGTCTAGGTGTGCTCTATCGATCCTTAAAGTTTGTCACCGACGAGCTGAATCACCCTGTATGTTGTAAGAGTAATGAGATTATCAGAAGGATTTTCTGTAGCCACTTACAATCTTAAAATTCTACACGCAGTTGTTAGCTATCTTGAGTGATAAACTGGACCAGGTTTCATAAATGCCAGATCAGAACCACATTCACCACGTGATATTGCTATGCAAATATATAAATATTGCTGGTCATTGCTGAGAACTCTTCTATCTACGTTGTCTTCCAAATAATAAAGTATAAAAAGTTTATTTTATACCTTTAATAAAATACGATTAACGATTTCTCATCCTCTCGATCTACGTTTTACGCTAGATAAATTATTCTTTAACTGTTAATTTTACTTGTATTTTTTAGCTCAAAATTTGCATGAAACTCTATTTTCGGCAAATAATTAAAAGTTTTGGGGCATTGGAAGAAATTTATCAAAGTCGAAAATTATTTGGATGCATGCTAATATACTATAAAATGCATCTTTTTTATCCCGCTGATAAAATAATTTAAAATAAATTTAAAAAAATTATAGATTTTTATAAAATTTCAATTTTTTTTACTATTTTGGGGGCGCTTGGGGGCACCGGAAGGTATGGATGGATTTAAATTAAAAAAGAGATTGAACTAATATATATATAAGGCAACTTTCGCAACCTGCGGCAAAAATAATTTTTTAAATATTAAAAAGCGAAAAAAAATTATAAAATTTATAAAAATTTCAAATTTTAACTGTTTTTGAGTCGTTTGGGGCATCGGAAGATATGAATGGATTTCAATAAAAAAAAAAATATGTGGATTAGTATGCATAAAAGGCAACTTTTGCATTCCGCGCCTATTCGATTATCCGAATTTCGATTTTTCGATCCACTCTATTATGTATATAACACTTTTCATTGTAATACAATATACGTCCTTAAATCATGAAAAGTAAATTAAACATAATATAATCAAAATTTGTCGATCCATAATAGATTTGTCAGATCCCAAATACTATGGAACTACAAATAAAGTATGTGGTTTCATCTTCGTGTCAGCCATGAAAAAGCAAATAATACGAATTCGGGGTTATTAGCATACATAAAAACAGTAATAAAGTGGAGAAAACGTTAAAAATAGTTCTTAAAAACAAGATTAAAATTGATAAATTTGGATAAACATACCAGATACTAAAGATATACTTCAAATAATGTATCAAAAAATAGACCGTCGTGATTACATTCATCTGTTGCCAAAAAAAGAGAAAATAAAAGAAAGAAGGATATTTCAAAATATGGTTGGTTTTATATATATATGTATATATATATATATATATATATATATATAATACCATTAAAAGTAGACAAGATTCACCAATGGATTTTATCAATAAAAGAATTAAATTGAATTATAGTAAACAATATTAACCATTGAATTTAATAACTTATAGTAAATTGAACATGGAAGGAAAAAAGAATAATATGAATACAAATGAAATTTGTAGAACCAAAGCAGAATCTTCAGGTCCCAAATACTTTGGAACTACAAATGGAGTGTGTGGTTTCATCTTCGTATTTGCCATGAAAAAGCAAAACAATACGAATTTGGGACTACCATCACACAAAAACCAAATTATTAAACAAGGAACAAAGATATTTTAACAAAAAGGAGTTGAAAGTAAGTAAAAATAATAGTTTTCCATAACAAACAAAAAGGATAAAGCAGAATGGAAATATAATTGAACCGGAAAAATAATTAATAATCGATATTAACTTAAAATTAAATTAATAAAATGATTAAAATTAGAATTAAGAGATAACATTCATGTTAACATATAACTTAAAATACATTATTGTTACTTTAATCAGTAACATTTATCGTGACTTTACATGGTAAAAACTCATTATCTTAATATAGGATAATAAAAATTAAAAAATAATAGCAATTAAAAAAAAAGAAAAAAATAATAATAGTAATAATATTAATAATAATACCAAAAATTATATCAATAACATTAAAAATAATTTGATAATTAAAATATAGCTATTTAATTATAGATATAACTAGACAAATATCCATATATTGGTGTAAATTAAACAGTTTAAAAATTATGTTAAAATAAATAACCCACTCTCATTTTTTTTTTTTAAATAAATAATTAACCTTTGCGTTTTTATCCAGACAACACCACCCTCCTCCGTACTCTAACATCTACCCACCCAACCAACCTATATATATATTTTTTTATTACTTTTTAACATTTTTAATTTTTTATTGTTATTTTTATGTTTTATAATTTTTTTATATATTTTTTACGCAAAGAATTAATTATAAGATCATGTAATATCTAATTATAAATTAAAGAATATATGAATTTTTTAGGATAACCATTATTTATAGCATCATATACAAGCTTTTTAATATTAGTATTAATTAAATGGGAAGAACATAGACATTTTATTCTATATAAATGGTTAAGTATTATATTACGATATACAGAATTATGAAGACAAGATTTAAAATTAGTAAAGGTATTAACTTTAAAATTAAATTCTTTCCTTTTGTCATAAATATCAGTTATAAATTTGTTCTCTTTTAATATAATTTTAATATCTAAGAAATTGATTGTATTATTAAAAAGTAGGTTTTTTGAAAGTTCTAGATTAGAAGGATAATCAACAGGGAATTGAGATAAACAGGTGTTATCAGTATCAATTAAGATTACATCATCTATATTATATATATATATGTATATATTCTAATATATATATATATATATATATATTTAAATAAATACATGTAACGAATGGTAATTGTATGGAATTGTGTGCTGTTGATTTTGTACAGTGTATTTAATTTAGAAAACTGAATCCTTAAATTAAACTAGATAACAACTTTTCAAAACATTTACAAATCACGATGCAAACTTTAAGATTAAAGGAAGACAAATAAAAGTTCTATATGTTTTAAAAAGTCACATTTTGCTCTTTTAGAGGTAAGTTTATTTCTAAAATTTCATCTTAACATTGAAGCAAGAAGGGATCGAAGAAAAACCAATCTGCAAAGTAAAAGATATGTGTTCCAGATTTCTTCACGTTATTAGACTTCCAAAGAAATTATCAGATGCATAATAAAAAAAGGTAAGACTTTTCAGTTTTATTATTATTATTACTAGGGTGAAAGTTCTAGCTATATTATCAAGTAATTGCCATTTTTAAACAAATAAAGACATTTTAATTTTTGTGATGTTGTAAAATAAATAACCTAAAGAAGGCAAAGAAGTTTTGATTTGAATAATGTTAATGTATTTGAATATTTTTTATATGAATAATGTTAAACTTCACGTGTTTGGAAATAATTTTATTTTGTATTTTTACAAAGACTAGAAATATTTTTACAACAGTTGAAAAAAATTCATGGGCCTTCATCTATTGGGTATACAACTTATGGATTTCCTTCAAAAATTAAAAAGAGTTTATTTTTCGAAAATCAAATCTAATAGTGGTATAAATAATGTAAAATAAAACTAATTCTGGCGAATTGTATCCTAAAGATAATCTCTAAATTGATAGTCAATAGTTAATCTACGTTGTACAAAATCATGAGGAAATAGAGATTTTCCAATTACCTTATTAATAACATAACAATTATATACGTAACACTTAAAATGACCAGTTTGGATAAAATAAGCCTGCTCTAAATGATCAGTATTTCAGACTTCTATTGAATATAAAACAAATGTTAGTACCTTTTCTCAAAAATTTTAACCAAAAGCTTCTTTCTCATTAAATATATTTTACGGTGCTATTTTTTTTTTTAACGAAAATATTATAATATATTTAGGTATTATATTAACCAGCACCACTTAAAAAGAAACAAAAGTACTTATCGTATATTAGTTTCTTAACATTCAAACTGAAAAACAAATACTATTACTTAATCACATATGCGAAAAGGAAATTGATTACTAGAAAAAAATTCAAATAAACATATGTTTTTAAGTAATTATATATCTAAAACTGTACTACACATCCTGTAAAAAACATTCGAAACATTGTTATGCCTTAGTTGGTAATTATGGACATTTCCAAAAATGTTCTTGGCATAAAATAATCCCTTTATTATGAATTCGATTTATTTTATGAATATATTTTTTCTGTTTTAAGCCATTTCATTTTCCTATGCTATTAAAATTTTCCGTGAAATTGCAGAAAATGTATGGATAATCGATTATCTTAAGACTTATTTAATATTACAGAGATTAAAAAAAGTGAGATTCTGTTAAATAACAGAGAAATTAATCGGTAAATTTAGAATAGACTTTGAAAGTTAACATCATTAAAAATACAAAAAGTTCTGTAAATTTTCCTTTAATTATAATAATTTAATTTAGCTTTAAAATTAGTGAATAATTCAATCGTCAGTGAGCTTCAAAGCTCTTGAATTTTGAGTAAACTTGAACTGGTGTGCCATTAAACTCTTGGGGCACATTGATACACCCCCTGTACAGCACACAGGGTCATTACAGGAACTTTCACAACAGCTCCAAATAGTGATACTAGTACGCAGAAAGTTTTGGAATGATTCAATAGTTTGATGAAATAGGATGGGTGATTAATTGTTTTTGTTGGTCAAAAGTAAATTTGAGTTGCACAATTGAAATGCTATTATACATTTGTCCCAGTATTTTCAACCGAAAAGAATATCCTCCCTGGCAAGTAAAGAAACTCTTTATCAGTTCCTCATTCTTTATTGTTAGATAAATTATGAAGTGCTGGATTTGCGACTCATTTCATTCAAAATGTCTGTATGGGGCACATTGATACAGTCTTTGTCGGGGCACATTGATACAACCTAAATCCTTTTCTAGTTCATTTTTTCATAACCTTTTTTTATTATTTTTTTTACCATACACTCCTTAATTCAACCATTTTTTGGTCAAAATTTTCTACTATTAGTTTTTATTGAAGTGAAATAGCTCTAATTTCTTTATATTAGAACATTTTATTGTGTTTTTGCAAACAGAAGACGTACAAACTTTCACAATATCTAGTGCTAGTAGAATTAACAAAAGAAATGGACGGCAGCCTGGCAAATCTCAAATTTATATCGATTTTCCGGAGAAAAATGTATTTTTGACATGAGAAATGTTAAGTAAGAGAAACAAGCTGCAGAACAGTACATGATAATTATATTATAAACATAATTTTTAATATAATTATCCTTTATTTTCTGTTTGTAAACCGATTTATAAACAGAAAATCTGGTAATTCTTTCACCTTTCCTAAGAAAGAAGATAATTCTGGGGTTAAAATGCCAGATATGACAAAGTTACCACAGCCAACAAACAGACAAGGAACAGCCAGAACATCAGGTCATTATACATGTCATTTTGATTGCTTTATTATCGCTTACAAATAAATTGTGTGCGATTATAATGTCTATAAATATATATAAAATGGTTTGCTAACTATTTTTCTATGAAAAATATGCATTGGTGTTTTTTTTCTCTCCATTTTTCCCAGAAGTGTCAAAGTGTATCAATCTGCCCCGGGGATGGGGCACATTGATACAAATTACTTTTTTTGATTTTTTTAAAATTACATGCAAAAATAATATATAAAACAACGATTGTACATTTTTATAACACACTACACAGGTTTTGCTGACATCACATAGAAAAAAAATTTGAAATTTCTGCTTTCTAGACATCAAAAAAATTTTTTGAAAAAACCTGTATCAATGTCCCCCAGTTCCCCCCTATGTCTTTTATGATTCAGCGAGAGAAAATGCCCACTAAATATGATGAGATGATTTTTCCTGTTCAAATTAATTCTTAGTTTATAAAAAAAAAATTGAAACTAAATTTTTTTCTTTAATATTTTTTATTTAAATTGCAAAAAAATTTTAAAAGTGTGTATTTTGAATTCAAAATTTAACAAAGATAAAAATATCACTAGGCAAAGACATGGAACTCCTTACCCGGAATTTATATGTAAGATAAGGAAATGTATGTAATTTGATGACCGAGAAACTCAATCGAATGCATTTAACCGAGAACTAGTGTAAATTTACTGAGAGTTTCGCTTTTTTTCTGTGTTTTTACAAAAATTTTTAACACTGCATAATTATTTAATGTTTAGCATTATTGCTTAAAAACATTTTAGGTAATGTGTAGTTGTTAAATTTATTATTAAAAGTACATCAAAGTTATCATTTTCACGGTGAATTCATTTTTGAATTAGATTTTGGTTTGAAGACATTTTATCAACAAATATATCAATTTAGTAATTTTTTCAAATAAACTTAGAGAAATACAGAACTTAGAAAATAAACTCAAATAGCTTTGAAAACTAATTACTAACAAATGTCTTTCTTGTTTGAGTGCAAACAAAAGATTACTTAAACTAAAATTTATAATCGCATAAACACTTGTTTTTTTCCCTTAAGAATGTTGTTCAGTAAGATCTAAATCTCCCCTTGCTATAGTTGATCCTGAGATCGTGGAATGCATTCTTATTCTTACAATATCTCACCGGAAAATTAATATTTTCAACTTCTCTTTTCAGTGTTGTATTCTTCTCAAAGAATGTCTCTTCCGTTTTTAATTGACAAATTATTTCTAAAATATATATTTAAATGTATTTGAAATGTTAAAATCTTACTCATACCTCATCACGGTTTAACATAAAATATTGAATAAAGAATATAATATTGCAATAAATGATGTAACACAAATATTTCTAAATTTTCCTTTTTATTAACAATTTCTAAAATATATGTTTAGTTCATTGTTTTGTGTTTGAAAAGCTAAGGAGGCATGGGTAAAATTGTAGCACTACAAATAAAATTAAATACATATATTTTAGAATTAATTTCTCAGTTAAAAAAAAATAATTTTTTAATGTTTGTTCCGCAGATAAAAGAAGGTAAAAATATTAAGATTTTTGCGAAATATTTAAAAAAAAACAGAATACATTCTACATTTATTGATTTAACAACAGCGAAGGGAAATTACTATCTTACTGGCCAACATCCTTAATGATTTTTTTTTCTCTGGTATCAATATATCATGCCTCAATATTTAAGAACTATAAATCACCCTATTTAACAAAAGTACTTTGATCGAAAGACAACGATAATTTTAGTTTATCCCAGCGAGTACAAGTGTGAGATTAAAATTTTCTCAGAGAACAAGTTCTTTATCAGGAGTGAAAAGATATTGCCATTCTAAAGTATCATCACGTACTGCGCGAGGGCAAGCTTGTCTCATGTCAATTCAAGCGTTTAGTCTGTAAATGATAAAGATTAGCTTTTTACTGGTGTGAGGTTTAAGCGAAGGTTATCGGCAACAGGTTATAAAGTAAAAATGATAACCTCGAGGAAAACTTTCGTCTCCGAAACATATTGTTAACTAAGTTTTGAATGCATAGGACACATTTTTTAAATTATGGAATTCAATATAATGGCTGATTTTGAAAGAATAGAAACAAATTTCAGGATCAGATGATTTCAGTTAGACGTCAGACTAGAGGCTTTTAGATTATTTAAAAGTTTTCTAAAATGAAAAAAATATATACAATAATAAAAGATAACTATCTCTTATTTAAAAAAAAAAAAAAAAAATTACTTTGAATATAAATGCACTGAAATATGTATTAAACTTCTTTTTTAAGGCACAGTAAACTGCTTAAGAATTGACATCTATGGTGCTACATTTTTTCTCCAGTTTCCCATTTATCTGAATTTCAGGAAAGGATTTACGGTCGGTACACTTGAAAAATATAGAAAAGCAAGATTAAAAATAATTTTCCTACAAAATCTCTTCACGTCTAAGATTCGGAAGTTTTTTCCTATGAATTTTTTAATTAAAAATAAATGCCCACGACTTATCTGGTTATTGCAGTACTGGCTATTAGAACAAAGGTATGGGTTCGCGTCACAAGACTAGCTTAAATCTTTGTAATGGTTTTAAATCATTTTACATTTCAACCTCATGAGAACTTGACCTTATGAGAATAAATAACTATAGTAAATTAAAAATGATAATTTAGAAAATATTCTTCTTGTGTATAACTTCCCTTTTCTTTAAACTAAGAACATTGTTTTCTTTATGTCATTTTTCTCGAAGATATTCTTTTCATTGGCTAACTTATTTAATTTACCTTTTAAAAATTATTATAAAATAATTAATAACTTGATACTTGCTATTTATAAATTGGAATTCAATTCAATGCAAAATTTTTTGCAAGAGATTTTCTGCAAAATAGACTTGGAAATCTTGTATTTAGCTTATGCTTTAAACCAGCTAATTATAAGAAAATCTCTTCCTTTAGGAATACGGTATTGCAATTCTTTTACATATTTTAAATTAATATTTTAGATAGGCGAGACTAGGGAAGATTTTTTCAACTATTGAAACTCGAATAAAATTTTATATATTATTTTATTCGTTATACAATCAGTTACAAAAATAAAATTGTTACATAAGTTTAATGTATAATAAATTTGAAAATTATTTATTTTAATAATGAGAAAATAATGGGTCAAGGCTACCCACATATAGGAGGCTTGAACCGCTTTGTTTAATACGGAAATATTTATGAAGAGAAATAAAACCAGTTTTTAAAAAAGTAAAATTACTTTATGCTATATGCTTCAATTATTATAAAAAATATTTTTGAAAATATAATGCTTAAAAAAAACCTGTTCAGTTGCAATGGCAAGTAAGAGGAGAAAAATTTTGTTTTAAACAGGGTTTTGTCTGACAGGTATAATTGTACAGCAGCGAAAGTCAAATTTTAACATTTAAGACAGTATACTGTTAGAGATATTTGTTCCGATTTCATAGGGTTTCATCTATTATTATTTCCGGATTTAGGAGCCACTTTCCGGCTCTTTGTATCTCCTTGTCCTATTTTTTGTGACACTTGACACCTGACACTCAGCCTGACAACTCTAGTTGTCACATAGTTTGGCTTCATCTCATTGTATTCAACTTGGTGAAATTTGTCTACAAACCCTCCTAAAGTTTTTTGATCAATTTTATGTTCTTTTGCAGCCGCATGAGCACATAACTTATCATTACCATCTTTTAACCCTTTTAGGGGCAAAGCATTTTAGTATTAAAATGTTTAACTAAATAATTAGCACAGAATTAACGAAAAAATTGTTTAGAAATAAGAAAAGGGATATGCTTCACATACATATTAAATGGAAAAGATTTTAGCAAGATTCTGGAGCTATTGTGGCGTATGGGGATTAAAATTAAGTAGTTTCATAAACATACCACTGCAACTGAAAGGCTAAGACAGCTGCTTTCATATTTTCTAGTCCGCTCTCGTCTTTTCCACTGTTTCTATTTACCTATTATAAGTAATATTTAAATGGAAAAAAGTTCCTATTAACTTTCCCATTTTATTTCATTAATTTTCTTCTTAAAGTGGATACTACAGTAATTTTTCGCGTCCTTCTTCAATTAGTTTTATTTTTTTTATATCATCGAATTTTGCTGTAGCTTTAACGTATAAATTTGCAATATATGTTCTCTATAGCCATTAACGCGCATTATGTGAAGTGTGTAATAAAATAGATTTTTAAAATCGCTTAATTAAGGGCGCCTAGAATATCTAGTCAATCCTCCCTCACATTGACCGGGTAACATCCCCATACATCACTTTTATAAAGAATAGCGCATTATTTTGTTGAGCCTAACTTACTGTACCATCTTTATGCCTGGAATGAAAACTCAATATTTCTGCATTATTTAAAATCTACTTACTTAAACTTCTAAGATACATTTTGCCTGAAAAAATCTTAGAAAATATTTCTTAAAACACAACTTTTAAGTTGAAAACGCCTCATGATTAATTTTTCCCGTACATATTTTTATTATCTCTGTGAAACAAAGATTGTTGTTTGAGCATTCCAGTAGCTTTGGAAGACACCAAATAATAAAACTCTGAAATTCATTTAAATATGAAAACTGATGGATGGGTCAAGCCTCCCCTATGGCCAATTCTCCATTGCCTCCCCTATATATATTTAACTTTTCGAACATCGCATATCACATCTTACGTATCACATAGACAATGCAATACAACTAACTTCTGAATTTTTAATATTATAACTGTATGATCTATTTAAATTTTGTGTAATAGTTGAAAATTTAAAATTTAAATAATATTAAACCTATAAGTCTATTTCAAATTTATCAAGCTACATGGTTAAATTAAAAGACAAAAAATTAAAAAAAGAAATGTTCGTCCTTAAACCTGCATAATATACTTTTGACTAAAAGACGTTAATTGAAGGCAGTATGCATGCAAATGTCAAACGTCTAAGTTTCTTTGCAAAAACGTAATTAATTTAAACAATTTGCACATAGTTATATCATTCTTTTATATTTACAAAATTTACCGGTTTTGTAAATAACTTAAGCAATGCAGTAAATAAAACATTATATTGTAAAATGTTTTGTAATATTATATCACTATAAATCAAACATATCTGACAAGTAGAATTTTAAAAGCAGCTATACATTTCTTTTCGTAAGCAGTCATTTACAAAATTAATTAAACATGAACAATGAAAACGTTTAAAGAATAATGTCATTATGATTCAGAAAGAGAAACCTTATTACACAGTGTTTGAACGATGACCTGAAGGAACTGAATGTGATCTGATGCAGACAGCATACTATTAGTAAAATTATAAAGACTTTCCGGTAAATAACAGTTATGAAATGAAACTTTTTTTTCTATTTCAGTTGAACTTGTTTTATATAATGTGCTCTGTATAATCTTGCGTATTGAAGGAGGATTTCTATGAATAAAATATCGTAAATGCTAAAATAAAATACAAAATGTTATTCGAATACACATAAAATCAAAAGGAAAGGTTTCTATATAGTTTTTCATCAACAAAATAATTCTTCAAAATTATACTTTACTTTTGTTGTAATAAATACTTTATGGTAACACAATACAATCCCATGCAAAACTTATCTTAGATACATTTCAATCTAACTGGAACACCATAAATATCCTGATTTCAATATCTACAGAATAAATAAATAATTTATAATGGCAATTATAATTAACCAAAATTATTTATTAAATAAATAGTTTAAATAAAGAGTTTGTATTTTCATTTGAAATACTTACTTTATTAACATTTAAAATTTATGATATAATTGTTTAGAAAAATGTATTGTATTTACAACATATAACTTTTTATGTGTGTAATTAGTTAAAACTCGATTCGCATACTAAAACATCCCACTCCATTGTTCTGGGCCCACACAGGCCCTTTCAGCTCTTTCCTTGCGACGTTCCTCGGAAAGCCCTCAGTGATTGGGGAATCCACATATTCCCCCATGATCACATAGTCAGGATCTTGCTCAAGGGTTTTTCGTCCCCACTCCCAAATCGTACCGACTTAAAGACGACCCTTAGGACGCATATGCTGCGTACCGACCTGAGAGATAGGACAAAATGCTCGTAAATGAACCCAAAGGGATCGATAAAACACCTCGACGGCACTGACACCTCCTAGCCTAAGTTTGGTGCCCATCCCCTACCCCATTCCTTGGGAAGTTTTCAGCTCACGCAAACTGAGGTTATAGACAAGACTCCGTTAGCGATCCGCGGACGTTAGCGGTGGGCACAGAAAGCTCCACCTAGAGTGCACATACACCGCCCCGGCTCCGAATGGCTCCCCCACCCGAGGCCCACTACCTTACCTTAGAGCCCTCGTGGTTCAAAGGCCCGAGTGACTATTAATTGAAACTTATCTGAAAAAACGCTGCACAGACCATAGCGTCGTTCCAGATTTGCAACTTACTTTCAAAGCGCGCTTAGCACAATGCCAAGTTTATACTTTGAATGAGGGTTTTGTGTTAGCTACTGTGCCAAATGAAATGATTACTACTCCGCTGAATTACGTTTTATGAAATGTCAAATGAAGTTTAATTATGCACTACTTTTATTTTCAGAATCGAATTAAGTTCATTGGAAATAGATAATGATAAGATAAAAAAAAGAGTTATGCAGATCTGCAATATTTCATATTATTTAGGCGTCACATCTTTTTAGCTCATAGGCTATCATAGCATGAGAGCTTATGTGCCCGTCCGTTCTGTATGTATGTTAGTACGTTCGTACGTACGTTCGTGCGTAACGCGATAACTCATGATAAAAATATCGGATCCACTTGAAATTTTGTATATAGGTATATCCTGATAAGGCGCTTCCCTGATTAGTTTTTGGAGTTCATTCGATATGTATAAGAGGGGGAACGGGGGGCTCATGCTCCTCCCCTTAATTGGTATAAACGGGATTTTTATGCAGAATTAACAGTTTTCGTTCAAAATTTAGGTATAGGATCATTCTGATGAGGCGATACCGTGGCTGTTATTAGGTGTTCATTGAATAAGTATAAACAGGCGGAACGGGGGGCTCATGCCCCTCCCCTTAATTGGTATAAACGGGATTTTTATGCAGAATTAACAGTTTTCGTTCAAAATTTAGATATAGGATCATTCTGATGAGGCGAGTCCGTGGCTGTTATTAGGTGTTCATTGAATAAATATAAACAGGGGGAACGGGGGTTCTAATGCCCCTCCCCATAACTTGTATAAATGGATTTTTCAAGAAGAATTGTCAGATTTCGTTCTAATCTCTGAATAGTTTTGGAAGTTTAATGGTTAAGTATAAAAGAGGGGAATAACTCCTCTTAAATTATATAAATGCTAAATGGGCTTTATTAAGAATTATCCAATTTGCTCTGAATTTTGGATATAGATTTTTTATATGATAAAGCATGTCCTTGATAGTTTAGGAGGTTAAATGATTAAGTATAAAAAAGGAGAAAAGGGAGGCTGTTTCCCCTTCTTAATTTTTTTTTTTGAACGGAATTAACGAAAATACAAGTCTGTAATGTACAATTAGTATGCGTAGCCTGTGAGCTCAATGCCATCAGTTTAACTGGGCAATATTCTTTTTATTTAACTTTTATGCTATAATCATTCATAATTTTCTAGTAAGGTACCCTGGGGTAATAACGCCAAGTGCTAATATTTTGCATAATTATGAAAAAATCTGGTAAATTACACCCGTGTGCTTTGCGCAGAAGGGTTTTGAGTCATATAAATCGCAAAAAACAGTTTCAAGTTAATTTGTTTCATTTTTAGGTCTTATTGTTTTTACAAGCAACTAAAATTAACGCTTGATCTAAAATTTGCGAGATACGTTTTGTGATGTGAAGACTATTTTTTTTATCCGGAAATACTTTGTTAATTACATAAATTTGTAGTACATTTCATGGACTTTCAAAATGTTGTTGAAGATTTTGGATATCTCCTCGAGATAAATTGTAATTTAAAATGTACAGCGCAATAACTATAACGGGGTAATAACGCCAATTCCTGGCATTAATACCCCGGTTGATTCCCTACAGTGGCCGAGCTACATCCTAAATACTGATTCAAATAAACACAGTTAAAACTGTGCAATGTTTCTAATAATTCTATTTAGGCGGTCTTTTTTAAGCAAAAAGAAGCTCACGGTCTGATATTCTTTTGCCTCACCCCCCCCCCCCCCACACACACACACACACACCACACCTTTATTTTTCTTACAGTGTCACAAAATATTGAACATTTTCAATAGGTTAGAATGCAATTTGTTAATTTCTAAGTTTGTAGAGTTTGTATTTTTAGAATTGGGCAATCTACATGCAATTATTCCATCTTATTTCATAGTTTCGTTTGCATGGCGTTATTACCCATGTAGGTGGGTAATAACGCCAAATAGCATTGGTCAAGAAAACACGCCATTACATTTTATGTATACATATCTGTTAAATTATTTTTTTTATATAGATAGTCAATGAGTTGCTGTATCAAATCATGTATTTGTTTGAAAAATACAAACTAAAACTGAGCCGTGAAAATTGGTAGAACCTTAACGTGGCGTTATTACCCCAGGGTACCTTACACAGAGCTATATCCAACTTTAAGTTGTATAGATTTTTACAAAGTCTTATTATTCTTTTTAACAACGATTTTTTTAAATAATATAGTTAACTCCTTCGCGACGAGTGCACTTGGCTTTATTTTTAAGATTTTACCGCCGGTTTTTCAAAACAGAAAATTTTCTCTAATTTAATCACGAAAATGCTCCGATTAAATAAGGTAAACTTTACGATAAAAAATAATTGGTGGGAATAATCAAGGATTCTAAGAATCGTAAGCGGCACGTACAATAGTCGCTCGTCCATAAATCGTTAATAATTCATATACTTACCGTGCGGAACCCTCTAAGCGCGAGTAATACTTGCACTTAACCGCTTATGTATTTATTTTTATTTTTATTTTATTTTTATCAGGATATGTGAATTTCAATTGCTTCGATTACCAATCGCTTTAGACTCTGAACAACTAGAAAAATTAGTAAAAGTTAATTTTAAATATCTATAGGGATTTTGAAACATGGCAATATACTTACTATTTAATTTTTATGAGAATGGCCTATTAGTTTTAATTTCAGTTTCTCTTGAACAAATTTTGGCTTAATTGTAAATCTAATAAATTTATGAACTACGCGATAAAATAAAACATTTTAAAGGACAATAAATGGCTCAATAGTTTCTACATTAATAAAAATTTAAATTATTTAAGGATTCTATCAAAAGAATTTACATACACCTAAAAGTACACATTGAGAATTTTTTCTATACTATTTTTGAAAATATGTTGAGATTTTTGCAATAAGCTTTATTATGTAATTTTTTGCTAGGAATGCATATGATCTGCAATTCTACCCAATAAATATTATCGAATATCTTTCAAAGCTCTGTTGATAAATGTCGTTAAGAATATTTCAGTCCTTAGAGTTAATGCTAGAAGAAATAGTTATTTTATACTCCGATTTCAAAATCTTCGAAATAGATAGAAATTCATTTTTCAGTGTAATTCCGTCTGTATATTTCAGAATAAGTGAGCCATGGAATAACTTAAAAGTTATTGATTTTAAAAGCTTATTTTAAGTAAAAATCTCTTTAGGTAAAGTTTAGAAATTAATTTAATTTTACAATCTCTCCATTGTTTCTATAACTGAATAAAATAATAAGCTGTTCATTAAGATAATGACATATCTTTTAATTCAGATTATAAAAAGAAAATACTTGTACTTTATTTATAAGCTAAGTTGAAATCATAACAAAATTCACTTTAAGGGGGTAGTAAGGTATTTTTTTTTTTCATTTTTTGTTTTTTATTTTATATTAATGTACAACATCTTAAGATTATTCTGTGAAAATTTGAAAGCAATTGAAGTAAAACTGACGGAGATATACACTTGTAAGTCTCCGCCCTCCGATTTCACACTGAGGAATGTGGCCGCAACAATCAGCTACCAAGTAGCTGCTACTGCTTGACCAGGTTTCAAAGGCCTGTCCTGGCATACTGCCAAAATAATGGACCTTTCCGAAGGTACACGTACACGTGTGTATACGTGTGCTGTAATTTTGCCGGCACGCGTGTGCCGAGAAGTAATTTACAAATATATCTATTTCGACAAAAACGTCTGTGAAACTTTAAACGTGTTTTTCTAACACTTCGCTTTTTCGAAGCCGGTGAACTCTGTAGCTCAAAATTTACTGAACCGATCTTTTTAAAATTTTACACACCATTTCTTTATATAAATTACAAGATAACGCTGTCGAGTTTTTTTTTTTTTTTTTTTTTTTTTTTAATTTTAATTTACATTTAAAAAACAAAATATCAGATTTTTTTTGATGAAAAATCAGTATTTTGACTTCCGAGCCTTGTAAAAAATTTAAAAATCAATAATAAAAAAAAAACTCGACTGCGTTCCCTGAGGAAACTTATCAACTAAATAAATCAATTTGGTTTTTTAATTTCAGTTGATCCAGTCATGAGTTATGCGGTTCACCGCGAATCAACTTTTTTTTCGGACGTCTTCGAAGATTCGCTGTCATCGGCTTATTTTTTAATATTTCTTAATGAAAATTTCACAGAATTTTCTTTAAATGACATATAATTATACTATAACTATACAAATAAATAAATATTAATTGTATCCTTACAAAAAATGATAGAAAATATGCTTTTTTTCCCTCGAATTAACCTTACTACCCCCTTAAAGAGAGTAAAATTTACTATAAATGAAATGGCTACCTTCAAACTGTGATGAATTCAATGTAGGTATATTACTAATATGATTTACTTTATCGTAATAAATTAAATTCCTTGTCACCATATTAATGTCATGTTTTTTGTAATATGTATAAACATAACTCGATTAAATAAAAATCTGGAAAAAGGTTTGCGAATAGTTTAAAAACGCTTATTTTTAATCACAATTCGAAACTTATATAATTCGTTAAACAATGTTTCTAGTGACTTCGTTTCACTATTTGATGCGTGTAATTAGATGTATAAGAAAACTGTGTTTTGTTCCTTACTTAGACACTATTAATTAATACACTATTTTTTTACATAATACTTTAAATCAGTGATGCACAACCTTTTTACCAGAAAATCGTTTCCCACCAGAATATTTGAGAAGAGTAGGTTCTTTTCTTTAATAGCCAAGTTTCTGTCGTTACTATTAGGAAAATTATTCTGCATAAAAATAGTGGTATTTTTGTGGCCCGCGGGCCAAAGGTTGTGCACCCCTGCTTTAAATACACTGTTGTCCAAAAGTTAAGCATAATTGGCAATTAAGTAAGTAATGAAAGAAATATAAATCGAAATGTGGTGAAACTCCAGATGTGTAAACAAAATAGTACGCGTCATATATTTTCGCGAAGAGTTTTCCCCGAAATCGAACAGGGGACCGTCAACAAATTGAAAAAGAACGAAGATCTTTTGGATAACCCTGTCAAAACTAATGTAGCAAAAGCGTTCAAACTGCACATTATGATTAAGTGGCTTATTGTAATGTACTGTGTTTATTTTTATAAGGATAGCATTCATACTCGTAGAGAAATTAAGGTTTTTATAAAAACAGTCCTGAGTTTTTTGCTTATAATTTGCAGAGTTCTTAATATAAAAAAATGTTCTTTTCTGAAAATATGACAAACATCGTACACAATACCCTGTCATCAAAATTTAAAAATAATAAAAATTATATGACAAATGAGCAGGTTTACTAAATAATTTTTTACTGCGCATGAGTGAACGCTATTAAAATTTCATTTGCATATTATGTTAGTTAAATGTGTAGAGAAACTTTTGTGAAAGTCTCAAAAACATAGATTAAAAATTCTGAAAATTATCGTTGATAGAATGAGAACAAAATCCGCTATTCCCTAATGAAGCAAAAAGATGAGGGGCTGTATCCATATTCCATTGTTTCGTGCCTAGACAATATTGCACGTACAACTGTATTTGGATAAAACCCCTGATATTTTGCTTCCTTTTAGGAATAACGGATTTTGAGTTGATTCTATAGACGATAATTTTCAGAATTTTCAATCTATGTTTTTGAAAATTTTACAGAAGTTGCTCTATACATTTAGCTAACACAATATGCAGATGAAATTTTGATATCGTTGACGCATGCACAATGAAAAATTATTTACTAAACCTACTCATTTTTCATACAATTTTAAATTCTGATGACAGGGTATTGTGTACAATGATGTTTGTCATATTTTCAGAAAAGAACATTATTTTATATTAAGAACTCTGCAAATTATAAGCAAAAAACTTAGGACTGTTTTTATAAAAACCTTAATTTCTCTACGAGTATGAATGCTATCCTTATAAAAATAAACACAGTACATTACAATAAGCCACTTAATCATAATGTGCAGTTTGAACGCTTTTGCTACATTAGTTTTGACAGGGTTATCCAAAAGATCTTCGTTCTTTTTTAATTTGTTGACGGTCCCCTGTTCGATTTCGGGGAAAACTATTCGCGAAAATATATGACGCGTACTATTTTGTTTACACACCTGGAGTTTCACCACATTTCGATTTATATTTCTTTCATTACTTACTTAATTATTAATTATGCTTAACTTTTGGACACCAGTGTATATTCTAAGACACAGTAGCTTAGTACATTGGAAGTACTCTGAAATTGTATGTAGAATAATTTTGACTTCAAATTGAATCAAATTTGCTCCTTCAATTTTGAAGATGCATGCTCTTTCCTTTTTGACTGTAGATATTCAGCTTTTAGTATATTTCCATTTAAATGGTACTGTAAGAATACTTTACCAATATTTATGCAACTGTTAAAATGCTAAGTCATCTTAAGAAAATTTAAAATGTGGTATAGAAACAATACATTTTTGTCGCAAAATAATTCTTAAGTGTAAATGTGTTTCGATTAAATTGCTTACCTTATGGGGCAATGACAGTAAAGGATTATAAAATATTTCTTAATACTCAAAAAATGATCGATCAAACGCAAATTCTGAGTTAAAAGGGTAATAAAAGTTCCACAAATTAGAGCTAAATGCTTCGTTTATCGAATAAAAAAAGCTTTCTATTGGGTCCCGCTGTAAGGTTTAAAATTTTACACTAGATAATCAGAGGTAATTACATTTATTATTTGTTTAATTATTTAGGGAATACCGACTGGCACTGTTGATTTAGAAAGGAAAGTCACTTTAACTTAAAATGTGCATTTCTATAATTTAAAATAATACTCAAAAGGATATTCTGGTTTGGACGTAATAAAAACCGAGACTGAGGTTATTTGTTTATTTCTTTAGGCTGCCGACAATGGACTGAGGAGGAGAAAATTTTCAGCCCAAAGTATCAAGGCTTTCTTAATAACATTCATATCCGGGGAGACTTAGATGGCCACACCATCCTGTCGAATTCCTTGTTTTTCAGGTAATCGTAAATAAATATAATTTTATAAGGACTGGTACAGTAGTACAGGGTGCTCCATAATTTCCTTCGCAATAAAAAAAGTAAAAAAAGAATATCTGTCGTATCAGAGTGTAATTTGCCCCATCAGAACTATCAACATGCTGGGATTTTTGGGACGAAACCAAGAAGTAGTTTAAAGTATAGTTGATATATATATATATATATATATATATTTACCATGAAAGTTTCGATCCTTTGACAAATCTTATGATGCACACCGCACAACGATACGACAATTTGTTGAATTCTTTATGAATTTTTAAAATGTGAAAGGATTTAAGGGACACTCTGTATGTTTACCCGAATCACATAAGAACAACAGTTTCATTAATGATTCCCTTATGAAAATTAATTTCTCGAGGACACCTATGCTTCTGATCGAGACAAAAATGTATGTCTCAACTGAAAAACCATTAAAAATTTGGTATTTAATACATTATCTATTCAAAAAGAGAAAAATGGTTATGTTCAAGGGTGAAAGTGGATCAAAACAAATTCATTATTTATCTAAAGCAAGTGTAATTTTATTAAAAAAAATCTCTTGGGTAAAAAGCGCTTATATTTAGATAATTTTAACAATTATATCAGTGCGCAGCATACTATTACGACACAAATTTTCTCGTTTTTAACAAGTTGAAGACAGTTATTAATCCAATCAATTATGAAATTAAAAATGAGATAAAATTGTATACCAAATTTTAACTTAGGCTCTATTGGCTGTAGTTAAACTTTGTTTCACATAAATTAAACTTATTAAACAATTTATGTTTAAATGCATATGTAAGACAGTTCATATGTTTTATTTATCATTGGGGAAGAAAGACTTTTATATTCAATTCAGTTTAAGAGGTTTTGGTTGTGCGGTTTCTGTCATCAAGTCACTGAATACAGAAATGACATAAAATTGTATATAGATTAGACACCGGCTTATCTAATGGTCTTAATCCATACATATATATTAACAATTAAAGCGATTAGTATGTTACAATCACTGAACAGGTCAAGTTATTGTGCTTAATTTTTTTTCTATCGCATAAGAATTTGCGAATATGTAAATTTTAGAGTTATCCTTGAAGTAATAGTAGCAGTAAGGCATTTATTCATCAACATATAAGGAAGTGTAAATATGTACCCCTTTTCTCGAATAGTATAATTACATATGTATCATAAAATGGGAAGTTTGTAGACAGTTTAACTTTATTAACAAATGATGACATATAATTCAAATAATATCATAATTTAATCATAAATGGTTTAAATAAACCAAATATAAAACTATTTGTATCTCAAATTAACCCAAAGAAGCCTTTTTATTGCTTGCAAAATTTAAAATCAGTCAGATTATAGGTACACGTGTAACTAGAAATGAGAAATATTGCCTTTACCCGTTACAATTCTCAGTGCAAAAAAAAGTTAAAAGATTAATGAACTATTCTACTTGGGGAAAAATTACTTTTATTTTATAATAACAAAGATAAATGAAAAGAAAAGAAATATTTAGATTACTTGAACAGAAACGATACAGAAGTATGTTTGCATGTAATTTTCCATTATTCCCTTCTCTCAAAACTAAGCAATAAAATCAAAAAGAACAAATAAGGAGAGAAGCACTTGTACAAAATATTGTAAACTGTCATTCGTCATGCTATGTAACAAACGACTCTAAAATGAAAAACACGAAAGAAAATCTGTCAATACAACGAAAAAAGATGATGTAAAATTCCACAGAATTTTTTGTTTGCAAAGTTCACAGTTAATAAATCTGTAAAAAATAATGCCGTTCCTGAAAATTATATTAACGTCCAAAACAAAATTAAATAGTGTGGTTTGAGATTTCTACTCTCAACCATAGAACATACATGCATTTCTATTGTAACTCTGATACAAACTAATAATTTCGAACTTCTAGCAATTCTTGGTGCATCGTTAGAGATAAATGATTGTGCTGATTAAGTGCCCTGTTCTGAAAACATCCTACATGTCCTTCATCAAGGCTCTTCTGACTTCGATCATTCTTATAAAAGTTATTTAACATGCATGATGAATGCGATTTGAATAAAATGTTTTTTATTTCTACACTAAGCATGCAGTAGGCAATCTTTGCCTTCTAAACGCAGATATTATAACTTATGTATATACTAGCTGACCCGCCCGGCGTTGCCCGGGTCCGTAATAATAATCTTAAATGAACTTGAAATTTTTATGATTTTATCTTTAACTCGAAATATGTGTAAATACACTATTAAAAACTTGACCATTTTGCTGCATCGTCACTCCACCGCTTTTATAGAAAATGTTTACTTAATGTAGGACTTAATGTAGGCAGTAACCCTACATTAAATCCAATTAAGTACCAACAAAAGTACGTGCTTTGACACGCCTATCAATTGAAACAGGTTTAAACCCGTATTTTTTTTGCTCTTGTTTCTTAAAAAGAACTAATCTATCGCTTCACCGGTAAAAATTTATTAATTATTTTATCATATGTGTTTTAAATATCAATATAGAAAATTATTTTAACGTTTTGCTTGAAAATATAACATTTTTTTGTTAGTACATTAAAATCGTCTGCAGTCAGATTAATATTTATTACTTAAGTTTTCATACATGATTTTAAAAGAAGTAATTTGATATTTAATTATTGCTAATTTTCCAATTTCTTTCATTTTAAAAGCGAACATTTATTTTAATAAATAATAATAGAACAAAGACCATTTTAAAAATTTGCTATTTTCTCTTAAAATATGCTTCAATTGCAATCCATTTCTTTCAATTCGTCTTATAATACAAAATCTCTTCCACGTCCTTTTGTTTGGCACATTAAAATTTGAGCGATAAATGGTTTCATACTGCAAAAATTTTTTGAGGCTTACTTCACCTCCACTTATCTCATTCCTCTATGGATTTCTTTAATTCTGTCTCAGCTTTCTTATTACTTCTGCGAAAATTTTTACACAACCAACCAACCGTAAACAAACGAAAGAGAAAAAAATTGGAAAAAGATGATTTTTTATGAGAGTGACCTCTCGATTTTAATTAATTACTCAGTTAATAATAGGAATTTCAAAATTCTGAAGCTCAGGAGCATCAGGAAAGATTTAGGGCTACTCTCAAAAAAATTTTGAACTTCGTACATGCTGTAGATTTTGCTAGCCATCGCAGACACACACACAGACAGAGTGTTTTGTTCTTTTATTAATATAGAATACAGATATAACATATATATGATACGTAGCGTAATATACTCATTTGGATTAATATTGAAAAAAAATTTTAAACTTTGAGTTATGTGTGCCACCTCTAAACCGTGAAGCACTTATTATACTTTGAATAAAGGAAGTGGATATTACGGATAATGTAGCAATAAAACAATAACGTTTACTTTATTTTTTGTTACATAAAAATAATAATACCTGAAATCTTTCAAAAAATTATATATGTGTGTGTGTGTATGTATTCATAGATATTTAATACGAAAGCAGATTTTTTTCTATTGGTATTCCTTTATTTCTGGAAATATCAATGTAGAACATTTTTAGACGAACTAAGTTTTAGCTTTAGTCTACGTATATTATTTTGATTCACTTATTTTTTGCTTATTTTTGTATCTGAAAATTATGTTAAAAAAAGCTCTAAAAATTTTCTAATTTGTTTCATATTTTTTACAAAAGGGAGTAAATTATGCATCTGACGCATCTTTCATAAAAAAAATAATGTAAAGTACTTTATTTATTGTTAAAAAAAAAAAGATTTTATCGCAACTTTTATCGAGTAAGAATGGCATCAAATTAATTAATCTATATTCTTCTAAGGAAGAGTCTAATTTGAGTATTTTTTAAACCCCTTATTCCAACTTCAAACATAAAAGAAATTGATAAATAACTTAATGAGCGAAAAAGAAAATTCTTGAAATTTCATCTGTTCTTCCAACACAACTATTTTTCGAACAGACTAATTAAACGGGATTGTCAATATTTTTAATTCAACGAAAAATACCGTGTTACACGTTATTTAAGAGCGCCTTATGTTATATAAGTATTTATTCTTTCCAAATGCTTGTAAACACAATTATTTTCTTTAAAAATATGCTTTTTTCGTAAAATTCTGTTGCTCTTTTTTTGTAATTTTACAAGCTTTTAGAATTTTATAAACTTTCTAGAAATTTATTAATAAATATTCTTTTACTGTCATTAGAAATTGATTCTAAAAACATTCTTAGGGAAGTTATGGTGTAAGATGTTTTCTTTAAACGTGTGATGGCATACATAAAATACTTTGTCCTGACTGACTGATAACCAACGCACATCCCAAACTACTGAAACTAGAAGCATGAAAATTGGGGATAAAATACTTCTTATGACGTAAGCGTGCACAAACACAGGATTTTTGAAAATATACCCCCTGTAATATATTATTATTAGTAGTAGTACGCATCTGTAGTAATTTGTGAAAATGGCGACGAGTATGGGATATTTATGGGGAGACTGAAGACTTATAAATATCTGAACATTCAAAATTTTTTTTTGTGATTTTGGATCGTTTCTGGAGGAAGCTCTACGGGATCGTTTTGTCTGTGGCATTCGTTGCGAAGCTGCTCAAAAACGCCTACTTGCTAAAAAAGATCTCAAACTTGAAGATGCTTGTGAAATCGCTTTGGCGATGGAATTAGCGGAGGAAGGAGCCAGCAACATTAAAGTTACAGTACCTGTACCTTCTAATGTCAACAAAGTGAGCAAATTTCAAAGTAAGTCGTTTAAAAACACTAAAAATCCTCAAAAATGTTATCGGTGTGGTGCGTCACACGATGCAAACAAGTGTAAATATAAATCAGCCAAATGTCATGCGTGCCACAAAATTGGCCATATTTCACCTGTGTGTAAGTCAAAAGGTAAAACTGCTAACCCTTCTGCTAAAAAAGTATCAGTTAATTGTGTACAGAATAATTCTGAGGAGTATAATCTGTTTACTATTAATGTAAATAAAGTGTGTAAATATTCTAATTATATAGTTCAAGTTGAAATATGCGACAAAATGTTAGATATGGAATTAGATACTGCTGCAGATGTTAGTATAATTTCTGAAAAGTGGCTACAACAAAATTTACCACACATAGTACCTAAATGTATACCCGTTACACTGAAAGATTACAATCAACAACCCATTGCTATCGCTGGGGAAGTATCTGTTAGTGTGAAATATGAAAACCAAATGTGTGATTTACAAGCTATTGTTGTTAAAGGTGATCGACCATCCTTATTTGGGAAGGATTGGATCAGAAAATTTAAATTAAATTGGCACAAAATTTTTGCGGTGCATAAAATACTTAAGGATATGCCTAATAAAGTAAATTCTATTAGTGCATTGACAAACAAGTATAGCAAACTTTTTGAAGAAAGTTCAGAACCTATTAGACATATAAAGGCTTCATTAAAAATGAAAAAAGAAACCCAACCTGTGTTCTTTAAAGCACGTCCAGTTCCATATTCCTTAAAAAGTAAAGTTGCCGAGGAAATTCTAAATTCCAAAAAGAGAGGTGTTTGGGACTTTGTGCAACATTCTAGTTGGGCAACTCCACTTGTGATTGTTCCTAAGAAAAATGGGGATGTACGATTGTGTGGCGATTTTAAAGTCACTGTTAACAAGTTTATTGATCAAAATCAGTATCCCTTACCAACTCAACAAGATTTGTTTGCAACTCTTAATGGTGGACAGTACTTCACAAAATTGGATTTGCGTCATGCTTATCAACAAATCGAATTAGATGAAAGCTCTCAAGAATACCTTACGCTGAATACGCATCTTGGTTTAGTACGTCCTTTAAGATTATTATATGGCATAAACAGTGCATCAGCAATTTTTCAGTCAACAATTGAACAAATTCTGCAATGCATAAACCAAGTGATTTGTTTTCAAGATGACATCCTTATTACTGGTACTACGTATGAAGAGCACCTAAGCACTCTGGAGAAGGTATTTCAGCGATTTAGTGAGTACAATGTTAAACTCAATTTATCAAAATGTAGTTTTTTACAAAAGAGTGTAGAATTTTTAGGCCATGTTATAGATAGTAGAGGCATTCATCCTACAGATGAGAAAGTACAGTGCATTAGAAAAATTAATGCTCCATCAAATGTGACCGAACTAAAATCGTTTTTGGGTCTTCTGAACTATTATTCAAAATTTATATGTAATTCTGCCATGCTACTTGCTCCTCTTTACAAACTACTCCATAAGGACACTCCTTGGAAGTGGACGGCAGAATGTGAAGAAACATTTCAAAAATGCAAAAATTTACTTACTTGAGATGCGGTTTTAGTTCATTATGATGACAAATTGCCTTTGAAAGTCTCTTGTGATTCTTCGTCTGTGGGCCTTGGAGTTGTTTTATCTCATGTTATTGATGGTGATGAACGTACAATTGCTTACGCATCAAGGACTCTCTCCAAAGCTGAACGGAACTATTCTCAAATCGAGAAAGAAGCTGCTGCAATAATCTTTGGAATAAAGAAGTTCCAACAGTACCTATTTGGTAGGAAGTTTACATTGGTTACTGACCATCAGCCATTAACAAGTATTTTTGCTCCTAACAAAGCTGTTCCTGCCATTGCTGCAGCAAGACTTCAAAGATGGGCAGTATTGTTATCTTCTTTCAACTACAGCATTGAGTATAAAAAAGGCTCAGAACACTGCAATGCTGATGCCTTGTCACGTGCGCCTGTTGAATCTGAAGTAGAAACATCATCAGAAATATTTAAAATTTCTTATTGTGATGAGTTGCCAATAACCTGCATTAAAATCGCAAAAGCAACTCGTAATGATAAAGTGTTAGGACCAGCTTTGAAATATGTTCAAAATGGATGGTCACGGAAGATAGATAACGAAGCTCTCAAGCCATTTTTTTATCGTAAAGATCAACTCTCTGTTGATAATAATTGCCTGCTGTGGGGGATGAGAGTAATTGTACCAGAAAAACTCAGGAAGAGACTCCTGGATCAACTACACGACACTCACTCAGGTATATCAAAGATGAAAGCCATAGCTCGTAGTCATATATGGTGGCCAAAGTTAGATGATGACATTGAAACACTTGCTAGACAGTGCACCGCTTGTAAAAAGAGCAGTCGTTCTCCTCCTGGTACTCCACTTCAACCATGGACTTGGGCAAAACATCCTTGGGATAAAGTGCACATTGACTATGCACAAAAAGACAAGAAAAATTATCTATTGCTTGTCGATAGCCACTCTAAATGGTTAGAAGTTATGCAGATGCCTTCCACGACTTCTCCTCACACTATTGAAGCTCTACAGCAGATTTTTTCACGATATGGATTGCCATTAGAGTTAGTGTCTGATAATGGTCCTCAATTCATATCAGAAGAATTTAAGTGGTTTCTGAAGTCGAATGGAATAAAACATACTTACATTCCAACCTATCATCCACAATCTAACGGTCTGGCTGAGAGAACGGTGCAGACATTTAAAGAAGCATTAAGTAAAATGAATAGTGATGATACAGATCATAGCTCACTGAGTCGAAAGATCTCTCGTTTTCTCATGAGTTATCGCTCAACTCCTCACTCTACAACTGGACTGTCTCCTGCTGAATTGTTTTTATCAAGACCAATTCGCACACCCTTGACACTTGTACATGCCAGTACACAAGCTCGTGTTGAACAACAACAATGTGCTCAAAAGAAATATTATGACAGAAGCCATACTAGAAACAGAAACTTTGTGTCTGATGAAGAAGTGTTGGTCCGTTCTCATAAAAATCAAGAGTGGAGTAGAGGAACTTTAGTTAAACCACAAGGTAATAAAACTTGGGTTGTGAACATCAACAACAAGATGTATCTTGCACATGTTGATCAGCTTCGTCATGAGTACAGTAAAGATGACCAAGAGCCTACAAATCTTGATAATTTAGTCAGTAAGAGTTGTCATAGTAATGTTGACATTCTTGAAGACATTGATGCAGATGACAGGCCAGCAGAAAATTGCCCTGTAGAGAATAATACTTCTACCACCACCGAGAAGAACACTTCTACAGTCGCAGATAATTCTGAAATCTCTGAAACTGATGCTAATGTAGGTAAAGAGAAATTATCAACCACCAAAGAAGCAGAAAAACAGTTGGTGGATACCACAAATAGCACACCAGCTGTTGAACATGAAAGAAAAACGGATGCAAAAGTTCGTCGTAACCCACCACGCACTCGGAAGAAACCTTTTCGTCTAGACTTATAAATATCTGGATATGTGGCTTAATTTTGAAACAGTCTTTATAAATATTAAAAGACGGGTTTATTTTTTTATATGGCACCTTTCTTGTATAACTTATATTTGAGAAAACTTTACATTGTATCTAAGGACATTAATAAATTCCATTTTTTTCACAATTTAAATTTTTGGATTAGTCTGTCAGTTTTATAAACATTCAGTGTTTTCTGTCTCTAAAAATTAAAAAACGCTTGAAAAGTTTTAATTTGTTTGCTTTTATAAACATTTAATTCGAATGGAAATTTCGTTTAAAAATGAAAAAGAAATAGAGACTGTTGTAAAGATCCTTATGATTGCTAGATTGCTTTATGTTTCCAATACTGCAATGTCAAACAGTCTTAAAAAATCAGAAGATCACGGTACTATAATAAAGACAAAAAGACCTGAAATACTGACGACTCATGATGAAAGAGATATTATTCGAATGTAAAAAACGAAGGATTCTACAATTTCAAAGGAAAACAACCAGGACTAACATTTGTGTCACGTCAAACTGTGTATAAGTATATAAAAAAAATCCAAAATCTTCCTTTTCAAGAAGAGACATCTGTCAAGTGGACAAAAATGCATCTTGCTAAAAGTTTAACTTGGGTGAGAAACCACATGTCCTGCATTACGGAATAGACTTCTGTCATTCTCTCAGATGAGAAAAAATTTAATTTATATGGTCCTTTTGGATATCAGTTCTGTTGTCTTTGTATCGAGAATGAGGGAGAATTTTATTCTACTCGACATATTGGCGTAGAAAGTTTGATAATCTGGCTAGCAGTCAGATATGGTAGAAGAACGAATCAAATCATTTTGAATGGTAGACAGAACTATAAATATTACATTTGATTGTTGGAATCTGAACGTCTTTCTTATGATACAGAATTGGGTGGAGGAGATTGGATATTTCAACAAAATGGAGTAGCGTGTCTATATATATTATTGTTAAAAATTGGTCCCATAGAAATAAGGTCTGTGTTCTGCCGTGGCCAGCTAAAACCCCTGATCTGAATATATTTGAAAACATTTTGCCTACATTAGATAATCGCGGATTCGCGTATTACAATGGAAATAAAACAGTATAGATTTGTTGCTAATCTTCGAAATGAATTTAACGATGTTTGTCACAAATTTTATCAAAGTAAAATACAAGCACGCTTTTATTCAATGCCAAACAGAGTCTTTGGAATCATAAAGGCAAAACGAAAGAAAATGTCTTACTAATGCTTTTATTTTCATGTAAAACATTTATGTGTACTTCTACTTTTTTAGAGAGTTTCATGTAGGCAACATTAACTATGTTATGCAAATCAAACTCTCACCATAATTTATATTTTATCACTATGATTTTATATACATTTAGCTGTAAAAGGTTGCGCAAACAAAAAATTTTGCCTTAATTTAATTAAGGTATCGTGGGGTAATAACGCCACGTTAAGGTTTTACCAATTTTCATGGCTTAGTTTTAGATTGTATTTTTCAAACAAATGTAAGATTTGATACAGTAAATCATTAACTATGCATATAAAAAATAATTTAACAGATATGTATTCATAAAATGTAATGGCGGGATTTCTTGACCAATGCTATTTGGCGTTATTACCCACTTATGGGGGTAATAACGCCATGCAAAGATAACTACAAAATAAGATGGAATAATGGCATGTAGATTGCCCAATTCTAAAAATACAAATTCTACAGCTCTAGAAATTGACACAATGCATTCTAAGCTATTGAAAATGCTCAATTTTTATGCGAAAATGTAAGAAAAAGAAACGTGTGGTTGGGGGGGGGGGGGCAAAAGAATATCAGATTCTAATCTACTTTTTGCTTAAAAAGGACCGTTTGTGTAAAATTTTTAGAAACATTGCACGGTTTTAACTGTGTTTATCTAAATCAATATTTATGTTTCCATGTATGCATAAAAAATATATTTCTATGCATATATTTTCTATGCGATAGAAAATATTAATTTTTTTGTGAAAGTGAGATAAAAACGAGATTGGGGGAGCGTCTTCAGTACACAACACCCTGAGCTTCTGTTTGCTTAAAAAACTTCGCTTAAATATAATTATACAAACATTGCACGGTATTTAATGTAATATTTTTATCATATGAAATTTTATAATAAATAGAGTTATATGAAATAAATATTTCATGTTAACACTGTTATAGAAGTCTTGTAAATACTTTTTAACCCGTAAACTCTACACTAATGCGTATTCGCGCAAAGTTAAAACTTCGGCGTTACATAAAACATTCTTAAATAAATTTGTATTTTTAATGAATTAAATAAGATTTTTGATAAAAATCAATATCCTTATGAGATCCCTTATTAAATATTATACATGATTCATGTATAATATTTAATAATTTGTATATTTGTATATTTCATTATCTTCATATTAGTAACAAAATTAACTTTTAAGTGATGTTAGCAATCTCACTATTTTTTTTAATCAAACTTACTAGGGAACTGCAAGAAGTATAAGTCACCGATTTCGAAGAAAGTGGTATCGTTGGAAAAATCTCATCGAGAGCAGCAAAAAACTCAATGGAACTACACGTCGCAAATGAGCCGTTTTCGAGATATCCAACAATTTATGTCACGTAACTAGTGCACACTTAATGGGAGACCGCAAAATTTTTGTCTCGATTTTAACGAAAGTGGTATCCTTAAAAAGATATCATCAAGGGGGATAAAAAACTCAATAGAACTACCCGTCAGAAATGAGCCGTTTTCGAGATATCGGATAATTTATATCACGTAGCTAGTGCATGCTGTTCTAGAGCACACTTAATTAGGGATCGCAAAAAATTGTTTTCTCGATTTTGATGTAATAGTGACGTTGCATAGATATCAATGTGAGGATTAAAAAACTCAATGGAACTACCCATCTGAAACGAGCTGTTTTTGATATATCCGACAATATATGACACTTAATGCAGTTTCCCAGCAGTGTGCATTAGCAATGTGACACAAATTGTCGGATATCTCGAAAACGTTTAATTTCCGACGGGTGATTCCATTGAGTTTTTTAAGCCTTACGATGATATCTTTTCAATGATACCACTTTTGTTAAAATCCAGACAAAAACATTTTGTGGTCTCCCATTAAGTGTGCGCTAGTTACCTGACATAAATTGTCGGATATCTCGAAAACGGCTCATTTGCGACGGGTAGTTCCATTGAGTTTTTGCTGCTTTCGATGAGATCTTTCCAACGATACCACTTTCGTCGAAATCGGTGACTTACACTTCTTGCATTTCCCTAGTTAGAGTTTAAATTGTAATTTCCATTTTAATTATAGGTACAACTGAAATTAGTCCTCTAGTTCTCTTACTTTTGGAATCCTCGTACTACAGCTCATATTCAAAATATTAGAATAATTGAGAAAAAGTAATAAGAAAAAATTATTTGTCATTTATTTATTTTTTATACTAAGTAAATGCAATTAAATTTCTTACAAATTAAATCTGGAATGTTTAGATAAGATTTTAACATTTATAAAATATAAAATACAGCACAATAAATTAGGTATACAGCTTCCTTAAACACACCAGAATATTAGAATAAAATTTAGATTGGTTCAAAATATTAGAATATTTTATTTTACGCAACAATATTACCTTATGAATATGAAGTAAATGGTAGTTAATATTTTGTAGCATCCCCTTTAGCTTTCATAACAGCGTACAATCGATCTTGCATACTATATACAAGGTGTTTACAAAATTTCTATCAATATTAGCCCAAATAGACTTTATACGTGCCACTAACTCAGTTTTACTTGAAGGAGGATTTTCTTGAAGTTTTTTCTTCATTATACACCATAAGTTTTCGATGGGATTAAGATCTGGTGAATTTGGTGGCCAAGGAAGTACCTTAATGTTGCGTTGGCGGAACCAATTCTTAGTTGACACCGAGGTACGCGGGGACGCTAAATCTTGTTGAAAGATGAAATCATCTTCAAATAAATCTTCTGATGATGGAATCATGTAATATTCTAAAATTTCTTGATATATCAGAGAGTTAACCTTGTCGTAGACGATGCATAACTTTCCAGGTCCTTCTGCACTCATACAACCCCAAACCATGACACTAGCAGCAAATTTTACGGAACGTTTAAGGCATTCTTTATCAAATGCTTCTTGCTTCATTCTCCAAACTCGAATACCTTGATTATCATATGAAACACAAAATATACTTTCATCACTAAATAATATATTTTTCCGATCTTCATTGCTCCATAAACGTCTTGATTTACACCAATTTAATCTTATACGCTTTTGTCTTGCAGTCATGAGAGGTTTTGTTTTCGGTACACGAGATTCAAATTTAAATTTATGGAGACGTCTTAATGTTGTCGATGTAGAAACTTCAACTCCTTCTTCTTTCCATTTTCGGTGCAAGAATCGCACACTTTTAAAACGGTTTTTCTTAACTATACGCTTCAGTTTCCTGTCATCTCTAGCAGATGTTTTTGGTTTTTGGCCACCATTTCGACAATTATTTTGAAATTTTCCAATTTTTGAATATTATGTTAGTATTTTACTAACGCTCGATTGCGAACAATGTAAATAATTCGCTATAAAACATTGATTTTTACCGTGCCGATACAAATCAACCATACGAAGTTTAGTAGATTCAGGAATATCACTCACACGGCCCATTTTAAGACGAAAAAGAAACAAACTGCAAAAAAGAATACTGATTTTAAATAAAATAGTCTGAATTTAATCAATGATGCCACCAGTTAAGAATTGGTAATAACTAAAGGAGAATTAATGTGAAATATTCATATATTTTGAACCACTTGAATAAATATTCTAATATTTTGACTTTTCAAAATAATTTTTTTTGCAATTAATCTTTTCAAAAATGATATTAAATTTAAGATAACAAGTAAGTTTAATCAACAATAAGTTCTTAATAAAAATATCGTTTGCATATTTTCATTAAAAGACATTAAATTACCAAACGATATTTTTAATTTCTAAAAAAAAGGTAATTATTCTAATATTTTGAATATGAGCTGTATTGTTAGAAATATATGAATAGATTAATATTTAATTAGATTTAACCCTGTACAAAAGTTTAGTGCAGAAATAATACTCGAGTTTTAATCATTTATTGGTCTCACGGTCACTAAAAGGTTTTTTAATCAAATTTTAGAGTTTAATTTGTAACTTTCTGTTTAATTATAGATACAACTGAAATTCTATAGTTCTCTTTCTTTTGGAGTTCTCATACTATTGTTAGAAATGTTTGAATAGATTACATTTAATTAGACTTAATCCTGTACAAAAAGATTAGTACAGAAATAGTACCCTACGAGTTTTAATCATTCGTCGATCTCACAGACTACTTCTTTTTTTAATTTTTATAGTTTAACTTGTAATTTTCAGTTTAACTACAAATACTACCGAAATTTTGTTTCATTTGGAAATTTTTTACTATCATCAGAGACTTTTAAACAATTGATTGTTAATTATAATCGTCTTGTACTAAACGTTTAAAACAAAAACACCATCCTATAAGTTAATCATGCCTTTTATTCATCTTTTGATCTTGCGGTTTCACAGACCCCTTCACACTAGTTACGTTACAATTTCTGTCACATCAGTTAAAGCTTAAATTTGTAAAATTTTTAAAAACAGAACGCTGAGAAAGCGGGCTGTTAAAATTTAGAATTCAACTGAACAATCAAATGGGAATTTAATAGTAACTTGATTTTGAAAATATTAGAATATTGAAAACATTTTGATAGCGTTCTATATATAAGAATTTAAAATTGTTTTTACATTAGTATTAAAAAAATAAAGATTAGTTTTGGGTATCGGACCCCCCTTAATTTAACCGTTTCAACAATGATAATAATGCTGTAAGTATATACCGGGTGTCCCAAAAATGACTGATGGATTTTAAAATTCAATAACTTGCAAACGGTGACAGCTGTTTTAAAAAAAAAAAATTGCAGAAGGTTTATGTATAATGTCAGGAGTTTTTTTACCGTAATTTTTTATTTTAGTTCGAATTTCAAACAATAGGTGGCATGGACGGCAATTGAAGGCCAGGTCGACTCTTCACTCAGCACTGATGACCTGGTTTTCAATAGCCGTCAGCCTCACCTATTGTTTGAAATTCGAACTAAAATAAAAAATTACGGTTAAAAAACTACTGACATTATACATAAACCTCCTGCAAAATTTTTTTAAATAGCTGTCACCGTTTGCAAGTTGCTGAATTTTTAAATGCATCAGTCATTTTTGGGACACCCGGTATATGCTGTAAGTAATAAAGTAAAAAATAAACTCCCTTCGGATGTAGTTCCACCACTGTAAGAATCAGCCGGGGTAATAACGCTAACGAATGGCGTTATTACCCCGATATACTTATTGCGCAATTCATTTTAAACTACAAACTATCTAGCAAACATATCCAAAATCTTTTACAATATTTTGAAAGTACATGAAATGAACTACAAATTTAAATAATAAACAAAGTATTTCTTGATATGCATATAGTCTTCAAATCTCAGAACTTACCTCGCAAAATTCAGATCAAGCGTTATTTTTAGTTGCTTCTAAAAGCGATAAGACTCACAAATGGAACAAAATAACTTTAATCTGTTGTTTGTGTTTTATATGACAAAGAGCCCTTCTGCGCGGAGTCCATAGGTGCCATTAACTGGATTATTTTATAATTATGAGTAATATTAGTACTTGGCATTATTACCCAACCTGGCGTTATTACACTAAAACACCTTAGTTGTGTTTTTTTAGAAAAAAGTCTAGTGTCCTTCTCCTTTTTTTACGCAGCATATATATATAAGCCCAGCTTCCTATCTCCATCCTTTTTTTGATTTAGTTTTTATATTTTTTTCTTTCGTTAATGATTTTAGTTTCTTCATTTGTTAAACGCGTCCTTTTAGTTTTGTGTCAGTGTTTTGATTGTTTAGTTAAAAATATTTAACATTTCATGTTTAAAACACTGAGAATTAAAAAAGTGCAATCTAAAAATCTAAATCTAATTCGAAAATCTAAATTGCAATCAGTCACTCTGTCTTTTTTTCTTTCTCAAAATAAATTTGTCAGAATTTTTTTAAACTTAGCTTATGTTAATGGTTCCGTATATTTAAAATGCTTTAATCGAATTATTATTATTATTTTTTTTGTCATTATAACCGTTGTTCACTCGTTTAATCGTTGTTTTTTTTAACGAAATTTTAGCGAAATTAATTGCGAATTAAATATAATTATTCGTCAACTTTTGCTAATTTTCTAATGCATTAAATATTTGTTAAATACGGAAAAGACTTTTAAGATAATAGAAGACCGTATTTTGATTGAATAAGCTTACTTAAAATAAAGCAGATGGGATATCAAATGAAATTTTATAGTTTATTAAAATAATGATAATAATAATACAACTTCAGAAAAGGAAAAAGGGATATGATTGAGCGATAAAGCAAACCATTTTTATGATATGGCTAGTTTGTAAATTTAACTAACTTTTTAACATAGTTGAATTACTGTAAAATAAGCTTTACCTTTCTTCATTTTTTGTTTCATATTTTGTATATTCCTCATTCCAAATTTCTCAAAATACCTTAAATATTTAACATCAACTGAATTTGTTTAATATCACTGCTTTGCAATGATCACTGTGTTTCAATAATGATGAATTATTGAATGTCTATGGATAATATCTGTTTCCGTCGTTATGAATGTTTTGACATCTACTTAATAAAATTTAATTCTCCATGCTAAAAATTGAGATTTACATCCATTCGTCTATTTTATACATTAATTTCATCATAATATAAATAACGTATATATCCAATCAAACAATACAATAAAGCGTTTTATTTTTTAAAAATATTTCATACTTTCAATTCAATAATATATTATGTATATTTTCAGCTTTGTCAGTTCTTCCTTTTGAAGACCTCTCTGAGAATGTAACATGATAAGAGATTTCTCATTTTCAAGGGTGATTTTCTACTTTTTGTCTGTATTATTTAATATTAGTGTATTTTAAAAAATGCATATATTTTTGAAAGACTTACAAAATAATGAGGAAATATAGTGAGATGTTTTAGTACGTAAAGGTTTGTGATAGAGAATTTCTTTCTATATTTGTTTAAACCTTAAAAAGACCCCCATGGAGGGCACTTCCCTTAGGGATTATATCCCATCTGCAGATAATCGCCCGTCATACATTACCCCACTTCTTTTTAAAGCGACTAGTATGTTGCATACAGTTTAACCTATTTTTCTAAAAAATCTCACATGCAAGAATTTCGAAAAAATTATTTTTAACATAAATATCATATTTCCCTCTCTCTTTTTTATTTTTTCTTTCTTTCTTCTACCTTTACAAGAAGAAAGTACTGAAAACGTGAAAACTTTCGAATTACAGTTTTCGACTGTTTTACACTTTTTAGGGGTCAAAAAACCCAAGAAAATTCTTTTACAAAATCTCCGTCTGTGAGTCTGTCACTCTTTTACTCTGTCGCATTGTGAGTCTATATGTGACAAAAATTTTGTCGGCGCTCTATCTCAAGAATTAATGCACGGAATTTCACAAAACGTTCTATTCAGTTAGAATTTAATATAAACTGAAGTTTGGTAGTTTTTTATGTATATCGCTCAACAGATGGCGCTGTCGTTCTGCCTTTTTCACGATTCCTGCAATAGAGAACTCACTGTCAAGAACTAATTGACAGATTTACATAAAACATTAGATTCTATTAGTCCTTGATACTGATTACCTTTTGGTGTAAATCACCCAACAGTTGGCGTTGCTATACAGAATTATTCATGATTATCGCAATAGTTCTACCTCAGGAATTAATGCTCGAATGTTTATCACACTTCGGATTCAATTTATTTCTCCTGTAAATTAGTATTATTTAGTTTTTGGAGTAAATCGCTCAGCAGATGGCGCTTCTATCATGATTTTTTTTACGATTTGAGCAATGATTCTATCTCAAAAACTAATTGTCAACAAATTTCAGAATCAGCTAGAACTTTACATAAGTTGTTGCAGATTTAATTTTGATGTAAATCACCTAACCAGTGACACTGATATGTTTCATTTATCTAGAAGTATCAACAAGCATGAGATAGAAGAAAGTTTAGGCATTGCCCATCTGACTAGTTTTATCAGTCGTTGCAGTTTAAAAATATTTTTTAATTAAATTCTGTATTAAAATATAAAAATATTATTTCATAATTTATATACATTCAATTTCACATAACTCATTTTTTGCAATGACGTTTTCATCTCTATTTTAATGTTACTTAAAAAAAAAAAAAAAAAAAAAAAAGAGAAATGTTTTACCTCTACTTTTTGAATTAAATTTCTGTTCAGTAAGTAAATTTAGAATCTCGCTATTTCTATTTTTTATCACATGAAGCCGAATAAAAATTGTATTTGAAATGTTTTTGCCTTTTAACTTTACATTTTAAACAAAAAAGTGCTTTTTTTTCATTTTTAGCATAGATGTTCTGTTTCATTCGGATTAAGTTCTTGTCTTAACAAAGAAAAAAAAAAGAAAATTCAAAACAAGCTTATCATTATGCTTAGTTGTCAACAGAAATAATTTTTGTTTTTCTCAGGGAAATTTTAAATTCTACATTGGAGATGTATATGTGCAAATTTCTTTTCTAGCTTTGCTTCAAAACATATTTGCACATAAAAGGAATCTTAGCCTAATTTTGTATGTACGTAATAAAATTTTCAGTTTTATTATTTATTTGACGTTATCTTGAGTTATAAAAAGATTATACTAAAAAAGAGCATTTAAAAACAATAAAAACTACTCAGATTTGGCAATCCTAAAACTTTCTTCTATCTTATGCATATCAATACTTCCTAAAAAATGCAGCATAGCAACGCCACCGGTTAGATGGTTTAAACCAAAATCTAGTCAGCAACAACGTATGTCAACTTCTTACTTAATCTGAAGTTTGATGAAAATCCGTGCATTAATTTTTGAAATAGAGCTATTTCAAAATAATGAGAGCTATTAGAAAAAAAAAAAAAAAAAAAAACGTTGGGTGATGTACACCAAAAACTATTCAGGATCAATTTTTTTATCCGGTACTAACTGAATCTGAAATTTGATACAAATCCATGCATTAATTCCTGAGATGCATTTATTGCGAAATCATGAAAAATGCAGCTTAGTAGCGCCATCTGTAGGACGATTTACGTAAAATTCTAATCTATATCAGGGACTGAATGAATCTGAAGTTTTAGAAGATTTCGTGCATTAGAGTTCTTGACGTAGAGCTATTGTGATAATCACGAATAATGCACTATGGTCGCGCCATCTGTTGAGCGATTTACACTAAAACGTAATTGGTCCCATGATATAGCAAATACTAACTAAATACAAAGTTTTATGAAAATCCATACACTGTTTTTTTAGATATGACTATTGTGGAAATTGTAAATAATGCAGCATAGCAGTGCTACCTGTTAAGCGATGCACACAAAGCACGAATCAGATCTAGTTTATATGAACGTCTCACAGAATTTAAAGTTTTGTGAAATTTCATGCCTTAGTTCTTGAGATAAGGCTATTACAATAATCACTAATAATGCACCAAGGCAGCGCCACTTGTTAAGTAATTTACACCAAACCATAATCGGCACCATACTATATCAAATGCTAACAAAATCTAAAATTTTATGAAAAGCCATGCACCAGTTCTTGAGATATGGCTATTTTGGAAATTGGGAATAATGCAGCATAGCAGCGCCACATGTTGACTGACATTCACAAAAAACTAATCAGATCCAGCTTATATCAAGGTCTAATTGAATCTAAAGTTTTGTGAAATTCCGTGCATTAGTTCTTGAGATAGAGCGTCCACAAAATTTTTATCATATACAAACTGACTGATTGCTTCACAAACATAGATTTCGTATAAACACATGTTTTTTCGGAATATCTGACCCCTAAAACGTGTAAATCCATCGAAAATCGGATTTCGAAAATTTTCCCGAATCCAATACTTTCTTCTTGTAAAGATAGAATGAAGTAAAAATTTGTAAAAATACTAAAAGTTTTCTAGGAAACTGTGATTACTAACACATTTTATCGGGGTTCCTACATTTCAGGAATTTTCCTAACACCAGTATTTTTTAGAGGAAAATGTGCCTTTTGCAAACAAGTGATTATATTTTGTTAATATGAATCCAGTTTTTTTACATAAAAATTCTGGTATTTAAGCTGAAAGGGTAAGAACCCTGTTTATGTAACGGCAAAATTCATGTAATAGAAATAGGTTTGCAGTGTAAATAAAAAAAGGTCTGTAAGATAACTAAGAATTTTTTAGAAAACCGGGATGCCATAAAACATTTTATGTAACTGGAAGCCGGGTTACAGATAAAGTTCGAGTAAGATTTGTGTAATTTTAAGATTCGTTTGTAAAGTTTGTAGCTTTACAAAAGCTAGTTTAGTAGATTTACATCCTTTTTCTGCATCGTGCACAGATAAAATTTTAGTAAGCATACAGATTTCTGAAACTTTACATCTGTAGAATTACAGATTGTTTTTTACAGTATTGAAAAATTCTAACTAAAATGGGTAAACTGGTCAACTGGTCATATTAAAACTATTTTTTTCACATAAGACGTATTAGATTTTAACTCAGCTATTCCTTATAACGATGTTTTTATAGCAAAAGTTTAAAAAAAAAAAAATCTCCAGTCACTGAAGCTGTCCTGTTTCGAATTCACTAACTGCAACAATAGAGCTATGATCAAAATATAATAAATTAAAATTGTTGCTCAAGCGTCGCGTGAGGTGTAAAACACATGTAATGAAAAATTTACGCCTGCAAAATACATCATAAAAATGTAGAGTTCAGGACAGTAATACGTTGCGAAGCTTTCAAAAAATATTGTTTAAAAGTAAAAGATTAATTATACATTTAATCCATTTCTTACCAGCTATTTTTTAACGCCTTTGAGGCATCAAGAGCACATTTCAAACCATTCCTAATAGTTCACAAGCCATTCACGTTCTCGAGACATCACATAATAAGTTATGACTTTTATTTCGACAGAGGACCAACATCGTTTAGGTGTGATAGCGAAAATGTCTTCTAATCTGCTAGAAACCTCTTGAAAACACAATTTCCTTTTGGTTATGTTGCTGTGATCTCAAATAATATGAATGTTCACAAGCTTATGCAAGATAAGACGTGATATAGAAACACGATTATTGCATATAACCGAGACATACTTTACTAAGATAACGCATGATTTAAAGCTTTATGATTCGCTTTATTACTGGGGAAGCATGTAACTTGAAAAAAGTTTGAAGTGATCTCTGGTATGATAAGTGACAGAAAATTTGGTAAAATCCTTTAGCGGAGCTAAACACATGATGTTAAACATAAGTAGAGTTAACTTAATTGCTGTAAAGAAATACCATTTGAGTAATTCGATTCGATTGAAGTTTATAGAAATAGACTCATTAAACTTCGAAACTGCTTACACAAAATATATGCACTAGGTTTTGTTTTCATTATACTTTACGGATTTTGTGATTAATGTAGATTAATCAAATAATTTTAAAACATACATGTGCTAGAAATTCCCTGCAATTACCTACTATAAACATGCCAGTGCATATTTGGAAAGTTAAAAGTAGTAGCAGAAGATAAAACACCTAAAAATTCGATAGTATGTAGCATAGATATAACAGCTCTGTGGTTATAGGAACATATCATAAAAAATTAATAGAAGACAAACCATAAACACTTTAAGTATCTAATGTATATAATCCTTTATACGTAAGAAATATAACGCTATAAACACTCAATGATTTTTTTATGTGTTTTAATGTGAGGTGTGCAATCAGTCTTTACATGCACTTGATTGAACAACTACATAATATCATCTTTATCATAATAAATCTGTTAATATCTTTGACTTATTTTGTAACTTCTTCTTCAGTCCATCATATCAAATCTCACAGAGTTTATATACATATATATATATATATATATAAATTTTGCATACATAATTGGACGGAAAAATACTACGGGAGAAAGGGGCATATTGGGACACTTTTTAATTTATCTCACACGTTTAAATTTTTATGATTTAGTTCAAAAAACTAACATAGCTATTTTGTAGTCTACAGTCTTAGTCATCTTTAAAGCCTCCAACCAAATTGAAAAGTTAAATATTTAATTTCATTTATTTAAAGAGTATAATGAAAAATACTCTCCTATTTTGCTCCTGTACGGGGTACATTGGGACAGTGTTAAATCTTTAAGGGGGCAGATTGGGACACCACATTGTTTTGAATTCTCAGAAAAGAATTACTGCCTATCTATGCACAGTAATTTTTAATAATATAAAAAAAAGTTACAGCAACTTTAGTATTATTGTCGGAGATCAAACTTTTCTACATTAACTCATAATTTCATGGTTGTTATTGCCCTTCATGGTGATCCTCATATAGTTATGGGCTGAGGAAGTTTTGAAACAAGATATTTTTTTATTGCCAACAGTTATATCTTCATTATATTTCTAAGTAAAGTTCCGAGAATTCTCCCTTTTTCTTAAAAAAAAACATTATTTCTTTATTTCAAAATAGGGTGTTAACGATTTAAATCAGTTGATTTAAATTAGCGATTAAATCATGATTATAATCAACTGATTAAAAAAATCATTGATTAAAATCAGAAATTTTCTAAATGTTTAAAAGGATATAAAAATTACTAAACTCTAAGATGATGATAATTTGGAAAGTTTCTACAGGTATTTGAATCCTGAATACGCACGCGCACAAAAACTTTAAATATTTGTTTATAACCTTAGTTTCTGACTGTTTTAAAAAAGTTAAAGTACAGTACATTTGTAAAAGCATAGTTTTTATCTAACAGAACATAAAAAAAGGATTTCATTTAAAAATGATATTTAAATTTAATATAACTTACAGTGTCATATTTTCCTTTTAGTTGTCAAAATATTCATTCTTTTATATTAAATAAGCATAGCAAGTATAATAAAATTCTGCAAGTAAAAAAGTAAAATAACCTTAATCTCATTTCCTCACTCTACATTTGCAATAATAAAATAATTGTAAATGCTGGAGCTAAAGAACAATGAAAGAATAATATAGATTGAACCGCTGTTGTAATAGAATATATAAGGGAAATAGAACTGGTATAAAATGTTAAGCACAGCGAGGTTTCTTCAGTACAAATTAAATATTGTTTTTTTTTTTTTTTTTTTTTTTTTTTTTTTTTTTTTTTTTTTTTTTTTTTTCAATTTTTGAGCTCATATACACTAAATAAAAATTGTTAGGGATTAAAAAGGCCAGAAAACTATTTGAAACACTGAATGCTGACAATCTTTACAGAGTACTAATAATGTTGCTGTTTAATGTTTTGAAGTTATCAGATGTTATTCCTAGCTATTCCTGATATTTAGCCTGTATATGCATATGAATAGATTAAAACATTTTCATATTCTGGGGGACATACATGAGTGTAGGTTTAGATTTAAATGATTAACAGCACTGTAATTACTTACTGTTTCCTCTAGTTAATTTTTAACAAAACATTTGTAAAAAGTATTCCAAATTATTTAGTATTTCTAAAGCTAGTGTCCAAGACCTCGCAAAAATGATAGAATATCATTCCTTAAGAAAAAAAGTTAAAATATTTTATTATTTAATCGTATTTTTCAATTCGAAATTCATAAAATTATTAAAAAAGCATTATTTATCATATTAAGAAACTATATACCTTTTTTAACATAATTACTAAACACTTTGCTAATATAATTCCTCATGAAATATTGTCCTTTTTTTGAACTAGCGTCTTGCTCCTTCTTCTTTCTAGAATTAATATTAAATTATGAATTATTTTACTAATTAAAACATAAAAATTTATACATTGATTCTAATTTCATTGTTAATTATTTAATAATTATTATTTTTAAATTGTTTTAAGCAATTTAATATTATATTCAGTTATTAATAATTTTAATAAATGTAAAAAATCCCGAGTATTTAATGTAGTTTTGCATAATTGTTACAAAATATTAATGTACTACCTCTGACAATAAAGTTCGGTGAATGAATTTATAACGACCGATCTGGCAACACTGGGGAAACAAAATGCTTCACCTGCATAGAGGTAAGTGTTGACCATCTTCCTCCACCTTTGTTCGTTTGAGCGTTGTTTATGTTCTGTGTAAGACGTGCCTTGCTAAATGCTTGTTCAGTGTGTTGTTTCTGAACTGACAACAGGAAAATGAAAGAGCAAAAGATCAGTTTAAACTGTGGTTTTAAGCTTTGCAAGACACCAAAAGAAATTCCTGAGGGGTGGTGCAAATTGAACATCCACCATACTCGCCAGATCTCAATCCTCCAGACTTCTTCCTCTTTTCACCACTCAAACTCTCTTTGAAAGAGATTCGATCCTATTGCTGAGATCCAACGAAACGTGACGAAGCTTTTTAACACCATCCCAAAAAAAGACTTTTTGCGAATTTTCCAGGACATGCATAACAGATTTCAGCGGCGCACAGTTATGGGAGATGACTATTTCAGAAGATGGTATAGTTACTTTCGTTTATATTTTATCTAAATTAATGTTAGAGGACTATTCACCGAGTTTTATTGTCAGAGGTAGTATATAACGTTATTCTATACTACTAACTAATGAAAATATTAATGTATAGTTTTTATAATTTATTTAATTACCAATTACCAATTAAATTTGTATTAATTAAAGTGTAATAAAACAGATTATGTTAGCAGTTCGAAGTTTAATTAAAATAATTTTATAATAGTTTAATTTTAGAGATCTAAAACTCTTAGTGCCTATTCAGTATTTTAACGCCGGGGGAAAAATTAAAAATCCGATTTAAATTTTTAAAAAATCACGCTTATTTTTATTTTTATTTTTATTATTTTTATTTTTTTAATCATGATTTTTTTACACCCTATTTTCAACTGATTCCATATAGTTAATAATACAATAACTTAGAACAAGCAGTGACTTTTTTGACAAACTTGACAAGAACGAAGTCTTTTTTTTCTAATTCATCAGTGGCAGGTTCAAACAACTTTAATTGTTTATCAAACTTTGGTTTACTGTCAAGTTCAGGATCAGAACTGTTGTCTTTAAAAAACTAGAATCGGAATCATTGAAAAATGGATTTTTAGTTTAGCTAGTTTACCTCTTTTAGCTGATAATTTACTTTCTGTTAATTTTCTTTCCTTTTGTTGCTTTTCAACAATATTTTTCCTTCTTTTCTATTTTTCTCTGGAATAGATGTTAGTATACGAGGTTTTCCAAGTGTTTATATCCAATTGTTTTATTTTTCTATGGAAGGCCTTTGGATAGGGCTTTCCAGCGTGACCGGAGAAGAACTGTGTATTCCATGTTAAGATACAGTAACAAAATTATTCCTAACTAGTATATAATCCCCGTCGAAAATGACGGAATTGATCTGCGTTTCATTTTCATAAGATTTTATACAAACAAACAGTATGAATACTTTATAATTGAAAAGTTTGTATTGTAGAAAAGCACATTCTAGAAAAAGCAACAGATATTACAAATACAAATGATTTTTTTTTTTTTTTTTTTTTTTTAATTTTTGAAATAGTACAACTATTGGACAAAACAAACAGCAGTATTTATCACAACAATAATAATAATTAGCAAAGTAAAACACAGTTTCTGAAGATTTCATCAAACATTTAAATTAAATATATTTTTTTAATTTTTAAAATACATTATTTTATAAAGAGCAATGATTCAGCCTCGATTTTAGTCATATATATAAATATACAGGAAGGATATAAGATAGATTCCTAGTTCATCGGTTAATCAAGCTTTATGCTTTGCTTTTAAATATGGAATTGGCGCCATCTAGCATCAATTAATATAAACAAAGAAATTTTTTGGTAAAATATTAGTTTCTTCTAAAAAATATGCAAAAGCAAGAGGCATTGATTTAGATCAAGATCAATTTTTAAAAACTTCAGCTAAGTAATTTTTAAATTCTTTCCGTATTAATTTATGAAAACCACAATCGTTATTATTCTTTCTTTCGTAAAATTTTATTTTAATAACACCAATTTTTAAAAGCATAGCTTATATCCACTTGAAATGTGCTTGCATTGCAAACGAAATTTATATTTCTTATCAAATGTCCTTAAAATTGATTTTTTTTTTTAAGTAAGCAAATTAATACGTAATTTCCTGCGTATAATCCGTGGATCAAACAATTATTTTTAAACCCAGAATTAAAAAAAAAAAAAAAGAAAGAAAGAAAGAAAAGAAAAAAAAGAAATGTAACTTCTCAGATCGCCGTTAATATTTGTCTTCAGTCACCAAATAATATTTCTGGGTCCAAAAAAAAAATTGTTTGATCCGCGGATTATATGCAGGAAATTACGGTAATTTAATAAGAGAATGTGGAAAAATAATTTTCAGTCTTATTAATGCAGTCATGATAATATCTCATATATACATTACACCTCGATAAAAAAATATTTTCTTTATAATAGAAAAAAAAATAAAAATAAATAAGCGTATAAATGTTGACTTAAAAAAATTAATTAAATTAATATTAAATCAAAGAAATCATAATAAAAATATTCCATTTATTGTACCTATTGAATGGTATTTTTAAATTATATAACGGAAACGTTTAAAAAATATCTCTCGTCACATTATTACGCCCTGCAATTTTTTATCATTCATTTATTTATTTTCTAATATAATTTCAATGGAAAAAATTCTATATTTATATTGATGGCGATATATGGCAGCACTACAAAAGTTGAAATCGGTCCACAGAGCATAATCGATGAAAAAACCGTTGACTTGGGAGAATCATTTATTTTGTTTAACATATTGTAAACAAAATGCATATAAATGTAAACGAAAGTGAAAAAAATAATTTAAAAACATATGTATATGCTTTTACAAATATTTTAAAAGCATAATTGGATATTATTATTATTTTAATGAAACACTCACAGCCGTTCTTTTTTTAGATTTGGATTTGTTTATGATAGTTTATTTTCAAATTGGAACATAATATATTGTAATTGGATATGTTATGCATGTTTTATAGGGAAATATGCTCAACAAATATTATTTCGAACAGAAGAAATTACCATTTATTAACATATCATATGTTAACATATATGTTTTCCATTACGCCTAACATGGCGTTTAGCTACGGTCGTTTCGCATACCAGAACGGTTCGTACAGGAATCGTTCCCTACACTTTTCCCACTCAGATTTTATTTTAAGTAGATGAGAGTTTGATTAGAATTAAATGATTTGGGAATGAACATAACACCACAATTATTTCGATAGTTTTCAAATCCTGAGTTTTGAATACAATCATATTTTAGTTTGTCAGGATAGTCATTGTTGTTTCTGTAATGTGAAAAGATACAAAATCATCTGATTGAAAGTGATTTTATTAAATGATTACGTTGTTGTATATTTAAATTTACTTACAATGTTGCTAATGTCTAATGACATATTATGTGCAGTTGTTACAAGATTTGAGAAAATATTTTCCCAGAATTTGAAACCATTCAGCCATTGAAAGCTCTTTTGATGTGTAATTTGAATGCACAAAAACACATTGGGACCCAATTTATCTTCTCCCAATATGCCCCTAAGGGCAAATTTTCAAAAAATATGTTAGACCTAGTTATTGGAATTTGTAGGATACATTTGGAATTGTAAAAATTGCTTTATTATGTGTCTATTCATATTCTTAAAAGTTCCTTACAATAATTTTCATTAATTTTAAATGATCTAATCATAAAATGATTTTGAAAAAATAATTTATAACATCAAAAATAGAGTTGCTTACCTGAAGTGCTACTGATTTTTTTTCTGAGATTTGCAAACATATGTAGCAATAGGCAATATTGGTGCCATCTTCTGACAATTTTTTGGGGGGGGAGTTTATCCCCATTGATATAGTGAGGTACTGTCTTTGTCCCAATGTGTATTTTTCGCTCCTACGGGTTTTCACTTAATCCTTATTTGTGTATAGATAAAATAAAGCATTACTTAGATAATTTTATTGTTCCATGACTTTTATATAAGAATTGACAGATTGTTCGCACGACCGTCAAAAATTGACTACAAAAACTGTTGCATTCATATGTGAAAGAAAATAATCAAAACCGTTTTTAAAAATTTAATCTCAACTTCTTAAATGAAAATGTATCATAAATGAGTTTGAATTTGTTTAAAAATTTTCATTTTAAATGAGATAGTACTTAAATATAACCGAAATAAAATAAACACTACTAAATCACAAATTATCGTTATTATTAAACCGCAAGATTTCTGTAGATATATTAATTTCTTACTAGAAAAAATTGGAAAACATGCCATTCAAATTAACTATATAATTTATGATGCAAATTGCTTATTCTTAAAATTCCTCTGGTAAATTGACTAAGTTTTTAGTAGCCATGTAAGTGTACAAAATGTTATGGCGGTTAGGATCATTAATCTTGTGCCATTTCTCCTCTAAACTATCGTTAAAGAAACCTTTAACGTAACTTATGAAAAGTTTGCCAGCATAATTATAAATTTATTTTACTCACTTGAAAATATCGACATTACAAAAATGTTTTAAAAATCCCAAAATCTTTTCATATTTCTCGCAGAGATTATTTTTTCAAAATTTTTAAGAAATATTCCTTTTTCTACACGACGTATTTTATGAAAATATTAGCTGCAATTATATTTTATTGATCAATAACATTTTATTGCAAAATATTTAAATGAACTTGGGAACTAAACGCAATCAGAAACCCAAAACAGTTTTCTTATTGCAAATTATTCACGATAAAATAAAACGTGAATTTTACATTATGAATCAGTGAGACGCCATAGCATATTTATTGTTAAATTTTACAGACGAAATTTTTTTAAACCTTTTAAAGAGTCTTTTTTAATTATAATCCAATTTGTAATTATTGTTAATCCATCAGCAGAAAATAAAAATAAAATGTAATATAAAATATTAAATCAAATGACACTTAATTCTGATGCATTGAAATCATGTACAATACTAAAAAAGAAAATAATCCTTACATCAATTGAAGATAAATGAGCAATTTTCTTTCTAATAAATTTCCAGATATTGTTAAAAATACAAAACGAAGTTAAATTTTTCTGTTTATTTATAGTAATTAAAGCTAAAGTATTTCCTTGCGTGCTCCTTTTAAAAAGTCGTTCCCTCTTGTAATCGATCAATTTAACAATATCCAGCAGCCTTTACTCTTCACAACACTTTAAAAGTAAGGTACATAAACAGCCTATTGTTTTTGCTGCAGGCATAATTCAACCATTGAAGATTTTTTTTTTTTAATGACGCAATCTTTGCGTCATCTGCTTACAGTCCGTAACGATCAATCTGTTCCCATCATCAGATTGTCAAACTCTGTGTTATTGAATTTCCCATTATAAATTTCTATTTTGTTTAGGTACTCCCGCAACACCCTCATTATAAAAATCATTTGTTGTTTTCAACTGCAAAAATATTTTAATTCACATAGCATATCAGTTTGGCATAAACCTTATTTCAGAACTCATTTTTAACACTTTCCAAAGAAAGCTCAAAAGTTTTTATGTCTTCGATTCGTCTGGCTCTCTGTTCGTCCCGACGCGCTTTAACTCCCCTAATTAAACTGGGATTGCCAGAAAGTTTTTTAAAGTTATTAATGTTTACCCTGGCTTATAGGCTATTTCAAACTTATATAGACATGTTTCTAGCATTTTTAATTTATTTACTAGAACATTCTAAAGTATTGTATTACATTACGGCCAATGGGTAAAAATGGTTTCAAATGAATTTTAAACTTGTTACAAACTTTCAAATGTACTAAAGTGATATGCAATTACGAAGTGCGCTAAAATAATCATTCTATAGGGTATCTGGTAAAAGGATCAATTATTATTCATTTACAGGGCGACGCAAAAGTATTTCATTACATAATATAATAGGGGAAAATGTTTGCGGCTTATTTTAATTATATTACACTATAACATGTATAATGAAATTGATGTACGTCACTATAGCTTAATATAAATAATTTCATATATTATACAAAGTGTATAGTATTTACAGGGGCACACAAAAGATTTCAAATAGTTATATAATCTATATATAACTATATGTACTCTGTGTGTATTCTATCCGAAGTACTGTATATTCGCAATGATGGCAGGAAATGCATTTTTAATTATGATATGCGATTTTAAATTTCACTATATTTATGCATGATTATAGTGATTATAATAGTTAGTGCATGATTATTATTTCTATTTATGTTTCACGTTATTTTTTATTATATGGTGTCTATAAATGGTATAGATGATATAAAGGGCTATACAAAAGAGTCCGTAAAGGTTATTAAGAATGAGCGTAAATTATTTAAAGGTGATTTTAAAATAAATTATACATTTTTACGCTGAAGTGCATTCCGTTTACTTAAAAATGTTTGTAGAATGTAGATTAATTGTAGAATATAGGATGTAGAATATAGAATATAAATTATATACAGGACCACGCAAAGAATTGGATACATGGCTCGCTGTCTATGGATGATGACCACCAACTTGCACCGGGTTTTTCCGATGATAATTTTTCCCCTGCGTAATATAAATTGCATCGTCTTATTTAATACTAACATAACAGCATGAACTAAAATTACTTTTTTAGTCAGTCTCTACGATAAAGTTAAAACTGTAAACATAGCAGAATGTAATCTTCACTTAATAAATATAATTTTGCTTAATAATTTAAATATTTAAAAGTTTAATCTTAACTTTTTTTACATTAAATAATAGTTATAGTAATTAACAAAGGATTTATTCAATTAATTTTGGATACATCGTGTTATGTTCTTTTCTTCTGATGATGTAACAGCATGGATAATTTCTTATGATGGACCAATATAGGTAAGAGAATTTACCTTGCATGATTTTTAATGTATTTTTTATTACTTAGAAGAGAAGCTTAAATAATTTGTAGTGCAAGTATTACAAAAGATGATAACTTCTGGAAATGTGATTTCAGTAGTTTTAAATGTGTTTTAGTTTGAAATAAATTTTAACCAAATACTGGCGTGGGACAAAGGTACTAGATAAACTACAGGACTGAAAAAAAGTATTTAAGTATGTTTACATCTATTAATATAAATTTCTGAAAGAGAAATTTCAACCTGTTATGCGCTTTTGGCTAAACTAAATTTTCCTATTATATAATGCTAGATGAGCAACTAAGTTTCTGGGGGTTTTTTATCAATAAAATATGAAACATTTCAAGAGAAATACAAAAAATGGCTTATTAAAAGTATCGTCTCTCGCTAACTGCACATTTTTCCATCTCACTGACCATACATGAATACCACGACGATAAATGACGCTTCTTTAGACCAAAACCATTTAACCAATCAATTTTACACATTCTTCGAAATTAGCCAAGTGTACCCAGCTAAGCCATGCGCCATTGACCAGAACAAATGATAATTGTAAGGAGCCAGGTCTGACAAATATGGCGGATGCGGTAGCAGATCGTAATTCAGCGTTTTGGTAGTGTCCTGAACGATGGAATTCGATAGCACGAAATTTTGTCGCTGCATGAAATGCTTTTTTTTTTTCTGCAACATTTTAGAGATAGCTTTAGTGTTCTGGTATGTGATTTTCCTATTCTATCCACTTCAATCATGTATTATGATTTTATTTTAATGTTTTTATTCAGTTTATTTTGGTATTATGTGTGTTGGTAACCCCTACTTCATATTATTTTGCTTTTTCATAGTTGATGCGAAGATGAAACAACACACTTTATTTATCGTCTGATATTTTTTGTCTCTATTTGGGGGTCTGAAGAGTCTACTGTGGTTCTGCAAATTCCAAAAATATTCCTTTTAAATCACTGTTTCATGTTTTGTTGATGTATATTGTTTTACAATTAAAGATTATATGTATATATGATATTATTTTTTTTTCATTTAAGTGTCACATCTATCTTAAAAGTTATAATTCTTTGATCAAATCATTCGAAAGGTTAACTTTCATCATCCAAAGAAAATCAATGTGAACAAACTCTATAATTTATTTATCTCTATTCATTATTTTGGAAGGAATATTTTTAAATTATGCATATATTGAATGTTTTGTACGCAACTAACTGTTGATATAGGTTTAAATAATTTTAAGCAATGTGAACGTTGAACGATTACCTTGTCGTGAGTAAAAAAGAAAAATCCCACCAAAATATTCGACATAAATATCAACTATATTTTTAAAAGAATCTCATGAAAAAAAGTCGTAAATAATTCATATTCAAACAGTGTCTAAAAGTAATTTATTCGAGAAAAAATCTGTTTAATCAACATTATTCCTCTTACAATAATTTTGCACGAAGTTGTTCTGTAGCATATTTTATACTGCTCAAAGTTGTTATATTTTTGAGATTTAATAGCTATTTTATGGCATGAATTTAAATAAATCAAAATTTATGAACGTTGATTATTTTGTATTTACATCAATCTGACAAAACATTCCTTTTTTTAAGATTACTGACACACAGGTACATAAACAGATTTTAATTAATTTTATTCTTGAAATCAAAACAAACATTGTAATGGGATATTTTTATCACACATTTGAAAAAATAGATGCATCTCTAAGATACAGATTTTACTTACTTTGAAACGAGAAAATATCATTTTAATTCGCTAAACTTTTATCGAGGATTTTCAAATCTTTTAACTACAAAATAGTGAAATATAAAATATTACTCCGCTAGTGTTGTTGTTCAAGGAATTGCTTCTTTCGCTTTATGAATTTCACCATTTTTCTTTTATTAGAAATGCACTTAGAATTATTATTTCATAACAAAATTCTGGTAAATCGAATGTATCTGTTTACAGTTCATTTATTTTCATTAAACTATCCCGCTGTTCTTGGATGTTTTCTAATTAAGCTACAATGTATTTAAAAATTTGTTCCGCAACGCAGCTACAATTTTATAAAACTTAGAACAAGATAATTATTAAGTATTTTTTATTATTTATGGCGGATACAAATAAAATAAGTGAATAACAATGTTTAAGATGTAGCTTTATTTATAGCAATTTGTTATTAATGATTATAAATTTAATGTTTATTCAAAATTTGCTTTTGTGTTATTTATACATCAGTGGCGCAGCCAGAATTCGGCTCTGGGGGGGGGGGAAATAGAGTTGCTTCAGGGGTAATTCTGGTAGAAATTTTTGTTTCGGAAATTCACATCGCATTTTCGGAAATCGGCGGGGGGGATTCCGCGAGTTCCCCCTCATGCGAGGAGGGTAAATCCGCGATCTTCAGACGAAATGGGCGTTTTTCCGCGACCTTCAGACGAAATCAGCGATTTATTTGCGATATTTTAGCAAAATCGGCGATTTATTGCGATCTTTCGTGAAAATCGGCGGTTTTCCGCGTTGTGTTTGACGAAATCGGCGTTTTCGCGCGACCTCTAGACGAAATCAGCGATTTATCTGTGATATTATAGCAAAATCGGCGATTTTTTGCGATATTTTGTCGAAATCGGTGGTTTTTCCGCGATCTTTTGACGAAATCCGTGTTTTTCAGTGTGGGTTTTTTTTATGAAATCGGCGTTTTTTTTCGACGATCTTTACAGAAAATTTGCAATCTTACGCGATCTTTTCTTGAAAACGGCATTTTATTCCCGCGGGCTTAAGACGAAATCGGCGTTTTTTCCGTGATCTTTTGATGAAAGCGGCCTTTTTTTTCAATGATCTTTTGACAAAATGTTTTTAAGCAATCTTTTATCAAAAACGGCGTTTTTTCCCCGATTTTTTAACGAAATCGGCATTATATCAGAAATTTTTGGACGAAAGCAACCTTTTCCCCATGGTCTTCAGACGAAATCAGCGTTTTATCCGCGATATTTGATGAAATTGCCGTTTTTTCCGCGAAAAAAAGTTATCGGAAAAAAGGTACAAGATAAAAAAAAATGTTACCGGAAAAAAAAGTGACAAGGAATATATTTTGGGGATTTATTTTTGATTTTGGGGATTTATTGGCTAAGTATGATGGGGGGGTCGGGGGTTGGCTCTTAATTTAAGTGAATGGTTTTTCATGCCGAATTAACTGCTTTGATTCAATTTTTGGATATACGTTCATACTGAAAAGATGCTTGCCTGATTAGTTTTGGGAACGGATGATTACCCCCCCCCCTCCGCCGTAAATACGATGAATGATTTTTAAGCAGAATTTTCCAACGTGTGTCAAAATTTGGACATAGGTTCTTTCTGATAAGGCTTATGTGTAGTATTGTGGTGTCGCGCCCTGAGTTTCTCTTTACTAAGTTGGTTTATTTGTTAAGTTCATCAATAACACATTTTTAATTCCCCAAGTTTTTTATTAGAACTACAGATCAATTATTAAAAAAATAAATAAAACGACATTACAATTACATAGGAGCCACACTCTAATATTACATTTCGCTTAGCACGTCTAAGCCATCTTACATCAATGTACTTTCTTGTACATTATCAGCACGTGTCTCTCTTCCAACTACTTTCTTTCCCTCTCGATGCTCAATAATCCCAGTGTCCCCCTCAGCTCATTGCCACTAGACCAGTGCAATTATTTTCTAGGCATGTTCCTTGAGGTTCTTAACAGTTTTTAATTGAAGATACTTTCAACTCTGCATACCTTTTCACAATAAGACTTCGCTATCCATCCTCTTCCACGATTAAAGTTGTCAGTACTCAAGAATTTTAGGAGTTTAATGGTTAAGTATAGAGGGTGCATGAGAGATAACCTCTCTTAAATTAAATAAATGGCGTTTTACGCAGAATTATCCGATTTGCTTCAAATTTTGAATGTAGGTTCATTAAGATAAGGGGTATCCCTGATTAGTTATGGGGTTCTTTTGCTAATTAAAAAGGGGGTCGCGATTATTTCCCCCTTAAATTAGATAAATTGTTTTTATGCACAAATATCCGATGTATTTCAAATTTTGGCTATAGGTTCTTTCTCATAAAGTGAATCCCTGAGTAGTTTTAAGTGTTTGTTTATATATCCTCAACAGCTGTTTGCATTCAAAACTGTGATTTATGTTGCTGCATAGCATTTTTCAGTATTCTATAAATATCGTAACAAAGAAAAAATATCCTGTTTTTCTTAAAATCTTTTTTTATTATTTATTTAATTCTGTTTTTATTTTTTTTAAGCGTTCAAACCTGAAGATTTATCAAGAACTACAGGTTTTTAAACAATTAACTTTTTAATTACTAACATAAGCTAGAAATAAAAAAACACTATTTTTATTACTACAAATTAATGAATTCACTAGTTCATTCGTTCGTGACATACAATATAGTTTGTACATTAAATTTTTGTAACATATATATTTTTAATGTTTTATATTATATTTTGTGATGCGTAATATGGGACATTAATTAGTAAAAATCCAGTTTTAAATGATAAATATTTGGCGTAAATTAAAATGACAATTACAACAAATGATTTAGTATATTACTTTTTTCACAAATAAAAAAATAAATAAATAAACCAGTTTTAAATGCAAAATGAATGGAATTTAATCATTATAAGAAAAAAAAGTAAAATATGTATAATAATGTTTTCTGACATAATAGTTTCCAATCATTAAATTAAAAAAGAAAGAAAAATTGTTTTTATTTGTTATTTGCGTTCAGTTGCATTCAACTCGCTTTTTTATGTTACTTAAATATTTTTGCGGCAAACCTTTACCGGGAAATCCCCTGATCGAAAAATTTCCTAAGAGACTAGCCGCCCGCGATATCTACCGGACATCCCCCTCCGTCGAATGGGGAAAGAAAGCTTCTTTCCCCGAAAGAGTTTCCTGAATGGACTGCGGCATCCCTTCCTATTTTAACTATATTCATTAGCTTATACGCCTTACCATAATGAAACTACATCCAAAATTTGAAGCAAATCGGATAATTCTGCGTAAAAAGCCATTTATGTAATTTAAGTGGGGTTATCCCCAGTTCTCTCCTCTATACGTAGCCATTAAAACCTTAAAACTATTTAGGGATCCACTTTATGAGAAAAAAACCTATATCAAAAATTTTAAATATATCGGATAATTATGCATAAAAAACAATTTATCTAATTTAGGGGGATGGATAATATTTTTCCCTATTTCCCTATCCCCCGTTTCCCTATTTATACTTAGCAAAAGAACCTCATAACTAATCCGGAATACGCCTTCTCATAAAAAACCTACATCCAATATTTGAAGCAAATCGGATAATTCTTCATAAAAGCTATTTATTTAATTTAAGGGGAGTTATCCTCTGTTTTTGCCTTTATACTTAGCCATTAAACCTTAAAACTATTCAGGGATTCACCTTATCAGAAAGAACCTATATTTAAAATTTGAAATACATCGGATAATTCCGCATAAAAACCGATTTATCTAATTTGAGGGGGAAAAATTGCTTGCCCCCATTTATAATAAGGAAAAGAACCCCATAACTAATCAGAGATACGTTTTATCATAATGAACCTATGTCCAAAATTCGAAGCAAATCGGATAATTCTGCGTAAAAAAACTATTAATTTAATTTGAGAGGTTGCGGATGGGGGGTATCATATGTCCAAAAACTGAACCAAAACAGTTAATTCACCACGAAAAACCCATTTACCTAAATTAAGATCCTCCCCCTGATCCCCCCTAAATACTTAACCAATGAATCCTCAAAATCAATAATGAATTCCCAAAATCAATAATAAATTCCCAAAATCAATTCTATGTCCCTTTTTTTTTCCGGTAACTTTTTTTCAGCTTTTGTAGTTTATGTCCCTTTTTTTCCGATAACTGTTTTTACGGTAACTTTTTTCCGTTTACCCACTTGCCTATTTCGGGCGTTTTTTAAATAATAATTAGTATTAATTAAAAAAATTGTCTGAAAGTAGTCACTTTAAAATAGTAGTAAGTAGAAAGTAGTTAGAAAATTTTCTCCCCCTAAATCTCTGCGCCCGGGGCGACCGCCCTCTCCCCCCCCCCTTTCGCACGGCGCTGTTAATATCTTTCCAGAAACATAAATATGAACGAATTATATACTTTCCAAACATACCTGGATTTCAAGATTGCTTGAAAGAACTCGAAAGATTAAAAAAATGATCTCTTATATCCATCTTTTTCATAATTTTCTTCTCTGAAGAGGATTTAATATCCATAGCGAAACGCACAATAAAGGAAACCTTTGCACTACAGCTACTTAAAGGTCTAGACGAACAGCACTAGTTTTTATTACACTAAAAGAGCAATCAATCACTCATTGTTTTCGAACTGAACAAGGGTGAAACCTCGTTAAATGGTTTTTGAAGGACTGACCCTACCAATTTGACAAAGGAAGGGGAACTTTTATCTATTCCATCTTCGGTCGTAAACCTGTCAACTGATATTCCTCTCTTGAAGTTCAGATTCAGTACACTAGAAGTGCAATTTATACATCAAAGCGCCGAAACGAAAGATCAAAGATAGCGCAAGAAGTTAGTGCGAAAAACTGTGTGTGTGCCCGCAGCCTAACAACAGAATGTTTGTGGAATTAAGTCTATCCTTCAAAGCATGCGAGCTTGCGTTTTTGTGTTTTTCCTGGAATTCGAGAGTCCAGACCCGTTTCCAAAAAAAGAGCAAGAAACAGATGCAACTAAATAAGACCCCCCCCCCCCCCCACTGGCGGAGTATTGAAAAACCCGAGACGGCATTGGCAGCGACAGGAAATGACCATTCTTTTTAGCCTTCGTCTGATTTCCAATAGTATAAATGAATGCCGGCCTTTTCCGAAATGAGTGACCAGTTTTCGATACTGATACTGGTTGCTATGTGCTTTCCCCATTTTCCAAAGAAAAAACATTACTGCCGCTTAAACGAGTCAAATTTTTAAATAAAATTTGATTCAATAAAGCGGCAGATTTCGAGAACAAAACAAATAAAATTCTAACTTTAGTTTTGTTTTTTATGATTCGGTTCATAAAAATGGATTTTTTTTTTTTTTTTTTTTGTCATGGCTCTGGGGGGGGGGGGGGGGGGTTAACCCCCAACCCCCCCCCCCTCGCTGCGCCACTGTATACATATTTAATGATGAAGTTTTAAAGTAGTTTTTTTTTTTTTTTTTGTTTCCTTTTGATATTTTTCCAACATTATGGAAATCTTCTGAATTTTTAAAGATAATACTTTGTAACTTCTATAATTTTCATTTTCAATTATGGTGTTACGGTTTTTAGTTTTGTTCGTTCTTAAAATTTGTTATTAGAAATTATTTTTAAATTTTACTCGTTAAAAATTATCTTTATGAATTTTTAGTTAAATTCTTTCATTTTTCAAAAATGACATTGTAGTAAAATCAACATTAATTATGAATGTTAATGTGCATATATATTTTCCATACAAATTTCAATATAAATGCTAAATACACTAATAAAATGGAATCGGGATATGTAATTTTCAGTGCAATACTAAATGTTATTTATTTTATCCTCTAAAAATACTATTCAAAATGTGCACTTTTTGTTGTTTTTGCATTCGTGTTTTAACAGTTTCTTTCTCGAAATTACAGATAATTCTAGATACTTTTAGATGCTACGCCATTTTTGAAGAATGTTGTTCAATTCTTTGGAAAACACTACACCGTTTTTTTTCGTTTGAGCCGCGTAATTCATTTCTTTCGAATATGCACCATGACAATTGGTAAACACACTTTACCTCTTTTTTTAGCAACAGGGCATGAACACATCATTTGTCAATCATACGTAATCCATTTCTAAAGCCTCCAAGTCCCCAAACTTTTGAATGCCAATATTTTTGTATAGAAAATTTGCTATAGGACATTGAGAAGTGTTAAATGCATAAGACATGATTTAATAATTGTGTACCATTCTGTCATATTCAGTAATAGTGAACAAAATTATCATACAACTACAATTGTTATCATATGTTTGAATAATCGCATTGAGAAAAAACTGTGATACCTAGAATGATTTACACTGAAGGTTGCGACATATTTGGTTTATCGGAGCCCTCACATGTCCCATGTATTCGTATTCTACACGTGAAATATTACATATAATTTTAAACTTAGGAGTAGTAAAAATTTAATTAGAAACAGACGCAATAAATTGATAGAATTTTCTAATCAAAAAATATTATTTAGCTTTTTAAAAGTCTTCAAGAAAAGGAGAAGGTTTTTCATTCGAAAAGTTTGGGTTTTTTTTTTTTCTCTTTTTTTGATGTATGTTATCCGATTATTCCTAAATTATTAAATTATGCAATCAATTCATGTGATTTCTTTTTGATTAAAAGAAAAAATTCTCGAAATCACCCTGTTTCGTCAACATTGATTTAATATTTTTTCATGAAATTCAGAAGAAAAAAAAACTTTTTTTTTAAATATTTCATTCAAGTCTTTTTTTTTAATTATTACTGTTATTAAATGTTTATAAATTATAAAACTAAAATATCCATCTGAAATTGCTTTTTTTAGAACACCTTCATTATTAATATTTAATATAAATACCAGTATATGCAATGTTTCTGCTATTAGTTATTTAATTATGTTATTTGCTTATCTCGAATTTAATCAAACTGTTTTAAACCTAATGTGAATTAAGTTTCATAGGAATAAGTCATCTAAAACCAATAGCATAATTCATCGCCGTTGCTTTTTTTCTCTTTTTAAGCTGAGATATCAGTTTGTCATTGAACAAAATTGCATAGATAATGAATTAATAACTTTAATGTTAAAAGCATGAGACTACTTTTACATTAGATAAGTGCATAAGAATGTATAGCAGAGGAGAATGTATGTTATGGATTACATACGAAGAATGGAAGACAAAATTTGTTTGTTACACTAACTTCTACTGTAAATTTGTATTCGCACTGTTCATTACACGCAATTCATGCATCAACCTCATTTTGGAGTTCCATTTCAAAAACAATATTGGTGCAATTGTGTTTAGGAGCGTTTTAATCATGCAGAATTAAGAATCTAAAATATTTTTTATGTGTTTTAAACATGCACAAGATTTGTCATCACATGTTAAAACTGCGCATCTGTATTATAAATAGTTCCTCCTTTTATCAGCACATAATATTTCTTGAAAGCCCAGTGATTGGATTTCAGAGAAAATAATAGTTTAGTCCTTTAGGGATTTTCTTGCCTTTTAGGCTATTTCTTTTCTTCTAAATTATATTCGAAAGTCTGAGTAGTAGGAAACGAAAGCTAATGCAAATCGTCATAATTTCATTCCTCTTAAACAAATAACAACATACATTTAACGTTTACTGAATTACGAAGAATAATTTGTAATTAAGTTTTTGTTATTAGCTGATATTTCTTTCTCTTTAGAAAGAATTTATAATTTAAGAGAAAAATATAGAAAAATATATTAATTCTTTAAAAAATCGAATTTTTTGTATTTAAATTATTAACCAATTATTAAAAAAAAACACTAAGCATAAAATTTTATTAGAATAAAAAAAGAAATGCTTATTCATATTCTTTTTGTGAAAGAAGAAGTATATATTTTACACTTCCAGCTGTTGAATATATTTTTCCTTAACACATTTTTTTTTTAATTTCACAGCTCTTCAATTTTTTACGTTCGCGAAAAAACACTTTAAAAGAAATATTTTAAGTGTAATAAGATACTCATAAAAAATTTAAAATCTTAACTTAAAATCTTAATTATGATTTATTAGTATTAAACATTTTTATGCTCATTTAAATGTATTACCTTTAATAAATCATTGCTATAATATATATCTTTATATTCCATAAACGCACAACATTCAAATGAGATAAACGCTTGTCTATTTTCGAATTTATTTTTATTATACCTTAATTAGTACAAATTTGATTTTAGTTTTAAACGAATAAACTTATATATGTATTTAAATAGAAATGTACTTAGGTCATTCCACTCATTTAACATTTAAGCCAACTCAGGACTGAGGAGATTATAATACTACACCAATGCGCATCCAATTGGTTGCGTATTTAGGCTAATTTTTCGATATAAAAATATTAAATGTAAGGACTCAATAAAGCAATTTTTATATGTAAAACATTATTTCATACTACACCGCTCAAAACAATTAAAATATATTGGAAACTTACATAAAATAACGATTTAAGCGAAATTTATTTTTCAGAAAATGGAATTTTGAATATTCCATAACAGTTAAAATTTCAAGCAACTACTTAAAATGTTCAGAGTTCATCAATTATTGAGAATAATAATAATAATAAAATCGAAAAAATTACCACTGTTGAAATTTACAGAGTTGGTACACATCAAGGGGTTCATGGGATTTTAGATGTTTTATTACAACAAATTTCGTAATTTGCTGGTCATTATATCTGAAGATTGACGTGTTTTTTTTCGTTAAATAAAAATATATTAGAAATAAATTAAAGTTAAATATTAAAATATTACTTTACAAAAAGTGCTTGAAAATTCTTGAAGCGTACAACCCCTGTTTTATGTTTAATTTTTTTCAAGTATTTAAATCTTTTTAAAGATAATTTATCTTAATAAATTATCTTTAATCAAATATTTAATCAATAACTATTTTTAGAGACATGTTAAACGACTGTCTAAAGCAGTAAAACTCATTATTTGCAAACACATTATCACTCTACTATTTGCAAAAAATATTTGCTCTGTGTAATGACTTCTATGCTTAAGAAATGAAGCTATTTTTATTCAGTTACGTAATGAGTACCAGTAATATAAAACATTAAAATGAATAATGCGTGTTATGATATTAACTTGCAAAATACTTTTTAAATTACATCGGATTGAGAATAATAATAACGCAATCAAATTCATTATTCCACATTTAAAATATTTAATAAAGAATAAAAAAATATGGGGAGTGTAAAATGCCAGGGTGTCACAATAATCCACCTTCGGCTCAAGTAATTGGTGAACCGAGTCAGATACGGCCATGGACATAACGTGCAACTTCATTAAAACAAGAGAGCTCTTCATGATGAGATATAGATCCTGCACAAGAAGGCGACCAGGCATTACGAAATCTCCACAATTTTTCTTGAAAAATAGATGGATCGTCTTACATTGCTACACATTTTTATTATCTTCTAACACTTTTTATTCTATAGAATCAAAGAAAATTTGTTTTATATGCCTTCAGAGTCATGCAAAACATAAATATAAGTGCATTTTACACTTTGGAAAAAGAATTCTTAGCAAAATATTTTCTGAAAATGTTTATTTACTAATGTGCAAATGCACTTATATTTATGTTTTCCTTGACTCCCTGAGGGCATATAAAAAGAATTTTGCATGATTTTAATTGAATAAATAATATCAGATGATGATGAAAGTAATATTAAAGATGGCAAGTAGTCAGGGAAAAACACAGTCAAAAAATGACTCAACTACCAGTATTTTCTTGTAGAAAATACTTTGAATAATATTAGGAAATTAAAGAAGGCGAATTTCTGTTTTATAAAATACTGGTATTTAACGCATTTTTTTAAATGTTTCTCCCTGACCACTTGCCAATCTGACATTGTGTTCTACGGCGATCCATCTGTTTTTAAATAACATATGCGGGCAGTTCGTCAATTTTCAATTTATATCTCCTATAGAAACTTTACCATGAAACACTCCCTCTACCGAAAAACTGCAGAATTAGCAGTTATGTCTCAAAAATAGCTCGGAATACTGGAATAAAATTAATTACTAAGATTCTGAACACCTTCGATTTACAATACAAAGAACAATTAAAGGATATTGTGGTTAATAATGGATTTTGCGACGAGTGAATTGTATAGTTGTTTGATACGCGATTGACGGACGTGATAGTTTATATGAGAAAAAAATTACACTTGTATGGCAGAAAAAAATGCCTTGTATTGAGTGATCGGGAACAAATGAAAAAAACACAATTTGGGAATATGAGAAAAAATGAATCTAAAAAGGTGTTAGGTGTTATAAATAGTTTTCAATTCGGGGTATCGTTTGCCTGAAAGGGATGCAACTTTGTATACCTACACCTTTGAGGCAGTGAGTCAATAAAGCTATTAATGAGGAACTAACTTTTTAAGAAGAACTCTTTCCAGTTCTTTTAGTGTTTGGGGGGGGGGGGGGTAGGCGGCCGCAAACTTGTCCGCCTAGGATGTCTCAAACATTTGCTATTGGGTTCGTGTCTTGAGAACACGCTATTCCTTGTATTCGTATGACTTCTTTCTCGAAAGGGTAATATTTGCGATTTATTTCGTGATTCTTGAAGAAAATTTGCGTTTTTTTTTTTCACGATTCTTTGACGAAATTTGAATTCTTTCCACTATTTTCGCTTTTTTCTAAGCTTTTTGAACAAAATCAGAGATCCTTTTTTAAATCCTTTGACAAAATTTGCGTTTTTTCCGCAATTCAAAATGGGCACATTTTTCCCGTATTTATTTGACGAAATGTGCATTTTTCAGGGCTTCTTTGGCAAAATTGGCATTTTCCCTGTGATCCTTGATCAAAATTCGCACTTTTTTGTGATCGTCACTGGCTTGGGTGTACTAAATGACATATCTGAGCGAAAACTTTTGACGGAAACAGGGAAAGTGTAGCATCTGCAATTAGATCATTTATCATGGCGTTCTAACTAGTACTTTCTTTTCCACAAATCAAGTCATGTTCTTACTTCCGACTCCAAATTCCCAATTTTTTAAAAATGAGAATTCCTTGATTTCTTTTAGAAAAACTTTTTTTCATATTTTTCATCAGATTGTAATGAAGTAAAATCGCTTTGAATGGCGTTTTATTTTGATTTATAAACCTTGACTGAAGGGATATAATTAGAGTCTAAATATGGATTTAAAAAATGGTGCTCTGTAATATTCTAGAGGAGTGGCCATATGACGGTTCGAACGGTCAGATTATCTAGTAGATGTTCTGCACATTTTGATATCGTTCCTTAAAATTACAATTTTCTAGTAGCGCCATGAAAATCTCTGAAAATTCTTTCTTCTGATTTTATTTGTTCATAAGAAAAAACTCAAGAATTTTCTGTAGATGTTCATAAACCGTATACAAATCTTAATCTAGAGAATGTATTTTTTTTACAACTGGCTCTAGACAGAAAGAATATGGAGAAATTAATTTGAGACACACAATAAACTCTGCAGATGACGCTGCAGCATATAAAAGACTTGTAAGCATATTTCTTGGTTCATGTTCGTACCATTGCTCAGAGAGAGATTCCAAAGATTTTCTTTGACAGTGGCAAAATGATTAGAAAAATGTGGTATGGACTTATAACTTTTCAGTCCATATTGTTTCACATACACCAGGAATGTTTGAAAAAAAAAATTCTAAGAGTGCTCCCCTAAAATTCTTATCACTCATTTTAATGTTTTTATTGTGTTTCTTATCTCTAGAAGTTCATGGAGATCATTTAAAATGTACAACTAGATTGAAACGATGGTATGCCCAATATTTATTTTATTTATGAAAAGCAAAGATTCTTTAAAGATATTTATAAGAATTATTAGATTTCAGGTCGACCAAAATAATTTTGTCTTGTTCCGCTTGACTTCAAATAAAATTTTCGATTTTAGGCTGTGTTACAATCTGACATATTCAGGATTTTAATCTTTATTAGATTCGAGAAAAGGGATTTTTCAATTAAAAATAGCACTGTATCATTCACATCTTATTGTTAAATCTGTCTGTAATTTCTCAGCGTTTTGTTCACGCAAAATCAGTTTTACCTATGAAAATGGATCCTGTCTGTAAAGAAATCCTTCTTGATGCAGAAAAAGTATTATAGTTTAGTAGGAAGGAAAGCACACAGTATCACCTGCTAAGAAAAAAATTGTCTAAAATGTAATTTGTTTCCTATCTCGTATTTTTCCTCTTTGTAAGAAGCAGACTATTCGAGTGGACTAATTAAAATCTTACCAAAACAGAAACTATTTAAAACAGAATCCAGCTTTAAAAGAAATAAAATTCATGGTTATGAGAAAATAAATTCCAAGCAATTATTCCCCCCATAACCCCCATAACCCGTCGGGCGCGCCGTTGTAAAAAGTACAACATTCACAATATTTTTTTCATTAAAACAAATTTTAAGCAGCAGTGGGTTTTAATAACCGTTTGTATTCGTTTATTGGATCTCTTTACCCAGTTCCTGAAAGTTATTTGTATTTCCAATTGCGCAATTAGTTTCACCTGTCATTTTAATCTGTTAACAGTACATGAAATGCGCAAGATTTATCTGTAAACAGCCTTCAAAAAAGCAAATCTTATATTTGATATGGGAAGCGACTAATATAGATGCAATATAGGACTAATTCTGTAAATCTGAAATTACTTAATTACTGTTTAGTAACTCATTATTACTTTTTAGTCTTTGTGATTGTAGTAGCAAGTAGTTTTTTATACATCTAAACTTCTACTTTAGTATGTTATAACAAAATAAGTGTATTGCGGAATACTTTCATAAATTGTGATCAGAGATAACTTATATTATATTTGTAAGTTAAATTATTTGTAAAATTAAAATAACGCACCAATAAGTGATTAATTTTTGCCTTTTTTCAATTTACAATGCGCGCCAGCTCATGTGATGAAAATTTGCGTGCCCGGCGAAAGGTTAAACGGAAAATCTTTAAAATGGAATTTTCTTTCGATGCCTTCTGATTTTGTTAGGTTTTTATCCTGCTTTGTTTTTACAGGATAAAGTTAGAATTTTCATATCTTCTATCAAATTTATATTTTTTAAAAAATATGACAAAATTAAAATCTGGGGGGGAGGGGCTCAAGCCCCCCCTTTCTTCTCCCCTCCATATGGGGCCCATGAGACAGACACAGGGGTGATCTCATAGCGGTTCCGTTTTCCCTTTTTAAGTATAGACCCCTAAAAAATCAAGTTGTTTCAAGATGATTATCAGTGCTTATGATAAAAAAAAAAAACTTAAAAAAAGGAATAATATAAAACTGGTTTTGTCTGTCAAAAGGTGGCATATGGCATGCTACAATGCAAGATAAAGAATCTGCTTATTTTTTCGTTTTTATTATAATGGTTTTTTTTCCTCTTATCATAACAAGTAAGTAAAAGAATACTTTACAAGAAAAGAAAAGCAAAATTACTGTAGAAATGTTTATATTGCTAAACTAAAACAGTTATATATATATATATATTATTTGGTTTGTATTAAAAAACAAGATATCATTAAATAAATCATAATTAGTAAGAGTATATAAAGTGTCTGATTTAAAATGGAGTTTTAATTTAACTTTTAAAAGTAATTAATACCCAAGTCTATCTAATTAAAACAGAATATTTTAGAACGATAAATGACGTGAGAACATTTTAAATTAACTTCGATATCAGATTCGACTGATGGATTTTTCCGATCGATAATATCATTAATGATTTGATATTTCGATTTATTGCTGTTCCCCCGTAGCGTGCGATATCAAATAATTTCTGCCCTCGCACATTATTGAAAATTTCAAACTTATTTTTTTTTTCAGATTATATGTTTAATTTCAAAAGTGATAAAAGAACTAATTACTGAAAATTTTTGAAGTAAAATATTGCATTTCATTTTACGATTTTAGCATTCACTGTCGGAAGAATATTAAATCAAATAGAATTCTGTTTCTGAGTTGAATATGTGGATTAAAGCAAACTATGGAGGTAATGAACAGGTTTGTTGTGTATGGTATTAGTTTTGATTATTTATCATGCGTTTCGCGTAGTGCATGTTATAAGTTTGTTATTTATAATACGTAAAATTAGATTTTTTAGTAGCTTCATTTTTAATATTTCCCAATATGAATAAAACTATTTATAACTACCTTTCAGATTAAGCATTAAATGTTACTATGATTTTACAGCATAAAAGATCTGTTTACATTAGTAAGAAATTTTTATTTTACACACAGAAATAATATAGGCTAGTTTTACATATAAATGATGGCTATGGCCAAAGAAATTCTTTTACAAGCAACTTTAAAGAAAAAAAAAATAAAACCACCTTCAGAGAATTGATTTTTATCTTAATGCATTGATATTACTTATTGCATAACATTTGGGGTATCTTGTAAGAGTTTATTTCATACAGAAAAGTGCTTTCATGGCAAATTTATTGTTATCCACAATCTTTCTTAAACTCGAATATTGCCAATATTGCCCATTTTGAAGTGCAGTAGGGGAACTTATATTAAAATGTTTGTTGCAAGTCTGTAAATACAATACATAGATAAATATTATTTTTGCAATTTATTTAGATCTATTTAGTAACAATTTATTGTTGATTAATTTTTAATTAACAAATAAATTAACCTTTTGTTTTCAGTTTAACTTCAACAGTGGTGATTAAATACCTAAAGATCATTTGGTCTCTTCTATTTAATTGTCAGATGAAAATCTCAACATGTAATGAAAGGCTATTATTAGTACAATCATTTTTTCTATTAGTGGACTTTCTAACTCAGTGGTTTTCAGTAATACCTTCATTTTTTAATTATTCAGAGGATTATAGCGGCAGATATAGGCCTTCTTGACAAATTTGTCACTTTAATAAATGAAATGGATTTATGTGACACGTGGGCGTTTTTACCGATTGACGCTTATACACTCGTGTTACTTTGTTTTACCTATTAGATCATCATCAGAGCTGAGAGCTATGCTTCCTTCATCTGTTCGCCACGGGCATCTTATACGCATTTCTGACTGATTTGAATTTATATAATTAAACGAAAGTACGACGAGCTCTATGCTTTAAATTTTAAATGTATCGAAAATAGATATTAAAGAAACTTATATATCTAACATAAGTTCTCAAATCGAAAAAAAAAAAAGGCAATTTAGCTATAGAACAGAATAAGAATTTAAATGAGTTTTTATGTTTTCATAAATAAATTACTTATCGAGTTATAGGTAACTGTTGTCACATGACGGCAGGATTTTTCTTGTCTTGCGGTGTCGCATGTGAAAATTCTGTTTAAAATCCTACTTTCATGCTATTTTCTAAAAGATCTTTTGCGCATACTGAAAAATAAAATTATCAACTTTCGCATGTATGCCATATTTCCTCAACAAACCTCACCATACCTCAACAAACATCAATAACAAGAAAAATTAAGCTTAAAAAATATTTTACTTATGATACTGCTCTATTAAAATCTTATAACTTTCAATGGCCAATGATGATAAGTATCAGATATGATAAAATATAATACAAATTCTTTTTTTCATTTATTTTCTAAATATATGGAATATAATCAATGGTTACAGTCAATAAAAATACCTTATAAAGTCTTTATTTTTTTGTTAAAATGACTTTCAATAAATACAGATAATTATATAATTTTTATTTATAAATTAAAAATTTTTGAAAGCTCTAATTAAAATACTAATTTAAAAGCCCAATTCTTTAAGCAAATATTTTGAAAACTGAAAACTCTTCTTAAATGCCGTAAAACCGTTAACTTTTCACCAGTGCTAAAATAAAGAAAAATAATTTAATCTGTCAATATATTTAAAAAAAAAACTATCCTTCTTTTACTTTTGGCTTTCAAATTGAATTTATTCATTAGAAAACTATAATCCTTTAGCAAGTCCAAGAAACTACGAAAATTTAACTGAAACTTCCAATGGAACCAACAAATCTCCTTTACATGTAAATGTACCTTGCAATTAACTCATACATATCAGCCTCAATAGTTGATTTTAAGAAATTACAAAGAAAATTATAAATACTTGGAAACATTTTATCCATTCTTAATAATGATCAATGCATCAAGATAAGCCGTTTGAAAAATTACGATATTCATTTTATTATAATTATGGATAATTTATAATGCATCATACTAAAACTAATCTCATCTAACAGTTTCATTGTGTCATTGAAAAGTTATTAACATCCTAAAATACTTGCTTTCCAACGAAACACAGCGTTTGATCAAAATAGCTATTTTTCTACTAGCGTGACAGATCTGAAGAACTAGAACTCTAAAAATGGCTTTAGATTTGTTCTTTACACGAGGTATCTAATTTTATGTTGCCATTTATTTTATTCTTTTTTCAGTTTTATTCAACTTTTTACATCTTTTAGTTAAAGTTTTTGATCAAATTTTCATTTGAAAAAACTACTTGTGAACAAGACATGATTATACATTTTGATAAGCATTCTTTTTCATAATGAAAAAGATCTGAAAAATAGAGAGATTATAATTCACCATTTCATATTTTATTTTGAATCTTAATTCGATTCTCTGCTAGACTCAGTGAAATTTTTTTCTCAAGCCTCCAAACAAACTTTTCCAATCAAATGTACTGTTTCAAAACTGACTGGATAAAAATTATCTTCTCCATACATTAAATTCAGATTTCACAATCGATAACAGACGTATAATGTATAGTATGTCCCAAATTCCATACCAATTTTAAGTAAGGAATGTTCACAGCCAATGATACAGATTTTTGTAGGTATGTTTAGTAATCAGTCGTTTGCACTTATTCACTTAATTTAATTTGTGCTATCGCAAACTATGGAACATTTGACAAAATATACAAGCTCTAAAATTACATTAACAAAGTATAACCGGTAAACATGAATCAACACACACACACACACACATACACACAAAAAAAATAAAAACACATTTTTGTGACCTAAGGATAATTATTAAGGTTACATGGGGCAAATGGGCCACGATTTTACAATGTCGCTTTAGCTTTTAAAAGCTATCAATTCAGCTTTTAAAAACTAATGCTCACTTGAATTAATGTCCAAACTTTTGTAAATGTGTTCAGTTAGGTTCACTTTTGCAGACTAATATCTTCAAAATCACATTTTAATGTCTAAAATTAAAAAAATATGTATATTTCATCTAACTTTTTTCTTGGGCCTAGTTACCCCATAAAGAAGGGGTGGACCAGGTGGGTGTATTTTCAGCGCACATTTATATTTTTAAATATGGAATATCATGCCCTGGTTTAAAAAGTGTAAATAACTTTTACATTTTTAAACCAGATAGATCATGCAAATTGTACATCAACTAAAGAGTGTTGTAAGGGAAACCTTTACTATCAATGTGTCTAAAAAAAGCTCAAAAAATGAAATTATTAGATTTATTTATATAAAAAAATGTAAGAATTAAGTAAGCACATGTGTACTTTAGCATAGGTATAATATGTATAACAGTTACAAGGGTATTTTAGGGGAAAAACAAGATAAATCTGTGAACAAACGGGTACGTAAATACTTAAATATCTCATTCTCTTTTTATTTACCTCAATGAAAATTCTATAAGTCCAATAAATCTCTGGCGAATGTAACCATGTTTTTATATAGAACAGAGCTAATTTTTACTGGTTTCGGTAGTTTTCTAATAATTTCACTTCGTCTTATGTGCGCCTCTTCATCTGTATCGTGATATTTCGAGTTTAGATACAGGGTGAGTCATAAATATCGAAACAATAGGCTATCTCCTTAAATATTGCTTTTAGACCCATACTTCCAATTGCAAAAATTCATAAAAAAATGTGAAATTTTTGATAAGATAAATTGCGACTCCATGGGGGTCTAGTTGAAAAGTTACGAAAATTAAATTTTTATACGGCCCCCGTAGGACAAAAATTCCAATTAGGAAAATTTTCCTTATTCAGTCCTGAATAAGACACAAAAAGTTGCATCTTCATATCTCCAAAATTTGCAAAGTTATAGCTGTTTAAAAAGTTCATCAGGTTTTAAGGGATTAGACACAAATTGAAGTGCGCGCAATTCAAAAAACAATGTTACTTTAACAGTTCTAGGAAACGCGTAAAAAATCTATTTTTTGAGTTAAAATTTTGATTTTTTTCTTTTTTGTGATGGTTAGTCTTATAATTAACTAAGAAAATCACATCTTAAAATTTCTCATACAATTTATAAAAGTTTCATGTGGTTATTACCGGTTTAAATGGGACAATCAAAAATCGTTATAACTCGTAACATTATTTATCGGATTTCAGGTTCTTTCCATTTAATTAAAGATGATAATCTGATTATAGTTTTGTACCAAGGTTTTTTTTATATTAATTTTAAAACTATTAAACTTTAAAAAAAATCAAAAGCAAATATTTTTTCAAAAGTAAACATTTTTTTCAAATTTGCCAAAACAAAACTAATGTAGAAAAATGAAAAAGGACTTGTTTCAAGTTCTTTTTTCCTTTAAAAATTCTTAATATTTAATAACTTAAAGACAAGAAATAGAGGGGAAAAAATCATTATGCAGAAAAACGAAGTGTATTGTTTAAATGTCCTTTAGTTATTTAAAAAAATGCTTTTTCTAAAATGCAGATTAAGTCTTTTTTTTTTCTTTTTAAATTTAGCTCTGACAACTTCAGGCTTTATACCGTCCTCCAGAGGATGTTCAAAAATCTGTTTTCTGGGCCCAGGTAGGGCCAGGACCGAGATGAATTTTCTGAAGACTCGCCAGGCCGGGCCTAGCGTACTTTTCATAAGGGAGGGGACTGCTTTCTTCAACTTAGGTGCACACTGGATAAAATTTTCAAACCCGGTCTCTACAAAAAAAAAAAAAAAAAAAAAAAAAAAAAAAAAAAAAAAACGAAAGAAAAAAAAAAGAAAAAGAAAAAGAAAGAAAAAACTTTAAAATTCATTTTTCTTAAATAGATTATTCAAAGGCTAAAAAAAATAAATACAATAAAACCAGTGAAAAAAAATCTGCCTATGACGGAATTCTGTCTTAAACTGAAAATATGTTGATCCACGCAAAATAAATACAACAGCACCTGAGAAAAAAATAAGCTTCAATTACATCTTCTAGCGAGGGCATCTGTCTATAACGTATTTTTTCTTTCCTATGTGATTTCGTCTTAAAAAGTTTGACTGTATAACATTTTTCAAAGTCTCCAACGCATTGGATATGGATTAACGATATTAAAATATAAGTGAAACATTTACATATAAATAGAGATTCCTTGATAAAATAAATATATTACAGCCTTTGGCGCTTCTTTAATAATAAAAAGTATAAATATAAAAAACGAAAAGCTATAAAAGAATTTTTTAGTCAGACTCCTCTATATGAAACAATTTTTTCCCACGCCGAAGTAAAAAACTATGTAGAAATTTGCGACTGAACCGGGCTATGATTTAAACTATTTTCCAGACCGGTTCGAGTTATGATGTTGGCATTTTTTTCAGGCTACGATTTTTTCAGGCTTTTTCCCGTATGGGTCAGTTTGGTATCTGACCTAGATATTTTGACCCAGGCAGACGTCTGGTATACAAATTTAACGTAAAAACTATACGCTGCTATTTTATGTCAAAAGAAAAAGCGCTATCTTAAGCCGATTTTTATTAAATTGCAATTTGTGAATGTTCCCTAACTAGCGTTGAAATTGAGTGAAGAAAACACCGTTTAGAGGCAGGGAAAAGTGGCGTAAGTCAGGAATTTTTGAGGATTTTGAGATTTAATATCTCTGTGCGGTTTTTAGATACGGTGATGAAATTTGTTTTGTTCAATTTAGGAATGGATAAAGAATAATTTCCTAATTGGGAATTTTTCCCTACGGGGGCCATATAAAAACTTAATTTTCGTATTTTTTCAAATAGACCCCCCATGGAGTTGCAACTTATCTTATCAGAAATTTCACCTTTTTTTGGGAATTTTTGCAATTGGAAGTATGGGTCTAGGGGCAATATTTGAGGAGATAGCCTATTGTTTCGATATTTATGACTCACCCTGTATATTACTTAAGAAATTTGGTTTAACACCCGCTGACATGCTTCTTCTAAATTTTTATTATGTAATTTTAATAACATATTATATAATTTCCTTTATTGCAAGCAAAAAACCATAAAAGAATTAATTTTCCGTACTAAGGAAAACTCCAAAAATTTATTTATAACTGTTGGGGTAACTGGATTCCACATGGTCCAGTTACCTCGGAGTCATGTCCCAGTTACCCCATATTCTTGAATGATTTATGGGGTAATTGGAACACCCGCCGTTTTAAATTTGAAACATGAAGTAAACATGTAAAGATACCTAATAATAATAATTTGTTTATACGACTAGTCTTTAAAACAGAGACTGTTTAATAAAAGAACCTGCTGTATTTTAAAATAAAGCCGAAAAAGTTCAACCAACGTTGTTTTTTTTTTTTTTTTTTTTTTTTTTAAGAAAAAACTTGAATTTTCGGTAAACTATCACAGAAAAGACAGTTGTGATTGAGTTAATACACGTTGTTTTAAGAAGTAGAGATGGGTGTGTAATTTTGACAAAAGCTAAAACTTAAAAATCATCAACGGTTTTATATAAAATTTCCTATGACCAGGTTACCCCAGTTTACTTTATATAATTTTGGTAATTCGTGCATATTGATAACTATATAGTAGTGAAATCCAAGAGCAGATTTTACTTTTTACGCTAAAATTCCTCAGACAAACCTATAGAGAGTGTATCACACGCCCAATCACATTAAAAAATATAAAAATGTCCCATATGAGTGCAGTTTGCACCGTAAGATATTTTAAAAAATATGTGCTTTTAGCAGTAAAAGGAAAAATAGCTAAAAGAGATTCCTAAATAAGCTTAGGTTGCAAATATTCATTAAAAAATAATAATAAACAGTTTGTCGTAACAATGTTCGATTTGCAGTAGAAAATTTGTGGGATAAGGCAATTAGAATTTTTTTGGAAAAAGGAAACAATGGTTCAAATACCCGGTCATAAACCCGTTGACCTATCAAAAACTCATAAAATAGCCGGAGTATGGTTTCTATCATAGGGTTTGTCAAAAAGCCGCATTTTTTGTAGAAAGAATATTTTTTAAAAAAAGTACTCCTTTTTTTTTTTTTTTTTTTTTTTTCTTTGGCCTATGCCAAAAAATTTCAGCGCATTGACAAACAAATATTACAGTATACATTTCACATCGATACATCAGCTTGCTAGGTTTTTATGAATATTTGAAAGGTAAACGGATTTTTAGGACACCCTGCCTACATTTATTTTGTTTGTTTTAAAAATTATATGTTATCTCCACCTGCACATAAATAAAATCTGCAGATGAAAATTTGTTTTATATTTTCTATTTGCATTCTTTTTATTTGCCCTTTTGTTGTAATAAGAGAGCATGTCTTATTTATATGACAAAATTTCATCCGTCTTTTTCCTCTGTCTGTTAATCAGAGGGTTTTTTTTTTTTTCGTTCTCAGAAACTAACGTACCCTGGGGTAATAACGCCACGTTAAGGTTCTACCAATTTTCACGGCTCAGTTTTAGTTTGTATTTTTCAAACAAATACATGATTTGATACAGCAACTCATTGACTATCTATATAAAAAAAATAATTTAACAAATATGTATTCATAAAATGTAATGGCGTGATTTCTTGACCAATGCTATTCGACGTTATTACCCACCTATATGGGTAATAACGCCATGTAAACAAAACTATGAAATAAGATGGAATAATTGCATGTAGATTGCCCAATTCTAAAAATACACACTCTACAAACTTAGAAATTGACAAATTGCATTCTAAGATATTGAAAATATTCAATTTTTTGTGAAAGTGTAAGAAAAATAAAGTTGTGGTGTGTGTGTGTGGGGGGGGGGGGGGGATGAGGCAAAAGAATACCAGACCGTGAGCTTCTTTTTGCTTAAAAAGGGCTGCTTAAATAGAATTATTAGAAACATGCACAGTTTTAACTGTGTTTATTTGAATCAGTATTTAGGATGTAGCTTGGCCACTGTAGGGAATCAACCTGGATATTAATGCCAAGGATTGGCGTTATTACCCCGTTATAGTTATTGCGCTGTACATTTTAAATTACAAATTATCTCGAGAAGACATCCAAAGTCTTCAACAACATTTTGAAAGTCCCTGAAATGTACTACAAATTTATGTAATTAACAAAGTATTTCCGGATTAAAAAAAAAATAGTCTTTACATCACAAAACGTATCTCGCAAATTTTAGATCAAGCGTTAATTTTAGTTGCTTGTAAAAACAATAATACTTAAAAACGAAACAAATTAACTTGAAGCTTTTTTTTTTGCGATTTATATGACTCAAAACCCTTCTGTGCAGAGCACATGGGTGTCATTTACCAGATTATTTCATAATTATGCAAAATATTAGCACTTGGTGTTATTACCCCGCCTAGCGTTATTACCCCAAGGTACCTTATATAAGTTAAAAGCCTGAAAATTTGCATACTTAGGGCTGAATTTTGTCCTATAAAACGATAAATCATAACAATTTCAAATAATATATTATTATAATTAAATGAATTAATTTAATGACGTCCACCCATTTTGATATTAAAATAAATATAATTTTAATTCCGTTGCAACGCGTTTACCTGCTAATCAGAAGATTCCCTGTCAAAGCTTAACTTTGATTTCATAGTGTAATAAATTCAATTCTACACATTTTTTTATGATTTTTTTTTTCATTTTAAGGCCAAAATTTTTTGAAAAATATTTTATCAACTACTTTTTTAACGCAAAAATCGTTTTTCTTTTTGCTTGAGAAATCGTTGAATTTTAAATTGACTACACTTTCTTCTCCTGTGGATTTAAGTAAAATAATTTTATTTTCCTTTTATTCATTTTTTCTTTTGCCATTTTAAGGGGTTTTATTTGTTATTTTAATTTTAATTTTTTAAAATTATTGTTTATTTGTTTTAGTTAAAATCAAATCATCTCAATAAATATACTTTTCAGATATACAAACGTATGCTGTTAGAATGTCTGAAAACCAGTTCTTGAATATTTTTAATTTGATTTAAACCAATCACCAATGGTAATAATTATAAAACTAAATTTAAAAAGTCAAAGATTTAATAATTCTAAATTAACGATTTGTATTTATTAATTAAATCATAAAGTGTTTTGAAAGAAATTTTAAAACGAAACCCTCTATGAGATATCCGATTGCACTTAACCCCTTAACTGGTTTGCCCGTACGCTATTCGGGCTAGACGAATTTGCTTAGTTTATCATTTAAAGCTTTTTGACTCCACAATTTTTTAAACAAATAATTTCATACTATTGAAAGGCGGAAAATTTGACTAAATTTTACGAATATTTTATTTAAATAATAGTGGTGTGAATCCGTTATTTTCAATTTATTGAACGGAAAAGAAATAACCAGCTAAGGGGTTAACCGATTGTTCTATGATTGGAAATTCTATAAAGTGAATTGCAAATTTATCTTCCGAAATAAAAGTTTAAAAGAATTATTCTGTCATAATTACAAAAAAGTAAGCATATCTTAAAGTGAAATGCATTAAAAATTTTAATTCATTGCCCATTCAATTTAAAAAGTATTCTGATACAATTAATCCTTAATAACCCTAATAAACTTTTAATTTAAGATATCACCAGATCAGTGTGTCCTATAACTTCTTGTAACAATGCTTCTTTAAAGCATGCTTATGCTATTTCTAAACAAAAAAGACAGGGACGATTGGGTTTCCTTTATAAACCGGTGTATTTTCTTCAAAAATCTAATACCGTATATTATCGATTACTGAAAACAATAGCTAATCCGTTGCTAATAATAAAATATAATGCAATGTAATATTTTAATGCATATAGAATTTTTACAGTCTTTTCTTATAAACTATAAGTAGTTTACTTTAAAACTTGAGCCCGAATAAAAGGTATGTAACTTAAAATTTATTTCTAGATGAAACTTTTCCTTTTAATAAAATATTTTATATTAAAACATACTTCACCATCACATACCCAACAATTTCATTGACTCAAAATATAATATGTAATTTCAATCTCGTGATATTTTCCTTGAAGCTCAAAAGAATATCTTTAATATAATAGTAAAAAATTTCGAAGCATACTTAAGTTTCAATGTACAAGCTTTGACTACAAATATATTAAATGACTTATTTCATTTTATGAAAAGATAGAAAATCTTGTTGAACAACATCTTTTTAAATATGCATTTTCTGCACATTTCTTTAAACTGAAAACTATTTCTTGCGTCAATGTTTGAAAACTTCTGCGATAATATGAAAAAAAAAAATAATGTAATTTAAAAAAAGGATTTTAAAGATTCGACATCTTGAGAGATTCTTGAAAAATAATCTCGCAATCTATTTTCAATATCTGAAAATGTAATACATATGAGAATAATATATTTTCGATTAAAAAAAGAAAACCATCTTCTAAGCTATAAACTTTCGTTAAAATGTGAGTATTATTGAAATAAACGATGTTATCTCTGTTTCCAAGAGATAATACTAATTGCTTTTCTTCTTTGTTTGATAGTATTTTAATTTAAATATTTGCATCGAAACGGAATTTGACAGTATATTTTGAATTAAATAATGTGTTTTAATGGCTGAATTACATGTTTTGAGTAGCAAATAACTTATTCAGCAAATAGGCAATAGATTTATTTAATCAGACTAAGTAATTTTTTAATTACCATTAAGCAAGTGTAGTTTAAAAAAATGTGTTTTCACGAAAAATATGTTTATGAGCTGTAATTTTTTCTACATTAGCTATCTAATTGTTTACAAGTAAAACAAATGTTGTTATAAGCTGCTTGAAAGTTAATATTTTCATTTTAAATAAAAAATTCATATCTATCTCTTTGAATATGTGAATCAGTTCTAAGTTTATTTCCAGTAAATGCCATTGTTAAGTTAAGAAGAAAAAAGTCACATTTTTCGTTCGTCCTGATTTACGAAATCAATATCTCTGGATATTACTAAGGCTTAAAATATTTTTCACTTTTTTCTACCAGTTTGATTCATTTTTTGTATGTATTAATGGGATTTTGATTTGAAGCAAATTTTGTTGTTTGGAATTTTATTGTCACAGGGTTTGATTTAAAATTTGGTTGTCAATATCACGTAAAAGTGTGGAAATTTATTTTATCGAAAAGGTTGGTGTTTTAAGCTTAATGAATTCCATCACTGCATTAGATGCAAAAACCTGTATTTGCTTATTGTAGCAAATAAGAATATTAAAAAATGCTCTGGTCAGCTACAAAAAAGGTTAATATGGTTATAAGTATGAAAAAGTGTTTGACAAGTGCTTCTAATTGAGCATGAGAAAGGACTAGGGGTCCCTTCTTGGCTACAGCTCACTGTCAATGCCAAATTTGAAAAAATAATATTTGCGCTTTTTCCATATAAAATAAATTGGTCAGAATTACGACAAAAATGTGTAGTGCAAAGATGTAGCCAGAAAAAACGCAGCGTAATTAAACATGAATGTAAGGCGAAATAGTACCAGAAACCTTAGTTCCTGCAGCGTATCATACTCATTCAAGTGCCACCAAGCATGCTCGCAGCATAGAACTGCACAGAAAACTGATTTGTATTGCAGTCTCATTGCAGAGTCAACAATGCAGTTTATATGTAAAGCAGGATTGAAAATTTTACTAAAAAGAAAGAAGGAAATTTTTACGCAAATTTCATTTATATGGAAAAAGCGCAATTAGGATCTTTTCAAATTTGGCATTGACAGTGAGTTGCAGCCAAGAAGCAACTGCTTGCCCTTTCTCATACTCAATTAGAAGCACTTGTCAAACACTTTTTCACACTTAAAAACATATTAACATTTTTTGTTGTTCATCAGGGCATTTTTAACACTAGTCATTTAAATTTTTTGATAAAAACTGAAGATTTATATCTTGAAAAGCAAAATATTTGCTGCTGCCAAAATTTTATTCTTGCATTAGAAAAATTAAGAAAGCTATTTGCATTGCCATATAAAATGCATGATGTCTGAAAAATATACCAAAGAGTTAAACGAAAAAATTACAGTGCGCTCACAACTTTATTCAAAGAGCTGAAACTAAATGTTTCGCAATAAAAACAACTAACCATGTTTATCACGTGATTTATTTAATTTGAATAAATTATGTTACATACATAAAAAAAAATTATATTTATTGAAACTTGGTGGCAATGAATAAAAAAAACTACAACAGCAACAACAAGAAACATTATTCAACTGGAGCTTTAAGACACAAATTCTATTTTCTCAGCCATCGTCAAACATACAAAGATGAAAAAAAAAAATCTATTTTAAGTTTTACCAAAAGAATTAAAATAAACCAAAAATGGATTTAATCGATCCACAGGATCGTTAGCTATCGCTTGTTGAATTTTAAGTCTTCATTTTTTTCGTTAAAAGATAAATAAAAAACTACAATAAACTACGATAATTTTTTTAATGTAATCATTTTATTTGTCTCGTAGAGTTCTATCTTTTGAAAAAAAAATCGCTGTCGTACGTCAACTGGTTCGCCAGAAATTTCAAAAAGACGTTTGCATTTTCCATTTCTTAAACATATTATACCAAACGCTACCGCATTTGCTATGATTTTCTTTTAAAGGTAAAGTACTCCTATACTATTGATATTAAAAATGAACAATAAGTCCCAGTATGGTGTAATAAGAGGTTAAATCTCTTTGGATCAGAAGGAAAAGCCCCTTAACTTTGCAATCAAATTAAAGAACCAACATAAAATCAGGAAACTTATTTATCAATCTGTGCTTCTGTGCTGTTCAAAAGAGTCTTTATGGATAGTATAGATTAAGTAAAACTTGTTTAATTTGATCGGCAGGATCGAACTCCATTTTAAGTTATATTGTAATTGTTAAAGGGGAAAATATTGTATTTTTAAAGTTTGTTCAGTATTTTGATGGTTTAATAAAAAAGATATAGCAGAGTTATTTAGAGTTTATGCCACTTCTACTTAATTTTTGTTTAAAAATCATGCATCCAAAACAATTCGGAACATTGTTTTATAGTATAAAATGTTTCTAAAATATTTTTACTTCCTTTGAACTATAACATAAAACATACTGAAAATTTTAGAAGCAGTTTTTAATTTAAGGCGACTTCATGAAATCTATTTTCTTCTGTGCCGTCTTTTAAGAACGAGACTTAGATCGATAATAGAAAATTGCAGTTTATCCTACCCTTTAAAACTGTCTCAAAGGATATAACAGAGTTAATTTCAGTGACAGTAGAATTTATTGGCAAAGAAAAAAGTTACCTCATCCACGCTGTTTTGAAATGTCTATAAATCAGCTTCAAACATGTTTGATATTTTTAGCACAAGTATCATTATATTTGCAATACCTTTTATTAAATTAATGCAAAAAAAAAAAAAAAAAAAAAAAAAAAAAAACTTTATCTTTCTACATATTTTATTAAAATAATTCACTCGGAAAAAATTAATTTAAAAAATTGGATTAAGTTTAGATTTCATATAAAAATTAACGTTTTAAAATGCTTTTTTATTATTCTTTATTTATTTTTAAAGATATTAAGTGCACTCATCTTATGTAAGTGAACGTAGAAGCAATATTTACACACACACACACACACACACACATATATATATATATATATATATATATATTGTACTATACCTTAAATATGTATAAAATTGCAGCATTTTTCAAACATTTTACAATTGAAGGATATCAACAATGATAAAGGCTATGCTCTTTTGTCATATAATACGAGTAAAGAGATTATTATAATTTAAGCATGAAATTTATAATAAAAAAATACGTTGTTACTATAAAAATTTTACAGAAGTAGATTTTAGAAGGATTAATATGCGAATCCAAAATTAAATCTTGTTGCAGCAGGTACATTTTTTGTTACGCTTTAAAAACTACAAGAATTGCACTTTGTTTGTAAAGAATTCAAAATTAATTTAACATTGAAATTTCAAAATTTATAGCTACATAATTCCTAAACTGCTTTACTGAATGACTTTTGATAGTCTGAGGTATTATTTTGCAAGAAAATCATATCATGTCAAAAACTGTTTAAATTTGAAAGTTTGGTATAATTTCAGCATGAAGCGTATTTAACGCAACATAAGGTCAAATGGCGATTTTTATGACCTCGAACTGAAAGGAAGAATGAGCTCCATTTCTTTTTTGGATTGTTAGCTGGAAATAAAAGATAGACTATTTATATTAACGTAAGTGTAAATGAAAATTTCTATACTCATTTGCAGCCAATAAGTACGTCAGACAATATTCCTGTGATGTCACATATGATAAAATGGCTATTTTTACAGTCTCGAACCGAAAGGAAGAATAAGCTCCGTTATATAGGAAAGAAGTAGATTCAAGTGAGAAAATCATTAACAATAAAAAAAAACAAAAATGTGGGTACCAGCCAATAGGAGAATAACATAGGTAATGCAGCCTAAAGTGTGAAAAATGCTGGTACTATACATAATTTTAATTAACTTTTCAATTAATTTTCGGCAGTGAAATTACTGAATATTTAATATGTGAATTGTCACATTGCTAACTAAACATACAACCAACAGAGTGAAAAATGTTAAATTACTTAAAATAAAGATATTTGTAATTTTAAATAATTTTCCAATTTACTATTAATTAAAATTAAGTTATTTATAATTTTTTAAAAAATTCTAAATAATTATTAATTAAAATTATATATGTGTTCAGCGATACTGCGTTCATTAGTCTCTTATGTTATGCAGCAGGTTTGTGTGCTCATCCAGACATTTCCATCTTGTGCTGCAATTGCAGCCTTAGCAACAAATGTGAGTGAGAGATGACAATCTGAGCATAGTCCTCGTAATTTAAATGTATGGCACTTGGAGGGCTATTCCAATAGTTCCGTGTTCGATTCCCGGCTTGGACATTTTTCACTCTGTTATTTGCACGCTTAGTTTACAATGTTATAATTCAATTATTAAATATTCAAGGCTGATGCTAATTAACAAAAAGATGATTTTATGTAATACAGTGAAAAACGTTTAACACGAAAACGCTTAATATGAAAAATCGATTAACACGAAATGTAATAGCGGTCCGGACAGTATACTATGCAATTTAATACATTTTCAATTTTTTTGCTTTTAACACGAAACAAAAATCATTTAACGTGAAAAAAAATCGCTTTCAATTAACAGTGGTACGTTTGGTTCAAGTCGCCATGCGGGACTCTCGAAATTAGCAATTATTGACATTCAATAAAATATTTGGAAAAGTCTCATCACTACTAGACTCTTTTACAATATCATTAAATGAATATGTTGCAGTCGATAATGATGTGTCTACACTGTAAAAAAAAATCTGTAAAGGTACTAAACATTTTCTAGGAAACTGGGATTCCAAGAACTTTTCATGTAACGATAACAGAAAAAATCCATGTAACCGACTCTAAAACTTGAGTTTTTGTTGTTACCGTTACAGGAAAAGTTCTTGGAATCCCAGTTTCCTAGTTAAAATGTAGTACCTTTACAGATTTTTTTTACAGTGTACAGCACCCATTCTGAAAGATAAAGAGGTTCTGGAGCTCGTTCATAATCCAAATGATTTTAACTGTGTAGATGCAGATGATGGAATCAACATTGTAGTTCCCTTTTCTTCCAAAATGCTGAAAATAATTAAAACTATGAGCAGCTATTTAGATTCACATTCGGATAGAGAGATAAATAAAACAATAGAATCTTGAACAATTTGTGAGTAATATGGTGATAAAAAGACACTTTAGTAAAAAATATTTAATTTTCTCAAAAATATGTATGTATATTCTTTTACTTGTTTTTATCTTAATAGATGCAACCTACTAGTAGTTAAATAGGAAATTGAAATAAAATTTAACGACTTCAAAAATATTGGTGAGTTTTTTCATGAATCTTTTGACACAAAAAGAATGTTCAATCTCCACAAATTTTTTTAAACGTTTTTAACTGTATTTCCAACAATCAGAGAAAGGGATAATAGCGAATTCAAAATTTTCATAGCTATGAAACTTTCCAAGAAAACTAAGTTTATGTATATAAGTGGGATTAGCGCTGATTTTAGCTGAACTGGCATTAAAAAGAGTGGTTTATCTCCCTGTAATGTTTAGCCATTGAAGATTTAATGGTTTCCTATTTTTTAGTACATTATTGGTGTTCTTTAATATGAAATTTTAAACCATATTTGGTCTGTTCAATTTAGAAAAGAACGCACTGGCAATTAATATTATAGATACCCAATGAGTTGGATTAATCAATAGAATTTTTGACTTTGGAGAAGATTTTTTTAGGGTAAAAAATATTCGAAAATCCTGTTGTCTAAGAAATTTGGCAACAGGAAACTGGATTTGGGATTTTAAAAAAAAGGTAGGGCACTGTAATTTACGCAAAGAATATAAATATTCACATACTCGTAATATTCTGGATGATACGCTTCGAATGACTGAAGAAAGTAATGGCTGCGATTTTTTAACTAGTAAGTTGAAATAGAATCCATCTTATTTAATCTCAGATTTCTATAATTAAATATTGCGAAGATCTTTAGAGTACACTGTAAAAAAAATTCAAGAGGTTACTAAAAATTTTTTGGTAAATTTGTATTCCACAGAATTTTTTAGTAACCATTACAAACTTTTTTTTTTTTTTTGCAAGTAAAACAAGCATTTCTTTTGTAAACTGAACAAAATAATTTTTTGTATAACTAATTTAAAAATTTTTAGTATGAGCCACCAAGCAAATTTTAGTAATAGCTCCAAAATTATTTTTAATAACCATTACGTGCGCCCGAAGGGCAGGAGGTTCCTCCGAGCTGTATCCAGACTTTTGAAGCGGAAGATTTTCGGCAAAACTGCAATAGATGGCAGCTCCAAATATTGCTAACAGCTCCAACAGGATTTTCATAATCCCTTTACTAACGAGTACTTACACTACATACATTCGGGACGTACTTGACGGTGGCCAGAATCGAACCCGGGACCTTTTAGTCGGAAGTCCATTACTATAACCACTATGCTATTAAGGCCACACCAAGTGAGTTTTAGTAATAGTTATTAAAAATATAAAACTATTAACTCTCTTCGTTGCTAACTTTTTTCTAGTAATTCTTACAGATTTTCTTGTAACCGACTAAGATTACTAAAAATTTTTTAGTAATTACAAGGATCACTAAAGTTTTTTTAGTAGATCGACCCTTTTTTTTTACAGTGTAGTTAGAAGTAGTAGTCTGAAAAATTCGTAGCAATTCGCAGCTATGAGACAAATACTGTCATAACAATTATTTATAAAACGTGATCAATCAATACAAAGAATAAATATCTTTATTACTTCCTGAATTTGAGTTTTGGGGCTAATTGTCATTTATTTACACTGTAAAAAAAAATCTGTGAAGGTACTAAACATTTTCTAGGAAATTGGGATTCCAAGAACTTTTCATGTAACGATAACAGGAAAAATTCATGTAATCGATTCTGAAACTTGAATTTTTGCTGTTACCGTTACAGGAAAAGTTATTGGAATCCCAGATTCCTAGAAAAAGTTTAGTACCTTTGCAGATTTTTTTTCAGTGTACCTTTTTCAAAATGTAAATTTTCATAACATCTTTAATAATATATCAAAGTTTGGAAGCTTTTGGTTGAGTCGCTTTCATTTTATAAAGGCTTCAATGGGAAATTTTAATTATGCTCATCCTGATTTAGCAGTAATTAGATATCGAATTTTTACTTTTTTTAATATTTGCCTTAAAATAATCTGTGTTTAAGTTATGCACTTTCTCTCTATTTGCAGCTGACAATCTCTGTGATATAACTTATTGAAAATTAAATATTTTCTTAATTGAATCAGCAATTGCATGACTTCAGTTTCAGAAAATAGTTCCTAGGCTTATAAAGCAAATCTCTACACATTTCCATCTTACTGTCTTATTACAAGTATCATCAAGTTCTGAGATAAACGTGTTGTTTTAGTTAGTTGATGAAGCATCTTTCAGGAGTAGGAATATAAGAGCTACAATGACTGATTCGTACTTATGTGATTTTTTTAGTTTTTTAGTTTTAGCAAATATGTTTTGAAATATTAATAATATTATAATTTCTATTAAATGTATGTTTTTCCTTGAAATTTAAAAAGAATGTCTTCATTTTACTGAATTAAAGAACACAAATCTTTTTTTATGAATAACAGAAAAAGAACAAATAGTTGTTAACGAAAAAAATATGCTGTTAAAAATATTTTTGCCGGTAATATCATTTTGTAGTAAAGTTAACAAAATGCTCAGGTCACATATTAGGATAAAATCTTAAATACTATTCACAGCATGGATGTCCATCGGGACGCCTAGGGTTTAAATTATTTTCGGATCTGTTTCTAAATGTTCGCTTCATTTAATCGCATGAATGCTGCGAAATTGCTATTCCGAAAACTAGTAACCCTTGAGCGCCATATTTGATTCTTATGACGCCATGGGAAGCATAGCCCTGGCATAGCTTTGCTACAAACAACAATATATATATATATATATATTAGTTTAGTTACACTTTTTAATAAATATTGCAGGGGTGGCATAAAATGCTCTACAGAAGCTGCTGAGCAACTGGTAACCATTGCCTATAGTCTGAGCAACTGGTATACCATTGCCTATAGGCAATACCAAGATGATACAGCATTATCTACATTCGAGAAATCACAATGCCTCAAATGTTTCTATCTAGCTTGTAATATAAAAAAACATAAAATATAATATTTTAGTGGTTCAATAGTTTACTGTTCTATCTGCAGTTATTAATAATAAAAAGTTACAAGAATTCTTTTATCATTTTATTAACATGCCTAACCTTTACTTGCATAAACTATTTTTTAAATGATATTCAGAAACATTCAGTTCTCTACACTTACTGTTTTCTACCTATAAATAAAATTTTGTTTCACAAAATTGCCCTATGGTAAAATTTTTTTATAAAAGAGTAGAAAAATTATTATTATTTAAAAAATGGAATGTAATTAAACTCCCAGTATGTTTACATTCTTAATCTCCTATTAATTTCCTTTAATTTCATCTACTATGTAAGACGTTAAAATTATTAGAGATTTATATCAAGAACGTATAATAACATACTTAAAAATTTAAATATCTATTAGCAAATAATAAACATTAAGCAAACTTAAATAAATAAATAAACAGAAACGTAATACACTCTTAATCCTTTCAAAGAATAAGTAATAATTAACCTATTTACTTTTTTCGTTTTAAAACTCGGAATAATTTATATTTTTTGATGATAAAATATTTAAAGGTAAAATTAAATATTGACCGAGATTGTTTCTTTCTTATATATATATATACTTTTAAATTTTATTTCCATAAAAAATAAATAATCCTATGCTTTAAAACTTGAATAAATAATTAAAGCAGTAGTAAGGGATTAGAAATTAGAACGATTCAACTAAACACAGTTAAAATTACAAAAAAAAAAAAAAAAAAAAAAAAAAAAAAAAAAAAAAAGCTTACAAAGTTTACACAAGCTTATAAAAATAAATTCTAAAAACACTAAACACTCATAGGAGGAATCTTTTTCCTTTATTAAACTCGAAACAATTAGATCAAATCAATATGGCCTCGTAATTATTTCTGTAAAAACTACAAAAAATTCAATTTAGCTTATTATAAACACCGTTATATTACCATAAAATTTGGCAGCGTAGATTCCAATAATACTTTATTCGTAATAAGAAACTGAATTCCTTAGCATGCTGGTGAAACTCACAGCCGTAGATTCTATCCGAAATACCGGGTGATCCAAAAATTAGGACGAACTTTAAAAATGAATAATTCGAAAACGAATCAAGACACAAAGATACGGTTTGCACTAAATGCATGTACAAGAACCCGAGTTTTGTGTGGCAAGGAAAAAATAGTTGTGTCGGCGACCAACAGATGGCGCTATAGTGATTTAATGCACCAAAAAATGATTTACAAATGAAAAAAATTGTTGATAACTTACAATTCAGCTTAATTACAGTTAACTAGTATTACAGTAAATGTTCAATGTACTGTCCATCATTCAGAAGTACAGCTGTGAGACGAGGCACCTTACCTTTCACAGCATAGAGTAGCATTTCTTGCGTTATGGCAGACACATTTTGGCGGATGCAATCTTTCCTTGTTGCTAGTGATGCCGATTGGTCGTGGTACATTTTTACTTCAATAATCCCACAGCCAAAAGTCCCAGGGCGTCAGATCGGGAGATCCTGGAGGCCATGGGTGATTAAAGTAGCTGCTGATACTGCGTCCTCCCCTAAATATACAGCAGGCGTTACACAGGCAAAGCAATATGAGGTGGTGCTCCATCTTGCATATATGTGACTGTTCGGAGTGCCTGTCACTTTTGCAATTCAGAAATCCCACAGCGCTTCTTGTTGGTTTCCAATAAAACTATTTTTTTTTTTTTTTTTTTTTTTTTTTTTTTTTTTGTAGTTTCCGGTTTTTTTTCATCCGTTTGGAGCAAACCGTATCTTTGTAACTTGACTCGTTTTCGAATTATTTGTTTTTAAACTTCGTCCTGACTTTTGGATCATCCGGTAAATAATGAGAAACTCAGCTTGAAACCGCCAAGTGTAAGACTCAACTTGCATAATTCTGAATTAAAGGACCTCCAAGCCAGGATGCGTTCCAAATCCATCGAATTCAATTCTTATTGGACTATACATAACAATAACTCAATCAACGATACGTAATTATCATATCATTGCAAGAAATAACCGTAACAATCAGATTCACGAAGAGTCAGACACATTTTTGAAACTGCAGAATACATAGCTCATTCAAGTACAAATGTTAGAATTCATGATACCACGATCCCACAAGCAATTCAAAACTGAGCAATCCAAAACTGAACCACAAAGCACCTTTGTGAAAGAGTAGGTAGGTACTACAGTCTTATGTCCCAAGTACAAAACAGTCCTAAACGCACTTCTGTTGTTAATGGAGCAGAAAACATTAACCTTCGTAAAATCCCACTCATATGCGAGTATAGCATAAGGATTTTTCGTGCCCTAAAATTGCAAATTTTGTGTACTAATCTTGCCACATAAGTGAAAGGTGGGTTCGTTTGTAAACAAGAGTCTTCTCGGGAAACAGTGAACCTCGAATATTGCTTGAAATCAATGCAGAACGATCTACGAAACGGTTTTTCGATAGATTTTAAGGCTTGTACCATCTGAAATGTGAATGCTTTGAAATGCAGAGATTTCGTAACACGCGCCACATTATTGACAGATTCAGTGGATAATTTTCACGTTTTTTAAATTTCATCTAAAAACAATAGAAAGCCTAAATAAGGTACCCTGGAGTAGAGGTCTGCACGGGCCCGGGCCGGCGGAATCGTTTCGATTTTCTAACGGGCCGGGCCGGGCAGGCAGATTTAGAATAGTTTTTTCAACGGGCCGGGCCGGGCCGATTAAAAAAAATTTCGGGCTTGACGGCCCGTTCTGAAGATTTAAGCAGAAACGATAAAATATGAGCTATTTTCAACGAAAATGGTTTTAACGAGAATAAGTATAAACGTAGCCATACTAGTTTGACAACATCAATATAAAAATACACAGTGTATCGGCATCGGAGAATTACATCATGTGTAACCCGTTTTAATATTTTTTTAGCTGACTCATGCCGGTCCGAGATCACGCTTGCATTATTTTTCTACATATAGACTGGCCGGACTGGTACTTGACATAATTATTGGCAGAAAACATGATTTGTAAAATTATTAACAGCGATAAAGAACTTATGTCAGCTTAGTCTTCGGATATATACTTCTTGATGATTTTTAAATTAATTTCTCAATAATGCAAAAGTTTGACACACTTTCTGATTAATTTTAAATTGTAAAAGTATAAAAGTGATAAGCCTAACTATTGAAGAGATTTGGAATCGAATAGCGTTTTTCATTTTTGGTAAATAAAATACTTTTATAGCCTTGTTGAGATATAATAGTTTCTCAAATGATTGCAGGTTTTTCTCCCTTCCCTTGCTATTGCTTCCGGAAATTCTATTCAAAACGCTAAATATGACAGTATTTTATTTGTTTGCAGCATTCTTAAATTGCTTGTATCAAAAAATGGATAACACCATTCGATTATATAATTTCTGAATAAAGATATCTGCTAATCTTATGCGTTTTTGAGAAAAAAAAAATGAATTTAGAAATGTATCAGAAAGGAGCTTTTTTGAATTTAAGAATGTATTTGGATTTGAAACCTATAATAAAATGATTTAGAAATATATTTATAAATCTTCTTTTATTAAACAGCTTCAAAATTAATGATGTTTTTAGCTTTCTTTCTTTTTTCTTTTATTCTACGCCATATTAATTTTTTAATGAATCTTTATTCGAATGTTGAAAGCCTAAGAATCTAAGTAATCATTAATGTTGTTAATGTGTATTTGCTGTAAAATATACTGTAAAATCATTCCATAGATATGTATGCTGTATTCTTTAAAGGAATCTTAGTTATATGATAAAAATCTGAATTTTTTAGAAATCGTAGAAATTGTAAGGGGCCAAAACGGGCCGGGCCTGTTTTCGCTGATTTTTGTAAGGACCGGGCCGGGCCGGGCCCGGGCCTGGAAATTCCGGATCGTGCAGACCTCTACCCTGGGGTAATAACGCCACGTCAAGGTTCTACCAATTTTCACGGCTCAGTTTTAGTTTGTATTTTTCAAACAAATTTATGATTTGATACAGTAACTCATTGACTATCTACAGTGTCTCACATAAGTGATGGGACACTTGTGCTTTACAAAAGGAAACTAATCAAATAAATTAAAAAAACATGTACACATTTTTTTGTGGGTGTGTTTCATACTTAAATTTAGTAAAGATTATTACATAACATACATTTTGTCAATATATTAAAATATTAATTTAATAAAAATACAAATGTTTAGAACGGAGCAAAAAATAGCTCACATAAGTGATGGGACACCATTATATATGCAACAAAAATCATCTGAAATAAGCAATAAAAATATTTTTGGGGGTTTTATTTTTACTTAAAAGCAATTGGCAATAATTTATAAAATCGTCTGCAGTATTTCTCTCCAGTTTGTTTTGGAATTTTTGTGTTTTTTAGCTCTGTGTAGCCATGAATGCTAAACGAAAAGAAACTTCGCCTGAAATTCGAAAATTAGTTAATAATTTGCATATTGAACGTGGAAAATCTATTAGAAAAACTGCTGAAACAGTTAACTTGAGTCGTTCAACAGTTTTCAATATCATTAAACGATATAAAAAGAATCATATGATTCAGGATAAAAGAAGACCTGGCCGACCATCAAAGCTATCCAATGGAATAAAGCGAATTATCATTCGAAATATTAAAAAAAATCCAAGAAATAGTGCTTCAAAAGTTGCTGCTGATTTACAAGCATTATATGGAATAATTGTTAATCCTGAGACTATTAGAAGGGTAATTCGATCTGCTGGATATCACGGTAGAGGATCAGGAAAAAATTCTTCGTAAGTGAAAAGAATAGAGAACTCAGACTAGCTTTCGCAAAATCCAACATAAATAAGAATTCTGATTACTGGAATAAAGTTATATTTGCTGATGAGAGTAAATTTAATATATTTGGTTCTGACGGTAGAATCTTGGTGTGGAGAAAACCCAGGGAAGAATTTCGCAAACAGAACTTGGTACCAACAGTAAAACATGGTGGAGGAGGAGTTATGGTATGGGGGTGTATGTCGTCCGCTGGAGTTGGTAATCTTGTTTTTATTGACAGTATAATGGATCTGTACAAATATATTGATATTTTAAAGCAAAATTTGAAATCTTCAGCACGAAAATTGAACCTTCATAACGATTTTAAATTCTACCAGGACAATGACCCCAAGCACACTGCTCTGAACGTTAGACTCTGGCTGCTATATAACTGTCCTGAAATAATAAAAACACCACCACAATCTCCAGACTTAAATCCCATAGAGAATATTTGGCAAGAATTGGAATCAAGAATTCGCAAACACACCATTTCTTCAAAACAACAACTAAAATCGGTGCTTCAAGAAGAATGGGGTAAAATCACTCCAGAAATCACAAAAAATTAGTCGAATCCATCCCAAAAAGATTAAATCATGTTTTAAAAGTAAAAGGAAATCCAACAAAATATTAAAACCTTTTAAAAAGTAAAATTTTTGGATAAATATTTGATGGAAAAGTAAGTGTCCCATCACTTATGTGAGCCATTTTTTGCTCCGTTCTGAACAATTGTATTTTTACTAAATTAATATTTTAATATTTTGACAAAATGTATGTTATGTAATAATTGTTACTAACTTTAAATATGAAACACACCCACAAAATTTTTGCACATGTTTGTTTATTTATTTTATTGCAGTTTCTTTTTATAAAGCACAAGTGTCCCATCACTTTTGTGAGACACTGTATATAAAAAAAATAATTTAACAGATATGTATTCATAAAATGTAATGGCGTGATTTCTTGACCAATGCTATTTGGCGTTATTACCCACCTATATGGGTAATAACGCCATGCAAACAAAACTATGAAAGAAGATGGAATAATTGCATGTAGAATGCCCAATTCTAAAAACATTGATTGAGAAATTGACAAATTGCATTCTAAGCTATTGAAAATGTTCAATTTTTTGTGAAAGTGTGAGAAAAATAAAGGTGTGGTGTGTGTGTGTGGGGGGGGGGGGGGATCAGGCAAAAGAATATCAGACCGTGAGCTTCTTTTTGCTTAAAAAGGACCGCTTAAATAGAATTATTAGAAACATTGCACAGTTTTAACTGTGTTTATTTGAATCAGTATTTAAGATGTAGCTCGGCCACTGTAGGGAATCAACCGGGGTATTAATGCCAAGGATTGGCGTTATTACCCCGTTATAGTTATTGTGTTGTACATTTTAAATTACAAATTATCTCGAGAAGATATCCAAAATCTTCAACATTATTTTGAAAGTCCATGAAATGTACTACTTTATGTAATTAACAAAGTATTTCCGGATAAAAAAAGTAGTCTTCACATCACAAAACTTATCTCGCAAATTTTAGATCAAGCGTTAATTTTAGTTGCTTGTAAAAACAATAAGACCTAAAAATGAAACAAATTAACTTGAAACTGTTTTTTGTGATTTATATGACTCAGCGCAGAGCACATGGGTGTCATTTACCAGATTATTTCATAAATATGCAAAATATTAGCACTTGGCGTTATTACACCAGACCACCTTATATGAAGGACGGCGAATTATTTTTTTAGCTATAATTATTGATTTATAACTGTTTTTACACCTCACTATTTATCGTGTCGCGTAAATGATACTTTTCTTACGCCTGTCTTGTGACGTCATAGTTTATGATAGCAAACACACTTATGTTGATACGCGTTCGGAGCACCTATGCTTTGGATACTGAGCTTGATATAGCTACTTTCCTTTTCTCTTGTTATAAAATCCATGTGTATTCTGTTTTTTATTATGACTGGCAATATACCTTTATTATAACTATGAATATTTGTTAATAGTTTTTATATTCTGTCTAATTATTAGTACATGTATGCAAATTAAAACATTATCTAAATTTTTATTCGAAACAGATGCTATTATTTAATTTGCAGAACAAGACATTTAATTATTGTAAATTGGGACTTATTTCTTTATCTGTTATCATAATGACATAAAGCAATTTTATATGCAGAGGTGTAGTCGTAAAATAAAAACAGAAATATACGCTCTAAGCAGATGGAATATACTCCAGATGTACTCTTCAGAGTATATACAAAAACTTTTTTGAGAAATAGATGATATACGGAGTTCCTTAAAACATCCAGAAGGTTATACAGCGCATATCGCTGTATGCTCTCCGCTACATACCCGTTTATATGTAGATTTTAGATATAAAAAAAATCTTTTAGTTAACATTAATATATTTGTTTGCGTTATAAAGGAATTAATAACCTGGGCTGTAAAAACCGGAAAGATAGATGAATTTGCATTAATGGAACAACAACAACAACAACAACAACAACAATAATAATAGCCGAATCTAACTCTAGAACAATTTTCACATGTAATTAAAAATTAATAACATTTATTCCTATTAAATGATTTAAAACAATTAAACGTTAAAGGAACAGGAGCTAAAGTTTTTCGTCAAAAGGATTCCTGAATGGCCCATGGAAGATAATTTTTAACTTCTTATTTTATGTATTCATGTGGTAAAAAATATTCTAAATAGGAGTGAAAAATGTGGTGGAAGCTTATTTTTGTATTTTTAATAAGTCATTTCTTTATGTTAAAACGTATCTCATCATATGAAAGGTTTTGTCAAAAATTCATAGTTTTCTTAATTTAGTACACTTCATTTATACATTTCTATTTTTAGGACAATTTTCAAATTCAAACTGGTTTCTTTATGAACCATTTTTTATTTCAATTTTATTCGCAAATGCGTGAAAATGGCCAGTTCTCTCATTCAGAAACAATATAACCGAATAGTTTGTTTTCGGTAAAGGCAGAAAATGCTGTTAAGGTAATGTTTTGAAATCAATTTCCATACATTACAACGCAGAAGAAGAAAACAAACTGCTGTAAGGAGACAACAATAACTTATTACTCAAGTTTTAAATAAGTTGAAAAAAAAAGTGGAAAATTGTTCAGTTACAAATAACTCTTCAATAATCATGCCTAAAATTATTTATACTTTAATATTAAAAATGAGTCAAAGTTCCATGTTATCGAGTAGTAAAAATATTTTTTCGAGATCATCTCTAAGAAAAGAAAGAAAAAAAACGCACACACACAGCTTTCAGCAGACTACTGGCACATTTCATCTGAAATCTTGCACCTCACTGGTTTCTGTTCTCTGCACTCACAGTGGCTTGCATATGCATAATATTACTTTAACATGTTACAATGTACAAGCATGCAAGGAATAAAGAAGGGGGTTCGGTCAGGGAGAAACAGCATAGGCTTGTTTTTTGGAATTCCTTCTTAAGTTTGTGGTCTGTGCATAATAGATTTCAAAAGTCATTCTCTTATCCAGTCCTCCGATATTATGTTTAAACTTATCTGGCCATGAAACCTGGTTACTTTGGATAAAAGTTTACTTTTAAATTTGAGTTTGTTTTAAAATTTCATTCTCCAGGAAATGTAAAAACTAAAACACGAAAAAAAAACCTTAAATATTTTTGAGTTTAATATTCAGTGTGTAATAAATATACAATAAAAAATAAATTACAAAGCCATAACTAGAAACCAGGACTGCGACAGACATTCCTTTATAGACAAATACTATTTCCTAACAATAACCTTTCTAGTAGAAATTTACCTAGCAGTTTGTATCAAAACAGTGATAGGAAATGTAACCAAAAGAAAAAATTGTTCTTTGTGGCAATTATGAGAACTGGATGCTAGCAACATATGCAGAGTAACATTTTTTTACATTTTTAAAAATGCAATAGGTTTCAAATCTGTACTTTGGTGCAGATTTAAGACAACTGTTTTGCTTATTATTCTTACAATATATATGATTTTTCTTAACTATAATATTTAAAAAGTTTTTACTGATATTTTAAAAGAATAATTTATGTTTTTAATTTGTTGTAAAAGAACGAAACTAATGCCGCTGATTTTTTTTTTATATCGAAACTTTACTTTAATACTGGAAATAATTCCATTTTTTCCGATTAATATTGAAAGATTGGTGAAATCTAATAAAGATCAAAGAAGAAATAAATATGAATGTAAAGAACATTTTAAAATGCTTGCAAAACACAGGCTTATCGAAACAAAAAGCCACTTGCTGGCTTCGTGCCACTACTAACAAAATGTAAACATTGACAAAACGTGAATAATAACATCACAGCCAATCACGCAGCGTTTTCGACTTACGTGGTTTTTCTTAACTTTAGGCTTAATTTAAAAGCCATTAGACAATTTTTTTACATTTTTGAGAATTTTTTGGAATGTATGAATCTGTAATTATCAGAAATTCATCTAGTTGCTTGATTCATCCATGTGCGCTAATTCCTCGTACTGCGCTTACACGACGTGATTTTGTTTTTATGAGGTAGTCGTTCCCAGCTTTTTCTTTTGATAAAGCTGTACGCCTTCTTAAACTGCCTCAACTAACTTATGATATTGTGACAATAAAGTGGTTCCTTAAAAAACAGTCCGGAAATGTTTCTGAAGAACGACAACCAATGAAGTTTTTGTATATTCTAGTCTAGTGATGGGCGATTCTGGAAGTTTTGAGAATCGATTAAAATCGACATCGAATAAAACAGCGTCGATCATAAAAAGAATCGATTTCTCAGTTTTAGAATCGATACTAGAATCGATATTTCGATATTCACAGATAAGCTCAAAATTAGTAATTCCAAATACTCAGACAATCAGCTGAACCATAATTACTGCCTACCACCCTGGGGAGACGGTAAGAGGGAGATTAGGGCGGACGTGGAAAAAAAAATAGTGGCACTCTGGGAGTGCCGACAGAAGTGAAAATTTAAACTATTACGTGTGTATTTTTTGAATCTATACGTCATATATTTTGAACCGTCAGGAAATAGATTATTGTGCAGGAAATACTTTTAAATGAACAAAAAAATGTGCTACAATATTAAAGAACATATCAATATCGATTAAAAAAAACTTTGCGATACCATATGTCCAGCTATTGTAGTTACCTCACTATAATTATTCTCTTACATTTTAAAGTGCAATAAATACGCCGACAAAAAATAGCCCGTGCTATCGATACTTTTGTATAAATCCTTTTCCAAGTAAATCATTTTGTATTTATGACTGTTTCACTACCTGTAGATTACTTTTTGAACTATTCAAATGGGACATTCCATTCAAAAGATATTACGAATTTAAAAATGACAATCTAAAGTAATAATAGCGTTGCTGAGCGCTCAGTGGCCAATAAGCTTAGGGATTGCGTTCTCAATCAAACGGTTGCGAGTTCAAACCCCAATTTCAATGACATGTAACAATGTTTTTTGCGTTTTGCTTTTTCTGAAAAATTTTGAGAAATTTAAATTTTAAGGCATTATGGGTCCTTAACGTGACCCAGACTGATGGGGAAAATTTTTAATGCTAAATTTGTAATGAATGAAGCATAAGCTTTCAATAGACATATTACATCAAAAAATGAGAAACGCCCCCCTGCCCCCCCCCCAAAAAAAAGGTCCTATGGGGAAAATTGTAAAACTGGAATAACAAAAAGAACGGTGAGGAAAAGTTATCTGCATTAAAATTTTTCTCCCTACTGTAGCTCCCATAGAAGCAAAGTCATAACCTTTAGGTGAATAACCGAAAGGGGGGGGGGTTCACAGCCCCGGGGGTGCCATGCAGCTTAAACTTTTAAGATAAAAATGGTATAAAATTAAATGAGCAAAATTTTAAGGTGTGTGTGGAGAGGGGTGCAAATCTCCCCCCTCCCAACAACTATTTGTTGTTTCTTTTGAAGAAACAAAAAATATGCTTCCCGACACGGCACAGGTAAACCTCAAATGGGGGGAAGGGCGACCTCCATATGTATCTTTTGTCAAAGATTCAAAATGTGGATATTTAAATAAATAAACGAGAAATGGACATTTTTAAAACTTCATGCATATTTCGAACGATCCTGTAAGTTAAGATTGACGCAGAAGGGGGTGGGGAATTATAAGGGACGAGCGTGAAAAATAAAGCATAATAAATTAATAATCCAAATAACTGGGCTTCTAAACAAAAATATAACGATTGTACCGAGTATCGAATTCATGGAGTGGCCCGCAGGGTACATCCCCCCCCCCCCGAGAATTTTTGAGATTTTATTCTTTTTAATGCACAAATTGCGATTTCCCCTTAGCCCTCACCAGGGGCGTGCAAAAAAAAAACTGCGCTCGGGGCAAAGTCTCAATTTGGCTCTCCCCTCCCTGAAATTTTTCTTGTGATAGGCTAAAAATGACATTGATAGTATAAATTTGGCGCCCACTAAATGTCGGCGCCCGGGACAGCCGCCAACTTCCTTTCACACGGCGCTGGCCCTCACGGTGAAAAATACCTGCATGCAACACTCTTTTAGCCTAGAAAGAAAAAAAAAATCCTTCATTATACCTAATTTCACTTGAATACTACAAATAAAACAATAAAATTAGAAAAATGGATTCTGTCCGAATCTAAAAATCGAAATAGAAATCGAAAAATCGAAATCGAAAAATTGAAATCAAAAAATCGAAATCGAAAAAAATCAAAATCGAAAAATCGAAATCGAAATATCGAAATCGAAATCTAAAAATCGAAGTATAGTGAATCGATTTGCCATAGCTGTGCTGTGCCGATCTTATGGGCCAAATCAATTTTACGTTTTTACTTTCTTTTGTATCTTTACAAGAAGAAAGTATTACATTCGTGAAATATTTCGACTTCCGGTTTATGATGGATTTATATATTTTAGAAGATTTTTAACACGATTTGACGGTTTTTAGAAAACATCTGTCTATGAGTCTGTCTGTCACTCTGTTACTCTGTATGTGACAGAAGTTTCTGACAACTCTATCTCTAAAACAAATGTACGGATTTTCACAAAATTTTAGATATAGTTTGACCTTGAAATAAATTGAATCTGATTAATTTTTGGTGTATAACGACTGACAGGTGGTGCTGCTATGCTACATTTTTTGTGATTTATGCAATAGCTATATCTGAATAACTAATGCATGGATTTTCATCAAATTTCAGATTCAGTTAATTCTTCATATGAATTGATTTTTTGCACATTTTGGTGTATATCGCTTCTCAGATGGCGCTGTATGTTCCATTTTTCACAATATCCACTCTGCGCCATGCGAAAGGGGGGGGGGGGGTTTGAAGGGGGCGATTGTCCCGGGCGCGGAAATTTAGGGGGCGTGAAATTTTTACAACAACGTCACTTCTGGCGTATCACAAGAAAAAGTTAGCGGGGGGGGGGGGCGCTAAATAGGAACTCTGAAAATGGTGCAGTTTTTTCTTCGTACGTCGCTGTTTCCACTTTAGTTCTATCTCAAGAACTAATGCACAGACTTTCATAAAAAATTAGGTTCAATTAGTTCATGATATGATTCGATGCTGATTACCGTTTGATGGAAATCGCTCAAGAAGTTGCGCTGCTGTACTGCATTATTCATGATTAACACAATAGCGCTGTCTCAAAAACTAATTCACGAATTTTCACCAAAATTCAGATTTAATAAATCCCTGATATAAAATTTGTGTTGTTCAGTTTTAAAATCGATACTAGAATCGATATTTCGATATTCACAGATAAGCTCAAAATGAGTAATTCCAAAACTTAGACAATCAGCTGAACCATAATTACTGCCTACCACCCTGCGGAGACGGTAGGGGGGGAGGTTAGGGCGGACGTAAAAAAAAATAGTGGCACTCTGGGAGTGCCGACAGAAGTGAAAATTTAAACAATTACGTGTGTATTTTTTTAATCGTTACGTCATATTTTTTGAACCGTCAGGAAATAGATTATTGTGCAGGAAATACTTTTAAATGAACAAAAAAATGTGCTACAATATTAAAGAACATATCAATATCGATTTAAAAAAAACCTTGCGATACCATATGTCCAGCTATTGTAGTTACCTCACTATAATTATTCTTTTACATTTTAAAGTGCAATAAATACGCCGACAAAAAATAGCCCGTGCTATCAATACTTTTGTATAAATCCTTTTCCAAGTAAATCATTTTTAATTCATGACTGTTTCACTACCTGTAGATTACTTTTTGAACTATTCAAATGGGACATTCCATTCAAAAGATATTACGAATTTAAAAATGACAATCTAAAGTAATAATAGCGTTGCTGAGCGCTCGGTGGCCAATAAGCTTAGGGATTGCTTTATCAATCAAACAGTTGCGAGTTCAAACCCCAATTTCGATGACATGTAACAATGTTTTTGTGTTTTGCTTTTTCTGAAAAATTTTGAGAAATTTAAATTTTAAGGCATTATGGGTCCTTAACGTGACCCTGAATGATATGGAAAATTTTTAATGCTAAATTTGTAATGTATGAAGCATAAGCTTTCAATAAACATATTACATCAAAAAATGAGAAACGCCCCCCCTGCCCCCCCCCCAAAAAATGTATTATGGGGAAAATTGTAAAACTGGAATAACAAAAAGAACGGTGAGGAAAAGTTATCTGCATTAAAATTTTTCTCCCACTGTAGCTCCCATAGAAGCAAAGTCATAAACTTTAGGTGAATAACCGAAAGGGGGGGGTCACAGCCCCGGGGGTGCCATGCAGCTTAAACTGTTAAGATAAAAATGGCATAAAATTAAATGAGCAAAATTTTAAGGCGTGTGTTGAGAGGGGTGCAAATCTCCCCCCTCCCAACAACTATTTGTTGTTTCTTTTGAAGAAACAAAAAATATGCTTTCCGACACGGCACAGGTAAACCTCAAATGGGCGGAAGGGCGACCTCCATATGTATCTTTTGTCAAAGATTCAAAATGTGGATATTTAAAGAAATAAACGAGAAATGGACATTTTTAAAACTTCGTGCATATTTAGAACGATCCTGTAAGTTAAGATTGACGCAGAAGGGAGGGGGGGAATTAGAAGGGACAAGCGTGAAAAATAAAGCATAATAAATTAATAATCCAAATAACTGGGCTTCTAAACAAAAATATAACGATTGTACCGAGTATCACATTCATGGAGTGGCCCGCAGGGAACATCCCCCCTTCCGAGAAGTTTTGAGATTTTATTCTTTTTAATGCACAAATTGCGATTTCCCCTTAGCCCTCACCAGGGGCGTGCAAAGAAAAAACTGCACTCGGGGCAAAGTCTCAATTTGGCGCTCCCCTCCCTGAACTTTTTTCTTGTGATAGGCTAAAAATGACATTGATAGTATAAATTTGGCGCCCCCTAAATGTCGGCGCCCGGGGCGACCGCCCCCTTCGCCCCCCCCCCCTTTCTAACGGCGCTGGCCCTCACGGTGAAAAATACCTGCATGCAACACTCTTTTAGCCTAGAAAGAAAAAAAATCCTTCTTTATACCTAATTTCACATCAATACTACCAATAAAACAATAAAATTACAAAAATCGATTCTTTCCGAATCTAAAAATCGAAATAGAAATCGAAAAATTGAAATCGAAATTGAAAAATCAAAATCGGAAAATCAAAATCGAAAATTGAAATCGAAATATCGAAATCGAAATCTAAAAATCGAAGTATAGTGATTCGATTTGCCATAGCTGTGCTGTGCCGATCTTATGGGCCAAATCAATTTTACGTTTTTACTTTCTTTTGTATCTTTACAAGAAGAAAGTATTAAATTCGTGAAATATTTCGACTTCCGGTTTATGATGGATTTATATATTTTAGAAAATTTTTAACACGATTTGACGGTTTTTAGAAAACATCTGTCTATGAGTCTGTCTGTCACTCTGTTACTCTGTATGTGACAGAAGTTTCTGACAGCTCTATCTCTAAAACAAATGTACGGAATTTCACAAAATTTTAGATTTAGTTTGACCTTGATATAAACTGGGTCTGATTAATTTTTGGTGTATATCGACTGACAGGTGGCGCTGCTATGCTATATTTTTGTGATTTATGCAATAGCTATATCTGAATAACTAATGCATGGATTTTCATCAAATTTCAGATTCAATTAATTCTTCATATGAATTGTTTTTTTTTGCACATTTTGGTGTATATCGCTTCTCACATGGCGCTGCTATGTTGCATTTTTTACAATATCCACTCTGCGCCATGCGAAAGGGGGGGGGGGGAGTTGAAGAGGCGATCGTCCCGGGCGCGGAAATTTAGGGGGCGTGAAATTTTTACAACAACGTCACTTCTGGCGTATCACAAGAAAAAGTTAGCGGGGGGAGGGGGGCGCTAAATAGGAACTCTGAAAATGGTGCAGTTTTTTCTTCGTACGCCGCCTTTTCCACTTTAGTTCTATCTCAAGAACTAATGCACAGACTTTCATAAAAAATTAGGTTCAATTAGTTCATGATATGATTCGATGCTGATTACCGTTTGATGGAAATCGCTCAAGAAGTTTTGCTGCTGTACTGCATTATTCATGATTAACACAATAGCGCTGTCTCAAGAACTAATTCACGAATTTTCATCAAAATTCAGATTTAATAAATCCCTGATATAAAATTAGTGTTGTTCAGTTTTAAAATCGATACTAGAATCGATATTTCGATATTCACAGATAAGCTCAAAATTAGTAATTCCAAAATTTAGACAATCAGCTGAACCATAATTACTGCCTACCACCTTGCGGAGCCGGTACGGGGGGGGGGGAGGTTAGGGCGGACGTGGAAAAAAAATAGTGGCACTCTGGGAGTGCCGACAGAAGTGAAAATTGAAACAATTACGTGTGTATTTTTTTAATCGTTACGTCATATTTTTTGAACCGTCAGGAAATAGATTATTGTGCAGGAAATACTTTTAAATGAACAAAAAAATGTGCTACAATATTAAAGAACATATCAATATCGATTAAAAAAAACCTTCCGATACCATATGTCCAGCTATTGTAGTTACCTCACTATAATTATTCTTTTACATTTTAAAGTGCAATAAATACGCCGACAAAAAATAGACCGTGCTATCGATACTTTTTTATAAATCCTTTTCCAAGTAAATCATTTTTAATTCATGACTGTTTCCCTACCTGTAGATTACTTTTTGAACTATTCAAATGGGACATTCCATTTAAAGATATTACAAATTTAAAAATGACAATCTAAAGTAATAATAGCGTTGCTGAGCGCTCGGTGACCAATAAGCTTAGGGATTGCGTTTAACAATCAAACGGTTGCGAGCTCAAACCCCAATTTCGATGACATGTAACAATGTTTTTGTGTTTTGCTTTTTCTGAAAAATTTTGAGAAATTTAAATTTTAAGGCATTATGGGTCCTTAACGTGACACAGAATGATGTGGAAAATTTTTAATACTAAATTTGTAATGTATGAAGCATAAGCTTTCAATAAACATATTACATCAAAAAAATGAGAAACGCCCCCTGCCCCCCCCCCCCCAAAAAAAATGTCCTATGGGGAAAATTGTAAAACTGGAATAACAAAAAGAACGGTGAGGAAAAGTTATCTGCATTAAAATTTTTCTCCCCACTGTAGCTCCCATTGAAGCAAAGTCATAACCTTTAGGTGAATAACCGAAAGGGGGGGGTCACAGCCCCGGGGGTGCCATGCAGCTTAAACTTTTAAGATAAAACTGGCATAAAATTAAATGAGCAAAATTTTAAGGTGTGTGTTGAGAGGGGTGCAAATCTCCCCCCTCCCAACAACTATTTGTTGTTTCTTTTGAAGAAACAAAAAATATGCTTTCCGACACGGCACAGGTAAACCTCAAATGGGCGGAAGGGCGACCTCCATATGTATCTTTTGTCAAAGATTCAAAATGTGGATATTTGAAGAAATAGAACGAGAAATGGACATTTTTAAAACTTCATGCATATATCGAACGATCCTGTAAGTTAAGATTGACGCAGAAGGGGGGGGGGGATTAGAAGGGACGAGCGTGAAAAATAAAGCATAATAAATTAATAATCCAAATAACTGGGCTTCTAAACAAAAATATAACGATTGTACCGAGTATCGAATTCATGGAGTGGCCCGCAGGGAACATCCCCCCCCCCCTCCGAGAAGTTTTGAGATTTTATTCTTTTTAATGCACAAATTGCGATTTCCCCTTAGTCCTCACCAGGGGCGTGCAAAGAAAAAACTGCACTCGGGGCAAAGTCTCAATTTGGCGCTCCCCTCCCTGAACTTTTTTCTTGTGATAGGCTAAAAATGACATTGATAGTATAAATTTGGCGCCCCCTTCGCCCCCCTTTCGCACGGCGCTGGCCCTCACGGTGAAAAGTACCTGCATGCAACACTCTTTTAGCCTAGAAAAATCCTTCTTTATACCTAATTTCACATCAATACTACCAATAAAACAATAAAATTAGAAAAATCGATTCGGTCCGAATCTAAAAATCGAAATAGAAATCGAAAAATTGAAATCGAAATCGAAAAATCAAAATCGGAAAATCAAAATCGAAAATTGAAATCGAAATATCGAAATCGAAATATCGAAATCGAAATCTAAAAATCGAAGTATAGTGAATCGATTTGCCATAGCTGTGCTGTGCCGATCTTATGGGCCAAATCAATTTTACGTTTTTACTTTCTTTTGTATCTTTACAAGAAGAAAGTATTAAATTCGTGAAATATTTCGACTTCCGGTTTATGATGGATTTATATATTTTAGAAAATTTTTAACACGATTTGACGGTTTTTAGAAAACATCTGTCTATGAGTCTGTCTGTCACTCTGTTACTCTGTATGTGACAGAAGTTTCTGACAGCTCTATCTCTAAAACAAATGTACGGAATTTCACAAAATTTTAGATTTAGTTTGACCTTGATATAAACTGGATCTGATTAATTTTTGGTGTATATCGACTGACAGGTGGCGCTGCTATGCTACATTTTTTGTGATTTATGCAATAGCTATATCTGAATAACTAATGCATGGATTTTCATCAAATTTCAGATTCAGTTAATTCTTCATATGAATTGTTTTTTTGCACATTTTGGTGTATATCGCTTCTCACATGGCGCTGCTATGTTGCATTTTTCACAATATCCACTCTGCGCCATGCGAAAGGGCGGGGGGGGGGGGGTATTTGAAGAGGCGATCGTCCCGGGCGCGGAAATTTAGGGGGCGTGAAATTTTTACAACAACGTCACTTCTGGCGTATCACAAGAAAAAGTTAGTGGGGGGGGGCGCTAAATAGGAACTCTGAAAATGGTGCAGTTTTTTCTTCGTACACCGCCTTTTCCACTTTAGTTCTATCTCAAGAACTAATGCACAGACTTTCATAAAAAATTAGGTTCTATTAGTTCATGATATGATTCGATGCTGATTACCGTTTGATGGAAATCGCTCAAGAAGTTGCGCTGCTGTACTGCATTATTCATGATTAACACAATAGCGCTCTCTGAAGAACTAATTCACGAATTTTCATCAAAATTCAGATTTAATAAATCCCTGATATAAAATTAGTGTTGTTTAGTTTTTGGTGTAATTTGCCCTACAGGTGGCGCTGATGTACTGCGTTTTTCATAATTTCGCAATATCTGTATAGACTATGAGAATATATAATGTTATTTCGCACGGATTTTCATCGAAATTCAGATTCAGCTGGTACCTGATAAAAATTGATCCTGATCAATTTTTGGTGTACATCACCCCCCCCCCCCCAAAAAAAAAAAAAAAAAAAAAAAAAAAAAAAAAGTTGTTGCAGTTTTTTTTTTTTTTACTTTTTGAGATTTTTTTCAATTGTTCTATCTTAGAAACTAATGCACCGATTTTCATCAAACAATTAGATTCAGTTAGAAATTGACATAAGTTTTGGTGTAAATCACCTAACCGGTGGCGCTACTATGCTGCATTTTTCATGAAGTATTAACATATGAGATAGAAGAAAGTTTTGGGTTTACCACATTTGACTAGCTTATTACTTTTTATTTTCTTTACAAAAAGCAAGTATTGGATTCATTAAAAACTTCCACTTCCGGTTTTAGAAGGATTTATCGCTTTCGAGGTTTCCGACTATCTCGAATACGATTTGACTTTTTTTATAATTTGTCTGTCTGTCAGTCTGTTATTCTCTGATCAGTCCCTATATGTTTTTATCTCCGACAAAAATTTTATGGGCGCTATATTTCGTTAACTAATGCTTGGAATCTGTTGAAACTTTTGATTTTGTTAGACTTTCGTATAAATTGGCCCGGAAATATTTTGTTGAAAATCTTTCAACAGATAGCGCTGCTATATTTCCTAATTACTGCAAGATCACGATCTCATAAACTAATGGAAGATTTTTTTTTTTTTTTTTTTTGAAACTTTACATTCAGTTAAATGTGGCCATAAGTTGTTGTTTATTAGGTTTCAGTGTAGCTCATTCAAGAGGGGGCGTTGCTATGCTGCGTTTATCAGCATTGTTGAATCCAGACATTTTTCTCCGGGAGGGATTTCTGCGACTCCGTAAACAGACATTCTAGACTTCAGAGAGCTCTAGAACGTTTTGTATAATATCATAAAATCTCAAATCTTTTGCAGGGATTTTTCAGTTTTTTCGGATGGAGATGTTCTTCATCGGGATATTCCAAAATTCAACCGTTTTTCACAATACATATGATTTTAGGGATCCTATATCAAGAACAAATGAACGGAATTTCATCAAATTTAATTTTCTGTCGGATATTACCATAAGTTGTTCTTGATTAGGCTATCGTGTAAATCATGACAGGTTATGCTGCTATGCTGCTTTTTTAAGGGGTGTTGAATTCAGACATTTTTCTTCTGGAGAGATTTTTGCGGTTCTGGAGAGGGACCTTCTAGATCTTTGTATATGCGTGGGAGGGGCGGTGGTTGGACTTTTCTCCATGAAGTATTTAAAAATCTGAAATCTTTCTGGCATACCATTCAATGCTCCGGGAAAGGGATGTCCTTCGGTACAACACCCTGAATTCAATATTTTTTTCACGATGTTAGCGAGAATATTTCAAGAATCAATGAACATAATTTCATCAAACTTAATATTCTGTTAGACGCTGACATAAGATGTGTGTAACGAATATTTTTCGTTCATGTCTTTAAAGAATGGGAGTTAAAGTTTATTAACTGCTTGAGACGTATAACAAACAACCCTGACTATTAAAAGTACTTTGCGTAAAACAGCAATAACACAGGTGGGAGAGACTCAGGGCCTATGTATGTGGTATTTATTAATAAAAGAAAAGTGTATTACCCTCTTACGGGGTGACCCCCTGTAAAGATACAATGCAGGAGCTCTACATCCTTACAGCAGGACGGTCAGAGATAGAAATGAATTTTTACCACCAGAAATCATAGCCAACATCAGTCGAGCTAAATTTGGTTCCCCTGAAATTATTGTAAACCAACACGTACAGGTCATAAGGAAAGTTTAAATTAAAAACGTGCCAACCGGACCGTTAATTTGGTGATTAATATATCAGCGTACAAATATGCATGCCAATACTGATTGCTGGGGAAAATATCTCTATATGCATAACACAGATGTCAGACGCCGATTTCATATAAACAGAGCGTTAGATTTTAAGCTGAAAAAGGAGTTTTAATGACTGTTAATTTGAAAAGGAGTGCAGTAAGAGACTGAGTAACTGTAAAAGAGCATATGGTTTTTAAAATATCATTCTATGTATTTTTTGAACAAACGAAAGTATGCAGGCTCAGATAATGTTTTAGGATGAGAAAAGATTTGTTTTTGATTTATTTTATTAACGGCTTCGGATAAGCATGAGAACCTACGTAACTGCAATTTAAAGGAAAGAGAAAAGAGATAGATATATTCTATTTAGAAAGTAAAAAGAATGTTTAATTGATTTGAAACTGCAAAAGATAATTTAAATTTTAAACTTGAGAATTTAATATAAAAAAAGGCAGCTAATAACAATATGTGATGTCATATTGCTTTCGACATCACAATGTGCCTGATTAGGTTTTCGTGTAAATTATGTAATAGACTATGCTGCATTTTTTACGATATTTGTGATAGCTCTATTTCAAAACTTATGCATGGAATTTAATCAAACTTCCTATTCTCTTGCACTATTACCTAAATAGATCCTTATTAGGCTTTGTATACTGCACAAACGGTGTCGCTTTTATGCTCTATGAATTTCAAATTTTGATCGTAGACATCTAAGAGCGTGTGAGCCGAAATTCAACAATATGTTTGGATAATAAAGTGCTAATATTTTGTTTTAAAATGCATATACGTCAATGAACTTATGCTTATTGAATCCTCATGATGGATATAAGTTATCATTTAATTTTGACACCGTGATAGTGAAATTGGAAGTTTTAACATGTATGAAATAGAAATTTTAGGATTAGCACATTCGAATACTTTATCTTCGACATTTGAAGGAAAATGAAAATGATATTACCTTCAGAGGAATCGATTAAAATTTTTAAAGTATCGATTAAATCGAGTTGGCCATAGTATCGATTAAATCTTTAAAAAATCGAAATCGCCCATAACTATTCTAGCCCCATAGTATGACATCTGTTGCATATATGTCACTGTTTTGAATAATAGAGACCTCTAGTGACGGTTTCGATAATAACGGCCTTTTAGTTGCTACCAGAGGGAATTTGCATAATTGTATTTTCGCAGTACATAGTTATTTCTTAATTAAATAATTACAGCAATTTAATGTTGCTTGCCTTTTTGTCCCATTCATTTTGAATTACCTGGCATTAGAGTCATATTAAAAAGATCGGAAGAATTTTGAATTTTTTTAGGTTTTCAACTATAATTAAGGTTAATTGTGTAGATGAAATATAGAATCTTCTAGATCATTCTTATAAATCGTCTTTTGGTTAATAATTATACATTATTAAAGGAATATATTTTCCCAAGTTTATTTTAATACAATGTTGTCATACAATGGGCTCATAGAAAATTCTCCTCAGCCAAAATAAAGCAAAAACAAGTCTCTGAGCGTGATCAAAGTTCACACAGAAGCTTTCAAATAATATTCCAATCAAAACATAATATCCATTAATTAATAAATCGAAATCGTTAATTTATAATTATTAAATCATTAATCTGGTTTAATAACTACATATATGATCGTACCATTAAATTTAATTTTAAAATTACTGCAATGGAAGATATTTTTCAATGCAATTAAAAATATCCAAGAACTGTTTTTCAGAGAATAGTAACTACATACATTAATATATTTTTAAAACATATTTAATTACAGGATTTTATTTTAGCTTTAAAAAAGAAACCTTTAAAATGGCAAAATAATGCGAAAGTTCTAATAAATCCATTGGACAATAGAATGTAGTCATTTTAAAAATTTTGCAATGTCTCAAAAAAAGAATTTTTGAATTAAAAATCTATAAAATATGATACATTAGCTTTTGATCTTAAAATGGCAAAACATATTATAAAATTTTTGTAGAACTGAATTTATTAGACAGCGAAATCCATTGCAGAGTAAAACTTCGAATCTGAACTTTAAACGGGAACATTTAGATTAGCAGGCAAATGCGCTACTATGGAGTGAATGCGCTACCACTATAGTGCCTCCGTAAAAAAAAAAAAAAGACTAAAATTACGTCACTTTCTTAAAATCTACATCGGAAAAATGTTTGGATGCTATTGAATTAATTTATTTAATTGAAATAATATGACTTTAAAAAAAATGATTTGTCGTGTGATTGGAGGTATTCAGCTATAAGTATGCAAAATTTCAGATCTCTAACTTGTACAGTTTCTGAGAACAGATTCTGACAGTGACAGACAGAGGAGTGAGACGAATAGGATTTCTTGAGATGAACGAAGCCTTCATGAAAGATGTATCTTATCTATCTTATGATATTTTCTTGTAAATAAATGATGCTCTTAAATGCTGCATCTGAAACATATTCTCCCTCTTTTTATATTTATTGAATTTTAGTACCTAGTTTTCAAAAATTTTGCCTCAAAGGCTGTTTCTTACAGTTGCTTAATAACAGTATCTCACAAATTTACTTTTAATTTACCAAAATATTTTTGCTTGTTTGTTTTTTCGAGATAAGTAGACGTTCTATAAACGACATGAATAAAATTCTTAAAATACATTTCTATAAAAAATAGATTAATCAAAACAGTGCGAGATAATTAAAACTTTTTACTTGAGCTTATTAATAATTTACATGCTTAACACAGCATTACGTATTCCAATTAAAGGAAAAACTATCAATAAAGTAAAAAGCACTTTTTATCTTGAAATAAATTTTTCTTAAAACGTATTCTAATACGAATTTTTTTGGTTAAAAAAATATATTCATACTTTCATCTGTACTATACCGACATTTTAAAGAACTACATATCACAAAGAGTTTTCTACGTGTATCTGAGATAATGTTTACATCCATTCTTATGCAACGCCTAAACAAAAAGTCATGAAAAATCGTTTTTTATACACGCACGTTTCCTTTTCGAAAACAGTTCTAGTTTGAAAAAAGAAACATTTTTCAAAAGTCAAACATAATTGTCATTTTATATATATTCATTTTCTCTATATAAGAACTGTTTTCTTTTTTGTCTTGAAGCCCTTTTATTCAACAGCGTGTGTGTATCTGTATTCTTTCTTTGAAAATTTTCGCATCACATTTTTCTTTTGGGAATTTCAATGCATTTTTTATTTTACATTCAGCCTTTTGTCATTTCTTCTGTTTGTTTGTTTTTTTAACTGGGAGCATGAAGGAAGATATATCTTCTTTAAATACTATTTATAAATATTTAATGACAATTTGTGTAACATGTTTTTAACTTTTAAATATACAGAAAAAGACATAAAATGTGATATTGTTATTTAAAATAATAAAATTGATTTATATAACTACAGAACAATGGGTTTCAATTTAAAAACAATAATATTTAATTGTTTTAACTACGCAACATTCACAATAGATGTATATATACAAAGCTATTCAAAAGCATCTTTAAAATTCATGCATTTTTATTCATCATTGCTGTTTGGTTTTCTTCATGACAAACACTGTTTCTCACATTCTGTTCACGCCATACCAGTTTTGTACTGAGTAATAAATTATCTACGATGCATATTGTTTTTTAACTTCTAGTGAAGTGTTATTTTTCAATTTTTCGTTATCTATAGATGCATTATTTTTTTTATTTCCCCAAGAAGAGAATGCACGAAATTTTAACTGTGTCAGTATTGTTCGAACTTTAACTAACAATTAAAGGGGCAACAGCCCAAGACAGAGAACTAGATTCTTATAGCTCATTCTTTTTTTGTAACGGATTCGATTATGGTTGATAAAGAGGGTTCGCTTGAGGTGATAACTGATAGAACTGCAGATTATTCATCATCTACGCCACCATCCGCTAGTACAGTTCACATATTCATCGGATTCAACTCCATGTTCCGTTCGTACTCATTTTCCTATTTTCAAGGCGCATCTTTATATCCGGAACTTAAGGCCCCTGTCCTCGCTCGAGGAAACGCTCGCGAGCTAATGCTATTCCTATGGGGAAGCATTTTTCTAATAACTTTTTCACATTTTGACATTTTTTAATTTTTTTTTTTTTTTTTGCATTGGATAGCTGGGGTGCATGCCGACAGCGCACCTTTTTTACTTTTTCGATTTTGGTTGCAGATATTTTTTTAAAAAAAGCACTTTCAGTTTCGAAACCGGTTTTGAAAGTAAAACTAACTTTGTAAAAAATATCTGCAACCAAAATTGAAAAAGTAAAAAAGGTGCGCTGTCGGCATGCACCTCAGCTATCCAATGCAAAAAAATTTATTCAAAAAATGTCAAAATGCGAAAGAGTTATTAGAAAAATGCTTCCCCATAGGAATAGCATTATTAGAAAAATGCTTCCCCATAGGTATAGCATTAACTCGCGAGCGTTTCCTCGAGCGAGGATACGGGCCTTAACCTTGAATGCAAAATTTCAATGATATTGTTAGCCATTATCTTGCTCCTCACCGTAACTGCTACTTTCGACTCATACTGAATCATCTCAAATGAAATTAGAGAGACATCCTTTTGATTGAACATGATATTGGCGTAGATTTTGAACCCAAAAGCTTCATTTGAACTCAATGAGATTGATAATTTGCTATTGTCTAAACAAATAAAGAAAATTCAGTTCAAAATCGAACAGCATGGCATCTTAAGCTGCAAATTCATAAAATAACCATGTTTAAAGTAAAAATACATTTGCTGCCACCAGTGTATAACAATGTACCAACCATAAGTAAATTTAACTCGTACTTATTTCTTTATCTGTAACTGTTTTCCAATAAACAAAAGCAAACAATAATTAAAAAATATACAGGGTGGTCATAAAAAAAAACTTTGCCGATATACGGAGCTCTAGCGGCCAGTCCGCTCAACCGATCGAAATGAAATTTCAGATATAGCTATTCAGAGGTATGAGCTCGAGATTCTGTTAACGACAACAAAATGTCGCTCACGGTTACGATTATAGTTACAGAAACTCGAAAATTTCCAATGGCAACACCCATTTTTTTTCATCGCAAAATGCTCAGCGCATGCGAAAACCCTAAAGAGCATTGGAACCGTACGTCTATCGCAAGAAACGGACATGTTATGCACGCACAAAAAACCGTTCTGGGAATCCCCCCCCCCCCTTAGAAAAAACTCGATTGGGGCGCAGGGAGGAAATTTGCATACGACGCAGAGTCAGTACACTAATCTCTGATTACAATACAGATCGAAGAAACTAAAACTTTTATTTTGATTAAACATTTTCCACATGGGTGCCATCACAGGCATGGCACCCATGTGGAAAATGTGTAATCAATGCAGATATTTTTTTCATTTTTATCCTATAAAATGAATCTTTATTTTCCTATACGAAGTTTAGTTCTGAACTAATCCAATATACATCTTCTGGGGTTCAGTAATATTTTATTGCTAATTAAATAATTGTTTTTAAGTGGATTACTATTGGTATATTTATTTTATATTAGCAATATAAAAATGTTTTTTTAAATCAATTTTCAATTCATTCTTAAAGTGCTGTGTTTTATTATTTCTCGCTACAAAATAAAGTTTCAATAAACACATGATAACATTTATTTATAGGTTTAATAAGAGAAAGAAGATTGCTTATTTTACTTTTTTGACGTAAAATTTCAAAAGGATAACAATCGAAGAAAATTGAACACAAAAGAGATAAAAAATGGTTGCATAAAAAGGTGAAAAAGCAAACATTGACATAGATAAGATAAAAAGAAATCATAAAATATTCTGTAAAAAAAATATCTTCTTTGTTCTTATATTTTCAAAACACTCTCTTCAGAAAAAAATATTTCGTCAATATATATATATATATATATATATATATATATATATATATATATATATATATATATATATATATATATATATATATATATACATTTTTTCCGAAGCAAGTAACAATTTTTCCTTAACTTATTCCTTCAGCTCTTCAGATTTTATTTCTATCAAAAAATTTTCCTCTTATTTCTTTCCTCCACATAAATTTCACTGAAAAATATTTTAACTATCGAATTATATTTCATTCTGTGCTATATTATGCTTCTTTTATTGTAGCTTATATTACATAATTCTTTTATTAATTAAATTAAAAATATATATATTAATTCATATTTTATAAAATGTCTAACTGGAGTATATTTTTTTTTTACATTTTTTTTAGAATTAAAATACAATATGGCCAAATGTGATCGATCAATTGCGATTTTGGACGTTCTGTTAAATATCTCGAAAATACACGAATTATCCCGAAACTGCAGGTGTGTAAACAGAATAGTACAGGTCATGTATTTTCGCAAACATTTTCCCCCGAAACTTCATAGGGGACCGTCAACAAACTGAAAAATAACGAACAGTTTTTGAATAACCCTGTCAAAACTAATGTAGTAAACTCGATTATTGTTAATGTGGATTATTGTAATAAACTGTGTTTGCAGAGCTCTTGATATAAAAAAATGTTCTTTTCAGAAAATATGACAAACAACATTGCACACAATGCCTTGCAATCAGAACTAAAAAAATAATAAAAATTTTATGAAAAGTAAGCAAGTTTACTAAATGTTTCACCTCGCATGCGAGAATGCCATTAAAATTTCATTTGTATTCAATTTCATTTCATTGCAAATTTCAATCGCGTTAGTTAATTGTAAAGAGCAGCTTTTCTAAAATCCTCAAAACATAGCTTGAAAATTCTGAAAATTATCGCCGATAGAAAAGGTTCAAAATCCGTTGTTCTCAAAATCAAGAAGAAAAAACAATGAGGAGCTGTATCCATACATCCATTGATTAGTGTCAATTTAGAATGCACAACATTCCACGTATTACAATGTTTGGATACAGCTCCTCATCGTTTTGCCTCATTTTGGGAACAACGGATTTTGAACTTATTCTATCGAGGATAATATTCAGAATTTGAATTTTCAAGCTATGTCTTCGAGACTTTCACAAAAGTTGTTCTATACATTTAGCTAACAAATGCAAATAAAAATTTAATAGCGTTTATGCATACGTAGTGAAAATTGATTTAGTATATCTGCTTATTTTTCATACAATTTTTATTAGCTTTAGATGCATTCGTAATTATGTACATGCGTAGCACCTATAGTCGTCGTTCAATTCGTCCGCCTCCCCGCATACAACAACACAAAAAATACCCAACCGAATAGTTTGAAATTTAAAATATATAATTATTACAAAATTTTGTCAAGTCATTTTAAATTTTATGAGAATCGGATATATAGTTCAATTACGTGGTCAATCAAAAGTATTCTGTTACATTACGCTCATGAAGAAAAAGTTTCAAGTGCATTTTACTGGTGTCTCTTTCGAACAAAAAAGAAATGATATGCATCTCTTTCGGATTTAATAAAATTCACATGCATCTATGAAATATATAATATACATTATGCAAAATGTATTTGTTATTCATTTACAGGGCCACACAAAGTATTCCGTTACATAATGGTATAGCGGGAACATTGTTTGGGGGCGTTTTAATTGTGGTAAACTATTTAACATTTTTTGAAGTTGATATTTGTTATTGAAGGTTACTACAAGTTACTTCCTGTGTAATAGAAAGCAAATAGTATTTACATGGACACACAAAAAATTTTGGCTACTATACTGTATCCGATATACTGTATATTATTACACCAAGATCTGAATATTTTTAAAACTTCGTTATAGTAGGAACGCACCTCATTTGTTACGCTTGATGTGCAATTTCCGACTTATTTAATTCTGATTACAGGGTATTGTGTAAAATGTTATTTGTCATATTTTCTGAAAAGAACATTTTTTTATATTAAAATCTCTGCAAATGATCGGAATAACTATGACTTTCTTTTTGCCGGTCGGATTTACCGTAGAATATTTCTTGCGGATCAAACTTAATTTTTTTGCATGTCAGGTTGTTGGAATTTAAAAAATATATGTATGTTTAAGGGAACTATGTTTCAAATGAAAATAAATATGTATTTCAATATAAATAAATATACGAGTCTATTCAAATTACTGCATGGGATATAAAATGTATCTAAGAAATTGGGTCATAGATTATTCTTCTTTAAGAACCATTCTTTAACCCTTTCACCGCCTTAAGTTTTTTCATTTTTCTTCCCGATAAACATTCTTGTAAATATTCGCAGTTTCTTTCACTGAAACCTGCTCCCAGATGACCAAGTATCTCGCGCATTTTCAAAGCAATTTTTTCCCCCCAGACAAACTTCCGTGCATAGCTAGCTTGCTTTGTTTGGAAGGAGGGTGAAAATACAATGACTGTCAGTAAGTAGAAGGATTAGTGTATTGCACTGAGAGTGTCAAAATTACTCTTGAGACTTGAGACTAAAAAACTAGGAAATATGTTTTCTATTGCAGCTGTGTTTGTATATTGATTTAGACTTACAGATTCAGAAAGTATTTTGAATTATACATGAGTGGTTTTTGCGTTCACAAAATAATTACGTAATTTTATTTGTGTATTAAAAATATAGCAAGTATTTTATCTTAAGTTTTCACATTTTTTATTTGCAGAAATGAAATTGCATATAACATTTTTGCGAATGATTTAATCTTTCATTAATTGTGTGATAGTATTTGGAATCGATAGAAGTAAACAAATGGATCCTTTTTAAATAACTCTTTCATTAAAATTTAAATATCTTTTCGCGAGAAGTTAGAAATTTCAATATTTGTTTAATTGTAAATGCTCATTTATTTTTTATTTGAAAAAAATATTTATTTACTCAAATTATAGCATTTTATATGTTTATAAATCGCATAAACTAAGTTTTTTTTAGTTTTAAAATATATTTTTATAATTAAGGGTGAAACATGAAAAAAAAAAAAAAAAGATTTATGAATTTATATATATTTTTTTTTTTCGTTACAGATTGTTTATTCAATTTCATAAATCTAATATATGATAAGTATTGTGTATGTTATAGTATGAAATAATCATTTAGGTTTCGATACAAAAGTCTTAAATATATCAAAGAATTGCTAATTTTATGTATTTTATTTTTTAATTTTAGCATTTATATAAAAATTTGGCTCTCGATTTAAGAATTTATGAAAGATAATATTGGCTTAAGTCATTCGTAATCCAGCCAAAATCTTCGCTTTTTCAAAACATTTTGAACATTCAAAACATTTTTTACCTTATTTGCCATCAGAATATCAGTGATTAAATAAAGCAAAAAATGTCAGTCAGAAAAAGTAGTACCAACAGATCTAAGAAGTAGATGGAATTTGGCACAAAGTATTTAAAAGAAAATCCCTGTTGGTTTGGCCTATAGGCGGAGGTAGATTTGGAAGTTAAGTGCGCATTTCAACAACTAAAAATAATATATGATTAGACATAAATCCAGTTTAACAATTTTATTTGGTCGCTTTTGAAGAATTTTTAACTTGATTTTTCTATAAGAACTGTTTTTATCTGAATCATCTTAACAGAAATTCGGTTCAAAATGCCCACTTTGACAGCATTTTTTCAAATATATTCTAACAGTATGAAAAAATCGACCATTACGACACATTATATATTTCCTAAATAAGAGAAACTGTCAAATAAAGGCGTTTGAGAGCAAAATTATATTTAAAAATGAGTCAGAAAATAAGCAGTTTGTTATTTGTATAAATCTTCAATTATTCAATCACTTTCGCTTTGGAAAATTATGCTAAAAATGCCCACTTTGATAGCATTTTTTAAAAATATATTCTGCATATATCAAAAAACTGCCCAATAAGTCACATTAAATAGTTCCCAAAGGGAAAAAAAAAAAAAAAAAAAAAAAAAAAAAAGAACCTGTCATTTGGACGCGTTTAAAATCAAAAGTGGATTTAAAAATGAGTTGGAAAATAAGCAATTTTGTTCTTTGAATAGTTTCTCAATTTTTCAATTACAATCGTTTTGGGAAATTCTGTTCAAAATGCCCCATTTTCAAAGCATTTTTTCATCACAACTATATTCTGCCTTTATCGAAAAACTGGCCAACATATCACATTACATAATTTCCAAATAAGAAAACTTGTCATCTGGATGCATTTAAAATGAAAAATGTGTCCGTTTAAATTCAAAAATGAATTTAAAATGAGTCAGAATAAAGGCTGTTTGGATTTGAGATTTTTTTTTTCCACTCCCATTTTTTTTAATTTTATTTTGCTATAATGATTGGTTTTAAAAACCCTTCTGTGTGAAAGTTGTAGATGTTATTGAGAAGATGTAAAATAAATTTAATTGGTTTTGATATCTTAAGAATTGACGCAGTTACAGATTTTTTTTTGTTCACCCCCCTCCTTTTTGTTTTCGTTTTTATTTATTTATTTATTTATTTATTTATTGCAATGACAGTTGTTCTTATCAAGAACTTGTAAATACAAAAGTTTTATATAATATTAAGAACTTATATAAAAAATTTAATTGGATTTGATATTTAATTTTTATCTGAAGAATTGACGAAATTCTGAGTTTTTTTCTCCCAAAAACCCTATTTTTTGCGCCGCTTGAGCCCATTTTTAATTTTATCAAAAATCTGTCATGCATAAACTTTTGGACCATTTTTTTTAGAATTAATATACATTTTAAACTGATTCGATATCTATTTTCATTAAGAATTTTTATTTTTATTTTTATTTTTTATTTTTTTTTTTTTTTTATTTATTTATTTTTTTTTTTTTTTTGAACCCCTTGGTTCGATTTTGCCCATTAACGAACTTGAACGAGATTTTATTTATTAGTTTGGAGGATATTTCAGTAGAATTATAGAACTTATCGTGCCTATATAAGTTTTTTACTTATGGTAGCTTCGGGGTCTAGGGGTCATGATCGGTGTAGATCTGTAAAAATTTTTCAGAAATTCCAACATAGGAGTGACCGCAATAGGTAGCATTTCATGCGAAATATACCTAAAAATTAGATATTTTCCCTCGTCCCTTCACACAAAAAAGTTTATAAACTGGTGTATTGTTAGGTAAACCGAAAAAATGGCAACATTGATAAAAATATTTTTTTAAGTATGTGAAAATAAAACTTTATGTATAAATATTTCATTCAACAAAAAATTGATATAGTTATCAAAGTACTTATTTTGAAATATTTATATTTATATAGAAAATCTATTTTATGTTTCAAGTAAAGCAAAAGCACTACTAAGATATTTGTACGATTCTTTTAACCCTTTCCGGCACACTATGCCCAGTCCGGGATTTAATTCCAAATTTGCGAACGGCGCCAATAATGTTTTAATAAAATTTTGCTTTTGCAATGAAATCCTAAATTAAGAGATTCTTAATTTCTAAAAAAGTCGTTTGTAAATTCCGGTGATAGTCGATAATTTCTCATTTTAGTAACAGGATTTGACCATGCCGGAAAGGGTTAACAAGTTATATGGATAGCTTGTGGTTAGGACAGTGACTTTTATATAATCCACTTTTAAGAAATTAAGTTATGATTGATACTTTCAAGGCTTATAAGCAGATAAGATCATACCATGTTAAAAAATCCCACTTTTATTAACATTTAAAATAAATTAAAAATAAAACATTACATTTTTGCCCTTTTGCTCGGCGGTCAGGGGGTTAAGGACTTTTGAAAATTTTTGAAACAGATCCTTTGCGATACCAAAAGAAAAAAAAAAGTAATTTACGTAAGTTTAATTTTATGCGAAATATTGTGATTTATATTAAATTTTTTTTTCACTCGATGTAAATGTAATTTCAAAGATACAATCCAAAATATAACTTTTTATGCAATATAAGGATTTTTGAAATGCGCTAGTGTATATTAACATATATATGCTCGATATTTATCATATGAGTTCATGAATTCAAAATATCGAAAAAGAAAAAAAATGATCTGATCGTTTGTTAGTATCTGATCGTTTGTAGTTAAGGGGACATGAAATATAAAATGGTTATTTTTGAATTATCTGAGATAAAAGTTTATTGTGCCAAATAATTATGACTTAAAAGATCATGGTGATAGAATCGTTTTAAAATTATATATTTTAAGCACTGGCAGATGTGTGTATGCATTCTTCAAACTTCAACTGTTTTTAATAATATGATTGTAAAAATACTGGTTTCATTGGTTTTTTTATTGGTATTGTCTGAATAACTTTGGATGTATTTATAAAAGTATTTATATACATATATATATATATATATATTTCTTTTTTAATGCTTTGGTACATTTTTAAAAAAATCTGTTTTAGGTAAACAATTAAAGCTCTTTAAAAATTATGTAACTATCTTGTTACTTTGAAAATATCTAACATTATACGTCTAAGTGTTTTTTAAGAATCTAGGAAAAAAAGTGACCGGAAGAAAAGTTATCGGAAAAAAGTGACCTAAATTACAAAAGCGGAAAAAAATGACACGGAAAAAAAGTGACAAGGAAAAAAAGTGACACGGAAAAAAAGGGACACGGAAAAAAAGTGACAAGGATTGATTTGGGGGAATTATTATTGATTTTGGGGATTCATTGGTTAAGTATGAAAGGGGGATGGGGGGGGGGCTCATAATTTAGGTAAATGGGTTTTTCATGCTGAATTAACTGTTTTGGTTCAATTTTTGGATATACGTTCATACTGAAAAGACGCTTGCCTGATTAGTTTTGGGAAAGGACGATTACCCCCCCCCCCCCATCCGTCCTCAGTTAGATGAATGGGTTTTTATGCAGAATTATCCAACGTGTATCAAATTTGAATATACAGGACCTGACTAAGGCAGGGGCATGCGGGGCAACTGCCCCGGGCCCCAGATTTGAGGGGGGCCCCCAAGGAGAGAAAAGTTTATTGTTAAAAGAGGGCCAAATGATATAAAATAGCAAAATATTACCAAAATTCTTTTTTTTCAATTTTAAGGTTTTTTTTTTCTCCTACCCCCTTTGTTATATATAGAGGGAGAACGGTGGATAACCTTTCTTAAATTAAATTAATAACTTTTTACGCATAATTATCCGATTTGCTTAGAATTTTGGACATAGATTCATTATGATAAGACGTATCTCTGATTAGTTATGGGGTTCTTCTGCTTATTATAAAGGGTGGGGGCGAGCAATTATCTCCCCCTTAAACTAGAAAAATAGGTTTTTATGCAGAATTATCCCATGTATTTCAAATTTTAAATATAGGTTCTTACTGATAAGGTGGATCCCTGAATAGTTTTAAGGATTTGATATCTAAGTATTGAAGGGGAATAGAATATATTATTAAATATTATTAGAATTAGAATATTATTATATAATTAGATTATATTAAATTAAATTACTTTTTACGCAGAATTATAGGATATGCTACAAATTTTGGATTATAGATTCATTATGATAAGGCGTATCCCTGATTACATATGGAGTTATTTTTCTAATTAAAAATTAAGGCGGGTGATTTTCCGATCCCCTTAAATTATATAAATTGTTTTTTATGTTCACTTATCCGATATATTTCATATTTTGGATATATGTTTTTTCTCATAAAGTGAATCCCAGCATAATTTTAAGGGTTTAATGGCTAAGTATATTGTCAGGTTCTGAGACCACCTCTGCTAAAGATTGGAATTTCCGTTATTTCTCTATCTTAATCTCTTTTATATTATACCGGCTGTGTACTAGAATTTTCAAGGTGACATTCTTTCTTTCTTGAAGGGAGAATTGGCAGGTAATCCTTTACAGGTGGTGAGTGAGAAAGAGGAGATTGCGGAGAGGCGTGTTCATCCGTCAGTGAGGTATGTGGATGATGAGCTGACAAGCAATATGTCACTAATCAAGAAAGGAATGTGGAATGTGTCCAATGGATAAGCCCCAAAGGGGGTTGACATTGGGGAAACACTGTGATTTGAGAAGAGCAAGTCTTATCTCAGATTAGTTCAGTTCGTATCTGGGTTCGTACCTAGAGAGTAGTATAGGACAGAGGTCCTGATAGGGTGTGCTCTGCGTTGTAGAGCGGAGGCAGTGCGTATCTGGAGAGCAAGGGACACAGACGTCCTGGTGTTTAGTGCTCTGGGCCGAGAAGTGCAGGCCGAGTATCCATGTGTTGGGAGATTCGAAAGTGATCTCCGATAAAGTTAATCTAACGTGCATTGAGTGTGAGGTGGAAGGTGTAATTCGAATAGTACACAGCCAACCTTTACTGTATTTAATTTAATGTTGAACCGGATCACCTATATCCGAGTTGTAATTGTATATAATGGTAAATAGCGTATTTAGTGTGTACATATATTTTAAATAAACTGTTAATTCAGTTAATTGACAGCGTCAGTGTTCATTTACACAATCCTCACAATGGGTGACCGATATCACTTAGTAACATCGGTGGTGGCAGCTATAACTACCACGGACTTTCTTCAAAGTTGTGCGGGCTGAGAGGAACGTCCGACATATACAGTGGGGGAACGGAGGATAACCCCCCTTAAATTAGTAAATAGCTTTTTACGCAGAATTATCTTATTTGATTCAAATTTTGAATGTGCGTTCATTATGATAAGGCGAACTCCTGATTATTTGTGGGTTATCCCCCGTTCATCCCTCTATACTTAGTCATTAAACCCTTAAAACTATTCAGGGATTCACTTTATCAGGTAAAACCTATATCCAAAAATTGAAATACGTTGGATAATTGTGAAAAAAAATCTTATTTAAAGAGTGGGAGATTAATCGCCCGCTTTCCCTTATTTAATTAGCAAAAGAATCCCATAATTAATCAGAGATACGCCTTCTTATAATGTTTATACATCGAAAATTTGAAGCAAATCGGATAATTCTGCGCAAAAAGCCATTTATTTAATTTAAGGGTGTATTTCGATTCAAATTGCTTATTTTCCGATTTATTTTTAACTTCATTTTTACTCTCATATGCATCAAACTGGCAAATTGTCTTATTTAGAAAGTACACAAGGTGCCGTAATTGTCAATTCTTTGATAAATGCAGAAAATATTGCGAAAAAAGCAATCAAAAACGGCATTTTGAACAGATTTTCCCCTGGCGGGAGATCTGTGAACGAAAAAAAAAGATCATACTGAGAAGATAATTGTTTATAAATCAAATTCTAATGAATTGAGCGTAAAAATACAGCACATGGCACCTTGTACATCTCTTCAAAAATATCCTCAGCAAGTTTCATGTTTCTACTTTTGAAAATGTGTCTGAAATTGTATCGGAAATTTTCGAGCGGTTGAAGGTGGAAAAGCGTTTTTTTTAATACACCCTTAAGGGGGTTTATCCCCCGTTCTCCCTCTATACATAGCCATTAAACCCTTAAAACTATTCAGGAATTTACTTTATGAGAAAGATCCTACATCCAAAATTTGAAATAAATCGGAAAAGTGTGCATAATTTTTTTAAAATCTAATTTAAGGCCGGGGGTAGTAATTACCCGCCCCCTTTTTAATTAGCAAAAGAACCCCATAAATAATCAGAAATACGTCTTATCATAATTAACCCATGGATAAAATTCGAAGCAAATCGGATAATTATCCGTAAAAAGCCATTAATTTAAGAAAGGTTATCCCCCGTTCCCCTTCTATACTTAACCATTAAACTCCTAAAACTCTTCAGGCACTTTATACTGTATATAAGCCTTATCGAAAAGAACCTATATGCAAATTTGACACAAGTTGGATAATTCTGCATAAAAACCCATTCATCTAACTGAGGACGGATGGGGGGGGGGGGGGGGGTAATCGTCCATTCCCAAAACTAATCAGGCAAGCGTCTTTTCAGTATGAACGTATATCCAAAAATTGAACCAAAACAGTTAATTCAGCATGAAAAACCCATTTACCTAAATTATGAGCCCCCCCCCCCCCGATCCCCCTTTTATACTTAACCAATGAATCCCCAAAATCAATAATAAATCCCCAAAACCAATCCTTGTCACTTTTTTTCCGCTTTTGTAGTTTAGGTCACTTTTTTTCCGATAACTTTTTTTCCGGTCACTTTTTTTCCGTTTACCGTTTTTTAAGTACAATATTGCATTCTCATTTTTTTTTCTTTTTTTTTTATGAAATATTTTTATTTTTATTTATTTTAAGCCAAAATGAAAATTGCTTCTTATAATTCTCAAAAAGCATGTTTCTGACACCACAAGAAATTTTAAAGTGATAAATTCAAATGTTTTTATTTTCTTTTTAAATGTACCGAACAGATATATTGTTCAAAAAATACGCAATAAGTTAAATAATTTATGCATGAAATTAATTTCGTTTGATTTGTATATGAGCTATAATGTGTATATTTACTTTAAAAAAAGTTTAATTATTAATAAAGTTTAAAATTTTTAAGCAAATGCATGATGTTGATGCTAAGTATTTCACAAGAACTGTTTCATTTTACTTTACGAGATTCCCATGTACCCTTAATGGTAATGTTAAACATACACATATAAATGTTATTAAAAAGTTTGTTACTTGTTATACAGTAACTGTTTGATTTTTATTTCGTAATAGTCTCTTTAATTTATTAATACTCTTTTCCAATCTCAGAAAAAAACGAATAAATAAATAAATAAATAAATAAATAACGGAGAAATTAAGGAATCCATGAAATTAAAGATACTAATTGAAACATATTAAGTACAACATGCTTTGAAAATATCGAATAGTAATAACAAAAAATGCAAATTAACTCTGTTTAAAATGCACTTTTCCCCCTGCTATACTCAAATTCGTGCATAAAATAATAAAAATTATGTTTAGAATACTAAACTATCAAGGGACCTTTTTCTTTCCTTTCTTTCTTTTTTCTTTTTTTTTCTTTTTTTTCTTCTTTTTTTTTTTTTGGTAATACAAGTTTTATATTTTACATTTCATTTTCTTTGTTTTTTACCAGAATTTAAACTGAATAAAAAATACATCCTCATTAGAATTAGCTTATGAAATTTATCTGAACAAACACTAGAATTAAACTAATTATTATTACTTTTAATTTTTTTAGAATTATACTAACTTTCAAACGGAATAATAACACGATTTTTCAATTATTTCTCAATTTTTTATAATTTATAGAGATTTCTTATCATTCTAAAATAACTCTGAAAAGAAATATCCTATTTTATAGTAAAACATATAAAATAATACAAATTGCTTAATTATTTTATTTATTTATTTTTTTTTTCTTTTCACGGATGTTTCAGTTTGCAATAAGTCAAATAATAGAATTTATGTGCAATGGAACTAGAAACACCCGATTTTTATTATTATTGTTATTTTTAAACAATTTCAGAGCATACAAATAAAATTTATAAAGTTTTATTACATCAGTCTTATTTTATTGAAGGGGGTAGGGGATATACAAATGCTTTAAATATTTGGATGTTAGCCTCCGACGATGTTTTTATTAAAACTAAGGGAATGCCGTGAGTAAAATTGCAAAATTAAACAAATCTATGCATTTAGAATAATCTCAGCATTATTACAAAAGAGAAAGAAAGATATATCCTGCTAACACCTCATAAAAATTCATATTAAGATGAAATATAGTAACAAATAATTACATGCTGGAAAAATTCTATTCTTTGGATGTGCATACATTGATTTTTTTTCTAACATGCTTTATGCAATATAAAAATTATAAATGATATTAAAATAGCAATATCATAATCATACATAGTTTGAAATTAAGTATAATAAAAAATCCCATTATTAAATGATACTTATATATATAGTATGAAAGTGAATATTAACATGTAAAATTAATTTCGCAATTAGATAATATTTTTTATACACTTATATGACAATTTCTTACTTATAATTTTCTCTTGTATTCCCGCCATATGAAAAAAGCTACAATTATTATACCAATATTTTAGGATTATTTCAAACAGGATCACTCACTGTATGATTATTAAAAAAAAAAAAAAAAAAAAAAAAAAAAATCACTGAAAGTAGGTGGTATTTTAGTGAAGATTAATGCATCTTCACAGTGAAATAACTTCTTTAAGGGAGCACAAAAGGATTATAGTCAGAACCACTCATACTTGGACGCGCCCACACGTCAATCAACCAGTTTACAAGAGGGGAAAGAAGAGAAAGCAAAAGCCGGCCATAACGTTTCACGAACAAAAACCAGTGTACGGAAAAAGCCGGAACAAACATTTCGTTGACATGAAATCCCTTACGAGAAAAGCCGTAGCAAACGATTCAGCGTAAGAAGGTGAAATACGGAATAAGCCGGGACAAACGGTTAAAGGGTTAAGAACCATCTCGGATTAATAAAAGTATTACCAACATTTTTATTTCTGATAAACTGAATTATATATACATCGTATTTGTTATAGTTTATGTAAACATACATTTTATGTTAAGGTGTGTCGCTTTGGAGGTGCTCACTACTCACAGTTATAAGCATATGCACACAGTGGAAGTATTAGGAACTGAAAATTTGTTCACTAAATAAACATGTCCCCTTTTCGGGAGTGTCCATTGAAAAAATCTTATTACATCTAGGTTTTCAACCTGAAATCATATCTTGGTGATTATTTAGAAAAATCGAGCCAACCCGAGCCCGACCTGCAACGAAAAAATATAACGTCGTCGGGTCGGATCGGTTGCGGGTAAAAGGGGGTAACTCAATCGAAACCAGGATTTTTAGGCCGAAATCGTAATGTATGTTTGAAGTGTCTCAAAGCGCGAGTTTCATGCAATTTTCGTTCATTAAGATAGGTGAGGGTTTAATATTTAACAATTAAATAATTATATTATATGTAATTATTTAATTATATTATATATAATGGTCTAATTATACAAATCTGGGTCTTTCATTTTTTCCGTTGATTCGAGCCAGTCTGGGTCTTTCATTTTTTCTGTTGATTCGAGCTAGATTGGGACTTTATTAAATATTTTAGGAGCATGTTGGATAAGAATTTTTTGGCACGAGTAATGTCCTGGTAATTTTCCCCCTTTATTAATTAAGATAGTGAACAATAAGTGATAATAATAGTGAACAATATCTTTCTTTCTTCTTCTTTTTTTTTTTTTTTTTTTTTTTTTAATAAAAGGCCCCTGGACTGAAAACTCGAAAAAAGCAGGCAGACCGGGCTGGTATGGTATGTTTGATTCTATAAAAGAAAAGCATGGGCGTCATTTTCACATGTCTTATATCTTCTTGAACCTTATTTCGTACAAGTGCCTAAAGATTGCAGTCAATCTTATAAACATTAAACAGAAATTCACACGAGTTCTACACAAAAAACAAAATTTTCGGTAACACCGGCTGATGTAACGACTTACTCCTTCTGATTTGTTGCCTGGCAGCACTAAGTTTACACTATAATAATTTATACCCTTCATAGGTTTTCTGCAATTCAGGTTGCAGGGATTTTCACAAAAAATATGACCATAAGTATGTAACAGATAAACGATAAGCGGGTAACATTTTTCATTTTTTGAAGTGAAGTGGTGCATAAGCCATAAATTAATATCACTACTGATTGACTCGTAGGCTTATCATTGCGTTTTTCTGCATCCAGTTTTTCATGTTTTCATACTTTTGATTGTAGGATAAACACAATGCTAAACCTATGAGTCAACCTTTCTGATATTAATTTTTGGCTTATGCACCATTTCACTTCCGGCAGAAATGGATCATTAGATTCCCCTATTATTACTCTTCCATAAAATAAAGGGGTTTTTTTTATGTTCGATAGCATAGGGTTTTGTGCTGTTGGTTCTTGGACTATCAGTGCACAAGTGCCAGGGGGCTTTTTATTCAGCATGAAAAAGGAAATTAAAGTACATTGTTATGGGCATGTTCAGCGCAACGTTCAGCCAATCGTAGGGCAGTACGAAAGCGAATTGTGGCACCAATGAAAACTATCCTGTTGAACTGTAGCTAACGTCACAATTCACCTTCATTCTCATTTCGTACTGCCCTACAATGGGTCGGTAATATTGGTCACTTCGGTAAGTGACTGGTAAGTTGCGCTGAACATACTCAAAGTATACAGACACAGTCTTCAGATTCAAATTCAGTTATCGAGTTAAATATCCTAATGCTTTCAGATTTTCTTCTGACAGAATTCCTCGATATCAAGGTGGTAATATATGGGGATATATGATAGGTTGAAACGAGTCTAGACAAAAAAAAAAAAAAAAAAAAAAAAAAAAAAAAAAAAAAAAAAAAAAAGGCGAAATATTTGATGAGCTTGGCATTAAAGTGAATCTAATTAACTTCTTGCACACGTATAATCGCACTCTTCAGGAGTCTATCGCCAAGTTTTGGAATAGAAAATTCCTACATTTTGGTTAGTTTAGAAAACCGTGTCTGTCAAAGCACAGTCTGAACATAGAATGTTGCCACTCTCGTATAGAAGCAGTTAAGTTCTGGTTATCAGATTCGAACTCAACATACAAGCATCAGAGTTCATTTCCGATGTCGTTATTGATGAATTAGATGAATACAGATTATTTATTAAATCATGGTGCGATTTGATAACATCTTCATTTTTTGTTTTAGTTTTTATGACTGAAGAAGAGTATTTTATTATGTACTAACATATGGCGATACTTTGCTCTGTATTAACTCATGGCAGCACTTTGATGCACTCTGATTGTGTATTTTCTGATGGATTTTCAGCTTTCCTGATGAATTTTTAGTTTTTCGACGCCCACCTTCGATGTGCGTATATTTCAATGTAGACTTTAAGGTTTGCTGGATTTGGTAAATTTCCGAAGTGCGCTATCATTCCAAAGTGCTAACTATTAACTGGGCAAGTTCTCACATCCACTAAACGGTAAACCCAGATCGATAAGAACCGAACTCGGAAGTAGGTGCCAAAAAGATAAAAATCCGCTACTATGCATGCTATTCTGGAGGAATAAAGTATTGTCAACGTTTAAACAATTAAAGTATTAGTCAACGCACAATAATTCTCATTGCTATATGTAGCGACATTGTCTTTAGATTCAGATTTGGTTACCGGATTAGATATCAGAATGGTATTAGATTTTATTCAGGTAGGATTCCTCGATATGCAAATGACAACACAGGGGGTATAGTATTTGATGAAATGATTCTGGACAAAAGCGAGTCACCAAGCATCTTGTTAAGCCGGCCATTATCGTCAATCTTGATAACTTCTCGCACACGTACAATCGAATTCTTTCAGGCAATTATCATCAAGATCTGTAATAGTGAATGTCTAGCATTGCTATAGTTTGGACAAAAAGTCTGTTGATGAACTGTCTGGGCATCGAATGTTGTCACTCTCACATACAGGCAGCTAAGTTTAGGTTATCAGTTTCGGATTCCTCATCCAATCGTCACCGTTCCTTTCCCATGCCATTACTGCCTTTATGGGAATTAGCTTGTACTATTTGTCTGCTGAAGAATTTAGGGATTTTTCATAAAAATTTTCTTTTTGTTTAATCTGACTCAAGGGGTAGTACCTTTGACTATGCTAGAAAAGCATTTTACTATGTATTGATTGAGGGAGTCATTTTGTTGTGCACTTATATATATATGCAAACAAGCAATTTGCCGCTCTCTGATGCGTAAGTACACTTTACTTGATGAATTGTCACCTCTTTGATACCCATTTCCGAGGTCCGTAAGAATCGATATGGACCTTAAAGTTTGATGAATGTGGTAACTTTTCGAAGAGCGAGATCTTATCTAAACAAGTTACTACATCCGAAAAACTTAAAGATCCACAACGACATCAACCGACATTGTAAGTTGCTTTCGAATAGCGGAAAATGAAATACGAAGTTGACCAACAAATTCAATACATCAAAGCCCAGCAAAGTACATCAATTAGTCAATGATATCTATTAGTGAAACTATCTTAAATGTAATAAGAATTGTGAATATATTGTGTCCAGTACAACTAAAATGGTGATGATCATTATCGATAGTGATTTTTTGGCACCGACTTCAAAGAGTAATTCATTGTTTTTTATATGTATATATTCATGAATTAAATCATAAATCTGTATACTTATCTCTTATAAAAAATATTCTCTCTAAAATCCATGTTTGGTGGATATTAAATTATCTATGTTAAATTTAAATGTTTTTATACCGGTACCTGATATCCGATGTGTGATTTTTGAATATCGTTTTATCATTAGAGAATTTTAAAGAATTAGTTAATTCTTTTTAGCGCTTTTTTTAAGTCGGTTGATATTTTTTAAAGCTTGTTTTATACTAAATTTCTTTTTGTAAAGGGGCCCATTTTATTAAATATCTTTTTGTCAAGGGGTCCGTTTTATTAAATTTATTTTTGAGAACGGGCCTATTGAATTAAATAGATTTTTGTGATATGCACAATAAATAAAAGAATTATTATATACATTATGTTATGGAAAGAAATCTTTGCTATCAAAATAATAAGACTTTGTAGAATACTATACAACTTAGGGCTGGGTATAGCATCTCTTATTTATTTCGGAGTCTGATACACGGCACACAAGTTTAAAACCGGAAAGTGTTATAAAAAAATGTTCACTTTCAACATAATATTTATTAGATTTCATTTTCTAACCGTTTATTAAAGAAAATTTCCAGTGGGAAACATGTTTGTCTACGATCAGACTCCGGAATAATTAAGAGATATTGACATCGATGAGTATAGCTGTACAAACTAGAAAAGTATGAATGTATCTATAATAAAATTTCAAAGAGATATGAATCTAAATATCAGATACTGCTATTCTGTAAAACTCCTTTTTAATCTTATGTTAATTTGCTTTCTGTTTTGTTTTTTATATTTTTCCTATGAACTTAATTCGGTACTGAAAATAAAAATCGGTCATATTTAAACTTCCTTTGGCATTTCATAAAACTAAATCCAACGCAGTAATAATCATTTGTTTATACATTGTAGCTAAAATAAAAATCTTGTGTAAAGTTTAAACCTGATATTGTGCTAAGCGCGCTTCGAAAGTTGTCGCAAATTTAGAACACCGCCATGGTCCGTGTCTCGTTTCTGCAGATAGGTTTTAACATTAGAAAGTTTTATAAAAATATTTCACACCAGAATTTTGACTTAAAATATTTTACATTTTTTATTTAAAATTTTTCCTCTTTGTATCTTTTATATTTTTTATAATAAAATTTCTGGTTTAAACCGAAATATATTCATATAGTACCAGTCAAAATGACTGCTCACGGAAATTCTAATCTTAACTATCATCTTGAGAATGAGCGACCAGTGTACTTGATGCATAAGGTGCTCAGAATCCTTGATAATTCTCACTAGTAAATTTTTATTGTATATTTTGCCTTAACTAATCCCAGCATTTCTCGATACCATTAGGCAAAAATTTCTGTTTAGAAAAACCGGTGAAAAAAAAAAGATTAAAATGTCTGAAAAAAAAAAAAATTCGTCTTGAAGGGGTTAAGTCTTAAAAACACGAGATGTATATTGCGAGATCCACTCAATGCAAACTAGTCGTGAATCACATAGTATTTATCTGACTATCCCATTAACACCCAGTAGTATATTTTCAGATAACTAGACTTACTGGCAAGAAAGATATTTCCCTCCAGTAAATATGAAGATAAATATGTAATCTCTTTCACAAGACAATTTCCTTGATAAAATAATATAAAAATATTCTTCTTTTAAATGTGGTGGAAAATCTGAAATTGAAATTTTAACGAAGGACATAATTTGTACATTAATGGGTTAGTTCTAGTTAAATTAGTCTGTTTTTAAAATTTTGACATTTACTGCTTTTGTACTGCTATTGGGCATTGCATTACTCAAATATATCATTAAAAGTTGTTATCTGGGCTTTAAAATTCGATGATACACAGAGTACGCCGCCCTCGTCATTATTTTGTTCAAACCGTCCGTATCTTTAAAAGTTAATATCTCGCCTAATTTTCGATGATTTTTTTAATCAATATCAAAAATTCCTTTATAATTTTATTACGATAGGTACCTCCAGCACTCTTCAATACATTTCCTGAATGCCCATAAATCGAAATTTGTGTAACAAAAAAAATGTTTTATCTAAAAAACTTTGTGATCTAGGATAATTGCTATAGTTTTCTCGCAAGGTTACCTCTAATTTTTTCATAATTTTAGTTTCAGAAAATACGGAAACAGAGGGAAGTGGGGGACATATTTTTTCACTACATTTTCACTTATATCTCTGAAAATATAGCACCTAAAATGAAAATAAATGTATTTTTGAGTCAGAGCAACAAAAGCTTTTGCACAGTATCCCACGCGATATACAAAGGAAAGATTTTTTTATTTTTGTCAAGTAACTTAATTAGCCCCCTACCCCTCTCCTAAAAGTATTTGTTAATGCAATAAATATCTTAATTTATAAATATGTGGGTCAATAGGCTTTATTACTTCCATTATTTGATGAATTTGTCACTACTAAAGTTTTGGGTCTGAAAAAAGTCACTTCTAAGGTTAAGATAAAAGACAAAGAAGTGATAAGTGTGGAGCATTTTTTTGTCCCAAGTCAGCCGACGTTTCTAGTTTCCGAAACCTAATGCACTGCTTCGCTTGGAGAATTCCGACAAGGTTCTAAGAAACGTTTGTACTGTGGGAAGCAAAATGAAGGATTTTCAGTGTAGTATTTATGGATATAACAGCTTTATGTACCCCGGGAAGTGAATTGTTTTCCTAAGTCGACGAAAAAAGAATATCTCTAATTTATCAAATACTTAAAAGATAAGAAAAGAAAAAATGCTGACAAGTCTTAAACATGCAAATAACCAACCAACTGCAGCAGTTCAGTGAAGTGTTTAAACAGATGAAAAGGCAGAAAAATTCAGAAATTAATTACATTACTTTTGTTGAAAAATATCTTTATGAATGAAATACTTGACTATAAGCCAAAGCACATTTATTTTAAATGCTTGACGTCCATAGATTAATGTAAGTTCCACCTAAATGACATACTAAAATTTCTTTTAGAAAAAATAGAACTTATTTAAATTGTATAGAAATAGATCCAATAAAAATATTTATTATTTGCGTATAAAAATAAAATAAAACAATAAAATGTAAATATAAAAGTTAGCCAAACCTATATAGGTATTGATATTTGAAGAGTTTTTTACATGTATAATATCATAATGTTTCTTAGAATTCAAATAGATTTTTCGTCTTTAAAATGCATTTGAAAAAATATCAATCGCATGTGATATAGTGTGTTTGATTTCAATTATGACAAAATTTTAAAAGCAGCTATTGTGATTGTAACATTTGAAAGGCGCTGGTTTTACCCTCGTTTATTGTTAAAACTGACATTTTTGAACTGACATTTAGAACTACAGCTCCAAATACTGAAATGACATTTCACCATCTTATGGTTTCAGCTACTGAAATACAGAAAACTGAACGGCATAAAATTTTCAAACCAAAAATTCAAACCCAGCAGATTTTTTTTTTTTTTTTTTTTTTTTTTTTTTTTTTTTTTTTCAGAATGAGCATACTCCAACAGTATTGCAATCCAAGGGGGGGAGGACGCATTTTTCCGTTATTGGGCAAGGGAACTGAAAATTCATAAAATTCAAAATATCTGAACTCGGTAAAATTTGGTAGTAGAAGAATGGAATTTCTACTGTTTTGTTTGTTAGCGCATGGAGAAATTTTTTTTTAACGCAATTTGCAGGACTCAGGAGCCATAAAGAATTTAAATTTCGTAATTAAAAAAACCTATTTTGGCTTAGATGGTTTTTGATATGAAGAAAAATAACATTTAACCCTTTTTTACAATCGGTATTATACTCGCAAAACTAACGTTTTAGAAATTAGTAATGGTAAGACGGAATATCCATTACATGCGTAAATAATTATATCTATTTTTCTTATTTTTCCGCTTTCGGTAATAATCTGAAAATTTTAATTTTCCATGTTAAAATGTATTTGTTATCTTGAATAGCGAATATTGTTTTTCAAATATTTTCAAATTAAGTAAATTTTTTAATTTTCCCTATCTTTACTGGTTTTCCTTTCAGACCTTTCAGTTACAAGTCAAACTTAATTTCATTTAAAATACGGTTCTTGGTTATATACATAGGATATTAAAAAATGTTTACACCATTTAAATGATAATAACGTTACTGTCATATCATAGTAATATATATTCCAGATGAAAAAGTTAAGAAAATACACTAAAATTGATTGTTTGCTTAAAAGACGTCACTTTAGTAAAAATACATTAAAAATATATTAAAAACCTATATTGACATCTTATTGATTGACTCGTCATCAGAATGTATAACAGAAAATTACATATTCAAAATAGATTGTATTTGTAGCTTATGCTATATATTCTGATGATGACTCAATGAATGAGTTGAAACATGCCAATATAGATTTTTGTAAAATTTGAATATGTTTTAAGTAATGGGACGTCTTTTAAGCAAATAAGTATTTTTAGTGTTTATTCTTTACTTTCCCGCTTGAAATACATATTATTATGATTTGTATTTGTAGTTTTCTATTATATATTCTGATGATGACTCAATGAATGAGTTGAAACATGTCAATAAAGGTTCTTAATATATTTTTTATAAAATGACATCTTTAATCAAATAAATATTTTTAGTGTATGTTCTTGACTTTTTCGTTTGGTTTATATAATATTATGATATCGTTATCAGTAGATGTAGGAATGACCGGGGAACATTTTCCATAGGGTCAAATTTATCAACTTCGATTAGTTTTTAATTGATCCGCTAAAAAACGCCAGCGAGTGAACTAGCCATTGTAGCAACATTGCACACAACATCTACAAAAGTTATTGTTTAGTGTCTGCTGTCACTTAGTCAGGAGAGCTGATTTTCTCAATTTTTCAACGATGAATAAAATTTCAGGTTTTCATTAAATATTAAAATAAATGTACTAGCGTTAAACTTACTGTTCAGGCATTTAGCTTACAAAACACTGAATATTTTATTTAGCATTGAAAAAGGGATTTTTTCACGTAACTATGAATTTGTTTCGTAAATAACTTGCACTGCTATTTCTCCAGGTAGTGCAAAAGTTCAAATATGGGGACGGGGCAGGTTTTTAAACAGCACGGGGGTTTCTCTTTGGAAAACATGTCCCCTTTTAAATCAGCAAGTCTTTTGTATAAAAAGTGCATTTATTGTGTAACAAAATCGCCAAAATAACCGTATATACTACGAACCCGTTTGATCATTTAGTCATTTCATTAGAAATATCAGTAAAAAAACAAGGTTGAGAATTAAATAAAATATAATTTTTTATTTTTTTTATGGGTTCATTCAATTAATTCATTGTATGTTAATTATGCCTTTGTAGCCATAAACTACAACACTGAGATCGCAGCGTGTATGGATTCCTCAAAAAGCAAATTAACAGCACTTAGAGCTGCTTCACTTGCACACTAGTCAATACTATGGCGGTTTTGGAATTTCCCCACTGAAACCTGAAATATTTACAGACTCTGCTTTTATGCCATCCTACTTTTCTGGTAGGCCAGCTCTTGCAGCACCAAATCTTGAAAAAACCAACAATCGTGAAAAAAAAAAAAAAAAAAAAAAAAAAAATTCAAGTTTTCGTCAATTATCGATTGCCTCTTCCGCCCCCCCCCCCCCCCCGAAAAAAAAAACACCGGAAACATCTAATCTTTCTACACCAACACAGGTTAGCTCTGCCAAAGAAGCTGTTCCTTAAGTTCTACTAAATTTTCCCTATTGCTTATGAAGAAGACGTTCCTTCTGCATCCAAGCAAATTTTTGCATATATATCAAAAGAAGTTAGGCCATTTGCGAAGGCTGTACTAAAAAGGGAAACACGGCGAGGGAAAAAAAATAGAAATCCATCTATTCTGACTGATTTGATTGTTAAAAATCAACTAAAAATGGAAAAAAAAATCATCTAAAAAAAGGAAACTGAAAAAGAATTCTGATAAAAGGGTCGAAAAAAGCAAAATCCAATCCCAGCTGGGAAGCTGTTTTTACCTTTGTCTTGAAATGTAAAATGCATTAAGACTATTTTTTTTATGTTACTGTGCATTTATTTTACAATAAAAAATAATTGTTAACTAACAAGCAAGATTTATTACCTGTTGTTTTACCATTTAAATTATGGTTGGAAAATTTGCGCCTGTCCATTTGTAGTAGGTTTCGAAACTTGCTCCGTATATGGGAGTACATTTTTCAACGTAACCTGATTAAACTTAACCGTTTTCTGTTAAAAATTGTATTTATTTTTTTATTCATTATGTATTTTTTTTGTGTAATTGTGATAGTTTGTAGAGAAAGGTGTAGGGAATACAATGACATCCTGTATCAAAATAGATAAAAGTAAAAAATACAAAAATAAAATTATAAAAAATTGTAAAATTTGCAAGGGTTTCCCTTAATTAAGACTTTTTACTTTAATACAGTCGAGCCTCGATTTAACGTACTTTGATTTAGCGAATTCTCCGATTTAACGAATATTTTTTCTGTCCCGACAAAAAGGATGCTAAAATGCTCTGATTTAACAAATTTTTAGCTTTGATTTAACGAACAACCATCAGTAGTAGGAAAATAAGAGTACGGGCTCAAGCGCAGGTGGGGTTGTGGGGCCGCGCAGCATCCCTCCGGCTGCCCCACCTGCTCCTCCGGCTGCCCCGCCTGCTCCGCCTCCTGGCCCCGCCTGCGGTGCCGCCGCTCGAAATCATACTATAAGATGAAGATTAAATTTATATTTGAATTTTGAACAATCGTAGTTTTAATGAGTATTATTAATTAAGTGAAACAATTAAAATCTCATTTTTTTAACCATTTTATTTAGATTTCTTCAACTACAAGATGAGATTATCAATTTAACACAAGAAAGTTAAACGTATACTTGAATTTTGCTTGATAGACATCTTAATGAGCAGTATTAATTAAGTAAAAACAATGGAAAATATCAAGTTTTATAGAAAAAGACTGATTTCTTACTATTTTTATCAACTTAAAAGAGAAAACTTAAACACACATTTCAGTTTTAAGTGGTTATCATCTTAATGAGTATCGTTAATTAAGTAAAAAACAATGGAAAATATCAAGTTTTATAGAAAAGACTGATTTCTTACGATTTTTATCAACTGCAATATCAGTGTATCGACTTACAAGTTGAAAGTTAAACATGCATTCTAGTTTTTCAACAGCTATAATCTTAATGAGTATCGTTAATTAAGTAAAAAACAATGGAAAATATCAAGTTTTATAGAAAAAGACTTATTTCTTATGATTTTTATCATCTACAAGATCAATGCATCGACTTAAAACTTAAAAGTTAAACATGCATCCTAGTTTTTCAACAGCTATAGCCTTAATGAGTATCGTTAATTAAGTAAAAAACAATGGAAAATATCAAGTTTTATAGAAAAAGACTAATTTCTTACGATTTTTATCAACTTAAGAGAGGAAACTTAAACGTACATTTCAGTTTTTCAACAGCTATAACCTTAATGAGCATTCATAATTAAGTAAAAAACAATGGAAAATATCAAGTTTTATGGAAAAAGACTGATCTCTTACGATTTTTATCAACTTAAGAGAGAAAACTTAAACATACATTTCAGTTTTTCAACAGCTATAACCTTAATGAGCATTCATAATTAAGTAAAAAACAATGGAAAATATCGATTTTTATAGAAAAAGGCTGATTTCTTACGATTTTTATCAACTGCAACATCAGTGTATCGACTTACAAGTTGAAAGTTAAACATGCATTCTAGTTTTTCAACAGCTATAATCTTAATGAGTATCGTTAATTAAGTAAAAAACAATGGAAAATATCAAGTTTTATAGAAAAAGACTGATTTCTTACGTTTTTTCAACTCAAACTTCAGACTATCAATTTGGTAGAAAGAAATTTAAGCATGCATTCGAGTTTTAGACAACCATTTCCTTCATGAACATTATTAATTAAGCAAAACAACAGAAAATATTAAATTTTTAACTGATTTCTTCATATTTATTTATTTTTTTATATATATATATATACATAAAATCAGAATACACAACTTAAAATAGAAATTTAAACATATTTTTTAATTTTTGAACAGTCGTTACCTCAAAGAATTTCAATAATTGAACAATTAACAAAGGAAACTAATGATTTTTTAACGAAAAAAGACGAATTAAACGAATTTGGTTAACTTTTACTCTAAATGGAAATTTCATCATACTTTTATATACTAACTAAGTAGAATTTTAATGCATAAACGAACACATTTCAGTAAATATTCAACGCACACGCAAATATGAAAACAACACCTGCTTCTTGTGACGTCATATTGAAACCAAAAGTTATTCCTCCGAAGTCCCTCACCATACCTTTTCACCCCCATCTCCCCCAATTTTTTACCTTAGGTAGGGAAATGGACAATGCAATGACCTCTCATTCTTGTATATTTAGAAGTCTGGGAGAAAAAAACAGACATTTTATACACTCCAATTTCATAACAGTTACCGCAATATCCCAAAATTTGAATTTTGGAAGACATAATCAGTATAATTAATTAAACAAAATAATAAAAATATTATTTTTTAAGGTGAAAAGGTGAATTTAAGCGAATTTGATTAGTTTTACAATAGTCTTTTGAACAACAACTTGGAAATATAGATTTCTAACAGAAGAATTAAACGTATATTTTAATTTTAACAACAAAAACTTAACAAGTATCATTAATTCAACAAAAATAAATATCAATTTTAAAGAAAAGACGAATTTGAATAATTTTACACTAGTATTTTCAAAAGCAACATAGAAATATCAATACTTATTCACATATTTCACTTATTCACTGTATTCAGTACTATATTTAATAAATATGGATACAATTTAAGAATTTTCTAATCTATAATTAAATATTAGCTGTATATTTAATGTTACCCATGTTTTCAACATTAGTTCACAATCGTGAATTTTGTATTTTAAATACCATGTATTCAGGTTCAGATTATTTTCACTTGAAATCATACAGAATTTTTTAACAGAGTTTGTTTTTGAAATCATTGAAGCAACTGTATTTAATATTTTTAACACCAATTTTCTAAGATTTTCTAACATTTTCCGATTATACATTCTTCAGAAGTACATTTCTAAATGTTACAATCACTTTACATATCGAAAAGATATCATTGAAGCAACTGTATTTAATATTTTTAATACCAATTTTCTAAGATTTTTTTACATTTTCCGGTTATACATTCCTCAAAAGTTATTATTACGTATTCTAAACAATAGAAAATATTAATGTTAAGAATAAAAAGACGAATTTAAACAAATTTTATTAGTTTTACACTATTTTTTCTCACCTCCAACACGGATATATCAATTTTAACAGAAGAATTAAACGTATATTTTAGTTTTTAACAACAAAAATGTAATAAGTATCATTAATTAAACAAAAATAAATATCAATTTTCAAGAAAAGACAATTTTTTACACAAATTTTCAACTTTGAAATACATTTGCTTACATATATTGTTACAGTATATTACTAAACTTAAACTTTTTAAAAAGTTTGAATGTCTTTACAAAGGTTCATACTTATATTTTTCACGTCTTGACTGCATTCGAAATCTTACAACAAAAGTATACTTTTATTATTATTATTATTATTATTCTAGAAAACCTAAAAAATCGTTTCTTGCTGCTTTAGACACTTGACATATTAAAACTACTCTACCCATATAATTAATCAAATTAGGACATGATTCATCTTACACTTCAAAATTTCTGAATTTTTACAATACTTATTTTCATCAAACTTTATTCTTGATCCTATATATTTTAATAGCACAGAATTTTAACATCTGTTTTTATCTACTTATCAAAAAATTATTAAAACACCCAACAACATTTTCCAAATATGAATATTATCTTTACAAATTTAATAATGCAAAACATACACGAATACAAAGTTTAATTTTTACAAACATTTCATATTTCAAATCAAACTATTCGAAATTTTCACAACATAAGAGCAAACATTAAACGAACTTTTTAACATTAATATTGCTTACATCTTTTCATCATAACTTTTAACTATGATAATTATCCATTTTTAGGTTGATTGTCGAAAAACTGTAACTGAAATTACATAAACTTAATGTAAAAAACCATGTTCTCACACAATTTCTTGAAATTCAACAAAGAATTGACTATTAATCCAATACTTATCTACTTCAATCTCGACTTTCGATAGTATATAGATATTGCATCATTACATACTTACAACTCTTTTCAAACGTTTATCAGAAAATCAAGTCAATCAAAGTCTAGTAGTTATTACATACCTGTTCCTCAGAAATATTACTATCATATGAAACAGTAAAGAAAATTAATAGATATTTAATATTTAATAATTTCATACGTGAAATTACTGCTGAATAAGAATACTAATAATCAAAAAAATCAACTGTTGGACAAAAAAATAGTACAGATTACCGAAAATTCAAATAATTTTTTCTACAAAAATTACAAAAATTAACAAATGAATGACAAGTTAGAGAAATAACTAAAAAAAAAAAAAATAATAATGAACATATTTACAAATTTATTAAAATCACACCTTTTTCTGGATTACAAACCACAATTTCTTGAAAAATTTAACACCGAATTTGTAAGATTTTAATCCTAGTATTACATACACTCAATAAATATTCAAAATTAACAAAAAAATAATTTTTTAGTCTCATCAATAAGCAGAAATTCTATATTAAAAGAATATTTTCATAGTAGTACTTATAAAAATGAGAGTTTACAAACTGATTTTCATAATTTTATCACATTTAAACTTAATATTTTACATAAAACATTATTTAATCAAATTTTATGCTTTCTAATTCAGTAAAATTCAATACTTTTTTAGTTTTTAAACCAATACCACAATATTTATTTACATCAAACTTGATTCTTCACCTTTTATATTTCCACATTACACACGTGAGATAAATACTAACTTGGATCAGGAGTTGAAGTCCATTCGATTTTCATCATGTACGCATTGCTCCTACACGAAATTTCTTACTGCTATAATCATCTAATGTATTAAAACTAATCTACTCATATTTTTAATCAATTCATCAGATGTTTCATCTCGCACTTCTGTATTATCGTGCATCAAGTTGCTTAAAATATAAATACTATCTTTATAGTTTTAATGATATATAGTATACATGGTTTATCTTGAGTTAGCACTTCCATAGTATTAATCAAATTATATGTTTCATCTTGCACTTGATCTTAATGATTTCATCTTGCATCTGAATTATCGTCCATCGAGTTTTTTTTAAAATAATAATATATTTATAGTTTTTGATTATACATAGCATGTACGAATACAATCTTTAATTTTAACATTTCATATTTCAAATAACCTATTTCCGAAACCAAGCTATGTGAATTTTACCACAATGCTTATTATCATAGAATAATTTGTGTTTCACACTTTTCTAAAAATTATCAGATATGTACCCCTCAGAGAAATTACTATCATATGAATAAATGAAGAAAATTTAATTTATATTAAATGTACACGAAATTGATTGCAATATACATGTATTTAATAAAAATAAATAAATAAGCGATTATTTATACATTAAACCTTTACTAAATATATATTTCTTTCATTATACAGATGTTTCAACAAGATGAACCAAAACAGCAACAAACTTCAGAAATTAATGATCCGAATGATTCATCCCTAGCACATGTAGCGTTAACGAATAACAAATATGTGAGTACTTATATGAGAAATACTAGAATTCGTATATGAAACGTAATTAGAGTAAATACAAAATGATTTGTCTTACTACCTACACTTTAACAAGTGCTTTTTACCTATATTATTGAAGAGAATCCTAACTGTGTCCATTTATTTCTATTACAGATGTGTTCTATTTGTTACAAACACTTCTTAAGTAAATGGAATTTAATAGAACATACAAAAATCTATACAGGTGAAAAACCTTACACTTGGAAAGATTACCATAAATGCTGTTTTCAAGGAGACGTGAATCAAAAATGCACACATCATCATATAAAGCATCGTCAGATATATGTAAACTTAGCGAAGATATTCAAAAATTAGTCAGACTTTTGAAGAATTTAGAAATAAAGGAAGATATTTAGGCTATTTATCCATCATATTTTCACAACACTTACCACAATATCTCAAACTTAAAATTTGGAAGACATACACACTGCTGAAAAGTAATTTTGTGATTCTTCTAATCAGTATGAATGTATAGATATTATTTTGCAGTGTATTCTTTAAATGCTCACATTAAATATTCTTTTATATGCATATATCGTTGTGTTTATTTTTCTAATACCTATTACATTAATGAAATACATAACATTTTAAGTGAAATAACACTCTCACAACTTAAAAAATGCATAAGAACATACAAAAAATAAGCAGATGTATGAAAAAATATGCATGTTTACAAAATAATTTCATTGTTTTCTAGAAATATTAACAAAAAATATTTACAATATGAAAAAATTGCAAAAGTGAAAAGAAAAAACACAAATGTAAAAACAAAAACCACAAAGTGAAAAACTCATAACAAAGTTTTTGAAAAAAATATTTACAACAAAATTTTTTTTTACAAAAACCAAAACTTACAAAAATATTTTTTTCAAAATTTTTTTTTTCAAAAACATTTTTTACAAAAATTTTTTTTTTCAAAATAAGTTTTTACAAAAGTAAAAAAAAGAAAATCACAACGTTAAAAAAATGAAAAATTTTTGCTAAAAAAAAATGTAAAAAAATTGCAAAAAAAGTTGCAAAAATTTCAAAAAAAGTTATGAAAAAAGTCTCAAAAATTTTGTTGTTTTTAATAGCAAATACAATGGTTTCGCCATTGCATACTGCATTAAAACCAACGAAATTTTTGAAGCTTTTTTCATAACTTTTTTTGAAATTTTTGCAACTTTTTTTGCAATTTTTTTACATTTTTTTTTAGCAAAAATTTTTCATTTTTTTAACGTTGTGATTTTCTTTTTTTTACTTTTGTAAAAACTTATTTTGAAAAAAAAAATTTTTGTAAAAAATGTTTTTGAAAAAAAAATTTTTGAAAAAAATATTTTTGTAAGTTTTGGTTTTTGTAAAAAAAAATTTTGTTGTAAATATTTTTTTCAAAAACTTTGTTATGAGTTTTTCACTTTGTGGTTTTTGTTTTTACATTTGTGTTTTTTCTTTTCACTTTTGCAATTTTTTCATATTGTAAATATTTTTTGTTAATATTTCTAGAAAACAATGAAATTATTTTGTAAACATGCATATTTTTTCATACATCTGCTTATTTTTTGTATGTTCTTATGCATTTTTTAAGTTGTGAGAGTGTTATTTCACTTAAAATGTTATGTATTTCATTAATGTAATAGGTATTAGAAAAATAAACACAACGATATATGCATATAAAAGAATATTTAATGTGAGCATTTAAAGAATACACTGCAAAATAATATCTATACATTCATACTGATTAGAAGAATCACAAAATTACTTTTCAGCAGTGTGTATGTCTTCCAAATTTTAAGTTTGAGATATTGTGGTAAGTGTTGTGAAAATATGATGGATAAATAGCCTAAATATCTTCCTTTATTTCTAAATTCTTCAAAAGTCTGACTAATTTTTGAATATCTTCGCTAAGTTTACATATATCTGACGATGCTTTATATGATGATGTGTGCATTTTTGATTCACGTCTCCTTGAAAACAGCATTTATGGTAATCTTTCCAAGTGTAAGGTTTTTCACCTGTATAGATTTTTGTATGTTCTATTAAATTCCATTTACTTAAGAAGTGTTTGTAACAAATAGAACACATCTGTAATAGAAATAAATGGACACAGTTAGGATTCTCTTCAATAATATAGGTAAAAAGCACTTGTTAAAGTGTAGGTAGTAAGACAAATCATTTTGTATTTACTCTAATTACGTTTCATATACGAATTCTAGTATTTCTCATATAAGTACTCACATATTTGTTATTCGTTAACGCTACATGTGCTAGGGATGAATCATTCGGATCATTAATTTCTGAAGTTTGTTGCTGTTTTGGTTCATCTTGTTGAAACATCTGTATAATGAAAGAAATATATATTTAGTAAAGGTTTAATGTATAAATAATCGCTTATTTATTTATTTTTATTAAATACATGTATATTGCAATCAATTTCGTGTACATTTAATATAAATTAAATTTTCTTCATTTATTCATATGATAGTAATTTCTCTGAGGGGTACATATCTGATAATTTTTAGAAAAGTGTGAAACACAAATTATTCTATGATAATAAGCATTGTGGTAAAATTCACATAGCTTGGTTTCGGAAATAGGTTATTTGAAATATGAAATGTTAAAATTAAAGATTGTATTCGTACATGCTATGTATAATCAAAAACTATAAATATATTATTATTTTAAAAAAAACTCGATGGACGATAATTCAGATGCAAGATGAAATCATTAAGATCAAGTGCAAGATGAAACATATAATTTGATTAATACTATGGAAGTGCTAACTCAAGATAAACCATGTATACTATATATCATTAAAACTATAAAGATAGTATTTATATTTTAAGCAACTTGATGCACGATAATACAGAAGTGCGAGATGAAACATCTGATGAATTGATTAAAAATATGAGTAGATTAGTTTTAATACATTAGATGATTATAGCAGTAAGAAATTTCGTGTAGGAGCAATGCGTACATGATGAAAATCGAATGGACTTCAACTCCTGATCCAAGTTAGTATTTATCTCACGTGTGTAATGTGGAAATATAAAAGGTGAAGAATCAAGTTTGATGTAAATAAATATTGTGGTATTGGTTTAAAAACTAAAAAAGTATTGAATTTTACTGAATTAGAAAGCATAAAATTTGATTAAATAATGTTTTATGTAAAATATTAAGTTTAAATGTGATAAAATTATGAAAATCAGTTTGTAAACTCTCATTTTTATAAGTACTACTATGAAAATATTCTTTTAATATAGAATTTCTGCTTATTGATGAGACTAAAAAATTATTTTTTTGTTAATTTTGAATATTTATTGAGTGTATGTAATACTAGGATTAAAATCTTACAAATTCGGTGTTAAATTTTTCAAGAAATTGTGGTTTGTAATCCAGAAAAAGGTGTGATTTTAATAAATTTGTAAATATGTTCATTATTATTTTTTTTTTTTTTTAGTTATTTCTCTAACTTGTCATTCATTTGTTAATTTTTGTAATTTTTGTAGAAAAAATTATTTGAATTTTCGGTAATCTGTACTATTTTTTTGTCCAACAGTTGATTTTTTTGATTATTAGTATTCTTATTCAGCAGTAATTTCACGTATGAAATTATTAAATATTAAATATCTATTAATTTTCTTTACTGTTTCATATGATAGTAATATTTCTGAGGAACAGGTATGTAATAACTACTAGACTTTGATTGACTTGATTTTCTGATAAACGTTTGAAAAGAGTTGTAAGTATGTAATGATGCAATATCTATATACTATCGAAAGTCGAGATTGAAGTAGATAAGTATTGGATTAATAGTCAATTCTTTGTTGAATTTCAAGAAATTGTGTGAGAACATGGTTTTTTACATTAAGTTTATGTAATTTCAGTTACAGTTTTTCGACAATCAACCTAAAAATGGATAATTATCATAGTTAAAAGTTATGATGAAAAGATGTAAGCAATATTAATGTTAAAAAGTTCGTTTAATGTTTGCTCTTATGTTGTGAAAATTTCGAATAGTTTGATTTGAAATATGAAATGTTTGTAAAAATTAAACTTTGTATTCGTGTATGTTTTGCATTATTAAATTTGTAAAGATAATATTCATATTTGGAAAATGTTGTTGGGTGTTTTAATAATTTTTTGATAAGTAGATAAAAACAGATGTTAAAATTCTGTGCTATTAAAATATATAGGATCAAGAATAAAGTTTGATGAAAATAAGTATTGTAAAAATTCAGAAATTTTGAAGTGTAAGATGAATCATGTCCTAATTTGATTAATTATATGGGTAGAGTAGTTTTAATATGTCAAGTGTCTAAAGCAGCAAGAAACGATTTTTTAGGTTTTCTAGAATAATAATAATAATAATAATAAAAGTATACTTTTGTTGTAAGATTTCGAATGCAGTCAAGACGTGAAAAATATAAGTATGAACCTTTGTAAAGACATTCAAACTTTTTAAAAAGTTTAAGTTTAGTAATATACTGTAACAATATATGTAAGCAAATGTATTTCAAAGTTGAAAATTTGTGTAAAAAATTGTCTTTTCTTGAAAATTGATATTTATTTTTGTTTAATTAATGATACTTATTACATTTTTGTTGTTAAAAACTAAAATATACGTTTAATTCTTCTGTTAAAATTGATATATCCGTGTTGGAGGTGAGAAAAAATAGTGTAAAACTAATAAAATTTGTTTAAATTCGTCTTTTTATTCTTAAAATTAATATTTTCTATTGTTTAGAATACGTAATAATAACTTTTGAGGAATGTATAACCGGAAAATGTAAAAAAATCTTAGAAAATTGGTATTAAAAATATTAAATACAGTTGCTTCAATGATATCTTTTCGATATGTAAAGTGATTGTAACATTTAGAAATGTACTTCTGAAGAATGTATAATCGGAAAATGTTAGAAAATCTTAGAAAATTGGTGTTAAAAATATTAAATACAGTTGCTTCAATGATTTCAAAAACAAACTCTGTTAAAAAATTCTGTATGATTTCAAGTGAAAATAATCTGAACCTGAATACATGGTATTTAAAATACAAAATTCACGATTGTGAACTAATGTTGAAAACATGGGTAACATTAAATATACAGCTAATATTTAATTATAGATTAGAAAATTCTTAAATTGTATCCATATTTATTAAATATAGTACTGAATACAGTGAATAAGTGAAATATGTGAATAAGTATTGATATTTCTATGTTGCTTTTGAAAATACTAGTGTAAAATTATTCAAATTCGTCTTTTCTTTAAAATTGATATTTATTTTTGTTGAATTAATGATACTTGTTAAGTTTTTGTTGTTAAAATTAAAATATACGTTTAATTCTTCTGTTAGAAATCTATATTTCCAAGTTGTTGTTCAAAAGACTATTGTAAAACTAATCAAATTCGCTTAAATTCACCTTTTCACCTTAAAAAATAATATTTTTATTATTTTGTTTAATTAATTATACTGATTATGTCTTCCAAAATTCAAATTTTGGGATATTGCGGTAACTGTTATGAAATTGGAGTGTATAAAATGTCTGTTTTTTTCTCCCAGACTTCTAAATATACAAGAATGAGAGGTCATTGCATTGTCCATTTCCCTACCTAAGGTAAAAAATTGGGGGAGATGGGGGTGAAAAGGTATGGTGAGGGACTTCGGAGGAATAACTTTTGGTTTCAATATGACGTCACAAGAAGCAGGTGTTGTTTTCATATTTGCGTGTGCGTTGAATATTTACTGAAATGTGTTCGTTTATGCATTAAAATTCTACTTAGTTAGTATATAAAAGTATGATGAAATTTCCATTTAGAGTAAAAGTTAACCAAATTCGTTTAATTCGTCTTTTTTCGTTAAAAAATCATTAGTTTCCTTTGTTAATTGTTCAATTATTGAAATTCTTTGAGGTAACGACTGTTCAAAAATTAAAAAATATGTTTAAATTTCTATTTTAAGTTGTGTATTCTGATTTTATGTATATATATATATATAAAAAAATAAATAAATATGAAGAAATCAGTTAAAAATTTAATATTTTCTGTTGTTTTGCTTAATTAATAATGTTCATGAAGGAAATGGTTGTCTAAAACTCGAATGCATGCTTAAATTTCTTTCTACCAAATTGATAGTCTGAAGTTTGAGTTGAAAAAACGTAAGAAATCAGTCTTTTTCTATAAAACTTGATATTTTCCATTGTTTTTTACTTAATTAACGATACTCATTAAGATTATAGCTGTTGAAAAACTAGAATGCATGTTTAACTTTCAACTTGTAAGTCGATACACTGATGTTGCAGTTGATAAAAATCGTAAGAAATCAGCCTTTTTCTATAAAAATCGATATTTTCCATTGTTTTTTACTTAATTATGAATGCTCATTAAGGTTATAGCTGTTGAAAAACTGAAATGTATGTTTAAGTTTTCTCTCTTAAGTTGATAAAAATCGTAAGAGATCAGTCTTTTTCCATAAAACTTGATATTTTCCATTGTTTTTTACTTAATTATGAATGCTCATTAAGGTTATAGCTGTTGAAAAACTGAAATGTACGTTTAAGTTTCCTCTCTTAAGTTGATAAAAATCGTAAGAAATTAGTCTTTTTCTATAAAACTTGATATTTTCCATTGTTTTTTACTTAATTAACGATACTCATTAAGGCTATAGCTGTTGAAAAACTAGGATGCATGTTTAACTTTTAAGTTTTAAGTCGATGCATTGATCTTGTAGATGATAAAAATCATAAGAAATAAGTCTTTTTCTATAAAACTTGATATTTTCCATTGTTTTTTACTTAATTAACGATACTCATTAAGATTATAGCTGTTGAAAAACTAGAATGCATGTTTAACTTTCAACTTGTAAGTCGATACACTGATATTGCAGTTGATAAAAATCGTAAGAAATCAGTCTTTTCTATAAAACTTGATATTTTCCATTGTTTTTTACTTAATTAACGATACTCATTAAGATGATAACCACTTAAAACTGAAATGTGTGTTTAAGTTTTCTCTTTTAAGTTGATAAAAATAGTAAGAAATCAGTCTTTTTCTATAAAACTTGATATTTTCCATTGTTTTTACTTAATTAATACTGCTCATTAAGATGTCTATCAAGCAAAATTCAAGTATACGTTTAACTTTCTTGTGTTAAATTGATAATCTCATCTTGTAGTTGAAGAAATCTAAATAAAATGGTTAAAAAAATGAGATTTTAATTGTTTCACTTAATTAATAATACTCATTAAAACTACGATTGTTCAAAATTCAAATATAAATTTAATCTTCATCTTATAGTATGATTTCGAGCGGCGGCACCGCAGGCGGGGCCAGGAGGCGGAGCAGGCGGGGCAGCCGGAGGAGCAGGTGGGGCAGCCGGAGGGATGCTGCGCGGCCCCACAACCCCACCTGCGCTTGAGCCCGTACTCTTATTTTCCTACTACTACCATCGCTGAAAAAAATTCGCATTCGCAGATAAAATTAAAACTTTGAATTTTTTGCACATAAAACTGTGAATCTTTCATATCTAAATCCAAATGTTACATTTTTTTCTCATTTCTGGATGGATTCAAAAGGCAGGCTTTTCCCATTTTCAACAAGAAATATGACAGAGATGCAGATAGATTAAATTTCAAAAGCAAATAACATTAAGGAATTTAGATAATTTAAAAATTGATCTCCTAACTTATAATTTTTAAGCTCGTAGTAGACAATTATTCCTTTTTTAAATCTGTATATCTGAGGGTATTTTATATTGATATTTTTATACCCTACTCTTTACGAAAATTGATATTCGATTTAACGAATTGCTTCGATTTAACGAACGGATTTGTGGGTCCCAATCAATTCGTTAAATTGAGGTTCAACTGTATTTTACGTCATTGTCTTTAATGACCCGGGTCGTGTTCATTGAGAATGAGGGGGAAAAATACCCGAATCGAAGGAATTTTTCTGTTGTTTATATTTTGCTGTAAATGAAAAACTCGATATGACAAATTCTTCCATAAAATAGCAAAAATTACACAAGCTAACAGTAAAATTACCTGAAATAATGCAATTTAAAGCTGTATTTTCGTCAAATCACAGTGGTGTTTCGACACCACTGCGCTTCCTATTACTGCTTTCGTATTAGAAACGGAAATTATGCGCGTGCCTTTTTTTCCGTAAAAAATGCGATAAATTGGACAACCTCAACTAAAAAATTTCAATAATTTCTAAAGTCAAAAGACGGAAATCTCTTTTAATCAAAGGCATATTCCGGCAGGAATTTGTTGCCTGTACTTTTCAAGTAGAATACTTTTTTGAGAGTGAGGATTAATTTTGCAACCTAACTTTTCAGTGTAGGCACTTTAAAATGCGGTAGACATTTGATTTTGAAATCCAGCCTCTCTTCATTTTTCGGGGCTTGTTGATGTTGAATAATTGAATAGTTTTATCTGCCTCCGATTTCTTTCGAATTCTCTGGGGCGGATTTAAGGGGTCGCGATGGTCGCAATCCCGAGGGGCCCCACATCTCAAGGGCCCCCAAAACTTCTTTTGAGTTCTAAGAAAAATGTGACGTTTTGAAAAATGGAATTTCTTAGTGTCCAATTTTAATTTTTCAGTTAATATTATACCATTTTCAAGTAATAAATACTTTTTTCTATAACATGTTATTACCGGAAAGGTTTAACTTTCCCTTACCTCCCCCCCCTTTTTTTCATAAAAATTATCAGGACAATGATTGGTTGTAGAGGTAAAGGGCAGGATGCAAAGGAAAACTGGGTCTGAGCCGGAAGGAACTCTGTTAGAAACTTTCTTATGATGTTTTAATTATATAGATTGAGGAGCTGATTAAATCATGGGCCATCACCATGGGGCCCCTGACTTTTAGGGGCTCCTTGACTTGGAATCCAGTTTTTATAAAACTGATATTTTAAATCAATTTTTACTTTGTTGCTGATTATCTATGCTAATAAAAGAAACTTTCGTTCTGCCTGTCTGTGTATGGCTAGCAAAATCTACCGCATGTCGAAGTCTGAAAATTTGGGAGAGGATAGTCTAAGCCAGTTCCTGTTGCACTTGGGGATCAGATTTTTAATTTTTTTACACTCGGGACCTCTGCACTCTTTTAAGTTTTTATGTCCTAAATTTTTAATAACTTGCCCCCTTTGTATCTGATCTTCTTCTTTTTGAGGGCCCTTTCTTCATTTCGTTATCCTCCTTTGTATGTTTCAGTTACGATCTTGGCCCGATACACTGCCAATGAAGTTTCTGTGTCCTAAATCCGTGTTAATAAAACAAAGTTTCGCTTTATCTGTAGGCGAAATCTACCACACACAGAAGTCACCTCATGCACACTAGGCTCAGATTTTTAATATTTTAAGGATCGGGGCCCCTTTAACTTTTTATGAAATAAATTGTTAATAACTTGCCCTTTTATATCGAATATTCATTGTTTCAAGGGACCTTCCTCCATTTAGATTTTCTCACCTTTTTAACCTTCAGTTAAGAAGACCTTTAACCTTCAACCTTTAAGAAGACCTTTAACCTTTAACCACCTTTTTAACCTTCAGTTAAGATCCTGGCTTCTTGGGGCCCGATATTGGGCCCCTTGAAGCTTTTCTGCAGATTATTTGTTTATAAATTGGTTCTTTTCAATCCATTCTTCTTTTTCGGATTCTTTTTCCATTTAGTTAGTCTCATGTTTCAATATTACAGTTTAGATCCCAAGGGCCCCTAGGATGCCGAAGAGACTTCAGAGCACCTTGAACTTTTTGTGTTCCAAGCGTTTATCACCGAATAATTTTTTTACCTTATCAGTACATAATTTTAAAGTTGATGCTTAGACTTTTCTTCTCAGACTAACACCCTCATATTTTAAACGGCCATAGAGACCTTTTTTAAACATTTACCCATTTTTGTGCATTTCTTTAAAATATTATTTGGACCAATATTTTATACCCGTGTTAATTTTGACTAATTGAAAATCTAATGCGCTAAGTACTAAGACTGTTTAATATATTTTTATGTTAGATCCCTAATTTTAAAGTATCAGTTGGTCCTTTACGGGCACACTATTATAACTTCGTTTAAAATAATCCGATTTAATATTTTTTTCCTAAAAACTTTTTTGGTTTTCTAGCTGCTACATGAACAACAAAAATATTTCTCAGACTTTAGCTACTACCAATTTTAAATATTAATTGCTTTATTGGGATCCTTGTTGTAACTTCGTTAAAAATGGTCCGAACTGCATGGAATATTTTTAACATAGTTTTAGCATTCTCTGATTATTATAATTTTGACTAATTGTAGATCTAAACCTTTGAGTATTAAGACTTTTTAATATGTTTTCAAATTAGGGTTTTGCTTTTAATTGTTTGGCCTATTATAGCTCACTTAAAAATGATCCAATTCACTTGCTTTATTTAAAAAATAACTTTTTAAGTCCTCCAGCTACTTCATGTATGACAAAAACATTTTTCAGATTTTAGCTTACACCAATTTTGGTTATTAATCACCTTCTCGGGGACCTTGGTGAAACTTTTTAGAAAATGTTTGAAATTGCATGCAATTTTCTTTAACATTGTTCAAGCATGTTCCGATTAATTTAGACTATTAAAAATACCTTTATATCAAACAACGTGCCAGTTAAGTCTCTGGGAACTTGGGTTCCGGTACCGCGCCCCTTGAAGTTGCTGCGCCATAAGTTGTTAAAAATTACTCCCTCTTAATCCGAATTTCATTTTTGGTACCCTTTACCATTTAGCTATTCTCACGTTTTTAGATTCTAGTTAAAATCCTGGGCATCTTAGGATTAAGAAGCAAACGATTCAGGGCCCTTTGAACTTTTTATGCGGTATGCATTTTTTATCTCTTAATTTTCTCTCATTCTCAAGGCAAAATTTTAAGTTGACTCTTGGACTTCTTTCTCAAGACCAACACCCTCATATTTTTATCTGCACTCTAGGGGCCTGTTTTAAGCTCCCCTCCCTTTTTTTGCTCATTTCTTCAAACTTTTATTCTAATGATTAATTCCTACCTGTGCTTAATTATGACTAATTGAAGATCTAAAGTTCGAATAACTAAGATGATCTAACAAGTTTTCATGTTAGGGACCTGCTCTTAACTATCAGCTGCCCCCTTTTGGGGTTTCTCTTATAGCTCACTTAAAAATGGTCCGATTCACTGTTTTTTTCACTAATAACTTCACACATCTCCAGCTATTACATTAACGATAAAAAACATTTTAGAGACTTTAGCTACCACCAGTTTCGAAAATTAATCGCTTCCTTGGGATCCTTAGGGCAGCTTTTTTTTAAAATGATCCGAATTGCATATAATTTTTTTAACATAGTTCTAGAGTCCTCAATTGTTTTAAAAACTACTAAAAGATGTCTTTATATGCAACTACATGCCAGTTAAAAACCCAGGCACTTTGTGGTACGGTGCCAGCATTTGAAATTTTTTATACTATAAATTGTTAATAAATTGCTCTCTTAATCCGATCTTCATTTCTGCAATCCTTTGCTATTCTCCTGTTTCTACATTCCAGTTAAAATCCTGAGCACCTAGGATCAATTAGGGTCCGATCCCGGATCCCACCAAATTTTGTGCGGCATGCCTTTTTCACCTCCTAACTTTCTTACACTTTCAATGAGAAATTTTAAATTTGAGTCGTGGACTCTTCTCTCTGAACCAACATCCTCATATTTTTGCTAGAAACCTACCCTGTTTTAAGTGATTCCCTCCAATTTTTGCATGTTTCCAAAGTTTTATTCGAATGATTATTTCATAGTTATGCTTAATTTTGATTAACTGAAGATATAAATTCTAAAGTGCTTTGAGTTAAGACCATTTAACGTGTGTAACAATTTAATGTTAGGGTCCTGCTCATGTTGGTCCTCTTTGGGCCCTTTGTTATAGCTCCTTAAAAATGATCTGATTCACTAGCTTTTTTTCTCGCTATGAACTCTTATTTCTTCAGCTACTAGATGAACGACAAAAAATTTCTCTGACTTCAGCTACCATCTATTTTGAACATTAATCGACTCCTTGCAACTCCATTTAGAAATACTCCTATTCTCTCAATTTTCTTTAGCCTTGTCCGGCACAAAAAAAATCCTGTTCATAAAATGATAAAATGATTGGCTGATACTGAAATTTACAAACGACCTATTTTTGGAAACCAAGAACTTAATACTTTAAACTTTCAGCGTAAATGCAAAACTTTTAAAAAATATTCTTGGTGTCATTTGTAAATTTGGAATTAAAATTAGGTGATGATAAAAGTGTTTAGGTGGCCACTGTACCGTAAAGAGTTAACGTAGTTTTAGTGTCCTCCGACTACTTTATAAACTTCTAAAAATTGCCTTATGCCATTAATACCACCATTTTTTAATATTAATATTATTTTTCGGCATCAACTTATTTTACTCACCACAGCCGTAAATTAAAAATAACACTACTGTTAAAGGTAAGTCCTTAACTCTATAGGGGGAGGAGAGTTTCATTCATAAAATATATATTGGGTTAATGCTAAAGACAATTAAGCTATATTGTGAAAGGGCCACCTCACACGTTTTTTTTTTTTCTAAGATTCTTTTCATTGGCTTTTATTCTGTCAACTTCTTAGGACTTTCAGCTACCTCTCATACTTTTATTGATGCCCTAGGACCCTTTTTTAATAGTTTTTCACTATATTTTATACATTTCTTTAAAATTTTATTCTAATGATTAAGTCATAGCCTACGCTTAATTTTCTCTAATTGAATATCTAAAGCGCTAAATGCCAGGACTTTTTAAGATGTTTCCATTTTTGAACTCTGCTCTCAACTATCACCGGCTTCTTTTGGGTCCCCTAATATAGCTTCCTTAAAAATGGTCCGATTCACTATTATTTTTTTCCTCAACAACTTTCTAGATCCTCCTGCCCGCCAACATAAAAAAAGAAAAAAAATCGGATTTTATTTATTATTAATTTTGAACATTACTCGTCTTTCTTGCACCTTTAAAAATAATTCAATTATTTTCTATTTTCTTTTTCATAGTTCTTGGGTGATTCGGCTACTCTATAAACTAGAAAATTTTCCTTATATCATACTGCATCCCAGTTCAGACTCTGGTCAGCTAGAACCTGGTACAGTGCCTCTTGAAGTTTTTGTCTCTCAAATTGTTAATAAATTTCCCCCTTTTAACCCAATATCTCTTTTCGGGGAACTTTTTCCACTTTGTTATTCACCCATTTCTACATTGTTGCAGTTAACACATAAAAAAACGGAAAATTACTCAAACTTTATAAAAATATTTTTACATCATACTTTTAATTTAAAACTGTTTAACTTTCTTTTCCCTTGAATCTATTAAACTTATTTTATGAAGGGATTTCTAGTACGAACAGAAATATATTCATTTCTTACTGGCCAAAACGGCTCCACGCCGTCTTTATTGTGTTAAGGCCCTGCCACTTCGGAGCTCCTTGAACTTTGGTGCACTATGCATTTTTCATCTCTTTATTCACATTCTCAAAGGATAACTTTGAAGTTGGTTCATAGATTTCTCTTCCTTGATCAACAACCTCATATTTTTATTGAGGCACTAGGAACTATTTTTTATGCATTTCCTTCATCTTTTTGTGCATTTCTATAAAATTTCATTCAGGTGAATAATTCATACCCTCTGCTTAATTTCGACTAATTAAAGATCTAAAGTGTTAAGTTCTAGAAACTTTTAACATGTTTTTAAATTATAGTTCTGCTCTCAACTATTACAGCCCTTTATTATGACTCCCTTAAAAATGATCTGATTCACTAGCTCTTTTTCTAACAACTTTTGGGGATCTCACATACTTTTATGGTGCCCTAGGGCTCTGTTTTAAAATTTTCACGCTATTTTCTGAACATTTCTTTAAAAATTTGATCTTATTGATTAATTTATACACTATGGTTTTAATTTTGACTAATTGAAGATCTAAAGACTTAAATACTAGGACCTTTTAAAATATTTTGATTTTACGGCTCTGATCTCAACGGCCAGTTGACACCTTTTGGTCGCTCTGTTATAGCCCCCTTAAAAATAGTTGGATTCACTAACCTTTTATTTTCTAACAACTTCTTATGACCTTCAGCTACTACATGAAAGGCATCAGACTTCAGCTACCTTCAATTTTGAATATTAATTTCCTTCTTGAGCGCTTGGTGTAGCTCCTTTAAAAGGATCCTATTCTCTTGCAATTTTTTTAAAAGTAGTTCTAGGATCCTGTGATCCAATGCTCTTGCTTTTAGCTTTTTCGAATATTCTTCTTCTTTTTTTGGCATCAACTTACTACTGCCATAAATTAAAATTAACGTTACTTTTAAAGGTAAGTCATTAATTTTATTTGAGGGCGAAAGGGGGGGGATTTCATTCATAAAATAAATATTTGGTTAATGTTAAACGTAATGAGGTAAATTTATTGGGGAGGAGCATTTTCATCGATTGGGAGCGTCGAGTTCACCAGGAATTAATTCGTTCAACGTAAATTACGATTTAGCTATTTTCTGCATTATAAAAGTTTATCTTGGACTTATTTTACCACCATTTTCGAAGGTTAATAACAAATTCTTTACTAAGTTTATAGGTTCGATTTCAATGGAAATTAGTTCATTCAATTTTGCTTACAAGATACAATTTTGCTTACAAGATACAATTTTGCTTACAAGATATTTTACAGATTTTAGTTTCATCTTCCCAGACGAGGATTAACTACCTCCCGGCCCCCTAGGCTAGATTTTTTGTGGACCTCCCCCCCCCCCCCCCAAAGCAATACATTTTTGTATTTTCTGGCACAAAATGGGAAAAAGTGCCTTTAGTGCAGAAAAAGATTGAAATTTTATAAAGTTCACAATTCCATAATTCGGTAAGTTTTGGTCATAAAAAAAGATTAATTTTTAAATTCCCTTCTTATACGCCGACAATATTTTTCTAAAGATTATTCTTTGCAGATATCTCGCTCGCATTTTAATATTTTTTGAATGATTTTTTTTTTTAAATAGGATAGTTTCGGACGGCCTATAATCGGTCTAGTTTTTACCTTTTCGATTTTTGTTACAGTTTTCTCGTATGATGATAGTTTCACTTTCAGAATCAGTTCAAACCAGTTGTAAAAGTTAAAGTAATTTTTTTTTAAGATGAGGTCATTCTCTACAAATGCCAATTTTTACTTTATTTTATTTTTTATTTTTTATTTTTTTTGGTTTAGTTGAAGATATTATTATTATTATTATTAATCAGGATATTTCTACATTCTGAACTGGTTTCGAAAGTAAAAGTATCTTCAATTAAAAAAAAAAAAAAAAAAAAAAAAAAAACCCTGCAAAACAAAATAGAAAAAAAAATAATAAAAACGACTTTCTAGAGTTTATATGAAGAAAAAACCTGGAAGAAAATCGTACTACTGGGGCCTCTTTTCCTTCCGGGCCCCTAGGCTTCAGCCTACCCAGCTTAATGGGTAATCCGCCTCTGCATCTTCCACAGCCAAGGAAACATATTTATTTCAAGGGATCTGATTACTACAGGATTTTGTAATTCAACTTGGTTATCGATTGTCTTGGGTGCTGCGAAGCACTCCCGATATAAGTTGCCTTTAGTAGTCGGCATAGTAGTTACCTGGTCAGAGATACATTCGAAAAAAAGGATGTTGGGAATACACTGGACACTGACAAAGGAAATTGGGACCCCGATTTGCCTAAGATATAAAAAGTGCTAAAGTTAGAAAGTGATAAAAAATGGAAAGGAAAATAAGATGCATAATTTTAGCATATTTATCCGCCACAGTATCTAAATTCATGTAAAATTCTGATGTAATTTGAACATGAAATGCATTTTGTACATCTAATCCTTAATGATTTGAATACATTTTAATTAATTTGCAAGTAATTATTGTAATTAAGTTTTGAATATATATTATTTAAAAATTATAAATGTACTCAATTTTTTAAGATGAAGGGCCCCGAAAATTTCCAGTGAGAGGGGCCCCTCACTTCATAAATCCGCCCCTGCGAATTCTAAAAACTGTACTGTATCACAGAGGGTGTTCTGTTTTCAAATTCTCTGGAAAATGTCTTGCAACTTTAGCTACGTATTAGAAGCTCCAATAACATTTTAGGATACATTTTCATTCCCCAAACTGGATTTAGCAATTATTTCAAATTATTTACACATAAAAATAAAAGAAGAACAAACTAGTTATTAGGGAAATAAATTGCGTATGCATTTCTCTGAAGCACCCTAGATGATACAATAAATACAATTTTTCATTCTACAATCTAAGCTAGTCTGTATTTTCAATTTGATTTTACATTTAAAACAGAATTAAAAAATGCACACTTTAAAAAATGCATACTGTTGTAGTTTCGTTACAAAAGCTTTCACAATTCAAATTGAATGCAGCAAAGTTAAAGAAACATAGTACTGATTACAAATAATAAATAAAAATTGTTTAAAAATTACTGAATAACAATTTAACATTTAAAAAAATTGTTAAATTTACGCATATGCAAATGCAAATAAGCTAAAATTGATGAATAAATGAAGAATTAGTTAAATAATATCTTTCACAATTTGTAGTAAAATTATATTTTACTACACGTTTATTTTTATGCTACCGTTTGAGTTAAAATACTAAAATACTTATCTTAGTATATTTTTGATCATAATAATAAAATTGCATTTACAAGAAAATGGAGAAAAAACAATTTCAAAGTTTCATGATATAAGATCATATTTTCAATCAAAGAATGAATATTGTTGCGCGCTGAATTTCATTATCAAAAGTACTGTCGAAAGATAAAATTTATAGTCGAGAAAAAATACGCAACGTTGCTGCTTTTTTTTTTTTTTTTTTTTTTTTTTTTTTTTTTTTTCAGGTGAATATAAATCAATTTTATAGGTTTTTACTATTATAAAACTCAACCATACCTTTGTTCGTACTTGCAGTAATATTCTCTTCATTTGAATCAATAAAGTATGCGAAAAATAAATATAACCAATTTTGTATATTATTCCAACCAAAAGAAATAAGTTCATAAAATTAAAAAAAAATTACACTTCAATAACGATATCATTACAGGGGGTGGGGGGGGGGGCATTGTGATAAGATTAAATACATTAAAAATATTTATTTCTAAAATCAAACCTAGGCATAAAAATATCATTAGTAATCTTTGACGTTGTAATTTGAAAAAAAAAATCATTTTTTTTTTAAACAAATTTATTCAATATCATACATTTGAAAAAAATTAAAGCACAGTGAAGTGGTTATATGATTTACATAATTTGAAATATCGGAGAATTTTTGTTATTATAAATAACAAAAAAAACTTTTTTTTACACTTCATTATTTCTTTATTGCAAGTCTTTCCGATTCTTCGCGATTAAAGCAAAGCTGATGTTAAAGTGTCAGAGTTTTTTTTTTTTTTTAATTTTTAGTTTGCATTAGAATTTTTTTTAACTATTGTTATTATTATCGTTTTGTGCAGGATTTCTAGCTGCATATCCTTTTCGATTTGTTATTATTATTATTATTCTGTCGATCGCTGAAGAAATTTTCAGCATCAGGAAATCACTACTAAAATTATGTCTATAAAAAAGTTAAATTTGAACTTTGAAAATAATATCTCTTTATCATAAGAGATGGCGCCACCAAACCAAATTTTCTCCTTGGCAAATTTATTTTCAGAATATCAGCTGTGTAAAAATGCCGCTTCATGATTTGCATCATTTAGAGAGAGATGGGAAATTGAGTAGAATTCCGATTGTTTTTTGGGGATAAGTAAATTTTTCACAATCATTTTTCCTAAACTATTGCACTTCTTTTAACAAAAAAAATTTACAATAGTAGAAATGTTAATGCTGGCATACCTTATTTAAATAATAAAATATCGACGAGCTATATTCCACTCCTTAAAATACGTTATTTATCTAGATTTAATTCTTAGTTTTGATTTTTTTTATTTATTTATTTTTTATTTTTATTTATTTATTTTTTATTGCGATATTAATAGTTTTTGAATTTCATTTATTATTTTTTATGTTTTTCACCATTGGAAATAACGCATAGAAAATCGGTTGTTTTTAATTATTAAAGATTGAGAAATTAATAAAATATACAGGGTGTCAACTCTCAACGGTGGCCAATGGTTAATTACTAAACCATTAGTCATAGACGTACAGTTCCAATAACAAAGATGTTTTAAATGCTGTAAAGAAATATTTTAAAAGCGATTTAGATCAATAAAAACATTTCTTAAAAAATTAGGCTATTTAAGTTTTTATATGGTCCCTCGGTCCTACAAAATATGTTTAGTAAAACTTTCCTGCTACAGTAATAAGTAAAACTAAAAATGTCCCGTTATTCTACGATTAAAAATAACCGTTGTAGGTGTTATTCACAAATGCAGCAGAAATATGATTTCGTCAGGTATATAAAAAAAATGGTTCAAAGTAAAATTACCATTGCAATGAAAATTTTAAATCTTTAATCATTCTGACATATAAATGAAAAATATACAATTTGTAATAAAAATATTAAAAAATGCAGAATTTTTGTAAAATAAAGTAATGAAAATTAATTGGCTACAAAATTATACACATTTTTAAATGTTATTGCATAACAACAGCCTGCAAAAAATGTTTTATGTCATGTTTTTTTAGATTTTGGTAATTGAATCTTACGTATTCTAAACCGCTGAATCTGAAATTGACCTTCATTTATACCCAGTGGCGTAGCAATTTAAAAATTATGGGGGGGGGGGGGGGGCTCAAATAATTTCTAACTCAATACGCACAAAATAACTACAAAACTGAGAAAATCTAAAACGTCTCAATTAGTAATTATGTAGAATTATAAATATATTTATTCACAATCAAAAATATGTGTATGCACATTATTTAAAAGCAAACATTAAAGAATAGGCTAAATTTCACAATTTTGTTAAATATGACACTACAATACAAAAGAAATTTTTCATAAATATAACCGAATTTTATAAAAGAAACACCGCGGCATTTACTAGTTTGAAAGTTTGTTTTATTTTTTTTCCAAATGCGACGTTTACTTCTGCTTTTACTCGATCTTTTTACGAAATCGGTCGTTTTTTCTCGATCTATTGACGAAATCAGTCGTTTTTTGCAATATTCGAAGAAATTACTCGTTTTTTCTCGATCTTTTCGCGAAATTTGCCGTTTTTTCACGCTTTGTCAAAATTGATGTTTTTGACTCATTTTATTACACAAATTAGCCGTTTTCTCGTAATCTTCTAAAAAAAACGGCTGTTTTTTCGCGCTTATAAGACGAAATTAGTCGCTCTTTCGTGATTTTTTGATGAAATTTATTGTTTTTTCACGATTTTTTGACGTTATAGATGGTTTTTTCACGATTTGTTTTACAAAACTTGCGTTTTTACTACGTGATTCTTTAGAGAAATTTGTTTTTTCGTTAATTTTTGAGCAATTTACGTTTATTAGAGCTTTTTTCGAAATTCGCGAACTTTTTATATATCTGAATTTTCCACTAAAAGTAACGATATTATAAACCTGGAAGATCGGTCGAAAAACCCGAATCGAATTACATTAAAATATTTAAAATTTGATTTAAATATTTTAAATAAAGTTATAGATAACTCAAATTATAAGACATCTCTTACTTTACATTATTCAGAAAACGTTAATTGAAGTCAGATCAATGCAACGCTGTCCACAAAAGAAGCATTCATATGAGTTAAGCGATTACAATAGTTAAAGGTTATTGAGGGGGGGGGGGAGTCAGTTTTGACGAATACAGTGATTATGACGAATGCGGGGTTTCTTCGATAAAATACAGTGCTTAGAAAAATAAATAAATATATATACTTACAAATTTTGTCGTCATAATACAAGGTAAGTGCGGTTCGAAGCCATTGTGTTCAAAATAGATTCAGCATTTAGTTTTATTTCTTGATGAATGTTCATCAGTGCAAGTCCAGAAAGCCGAGAATTTGACATACTGTTCCTAAGGTAAGTTTTTAACTGTCTCAATGTGGAAAATTTTCCTTCTGGAGTGGCTGTTGATACTGGAAGCGTTGATAATACTTTTAACAATTTTTTGATGTTGGGATAAACATTCGCATTACATTTTGATAATGACTCTATCGCAGTGCTTGGCCTTTCTTCTTTGTCTAACGATAACCATTTTTCGAACCACATTTCAATTTCAGCTTGTAAAATATTCGGAAAACTTTTTATATCAGAAGAATAAAATTCAGCACATTGCATGATATTTTCTACTGAAGATTTTTCTATGTATTTTGGCAGTATTGCGTATAAGCTAGTAACTATATTCTTATGATTTTCAAAACGGTCAATCATATTTTGAATAACAAAATCCATGAAAGGTATGAAAATTGTTTTTCTGTAATAGTCTTCTGCTGATTCACTAGGTGTATTATCCCTATGCATTTGCTTTTTTAGCAGTCTAGGTTTTTTAATTTTTAAATTTAAGTCCTTTGCGACTTCGGAAGCTCGTTCGAATATAGCTGAAAATTTGGATTTAGAATTTTCACGCATTTTTCTAAAAATCTCTGTTACATCACTTATGGCTTCATAAGATGATATAAAATCAATATCCGGTTTCTGTAGGGCTATTGATAAGTTGTGTGTGATTGAGAAACATTTTTCTGCCACAAAAAGCGATATTAAAAAACTACTTTGGCATAAAGCATTGTAAAACAGCATAGCTTTCTTTGATGCCTCGGTTTCGGAAGTGGCGTCTTCAGTAATTTCCAGCAAGGTTGAAAGTATTGGTTCCAGACATTCACAAAATGTAAAAATAGCTTCGTGGCGTTCTACCCAGCGAGTTTCACAAAATTTTTTAATTCAAGTCGTTTTTCTGGATGTGTTTTTACTGTTTAAAAACTCTTCTTCTAGAAGCTTGCTCTTTAAAATTTTCCTTCTCTTTGGCGAAGCTCTAAAATAGGTGACTATTTCTTGAATAGTTGCAAGGGAATTTCTAATTGAAGGGACAACACATGATTTTGATAAAACTAAATTTAACACATGGTTGCAACAATGGACATACAATGCTGCTGGGTGCACCTGCAATATTTTTGCATGAACTCCATTCAATTTTCCAGACATAGAAGCGGCCCCATCGTAACCTTGGCCCCGCAAGTAGGAAATATCGATCCCAAGTTTTTTGAGATTTGACAATATTGTATCAGCGATATTAGCCCCAGATAAATTTTCAATTTCTATAAAGTCTAAGAAGTCTTCTCTTATTATACAAGAAGAATCAGATTCCTCGATATAACGGACACAAAGTGTCAGAACTTCCTTTCCGGAAATATCGGTAGTCTCGTCTGCGAGAACTGCGAAACATCTCGCATTATTGACTTTTTCAACTATTTCATCTTGTATAGTCTTTCCACATATTTTGATGATTTCATTTTGTATGTCCGGACTTGTATATTTTTTTGAAATCATACCTGATTGAATTTCCTTTAAGTCCTCAGCTTTATCGCTAGCTTCCAAACGAAATCGAAGCAAAGCTCTGAAATTACCTTCATTTTTACCTGTTTCTTCAACAGAAATATTTCCAGAACGACCACGTAATGCAAATCCTTGTCTTCCGCAAACAATAACTGTTTTAATTATGGAAAGGAGCTTCAGCCTATTTTTACAGATTTTTGCATTTCTGTTTTGATGAAGTTGTATTTCTATATTTTCATTTTGCCCTTTCATAATTTTCTTGAATTCTTCTGCCATTGCGATGTGAAGCATGCTAAAGCATCTTTCCATTGTGAAAAAAGCGATAAAACTAATTTACCCAATCGCTGGTTTCCTTGACCACCTTGCCCATTTGAAAATACTACACAAATTTTGCAAAATGCTCCATCAAGTTTTGCAGAGTAACTTAACCATGGAAATTTTTCAAACCAGTGATATTGAAATTTTCTTTTTTTATGGTTTGCTGGGAAAGAAAAAGATGGATCTGGCTTCCACGAATTTTCTAAAACTTTTAATTTTTGGCAGTCATCGAGATAAATGCCATCGCCAATAAATAGTCCTATATCCATATTACTTTCAGAGAACGATTTAGATAATGTATTTACATCACTTTGTCCAATGCTAATAGCTTCTCTCGCTTCTTCAGTTTTTTCATCTTTAACTGCAAAACTTGATTCTTCATGTTTTTCTTCCATGACTTCAGAATCTTCCGTTCTTTTTGGAACTTTAGAAGAGAAAAAACTCAACAATGTTTTTTTTCGGTCTTTTACGAGAATTCATAGTGCAGTTTTATTTTTGTTAGGTATCGTATATAACATTCACATAAACTGCTACGTAGGGCGATAAAATTCAACTAAACCTTAACAAATCATAACACGAAAGGAAAACGCAAAATCAAAATGATTTTGAAAACAATCTTTTCGGAAGAAATTCTGTTCTATTCACAAAATATCAGGGGAATGACGCAATCCACTGCTAGCAATAAGTTTTAATTCGACCAATGACGTGCCACTAAAATCTCCCCCTCTTGCTGGACACGTGTTTTGTTCACGTGCTATACCCGTCGGATCTGAGTTCGAAGCACTGCCGTTCCCAGAGGATTAAAAAAAAAAAAAAAGAAAAAATAAGAAAAAAAAAAGCTTTATCTATTTTTTTCCTATTGCAAATGTTGCTTCTAACAGTTCTATTATTCTACTATAATATGCTTTTAGTCCCCCCCCACCTTTTACTGAAATTGATCGCTATTAAATATTGCAGATTAACTTGTTCGAACTTCCTAGAATGCTTCAAATTTATTATTTTTGTGAATTTTAACAAATTAACAATATAAATTAAAACCTATTAGAATTTTCAGATTATAGATGAGCTTAAGCATATTTATTATTTTACATAAGTTTAAGCAACAGAATTTCAAATATTTAAAATTTTCATTATCACGAAATAATTTGAATGCGTTTATTAAATGAAATTTTTTTGCCTAATTAAGCTTCTGATAAAATCCAATGGGGGGCGGCTTGAGCCCCCTGAGCCCCCCCCCCTTTCCTACGCCCCTGTTTATACCACCACGTATTTTATTTTATTTTATTTTATTTTGAAAATAATAACTGTTACATTTTTAAAAAGAAAAGAAAATAGCGAAAATTTTCTATTATAAAATAGATAAGTTTTTAATTTTTGGTAATTATGTTTTGTGTATTTTTTTTTTTTTTTTTTTTTTTACCGCTGAAGCCGAAAATGACCTTCATTTTTAACCATCGCATGAGGATTTTTCGCAAATTGTAAACTTCAAACTTAAACAGTTGAAATTTAAAATTGAACCTCTCCTTCATTCCAGGTCTCCTTCTCAGGTTTAGCTGTAAAAATCCCAGTATAAGCCAAAAAAATTTAATAAGTTATTGAATTAAATAAAATTTATTTTAATAAACAAATTTTACATCTTTTTTATAGCATTAAATTTTCGCTATATTTTAACTTTGAAATTTACGATTTGCAAAAATATTGATTATCTAAAAATAAAAGTCATTTTGACATTCTGTGCTAAAAAGTACAAAAAATTAAATATCAAAATTCAGAAAACGCATCCATCTGCTCTATTTTATAGTATCCGTTTTATATATATATATGTTACAGGCCAAACCCGATTTTAGGCCAAACTAGATTGGCCTAGGCCAAACCGGTCTATCCTAACGCCCATCGGATAAACTAGTTCTTCCTAGGCCAAACCGGTCTATCCTAACGCCCATCGGACAAACTAGTTTTTCCTAGGCCAAACCGGTCTATCCTAACGTCCATCGGATAGACTAGTTTTTCCTAGGCCAAACTAGTCTATCCTAAGACCCATAGGACAAACTAGATTTTCCTAGGCCAAACTAGTTTGGCCTGACTCTTTTAGGATAAACTGGTTTAGACTGCTATTTATTAGTCTGGACTAGTTTATCCTAGGCCAATTCAATTTGGCGTGATTTTATTGAATTCAATGACCGCCTCAACGCCAACATTCTTGTTTGTCCTAGGCTGATCTAGTTTATCCTAGGCCAATGTAGTTTTACGTATTTTTAGCTTAAGGGCGTAAAAGCCAGAGAAATAATGGGCTCACAGGTTTTGTATATGCATGTACGCATGTATGTACGTAACGCGATAACTCTTGATAGAGATATCCGATTTGCTTTAAATTTTGGATGTACGTTCATTCTGATAAGGTACTTTTCTGATTAATTTTGGAAATTCATTGGATAAGAATAAAGGGGGGGCGAACGGGAGGCTAATCTCCCACCATTAATTTAGAGAAATGGATTTATTATGCAGAATTATCAATTTTCATTTAAAATTTTTAGATATAAGATCATTGTGACAAGGAGCCTCCGTGAATAGTTGTGGATGTTTATTGTTTAAGTCTAAAAGAAATGGCAATGTAGGTAACACAACATAATTTAGATAAATGTTTTTTGACGCAGAATTGATGAATTTGTTTCAACTTTTTGGATATAGATTCTTTCTGATAAAGCGATTCACTGAATAATTTTGGGGGTTTAATGGTTAAGTATGAAGGAAAAAATGAAGGATTACCCTCTTGCGTAGAAAAAACTACTTTATCCTATAGACATTTAGATAAACAAGTTTGGCGTAGGAAAAACTAATCTATCCAATTGGCGTTAGGATAAAATAATTTGGCTTAGTCTAATCTAATTTGGCTCGAAATTGGATTTGGCCGATAAAAAACATGTCTTTCACAAGAATAAGTATAAATGTGTGTAAAGAGTCATTGCTTATAACATCAATACCGAAATTTAATATCTCCACCGTAGAGACATGATGCATTGGACATGGTGTTTGCTTATTTTTTTTTTTTTTTTTTTTTCTGCAAACTTGTGCTATCTGAGATCAGACTTGCATTTATTATTATTATCATCATCATCATCATTATTATTATTATTATTATTATTATTATTATTATTATTATTATTATTATTGCATATTCGAGCAAGATCGGAGCTGAAAATAATTTGGAATCGAACAGCGTTTTCTATTTTTGAGAAATTAATTACCTATCGACATATAAGCTATTCTTGTCACGGCGTCAAGTTTTTCTTTTCCGTAAAGTCGTAAGCGGAAATAAGGTTCAAAACGTAGCTTTAATAGTATTTTCTCAAAGGTACATCGTTTTTATAAAAAAAAAATGGATGACGCTATTCGATTACACATTTTCTGAGTGAGAATGCCTGTTAATCTTATGCATTTCCGAAAATAAATTAGTTCTTAAATGTGTTAGGATGTAGCTCTTTTGGATTTAAGAAAAGCTTTAAGGAATGACAGAGAAACATATTCAAAAATCTGCTTTTACTGAACAGATTCAATAGTTAAGATGGTTATAACTCTCCTTTTTTTTCTTTTATTCAAAACTACATTAATGAATTTAATGAATCCATATTTGAATATTGAAAGGTTTAAAAATCTAAAGAATCAATAATACATTGTGTATTTACCATTCTGTGAACGCATCGTAATTTAAAAATACATTGTAAATTTATCCAATAAATATGTATGCAGTATTTTTTAAAGGAATCCTAATTGTATGTTAAGTAAAATCAGAATTTTTTGAAGAAACTGAGTACGGCCAGATTGAGCCGGACTGAATCTCTTTTCACTGATTTTTGTACAGGCAGGGCTCGGGCCGAATTTTTAATTTTTACATAACTAATTTACATAATTTTTAAATAATTATACTATTATTATAAATTATACTACTATAATATTACTATTATAATATTATACTTATTATTTTAAATAATTATACTATTTTTTACATAATTTTTAAATAACTTTCCTTCGGGAAGGGCGGGGCCCGGGCCTCGCAATTCCGGCCCGTGCAAACCTCTGACAGTATTCTAGAACCTTTCGAATAAAATACATTATATAAGGATGATGACAAAACCACTTTGCACAAGGTTAACTATGGAGTAGTAGTCGGGATCAATATTTAAAAAAAAAATATTGCCCAATTAAATTGATGGCTTTGCATTCACAGGCTGTTTACACTAATTGTGTATTACGGTCTTATTTTTTTAAAGAATAACACCCTCGAAAAATGAAGTAAGTTGGATTACTTTTTCCCATTTCCTCCAATTATACATAACCATTGAACCCCCAAAACTAATCACAGATACGCTTTATACAATTAAACAATTATCCAAAATTTGAAGCTAATCAGATAATTCTGCTCAAAAAACCATTCATCTGATTTAAAGAGGGTAGTCCCCTATTCCTCCCTTTATACTTAATCATTAAACCCTCAAAACAATTCAGGGATTCGCCTTATAAAGAAAAAAACTATATTCAAAATTTGCGGCAAATCTGATAAATCTGCATAAAAACCCATTTATCTAATTTAAGGAAGGCGATAAAATGTCCACTACCACATTATACTTAACCAAAAGAAAAAAACCCAAATTAATTAAAAAAGCACCTGATCAAATGAATTCATGTTCAAAATTTTAAGCAAATTGGATAATTCTGTATTTTAACCAATTTATCTAATTTAAAGAAGGAAATAAATTGTAAGATTCCCCCTTATATTTAACCGAAGAACCACCAAAATTAATCAGTAAAGCGCTTTATTAGAATGAACAAATCCAAGATCTGCAGCAAATCGGTTAATTCTGCATGAAAAACCCATTTCCCATAATTAGGCGGGATCCCCCCCGTTCTTCCCGTTGTCCTTATTCCATTAACCCCAAAACTAATTAGGGAAGCGCTTTACCAGGATTTATTTATTTCTAAAATTGAAACAAATCAGTAAATTCTGCGTGAAAAAAGCATTTACATAAATTATGGGGCGTTACCCCTATTCCTCCCTCCCTTTATGCTTAAACAATGAACACCCACAACTAATCAGAGAGGCACCTCAAGAGAATGCTCCTATATCTAAAATTTGAATAAAATATGCTAAAATGCACGGAAACCCATTTATTTCAGTTAAGGGAAGGGGTGAATCAACCTCTCGTTCTCCCCCCCCCCCCTTATTTTTCTCTAATGACCTCCCAAAATTAATCAGAAAAGCTCCTCATAAGAATAAATCTACTTTGAAAGTTTGATGCAAATCGAGTATTTCTATCAAAAATTATTGCATTACGTACTTACATAGATACAGAACCTACGGGCGCATTAGTTCTCAGGCTTTGGTAGCCTAATGAGATAAAAACACGTCAAATACAATATTTCTATCAAGAGTTTTCGCATTACGCACAGACGTACGTACATATGTACATACATGCGTACATACATGCGTACATACATACATACAGTACCAGTGAGCCCATTATTTCTCTGGCTTTGATGCCCGTGAGCTAAAAACACGTACAACTACATTGGCCTAGGATAAACTAGATCAGCCTAGGACAAACAAGAATGTTGGCGTTGAGACGGTCATTGAATTCAATAAAATCCCGCCAAATTGAATTGGCCTAGGATAAACTAGTTCAGACCAATAAACAGCAGTCTAAACTAGTTTATCCTATAAGAGTTAGGCCAAACTAGTTTGGCCTAGGACAATCTAGTTTGTCCTATGGGCCTTAGGATAGACTAATTTGGCCTAGGAAAAACTAGTTTATCCGATGGGCGTTAGGATAAATTAGTTTGGCCTAGGAAAAACTAGTTTATTCGATGGGCGTTAGGACAGACCGGTTTGGCCTAGGAAAAACTAGTTTATCCGATGGGCGTTAGGATAGACCGGTTTGACCTAGGCCAATCTAGTTTGGCCTAAAATCGGGTTTGGCCTGTAACATATATATATGTATAATATAGTATATATTATACTATTATTATACTATTATTATTATATAGTATATATATATAACTATGGCAATGTATGATTTACGAAAAATCCTGACATGAATGTTAAAATTGAAGGCAATTTTCAGTTTTAGCGATAAAAAATGCACAAGTTTAAATAACACAAACATCGTCGTTTTGTGTTATCTAATCTTAAACTTTTTCATAAACTTCTTGGCGGCGATCTATCGGAAATATTTTGTATTATCCTGTAAAATAAGTTTAAATAGTAACCACTGAAAATCATACTATTACTAGATTATCATCGGATTTACGTCAGTGTGTAAAATTTAATCTCAAACGGTTATTTGAAAATGAGTTAAAGTTCAAGTACAAATTTTGAACGAAAAAATCATAGTTACGATCGTTGAAGTTAAATAAAAATAACATAATATTTGTGTGACAATGTGAAACTTAATAAAAGTTATTTAATGTGTATCCGCTTTGAAAAAATCGTACGAATATTACGACTGAATTAAGTCTTTCGTATAGAGTAAGAACTTGGCATATGATCCCACAATTCATTGTTGTTTTTGTTTGTTAATTTCGTACTTTTTTAAGTAATGATTTTACTGACCCAAATCACTTTTAAAATATTTCTTTAACTTACTTAAAACATTTTTGCTATCGGAACTTTATATCTATGATTAACGGTTTAGGAATTAGCCATTGGCTACTGTTGAGAGTGGACATCCTGTATTAGGCTGTAATGCAAGTTGAAATGCGAATGAAATAAGCTATATAATTGAATACATAACACGTTAATGTGATAATTGTTACATTTTTTTAGTATTTGTAAGTCAAGTTTACAATTCCGTTTGAAATATATTTTATCTAAACTTTAAAAAAAAAAAAAAAAAAAAAAAAAAAAAAAAAAAAAAAAAAAAACTTTTAACTGGAATTTTTAAGTGAAAATATTCAGTTAGTTTTGCGTGGTATAATTTATGAATAAATTACTCAAAGAAATAAAATGCTGAATTATTGTCTACTTTTTCATCAATTTTTACATTACATCCATTTATACCTACTTTTGATGTATTCTTTGAAATCGAAGATCTTTCCTATGAGTAATTTTTAAAAAGGTAAGCACAGTCAAATCTTGTTCATAGTCTGAGTTCAACTCAATTCATTAATAAAAATGAAGTTCTACTTTTCTCCGAATAACATTATAAATAAAACAGAAAAAATATGAAATGAAAACGAGGAAAAGTGAGGCTATAATATTAATTTATTGCAAAATCACAAAATTTCGTAAAGGCATCATAAAAATATAGAATGAAAATCGCCTCTTGAAATATAAATCATTTTTCCAGAAGGTATGCAAAGACCAGAAGCAGAATCTCTTGCAGTGGCTACACGTGTCTTAAGACTGATTTTTTTTTTTTTTTTTTTTTTTTATGTACAGAGAATTTATGTTTTTGGGCGTATATAAGAAGTTTGTAATTTTAATCTGTTTCAAAGTCTTGTCTATCCATATTTTGCTGTTACGTGAACTTTCTTTCATAACCCCCCCCCCCCCCCCTGTAAAATAAGAAATTAATTATCAGACTATTTAATTAACTATTTATCTAAGGAATTCTATTTAAAAATACTCCATATAGGTATATAACATTTTAACAAATGTAATTAAATTTTGGTTTTTGTGGATTTCGAATAAAAAAAAATAATGAGAAGACTTTTTCTCTATATCTTTAACGGTTTTGTCCGTTTATCATCGAAATTCGCATTCCTGTACTCTACAGATATCGTAAGATAAACTACTCTGAAGTTTAAATACATTAAGAAAAATAATTGATGTAAAAGCAATTATATTAATGATTCCTTAAATCTCTTATATTGCTGTGGAAACTGACTCTCTTTGCAAAAATCGATTTATTTTAACCGCCTTTGGGAATTAGCTGAAGCATGCATACAATCATCCGAGAAAAAAAAAATAGACATATTTCAAACCATTGAGGTGATTGCATATATATGCTTATCCTGCTGAAAAAAGAAAAAAACTTTGATATTTTTTGCACTTTACATCAGTTGCTTTATTAAACATTTCATAAGTTTGAAGATTCTAATGTTGCAAAAATATTGGTCTAAAGAAAGTGATAGTGATGACCAAAATTAACAAAAATTTCATACTTTTCACACCTTCTGCAATGTCTTAAAATATAGAAATATTCGTACTTATAACCTGACATTTAAAAAAAATATTTTTCTATGCATCTCCGAAATGATTAGTGCTGAAAATCCAGCATAATAAATTCATGATGGATTTCATGATGGATTTAACGTTTGTTGCGAAATAAATGACAAGAAAAAATTTTAACATCATTATTTTCAAATACCTATATTATCAATGTGGTACCTATCTATATAATATATTCTGGAAATTTCTATCTAACGTTGTATATAGCTATTATGAGGATTTTTGCTTGACAATAGCGGTCTTTAATTTTTTTTTTTTTTTTTTTTTTTTTTTTTTTTACAACAAACATTGGTGCAAAATAATTAATGCAAAATAAATATATACAGGGTAATTCTAAATTCATGGTACAAACTTTAAGTGTTAGTACAGGGCACTGTAACAATTATTTATTGTATAGGAATGTATGGACACAAGAGACGTGTTGAGGTACAAACACCAGGGGGCTACTTTTATAATTTAAAAAAAATCCATTTCTATTTATTTTCGTAAATCTCCTCTGTTTGACAGATTTGCCCGTTTTGCGTACTTTTTTTATTCAAAAATTTCGATTCCATACCGGAAAATTTCAAAGAAAAATTTTTTCTTTATGTAATCATGAAATATCTATCTTAGATAAAGAAAAGAATAGTGTAAGAATTTTTTCGTATGAATGCGAAATTTTGAAATAAAAAATAGGGCCAAATTGGCCCCCTGGTGTTTTACCTCAACGCATCACTTGGCGCCCACACATTTCTATATAATAAATGATTGTTACAATATCCTGTAACAAATCTTAAAGTTTATACATTGAATTTAGAACCATCCCGTGTATTTTACTTCAGTTTTACAATCTAGTACGTTTTACAATAATTTTACAAGTTTTCAGTTTTAAAATAAGTAATAGATATAAAATAATGGAATATTACTCTAAGTAAGAGGACTTAGTAACTAATCACTAATCATTTGCAATAAACTCAACAAAATGTAGGACTTAAAATTCAATTTAAATACGACAAAAATGTTTCCTATCCATGTTTTTACATTGCAATTATAGCTTTATGCAAATCTATGTTGTAGTAATTTGAATTCAGGTGCTTTTAGTAATTTAAATTCAAATTCTAACACTTTCTTGACTAGCAACTTAATATGAAATCCCTTTTTTTATTACACTTTAACGAAAGCACTATTTTAAATAACAATATTCGTTTAGGTCTCTACCATTCAGTGAGACAAAGATTATTATTCGAGAAATCTTAAAGTTTGGTCCCTATGTAAAGACGAATATGCTGATGCGCGTGAATAGTCAAATCTCTATCGGAATGTTAGTAGGAAGTATAAGTCATATAAGATTATGTCTGATGTTATAAAAATAATGTAAAATAAAAAAAAGTCAAACTAATGGTGTAATCTCAATATTAAGCGAGAAAATAGTCATGCATCTGTGTTAAAGATACAATTAGCTCCGTTATCTACAATTAAGCATACACCCGCTACTTTATTAGACTGCATGATTCAATAGAGGGTGTCGGCAGTGAAGCTTAAACGGCACGTGGGTTAACCAACCCGGAAACACAATGTCGTTCAATAACTAGGCCTGAACAGGAAGGAGCTGTTTCGCCTTCTGCGTTTCTGACACCTGGACATCAAACATCTGTAAAGATAGAAGAATTTATTATATTTGTCATTAATACAGGTAGTTCAGTTCAATCTGCCTAATGTATGCATTAAAACAATATTAAGTTATACAACATTGCAATTTTCGGTATAAAAATCGAGGTTCAGCTTATCCTCAGATGACTTACACGTTTATACAGTGAAATACGTTCAACACGAAGACAATTAACATGAAAAATCTGTTAACACGAAATGATATAGCGATCTGGACAGTACATATACTATGTAATTTAATATATATTTTTAGTTCTTCTATCTTTATAAGAAACAAGTACTGGATGTCTGAAAATTTTCGAATTCCGGTTTTTGACGGATTTATACGTTTTAGGAGTCAGAAATTCCAAAAAACGAGTTTTTTTTTTTTTTTTTTTATGTCTATATTTTAGTCTGTGACTTTGTACATCTGTCTGTCCCTCTGTCTGTAAGTGACATAAATTTTGAGGGCGCTCTATCTCCAGAACTAATGCACGGAATTTGATAAAAAAAAAATTATATTCAGGTAGTTCCTAATATAAATTGATGCTGATTAGTGTTTGGTTTAAATCGCTCAACAAATGGCGCTGCTATTCTGCATTTTTTACAATTACGCAGCAGCTACATCTCAATAACTGCACGGATTTCAATAAAATTTCAGATTCAGTTATACCTTAATATAAATGAATGCTGTTTACATTTTGGTGTAAATCGGTCAACAGGTAGAGCTGCTATGCTGCATTTTTCACGTTTATTACAATAGCTCCATCTCAAGAACTAATGAACGGAATTTAATAAAAATTTATATTCCGGTAGACCCTGATATAAATTGATGCTGATTAGTTTTTGGTATAAATAGCAAAAAAGGTGGTGCTGCTATGCTACATTTTTTACGATTTACACAACAGCTCTATCTCAATAGCTTATCTCAGATTTTTATAAAACTTAAGATTCAGTTACACCTTGACATGAATTGATGTTACTTATTTTTCGGTGCAAATCCCTGAACAAGTGGTGCCGCTATGCAGCATGCTTCACAATTTCCGCAATAGCTCTATCAAAAGAATAATTGCACGGATTTTCATCAAACTTCAGAATCAATAAATTTGTTATATGAACAAATTCTGTTTACATTTTGGTGTCAATTGCGAAACAGGTTGCGCTGCTATGCTGAATTTTTCCCGGTTCCCGCAATAGCTCTATCTCAAGAACTAATTCTCGAATTTTCATCAAACTTCAGATTCAGATTTGACAGATTCTCTTATTTAGGAACTGTATAATGTGCCGTATTGGTCAGTTTTTTGAGAAAGGTTGAATATATTAAAAAAAAAAAAAAAAAAAAAAGCTGTCAAAGGTGACACTTCACATAAAGTTTCCCAAAGCGATCATGATTAAAGAATTGGGGATGTATTCAAATAACAAATTGGTTATTTTATAACTCATTTTTAATTCCAATTTTGCACTCAAACGCAATTAGTTGTCAGTTTTTTGCTATTTAGGAACTATATAATGTACCTTATTGGTTGATTTTTTAATAAAGTCAGAATATATTTCAAAATATGTTATCAAAATGGGCATTTGAGCCGAATTTCGCTTAAGATGATTCTGATAAAACCAGTTCTTACAGAAAAATGAAATTAAAATTTTTTCAAAAGCGGCCAAATAAAGTTGTTAAACTGGGTTTATCTCTAATCATATTTTATTTTTTGTTGTTGAAATGAGCACTCTTCGAAATTTACCTCCGCCTATAGGCCAAGCCGACAGGGATTTTTTTTTTTTTTTTTTTTTTTTTTTTTATTGAAGTTGATTTTGATATTTAATATATATTTACATATTTCCCTTTAAAAGCAACAAAAAGCCTATTTACTTGTATCAGATATGTACTCAAATAATGCTTTGAAATTTATTCAAATTGATATTCTTGTATTAGCATCATCAATGAGGTTAATGGCCGAAGAAATCGAGAAAGAGCTTTCTACTTGCAACCGACGTTTCTATTTTGTTAATTTCAATGATTTAAGCTCGTAGTTGGATTCTAAGTCTAATAAAATTGCGTTACATTTATATTTTATTTATTTATTTATTTTGATAAAGCTTTAATTTCAATATCGAATACTATCCAAAAACAAGTGTTTAACTATTTCTATTTCTTTAAGGGCAGAAGATTAATCTTACGTATTCGAGATGCACGTGATTGAGATAGATTTAAAATAAATCATCTTTGAAAATTATTTATAAACCATAAAATATAGTAAATTGCGATGCAGTTTTTAAACAAATTTCATATGAAAGAATAATTATTTCCCACCACATGCAGAAAAAATTGAATTGTACGATGAATTGAAGTTTAAAAAATTCCAATTTCATGCGGTTGCCTCCGTCAGTATGATATCCGCTTTTCACACGGGAGTGATTTTGCTTAATTATATAAATTTATTTAATTTTTACGTAATTGTAATAAAAGGGATGTCTAAAGAATAAAAGTTTTCAGAAATTGCAGTCAAGTCAATGTTTTGAACAGGATTATCCAATATGGCAGTACAAGAAAGGAAAAAATTTCATTCCTGAGATAACATTCATTTATAACTTAAGACGTATAATCATTTATAGGGAAATAAAAAAGAAATTATTCAATAATCACAACTTCAATAATCACAAGTACTGTGCTTTTATATATAAAAATGAATCAGATAGTCTTTTGTTGTTGAGAGGAAATTTAGTGTTATTATTATTATTGAGAACCACCTTAAAGGCTTGCGTCGACGACTCCTCTGATCCGGAAATCCCATGTTAACCTATGTTGAAAATTAATTAGGTGGTTACTCATTACCGAATATAAATATCAAAAACCCATTTTAACAATCAGAAAGAAGGCGTCAAAGTCAGAAGTTGTGTATTTACCAAAAATAGAATTCGTACGAAATACTACCTATTGGCGTCTTTCCCATGTCGGAATTCTTGAAAAATTTTTGCAGATCTACACCGATCATGACTCCTAGACCTGAAAACTACCATCAGTAAAAATCTTTATTTATCTTTCTATCTATCTATCTATCTATCTAGGTCACTTTTTTTATGGACACAATAATCTCTATAATTCTGCTCATATCTATTCCAGACTGATACATAAAATCAAGGGGCATAAAATCTCGGTCAAGTTCGTAATGTCCAAAATCAGACCAAGGAGGAGGATATAGGGAGGGTTTCTGTGAAAACAGAAAAACCTCATAACTTCTTAATTAAAATAAATATCGAATCGGTTTAAAGTTTATAATACTTCTAAGCAGGGCCGTAGCGACCGCCCCCCATACCCCCCATTTGGGGGGGGGCCGACGAAGTCAGGGGGCCCCCTACTCGATCCTATCGACCTTTTTATCGAAGTTTTTTGTTGTGAAAATGTCAGAAAATACTTCTTTTAAATAATGTTTTTATTTTTTCAAATTCACCTTTTCTTATCCAGGAGCATGCGTAGCAGGTCCCCCAGGTGCCTCTTTTTAAGGGGGCCCCAATAATAAGGATTTCCATTAAAGGATGCCAAAAGTGACCAAAATTCATATGTTTTCAAACATTTAGGAAGGGCGTGTGGTTCCCCTTTTCCTCTCTGCTTCCAGTATTCCCTCCACATACGCAGAAAACAAACTGTATCATTAGAAAACAAATGATTAAAATTTTATTACAACCAGGGCCCAACTTAGATTGTGAGGGGCCCCCCTTCTACCTTTTGAATTTTTTCTTGAACTATACTGAAGTGTCTAAAACTAAACTTTATACTAATTGCCTATATACTTAAATTTCGTACCAAGTACTATTCGCATTTGTATACAGAATAGCACAAAAAAGGTAACTTTAAGAAACTATCGAATAAATTTTTTCTTCAGTTATAGAAATATAAGAATAAATGTGAGCCATTAAAATGTAAAAACACTTGTGATGTAACTGTTACATTCAAAGAACGGGGGGGGGGGGGGGGCATGAGGTTCGAAATCAGAGGAGAAAAGAGCATCAACAAAGCTAAAACTAAATAAATAAATAAAGAATTTTGTCACTTTTGGCCTTTTTTTTATTTAGCCTTAAGAAAAAATTTATATTTGCCCTTGGGGGCCCCCTCAATCGGGAGCCCCGACATCCGATGCAGTTGTCCTGCATGCCCATGACTTAGTCAGGCCCTGATTACAACAACATAGTATCCTATAGCTTTAAAAAATTTTTTTTTATTAATGTTTCCTCCTAACGTGATAAGATAAAATCATTATTATGACCAATTTTGAGCCTTTTTTAGACATCTTGTAATGTACGTAGGTAAGCAAAATGAAAATTTGCAAAGAAATATTTATGTCAACTAATTTATCATTTTTTCTATAATTATCAAATTAATATTCTTAATTAAAGTTGTGAGTAACTTTTTGGGATCTCTTGTATATAGATATGAGCCGTAGCCGTATCGAGTACAAAATTTATGCATGCATACAATCTTTTTTTTTTTTTTTTTTTTTTTGTGTGTGTGTGTTTGCCACTTCTATATTATTCACAAAAAAATCTACAGATAGATAGAAAGGGGGGGGGGGTACAAAATGATGTTTACCCTAGGGCCTCCTATAGTCTTAAATGGGCCCTGTTCTTATCAAAAACCTTGTTTAGATTTCAAAAATGCAGAAACTGGAAATCCTTATTTTCTTACTCAATTTTTCCTCTTTTTCTTTTTGGCTAAGGGTTTTCGTACAGAGCTCCTAGCTACAAAAGGAGGTTTTCTTTTGAAATTACCGAAATATTTTGTTCTTAGAAGATAGGTCATTCTTCACATTAACCCCTTGAGGGGCGGCGGTATACATTATATACCACCTACGATTGATGAAGATTTACACCAGAAAAATGTCATTAAATTTCACTTTACTAACTTTGGTGCAAAACAGCCATGAAATTGCTTTTCCTCTTTTTCATATAACTTTTTTACAAATTTCCGGTGGGAGTTGAGAATTACACGAAAGCAATTGCTTGCCCCTCAAAGGGTTAACTACACACTGCTGACCTGTCACCGATTGCACGACGTGGGTGACACAAATAATGTCTAAAGAATCATCTTAAAATGTTAACAGCTTAGTAGTAATCGGATTCTTTGACATTAAAGGGAGTACTAGCCTGTTCAAGTACTTAGCAGCTCACTAATGCATACAAGTACATGTCTGTAGACAACAGAGCACTTATGTGGAATTTTTTATAATTTCTTTTTCTGATTTGTTTTAGTAGTATGCATAGAATAGTATTTATAAAATTAAGTGTAGATTTAGATTATCTGGAAGAAAAAGAAAATCTACTCTTATACTAATCTGGTAAGCCACATTTATTACTTTATGTAACTTATGTAGTAGTTATTAAAAATTTTAAGTATTAGAAAATTTTGCACAGCTTGGAATTTAGATATATATAATAATGGAGCATATTTTAATAACACACATTTCTCATTTACATGTTTTTCATTTAAGCAAGCGTTTTATTGGGGCTCCTTCACAAAATTCTTTTTAATGAAACACACCTCTTCATAAAATTCTATTCCATAAAAACATACTCTAATTAATTTTATATTGTTAAGTTTTAAAATATGTATTTTGCAAAGGAAACAAGTTCAACAGAAATGAGAAATTTAGCAATTAGACTTAAATAGGTTATTATTAATAAATGCTTGATGCGAATTTCAATAACTGAAGTTCAAATTTCATTACAAAATACAATAAATTTCATAAAAATAACTTTATTTTTCAGAAATTGGAATCCAAGAAAAAAATCCCTGCATCAACCTCTGATTCTATTATATTCATATGTTAAACTATTTCGTTTGTTAACAAGTAATAAGTAAATTCTCATTTCATTTATACTCTTATTTCCTTATTTCCTAGGGTTCTAAATTCATGTCACAATATGAAATTGTGCTATTTTAAATTTTCCTATGCTCTTTCTTTCTTTTTCTGTGATTTTAAATATCTCACAGGCCCATAAAGTCCATGCTTATCCACTAAAATACAAAGCACCCCCCCCCCACCCCCAAATTTACTTTTCAAACCTAATTTTCATTTCAATAAATTCAGAGTAAAAACATATATATATATATTATTAAATATTTTTTCTTACTATGCTGCAATTTGTAAAACATAAAAAACATTTTGAAGTTCAAATACTCTCAACTTTAGTTCCATACCTGTTTTTTGCAAAATTAATTGGTTATGTATAATTATGTATTTAACAAAATATTTTTGTTAATGTGTATAATATGTAGATAGTCAGTTTTAATTTTATAGTAAAAACGTTATTTACTTGAAATTTACACGGTGAAATTTCGAATGATTTAAGCGTACGAACAATGGATTAAGCAAATGAAAAAAACAACTGATAGGATTAGAGATGGGAATGCTCGGAAAAAACCCGGAAAAATTGGGGAAAAAACCGGGTTTTTTCCGAAGGTTTATTTTTAAATTTTTCCGAATTGGAAAAATTGAAATTTCATTTATGAAATAATTTAGTGAAAATTTTGTAATAGCTACATTCTCATACTTTTTATTTATTTTATTTTTATGTTGAGTGTCTCACATGAAAATTTTAATGTGGGTAATCTGATCTCTGAGCAGAAATCTGTTTGAGAAGATTTGAAAGGATCCTTCACATTTTTTTCTTGTTTGAAACACAAGACCCTTTGCAAAATTTCTCTTGAAAATAGACTTTTCAGAAAAAGTTTAATCAACAAATTGAATCTTTCGCAAGTGCAGTGATTGAAGAAAAAAAAAATCTCATGCCATACAGCAGCTGAATCTTATTAAGTTGCATATATGTATGTAAATAACCTTATTAAAAATGTCTAAATAGGAACCTAAATATAGTAATAATTTCTTATTCAAAAATTCTGAATATATTTTGTACAAGTATATACAAAAAGTTTGCAATTTCACAAAAACTTGATTACATAAAAAAATCTAGATATGTAATTAAATGCAACTTCTTTTTTTAAAAATTAATTCATGTGTAAAATTATTGTAATAATATGCCGATTAAAGGAAATGATAAAATTAAAAATTCAACATAAAATTTTGAAGTATGCATTTATTACTTTAATCTATATTTTCAAGAAGTAAGTATTGAATTCGTGAAAAATTTGACTTCCAGTTTTTGGTGTATTTAAAATTTTTAGAAGATCCTGAACACGTTTTGATGGTTTTTGGAAAATATCTGCCACTCTGTGAGTCTGTATGTGACAAATTTTATGGGCACTCTATCTCAAGAACTGATGCACATAATTTCACAAAACTTTAGATTCAGTTACACCTTGATATAAACTCGAGATGTTTAGTTATTAGTATATATCGCCAAACTGATGGCGTTGCTATGCTGCATTATTCATAATTTCCACAATAGTTCTGTCTCAAACTAATGTATGTAATTTTATAAAATTTCAGATTAAGTTAATCTTTGACATAACTTCGTGCTTATTACTTTTTGGTGTAAATTGCTCAACAGATGACGCTGCTATGCTGCATTATTCATGATTATCGCAATAGCTTTACCTCAAGGACGATTAAAAAAAAAAAAAAAAAAAAAAAAAAAAAAAAAAAAAATCGAACTACAGTTTCTGATATACATTAATGTTGCTTAGTTTTTGGTGTAAATCCCCTATAGGTAGCACTAGCTGCATTTTTCAAGATTTCGTTATAGCTGATTAATTGAATGTTTTTTCAAGGTGTTGAATCTAAAATTGACCTCCATTTTACCTCCATAATGTACAGTAATGTTGCAAAAACATGGACAGTTTGCATTAGAAAAGTACAACTGCGATGAAAAAAAGTAACTATGTTCCTAATTGTACTTTCCCTCTTGATTAAACTTGGAATTTTCGTATTTTTCTAAAGCACAGTGGAAGTTTATCTCTGTATGTAACTGCTTTTGTTAATTCCTCAAATAGTGAGCATTTTCCATTTGTAGTGTTCTGTTTTCATAACTTTTCAGTTCCACTCTTAGAAAGATAAAATTATCGTGTGGAAACATCATTGAATATGGTTTCTTACTCAAAAATAGAATACCAGATTTCAGGGTAAAAAGAAAAAAATTATATTTAATTAAATTTAAAATTCTGATTTCAGTGAGTAAAAATTTAACAGTCAATAAATCCTACGCTATTTTTTAGTTGCAGACCTGAGTAAGCCAAAGTAAAACTTAGTTTTGCTTGAATTTAGATTATAAAACTAAATCAAAACTTCTTTGAGTTGAGATTGAAAAGCTATATCAAAACTAAACATATTTTATAAAGGAAATAAAATTAGAATTCCAAGAAAAAAAGTAATAATGTAAAAATATACATTTTTTAAACAAACAATGGAATTTTTGAATACTGATATTCATAATAATGACAAAACTGCCATAATTTCTTTAAACTAGTGTCATTTACTTAAAAACTATACTTATGTAAATGGAATGCATAATTTATTTCATTCCAAACTGCAGACATATTGGCTCAGGTTTTTACATTAGGTCAGTTGGTAGTTAAACATGTAACTGAAAAATCATTTCAGCAGAGGTATGATATAATAAACAATAGCATTTAATAAAAATTCTTAGGCTGTGGAAAAAAAAAAACTAAACTTTTAAAAGCAGGCTTTGCTACTTTCTTTTTATTTTGTAATATAAAGTGAAAATAATTTTCATTTAATACATATAAATGGGAAAAAAATGTTTATTATTTAATATTCTCTAAGAAAATATAATTTATTTGGGAGAAACAGTCATGAAAAATCAATTTTTCCAATTTTTCCGAAAAAAAACCTGGTAAAAAACTGTTTTTTTTTTCCGACACTTATGTTTTTCCGGAAAATTTACATCTCTAGATAGGATAACAGGGGACCTCTCTCTGTGACGTCGGGCTTCCTATACTCCTAATTCTTAAGCGGGCTCTGAAACAGACAAGGGTTGGCACAGTCCTCGAGCCTGTTAAAGTTTTGTGGGGCCTACGTCTTTACGCACAATTCGAAATCTTTTTGCCTCTTTTTAAGATAATAACAAATTTGCTTTCACTTATTTAAGTTCTTATTTTTAAAATATTTTTGTTTATTTATTTTAAGAAAAAGTTAGTATGAATTTGAGTTTATAACTGTCTTGAAACGTGTAATTACTAGCATTTCATATTTCAAAAGGGGAAAAAATGTATATAAGTTGTTACTTTAAAAAAAGAAATTAATATTAGAAAGAAACTTGTAAAATTTTTATGTCAGTTTCTATAAATTTTTTGTCATTTGATATTTGGTTATGCAATGAATTTGGTTAATCGGTGCTCTCTAAAATGTGAGAATAGCTGAGATCGATCTGTATACTGGCTGTTTTTTGTTTTTTCAATTTTCTTTACTGATAATTTTAATAAGTTCACTTTCATTTTTGGAACCGGTTTCGAAAATGAAAGTATCCTCTTAAAAAATTTGCAATTAAAATCAAAATAAAAGAAAAAAAAGCTGCATACTGATTGCTTTTAGCTATCCAGTGAAAAAAAATCATTTAAAAATATTGAAATGCAACCGAGATATAAATTTCTTTCTGGCATAAGACTGCAAAAAGTAAAAAAAAAAAAAAAAAAAAAAAAAAAAAAAAAAAAAAAAAAAAAGAGGGAAAGCTCGTGAACCGTAAAATGAGAGAGCGCGCGTATAGACAATTAAGAAGGTTATTTTATTCACATCAAAATTGTCAGTATTTTTGTTTAAATCCTGTCTTATTTAATTTTTATTTGGGGAGATGGGGGTGGTCAGAGAGAATAAAATTTTATAAGTAGTTATGAAATGGAAGTTTCTATTTTAAGTTCATACTTCTGATGCAATGTTTCTCACAGCTAGCTGTTCAATTTAAATTTTAACATGTTTTCACTTAAAACATCAGTTATTCAAGCATGGGAAGTCAATGCTTTAATTTGCTACTTAGCTGCCAGTTGTTGAGAACATTAATATTGGAACAAATTTTCTGCAGTTCTTTGATATTTTTTATGCGATCGTTCGACGAAATTTGCATGTACCGCGATCTTTTCACGAAAATCACGTTTTAATTGCAATTCTTTTGACGAAAATTTGCATTTTTTTCGCGATCTTTTTGACGAAAATTGCGTTCTTTTTGACAAATCGCGTTCTTTTTGCTATCTTTTTTGAGGAAATTTGCGTTCTTTTTGCGATCTTTTGACGAAAATTGCGGTTTTTCTCACGATTTTATGCCAAATATCGCCATTTTCTCGAATTTTACGAAAATTTATTTTGAACTTTTGACGAAAGTGTTAATTTTTCTCGCGATCTTATGATGAAAATCGCGTTTTTCTCAAGATTTTTTTTTACGAAAATTGCATTTTTCTAGTGTTATTTTGACGAAAACCGCGTTTTTCTCGCAGTATTTTGTCAAAACCGCGTTTTTCTTGGGGTATTTTGATAAAAATAGTATTTTTTCGCGATCTTTTGACGAAAATAGCGTTTATTTCAGGATCTTTCGACGAAAATCATTTTTTATTCCGCGACTTTTTGTACGAAGATCGCGTTTTTTTGCGATCTTTTGGCGAAAATCGCGTTTTTCTCGCTGTCTTTTGACGAAAATCGTTTTTTATTGCGATCTTTTAACAAAAATCTTGTTTTTCGTACGATCCTAAAAACCGTGTTTTTCTTGAGATTTCTGCTCGAAAACCGCATTTTTCTAGCGATATTTTGACAAAAATAGCCTTTTTTTTCGCTACCTTTCGGCAAAGATAACATTTTCTTAGCTATCTTTTGACGAAAATAGCGTTTTTTTTTTTTTTTTTTTTTTTTTTTTTTTTTTTTTTTTTTTTTCAGGATTTTCCGACGAAAATCATTTTATTTATAATAATGATTTAAAATAGTATGCTAATTATTAAATTTGTTCATTACATTATTATAATTTGAAACTTATATCGAGACTTCAATATATAACTTTAAACATCTCTCAAAAAACTCAGTTTAAAGGGGGGGGGGCCCAAAGTTATATTTTTTGGGGGGGGGGCCTCAAAACACCTTGCTACGGCCCTGCTTCTAAGACATGATCCAAAAGGTTATACGTCACAGATTTTTGATAAAGTAAAAAATGGCCTCAAGGGGCGAGAAAAATAGGGGTTTTGGGAGTAAAAAATTCACAACTTTGTCAATTCTCAAGATATCAAATCCAATTAAATTTTTTATAAATATTATTAATATTATCTAAAACTTTTGTATTTATAAGTTTTTGGTAAGACCAACTCTTACTGCAAAAAATTAAATAAATCAATAAAAAATAAATAAATGAAATGAAAACGAAAACAAAATGAGGCGGGTGGTAAAAGAAAAAAAATCTATAACTTAGTCAACTCTTAAGATATCAAATCCGGTTGATTTATTTTACATCTTCTCAATAATATCTACAACTTTTACATTGACAAGTTTTTTTTTTTTATAGGACCAATCCTTATAGCAAAAATATATTAAACAAAAATAAGAGTTAAAGAAAAAAATCTCAAATCTAAACTGCTTAAATTCTGACTCTTTTTACCACGCTTTTATTAACTTCACCTGTATGTTTGTGAGTTTGTGAGTTTGTAACTCTCCTTATTTTATGTATGTTCACCGATTACTCCGAAACCATACAATCGATTAACTTGGTTTTGGTATTAAGGGGAACGGATACTCCATCTTTTTTCTACAGGAAATTTTGGAACAAAATATAGAAATAATAGATTAATATATATATACAAAACAACAAACATTTAGCACAATTTAAACCCAAAATTGTTTCATATTAAGTTTTATATTGTTATTTATTGTGTAAATGTTTAATAATATTTAATAATTATATAGTATCTTCAAAAGATGGATTTTATCCGCCATTTTCTTAGTCGCATGAAACACTTATTTTTTTCCAATTATTCACTTGGTGCTGCTATCTATTATTCGAATACTGAAATAACATTAATACGTGAACGTTTAAAAAAAGTTATATCAGATTTTCATTTGTAAATAGATGAAAACATTTTCTGAATTGTATCAAAAATGTCTATTTTGGCAGCAAATTTAAATATCTTTATTAAGGAGTATTCAAATTTATCAGAAACAGTTACATTTTTTAAAAAATTGCCGTAATCTTAAAATGATTCGGTTGGCGAGATTTTCTAGCTCAACCTAATTCAAATAGTTTATGGCAACCCCACTTTAAAGGCGGAGTTTTTTTTCCCTCACAGCGTTTGTGCTATTTCTAAACGGAAACGGAATGACAGCATTGTAAACTAATCGAAACTAATTGAGGCTCTCTTTGATAAGATCCTCGGCTGTTTGCAAAGAGCGGGCAGCCTGATTGGAGAATTACCCCTCTTTTTCATTTCAACCGGCAAAGATCTTAGAGAGGGAGTACCATTCATTCTACTTTCTTTGCAGTCGGATAACGTTGTCGCGTATTGCAAAGAGCGTCGGCAGCCTTAGGATAATTGAAATATGCTATTATTTCAATAATTTTAATTACTGGATAAATATCTAGTAATTAAAATGATCAACTATTTGCCCAAACATCGTGTTGTACCCGACCCAAACTTGAAGATTCCAATTAAAGCATTGTTGAATTCAGACACTTTTCTTCCGGGAGGGGGGAATTAAGCGACTCCGGGGGGGATTGTACATTTTGACCATTGAAAACGAAAAATCTCAAAATTTACGGAGGGAGCATTTCATAACCCGGGGGGGGGGGGAGAATTCCCCCTCGAGCCACCGCATGAATTAAACATTGAGTTGAAGTCCATCCGCAATCTAAACGGAACCCCACAAAAACATTTCCATCGAACTTAAACCAAATCCAATCAAGACAAAGTAATTTTCGTCGTCACTCAATCCATTTTTAATCTGAAAATTTCATTCGAAGATAATAAATAAATAAAACAAATAAATACCACTGAAACGCAAATCTATCCTAACTCTAGAAAATAATTCCTCTCGACATTCAAACAGACCAGAACCCGTTAATTCTATCCGAAATCAACACTCATCCCAACAGGGGCATACCTACCGTAGAGCAAGCAAGTGGAGCAAACTATTGCAGGCGCACTAATTCAAAGCGTGCAGAATAAGAAATAGCAAAATAAAGATTTGTAAAAATATTTAATTTTTTTTTTCATTATTATCTAGATGTTTTATGTGAATCTTGTTATAATCAGAATATTTCCATTATATATTGCCTTGTGTTCGTCCTCAACTATTTCGATTAAAAACATATTTTTATGCATATTCAAAAGAAATTACTTATATTCGCAAAATTTTAATTATAATTTATACCATATTGCAGCCTCAAGTAACACCAATTCGGCATGTCTTTTTTTTTTTTTTTTCATTATAAACTATAGTTGAAGATTGAAACTTAACTTACAAAGCTCTCATCGGTCACTTTATTGGCTATCACTTCTTACAAACAATAATATTCCTAACACTTTTCTATTGAAAATATTTTAGAAATTATGATAATCACTAAAGATCTGTACGGGTCGGGTTCGGTTTTCCGATTCCGATTGTCCTTCCCGTCCGATTTCCATTAACGGCATTCGGACCAGCCGAACCTAGTAACTAATCTTTTCGGGCCGGGTCAGGCCCGGGCCTTACTTTTCTCCTGGAGTATCGGGCTGGGCTGAGCCGGGCCTAACTTATTTTTTCTGTACGAAGCCGGGACTTATTTTATTCTTCCTAGTCTTCACGGACCAAAATAATCAGTTCTGGTAGATTCATTCCCTGTAAAAATCATTTTCTCGGCGTGGCCAAGTTTGTTCAAAAATCAGTAAAATTTGGCTTGGTCCAAATTTTTTCCAAAAAAGGCATATACTTTTAAGTCGTCATTTTGCTACAATTAAACATTAGAATTTTTTCTTTTTAAAGAAGCTTAGATTTCTAGAGAAAAAAAAAATCCGTCTATGACAGAATTTTTTCTAAACTGAAAACTGGAAATCAGGGCCGAAACTAGAGGGGAGCAGAGGGGGCATGTGCCCCGGGCGCCAACAGAACAAAAGGTGAAGTGGGCGCCAAATTAAGATTTTCTTTGGTGTGTTTGTTATAAAGAATGCATATAAGTGGGGGATGTGGGCGCCAAAATCCACGTTTATGCCAGGGGCAAAAAAGGCTAGTTTCGGCGCTGCTGGAAATTTCTTTTAAACTGTTCATCCATGTAAAATTAATATAATAATACGCAAGAAAAAATATATTATACTTTTTTTGTTTCCTATGCGATTCCGTCTTAGAAGATTTTATTTTTACCATGTATCATTTTTTTTAGATTTTTATGTCTCCGTCACATGGAATACGAATTAATAATACTAATGATAACGGAAACATTTACATACAACAAACAAAGGTTTATTAAAATCATAAATACGCAACCCACGGCACTTCGGGGCAATGGTAAACGGAAAAAAAGTGACCGAAAAAAAAGTTATCGGAAAAAAAGTGATATAAACTACAAAAGCGGAAAAAAGTGACACGGAAAAAAAGTGACGCGGAAAAAAGGTGACAAGTAATTGATTTTGGGGATTTATTATTGATTTTGGGGATTCATTGGTTAAGTATGAAAGGGGGATCGGGGGGACTCATAGTTTAGGTAAATGGGTTTTTCATGCTATTAACTGTTTTGGTTCAATTTTTGGATATACGTTCATCCTGAAAAGACGCTTGCCTGATTAGTTTTGGGAAGGGACGATTACCCCCCCCCCCCCCATCCGTCCTCAATTAGATGAATGGGTTTTTACGCAGAATTATCCAACGTGTGTCAAATTTGCATATCGGATCTTTTCGATAAGGCTTATGTATAGTATAAAATGCCTGAAGAGATTCTAGGAGTTTAAGGGTTAAGTATACAGGGGGAACGGGGGATAACCTTTCTTAAATTAAATTAATGGTTTTTTACGCATAATTATCCGATTTGCTTAAAATTTTGGACATAAGTTCATTATAATAAGACGTATCTTAGAAGTTATGGGTTCTTCTGCTTATTATAAAGGGGGGGGGAACGAGCAATTCTCCCCCTCAAACTAGATAAATATGTTTTTTATGCAGAATTATCCCATGTATTTCAATTTTAATTATAGGTTCTTTCTGGTAAGGTGAATTCCGGAATAGTTTTAAGGATTTAATGGTTAAGTATAAAGGGGAGATGGAAGAAACCCCTCTTAAATTAAATAAATGGCTTTTTATGCAGAATTATCCGATTTGCTTCGAATTTTGGACATGGGTTCATTATGATAAGACGTATTTCTGATTAGTTATGGGGTTCTATTGGTAATTAAAAAGGAGGGCGGGTGATTAATATACCCACCTTAAATTAGATTAAAAAAATTATGCACACTTATCCGATGTATTTCAAATTTTGGATATAGGATCTTTCTCATAAAGTGAATTCTTGAATAGTTTTATGAGTTTAATGGCTATGTATAGAGGGGAAACAGGAGATAAACCTCCTTAAATTAAATAAATGGCTTTTTTACGCAGAATCATCCGATTTGCTTCAATTTTGGATGTATATTCATTATAAGAAGGCGAATCTCTGATTAATTATGGGATTCTTTTGATAATTAAATAGGGGAAGCGGGCGATTAATCCTCCACTCTTTAAATAAAATAAATTGTTTTTTTTCTTTCACAACTATTCAACGTATTTCAAATTTTGGATATAGGTTTTCCCTGATAGAGTGAATCCCTGAATAGTTTTAAGGGTTTAATGGCTAAGTAGAGAGCGATGAACAGGGGATAACCCACAATTAATCAGGACTTCGCCGTATCATAATGAACGCCCAATCAAAATTTGAATCAAATCAGATAATTCTGCGTAAAAAGCCATTTATTAATTTAAGGGGAGGGGGGTATCGTCCGTTCCCCCAGTGTTTACTTAGCCATTAAACCTTTAAAATTATTCCGGGATTCACTTTATGAGAAAGAACATATATCCAAAATATGAAATATATCGGATAATTGAGCATGAAAAACAATTTATCTAATTTAAGGGGGGGGGGGGAATAATCACCCGACCCAATTTTTAATTGGCAAAATAACCCATAGATTCATAGAAGAATTCACACCGGACATGCATAGCATTCTCCAACCGGACATACATAGCAATCGTTAAAAATGGATTTTTACTGAGTTATTAATTTTTTTAAGTTTCTTGTTTAGATATATCATTCAATCATAGTAAAAAAATGAAAAAAAAAATTATTATTATGTTAGTGTTATTAGTTGTTTCAAATATATGCTTTTTTTTTTTTTTTTTTTTTTTTTTTACTTAGAATAAAATTATAAGAGAAAGAAAGAAATTTTAATTTATATTAAAAAAAATTATATTCGAAAATTTTCGATATTTTATATTCTTTTTATTTTATTATGGAATCATTACAAAGAAACATGCATCGTATTTGTGATAACTTATGCACACCCATTAGATTTTTTAATCTAAGAAACTATTTTCGATATTTACTTAAAACATGTATCAAACCAAACTCGGACTGCAAAAGTGAAAACCCGATCCAAATCCTAAATAATAACTCAATCCGAAATAGTAATGTCAACTCGACCTGCTATGTGAAAATACTATGACAAACCGACCAGCGGATCCAATCGAGTTCAAGTAACAACGCATTACTAATCCGATACAGAAATGTTCATTGATTTGAAAACATTTTTACATTACAAAATATTTTTTCGATTAGTCATTGTTACAATGTAAATCCTTTCCTCTAAATTCTGAAAACCCCTTTTGTTACTACAATTTCTTTTAATGACTTCACATAGATTTTTATAGTCTGTAACATTGTAATGAATATCTAAAAATAAGGCTTTCCAATTATATTACTCACGGCATGAGAGGGTCAGGATGCTAATTGATTATATCAGTGGGATGCACAGTTAGTGAATTTGTTATGTTATTCCTTCAGTATTGAGGTTTCAAGAAATTCTGATAAAAAATCGCGGAAAAGTCTCGTCAAAGTATAGAGGAAAAACACGCATTTTGTTGACGGATAGAGAGGGAAAAAATAATTTAATTTCGTAAAATATTCGGGGAAAAAACACATAATCAGCACCGGGAAAAAAAAATTTCCCTACCTCTCTGCTATAACCTTTCAAAAAAAGAAAAAAAAAAAAAAAAAAAAAAAAAAAAAATAGCGGTGAAATTCAGTTTTTATTTATTTATTTATTTATTTATTTTTAGCCTCCGATGCTATTTCTTTCAGACAAGCTAAAAATGTCGTGTCATCAGCCCTGAATTTTCTACTTGTGATATCTTCGAATAGTAACGTTCTCTAAACATAGATGGCGCAACGATACCGTGATATGTGTTTTGTGAGGCAATGCATGTTGGCCAAATAAAATCGGAGATGTAAGAATGTTTTGTTGTTCGAGATGCTGCTTAGCGGCAGTTGTATGATAATGTAAATAAATGATGGAAATATAAAGGCTGTTTCCCTGATGGAATTACAGTACAAGTAATTCGAACCCACACGATATAACAAAGTGGCGACGAAGATGGGATTATTTACCCATATTATTTTGTTAAGAAAAATATTGTGAAAAAAAAAAAGTAAACGCCGGGAAAAGAAATGGCTGTTGAAAAAGAAATTATTTCACTGGGTCGGCTAGAAGAATATGACTCAAAGGTTCCTTGGACTATTTATGTTGAGAAAATGGATTTTTATTTCTGTGCGAATAATATAAAGAATGAAGAAATGAAAAAGAATATTTTGCTTAGTTCTGTTGGGACGACAACATTTACGATTTTAAGAGATATTATTGTCCCGAAGACGTTAAAGGAGATAAAATATGAAGATCTTTTAAAAAAAGCTAAAGAACATTTTTCTCCTTGTCCAAGTGAAATTGTAGAGAGATTTAAATTCCAGAAACGTCTTAGGAAGTCAGGGGAAAGCATAGCTGAGTTTGTAAGAGAACTTAGAAGATTGTCTGAATTCTGTAATTTCGGAAACACCTTAAATGACCGCCTGCGAGACCAACTTGTGTTCGGAATACAAGATGAAAAGATACAACAAAAGCTGCTGGATTCTAAAGAATTAAATTTCAAGACTGCGGTGGAGATCGCCGAATCGTTTGAATCTGCTGAAGCCGGGGTGAAATCACTACATATAGGCGAAAGTACAGCTGTCAACCAAGTGCGCGCTAAAGGGGAGAAACCGAAACCAGAAAAGTTCTCTCATCCATTTAAGCCCAAAGAAGAAAAATTCGCGTCTGAGAAACCTTGTTATAGATGTTCGAAACACCATAATCCTAAAATGTGCCCTTTCAAGAATGCCGAGTGCCATCTGTGCCACAAATTTGGTCACCTAAGAATTTGTTGTAGGAATCGAAACTTTATGATGAAAAATGATAAACAGAACAAAAACAGTAAAATAAAAACTGTTCAGGAGGAATATTGTTTTAATTGTGTGGACAACAACTCCAATAGTGTAACATGGCAAAAAAATGTAAAAATAAATGGTGTGGATGTTAAATTTGAAATTGACACCGGGGCGGCGCATACGATTGTAAGTAAAAATGTGGCAGAGAAATTGTTCTCAGGTAAGCTACCTTTAATTAAATCTAAAGTTAAGTTGCAAACTTATACTAAAGATTTTTTAACTGTATTAGGTGAGTTAAAAGTAGATGTTTTTGTTGATGAATATTGTATACCTGATTTAAAATTGTTAGTTATTAAAGAGCAAGGTCCGAGTCTAATTGGAAAAACTTGGTTAAAAGCATCAAAATTATTTTGGCCTAATGTAAATATGATTAAAAGTATTTCGAAAGATGATTTAATTAGAAATTTTCCTAATGTTTTTGCTGACGGGATCGGTACAATAAAAGGTCCTCCCGTTTCAATAAATTTGAAAAGGGATGCAAAACCAGTTTTTCTTAAGTCTCGACCTGTTCCGTTTGCTTTGAGAAGAGCTACTGATTTGGAATTGGAACGATTAACAAAAGAGGGTATTTTGAAACCTGTTGATCATTCAGATTGGGCTAGTCCTATAGTAATTGTTCCAAAACCAAATGGTACTGTTAGAATTTGTGGTGATTATAGAGCCACAGTAAATGCAAATACAGAAAATGATAATTATCCTCTTCCTAGGATGGAAGAATTATTCTCTAAATTGTCAGGTGGAAAATTCTTTACTGTTTTTGATTTAAAAGATGCTTATTTACAACAACCTGTAGATAATGGAAGTAGTAAAATTTTAACTATTAATACTCATAAAGGATTATTTAATGTGTTAAGATTAGCTTTTGGCGTAAAGTGTGCTCCTGGAATGTTCCAGAGAAAAATAGAGAATATATTAAAAAAATATGAGTATGTTGGTGTATTTTTAGATGATGTAATCATAAGTGCTAGAAATGAATCAGAACATTCTGAAAGAGTTGAAAGTGTTCTGAAATGTTTTTCTGAGCATGGTATAAGATTAAATAAGGAAAAATTAAAATTTATGGTTTCGGAAGTTTGCTATTTAGGACATAAAATTTCTCAGGAAGGAATTAGACCTATGCCAGAAAAAGTTAATGCTATTTTGAATGCACCTATTCCAAATAATGTGTCACAGTTGCGTTCATTTTTAGGCTTAATTTCTTATTATAGAAACTTCCTACCTAATATTTCAGATGTCTTAGAACCTTTACATAGATTATTAGATAATAATGTTAAGTGGACATGGTCAGAAAAGCATGATAAAGCATTTCAAAAAGTTAAAGAATTATTATGTACATCACCTGTTTTAGAATTATATGATGTGAACAAAGATATTGTTTTGAACTGTGATGCTTCAGAATATGGTATTGGTTCTGTATTAAGCCATATTATTGAGGGTAAAGAGAAACCCATAGCTTATGCTTCTAGAACTTTAAATAAAACTGAAAGAAATTATGCAATGATAGATAAAGAAGCTTTATCTGTAATATTTGGTGTTACTAAATTTCACCAATATTTAGCTGGTAAACAGTTTAAAATTATAACAGATCACAAACCTTTAATTAGATTGTTTGATCCTGTTAAAAAGGTACCTGATACATTATCACCTAGAATGCTGAGATGGTCGCTTATGTTAGCAGGATATGATTATACAATTGAGTATCGCGAAGGTAAAAATAATAAAAATGCGGACGCATTAAGTAGATTACCTCTCCCAGAAACTGTAAATATAGTTAGTAATCCTGCTGAAATAATGTTTGTTTCAAATAATAATGATTGGCCCGTTACTTCTAAAACGATTGCAAAGTGGACAACTGAAAATCCTGTAACTAAACAAATTTTAGAGTGGGTACTACATGGGTGGCCTCGAAAGGTTAAAGCAGAAGAATATCAACCTTATTTTCGTAGAAGGGATGAAATTTCCTGTTTAGAAAATTGTCTATTATGGGGGTATAGAGTAATTGTGCCAGAGGAAGGTAGAGAATATATATTGAAATTGTTGCATTCTGTTCATCAGGGTATGTCTAGCATGAAAGCTAAAGCTAGAGGGGTGGTTTGGTGGCCAAACATGGATAAGGAAATTGAACAAATGGTAAATTCATGTAGTAGATGCCAAATGTGTGCGAGGGATAATCCAAAAATGAAACCCTTAGAATGGAAGTCTGAATTACCCTGGGAAAGGATCCACATAGATTATGCAGGTCCGTTTGAAGGGAAATTTTTTTTAATAGTAGTTGATTCTTATACAAAATGGTTAGAAGTAGAAGTAGTGCCCAGGACCGATAGTAGAAATACTATTAGAGTACTGAGAAGAATTTTTGCGACATTTGGATTACCTTTAGAATTAGTCAGTGATAATGGATCCGCGTTCACAAGTGAGGAATTTGAGGAATTTCTTAAAAATAATGGAATTAAGCATACACCTATTCCACCATATCATCCGTCGTCGAACGGACAGGCGGAAAGATACGTGCAAACTGTGAAAAATTGCCTTAGGAAACTGGATAAAAATGACATATCATTATCAATTGCACGACTTTTGTTAGAAAATCATTCAACTCCTCATTCGGTGACTGGTAAAACTCCTGCTGAATTAATGTTTGGAAGGCCAATTCGAACAGCCCTTCATTTGGTATTACCATCAAAACCTAAAATACAGCAACCCCTGCACAAATTTAAGCTTCATGAATTAGTTTTCGTTAAAAATTTTGGAAAGGGGGAGAAATGGGTAAAAGGAAAAATTATAAAATTATTAGGAAGTAGATGGGTTTTAGTAAATAGATGTGACGGAATAATGTGTAAGCGTCATGTGAATCAGTTGAGACGTAACAGAGAGATAAGTTACGAAAAATCTGAAAGAATTGAAGAAAATGACCATTATAACAAACAAATGTCAGAAAATTTTGAAAATATGGGTTATAGTGGTAAAAATTACAATGTTTATGATAATTATGAAAGGGTTAATAAAAATCGTTTTTCTGAGATTAATGGAAAAATAAAAGACCAACGTGATAATGAGAATATTATGGAACCAAACAAATCTCAGCCTTCACATGATATTGTAACAGGTACTGTTGTGAGTAATAAAAATGATGCTATGACAGATATATCTGTAAAGGACACTGTGACTAAAAATAATGATGAGGACTCGAAGAAAAGTGTTCCAGTTCGAAGAAGCAATAGACCAAGATTGCCTGTAGTTCGTTTGAACTATGAGGAGAGGGGTGTGATATCTTCGAATAGTAACGTTCTCTAAACATAGATGGCGCAACGATACCGTGATATGTGTTTTGTGAGGCAATGCATGTTGGCCAAATAAAATCGGAGATGTAAGAATGTTTTGTTGTTCGAGATGCTGCTTAGCGGCAGTTGTATGATAATGTAAATAAATGATGGAAATATAAAGGCTGTTTCCCTGATGGAATTACAGTACAAGTAATTCGAACCCACACGATATAACACTACTGAACCGATTTTGATAATTATTTTTTTCAATGAAAGCTATTTATTTGTAGTTGTGCCCATTTTAGCTATTTTTTTAATTTATTTCCATTTTTATATTTTAATTTTAATTTTAAATGCTTTTTTACGATATTTCTTCAAAATGGTGGCAACTTAGTTTAGCTTTTCTCTCGATAATAAAAATTTATTTTCCATTATTACTTTCCACAAGTCAGAAACTTTATTTCATCAGTGAACATGTCCTCGCATTTAAAAGAAAAAAGTTAATTGTTTTCGTAAAATTTTACCACAATAAAATAATTGCATATAATTATGCACTAATTGAGGTAAAAAATATATTTACTGAGAAATAATATTAATAATGTAAAAAAAATAACAGAAAATAATTTATGATGAAAATTAATGTCTAAAGCAAAATAAGAAATATTTCAAATGAGGAAAATGACGTCACTATTTAAAACATCGCGTTTTTACTCATAACGATATTACATTTCAATATTTCTTTTCATTATGGACAGTGAGATTGAGATTTTACTTTCAGATGACTTCAGTTAGCGAAAATAATGTCATAATAAAAATAAAATTAGTTTTTTTTTTTTTAATAAATTTATTTTTCTGTAGTGCATATAAAATAAAATTTCTGGATTTCGCCACTACTCAGATTACAATTTTAACTGAAGATGTGCAAATATTTGCATGCAAAATTGTAACTGGAAAACTTGACATTAACTTTGGAAATATATTTATTATATATTGATTCAATAATGTAATTACTTTTGCTTTTTTTAAAAAGCCAAATCGATTGGGTCTTTTAAACATTTCATTGACCGAATTCGACGGGATTCCACTCGTTTTATTGTTAAAATGCATTTCCTTTTTCCCAGAGTCCATAAAAAACGTTTAAACTAAAGAAAAAATCCGTTTTTGATGAATCTAGTCAATGAAGAAGTAGCACGTCAAATTGTATCTCTTTATTATTCCGCAATTCCAAAAGTCTGAGAGAGAAATTGCTAATTTATTGGGTATTTCACGCCGTTCTGTTTGCTATTATATTGATAAACACAAGAAAAATTAAATTAGTTCATTGCATTCTAAACGGGGTCGCCCTTCTAAAAAACCTCTATCAATTTTATATTATTATTATTATTTATTATTATTATTTTTTTTTCTAATCGGAGGCGAAACTGAATTCTGCAATGGCAGTATCTACATTCAACTTGTTTTTTTTTTTTTTTTTTTTTTTTTTTTTACTGAAATTATTCTTGCGGATTTTGTCGATTATGCAATGAAAAAACTGCGAAGTTTTTCATTTTGTCTCTGGAGAAAATACTTTTCAGGATCTTACGAGTCAGGGGAAATTCGGAAGTTTAGGCAAAAAAGTTAGGGAAAAGTCAAGGAATATTTGATGCACTACTTTGCATCAGAATATCGATTATCACAGTGAAGGATATAAATTTTGAATTTATTATTAATCCAATCTAAAATTTTTACATAAAATTGAGGCACATGACAACAATAACAACATCAGCAACAATACAATTATGACAACAATAAAAAAATAGACAAATATTAACAATATTGAAAATTTGAAATTCATACAGCGCATACTTTTTTAGCATTCATTGAGATTAAAGTTGTTCATTGTGGAGAGTTTTACATGAATACATACAGGGTGTGGTAGATAAGTAATGATTCTCGGGTTGTTCTTAATTTACTTTTTTCGGGTTCGGATTGGCCCTATTTTTTATTTATTTTTTTTCCTCTGCTGGTCTGGTTCACCTTTGAATATACCCCTGTCGGCGAAGACACTCGCTAGCTAATATTATTCATATGCAGAGTTATTTTCTAACATCTGGTTTGCATTTTCACATATATTTTATTTTATTTTGCATTAAGTATATGAGGTCCTTCTCAACATCGCTCTTTTTTTACTTTTTCGATTTTGGTCGCATATATTTTTATAAACTTTATGAAAGAAATTGTGAAACTATTATATGATTAAAAAGAATGATGACTTAAATATGTGCCATTTTTCAACCAATATTAATTTTTTATTAAATTTAAAAAACAGTTTTGAGATATTTTGACGGAAAAATGAAAATATATGAATTAATCATGATTCTGTCTATAATTGCTAACTCCATGTTTTATTTTTCTCCTGAATATATACGCGTTTCATTTTTTATTTGCAAAAATGCGTCCGAAATAGAAAAACATGTAAAATTAATCAATTAAAATAATAAATTTTTTTATAGTTATTCTGAAAAAAAAGGTGCAAATCTACCAATTATAATTTATTTTTATGTTTGATTTCAAGTCAAAATACTAAATAGTTTTTTTGTAAGGTTTGAAGATAAAATGTAATTTGTGTAGCCTAGTATAGAGAATTTGCTTCGCTCATCCTAATATTTTTTTGTATATTTTGAAGAAATTAGTGTAAGTGTAATTTGCATACGAATACAAAAAAATATTGTGTAAAAATAACTTTTCATTTCACGTATAAATCCCGTCCCGTCTGGTTTGAGGGGGAGTCATAGGGCATAGGGGTAAAATTTGAGTGACCGAGATGGAATCATGACTTCCGGGCAAGCTCTCCCCTCGTCTCTTTCTCGTCGGAGGACAGAAGAAAGGTATCCGATTGCAATTCGCTCCGTGAAAGAAAACTATTGCTTACACAAACCTACAAACAGAATTTGTTTTTCAAACATGAGGCGAGCTTCAGGAATGAAAGATGAATATAAGAGAAGTCTATGGGCGTGTTAGAAAGAATCCTTGTTTCCTTAGTGGAAACAAGGATTGTCTTCCTTAGAATTGTGAAATATTTGCTTTCCTATGAATGTTTGCAAATATTTTTTCCGGAATTTAGGAAAAAAAGTGACAGGAAAAAGTTATCGAAAAAAAAGTGACAAACTTCAAATGCAGATAAAAAGTGACACAGAAAAAAAGTTACCGGAAAAAGAGTGACAAAGAATTGATTTTAGGGATTTATTATTGATTTTGGGGATTCATTGGTTAAGTATGAAAGGGGGATCGGGGGGGGGGGGTTCATAATTTGAGTAAATGGATTTTTCATGCTGAATTAATTATTGTTTTGGTTCAATTTTTGGGTATACTTTCATACAGAAAAGACTCTTGCCTGGTTAGTTTTGGGAATGGATAACCCCCCCCTCATTCGCCCTAAATTAGATAAATCGGTTTTTATGCAGAATTATCCAAAGTGTGTCAAATTTTGGATATAGGTTCTTTCTGATAAGGCTTATATATAGTATATAATGCCTGAAGAGATTTGGGAGTTTAGTGGTTTAGCATAGAGGGATAACTGGGGAATAATCCCTCTTAAATTAAATTAATAGCTTTTTAAGCAGAAATATCCTATTTGCTTGGAATTTTGGACATAAGTTAATTATGATAAAAAGTATCTCTGATTAGTTTTTTTTTCTTATTAATAAAAAGGGGGGAAGGGGAATTATCTCGCCTCAAATTAGATAAATCGTCTTTTATGTAGAATTACCCGATGTATTTCAAATTTTAAATGTAGGTAGGTTAAATGTAGTTTTAAGAGTTTAATGGCTAAGTATAAAGGTGGGACGGTGGATAACTGCCTTTAAATTAAATAAATGGCTTTTTACGCAGAATTATCCGATATGCTTCAAATTTTGGATGTACGTTCATTCTGACAAAGGGTATCTCTGATTAGCTATGGGATTATTCTGCTAATTAAAAAGGAGGCGATTATTCCCCCTTAAACAAGATCATTTTTTTATGCATACTTATCCGATGTATTTCAAGTTTTGAATATACGTTCTTTCCAATAAAGAGAATCCCTGAATAGATTAAATGGTTTAATGGCTAAGTATAGAGGGGGGAAAGGAAGATAACCCCCCTTAAATAAAATAAATGGCTTTTTACTCAGAATTATCCGATTTGCTTCAAAATTTAGATGTAGGTTCATTATGATAAGGCGAATCCCCCGTTTCCCCCTCTATTCTTAGCCATTAAACCCTATTCAGGGCTTCACTTTATCAGAAAGAACCTATATCCAAAATTTGAAATATGTTGGATAGTTGTGTAAAAAAAAAAAAAAAAAAAAAAAAAAAAAAATCTTATTTAAGGGGGGGGGGGGATAATTCCAGCTCCCCTTTTTAATTAGCAAAAGAACCCAATAACTAATCAGGGAAATACTTTATTATAATGAATCTACACCCAAAACTTGAAGCAAATTGGATAATTCTGCGTAAAAAGCCAACCATTTTAATTTAAGGGGGTTATCCCCCGTTCCCCCCTCTATACTTAACCATTAAACCATTAAAACTACTACGGGATTCACTTTATGAGAAAGAACTTATATTCAAAATATGAAATACATCGGATAAGTGTGCATAAAAAAAAAATCTGATTTAAGGGAGGGGGGGATAATAATCACCTGCCCCCTTTTTAATTAGCAAAAGAACACCATATCTAATCAGGGATACGCCTTATCATAATGAACCTATAATCCAAAATTTGAATCAAATCTGATAATTCTGCGTAAAAAGCCATTTATTTAATTTAAGACGGGTCCCCCCCCCCGTCGCCCCTTTATAGTTAGCCATTAAACCCTTAAAACTGTTCAGGGATTCACCTAATAAGAAAGAACCTACATTTAAAATTTGAAACGCATCGTATAATTTTGCATTAAAAACGATTTATCTAATTTGAAGTGAGATAATTGCCTGTCTTCCCCTTTATTAATAAGTAAAAGGGTCCCATATTTAATTAGCGATAGTCTTATCATAATGAACTTATGTCCAAAATTCCAAGTAAATCGGATAATTTTGGGTAAAAAAGATATTAATTTAATTTAAGAGAGGTTATTCCAACGTTCCCCTTGTATGCTTAACCATTAAACTACCAAATCACTTCATGCATTATATACTATATATAAGCGTTATCAGAAAAATCCTCTATCCAAAATTTTATACACATTGGATAATTCTGCATAAAGTCCATTTATCTAATTTGGGGCGGATGGGGGGGGGGGTAATCGTTCCTTTTCAAAAGTAATCAGGCAAGCGTCTTTTCAGTATGAGCGTATATCGAAAAATTGAACCAAAACAGTTAAGTCAGCATTACCCATTTACTTAAATTATGAGCCTCTCTCCGATCCCCCTTTTATACTTAACCAATGAATCCCCAAAATCAATAATAAATCCCAAAAATAATTTCCTTGTCACTTTTTTTCCGATAACTTTTTTCTGTGTCACTTTTTTTCGTGTCACCTTTTTCCCTCTTTTGTAGTTTATGTCACTTTTTTTCCGATAACTTTTTTTCCGGTCACTTTTTCCGTACTTTAGTAGAAATTATATATAATATTCGCAATGGATTTACCGAATAGTGATTTTAGCCGAATACCGAATATTTGGCTTACAGACGAACCGAATGCGGTATATTCAGCCAGCTGATAGTAACTATTATGCTCGTCGAAAATTTTTATATTTCAAAGTTTAAAGACATTAAAATGATAAAATTTAAAACAAGTTTACACACTATTCAATACAGCAACTTACATTTTGATAAAGAAGGCGTTTTTGCAAGTAAATTTTATGCTGAAAAAAAATTGCTTTCAGTTATTTAAGACGAGAATAATTATAAAACTGTTTTAATAAAGTAAAAATATCTAAATAATACAATCTATTGAAATGGTGAGAATTCAGCAAGAATAATTTTCCTATTTCCTTAGGAAGTTTTTGAATGCATTCTACCTAGATCAGAGAAATTGACTGAATTTTGGCAGGGCATTGTATAAATATTGTCAACTGTATTTTGAATTAAAGAAATGTCTAGCTAGTAGTGTTGTGCACAAATTGCAGCAACTTCCCATCATATTATATTTCACAAAAATCTGTTTGTGAAAGCAAAGACCGTTGGAAATGTTGTTACAGCTTCATTATTGTTGAACGATAGGGAGGAAAATACAAACTTATCTCAAAAAAAAAAAAAAAAAAAAAAAAAAAAAAAAAGAAAAAAAGGTTAATTTTTTTTTTTAACTTTATTTTCTATTTTGAGGAAGGATCGAAAATCGTAACAAATGCAGCATATCAGCGCCGCCTGTTGAGCGATTTACATCAAAAAAGAATCAGCATCAATTAATATCAGGAACTACCTGAATATTAATTTTATTCAATACCGTTTATTAGTTCTTGAGATAGAGTACCCACAAAATTTGCAATACATAGATAGAGTCACAGACTCACAGCTAGACATTTTGTAAAAACATGTTTTTGGAATCTCTGACACCCCCCCCCCTCCCCCCACACACACATCCCACCCTTAAACGTGCAAAGCCATCAAACCAGGGATTCGAAAATTTACACAAATCCAATACGTATTTTTTGTAAAGCTAGAAGAAAAGTAAAAACGAATGAAGATGAATAGCAAAAATATTTATGATTCAACTAAGAATTCTTTTTATCATTTCATTTAGGAAAATAAGTGTTATATAAACATAGATTAAAGCCATATTAAATAGTTTAAAGCCCATTTCATAAGGTAAAGCTATCTTTTCAGGACAAAGCATGTCCCAAAAATTAGTTTTAAAATTTTATTTTGCCGGAATTTTCTAAATAGTCCTTGTAACTTTAATAAAATTATCTGGATAAATAATGTACATTATATAAATTAATATATATATATAATCTGAATTATTACACAATCAATTGTATTGCGGCATGAATGGAGCATAATATAAAAGAGCACATAATGACCCACGTACAGCAGTTATTGTTCGTAAGCTTTATGTAATTCAATTATTGTTCATTTACTTCTGTAGCCAAATTCTTTTGTGCATTTCCCTAGAAATGAACTATAAACTCTCTGCTCACCAAGTTCTATAGTAAGAACCTTGTAGTGCACTTCAATGAAATATATTAATTTAAATATATTTAAAATAGTGTAATATCGTTAAACTACACCATAAATGATCGTTCCTCTTGGATCGTAATGTAACGGAATTATTTTTAGAGTCATGTCAATGTAAATGAATCGTAACTTCTAAACACGTTGTAGTAAGCAACATGGAATAATAAAACTCAATAACATACGATACCATATCCATTTCATGGCAAACTAAAATACCCTTTCAGAAGGGATTTTTAATTTCTATAAATAGCTTTCGACGTTTCAACAATACCTTAAATATGTTCTATTTTTCATTTTTGTATATCCACTTGGTTTAAAAATAAGCATATATTAGTTTATATTTGCATATATTAGATTAATATTCAGCGTATATTTCCGTAATAAGGTTTATATTATCATAGAGGTTGAACGATTTAGATCCCTGCAGATTTGCTAAAAATATGTAGAAAGAAAAAAATATATTTGTCATCAGAAGACAAATAATGAAGCGTTTTATTGCCGAAAATCGCTCTTCACAGTAAAAAGTCAGTATAAACAGCAACTATTTATGAGCTGGAAAGTGAAACCAAGTCAAAGAAATTTTAATGGATAGACATGTTCTTTGCCTTGTCACGTTGACGTTACCAATAGAAAAAAAAAAAAAAAAAAAAAAAAAAAAAAAAAAAAAAAAAGCTGAAAAAGAGATTGGCGTGTAATCCCCAAATAGCCTGGATTGGATACCACTGAAATCTGTTTCAGGCCTTGGGGGATACAAATACGCCGTAGTCCGAAAGTGCCGCAGGCTGCATTCACTATCCTATTGCAATACCATACCCATTCATTCAAAGATGGATAAGTACTAAAGGTCTAGACGAACGGCACTAGTTTTTATTACACTAAAAGAGCAATCAATCACTCATTGTTTTCGAACTGAACAAGGGTGAAACCTCGTTAAATGGTTTTTGAAGGACTGACCCTACCAATTTGACAAAGGAAGGGGAACTTTTATCTATTCCATCTTCGGTCGTAAACCTGTCAACTGATATTCCTCTCTTGAAGTTCAGATTCAGTACACTAGAAGTGCAATTTATACATCAAAGCGCCGAAACGAAAGATCAAAGATAGCGCAAGAAGTTAGTGCGAAAAACTGTGTGTGTGCCCGCAGCCTAACACACTAACAGATAACAGATGAACTAGTAAACCTGGATCTTGTAACCGCCCAGGGCTATAGAAGATATTCTATAGTCCTGGTAACCGCCACTTCCAACTAAGTACTTTCTTTACTGAGTACTTGTACTTTTTTTTTTTTTTTTTTTGTTTATTAGCAAAACTAGGCGACATGTTTTGCAAAAATATTTTGCTTGATTTTTTTTTTTTCTTTCTTCAACAAAATTAATACAAAAATTTCCATTTCCTTTTATTTACTAATAAAATCTTTTTTCTTAGTAAACAAAGTAAAAATATTTTACTGTTAGTGAATATATGTATGCATGATTACCAAATTCAGTCACGTTTTGAAATAATTCAATTGGAATATAGAACAAAAAATTACTTATCAGTTATACTCGCAGATGATTGAAAAAAAGTTTAGATCTATTTTAATTTCTGTTAGTAGCTTATGAGGTCTTTTAAAGGATTGCAATACTGCGTGCGCAATTGTATTATTATTATTATTATTATTATTGTTATTACTGTTATTATTATTATTACAATTATTCTCACGCGGTTTAGAAATTAGCATATATTTGCATAATAAAATTTCGTACTTTTCGGTTAGCCGGGCACCAGTGTTTTATATGTTGATATGCTCATAACTTCGTTCTTCAGAGAAATAAGGCGTTACTGTGCATAGCCAAATGTGTATGCCAATATATTTGAACAGCCCTGTACTTGGTCTGTCGATTGATATATACTATATAATGGGAAAATTTAATTTAGCAAGAAAACGCCAAACGGGATGAAGTTTCACTTTCAGCAATTTATACTAATAAAAGGAAACATACTTGAATACTTTCGTTTAGTAGTGTAGTTTAACTAGTACCTTTATTTCATCTCAGTATTTAGCTAAAATTTAGTTCAAACTGAAATATTCTTAAAACTGCTGAAATCATACTTCCAGAAATTTTCATCCATAGGCGACCATATATCTAAATATCTTTGCGTGGTTCTGTATACCATTTCATTTTATCTATATTCTACAAAGATTTCTAAGTAAACTGAATGCAGTTCAGCGTAAAAATGCATAATTTATTTAAAAACCACATTTAAATAAATTACACTCATTTTCACTAAAATTTAGGAGTTCTTTTGTGTAGCTCTATATATCAAGTATATCATTTACACCCCCATATAATATGCATAAATTCAAAGAAACTTAAAAGCGCATATCATAACTAAATATTCATTTTATCATCTCTCATAGATAATACTATACAGTATTTCAGATACAAAATACTATTTGAAATCGTTTGCGTGCTCTTGTAAATGCTATGGACTTCGTGTTTTGCGTGAAGCAATTTATATTAAACCTCAGCGACGTATATCAAATTTATTATACATGAAATAGTTTAACATAATTAAAATATGTCGCAAACAATTCGCCCTTTTACCATCAATTAATGGAATTATTTTGTGAGACCCTGTAAATAAATAATAACCATTATTTTCATCGCATATTTTACATAATGCATATTTTAGTGCACTTCGTAAATGCATATAAATTTCAATATGATTGACAAGGTGTAACATCTTTGAAATTCATTTGAAAAGATTTTTCCCCATAGCCGTAATGTAACGTAAAACTTCTGACTGTCCCTGTAAATAAACTGTCCATGCCAGAAATTTCATTAGCAACAGGATTCGTGCTAGAATAAATATCAATGAATTACAAAAATTTCAGGTTAATTCGATATATAATTATGAGAGATAGAGCGCGGACAGACGTCCAGACAAACCGAAATCATAAACACTTTTCAACTTTGTTCGAAAGTGTTAAAAAATCATCGTGTTGTGTAGTCAATTAGCGGATTTTTTTTTCTTTTTTTTCATACAAAGTAACTAGCAGAACATCCGATAAGTTACCTTTATTTCATTAATTATGGAATGTATCGTTAAATAACGCAAAGATTACTATTAGAAGTTTCTGGTTCATGAATAAAAAATAGGTTAAATTGAAAACATTGGTAGAAAGGGGCATCGCAAAAATTTATGCACACACCCTCGCTTTCGTAAGGATGGCTTTATCTACAAGCATAAAATTCGTGCGCAGTGATAATCGAAAAGCGTTTTTCATTTCCCTGCATATGCAATATATCTTGATTTATAATGGAGTGTTGCTGCATTATGAACTTTTCCTGGTTGTCGCGATCCGAAAAGTTCAACAACACTTTTTGAAGGATTTTCTTTTTTTCGTATGAAAAAACGTTATTTGTATATAATTAACAACAATAATGCTTGCAACTTTTATGTATTTACGAATGTGAGTGATTTTATGGATGTGTCAGAACTAAAAATGACTTAATATTTGGAATTTATATGAAAATAATACTTTTACACATTCCCTTGTAAAATATTACGATAATAAGTCATGTAAAATTTATTGGCTAATTCATTTACATGTGTATTTGTATTTATATATGCATCATTTGCACAATTCCGGATATCTTTCCACAATGTCATAACTAACATTAATGAAATACTACTAAAGGTTTGTAAATTTTAAGATAAAATAACAAGTTGTTGTTTAGATTATAGAGAATGACACTTATCATTCATTTACAAAAAAAAAAAAAAAAAAAAAAAAAAAAAAAAAATCAATTTTAAGATTGACTATCCTTACTAATATTATAAATCGGAAAGTGAGTTTGTTTGTTTGTTTGTTTGTTTGTTCCGCTTTTACGCCGTAACTACTGAACCGATTGCTTTAAAATTTTGCAGACGTAAAGTTAGAAGTCCGGATTAAATAATAGGGTAATTTTTATTTATTTTATTCAAATATTTTCCTTAATAATTCAAAATTTAATTATTTTTCATACATAATCAATAGGCATTTTTCAGATAAAATTTAACCATTTTCCTTTCCTGTTGCCAAGAAAATAAAAAATTGGAATAATAATTTTTCAGCGGCAATGAATTTTTAATAAAAAAACTTCCACGCGAAAAATTATAATAAATTAATTTAAAAGAAAATAAATATGACGTCATGTTTGAAATAAAAATAAAAGGTGTATTTTTTATAATACATTTAACAAGGATATTTGTTTAGTTAATGGGAATTTTGGTGTAAAATATGGTGACATAAATTAAAAGAAAAAAGAATGAAAAAGAATTACATTTTTAATAAAATGGTTTACTCATGAAAATGTGGCGTCATAGTTGAAATAAAACAGGTACTTTATAGCAGTCGTTAAAAATACAAGGGGTATGAATATCAGTAGCTAATGGAGCGAGATAAATAATGACATCATATTTAAAATGAATCAGAAATATTTTTTAAGTATAATAATTAATAAGTTATAAGTTACATACAAATGAATATTTTTATTCAAAACTCATAATTATCAATGGACGAAATTTTTTGTGGGGAAAAGGTGGAAAATAAAATCACTGATTAATATATTTTTGGCTCGATTTTTTAACACTTTCGAACAAAGTTGAAAAGTTATTATGCTTTCGGTTTGTCTGTCTGTCTGGTCGCTTTCCAACTTTCGTAAATATACTCCGATTTCCATGAAATTTTTGGACATTATTAACGTTTACCTAGCACGAATACCTATTGAAAATGAAGTTTCTACCATGATTAGTTTATTTACAGGGATAGTCAAAAAATTTCGTTATATTACGGCATTATGGGGAAAAATCGTTTTAATTAAATTTAACGATGTTACAGCCTGGAGAACATATTCAAATTTATATGCATTTACAAAGTGCACTAAAATATGCATTTTGTAAAGTATGTAGTGAAAAGGGCACTTACTATTCATTTACAGGGTCAGACAGAAGAATCCATTGCATAGGAATAAAGGGAGGAACAGTTTCCGACATATTTTAATTATGATAAACGATTTCATGTATAATCAAATTGATATATGTTGCTGAGGCTTAATGTAAGTTATTTCATGCATAATACGAAGTGCATAGCATTTACAGGGACACACAAAAGATTTCAAATATTATATATTCTATTCGAAGTACTGTATATTATGGATGATGACTGTTGCATGGATGAAATGCATTTTGAATTATGATATGTGCTTTTAAGTTTCGCTAAATGTATGCATATTAAATGGAAAGTATAAATGGTAATAGTATAAATAGTTAAATTTAGATATACAGGGTTACACAAAAGATCTCGGAAAGGTTACTGAATATGAGCGTAATTTACTTAAAGGTGGTTTTTAAATAAAATATGCATTTTTATTTTGAACTGCATTTAGTAAACTAAGAAATGTTTGTAGTATATATATAAAATGATAAACAGGGTCCCGCAAAGAACTGGATATAAGGTTGTCTTCGGATGATAATTTCTGAAAATGTAATTTAGGTAGTAATAAGAAATATTTTTGTTTGAAATACATTTTAGAAAGATACTTTCGTGTATTAAAGGCACTTGGAAAACTACAGGGCTGAATAAAAGAATTCAAGAATGTTTCTATCTATTAGTATTAATCGCTGAAAGGAAAATTTTGACCAGCAAACAAATTAGCATCTAGGGATTATCAGAAGTTTTTTTACCATAAATTCGCGATAAAAAGTTAATTACACATGCTTTTCATCATCGAAATTTTTTGCTTGATTGATCAATTATTTCTTCTTTAAATGTTATGTGAACGAAGTCACGGGTAACTGCTAGTAATTGATAATTGCCGGATATATGCTTTTTTACCAGTGAAATGCACGTTTAAACATCAACTTTTTAGTGTGTTACACGGTATATATGATTTCTATAGTTCAAATAAGAACTGCAAAAAAAAAAAAAAAAAAAAAAAAAAAAAAAAATCGCACACATTACAGAGGTGTGAAAATTATTAGAATAATTGTGCTTGTTTCAGTTTTTCTTAATTAATACTATATGGGTGATTCTCAAAATAGGGGACAATTTCAAAAATGAAATCTTAAAAAAATTACTGAAAATTTCTGAAAAAAATATGTGTTGTTAATATAGTATTAGGTATACTTTACATGTAGTCAGCAGAGCTAAATATTTAAAAATTAACTTTAAAAAAAATAATTAGTATTATTTGAGCCATGCTAATGACAAAACACATTGCATGGAATAAATATATTAAGAAATTTTTATTTTCTTCCTGTTTAAATATTTTTTTTCTACGTTTATTAGCCTTCCTTTCCAACAAATAGTTTCCATTTTTACATATATACATATAAGGAGAATAAAAACATTACCAAAGAGCAAACTTTGTTTACATGAACAACATTCTGACACTAACAGTGTAAGAAGCTGTCTTAGTGATTTTCTGACAGATTTAATGCATATTATAGGGATAATAAATGTAATACCTAAATTTATATGTAAAATTAAACTTTAAAAAGGATACAATATAAGTACTGGTTACATTTATGCACATAGGAGTCTTTAGCATGGACAGAAAAACCATGCTAATGACACTGATATTTGTCCATGCTAATGACAAATTTTAATTTAAATAAGATTATGAGCCATAATATAATCACAATGCAATAGTCCTTTCTGGGGCTTTTTAAAACACAAAAGTTCTATGCAAATAAGTAAAATAAAAATTTTAACTATAAAATAAACATGAAAATTATTATCCATTCTAATGACATACAATTGATGTACTCGCCTAATATTCAACTTCTATTCTTAAAATACAATACATGCTTCTATTTTCAGGCTGGAATAAAATGGCTACTTGTTGCCATGGAGAAACTTTATATTTTCAAAGTATTGTCATATGTGAAAATGCAATTTTGATTAATAAACAGCTGTTATAGTATGACCTTGTTTTGAAAACAGAATATGGAGGACAAACTTTAATTCTCTTTTTATATACTATAATTTTATTTTTAAAAAGAAATTTATTGGGTAAATCTTCTCCTTGATTAATTTAAAGAAAGAATAACATTTGTTTTATTTTATAAACATGATATTAACTCTTGAAAAAGCTAGTATATACAAGGCACAGCTGCTGTGGACATCCATGCTAATGACATTTTGAACATTTATTCTGTTATTTTAAGGTGTTTTTAACTAAAAAGTGAGTAATTCTTGAATGCAAATAATGAATAATATTAAGACAAACATATCTAAGTATAAAAACATGACAGAAAACCTCTCAATTTTTTTTTGTATGCTGAAAGACATAAATTGTTCCCTATTTTGAGAATCACCCATATACACTTGCAATTATCCATGAAATGTAGTTAGTTTTGTTGATCTATTCCATTTTTCTCACCTTTAGGATACTTTTGGGGATTATATTTTGTTAAATGTTGCAATCTCAAAAAAAAAAAAAAAAAAAAAAAAAATTATCTTATCTCAAGTAATCAAATTGCTTGCATTGCATAAAGAATTTGCTTGATTAACAAACGAATTTAAAATAAAATTTTAAAATTGTCCGTTTGCTGTGCTAGTATTTTCTTACTTTTCTTGCGTTAACATGAGTATTATTTTTTTCTTAAAACAATAATTTGATTTTTTTATTAGTTTTTATTAAATGTTATATTTTTTACATTTGTCAAAGCATTATTGCGTGATTATGGGTAAAGCAAATAATATTTCTCCTTGAAAACTAGCTGTTGTAAGGCTTCTCATCCAAGAAAATAACTATACACAGCACGACATCGCTGAAAAAGTAAAAATTTTGCAATCATCTATGTGTAGAACAAAAAGATCTTTTTAGTTCAAATGTGAATATGAAAATTCTAGAATAGGGGAATGCGGAAAGAAAAGTAAATTTGCGGCAAGAATATAAAGGAAATTATTTTTAATTACTAAAGTTAACAGATGAGCAACTAATCATTCATTAAAAATCTCTTTGCACGCGTATGGAGTAAATGTATGTGATTCTTCTATCCGTAGTAAGCTTATCTCAGTTGGACTCAGTGTTCATCTTTCTCGAAAAAAAGGTTAAAATCATATCTGCTATGGCAAAGAAAAGATTTGTTTGGGCTGAAATTATACAAAAACAATTCAAAAATTATTGGAGTAAGGTGAAAAATACTATTTTTTCCTTAATAAATCTGTTAAACTTAAGTTGTTATTTTTTTTTTCTTGAAATGATGTTTTTTGCCTACTTATTGAAAATACAGAACTGTTTATAAATTTGATTAAAATTTCTTTACCAGAATATTTCTCTGCAAATTACGCACTTTAAGGGATATTTTATCTACTACTTATATTTTTCTGGTGAAATAATGTTTATGATATCAGAAGAAACCATCTCAGATATCAGAAAAACCATATCAGAAGAACCATTGAAGAATTTTCTCCCAAAATGCATAGCACAAACGGTTAAATATCCTACTAAAGTAATGGTTTGGAGAGTGATGTCTTCTTAAGGTACTGGACATTTATGTATCGTAGAAAGTATGATAGATCAGTATCAATATAAAAAAGTGTTTAAAAAAAGACTAATTCCGCAATTAAAATACTCGTTTCCAAATGGAATCTGCATATTCATGCATGATGAGCTCCGTGCCAGAAAGCGTCATCCATGACCAAACTTTTGGATTAAGAAAATATAAAAATCCTTCCAAAGCCTAACAATAGTCTAGATATGAACCCGATAGAGATTCTTTGGGCCATTGTAAAGAAAGAATTAAAGAAATACAGCATTACAAACAAGAATGACCTGCAGGAAAGACTCATCCGAATTTGGTAGCATGACAATGAAATACAAATTAATTACCAAAAACTCATACAAAGTCTACCAAAACATATCGAATCTTTAATAAAAAACAAGGGTAAAACACAGTTAATATTAAATGTATCAATATTTTTTAAAATAAAGTATTATTTCTTTAATATAACAAGATTTCACTACAAATTTCACAATTATTCTAATAATTTTCACACCTCTGTATTATGGTCATCAATTGCTGAAAATAATTTTTACTGTATTATGTATTTTTTAAATTTTTTATTTAGATATTTTATTGTATCACAAATTAAAATTGAAATAACAGGTACTTCTCAAGTTTATACTAGTTAATTTCTGACTCATTAAAAAAAAAAAAAAAAAGTTTTTGTTTGTAAAAGTTTAGATTAGCAAATTTTCTTATTCAAAAACTACGTAAACAAATATATATCTTATTTTTTTTTCTTTTTTTGGTAAAGATGCAATTTTGTAAAAGCTGGCGTTTTGAACTATTTTCACCTTTTGACTGTAATGGAATGGAATAGTTTTGATTGTCCTTGTAATGAAATTATACAGCCGATTTTCATAAAATTTTAAATTATTTCACAAATTTATGCAACAATTGTATATTTTAAATCTCAAAGATTTGATTAGGTAGTTTTTGCTCCGATATATGCGGGCAGACAGACAAATAGACAGACTGAACGGCGACTACGGGTGCTACGTATTTATATAATTACGAACGCATCTAAAATATTCAGATATGGATGTAATAATATGTATACAGTAATTAGGATGCAGTATATTAGCCTAATTTTTTTGTGTGTCCCTGTGTAAATATTATATACTTTCTATTACACAGGAAATAACTTGTAGTAATCCTCAGGAATGTATAACAATTTCATAATGTTAAACAGTTTAATACAATTAAAACGCGCCAAAAACAATGTTTTCCCTACACCATTATGTAATGGGGAAAATTAATGATTGTAAAAATCATTGTATTGGTGAAAATGTAAAATTTTCCATTATGTAGTGGAAAATTTTTGTGTGACCTTGTAAATCAATAACAAATATTCTTTGCACCGCAGATTGCACAGAATGTATATTACAGTACATACTTCATAGATGCATATTAGTTTTATTATGTTTGAAAGAGTGTAACACCATTAAAATGCATTTGAAACTTTTTAATCCTTTTGACCGTAATGTAATGGAATACATTTGATTGTCCCTGGCCCCTGTAGTTGAATTATGTGTCCGATTTTCAAAAAATTGAGATGACGCGACAAAATTATGTTATTATTATATATTTTAAATTTCAAACGATTCGATTGGGTAGTTTTTGCGTTGTAACATGCGGACAGACGGACGGACTGAACGACAACTATAGGTGCTACGTAATTACGAACGCACCCAAAAACGGAAAAGGTTGAAATGGGCATATGATCTGTGATCCCCATGCAGTCATACAACTGTTATCAACTAATTAGTTTCGGTCCTTGGAGAATAGCGAAAATCAATGCAAAGAAAAAAGTGACTCGTGCTGCGCTATCTCAATTGCAATCAGTGTTGAATGTAGGGGGTGGCCCGGAGCAATAAAAAATTCCCCACCCCATGAAAATTTGAAATTTTGCGTTTTCAATGGTTAAAAAGTACAATCTCCTCCCCGGAACTCTATAATGTCTAATAAAATCAGATTATAACCGTTATTTTATTTAGGCGGAGTCAATCCTTACAAATTTTGCGATAAAATAAGCTGAAGATTATTTTTAAAAGATAACTGGCTACAATTGCAAAAATCATACGCACTCCGGGTCAAAAAGACCCGGCGCGTAAAATCCCCACTAATATTCAGTATTGACAAAAACTAGTTTTGAATGTTATATAATCGGGTTCCACTAATTTGATCTTCGTATATTTGAATAATATAACTTAATTTAAAATAAAGAAATAAATAAATAAGGTATATGAAAGCTACCTCTTCCTATCGGTACTGCCGGAAGGACTTTTTTTGTTTTGGTATCTTTTTTCCTTTTTCGATTTTGTTTACAGACTTTTCAGTAAGAACATTTTCACTTTCGAAACTTGTTCCAAAAGTGAAATTTTCCCCATAAAAATTATGCAATCAAAATCGAAAAATAAAAAACGGCCTTTGTTACAAATCGACCTGAGCTATATTCAGCGCAAAAATAAATAAATAAATAAATTAAAAATAAAAATAAATAAAATCTTTTAAAAATATTGAAATTTAGCCGAGATGTCTTTATAAATTTCTACTTTAGTATATAGCATCAATGACCGGGTATTATCGGTTATATTTCATTTTTTCTTTTTTCTTGGTGTGATGATAGCTGTCAAATATCAATTTTGTCCATCTGTACAAAAATTTTTCCTCAACGATTTTGTTTTGGTACCTTTTTTGATTTTTTGCTTTTGTTTACAGATATTTTCAGTGAGAACACTTTCATTTTCAGAACCGGCTGCGAAACTGAAAGCATTTCCATAAGAAATTCTTCATTCAAAATAGGAAAAGTAAAAAACAGCTTTTGTGAAGATTTATCTAAACTATCCAATACAATAAATAAATAAATAAATAAGTAAATCATTTAAAATATAAAAATGCAGTCAGATATACCTTTATAAATGTCTTCTGTGCAGGGCCGTAACTATAAACTTGGGGGCCCCGGGGCAAAACCTCCGGGGGGGCCCCAGGGAGGGCAAATTGAAACTTTGCCCCGGATTTTGCAGAGTTTCTTTTCTCGCACACCGTTGTTTAAATGTACATAGTATACTATGTACATTTATCATATATAATAAGCCGAAAAATGACTAAAAAATGTAGAATTGGGCAACTCTACTCGGTAGGCACTTGGTGACGACGCCATTTTTGCCGATCCCACTGAAGTTAGCATAGGGAACAAAATACGGACTTCTGATTGGTTGAATACTTTAAAGAGCATTTTATTTAGGTTCATTTTTGAGTATATGTAACTTAATCATGCGTTTCTGTTTAAAAACCTTTTGAAAGAAAGATTGTGATAATTTTTTTTCGATTTTATGTATTTATTAATAGACTGGCTGACCCATCCGGCATTGCCCGGGACCCATTATGATAACCTTAAGCATACAATTAACACTTTAGATCTACAATTAGTCAAAATTATCATAGGATATGAATTATTCGTTAAATAATGTTTTAAAGAAATGCATAAAAAATGAGTAAATGCTTTAAAAAAGGCCTTTGGACGTCAATAAAAACATCAGGGTGTAGGTCCTGAAATAAGAGTCCAAAACTCAACTTTAAATTTATGCATTGAGAAGGTTTGATAATAGGTGGGTGAAATATGCATGGAGAACAAAAATTTCAAGGTGCCTGAGCCGAGACCATAGGGAGTCTCAGGCTTTTAAATGGAATGTAAGAACATGGGAATAACTAAGTGAAAAAATAGTTCCAAAAATGAAGATTGGATTAAGAGAGGGCAGTTTAATAGCAATTTATGGTACAAAATCTTCAAGGGGCCAGGAACTTATTTCGCATGTAGTTGGGTATAAAATATTTTTTGTAGTTATTAAAGTAATGGGAGGACGCTAAAGCAATGTGAAAGAAAATTGAAAGCAATCCGGATCATTTTTAATGAAATTGCACCAACGGCCCCAAGAACGCGATTAATATTCAAAATTGGTGGTAGCTAGACTATGACGGTTTCTTAGTAGCTGATGGATTTAAGAAGTTGTTTAAAAAAAAGCGAGTTAATTGAACCATTTTAAAGGGATTTATAATAAGGGCCCAAAAAGGACAACTGACAGTTAAAAAGAGGGCCCCTAACAGGAAAACATGTTAAAATATCTTAGTACTTAGCTCTTTAGATCTACAATTAGTCAAAATTAATCATAGGGTATGAATTATTAATTTTAATAATATTTTATCGAAATGCACAAATTGATTCGGAATATGTTTAAAAAAAGGGTCCTAGCCGCGGATGAAAATATGAGAGTCTTGTTTTTGAAAGAAGAGTCCAAGACTCAAATTTAAAAATTTTGCACTGAGAAGGGAAGAAATTTAAAGAGTGAACTATGTTTGCCTCTCAAAATGTTCAGGGGCTCTAGACTGAGCCCTATGATTCCACAGGAGGCCAAAGTGTCTTATATGGAATGTCAAAACATTAAAATATCTAAATGAATAAAGAATCCTAAAAATGAAGATCGGATTAAAAGGAAACAATTTATTAACAATTTATTATTACAAAAACTTCAACGGGCCAGGAATTTATTTTGCATGTAGTTGGGTATAAAAATATTTTTTGTAGTTATTTGATGGAAAGACGCTATAACTATGTTAAATAAAATTGAAAGCAATTTGGTCATGTTTAAAAAAGCTGCATCAAGAGCCTCAAGAAAGCAATTGACAAACAAAATTAATGGTAGCTGAAATCTGAGAAATTCTTTTGTCGTTCATGTAAAAAATAGAGAGAGGATATAAAAAATTGATAGAAAAAAAAGCTAGTGAAATGGACCATTTTTAAGGGAGCTATAATATGGGGCCCTGTAGGGACCAACTGACAGTTAAAACCAGGACCCTAATATGAAACCATGTTAAAATATTTTAGTACATAGCGCTTTAGATCTTTAATTAGTCAAAATTAAGCATATAGTAGGAACTATTTTTTGGAATGATATAATTTTTTAAATGTACCAATTGATTGGGCAAATGTTTAAAAAGGGGCCCTAGGATCCGAATAAAAACATCAGGTTTTCTGGATTGGTCCTGAAAGAAGAGTCCCAGGCAACTTTAAAATTTTGCACTAAGATGATCAGAAATATAGGAAGTGAAATATGTTTATTTCACAAAATGTTGAGGGGCCCTGGGGTGGACTATATGATTCCACAAGGAAACACAGTGTCTTGTATAGAATGTCAAAACATTAAAATATCTAAATGCATAAAGAATCCTAAAAATGAAGATCAGATTAAAAGGAAGCAATTTATTGACAATTTATTATTACAAAAACTTCAAGGGGGCCTGTACCGGGCCCCAAAGGGCCAGGAAATTATTTCGCATGTAGTTGAATATAAAAATATTTGTGTAGTTATTAAAATAATGGGAAGATGCTAAAACTATGTTGAATAAAATTGAAAGCAATTTGGATCATTTTCAAAGAAGCTGCACCAAGGGCTCCAAGAAAGCGATTAATATTCATAAATAGTGGTAACTGAAGTCTAAAAAAAATTTTTTTTTGTTCATGTCGTAGTTGGAGGACCTAAAAAATTGTTAAAAAAAGCTAGTGAATCAGACCATTTTTAAGGGAGCTATGATAGAGGGCCCCATAGGGGCCAACTGACAAATACAATTAGCGCCCTAACATGAAAACATGTTAAAATGTTTTAGTACATAACCCTTTAGACCTTTAATTAGTCAAAATTAAGCATAGAGTATGAGTTATTTGCAAAAATAATATTTTTTAAAAATGCACCAATTGTTTGGGTAAGCGTTAAAAAAAGGGCCCAGGGCCCGAAAAAATATCATGGTGTTGGTCCTGACATAAGAGTCCAATATTCAGCTTTAAAAATTTGCATTAAGAAGGTGAGAAATTTAGGGAGTGAAAAATGTTTATCGCACAAAAAGATCAAGGGGCCCTGGGTCGGCCCTGTGATTATCTAGGGGGCCCCAGTGTCTTATATGGAATGTAAGAATTTGAAAATATCTAAATGGAACAGGTATCTCAAAAATGAAGATCGAAATTAATGGAAGCAATTTATTAACAATTTACTATCACAAAGACTAAAAGGGGCCCTAAAACGGGCCCCAAGAGTCCAAGGTCATAACTGAAGAGTAAAAAGGCGAAAATATCTAAAAGGAGAAACGTACCTCAAAACGGAAAAGATTAGATAAAAAGGAGTCAAGCTATTAACAATTTGGCGCACAAAGATTGTAAGGGGCCCAGGGCCCTGGCCCTTAAAATATTAAAAATCTGAGCCTCAGGTGCATCAGGACCTGTCTTGGACTATCTTCATCTAAAGTTTCAGACTTTTATGTGAGGCAGATTTTGCTAACCATCGCAGTCACACACTCACATACACATACGCAGACATACACAAACAGAACGTTTTGTTAACTTATTAGTATAGATAAAAAAGATTTTCTAGAATTTTTTAGATGCTTTTTATATTATTCAGTCGATTAGAAGTCCATATTTTCTTCCTTATACTAGTTTCGGTGGGATCAGCAAACATGCTGGCGCGACATGACACATTCGACTCGACATTTTGCTGTCTGCTGTAGAACTCCTTTTGCATGCGAAACGTAAGGAGTATATTGACAGACAAGCAAAAACATCTATTCTAGCACTTTGATTTTTTTTTAATTACTAACTTTTAGGTATGTGCTGGACATTTTATAGGAACTTAGACTAGAAACTAAAATCAATAGTTTTTTTAACCATCAGTTTGGGGCCCCTGAGGCTTGGGGGCCCCGGGGCAGTGCCCCGGCTGCCCCGGCGGTAGTTACGGCCCTGCTTCTGTGGGATCCAGCGTTAATGAACGTATATTTTCGGTTGACTCATGTATCGTCGTTTCGGTTGCATTTCAATATATACAGGATGTTCCAGAACTTCGTGTACAAACTTAGATGGGTGGTAGAGAATATCATTTGGAACCATGATTACATAGGAAAGCGGAAACATCATCCTCACTTGTTAACCCTTTCAAATACAGTGGTTAAGAAACTACAAAATTTATAATACAAAATTAACATTGACACCAGTATTTTAATATGATTTTTTTCATTTATTATGTATGTGAAATGTCTCTTTTTTTTTTTTTTTTCTTTACAAATACATTTTCCCGCGAATTTCTGATGTCGTTCATATTTTTCCACATTTTAGCAATTTCTTATAGCTACGACGATACTTGATTTTAAAGAAAAATAATTTTAAATTTAATTTAAAATTAAATCATTTCTTGTACTTTTTCTGTGTAATAAAGCATTTGCATTGTGTCATAACTGTGTCTTTGTGTTACTTTTTCACGGACAAAGCACTTCCATTGTTGAAATGGGGAAAAATAGGTATTACACCAGAAATTGCGGAAAATGTATTTGCAAAGAAGAAAATATAAATAATTCACATACAAAATAAATGGAAAAATCATATTAAAATTTTGATACCAATGTTTGTTTTGTATTTAAAATTTTGTAGTTTCATAGAGAAATTACAGTCTGTGAAAGGGTTAACAAGTGAGAATGACGTTTCCGCTCATGCTTTCCTATGTAATTGTGGTGCCTAAAGATGTTCTCTGCCACCCCTCAAAGTTTGTACACGAAGTTCTGGGACACCCTGTACATATATATATATATAAATATTATGCATTAGCTGAGATTGTAGAAAATTTCTTATCTTGGTATCGTTTTTTGCTTTTTCGATTTTGTTTACAGATATTAGATATTTTCACTTTCGAAACCAGTTACAAAAGTGAAGTCATTCCCATTAAAGAAATTGCAGTCAAAAGAGAAAAGTAAAAAACGCCCTTTGTACAAATCTGTCTCAACTATCCAACGCAAAAAAAAAAAAAATCATATAAAAATATTGAAATGCAATCGAGGTATCTTTACAACTTTCTTCTTCAGGATAAAGCATTAACGAAGGGGTCTTTTAGGTTGATTGAAGTACCCTCGTCTCAATTATATCAATGTTGATAAATGTTTTTTTTTTTTTTTTTTTTTTTTTCATAGTTCAGATTAGATCTGGACAATGTTTTCCCTCAATGATTTTGTTTTGGTACCGTTTTTTACTGTTTTCTATTTTGTTTACAGATATCTTCAGTGAGGACGCTTTCACTTTCAAAACCAGTCCCGAAAGTGAAATAAATCCCATAATAAATTCTGCAATCAAAATCGAAAAATAAAAAACGGCCTTTTTACAAATCGATTTCATCTATAGAACGAAAAAAAAAATTGAAATGCAACCGAGATATCTTTATAAATTTCTTGTTTAGAAAATAGCATCAACGAACAGATCTTTTCGATTGACTGAAGTAGCCTCATTCGGTTATATTATAATTTCATTTAAATATATTTTTTCTTTTTCTTTTTCTTTTTCTTTTTCTTTTTTTTTCTTTTTCTTTTTCTTTTTTTTTGTGCATTAGCTGAAATTGATTAGTAAAAAATTTTGTGTTTTGGTACCTTTTTTTCAGCACTTTATACTAAAGGTTGAAACACACTTGTATACTTTTGTTCAGCCCTGTAGTTTACCTGGTACCATTATTATTCGCCTGTATTTAGATAAAATTTAGATCAAACTAAAACACTCTTAAGATTACTGAAATTAGATTTACAGAAATTATCATTCCATAGGCGACCATGTATCCAATTCTTTGCGCAACCCTGTAAATAATTTTATCTGTATTCTACAAACATTCCTTAGTAAACTGAATGCAGTTCAGCATAAAAATACATAAGTTATTTAAAAAAAACTTTTAAGTTAATTACGTTCATATTCAGTAACTTTTAGGAGTTCTTTTTTGTAGCGCTATATAAAAATAACATAAAAATACATGAGTTATTTAAAAACAACTTTTAAGTAAATTACGTTCATATTCACTAACTTTTAGGAGCTCTTTTGTGTAGTCCTATATATTAACTATAGCATTTATGCATATTATATAATATGTATAAATTTAGTGAAACTTAAAGGCACATATTATAATTAAAAAGACATTTTATCCATTAATCGGCTATCATCGGTAACATACAATACTTCAGATAGGTTAGACTGATTGAAATCCTCCTTGCGTCCCTGTGAATTCTGTGCATTTCGTATTATGCACGAAATAACTTATATTAAGCCTCAGTGACGTATATCAGTTTTATTATACGTGAAATAGTTTAGTATAATTAAAATATGATGAGAAATATACCCCTCTTTACCATTATGTATGAAATTATTTTGTATGGCCTATAAATAAATAATAATTGTTCTTTTCACCTCATATTTTACAGAATGCATATTTTAGTGCAATTCGTAAATGCATATTACATTTTAATATGTTTGAAAGAGGGTAAAATCTTTAAAATTCATTTGGAACGATTTTTTTTCATAGGCCGTAATGTAGTGGAAAACTTTTAACTCTCCCTGTAAATAAGCTACTCATGGTAGAAACTTCATTTACAATGGGGTTTGTGCTTGGGTAAACGTCAATTACATGCAGACAAACCAAAATCATAAACATTTTCCAACTTTGTTGGAAAGTGTTAAAAAAGTAATTGATAAGTACAAAAATAAATAAATAAATACAAACAAAACTTGATATGGCTTAAAAAAAAAAGAAAAAAAACCTGTGACACACAGAATAATAGTACCGTGCATTTTTGAAAATCACTAAGCAATGCTACAAAAATAACCTGAGACTTGCAGAAGTATGTCGAAAAGATTATGCTATCAAAGATGGTAGATGCTGTGCTCGAACCCAATTGCGAACGTCGACCGAACAGTTCGGAGTTTTCCGTTGTTTTCCTCTTCTATTAGAGAGGTCACCATGAAGCCCTCTCCTTTCAACCTATGCCATCATTCCCTCGTGCAGATAATCGGCCGTTATAAACAATACCAACACCATGAGTTCCGGGACAATGTCGCGTGGGACCTGGCAAAGCAGCCTAGAACACCCAGCTTACTCCTATATTACGATACTAAACTAATAAAATTTATTTTTGAATTGCAAATATCATGGAATTATATACAAGTAAAAAAATGCTACTAGTTTCACACAGATATGCATATATTTTTCTTTCTTTCTTTTTTTTTTTCTTTCTTTTCTTTTCTTTTTTTTTAATCGCCGAAATATTTGTTTTCATTCATAATATTTAAGATAATTCTTTCAGAAATGAAATTAATATAGGCTTTTTTTGTACAGCACGGAAAAACATTTAAAAACAAATCTAGGTAAAAATATAAGGGACAATCATTTTTTCTAATCTTATAACGAGACGTGGAGCACTCAATTTGCCCGATGATTGAGAAAAAAAATCGTAGCAGCCAGGGCCGTAGCTAAGGGGGCGTTATGAGCGGCTCACCCCCCCCCCCCCTTAAAATATTTTGAGACCCCCTCCTGGAAAAGATTACAAGTTTATGTTCCGAAAATCCAAATGAAATTATGTTTAAAAATTGAATTTAGTTTTGAGATCCTTTCCTTTCACAATTTTGCAGGAATACTAAATTGTACCTAAAATAAGTGTTTGAACACTCGCTCATCGTATTTCTACATATAAAGCCAACATGATGCTTAACTTTGCACCAGTTATACACACAATATTTTCATCATCAAATGCTTTTCTTAGCATAAAATGAAATTATTATTACAGTTTAATGAGACACATAGTACCTACAATGTAAATATGCACTAATTTATCATGCGTCAGAGAGAGAGAAAAAAAAAATATCCCCCCCCCCCCACCTATTCTTCTATGGCTTGGTTGCAGCGCAAGAGAAATTTTTCAAATGTTGGAAAAAATATATAAGTTTATACGTACAGAAAAAAGGAAATTCTTGCTATTTTACTTAAAAAAAACCCGATCCGAAACAGAAACCTTTAAAAAATTTAAAGGCATTCCATTCCTTTTTTTTCTGTAAACAGTCTAAGAAGTACGTGATTGGAGTTTACCGATATGACGTTCAAATACAGCCCGCCTCCATAGACTCTTAACAGTTGCCAGACATTGGCAGTAAAGCGCTTATCGTTTCTTCAGTAAAAATTGCCAGTTTGCCAAACTTCCGATCACCCTGTTGCAATCAGAGCCATCTGTCGGATTGATTCGACGGTACAAAGAAGTACTCCTCCTTAAATGAAAGACGATGCTCTCGAATTGGTACCACTTCAGTTTCATCGAAATTGGTTCAGTACTTTTTTAGTAATTAGGCAAAAACTAATAAAATTAGTGATTTTTCGCTAATTAAAAGTGTTGAATACGTTCACTGAATGAAGTGTAGACAGCATAACCGAGCGGTCTAAGGCGCCGGATTGAAGCTCTGTTTTTCGAAAGAGATTGTGGGTTCGAAACCCCACTCCTGACCTTATTTACATCTATGTAAAATTTAAAAAAAAATTTCCGTATTACAATTTTTATTTTTAACCGGCTTCAGAAAAGGAAGAGGAAGTTATCAATTCGACGCGCATGTATTTTTTTTTTATGTATGTTCACCAATTACTCTGAAACTATCCAACCGATTAATTTGGTTTTTGTATTAAATATAAATATAGTTTAAAAAAACTAAAAACCACGCTTTTAAAGTATATCAAACTAAAAAGTGAAAAATAAATATAGTTTAAAAAAAAAAAAAACTAAAAAACACGCTTTTTAAGTATATCAAACTAAAAAGTGAAAAATAATTCGTACTATAAGCTGAAAACGAAAATAGATGAAAAATACTATATTACTATAAAATCATTGTTATTATATAAATCAATTAATAAGCAATAAATAAAATTATCAAGGAAAAAAAGCGTGGGGTGCTTCTTAAGAACTGATAGATGGAGCATGGTAGATGGAGCACCCCACGCTTTTTTTCCACGATAATTTTATTTATTGCTTATTAATTGATTTCTATAATAACAATAATTTTTTTGTAATATAAGGTACCCTGGGGTAATAACGCCACGTTAAGGTTCTACCAATTTTCACGGCTTCGTTTTCCTTTGTATTTTTCAAACAAATATATTATTTGATACAGCAACTCATTGACTATCTATATAAAAAAAAATAATTTACCAGATATGTATTCATAAAATGTAATGGCGTGATTTCTTGACCAATGCTATTTGGCGTTATTACCCACCTATATGGGTAATAACGCCATGCAAACAAAACTATGAAATAAGATGGGATAATTGCATGTAGATTGCCCAATTCTAAAAATACAAATTCTACAAACTTTTAAATTGACAAATTGCATTCTAAGCTATTGAAAATGTTCAATTTTTTGTGAAAGTGTAAGAAAAATAAAGGTGTGATGTGTGTGTGCGGGGGGGGGGGGGGAGGATGAGGCAAAAGAATATCAGACCGTGAGCTTCTTTTTGCTTAAAAAGGACCGCTTAAATGGAATTATTAGAAACATTGCACAGTTTTAACTGTGTTTATTTGAATCAGTATTTTGGATGTCGCTCGGCCACTGTAGGGAATCAACCGAGCTGTTAATGCGAAGGATTGGCGTTATTACCCCGTTATAGTTATTGCAGTGTACATTTTAAATTACAAATTATCTCGGGAAGATATCCAAAATCTTCAACAACATTTTGAAAGTACATGAAATGCACTTCAAATTTAAGTAATTAACAAAGTATTTCCGGATAAAAAAAATAGTCTTCACATCACAAAACGTATCTCGTAAATTTTAGATCAAGCGTTAATTTTAGCTGCTTGTAAAAACAATAACACCTAAAAATGAAACAAATGAACTTGAAGCTGTTTTTTGTGTTTTATATGACTCAAAAACCTTCTGCGCAGAGCACATGGGTGTCATTTACCAGATTATTTCATAATTATGCATAATATTAGAACTTGGCGTTATTACCCCGCCTGGCGTTATTACCCCATACCACCTTAGTATTTTTCATCTATTTTCGTTTTCAGCTTATAGTACGAATTATTTTTCACTTTTTAGTTTGATATAACTTAAAAAGCGTGTTTTTTAGCTTTTTTAAACTATATTTATTTTAATTCACTTTTGATTTTAAACGCATCCAAATGACAGGTTCTCTTATTTGGGAATTATATAATGTAACGTAATGGTCAGTTTTTTGACAAAGGCAGGATATATTTCAAAATATGCTGAGAAAACAGATTTTTTGAACAGAATTTTCCGAAGCGAAAATTGAGGAAGCATTCAAATAACAAATTGCTTATTTTCTGACTCATTTTTTAATCCATTTTTGACCTCAAACACATCGAATTGACTTGTTCTCTCATTTAGGAACTGTTGAATGTGCCGAATCGTTCAGTTTATATATATATATATATATATATAAAGGCAGAATATATTTCAAAAATTCTGTCAAAATGTGCATTTAGAACGAAACCTCCCGAAGCGATCTTAATTGAAAAATTGAGGATGTACTCAAATAACAAACTGCTTATTTTATGACTCATTTATAAATTCAATTTTTCTCTCAAATGCATTAAATTGGCAGTTTCTCTTATTATAAAATTATATAATGTGCCGTATTTGTCGTTTTTTTTATAAAGTCAGAATATATTTCAAAACGTGCTGTCAAAGTGGGCATTTGAGCCAAATTTCGCTTAATATGATTCTGATAAAACCAGTTCTTACAGAAAAAGGGAATTAAAAATTGTTCAAAAGTGACCAAATAAAGTTGCTAAACTGGGTTATCTCTAAGCTTATCTTTTTGTAGTTCAAATGAGTACTTAACTCCACATACTAACTCTGCCTGTCGGCTTTGCCGACAGGGTTTCTTTTTTTAATGTTCTATGTCTGCATTTGATAACTTCTTTCTGGTGATTGAAATTGTTTTTCGATATTTATATTAGGTAATCAATAGTTTACTTATTAAATTTTACAATTGACTGATATGAAATTTTTCAATAAGAGAGGAAAAAACTTTCCCATTAACGTGTTCCCTTTAAAAATCCCCCCTCATATCGTCTAAAATTCAGTTGAAAAGTCCTGTTTGACTAAAAAATAAAAGAAAAAGGAAAAAATATATAGCTATTTCCACGAGCACGTGTCGTGTAAGTCAAATTGGTTGTAGCTGCTAAATTTTTGGCCACCGTTATTTTTGAAAGGTTTGCATGGTCTTATTCAATTATTGAAATATCTCAGATAAAATAAGTCTAATTTTTCCGTTCTAAAATACTGGTATCAAAAATTGTAGTATGTGACTTACACGACATGTGCTCATGGAAATACCCATATACATATGGATTTAATCTTAATACAATTTAGATAGATGTAGAAAAAAGATAATTACCAGATTTTTTAATATGCATTTTACATCATATAAAGTGAAAATTATGATTTAATATGCATTAAACTCAAACTCTGAATACAGTGACTGATAGCGAGACAATAAAAAATGCCATGATAAATTCTTTCTCGTACCACGCACTTCCATTCTTGCAGAGAAAAAAAAATATATGTTAAGAGCACACACTAGTCACGCGGTAAAAGCCGAACGCTAATGGTAAGTCTATGGGCGCAATCTTTTCTAATATCTCGCTTAATTTTCAATATTTTTAAATGATTTTTTTTTCACAGGATAGCTGAGGACATTCTATTACCGGGCTAGTTTGTACTTTTTTGATTTTCGTTGTAGTTTAATTCTGAGGACACTTTCAATTTTGGAATATCTGAAATTCGAGGTGTTGTGTCCGTTTTAGTCTTATAAAATCCATTTCAGCAAAATTCAGAAAAAATTAAAAACGCTTCACGGAATATTAGGGTTTAAGCTTTCCAATGATATGCTTTCCATATTTCTATTGCAATTAGGCTGAGCAAAATTCGGAAAGATTTTGATCGAATATGGAACGAAAAATGCGTTTTAATTATATGCGGACCGCCTGCGCCAAGAATTTGAAATACCCGCCCTTTTAAAACTTTGATTGGTTAACACCGATGCAGTGTAGCAAATGTAAGGAAATCACTTCCTTTCCTTGCGTATTTTGTCGTGATTGGAGTATAGTAATGCGTTGAAATAAAACCCTCCTTTAGAAACATTGGATTTAATTTTTTCAACGATTATTGGTAAATTTTAACAGTATTACTCTTGAAAAAAAAATGACGATTTCAAACTCTTAATTTTTATAAATTAATGTTATTTTTAAGTTTTAGCTAACTTTCAAAGAATAAAATTATACATTTCATTTGTATATATATATATTTTTCAAGTTCATACAAAAGAAAATAGATTTGATACAAATTACAGTAATTTCTCCTTTAGTAGAAAGGTAATTTTGATAATTTTAAAGGATGCTTATAATTGGAACTTTTGTGAAATTGATAGGTACCTTTAAAAGGACAAGGGGCTACATTTGAAAATTAAAAATTGCCTTATACAACCTGCAAAATATATGAAACGGGGGGGAGGCAGTGGTGTGCGAAGAGAAAACTGCGCTCGGGGCAGTTTCAGTTTGGCATCCCATTCCCTAAACTTTTTCTTGTGACAGACTAAAAATGACGTTTGTAGTATAAATTTGGCGCCCCATAAATTTACGCAGCCGAGGCAACCGCCCCCTTTGCCTCCCCCTTCTTTTCACGCGGCGCTGCGAGGGTACATTTGGAGGGGACATATTCAGCGCTGTCCGAAAGAGGGGGGGGGGGCGCTACATTTATACTATAAACGTCATTTTTTGGCCATTACAAGAAAAAGTTGGGGGAGAGGACGCTAAATTGAAACTTTGCCCCGTGCGCAATTTTCTTTTCATATGCCTCCGGGCTTGTTTTTGGTACTATACGATACTAGGCAGCCGATTTTAGTCTAATATTATTAAGTAAAACAATAAAAAAGCTTTCTTTTCTACGCATTTAATCAGTTAATAAAACAATTAATAAATTTACATAATCAAAAAATACTAGTACTGGTTTATGTTATATATGTCTTACTGCTATGCATGCATAAAATATTTGACAAATTAGCATTTTAAGTTCGAAAAACAGTTTTTATCAAAAATAAGTAGAAATTAAAGTCAGAAAAGTTTTAAAGATTAGTAACTTTAACATTATTGATCAACTTGTTTGAAACTTTAAAGAAATATTTTTTAATATTTATTACTTTTAAGGAAAAAGATACACTTTTAACAGTTGTTAAAAATTGAAAATTTATCCTGCGTGATACATTTATTTTAATGTAACATAAATGTATATTTGCAAAGACAAGGAATTGCAAAAATTTATCATTATTTATCTATACTAATATTATAAAGGGGAAAGATTCGATTGTTTGTCTGTTTGAATTGAATAGGCTCCGAAGCTACTTGACGGATTTGAAAAATTCACTGTTAAGAAGCTACACTATTTCCGGTGAACATAGGCTATATTATATTTTCAAAAAAATGAAGGGATCCTTACTAAAATGCCAACAATGTAACCCAAGGTGTATAAAAATGACCTTAAAAATCCTTACATCGCGTGCGCTTCGAATACTGTTGATTATAGAACAAAATAATGTTCTACGACTTTGCTAACATATAATTATCTACAAAAAATACCGCGTCAGCATATGTCTAACTGTTATAGATACGTCACAATAAGTGTTTTTTTTTTTATTTAAAAAAATAATTAAAATGCCGTCTCTGTAAAAGCCCTCTATTTTTACCTTCATATTAATTCTTATCAAAATAAATTACTTCATAATCAAGACTGATTTAATACCTTTATATGACTTATTAGCTCACAGGCTATCATAGCCTGAGAGCTTATGTGCCCGTCCGTTCTGTATGTATGTTCGTTCGTGCGTAACGCGATAACTCATGGTAAAAATATCCGATCCACGTGAAATTTTATATGTAGGTATATCCTGACAAGGTGCTTTCCTGATTAGTTTTTGGAGTTCATTCGATATGTATAAGAGGGGGAACGGGGGGATCATGCCCCTCCCCTTAATTGATATAAATGGGATTTTCATGCAGAATTAAGTTTTCGTTCAAAATTTAGATTAGGATCATTCTGATGAGGCGATTCCGTGACTGTTATTAGTGTTCATTGAATAAGTATAAATAGGGGGAACAGGGGTTCTAATGCCCCTCCCCCTTAATTTATATAAATGGGTTTTTCAAGCAGAATTTTCAGATTTTGTTCAAATCTCTGAATAGTTTTGGAAGTTTAATGGCTAAGTATGAAAGAGGGGGATAACCCCTTTTAAATTATATAAATGCTAAATGGGTTTTTAATAAGAATTATCTCATTTGCTCTGAATTTTGGATATAGATTTTTTATATGATAAAGCATGTCTTTGATAGTATATGAGGTTCAATGATTAAGTATAAAAAAAGAGGAAAGGAGCGAGCTGTTTCCCCTTCTTAATTTTTTTTCGAACGGAATTAACCCTTGAAAATATAAGGCTTTAATGTACAATTAGTATTTGTAGCCTGTGAGCTCAATGCTATCAGTTTAACTGGGCAGTATTCTTTATTAAATTATTCGATTCGGACTTTCTGTTCGAAAGTTATCATGAATTAAAAAATGTAAGTATTAGAAAAAAATCGTGTGGTCGTCGTTCACTCCGCTCGGCTAGGCTGCAATATAATATGTGATGTATTCGTCACTGGGGAACGGGAACTATCTGTCAATGTCAGGGACGGCATTTTAATTATTAGGTTATGAGTGTGTGTGTAAAAATTGATAACTTGAAATTTTTCTTTAATACACGTGAGAAGCCGGAACGAGCTGCTATAATCTATATACATAAAACAAAGTCGTGTTAGTTACACCATTTATAACTCAAGAACGGATAGATCGATTTTTATGAAATTTTTGTATGGAGGTATATGACACCTTAGATTAACATATGGGCTACTTTTTATCCGACTATTTAAAAGGAGGGTAATGTTTCTAGCCTCCTGACTGCCGCCGGCTGATTTTTTCACACACTAAGCTGCAGGTTTCACTGCAACATAAGCAATATTTAAATTAGTATAATTCCACAAATAGAACCCAGTTCTGAAAAATTAAGTTAGGATTGATGCTATCAAAGATTATACACCGATACCAATAACATATTTTGTATCAGGTTGGAAAAAACATCTTTTTTTAAATATTTTTAATAAATTACAGAGAAAATAACATTACAATATTACCCTTTGGCTGGGCAGTCAGGAGGCTAGTAGTTGAATTTAATGAGATGAAGTAATAGTAACAATTTGCGGTATCAGTAGTAGAAGGGGACTGGGCGACTTGCTCTATCCGAAGAAAAGCGAGGGCGGGCCGCTAGCTATAATATAAAAGTAAAAATAATGAAATTGTAATGCAAAATATAGCCTTTTTTAAAAGTCTGCTATTCAGCAAATTTTATTCTCTTACACTTTTCAGAATTGTTCCTTCTTTGGAGTTTTTTGTCGACGATCAACTAATGCAGCATCTATCGAGCAGAAGACTTTTGCATATTCCAAAACATCATACAAAGTATCGTGGACAAGATTTGTCGAGATATTTACAAACTGTACAAGTTCGTATATATTTAATGGGTGACAACTCAATACAACATTGTAAAAATTTTAGACGATTTTGCTGTTTTTAGCAGTTTTTGTTTGTCCTGGTACAAGGGCAGATCTGGAGACTCCTCAAAAAGGGGGGGGGGACTTTTCAGAAATTTTGAGATTCCAATCGCACCTGCATCTCTACATTTTTATGTAGATATCATGTACACTTGTAGGAAAATTAAGGTTTTTACAAAAGCAGTCTTAAATTTCGCCAATTTTTTTGCTTATAATTAATAAAGTTCTTAATATTAAAAAAAATGTTCCTTTCAGAAAATATGACAACCATTATTGTACAAAATATCCTGAAATCAGAATTAAAAAATAAGAAAAATTGTAAGGAAAATGAACAAATTTACAAAGGTTTCAGGTTTACATGTTGAATAATATTTGACTGGTCATGCGCGAATGCAAACAAAATATAATTTGCATAGTGTCTAAATGTATTGAGCAACAAATGTGAAAATCTCAAAAACATAGGCTGAAAATTATCGTCGATAGAATAAGCTAAGAATCCGTTGTTCCCAAAATAAAGCAAAAAGATGAGGGGTTGTGTCCATACATCCATTGACTAGTGTCAATAGAGCATATACAGTATTGCAAGTACTAGGTACAAGTATTTGGATACAGCCTCTCATCTTTTTATTTCTTTTTGGGAATAACGGATTTTTAGCTCATTCTATTGACGATATTTTTCAGAATCTTGAGACTTTTATAAAAGTTGCTCTATATATATATCTATGGATAATGTTTTTTGTCATATTTTCGCAAAAGAAATTTCTTTTATATTAAGAAAACTTTAAATTATAAGCAAAACATTCAACAAAATTTAGGACTGTATTTATAAAAATCTCAATTCTCTACGAGTATACATTCTATATTCATAAAAATGAACACACTTTATTATAAGGTGAAAATTAATCATAATATGCATTTTGAACGCTTTTGCTGCATTAGTTTTGACAGGGTTATCTTCGTACTTCTTCAATTTGTTGACTAGCCCTATGGGATTTCGCGAAAAGAAAAATCTTCACGGAAATGTATGACCTGTACTATTCTGTTCACACACTGGAATTTCAGAATAATTCCTCAAGTTTTTGCCCAGATATTTAACAAAACGTCTGAAATCACAAATGGCCGGTCACATATGGCGATGTGTATTACACGACGATAAAATTTTGAGATACATTTCTATCTGTAAAACACAATTGTGCAAATTGCACTTCAATAAGTTAAAATACATCAAACTCGTCACTCTTCGAAACCATCTTTTTTTTTAATTGTAGTGAAGCATGTTTTTGAATAGCCATTGCACTTGTATAAGCATAAAAGTGGTGTGTCTAGAGACAATAGTACAAGACAATAGATACAAGGTATCCAACGGTAATGAAAGGCAAATTCCTAAACCGTTAATCATAGACATATAGTTTCAAAAATAAAAATGATTTGAATGAGGTAAAGAAATATTTTAAGTTCAACTGAGTTGATTTGAGTCAATAAAATCATTTCTTTTAAAAATACGAAATTTAAATTTTTATATGGTCTCCCGTTTTTATTTTTTTTTAAATCATTATATTTAGTTATTTTTTCCTGTTACACTAATAAGTAAGACAAAAAAGGTCCCATTCTTACAACACTTAAATTGATTCAGCTATATGAAGCTTTAAAAATACATGACTTAAAATACATGACTAAAAATACATGACTAAAAATACATGACTACTTTTCTGCGTTGAAAACAAATGAGTTAGGCTATGATTTGTGGATCATATACCAAGTTACTGTCGCCCCAGTGGCGTGATCAGTAACGGCAGCTATTGCTACATCGAAGGTTCCAGGTTCGAATCCAGGATAAGAGATGGGTGGTGTTTTTGCCCCTTTGTAATACATTGAAAGTATTTATTGAATAATAAAATATCACTGTATTGTCATTGACTATATGTAATATATCATTCAAGGCGAAAGCCATAACTGCTGAAGGCCTCAAAGCAAAAAATCCAAACCAAGTTACTACAGTAATCGAAGAATTTATTTCATGTGTATATGCCCTTGAAAAAAAAATCGTACACATATTGTGACTGAATTAACTTTTATTAAGTTTAAGATTGTCTAAAATAATTACATTTTAACATATGTTTTATTTTGTAAAGAGTTGAGACATTTTCTTTTCATGATTTCTTTTAACAAAAAATATGTTAGTTTTATAAGTTTTTTCTTAACTTCAACGATTATACGTATGTATGTTTTTTCAGTTCAAAATTTGGTTTTCGAACTTTAATTCATTTTCAAATATCCGATCAAAATTAAATTTTACATGCTGATGTAAATTCGATGAAAATCTAATATTATTTTGATTTTCGGTTGTTACCGTTTATAGTTATTCAGGATAACACAAAAAATGTCAGGTAAACTACTGCTAAGAAGTTTAAGAAAAAAATTATGTTAGATAACACAGGACGACGATGTTTTTGTTTATTAACTGCTATGTATTTTTACTTTCTTCTAACTTTACAAGGAGAAAGTATTAGATTCGTGGAAATTTTCGAAATCTTGTTTTCGACGGATTAACACGGTTTAGGGGTCAAAGAACTCGAAAAACATATTTTTACAAAATGTCTGTCTGTGAGTCTGTGAGTTTGTTTCTCTGTGTGTGAAAAACATATTGTGGATGCTCTATCTAAAATCCTAAAGCACGGAATTTCACAAAACTTTAGTTTCTGTTAGAAGTTGATATAAACTAGATCTGATTAATTTTTTATGTATGTGGCTCAACAGGTAGTGCTGCTATGATGCATTATTTACAATTTCCACAATAGCCTTATCTCAAGAACTACTGCATGGATTTTCATAAAACTTTATACTTAGTATTTGATATAACATGGTGCTGATTACACGTTTTAGTGCAAATCGCTCGACAGATGGCGCTGCCATGGTGCATTATTCGCGATTATCGCAATAGCTCTATCTCAAGAACATGCACGGAATTTTACAAAACTTTTGATACTGTGAGACACTAATATGAATTAGATCAGATTGGGTTCATGCATAATGTCCAACAGGCGACTCTACTATTCCGCATTATTTACAATTTCCACAACAACCATATCTTAAGAACACGCGCATGAATTTTCATAAAACTTTATATTTAGTTAGTACTTGATATGATATAGCTTTGATTGCGCTTTTGTGCAAATCGCTCAATAGTGCGACTGCCATGGTGCATTATTCTTTATTATTTCAATAGCTCTATCTCAAGAACTAATACACGACATTTTCTAAAACTTCAGATTCAGTTAGTCTCTGATATAGAGTAGTGTTGTTTAGTTTTTTGGTGTAAATTGCCCTACAAATGGCGTTGCTATGCTGCATTTTTCACGATTTCGCAATAAATGTATCTCAAGAACTAATGCACGGATTTCCATCAAACTTCAGATTGAGTTAGTACCTGATAAAAAGATTGATCCTGATTAGTTTTTGGTGTACATCACCCAACATGTGGCCCTGTTATGCAGATATTTTAAAAACATTTTCCAATAGCTCTATCTCAAAAACTAATGCGCGGATTTTTATGAAACTTCAGATTCAGTAATAAGCTGACTTAAGTTGTTGCTGATTAGATTTTTGTTTAAACCATCAAACAGTTGGTGTTGCTATGCTGCATTTTTCATTAAGTATTAACATGTATAAGATAAAAGAAAATTTTGGGATTGCAACATCTGACAAGTTTATGAATGAAACCCTAAATTACCTTAAATTTTAACTAAGATGTCAGGATTTTTCGTAATTCGTAAGTTGTCATAATTAAAAATAACAAAAATCAGATGCTATAAAATAGAAGAGGTGGCTGTGTTTTTTTTTACTTTTGATACTTTATTTTTGTGTATTTTTTAAGCATTGAATCTGAAAATGACTTTCATTGTTAAGCCATCACGTAAGAATTTTTTTTGTAAGTCGTACATTTCAAAGTTAAAAAATAGTAAAAGTTTAATACTCTGAAATAGATCTAAAACTTTTTTTTATTAAATAAAATTTCATTTAATTCAGTAATTTATTCAACTGTTATACTAACAAGGAGAGGGTCTAAGACTTATGTCACATAATCCAGCGAACCTTGTTAGAGTAATGTCTCTACATAAGCATATCACAAGGATAAATTGCAATATTCTGAGGGGGGGGAGCTTAATCCTCAGTGTTCAACCGTTATTGACGCTTTAGTATATAATCAGATAAATCCTACTCCTTTGCGAGCACCTGAATTGTTCAGTTGGCAACACGCCAGACATCTAATATTTCTTTTGCACACGGCTGTCTAAAAATTCTGTCTCCGACAAGATTTTTTTTTACAAAATAATGATTAGTTATTTTCAAACTAATATATATGATTATTTAAATGTAAGACAAATATAAATAAGGACATTTTTCTAGGATCATTAACATATATTTATGTATTTGCAAAGAGTGAGAGAATTTCAATGAAAGTAATGGATACAGAGAAAAAAAATAAAACAAAAATCGTATGCAGTTTATAAACGTATTTCTTTCACATTTGACATGATTGAATTTTTGTAATTTATTAATATTTATTTTACAATTACATACATCTATTTTAAAATTACATACAGTTATTTTACACTCAGTGGCGTGTGATGAGAAAATTGCGCCGGGGGCAAAGTTGAAATTTAGTGCCCTCCTCCCAATATTTTCTTGTGGCAGGTCAAAAATGACGTCCGTAGAATAAACTTGGCGTCTCCTAACTTTCCGCGCCCGGTGCGACTACCCCCTTTGTTCCCCCTTCTGCACGTTTTTTTTACACTTATTTATACTTATGTCTGTACCTATGCTATATATTTAAAAATTAAATGGTTCCTATTATAATTTACGTTTTGAAGCTTCTTCGTTGGGATGTTTTTACTGTACTAAAAGGTTCTGTAAACAACACCCGTCTAGACACACAGGATTCTCAAAGCACACTAATTTTATCGGCTTTAAAAAAATTGAATTATGATTTTAAAAAAATGGCTAATCTCTTTATAAGTGGATTTTCCTTCATATTTCTTTGATTGAAGGCTTTTAAGGTCAAATTAGTCGCTGTTTGAAGATACAATGTCTGTATTCGTCTTTTTTTCTTTGATTAAAAAATTAGTTAAAACATTGAAAATAATTTAACATAAAATGAATTAAGTAAACAGTAAACATAGTCTTTTTCTCGGTATTTACCGTATATATCATATTGTTCTGGATTGTGAAAACTCATATAAATATATTTGTATTCGTTTTTTTATTAGACAGGATAAAGGGACATAAAATGTGTAGTGTAATTTCGAGAATTGTGTTGTTAATTTCAATATTTATTAAAACATTTGTTATATATCAGAATCGATCGGGATGATTATTTTTTTTTTAGTTTAAATAACAGTTTTGTAGTTAATAACTTTGAAAAATATAGGAACTAATAACTGCGATTTTAGACATATTCCTTTCAAACACACAATTCTATGTTTCTGTAAATGATAATGCATTCAATTCACTTTCAATTTGATATGTATTCTTCGATAGATAAATTACAACTGTTGTTGGAATTCGTCGTTTGTTGATTTAAAATACACCCAATTTACATATCTAACCAATGTTTTTTTTACATCGCACCCTCACAAAATTTATAAACAAAACACAAGTCTCGGTTTCGATCATTTATCTGACCCATTGATCATTGATCTTACCGGTTTTCGTCCGTTTTTCGACCATTGGCTTTTTATTGCGCATGCGTTTGAACTAAATCGTTTCCTATCTGTGCGTATTCCACGCAAATATTTTTACTGCTTATACTGCTTTCTCTCGTATCTAATATTAACGTTTTCGTCATTTAAGTATTAATGTGTTATGAAATCCTCTATTAATATTGTGTAGCTTTAATTTTTATGCTATGAAAGTTTCAAAATCCTTCATCATGCCGACAAGCTTGTGTTTCGAGCATAAAGCTTTTACGCTCAACATGAGTTTATAAGTTATAAAGAAAATCTTAATGAATAAATTTCTTAATGACATTCGAACGGCATTAAGCCTTGAAAATGTAAGGCTGTAATATACAGTTAGTATGTGTAGCCTGTATTGTTAATAAATAAAAGAAAACTATGTGACGTGATGAAATTATTTACATGATAAATTTATATGCATATTCATAATAATTTAATAGACAGTGTAAATTTATTTTAAGAACATGCACAAAACATGTTTAAGTAATTCAAATCAAGATTTTCCATAACCAATATGATAGTAAAATCAACTTGTTTTGGAACTATACTCATTTGCATCCTTAACGTGAGTAGTACGGCTTCTCCGTCCTGGATCATCATGTTTATATATAGTATGAACAGTCTTTTCAGTTTTTAAATGTTTGAGACTTCAAAATTTAAAAATTATCTGTATTTATTCCATCAGGCTCTTTTAATTTTTACAAGGTCAGAATGAGGATAGTAGTAGAGGCACATCGAAATGAACCTCTGCTATTATAATAGTCTGACTTCAACCCATTTTTAGGTGCGTTTGTAATTATGTAAATCCGTAGCACATATAGTTGTCGTTCAGTCAGTCCGTCCATCCGTCCGCATATAAAAGCACAAAAATTGCCTAACCCAATCATTTGAAATTTAAAATACATAAATATTACATAATAATTTAAAATTTTATGAAAATCGGATGCATAGATCAATTACAGGGACAACCAAAAGTATTCAGTTACATTACGGTCAATGAGGAAAAAATTTCAAATGTATTTTCAATGGTGTTACACTCATTCGAACATAATAAAATTGATATGCATCTATGAAATACATATTATAATATACATTTTGCACAATCTGTGGTATAAAGAACATTTATTATTAATTTAAAAGGCCACACAAAACTATTCCATTACATTATGGTATAGAAAGAACAATGTTTGGTGTGCGTTTTAATTGTAGGGTCAATCCATTTCAAGTGGTCCAGAAAATATTTTTTTGGTCGCTCGACCATTTTTAAAAAATTTGAAATTTTTTGTACAACAAACCCTAACATGACGGAAGTTCAAAATGACCGTTATTTTAATTTTATTATTTTTTGTTTGTGCATGGCGGCCATCTTTGTTTCATCGTGTTCAGCGATTTTCTCAGATACTAGGATACACAAAATTGTAAATATCTCGTCTTTTATTTTCCCAATTGAAATGGGGTTTGCAGCATTTTGTTCAGAATAAAATAGGCTAAATGTACGGTGGTAGAATAGTTTTTTAAAATAAATTTTTACAAGTGAAATTTTAGCACAAAATTTAAGAACTTTTCCAAAATCTATCCATTTGCAAGAGGAAATTTTTCATGCAAGGAAAACTGTCAACCTTACACAATTTTTTCTACAAATAGGTCAAAAGTGCGTGTACTCATATACCAAGTCCCAGATTTGGGAGTAGATGTCTCATTGCGAAAAAAATTCCGAAATTCGTCAAAAATTTCAAAAATCGCATTTTTTAGGCTTTGATATCTCTGGTGGGGCACGAGATAAAAATTGAAATTATGGCCTTTGATAGTATTGTGTAGTAGTGCTATGTGCAAAAAATTTCAAGAAGGAGATTTGCCTACAAGCTGAGATATGACATGGACAATATGTGAAAACAATATTGTCAAACTATTGTAACCTACTATGTAATTGTTCCACAAGACTGTCAACCTTACACACTTTTTTCTACAAATAGGTCAAAAGTGCGTGTATTCATACACCATGTCCCAGATCTCGGAGTTGATTTCTCTTTGCGAAAAAAATTCCGAAATTCGTCAAAAATTTCAAAAATCGCACTTTTTAGGCTTTGATATCTCTGGTGGAGCACGAGATAAAAATCTGAAATTCTGGCCTTTGATAGTATTGTGTAATAGTGTTATGCACAAAAAATTTCAAGAAGGAGATTTGACTACAAGCTGAGATATGACATGGACAACTTGTGAAAACAATACTGCCAAACTATTGTAACCTACTATGTAATTGTTCATAACTCCAAAATTTTAAATTAATTATTTATGGTACAAAGTTAAATCAAAGTTAAATGTTAATTACAAATATCTTCTTCAAATGCGTCTGTGTGATTTAAACAATTCAGAATGTATGCTAAGCCAATACACTATTTGTCCAGAGGAACAAACCTACTAGAAACCTATTGAAACAATTTTACTCGATGCACATTTCAGGAAAAGTAAATTTCAGACAATGGATTGAAACTGATCGAATTGACATGGTTTCAATTATTAAGCCCAGAGAATTTCATTCAAGTTAACAAGGGATGACAAGACTTTGATGGCTTCAAATAAAATTTTGAGAAAGAACAGCTTGATGGACTGACAAGAGTAACTGGTCTAACTCATAACATCTCTCGTAAATAGTGTTAAGCTCTTTGTTGAGCATATATAGTATCTTTGTAAATTAAACATTTATTATTAATAGTAAATTGAACATTTATTAATTTTGGTATAGTTGTAAATTAAATATTTAATATTAAACTGTTTTCAACAAACGATATTTTCTGTGTAAATATTGTAATAAATGAGACTAATCTCATTTCTCCTAATGTACTCATAATAGCATTTCTTAACATTTTTTAATCACCGTATCTCAGCTTATAGTCAAATCTCCTTCTTGAAATTTTTTGTACATAACACTACTACAGAATACTATCAAAGGTCAGAATTTCAGATTTTTATCTCGTGCTCCACTAGAGATATCAACGCCTAAAAAGTGCGATTTTTGAAATTTTTGACGAATTTCGGAATTTTTTTCGCAAAGAGAAATCAGCTCCCAGATCTGGGACTTGGTGTATGAGTACAGGCACTTTTGACCTATTTGTAGAAAAAATTGTGTAAGGTTGACAGTCTTGTTGAACAATTACATAGTAGGTTACAATAGTTTGGCAGTATTGTTTTCACATATTGTCCATGTCATATCTCTGCTTGTAGTCAAATCTCCTTCTTGAAATTTTTTGTACATAACATTACTACACAATACTATTAAAGGCCAGAATTTCAGATTTTTAAATTGTGCCCCACCAGCGATATCAAAGCCTAAAAAATGCGATTTTTGGAATTTTTGACGAATTTCGGAATTTTTTTTACAAAGAGAAATCAACTCCCAGATCTGGGACTTGGTGTATGCGTACATGCACTTTTGACCTATTTGTAGAAAAAATTGTGTAAGTGTGACAATTTTCCTTGCATGAAAAATTTCCTCTTGCAAACGGTCAGATTTTGGGAAAAATCTTAAATTTTGTGCTAAAATTCCACCTGTAAAATTTTATTTTAAAAAAATTTTCTACCACCATTTATTTAGCCTATTTTATTCTGAACAAAATGCTGCAAACCCCATTTCAATTGGGAAAATAAAAGACGAGATATTTACAATTTTGTGTATCCTAGTATCTGAGAAAATCGCTGCACACGACGAAACAAAAATGGCCGCCATGCACAAACAAAAAATAGTAAAATTAAAATAGCGGTCATTTCGAACTTCCATAATGTTAGGGTTGTACAAAAAATTTCAGATTTTTCAAAAATGGTCGAGCGACCAGTGCTGGACCACTTGAAATGGATTGACCCTGTAATTAACTATTTAAAATTTTATTTTTGCGTTGCTGAGGAATACTATATCCTGTTATTTCCTGTATAAAAGAAAGCAGTTAGTATTTACAGGGACGCACAGAAGATTTTGGTCACTATGCTGTATCCGGAATACTGTGTACTATTACATCAAGATCTGATTAATTTTAAATGGGTCCGTAATTATATAAATTGCTAGCACCTATATTCTTCGTTCAGTTGTCAGTCCGTCTGTCCGTTCGTCCGCTTATAACAAAACAAAAAAAACTGTCCAACAAAATCGCACGATATTTAAATTATATAATTTTACCTTAATTTTGTCGAGTCATTTTAAATTTTATGAAAATCGGATGCATAGTTTAATTAGAGGGACAATCAAAAGTACTCCATTACATTGGGATCAATAGGAAAAAACAGTTTCAAGTACATTTTAATGATGTTAAACTCTTCCGAATATAATAGAATTGACATGAACTTATAATATATATATATATTAAAATATACATTCTGTACAATCTGTGATGCAAAGAATATTTATTTTTAAATTACAGTTTAACACAAAAGTGTTCTACTACATAATTCTATTCGTGGAAACTTTGTTTGGGGTGTGTGTTAATTATATTGAACTATTTCACATTTTATGATATACGTTGCTGAGGTGTAATGCAAGTTACTTCCTGCATACTTACAGGAACACAAAAAGATTTCGACCACTATACTGTTTCCGAAGTGTTGTCCATTATAACAGCAAGATCTGAATATTCTTAAAACTTCGTTATCGTACGAAATACCGCATTTGTTATGCTTCACGAACAATTTCCAACTTGTTTTTATTGCATTCATTGATTGATTTAGTAAGACATAAATTTATTTACTATGTAAGTGTATTTTTTTTATTCTTCTATTTACTTTTATTCATTATAAATTGAACGAAACATTTTTCTTCAGATTAGCAATACTTTAACTTTATTAAGCTTAACTAAGCTTTATGTGAGGAAAATTTCATTAAATTCCAATAAATTGTTATAACTGTAGATTAATATGAACTTTAAATGCGATATTTCATGATACCATCACAGATAAATGAATGAAAAACTTCATTATAGTTATTATTAAAGTTTTTTTATGGAACAGTTTTCATTCATATCCCATTCTTTAAGTGATACCATATACATGTATTCTGATGAATCTTTATTTTACAGGTTATTTTAAGGCTGTTCTAAACTGCGCTTCTCAATACACTGTATTAAAAAAAAAAAAGTGTAACTTTAGTAATCTAAATTTACCGAAATTTGTTATGCTTTCAAAAATTTATATGTACGCTGTACGAGAAAATGATGTCAATCTACTAAACTTGTAAGCAAAACTAGAGACATCTGTAACTTTACAAAAGAATCTACAAAAATTTTGGTAATTTTACAAAAATTTTATCTGTAATCCTGGTTACCGTTACTTAAAAAGTTCTGATAATCCGATTTTCCCAAAAATTTCTAAATAACTTTAAATTTTTTTAATTCAAAATCTGTTACATGAATTTTTATTGTTGTCATTGCATAAAAAGTTCTTGACATATAATTTTACTAGAAATTTTTTTGTAATTTTCCATTTTATTTTTTTTTTTTATTTTTTTTTTTTTTTTTTTTTTTTATTTATTTTTTTTTTTTTTTAAGATTGTAGGTGCAAAAAATTTTGACAAATTTACAAATTCATTTTTCAACGGAAAGTTTCATATTGGAATACCTAACTATGGAAGCGGTTTGGAATCGAATCGAATTTAACTTTTTTGATCAATAAATTACATACTGAATTATATGCATTTTTGATCACGCGACAAACACGTTTTTCACACCTGTTGAGTGGCTATTCTTCTTTCGTGCAGAAATTCGGTTCAAAACGCCCACTTTGACACTATTTTCTGAAGGATATATTGCGTTTGCAAAAAAAAACAAGAAAATGCGTGCGATTAGGTAGTTTCTGAACAATAACACCTGCTTGTTTCATGCATTTCCGAACAAAAAATAAATTAAAACTTATGTCAAAAAATTACGTTTTTTAATTAAAAAAACACCTTAATTTCAAAATACACAGCTAGTTTGATTGATTGAAAGCATTAGATAACATGCATTTACAAATAAATATTTAGTTAAACTTAAAATAAATATAAGAAAATACACCCCCTCCTCCCTCGAAAATGTTTACAGAAAAGGTCATTATTTATTAAATCCATAATCGCAAATTTCTGATCCGTCCCCAAAATCATTATCACTCGTAACTGCATAAAAGTAGCTGGTGTAATTATTTAAGTACTAAGAATTCAAATAACTTTCCACATTTCACCATAAAAATAAATTTATTTTTCAAGAAAAAAGAAAAAAAAAGGGGGGGGGGAGTATTAATTTTCACATTTAATCTAATTTTCAAGACACGACAGCGACAAAAAAAAACAGAATTATATTTCAAGATGCCTGATAATAATAACATTATTTATTTTATTTACAATATTTTTTAACATAAATTAATGTTATGACGCTTATGATATGCTACTGATATTATGTTTTCATTATTTTCAAGCTATTTTCAAGCTATTTTCAAGCATTATCATATTAATCCTGTAAATATCAGGAAATCTGTATATTGTGTGTCTATTTCCATAGTTTAAAATTACCCTTTTTTAAAATTTATAATTCATAAGTCAATATTTTAAATTGAAAAACGATCTAAATTTTTGCTATCTCTTATTTTTGTAATTTACGTATTTTGTACTATGATAGTAGTAAGTAATAGTTTTTATTTTTCATTTTTTAGACACATTTAAAAAAGTCCTTAACTACATAGCAATACAAACTGAACAAATGAAAAGATAAAGAAATAAAATTTTAATTTTGAAGTAATAATAACGCAAATTTGCTAATACTATTAAAAAAATTATGAAATGTTTTCGAAATTCAAAAATCTATATTCTGAAAATATTTTATTCAATTTTTGTTAATATGTAATGCATTTTAAACATATTTGCTGCCTTTTAAACAAACATTTTAAAGTATTCAGATGCAACGAAAAAGATCCATCTCGTTGGCATCGCATAGACTGCACACCACAACTGTAGAAGCGAGCGCTCATACAGTAACTTTCTAAGTAACGTTACTTTTGTATCTCGAGAAAACCGGTTTTCGCCTCTCGGAAGAATCCTAAATGAAACCTATGTGCTGTGCATTCTGTGAGGGTACTGTCTCTAGATTCTTCAAAGGAAAAATAAATGTCTGGCGAACTGCCAACTGTACAATCCAGACGCTCGGGCTTGCAAAGGAGTAGAATTTATCTGATTAAATACTAAAGCTTCAATAATGTGTGAACTTTGGGGATCATTTTTAAGCCCCTTCCCCCTGAATATTAAACTTTATCATTGTGACTGTGACATCTTTATGTATTGACTATACTCTAGCAATGCATAAAGGTTTGGTAGATTCCATGACACAAGCCTCGGATCCTTTCCTTATAAATTTCTTACAGCTAACATCTGAAGGTTTAGATGATGTGGGAGAAGAGGTTCAATTTTAAATTTTAACTTTTTAACTTGAAATTTACAATTTGCTGAAAATTGAGACTCGATAGTTATAAATGAAGGTCTTTGGTTTCAACGGTAAAAAATGCATAAAAAGTAATTATCAAAGGTTAAAAACACATCTATTTTATAAAACGAAATTTTCGTTATTTTTTCTTTTTTTTTTTTTTTTTAAACTTTAAAATTTATGATTTGCAAAATACTTTTTCATTATCTTTTATATTTTATTCTTCTTCATTTATCGGATTCAGCGGCACAAAATGCATAAAATTCAATTATCAAAAGTTAAAAAATATGATGTAACCCTACTTTTGCAAACCAGTGTTATCTAATAATATTTCAAAATATGTATCATTTTGTAAACAGTTAATCTTCATTATTTTATTTAACAAAAATTCCGTTTTTTCCCGTTGTATATTTATTATAAATTATGTATTTTGTTATAACGGTTAAAGATTTCAGACTTACATTGCAATGTTAATTTTACTCTCAACCATTTTTAATATATATCATGAAATTATATTTCTATTAAATTTGTGAATGATCTCTAATTAGCAGTAAAAAATATGTTCCAACTTTAAACAACTATCACTCGGGCAATTTTAATCATTAAATAACCAAACCTTTATTTTTTTTTCTCTTACTTGTCGGTATAATATAAAAATTTTACTGAATATATTTTATAGCAGCGGAAGACCGTGTGAAAGTTTAAATTTCGTGTTTTTTTTAAGAAATGTTTTTATTGATTCAAATTGCTCTTTACCCCATTTTTGTTATTGGAACTACATGTCTATGACTAACGGTTTAGGAATTAGACATTGGCCACTATTGAAAGTGGACACTTTGTGTATAAGCATCAAAGGAGCTTAAATTGTTGTAATCTATTCATGGCAAATGCTATATATTGCAAGATATTTGTAGTGTGCAGCAGTCGGAAAATAAATGTCTTTATTGTTAAGTAACACTATCCAATAAGTTTGAAAAATATTTATTGATTCTGGTTGTCTGTCCGTTTCCACACTCTAACTCACGTAAATAAGGTACTCTGGGGTAATAACGCCAAGTGCTAATATTTTGCATAATTATGAAATAATCTGGTAAATGATACTCATGTGTTTTGCGGAGAAGTTTTTTGAGTCATATAAATCGCAAAAAACAGCTTCAAGTTAATTTGTTTCATTTTTAAGTTTTATTGTTTTTACAAGCAGCTAAAATTAACGCTTGATCTATAACTTGCGAGATACGTTTTGTGATGTGAAGACTATTTTTTTTATCCGGAAATACTTTGTTAATTACATAAATTTGTCGTACATTTCATGGCCTTTCAAAATGTTGTTGAAGATTTTGGATATCTTCTCGAGATCATTTGTAATTTAAAATGTTCAGCGCAATAACTATAACGGGGTAATAACGCCAATCCTTGCAATTTTTAACCCGGTTGATTCCCTACAGTGGCCGAGCTACATCCTAAATACTGATTCAAATAAACACAGTTAAAACTGTGCAATGTTTCGAATAATTCTATTTAAGCGGTCCTTTTTAAGCAAAAAGAAGCTCACGGTCGGATATTCTTTTGCCTCATCCCCCCCTCCCCACACCACGCCTTTATTTTTCTTACACTTTCACAAAAAAAATGAGCATTTTCAATAGCTTGGGATGCAATTTGTCAATTTCTAGAGCTGAGAGTTTGTATTTTTAGAACTGGGCAATCTACATGCAATTATTCCAACTTATTTCATAGTTTTGTTTGCATGGCGTTATTACCCATATAGGTGGGTAATAATGCCAAATAGCATTGGTCAAGAAATCACGCCATTACATTTTATGTATTCATATCTGTTAAATTATTTTTTTATATAGATAGTCAATGAGTTGCTGTATCAAATCACATATTTGTTTGAAAAATACAAACTAAAACTGAGCCGTGAAAATTGCAAGAACCTTAACGTGGCGTTATTACCCCAGGATACCTTATATTCAGCTTTTCATGCAATTAAAATCAGTCAATGATACTTACCATAGCATGTTTGGTATTGTATATGAGGTGCATATACATTAATAGTTTATTTACAAGGACACTCAAAAGAATATATTTCATAGCATTATGGTTCATGAGGAAAAATTGTTTGCAGAGTATTTTATTGACATTACGCTATTTATAATGGATTGAAACTGATATAAATCGTTGAATTTTACTAAAAGATGATTACGATAGAATAGAGCATTTATATCATTTGTCATTTAATTACAAAGACACACAAAACAAATCTATTGTATTTGAGCAATAATTGCTGGAAGTGTATATCAACTATAGTATTTATACACGCCATATAATATGCATAGATTTAGTGAAACTTAAAAAAAAGCATATCATAACTAAAATGCATTTCATCCATCCATCAGCTATCGTCAGATACATGTGCTTCGGAAGGAATATGTCATTTGAAATATTTTGTGTGTACCTGTAAATGCTATGCACTTCGTATTATGCATCACTATATCGTATAACTGATATTCAGCCTCAACGACGTATATAAATTTTGTTATTCATAAAATAATTTAATATAATTAAAATATGTCGCACACAATTCCCCTACCCCTTTACCATTTCGTAATGGAATTGTTTCGTGTGGGCATGTAAATAAAACATTAGCTGTTTTTTTTTTTTTTTTTTTTTTTTTCAAAGTATATTTTACAAAATGTATATCGTAGAGCATTTCGTAAATGCATATAAGTCTTAATATGTTTGTCATGTGAGGCAAACTAGTTTGGCCTCAAATCGGGTTTGCCCGGTAACATATATATATATATATATATATATATATATATAAACAGTTAGACTTTAAAATCGACTGGCATCATCTAGAATATTAATATTTGGGTACTTCTCAGCTTACAACAATAGGAAAAATAGGGTTTTTATATTTTGCGAATTCATTTCCTTCTCGCGTGTGGACTATATGCTGCACATTGCTATTCTGTAAGGAGTATGAAAATGAAATTTTGATAACACTGACGCATGCGCAATGAAAACATATTTAGTAAAACTGCTCATTTTTCAAACTTTTTTTATTATTTTGTAATTCTGATTAGAGGGTACAATGTACAATGTTTTTTGTCATGTTTTCGAAAAAGAACATTGTTATATTAGTAAGAACTCTGCAAATTATAAGCAAAAAAAAACTTGAAGAAAAAATGGGGAATGTTTTTATAAAAACCTTAATATTTCTACGAGTATGCATGTTTATTTAATTTAAACCACTTAATTATAATGTAGAGTTTGAGCGCTTTTGCTTACATTAGTTTTGACAGAGTTATCCAAAAGGTATTCGTTCTTTTTCAATTTGTTGACTGTCCCCTATGGAGTTTCGAGAAAAAATCTTCACGAAAATATATGTAATGTACTTTTATGTTTATGCACTTATTGTTTCAGAGTAATTCCTCTAGTATTTTTCTAGATATTTTACAAAATGTCAAAAATTGCAAGTGGACGGTCATTTTTGGCCATATAGTGTGTATATAGTATCATAAAATTGAGTTGAACATAAAATCGATTTGTTTACTGTATTGATAAAGTTGAGTTGTCCTAATGGCGATAAAATCGATATCAACCATCACTACATTACATACATATTCCGATTTTCTCAAAGATAGTCATTAGAAAAGAGATATTCATTATACAATGAATATTTATGTATGGCGGCATAATAATGCAATTAACAACTTATTATTTATTTGGAATGTGTGAAAATGGGACTATATATCCGAACTAGTCATATAACAAGGTACTATAACTGTATACTAACACTGCACAGCTCGGTACCGTGATAATAACATTAAAAATAACTAAAATGCATGTTGGTTTATATTTTTAGAAGAAAATCTTTTAAAACAAAATTAATGTCTGAAGGTTCATTGCTTTCTGTATCGCACATTCTCCAATTTGTATGGTTTTATATTTTTAAATGAAAACCCAGTCAAACTAACCTAGGGTTGAGTACCAACTGCATTAGGCAGTGTACAGCAGCTTTTAAAAACGAATACTTATTTAATTATTTATTCAACAACATACTTCTCGCTTGTGTGATTGAGATGAAAGGATGTTTATAAGTTGTCGTCAATATACAGGGACAAGATAGCACAAGGAAATTTTTACGACATGAGAAAAATACAATCGGGATCTCCACGCAAAGAGTGTGTGTAATAGAGCCTTAATGAATATTCTGGTTTCTGATTTGGTTTAATGATTACTAGATTATAAAATACGCATGGCAAAATTAAAAAAAAATTACTGAAAATTTTATTAATTATACGAAACCAATTAAAGCAGTTGTTTGTAAAAATTTCAGTGTTATTACATTCTGGTAAATGCAATTTAAAAATTAAATTTGATTACTTGGGTTTTCAGTTAAAAGTCAAAATATTTTATGCACTATGAACATTACTAAAGTTACATTTTTAGGAGTTTACAGTAAGTTCAATGTAAACGAATCTTCAGGATGTCCATTACTGAAAATTGACCATTTGAATATTCCTGATGAACACGATGAACGTAATGAACACGAGTCTTAAAATCTTAATAATAATAATAATAATAATAATAATAATAAAATAAAAAATGAAATTTTGTAAATGACCATTACTATGAAAATTCAAAATTTTCTATTGCTAGCAAAGCAAAAATATACAAATTTTGCATGAAAATAAAGAATGTATATATTTATTAAGAGAAATCAGCTCTTAGCGTGTTCGTTCAGATTATTACAGAAAAACAGTGAAACTTTGAAACATGATTTTTTGTTTCATGATTGGTTTCATTAAAAATGTCAATAATAACCAATATTACAAAACATGCAAGAGGGTATTATGAAAAAAAGTAAAAGCTAATTTTACATTGATTATTATTATTATTATTTTTTATAAATCAAAAACAGTGAAGGCTGTCCATTGCTCTTACATCCACCTACCTTCCAATTTCTATAACAATAAATTATATTATATAGGTATTCCACATTAATAATAACAAAATATAAAAAAATGATAATTCACAATCATCACATCAATCACAGTTGTAAGCAAAGAATAAACTGATCAAAATTTTTATTTTCCAAGTTGGGAATTCAGAAAGAAAAAATATACTTGCAAATAAAACAAAAAATAAAAATTACTAAAATGTTTTACAATTTACTACAGGATTTGTATGGGTGTGAAAGACCTTAATAATTTTTAAAGTAATTTTTTGTTCTTAAAATTATTTATTTTTATGCGAAATCTGCAAAAAGTCCTATTTTATTTTTGTATTATTTATTAATCAGATTTGGAATTTTTCTGAGTTAAAAGAAAAAAAAAATCATTAAACCAATTCTTCCCTGCTCTTCTTCCGAATTTTTACTTCATCACTTGATTCCCCCCCCCTCTCCCCAATACAAACACACAGTAATTAAATTCAACAATTTATTATTATTATATACTTTTCTGTTTTATTTTTTCTTTATAACAAAAATAAATAATTAATCATAAATTTCATTAAGAATTTACATTCATTTCATTAAAATTTCATCTAAAGTCCCCTCTTCCGAAACTCCACATTCCCTTTTCCCATAAAATTAAAAGTCTTCTTAAAAACTTCTTACTTTATTATTTTTGTTTTAACCATTTCGCATTACAATGTTAAATTAGCATTTGTTTCCAATTCGATAAAAGTTTGTAATAACAAGAACAAAGTGAAAACAGAAGCAAAAAAGAAAAAAAAATAAGATTTAAGCACGCCAAACGTAACATAACTCCTTTTGTTTGTGTTTACACCGGAAGTTCCTGCTCAATTTCACCAATTAGCCAATCAAAAGTCAGAACGAAAAGTTGTGCAGTTTCTGGATTCTTTAGGGGGGGGGGGGATAGATTTTATGTTTGCGTATGGAAATGGGTGCAAAATGAAAGCAGGTACGACAGCCGCATATCACCCTTCCGTATAAAGCGGGTTTGATTTAAAAAAGCATTGGAAACGTGGAAATGCGGGAATTTTAAAAATCGCTTTAATTATTTTTTAGTAGTCTAGGGGAGCTCCGCCCCACTGCTCGCTACGCTCGTCAACCCCCCCCCCCTTCCTGCGTAATCGCTTCACGATTCCGTTTGTTATCGCTTCGAGATTCCAAGGTGTAGGCTACCCCTGCTTGCTTCACCCAATACCCTATGGTATGAATAAGCAGTTGCAGACCTTTCAAATGATGTGTCACACGACTGGTGTTGTAAAGAATTTGAAAATGTGCCACCTCCTGGGGTCAGGATGGGGGGGTTGACACACAAGACATTCATAATATGAATAAGCAATTGCAGAACATTCAGATGATGTGTTACACGACAGGTGATGTAAAGAAATTAAAAATGTGCCCCCCTGGGGGGACAGATTGGGAGTGACACACAAGACATCCATAATATGAACAAGCAGTTGCAGACCTCTCAAATGATGTGTCACACGACTGGTGTTGTAAAGAAATTAAAAATAAGCCCCTCCCTGGGGGGCAGAGGGGGGAGTGACACACAAGACATCCATAATATGAATAAGCAGTTACAGATGTTTCAAATGATGTGTCACACGACTGGTGTTGTAAAGAAAACTAAAATGTTCCCCCCCTGGGGGGCAGAATAGGGGGTGACAAACAAGACATCCATAATATGAATAAGCAGTTGCAGACCTTTGAAATGATGTGTCACACGACTGGTGTTGTAAAGCACACAAGACATCCATAATATGAATAAGCAGTTGCAGACCTTTCAAATGATGTGTCACAGGACATGTGCGGTACAGAAATTAAAATTGTGCCCCCCTGGGGGGCAGAGCGAAGGGGAGACACACAAGACATCCATAATAGGAAAAGGCAGTTTCAGACCTTTCTAAAGATATGCAGCACGAGTGCTGTGGATAAAAATTTAAAAAGTTCCCCTTCGGAGGGGCAAAGTAGGGTACAGCGCCCCAAACATGCACAATTGGAATGAGCAGTTACAGTTGTTGTAAACTATAGAGGGGCTCCGCCCTCCTGCTCGCTACGCTCGCCAACCCCCCCGCGTCATCGCTTCGCGATTCCGTTCGGTATTGCTTTGCAAACCCGGTTGGAATCGCTTCGCGATGCATAGACGGAGCCCTCCGACTCATGAAGGAGTGGTCCACCCTGATTCGTTATTTCGAAATCTTACACATGCGCATTATTCCAGGAGTCATTCCTTTTAAGGCTAGTTTTTTTTTTTCATTAGGATTTATTTTCTGTAATTTCACGCGTTTATCTAAAACGGCTGCTAAAATATCCCAAATGTTATAAAATTTTCGATCTCCCTTTTAACTCACTTAAGAAGAGATAGAGGTAATGTAAAATCGCTCAAGTACCTGTGTTTATCTATTTTTTATTAGATTTATTTACTGCATTTTCATGCTCCTTACCTAAAATAGCTGCAGAGATTTGGTCAAATGTTTCAAAACTATCACCCCCCCCCCCCCTTCAAACTTTTTAGAAGTAGAATTTCTAAATTTGCTGAAATATGTGTTTATTTTATTTTATTTTATTTTTTTATTTATCAGATTTATTTTCTGGAATTCCATGTTCCTACCTACAAAGTGTGCTGAGATGTGCCAAATGTTCTAAAATTTTTATTCTCCCCTTTTGAACCCCTTATAAGGGGTGACTTCTAGCACCACTGGTATATTTGTTTAATTATTTGTTTAGTAGATTTATTTTCTGTAATTTCATGCGCCTATCTAAAACGGCTGCTGAGATATGCCAAGTATTCTAAAATTTTCGCACCCCCCCCCTTTTTATCCTCTAAAGTGCAATTTTGTAAAATCGACTAAAATTTTTGACCTCTCTTTAACTCCGTTAGGGGGTAGATGAGAGGATTTTAAAAAAATCCTTTCTTATGTCATAAGAAGTATCCCCCCCCCCCCAATTTTCATGTTCAAAGCTCAGTAGCTTGAACCGTGTTTTGATTATAAGTCAATCCGGACAAACACATTTATATCTATCTATATCTATATATGTATGTAGAGAGAGGGAGAGGGGGGCGGGTTCAAAATTATGTGTCGAAAATTTAAAAGTAAATACAGGGGACCTTACTAAGCAAATTTTGTGCAGGAATGCAGCAGAGAACGACGAATCAAGCCAGCGAAATGCTTTTATCCACTGAACATAAAAGCACCTTTCACCGCCTGAACGCTGCATTTCCGCACTCAGATTCCTATACGAAATCTGCTTACTACGACTTTCTCAAATTGCCTTTCCTTTACTGACATGTAATTTTCAAACACCCTGTATACATAGATAGATGTATGTAATACCTTGAACATAAATATCGTTATATATATATATATATATATATATATATATATAAGAATTGTAATGTAAGGTGTCGTTGAGAAAATGTGGCTTTTTAAAAGAAAGAGGTGTAGAATGATCCGGGTCCGATGATACCAGATTTAAAATTATCTAGATTTTATTTTTATGTTTCTACGGATTCTTGGAACCATGAACTTTTTTAAAAAATTGACCTGTCGGTACGAGTTAAATATTTCACCTTCACATCGGACTAAGCCGGGATGGAAAACTTCGCCCTGCGCAAACATTTAACTTGGAAAAATAAACTTACATTTGATTTTTTTTAATAAAAATTACACAGACTTAAGCGAAATGCTTGTGAAATTAGTTATTAAATCATTGGTTGAATTTCCGGGGAACACCTGTTTTCAAAATCGCGATCAGTAATATTTTCATAATTTACTCAACCTCCCTTTGCCCTTGCCATAAATATCTACCCTCCCCCAAGTAAATATATTTACTATAAATAAAACTATGTTTTATATATAAACATAAACCGTATCCTACTTGTAATAATGCAATTTTTTTCCTACTAATATTATTATTTCGATTGTAAAAGGTAGAAAATAAATGTTAAAATAGAAAAAATCTCTTGAAAAAGTATTCATTTATTTCCGGAAAATAAAACTGTACAAATGTTATACTCTAATAAAAATAATAAAATCCTTTTTAGACATATATAATTAATTTTTCAGTTAATTTTCATCAGAGAATTCTTGCCTTGAATTTATTGAGTTTTTTATTACTTCTTTGTCATAAATTGTGCGTCAATTACTTCTTTTTTGTACTTTTAAAAGCTCGAGTTTATATTGGCTTTTGAAGTTTATATCAAAACAAGTACCTTCTACTTTTTCAATTTTTATTTTTTTTTCAAAGTACAGTTTTACTTTCGAAGTATCTTCCAAGCAGAAGAAAAAAAAACCTCTAAAATAAAATAAAGTAGAAAAGTTCCTCTGTTGGCGATCGATTTCAAATATCCTCTATCCAAGAAAAAGAAAATATTTTAAGTATATTAAAATGCAAATGATAAATTTGAAAAAAAGAAAAGAAAAAAAAAAGCTGCTATCAGTTTAACGTAAATAAGCTCCCGAATGCTTTTTTGTCACTAGTGCAGATTCGTCGGCGGAAAAATAAACTTGAAATAAAAATGACTGTAAACGACGATAAAGTATTTTTCCAGAAGTCTTTGTCCCCATTGGTATTTACTCACATTGACATGAAGTGGACATTATCCAATAGAAAATTGAGCACAAATAGTAACTCCCTCCCCTTCAAAAGAAAATGTCGTAGTTAATTGGTTCGAATTACTTTGTTGTCTAATTGGAAGAAGCCCCTTGTCAATCATTTAATTTTGGACAGCCTTTCAACTTAGTTCTGGATGTGCTCCGCCATCTTGAATCGTTTGAAGCTGTGACTATTGTGGGCTCTTAAGGATGAGATATACAAGCGATGTTAAAGTTGAAACCCTTTTTTTCTTCTTCTTTTTCGCTTTATCAGTAAATCCACTAGTGGCATGCTCGCTTTCAGTAACGTTCAGTTGCACTCAAAAGTTTAAAGAAATTGGATATTAAAAGTCTTTTCCCAAAATATTACATTCCACAGATCAAACTGTTCGTCAGAAGGGTGAAGAAAAAAAGCGGAAGCCAACTGTGACTTACACTTGGTTTCCATAGCTACTCATAATAATAAGCGAGTTCGAAAAGTATTCTTTCTTCAAGAAAAAAGTAAAATATTAGAAAGTCATGTAGCTGTCAGTTTCGAAGATTTTGTAAAATATTGACTCAGAAAGAAATTTTTAAATTTTGTACTATTAGGAACTGTATTAATCATAAAATAGAAATGACAGATTTAAAAGTGTTTTTTGTGTGTAAAAAACTGAAGACCAAATCATTATTTAAAATTTAAGTTTAAAGTAACTAAATAGAAATAGTTATATATATATCATTTCTAATCTAGCATATTTCATATTATATATAACGTAGTGTATGTAAATAAGATATGTAAAAAACAAACCAATTTTTAAAATATTTGTGCTTTGGCCATGTTAATCGAATGAATTTTAACGTCACATGTTCAAGCACACTTTAATGCAAAGCCATGTAAGAAATGCAAGTAAAAAGTTCATGCAAGCCCGATAAATCTGAGACACGCCTCTCTCTGCCTGAATATATATATATATATACAGGGTGTATCTAAACTACTGGGCAAAACTTTAAGGGGTGATAGTACACAGCAAGACAACTAATATTAAATGGGAAACTAAGGGTCCCAAACGTCTTCGGAAGGAGATAGGCGCCATCAAAGTTTAGGGTCCAAAATTTAAAATGATTATAAAAAACGGAAAAATTGGTCGATTCGTTTGCGGTTTTCACGAAAAATATTCTTTATGTCAGTATTGTCTTGAAAATAAATTATAAAGATAAATTTCAAAAAATGCCGATAGAGAGCGCTTTAGACTTTGGAATAACGAATAACTGTTTTTTTATCGTTATTTTTTGCATCTCATTAATTTTTTTAGAAGTTTAGACATAAACTTAAATTTTGAGGTCAAAATTTGTGGTTAAGTATCGCAAACTGAACTGTGTTCAATGGGAGCGGGTAGGTTCAAATTTCAAATGATTATAAAAAGCAGAATAATTGGTCAATTGATTTGCGGTTTTCACTAAAACTATTCTTTATGTCAGTATTGTCTTGAAAATAAATTATAAACATAAATTTCAAAAAATGTCGATAGAGGGCGCTTTAGACTTTTCAGTAACGTACAACTATTTCTTACCGTTATTTTTTCATCTCATAAAATTTTTTTGACGCTTAGACATAAGCTTAAATTTTGAGCTGAAAATCTAAATCGTTGAGAGTGGTTTAGTAGCGCTAACTGAACTGTGTTCAATGGGGGTGGGAAGGTTCAAATTTCAAATGATTATACAGAGCGGAAAAATTGGTCGATTCGTTTGCGGTTTTCTCTAAAACCATTCTTTATGTCGTAATCTCTTGGTAATAAATTTTAAAGATAAATTTCAAAAAATTCCGTTAGAGGGCGCATTGAACTTTAGAGTAACCAACAACAATTTTTAACTGTTATTTTTTGTACCTAATTAAATGCTTGGAAAAGCTTAGACTTATATTTTGAGCTCAAATTCTGAATCGTTGGGAGGGGTTAAGAAGCGCAAACTGAGCTGTGTTCAGGAGTTGAAATGTTACCCTGCCTACTCTACGAACACAGTTCAAATTTCCGCTACTTAATTACTCACAACGATGCAGATTTTGAGCTCAAAATATAACTTTGATCTTTTACAAGCATTTAATTAGATAAAAAAATAACGGTTAAAAATAATTGTTGGTTACTCTAAAGTTTAAGGCGCCCTCTGACGGATGTTTTTGAAAGATATCTTTAAAATTTATTTTCAAGTAAATATTGACATAAAGGATAGTTTTAGTGAAAACCGCAAACGAATCGACCAATTTTTCCGTTTTTTATAATCTTTTGAGATTTGAACCTCCCCTCCCCCATTGAACACAGTTCACTTTGCGCTGCTTAACCACTCTCAATGATTCAGATTTTCAGCTCAAAATTTAAGTTTATGTCTAAGCTTCTAAAAAAATGTAATGAGATGCAAAATATAACGGTAAAAAATAGTTGTACGTTACTCTAAAGTCTAAAGCGCCCTCTATCGACATTTTTTGAAATTTATCTGTATAATTAATTTTTAGAACAATACTGACATAAAGAATAATTTTAGTGAAAACCGCAAATCAGTTGACCAATTTTTCTGTTTTTTATAATCATTTGAAATTTGAACCTACCCACTCCCATTGAACACAGTTCAGTTTGCGCTATTTAACCACAGATTTTGAGCTCAAAATTTAAGTTTATGTCTAAACTTCTAAAAAAATTTAATTACATGCAAAAAATAACGGTAAAAAATAGTTGTTCTTTACTCCAAAGTGTAAAACGCCCTCTAGTGGCATTTTTTGAAATTTATCTTTATAATTTATTTTCAATACAATACTGACATAAAGAATAGTTTTCGTAAAAACCACAAACGAATCGGCCAATTTTCTCGTTTTTTATAATCATTTCAAATTTTGGACCCTAAGCTTTGATGGCATCTATCTCCTTCGGAAGACGTTTGGGACCCTTACTTTCCCATTTAATATTATTTGTCTTGATCTGTACTATCACCCCTTAATGTTTTGCCCAGTATAGTTTAGATACACCCTGTATATATTCAAGATGTCTACTCTCATTGCGGCCAATAGCTAATTCCTAAACCGTAAGTCATAGACATACAGTTCCAGTTAGAAAAAGGTTTAAAATGAGGCAAAGAAATATTTTTAAAAAGATTTTGGTGAAAAAGACATTTCTTAAAAAATACGAAATTTAAATTTTTATACGGTCGCCTGGTCCTATAAATTATATTTAGTACAAATTTCCTGTTACACTGACAAGTAACACGAAAAAAGTCCCGTTATTCTACGACTAAAATCGACCAAGTGATAGCTGTTTAAAGTTGGACCATATTAGGTTTGTGCTAATTAGGGGTCATTCACAAATTTATTAGAAATATAATTTCGTGAGATACATAAAAAATGTTTCAGAGTAAAATTAACATAGCAGTGAAAATTTTAAAACTTTAATCATTTTGATATATGAATGCGAATATATAATTTCTAATAAATATATAAAGAAAAAAAACAGAATTTTTGTTTAAAATAATGAAAATTGACTACCTAGAAAATTATACATATTTTAAAATGTTATTAGATAACACTAGCATGCAAAAGTTGGATTGCGTCATATTTTTTTTTTAGCTTTTGATAATTGAATCTTATATATTCTGTACCGCTGAGTCTGAAATTGACCTTCATTTTTTACCACCAAGTAACTGCAAATAATAAATTTTAAAGTTAAAAAAAGAAAAAAAAATAGCTAAAATTTTATATAATAAAATAGATATGTTTTAACTTTTGATAATTATTTTTCGTGTATTTTTTACCACTGAAATTGAAAAAGGCCTTCATTTTTAACCATCACGTCAGGAATTCTTTTGCAAATTGTTAATTTCAAAGTTCAAAATTTCAAAATTGAACCTCCTCCCCCATCTCACCGGACTTCTCAGCTGTTCAGCTGTAAGAATACAAATATAAGTCGAAAAATTGAATAAATTATTGAATTAAATGAAATTTAATTTAATAAAAAAAATTCACATTTTTTACAGTTCGCAAATTTTTGCTATATTTTATTACTTTGACATTTACGATTTATAAAAAAATTCTGACTTGATAATCTAAAAATGAAGGTAGTTTTGAAATTGAGTGCTAAAATTACACAAAAACCAAATATCAAAAACTAAAATCACAGACATCTCCTCTATTTTTCAGTGTCGGATTTTTATTATTTTTTAACTATTGCAATTCATGATTTACGAAAAATCCTGACATGACGGTTAAAACTGGAGGCAATTTTTGGTTTCAGTGATAAAAAAAATGCATAAAAATTAAAAAACACAAGTATCGTCGTCTTGTGTTATGTAATCTAAAAATTTCTTAAACTTCTTGGCGGTGATCTATCGGAAATTATTTTGCGTTATTTTGTAAAATAAGTATAAACGGTAAATACCGAAAATCATAATAATATTAGATTATCAACAGATTTATGTCAGTATGAAAAATTTAATCTCGATCAGATATTTGAAAATGAGTTAAAGTTCGAGTACAAACTTTGAACTATAAAAACATGCATACGATCATTGAAGTTAAATAAAAATAACATAATATTTATGTGACAATGTGGCACTGTATAAGATTTATTTAATGTACATCTGCGCTTTGAAAAAATTGTACGAATATTGCAACTGAATTAAGTCTTTCGTATAGAGTAAGAACTTGGCATATGATCGATCCCACAATTCATCGTTGAACGCATTTGTTTTCTATGCAGTAAAGTGGTATAAGTCATACATTTATAAAATTTCACAACTCGGTCAATTTTAAGTTATATGAACGGGATTTTTTATGTCTTAGCTGTTAGTGTAAGAGGGAACATTTACTAAATATAACTTATAGAACCGAGGAGCCGTATAAAAAGTTAAACTTCTTAATTTTTTTAAGAAATCATTTTACTGACCCAAATTGCTCTTCAAATATTTCTTTACCGTATTTAAAGCATTTTTACTGTTTTCTATTTTTTCAAGAAGGAAGTATTGGATTCGTGAAAATTTTCAAATTCCGGTTTTCGACGGATTTACACGTTAGGGGTCATATATTCATAAATATATGTCTTTAGAAACTGTCTGTCTGTGAGTCTGTGAGTCAATCTTCTGCGTGTGACCTAAATTTTGTGGGCGTAAGTATGATATGTGTATGATACAACTTTATAAATATAACAAATATTTGTTTAACTTTTATTTTATGTAATTAATCAGCGAATATCGAACTTTACATATCAACTAAAATTTAATGTTTCACGTTCTTTCGTGTATCAAATAGCAGAATTTGGCCAGTTTCATATATCTTAACTAATAACCGCCACTTTTTTAAAATTTTCTGAATAAATATAGGATCCAGTTGTTTCTCTTTCAAGGCATTAAATTGTATTTCTTACCATAATGAAAAAATAAAAAGAAATGAAATAGATATAGAGTATAAAGATTCTATTCCAAATTTAACGAGTTAAAAGCATATTGTTTCCCTATTATTTCCTTAATCCGATATTAATTTATAAATTAAACGATTATTTCGATGCAATGAGAGTATTTTAAAGAGATTAGTAATAATTTCCAGTAACTATATCGCTCACCAAACTATAATAATAATAATAATAATAATAATAATAATAATAATAATAATAATAATAATAATGAAAGATAACAATTAAAATATTTATTGCTTACAATTCTTAATTTTTCTCAATTAATAATTTCATGATTTATATTTTACTTATTACAATTATAAATATGCTATAAAAACTAATTATGAACGAAATACTTAAAATTAAAATTGCAGTAGAAGCATTAAAATGTCATTTTAGATTACAAAAAACTGTGATGCAAATATTTTCTCAAAAATAAAACAACAATAAAAAGTTTATTCTAAGGCATACAGTTTTGAAACAAACAAACAAACAAACAAACAACAATTTTAAAAATTTATTTCTCTCTTTTTTTTTTTTTTTTTTTTTTTTTTTTTGGTTAGTAAAATATAAATTATCAATGGTCTCAGTCCATGTATTATTTTAATTTTATTTAACTCTATCTACGAGTGTGTGTAGTAGGAAATAAAGAAAAGTGTACATTACATAATGTGGGATTGATCACGAGCTGCCTGTTTTTGTTTTTTAAAATTAATTGAAAAATTGTTTTAGTGTATTCTTTTAAAAAATATATTAAAATTCTGTTTTTCTTTCTCTTTTATTCAGGATAACATCGACAGCTACAATTTTTGCAGTGAGGTAAGAAAACTATTTTTTATATCTTTATATTATTTGTGCTTTTTCAATTTAAAATATTGAACGTATTTTTATTTACCTCAGCTTGAAAAAAGCATTTGCAAAGTTAAAGACAGATAAGAATTTAAAATTCTATCGCAGGAGTGCTTGACATAAGACGAAATAATATAGTGCAACCATGACAAGAAATCAATAACAATATTTTTTTTCAAGCTTTAAGTAGGCTTTTATCTTACAAATTTATGTACAAGCTACTTTGCTAATCAAGCAACATACTTTTAAATATATCGATAATTTATTTAGAATATTCAAAATATGCATAGAAAATGTTTTGTTATTTACAAAACTATATAATAACAAAAAAATCTCTGTTCTAACATTCTAAATTAAACTAATTCACGGTGTCTCGTGCACAAGGATCAAATAAATGCATTGATCACTTTTAGATGTAAAAGCGTGACTACAAAATGCATAGTCATTCAAGGTATGAGAGAAGGTATTGCTCGAAAGGAGTGCTAATCCATTTCTTCATCTTTCTTTTTCCTGAATTCTGCAATATATTCCCCCAATCCTTGTACATCTATGTATTCTGCCGATACGTGTCTACAACTGTGAAATGTTCATAATAACTTTCATTTCCCGAAACATTAAATGTAATTAAAAAAAAAAATGTGTTCTAATATTCTAAATTAAACCAATTCACGATGTCTCGTACACAAATACCTAATAAATGCGTAGTCATTCAAAGTATGAGAAAAGGTGTTGCTCAGGTGCCAATACATTTCTTCATCTTTCCTTTTACTGAATTCTGCTACATATTCCCCCCCAATCCTTGTACATTTATGTATTCTGCCGATATATGTTTACAACCGTTCATAATAACTTTCATTTCCCAAAATAGTACATGTAAAAAAAAAAAAAAAATAAATAAATAAATAAAAAAAAAAAAAAAACAATTGTTCTAACATTTTAAATCAAACCAGTTCACGACGTCTCGCAAACAAAGATCTAATAAATGCGTTGGATCATTTTTAGACGTAAAAGCGTGTTTCCAAAATGCATAGTCATTCAAAGTATGAGAGAAGGTATTGCTCAAGTGCCAATCCATTTCTTCATCTTTCTTTTTCCTGAATTCTGCAATATATTCCCCCAATCCTTGTACAGCTATGCATTCTGCCGATACGTGTTTACAATTGTGAAATACTGACTTTAATTTTCCGAAACAGATGTCTGTTCAATTGAATTATCACAGCACTGATTGTTTGCTATCTTTAAGTTTAAATATCTTTTACTTTTTATGACACGTAGTCATTTTAAATTTAATCACATTGGGTTTTGATATATATATTTTTTTATGAAAATATTAATAATTTACCCGAAATTATCACTTCACATGCTGATGTTTTTATTAACTCGCGGGTCTTTAATTACAATTTAGGTGATTCATTAAGTACCACGTTTAAGTATTTTTAGTTTATGTTTAAAATCACATAAAACGCTTTAAAACAATTACGAATAAGTTTAGTTTTTAATTTAATTCTTTAAGACTGATTTCCACAGTAATTTTAACAAATAGTTTTAGTTTTTATATCCGACAGTATGCACATGTTTATCTGCTCTTTTTTCAAAAATCAATTTAATTTAATTTAATTTATTTTATTATATTTAATTTCTTATTATTTTTAATTTAATTTAATTTAATTTTAATTTAATTCTTTAAGACTGATTTCCACAGTAATTTTAACAAATAGTTTTAGTTTTCATATCCGACAGTATGCACGTGTTTATCTGCTCTTTTTTCAAAAATCAAATTGAGTCAATAAAACAAATATACACCGATTTTAATTAAGCTTCAATTAATTGAAGAATTTCCCTTAGTATATATTTGAATCCACAAACTACCAAAAAGTAAAATTTAATGCTTGAATTCCGTTATAATTGATAAAGAAAAAAATACTAAACACACTGTAAAAGAATTGAAACTTTTGATTATGAATTTTTATTTCTGCTCTTTAAAGCGACTTAACCTTTTCTTTATCTATTTTAAAGAATTGTGGATACTATCCTGGAAAATTGCCAGCTTTAGAAAAAATTTTTAACAACAAAATATATGGAGGTTGCTGTGCTGTTAAGCATATACTTTTATCTTTGTATCGCCGGGAAAACAGTTTTTGAAAAGCTATGAAAAATTACTTTTATTTTTAATACTACAAAACTCTTTCCATACAATCAATTAATCTATCGGATTTTTTAATTAATTAATTTATTTATTTATTTTTATCTTTTATTTTTATTTGTTTATTTATTTATTGGATACTCAGTTTTAGTTAACGATTACATTTGATGGCTATCATACTGCCCTTCTCAAGCAACAATATGAAGATACTTTGCAGCCAGTATGGTATTATTGAAAAGATAAAATGCTGATGGTGTAATGATTTTTTAAAAGGCATATCATCCATAATATCGTCATTTAGTCATTTTGTATTAGCAGATATTGAGAATTTTTTGGAAAAGTAATGTTAAATTTTATGCAAGGAAAACTTGAAGCAAAGGTGAATCACCTATGCAGAATCGAATCTACAACAACTTCAAATCCGAGCTCCACGTATTCATCACCATCTTTAAACGAGGTACCCATTGAGTTGGATGTCTACTAACTTATGTTAAAGATTGTATATATGGTTATGACCAATTCTGTATATTTTATTTTGAAAGAAATTTAATTTAGGACTTAGAAACCGAAGCGAACCAAAAATTTAAAAGAATCGTTATATCTAATGAAACAAAATCTCGAACTGAACCCCTTTTTTTCAATTTTGAAAACAAAGCGTTAATTTTTTTTTTTTTTTTTTTTTTTTTTTTTTAGTGTTTTGTCCATCCGACGAAACCCTATCCGTCCTTGTCCTCTATCTGTCCGTCTGTCACAAAAACTGAATTTGAGACTTTTTGTACTTTATTTACAGATGAATTTTTTGTATTTACAGATGAATATCTCGTGTCACACGACAAATTATAAAATTTTGAAAAAGTCTATTATTTTAATCAAATCAATTTTTTCCAATGTCATCCATTAATTTTTTCTAGTTAAATTTGTAAATAAAACCTTAATTTGAACGTTTTTCGTGTAGATCTTATGGCTTAGAGGTAACACGTCACGCTAGCAAGCTGAAGATACATAGTTCGATACCCGGTGTTGCTAGTTGAAATTTTCACATTAGAGGGATTCAATTAAAAGAAATTTTGTATTAATTGACAATTTAAGGGTTTGTGTTGTTAGGGTTTCATGCATCTGAAATTCATAATGCTTTTTGGAATTCAATTTTCTTTCTATTTTAAAAACTATTTAGATTTATTAACGATTCAGCATTTTAAATTTCCTTTAAACAATTTTTTTCATTTTTAGAAATTTAAAATTTTATTTATATCACCTCTAATTTTTTTTAACTTCGGATTTTGAAAAAATTTGGAATTTCGAATTCTTTTTAAATAATTTGATGTAAACATTTTTAATTTGTCTAAAATAACTTCCTTTTATAAATATTTTAAAATTTAATTCGTTGGTGCTACCACCTATATAAGAATTAATATAGGTATTAAATATATATTAACAATTATAAATAATTATAAATTAACGATTTTGATTTATTAATTAAAGGATAAGTAGTTTTGAAAGGAATATTAAACGAAATCGTTTGGGCAATCTGCGATAACACTACCTACTTATTAATGTTTCAACTTGTAAATTATCTCTACAAAACAAGTTTTATACTTTTAGGAGGCCACATTTGAAAAGTGTTGTGGAACAAAGACCTTTTTCAAAATTAAGATTTGTTTTGCTACAAATAGAGACAGTTAGAGTAAAAATGTACTTATAAACACTTCAATTACTAGAAACGCCTATACAACATTCTAAAAAAATTTAGTTGTATATACGCATTTCACAAATTTTTTTTTATTTCACTTGGTATCCTAATTCATTAATCGCCACTGTAAACTGGCTATAAATGCCACACACTTTATTTTTAATGGTGAGCATGATATAGTGAGCTCCAGTGTAATACGTGTATATCAGTTTCGTGGTAATCTAAGCCTATTTAGTTAAGATAGTTTTATCGCAGAGGGATAGATATATAAACAGAAGTCATAAACACTTTAAATCTATATTGGATGCGTTGAAAAACGTAATATATTAGTTTATTTTCATTTGATAACATCCACTCTTATATCAGGATTCCGTTATTTACAAATTGCTCAAAAATGTAATTTCAACCTTCCTGATAAATGGTCGGTTAATTAGTCCCTTTTTTCAATCAATTTGCGACTTTTACTTTATTAGCAGATCTGTTATAGTGCATCATATACCGCAAGTTAAACCTTTTAAAGTGCTACATCTGTTTGATGACGTACGTGAAACAACATCTGCTGTCAACGTGATTGGAATCAGTTTTATAATTTACCTACAAGATAGCTCACTATCAACACTCACAAACATACTTCCCAAGATCACGAACATCCGGGGGTAAAACTTAGAGGGATAAAAAATTCTGAGCGATTGGTCTGATATAAATTCTCTATTATGTACACCGATATAATCTACTTTCTCTGTAAAGATATTTCAGTCATCATTGGAAAAAAAATGTATCCCGTTATGCTTCGAATTGAATATCTTTTTATTAGGGTGATGGTAAAAGTGATAAAGCTTTCGACGTCCACCGGACGTGTTTTTTTTTTTTTTTTTTGTTAGAGCTGTAATTCATAGCACGCGTACAAGCAATCATGAGTGATTGCGACAACAAACAATGCTACTTTGTTTGATATAGTATAAATAATTGTTTGAAAGGCGTTATGTATGTAACGGGAGTGCAGGCGGAAAGTAAGTGACCTTTCAAATATGTCTTATTGCTAAAGGCCAATTGCTCTACAAACATAAAAAAGCGCTGCTAGTCACAATCAATTATTCATCTAATGATTTTGATGGATAAAACAATTACCAAATTAGAATAAATAATTGTGTTGTTTTTTTTCTTTTGTAAGAGAAAGGAAATATTATGTATTCAAAAGAAGTTTAAAGATAATTTAGATATCTAGAAATTTTATTTTTACAGTATTAAATTCTAAGAATAAAAAATCATTTAGAAGAAGGAAAAATTGCCTTTTTCTTAAGATGAGAGAGATGATATAAAAAAAATAATATTAACTATATAAATCATTGTTGCAGCGCTAAAAAACAACTTTTCAAAAGTAAAAGAAAAAAAAAAAAAAAAAAAAAAAAAAAAAGGCGGACAAAGAGAGATGAAAGTTGTAGCTAAAGATTATTTGATAAAAAAATTTCCAAGCGTCGTATATTATGCACATATTTAACATTATTTATTAAAAATTTACCATTTGAAAGTCGAGTGCAAACGTATATGTGATAGAAAGCTTCTCTTTTACTAAATACATTATAACGTGTTTCTGAAAATTCAGTTTCTTGAAATTATGCATGCTTGGCAGCAATCTTATCATATTTTACACAAATTTTTAAGCACACAAATCCATAGTTAAAATCCGAAACTCGAAATTACTACTAAAGCAAACATTTTATGATTTTCCTTTGTAGCAATGTATGCCTAGAAATTTGTGTTTTAAAATAATGGTGACATATCTACAGGATTCATCTTATGATTCGTTTTTTTTTTTTTTTTTTTTTTTTTTTTTTTTTTTTTTTTTTTTGGGGGGGGGGGGGAGGGATAATTAATCAACAGGGAATCAGGGGAATCAGTTTAAATGGTAAGATTAAGAGGTTACTTCAGTCAGGTGAAAAACCTATTCACTAACAGAAATGAATTTTTTTTAATATAAAGATACGTCGTTTGTATTTTAATATTTTATTTTATTTTATTTTTTTGCCTGAAATAGCCGGGGTAGATTTATACAAAGGCCGTTTTTTACTTTTCCTATTTTGTTTGCAGGGTATTTTAATGGGGATGCTTTCGCTTTTAAAACCGATTCCGAAAGTAAAAGTGCTCTAATTAAAAATACCTGCACTCAAAATTAAAAATATGCAAAACTGCCTTCCTACAGATCTAATTCAGCTATCCAATGCAGAATGTTTAAAAATATTAAAATGCAAACGACATACATTAAAAAGTTTCTCCCATTGATTAGCATTATCGAACGGGTGTTTTCCTCTGACTGAAGTATTCTTTTACTTTTGTATAGTAAGTGTTTTCTGAAAAATATTTGGTTGTATTTCACAAGACATGGCTATTTATCTAATAAATCCTTATGCAATAGTCTTGTGTTATCCTCCAATAGTACGTCTTCAAGTTTCTAGGTCGTGCTTATACGAAATTAAAATAGCACTTCTTATAATCAAACCAAAATCTTAAAAGTCAATTTTAATAATACAGCAAGTAAGCGAAACACACCACAGTCTTTTTTTCACGATAACATAAAAGAAAGATGTCATGTAAATAAAAACAAATGATAGGAATCAACCCTTATTTGTTTCATTTTCATTTTTCACATATTCTTTTTTTAATTTCTGAAGATTATTTTTTAATAACTTCATTATTTTATATGAAACGGGAGCAGCATTTCTTATCATTTCTTTCTTCAAAGTAACCATATATTATTATAATATTTCATTTTCAAACTATAATGTCAAAAAAGAATAAGGGGAAATGTTTTTACTTTCTTCTTGCTATTATTTCAAATAATTAGATCTTTCAGACATTTTTCTCATTTCCTATAGAATTTTCAAGCTAAAAATAAATGCTTAATATAATGAAACTTTTAATGGCAGAAATGTGAAAAATCATTACACTTACATGTGAGGAATTTTTTTTTTTTTTTTTTTTTTTTTTTTGTATTATTAAGCATTTAAAAGAGTAAAGAAGTAAGAGAGGGGAAGGTACTTGGCCCTTTTGGTGACATGGCTTTTGAAAAAATGCTTTCAAAGATAAGAAAACTGAATGGTTTTCAACGTTATATCTTAAATCATTGTATAAAATACTTTTTGCCTTATCTTTGAATTTGCCAGGTAGATAACAAATTCAAACAGGCTCAATCGGACTAGTAGTTAGCATCTTAATCATTAAAATAGGTAGTAGGCAAAAAAAGACAAGTTTTTCGCTTTTTGTATGAAGCAATTCTGTAAATTCTGAAGCCAAATTGAACTCCAAATTTTGGCTTCTATTTTTTCATGTGCATGAAAACATCCTTACAGGATGACCTATTCTTAGAGCAGATCCAAACACGAAGCGTAATGGCATCATTGTTTATTCATTACAATTAAAAATTATTAAAGACTCTAAGAGAATGTATGTAAGACTCGAGAATTACTCTCAAAACCTTAAAAAAGTAAATCTTTGGTATCATTGATATGTTTTATAATTTATTTTATTTCAGAAGTAATAAATTAGTCGTAATGTAAAAAGTAAATTTTGACTTTACATAGATGTAAAAACAATGCAGCCTTCAAAATATAAATAATGAGGCTAACCAAGGTTTGTACGTTCAAGGACTTACAAGGTCCTTTTACCAGTATTTTCATAAAGTAATATTTGTCTTATTTAATGAAAAATAAATCAAACATCAGATAAAGTGACCAGTTTTATGAAAATTCTAGTATTAAAACACCTAAAATCTCCTGAATCCCTTGATGCGTACGAACCCTGATAACGTGAAAATACGAATAAGAATAAACATGTGCCTTTAAGAATCAACTCTAACCATGCGACGACATTTGTAAGCTAATACTTAACAAATGGAGTCGTTCTTTATAAATTTATCGTTTGAATTTAAATATTTTAAGATTTTTTCTGCATCGGATATCTGATCTCAATATCTAACGTGATATTTTCATGTCTTTTTTATTTTCGTTGTAATTTATTTCTGACAACATTTTCAATTTCACAATCAAGTAACTAATTAGGTCTGTTGATTAATTTCAACATCAAATGCTAAGGCATTATTCTGAGGAAATAACATTCGTTATCCCGTGAAATCGTCCCTCAGACAACTGCCAAGTTATAATAATCAAAATGTTGATTAATATAGTAAGGACAAAACTTCGGATCATTTATTGACATTTTTATTTTATAAATGTCTTCTATCTGTTAGACTGTTCGGAAACCATGAAAGTACAAAATAACAAAATATTAGAAGCATGAAATATTTACCTACCAGTGGGTGCTCTTTCGAAAATTTTACGAAAAACCCGATCATTATTTTAATTTTCATTTAATTTTCATTTTTAATATTTTACCACCGATTATCCAAAAACGAAAATTTTCTGCAATTGAATCACTAAAGTGCTCCGATAAAGTAAGGTAAACTTTACAATAAAAAATAACTGGTGGGAATAATGAAGGATTATGAGAATCATAAGTGGCACGTATACCAGTCGCTCGTCCATAAACAATTAATAATTCATATATTCATTGTACGGAACCCTCTGATCGCGAGTAGTACTCGCACTTGACCGTTTGTTTTTCTTTTTGAAGGATTGTGCTCTAATTAAAAATGCCTTATATAATTTGCAGAAAATAAAACGCCATAAACTTCAACAGTAGAAACATGAATCTGTACATCGATTAAAATTTTTTTTATGAAAAATGGGTTTACTGTTCTTCATCAACCCTTTTGATAGCGTAAAACCACCGTCCGTTAAACTAGTTGTCAAAATATTGATTGGAATAAGCTTTTCAGAACGTAGACAGGGAACATGACTTGCCGAAAACCATATTGGTTTTTTTTCGGGCACAGTCTAAGTACTTTAAAGATTCAAAAATGCACATTTTTAAAGAAATATTTCTGGAAGAATATTTTCTTAATATGGTTCAATTTGATTTTATATTGTGATATTCATTAATTAATATTCCTTTATTCGATAATAAATTTGCAACTTAATTCTCTTGTTGCAAATTTATAAAATTTGCTGAAAATAATTAAATTAATGCTTTAAACGTTTGTTTGTTTCGAGAAATAAATAATGAATAAAATGTTACATTTTTAATATGTACTTCCCACTTCGGTTTCTTTCAGTTTCAAAATAACTCTTCTTTCTCCATAGCGTTTTCTTTGGATTTACTTTGGAATTAAATGGAGCAACAGTAAAAGGAATTTTCAATTTTATTTCAGTGAAAAGAACGGCTCTTAAAATTAAATATTGTGTTACACGAATGCAGCTTTTAATTAAAAAAAAAAAAAATTAGTTTCCTGTCTACAGAACGTTTTGTTTAAACACCGTACTGATCCATATATATTAAAAGAAGGGTTTAAACTGTGAGACTGCGGATGAGTGTCTGTAGAGAGCACTTTTATCGATTTAGAACTCGTGCTGTTTTAGAACACCTTGTTAGAAGACTATTTATGTTTTTTAAAGGTAAAAGACGTTCATTCAAATTGTGAACCGAGATTATTTTGTAATGTGGTGCCATATTATATAAGTTTTATCGTCGATTTTGTCCTTGACAATGGATGGTCCTTTGTAGATGGTCTTAACATCAATCTTTAATAGTATTACTATTTGTATATTGAAAACTTACAAAAAGGTATTTCTTTGTGTTTCTATTAAAAATAATTATTTCTCATTAAATTTTTCTTGTTATTTCAAAAATAACATTATTACGTTTTGTAAATAAGAAGTATCGACGAAGACGGAAATAAAATAACAAGTATAAATGAAAAACACTTATTAAGAATGAATAATAATAATAATAAATGAATAATAACAATAAAAAAATTTTAGTATTTATATTTATAGAGCCTGCCATCTTCTTTCTAATGCTTTTTTCTTCTTCAAAGTGTTACGAAGTGCGACGTGCTCTTTATTATGATAAGCATTGACTTGGATACGAAGTTGGAGTTTTCTTTTCGTTATAACTGTAATAGATAGACACACACAGTTTGAATGTCATTTTAAGAACTACCTTGCTAATCTGTATTTTTTTAATGTACAATTCTTAAGATAAAGCTACTAATTCTACCTGAAAATTCTACCAGAAACTTATTTATTATTATTACTTATAATCTTTTTAAGATTCCTTTTCCTGATGAAAAATGTGTTGCAATTTATTTTTATATTATTTTCTTTTCCTTTTATTTTATAACTTTTCAGAATTTGTGTGTCAGAAATCATTTCTACATAATTTCCATTGTTAATAGTTTAGTTGAAGTTGGCTATGTGCATTTTTTTATTTTTGGATTAAGATACTAATGTTGATTACTGAAAATAAAGATTGAAAGACAAATCTAAATCAATCATAATATAAGCTTGTCGAAATTTGCAGTAAAGAATGATACAATGAGGGTTTTATTATATTCAATGAATAATATAGGCGCTGGGAACGGAAAGAATCTGTTTTAATTATTCAGAGTTTCGTTATAACCTGGGTTGACCTTAGCGGAGTTTGACTGTATTAGAAAACGGAATGTCCATCTCACTGTTTAAAAACATGAATTTTTCGATTTAAATGAAAATTTAAATTCTCAAATATTAACGCATGAACATATTAGTAGTATATATTTGGGCCTTAAAGGCACAATTTCCGGTCATTGACCCAGCCGTTTGACCTTGAAGAAGTCATTGACCCCGAACGTGTGACCTTGAAACTTTCATTGACCTTCACGCTTGGTTGATTTTTTCAATTCAGTGATTGCGTTGGGGGGTCGGTTAAAAAGTGAATAGTGTAAATCGGAGGCCGGGTGGATGATTCGGATCGATGATTTTTCCGCTTCAATGATTTCCAGTTCTGCTCTGATGATTGCGGAGGGAGGGGGGTGCGTGTTCATCTGAATACATCTTCGGTGATCGCGTAGGTGTGTATTGGTCTTTGATTAAGATGGGGTCATTGTTTTTTTTCCGCTTCAATGATTTCCGGATATTTTTTCTGCTCTGATGATTGCGGAGGGAGGGAGGCGTGTCCTTCCTGAATAAATCTGATCGCGGGGGCGTGTCCTATCTGAATAAATCTTCGGTGATCGCGGGCTCCTTGAGCTAGACTTTTACGCTTCTGTGATTGCGTTGGGGGAAAGTATAAAAATTAATTCAGTGCATCGTTGCGGTTGCCATCTGTTAGGAAATCGGTTGAAAGAGTACAGATGTTGTATAGTTGTATTGTTCTTTGATAGAGACGCTGTCCGTCTGTTTTTTTTGAATGGATAGATGATTTTTTTTAATTTCATGCTTATTTAACTGTGAATGCTGTTAATGTCTTGTATTTCAACAGAACGGTTTTACTGGATATTTAAATTTTTGTTTCATTTTGCTTGAAAGAGTACAGATATTGTATAGGTGTGTTGGGCTTTGATCAAGACGCTGACCGTCTATTTTTGAATGGATGGATGATTTTTTTTTATTTCATGCTTATTTAACTGTGAATGCTATAATGTCTTGTATTTCAATTGAACGGTTTCACTGGATATTTAAATTTTTATTTCATTTTGGTTCAAAGAGTACAGATGTTGTATAAGTTTATTGTTCTTTGATAAAGACGCTGACCGTCCGTTTTTGAATGGATGGATGATTTTTTTTAATTTCATGCTTGTTTAACTGTAAATGCTGTACGCCTACCACCTATAAATTTGATGAATGTTGAACAAACCATTCTAGGAAGTATTTGTTAAGAATTCACAAAAGAACTCATAAAAAAGTTTCATGATTATGAAAATTGTTCTTACTTGTTTTTAACAAAATCTGCTTCAATGAAGCATTAAAAAAATTCAACGTAGAAAGGGATGTAAGTGTAAATACTGTAGTGTCATATTTTACTTCGTTCTTGATTTTTTATTTCATAAAAAATTCATTACAGGACATTTCAATGTAAACACTGTAACAAAACATTTGATGTCGACAGCAAATTTATTCAACATTTGATTAAAATGCATAAGTGAAAAAAAGCAAACTTTGTCTAATCATCTAAAACAGTTGATATTCTGTAGTTTTCAAAAATTTTATATTTTTATAACTAATGAGAATGATTAATAAATAATGTGTAAGCGAAAAAAGCTTATGTTTTTTTTTTTTTTTTTTTTTTTTTTTTTTTTTTTACAACTTATAAATTTTAATTATCATTTCACGATATTGTAAAATGTTACTTAAATTTTAGCTATTTTTTAAATTTTCTATGAAACGAAATAAGAGCTAGCATTATTTTATTAATTTTTTATTTTAAAATACTGAATTTGTATGTTTAAACATTGATATTGAGTTAACTTTTAAATACCTTTAATATATTAGAATTTTTGTTCAAATTCAATATAGCACTCATCATTCATATAAACAACTGTTATTTACATATTACTGATGGATATTACCTTGTCTTGCTACAAAATTCCACAAGAAAGTGAAAATGTAATAATTAGGTATCATTCATTACTTAGATTAAAACTATTACCTTAGGATTACATTTTTATGCATGTTTCTTTTTTTGATATTGTAATGTGAAGCTGATGTTATAATATATGTTTCAATAGAATGGGAACCCTGTGTCCCGCAGTTGGTCAATAGAAAGATGCTAGTGGTTTTAAATATCTATCCTTTTGTATCTATTGACTGACTGCAGGATTACCAAATTTGACAGTTTCTTCCAATATTCGACCCTGCTTGGTAAGTTTTTTTTTCAAAGTAAATTTTCATTAAAACTAGGATGCCAGAAACATAACAGGTATGTGTTTATTTTTCTCTTATTTTACTTGGTTTAATCATCTGGACGTAGAGAAACATGTTTAAATTAAAATAAAGAACTTGTTGCCCTGCAGTTGGTCATTGGAATGATGCTAATGATTTAATCTAATTATCTATTTTTCATCTATTGAGTGATTGTAAGATTAACAAAGTTTGCGACGACATTCCTTTTTTCCTCAATCCTGTATTAGATGCTTTGAAATTTCTATTGGGTAAGCATTTTTAGAAATAAAAAGTAATTAAATTTTTTTTAGACATATAAATGTTTAATTTTCATTGCTTTAAATTTAAGTGAAAGAACAATGGCGTTTTTGAATAAGAAAATATGGACCATACCCTGCAGTTGGTTAGTACGATGAAACCAAAAATCACGGTATCAAGTTTTACCTTTTGACCGAAATCTGAATCGAACATTTCTGTGATGATATATATATATATTTTTTTCGTCAAGATAGAAACAAAATAAAATACAAGTGTATTCAAAAAATTCACATACAAGCGTATTCAAAAATAAAAGCTACATATTTCCATTGCACCAAAAATCTAATCGGCAATGCTCAAATGAACTTTGAGCTTGAAACAGTTTTAATTGTCTTAAATTATCAATTTCGTTTTAAATGGCAAATTTTAAATGTTGAATTTAAAAATAAATACATTTAAATATCACTTTAACAAAATTATACCTAAAAGAAACTAAAGCAGAAAAACCAAAGTTAAATTAAATTTATCTAAACCAGTTCAATATAAAACTTATTTTTTCTTCAAAGTGTATTCGACATAAAAAGTATTTTCTGAAATTTAATTTCATCGGCAACCGATGCAAATTGTCAAAAACGATTTTTTCATTTCGTTCATAATGTTCAGTTTTGCATCCTCAGAAAGTAACAGTGTTGTGCGGACATAGTGTCAAAATATATGTTCGATATGTTTTGACGAATTAACACCAAAAGGTCTAGTGGTCTAGAGGTCTTCATAACAGGAAAAGGTACATTGTTGGTAAACATTTAACATGGGTTCTTGCAGGAGCGGTAGTATCTGGACATAACAACTTTCACGCACAATGGACAAACCCAACGTCCTGGTACTTGCGTAAAAATATATATTAAGAATATATTTTACTGAATGTCATGTCACCAATCACTAGTTTCGTTTTTGGCATTTAAAGCTTACAGAAATAAATTCCAGTTATTTTTAAATTTTGGAATATTTAAATCAGTTGCGCAGTAATGCTAACACTTGAACATTGTCAAATCCGAAGGACTATATTTCCTATCACGTCCTCTAGATTTCCAAGAATCTGCTTCTCGTGGCTGTTTAAAATGCTATTTTTCAGTTTCAAACGACAGTGGTGTTCAACAAACTGAACAGTATTTTTCTTCATATATTTTAAATAATTAAGCCTTTTTATTTAAAAAAGTTAGCTCAAATTAAAAAAAAACACAATTAAAAACATAAAACATAGAATAGGACAGGCATTTGTGCTTAGAATCAAAATTTTAAACATTTATATCTCAAAAATTTTTATTGATTTTTTAAATTTTTCATGTTAGAAATGTTCAATGTAATCTTCTGTAGCTAATGCAAAGCTCAAATCAAACATTAAATATTAATTTACGTTTGAATTTTCTTCTTTTTACTCTGGGAACACCATATGTAAGAAAAATTGGAAAATGGCGCATATGTATGCATATTATTTGATTTCATTATTATACAAATTGATCACAGTAGTCATTCTAAATTGAAGTTACTGAAGAATTATTAACAAAATTTTAATAATAATTTTAATTACTATCCAATTATTATCCATTAAATATCCAAGTAAGTAATAACACAAAAAAATCATATAGTGATAGTAAAGATTTACAGAAGTTCGAGAAATATTATAAGTATAAAACTATTTAAAAATTTATTTTATCTGAAAAATGACAGATTTAAGAAACACAGTGTTATAATGACGAATTTCATCAAATCATTACCCTCTACTATTAGATAAAACAAATAGTACTGCCATTTCATTATGTAGACAAAATGATAAATATATATAGAGATGCGTTATATCTTTTTAGAAATTTAAGTAGAAAAAACAGAAGTTGATGAAACTTAGTAGACATATCATAAAAATGGTATAAAATCATTTTTTAAAAAGTATCAAGCTCTTTTAAAAGCATATCAAGACGTGTTAAACTTATATGGCCAGTTATTTTCATTTTAATCATGAATGTGGCGCCAATCAAATGTACAGATGAAGCTGAAATTACGAATAGAGCTGTGCTTGATGGACAAAGGTTTTTTTTAATCTCATTAACTTTCAGGAAATGAATCGGGAATTAATACAGCGACAGCTAGCTGCAAAAGGGGGTGATCTTTTCGATTTTTTTCATTCAATATAAAAAATCTAGATCATAAGAATTTTATTCAAATAGAAGGACATTGCAGATGGAATTTAATCCAGTGTTATAAATTTAGATAAATTAAAGCAATAATAAAGAATTTCAGTTAAATTATTTGAATAAAACAGATATAGTACACGAAATTTCTATAATAATAATTGACGTTAAATAAACGCTGACACTGAAAGACAAAATGATTTATTGCAGCAGTTACATTCATATTTATATGATGCATGGGTTTTTTCAGTATATATATTTAAAAAAATTCTTGCTGTAATAAGAAGCAAGAATGATGCACTTCGTTAACTCTATCGGTAATGCCTCATAAATTGAAAGCTCAAGGATATAAGGATATTGCTGAAAACAACAATTTATATATTGCAGCTAATAACTTCAACTACGGATAGGGATCTACAGATCTGCTCTCATGAATTAATGTTGGAAGTTTTTACAAGAGTAAAAAAAAAAAAAAAAAAAAAATCTCCGAAATATGTTTTCTAACGACTGGACATTAACAAAAATGTTCCTAAATCTGACTTCACATATAAATTCTCAAAAACAATAAATCTATCATCATATTTAAATTTAAATCGCATAAAGGATCTTTTCCAAACATCATCGTTGTATTGCTTATACCATTGACTGATATATTTCTTATGTGAAAATATTTATGGTCAAATAAATGTTCATTCCCGTTATAAAAAATATTTTTGACGGCTAATTTTACAGGAATAGAAACTTGGACTATGAAAACTTAGAACAAATACTCGTTGGGATGGTTTTAATTTCAACATTACTTATGTAGATTGAAGGTTTTTATTGATCTGTAACTATTAAAATTGAATGATTTACTGAGCTTGTACCAAAATAAAAATTAGCCGTCTTGCCACAAAAATAATGGAATTTGTTTATTGGAAACAAGACAATATTTACATTAAAGGTTTAAAAAATCCGAATAACCATACGGAAAATAGCGATATGTACTTAGTTCTTTATTAGTACATTTTTAAACTCCTCAACTTTAAAAATGATTTTTGAAATTCTTTACTTTGATATGTAAGATATTTGAAAAAGTTCGATGGCTCTCATTGACAGGTTCATTAAATTATTTTAATTATTGTTTGATGTTTGGAAATATATTACTGCTTATGGGCGATAGTTAAATTATGATTTCAACATTTCTCATATAAGTACTCATTAAACTTCCAGTTGCATTTAATAATAATTCGTGATTATAATTGTCTAGCTGCAATCACATTTGATAAAAAAGTAAAAATTAGAAGGAAGATATTAAGAATAAATAGTTTACTTTTATTAAATCTGGTATATGTTCCTTTCAAATAGCAAAACATCGCCCCCATGTCCTTCCTATAGTGTCGTATGAACTTAATTAGCTATCGGTTGCAAAAAATAAAAAAGCGCGACTGAGCCACGAGTTGAAGTCATACTCGCTTACTTACTGTTTGAATGAATGGTATATCTGAAAGATCTGAAACAATTGTGTTTTGAATATATCACCAATGTCTTTAAAAACAAAAGTTCAGCTGCATTATTATATATATATTCATTTGCAGTGATGAACATGTAATAAAATGAGTTTTCAAAAATTGCAGAACATATTGCATAAAGACTCATGTAGAACATACTATCTGCATGAATATAAATGTTTTTGCTTGTTCTTATTTTAATTTTTTTTTCTATGCGTGCAAAATTTTTTGCAAACGCTTAGTTCTGTATTTCGAAGACTTCGAAATGCAGAACTGAGCTGCTTATGGGTGATAGTTAAATTATGATTTCAACATTCCTCATGTAACTAATCCATAAAAATTCAGTTATATTTAATAATAATTCGTGATTATAATTGACTAGCTGCAGTTACATTTGATAAAAAAGCGAAATTAGAAGGAAGATGTTAAGAATAAATAGTTTACCTTTATTAAATCTGGTATATGTTCCTTTCAAATAGGGAAATATCATCCCATGTCGTTCCGATAGTGTCCTATGAACTTAATTAGCTATCGGTTGCAAAAAATAAAAAGTGCGACTGAGCCGCGAGCAAACAGTGCTCAGTTATAAATAAAAAAATAAAAAGTGCGACTGAGCCGCAAGTTCATAATGACTTTGTAAGTAAGCCAGTATGAACTCGCGTCTCAGTTATAAATAAAAAAATAAAAAGTGTAACTGAGTCGCAAGTTCTTACTGGCTTCCTTACAAAGCAATAGCACTAGTTTCTTTTAGGTATAATTTTGTTAAAGTGATATTTATATGTATTTATTTTTAAATTCAACATTTAAAATTTGCCATTTAAAACGAAATTGATAATTTAAGACAATTAAAACTGTTTCAAGCTCAAAGTTCATTTGAGCATTGTCGATTAGATTTTTGGTGCAATGGAAACATGTAGCTTTTATTTTTGAATACGTGAATTTTGAATACGTGTTTTTGTACGTGAATTTTTTGAATACACTTGTATTTTATTTTGTTTCTATCTTGACGAAAAAAAAAATATATATATCATCACAGAAATGTTCGATTCAGATTTCGGTCAAAAGGTAAAACTTGATACCGTGATTTTTGGTTTCATCGTACTAACCAACTGCAGGGTATGGTCCATATTTTCTTATTCAAAAACGCCATTGTTCTTTCACTTAAATTTAAAGCAATGAAAATTAAACATTTATATGTCTAAAAAAAATTTAATTACTTTTTATTTCTAAAAATGCTTACCCAATAGAAATTTCAAAGCATCTAATACAGGATTGAGGAAAAAAGGAATGTCGTCGCAAACTTTGTTAATCTTACAATCACTCAATAGATGAAAAATAGATAATTAGATTAAATCATTAGCATCATTCCAATGACCAACTGCAGGGCAACAAGTTCTTTATTTTAATTTAAACATGTTTCTCTACGTCCAGATGATTAAACCAAGTAAAATAAGAGAAAAATAAACACATACCTGTTATGTTTCTGGCATCCTAGTTTTAATGAAAATTTACTTTGAAAAAAAATCTTACCAAGCAGGGTCGAATATTGGAAGAAACTGTCAAATTTGGTAATCCTGCAGTCAGTCAATAGATACAAAAGGATAGATATTTAAAACCACTAGCATCTTTCTATTGACCAACTGCGGGACACAGGGTTCCCATTCTATTGAAACATATATTATAACATCAGCTTCACATTACAATATCAAAAAAAGAAACATGCATAAAAATGTAATCCTAAGGTAATAGTTTTAATCTAAGTAATGAATGATACCTAATTATTACATTTTCACTTTCTTGTGGAATTTTGTAGCAAGACAAGGTAATATCCATCAGTAATATGTAAATAACAGTTGTTTATATGAATGATGAGTGCTATATTGAATTTGAACAAAAATTCTAATATATTAAAGGTATTTAAAAGTTAACTCAATATCAATGTTTAAACATACAAATTCAGTATTTTAAAATAAAAAATTAATAAAATAATGCTAGCTCTTATTTCGTTTCATAGAAAATTTAAAAAATAGCTAAAATTTAAGTAACATTTTACAATATCGTGAAATGATAATTAAAATTTATAAGTTGTAAAAAAAAAAAAAAAAAAAAAAAAAAAAAAAAAAAAAAAAAAAAAACATAAGCTTTTTTCGCTTACACATTATTTATTAATCATTCTCATTAGTTATAAAAATATAAAATTTTTGAAAACTACAGAATATCAACTGTTTTAGATGATTAGACAAAGTTTGCTTTTTTTCACTTATGCATTTTAATCAAATGTTGAATAAATTTGCTGTCGACATCAAATGTTTTGTTACAGTGTTTACATTGAAATGTCCTGTAATGAATTTTTTATGAAATAAAAAATCAAGAACGAAGTAAAATATGACACTACAGTGTTTACACTTACATCCCTTTCTACGTTGAATTTTTTTATGCTTCATTGAAGCAGATTTTGTTAAAAACAAGTAAGAACAATTTTCATAATCATGAAACTTTTTTATGAGTTCTTTTGTGAATTCTTAACAAATACTTCCTAGAATGGTTTGTTCAACATTCATCAAATTTATAGGTGGTAGGCGTACAGCATTTACAGTTAAACAAGCATGAAATTAAAAAAAATCATCCATCCATTCAAAAACGGACGGTCAGCGTCTTTATCAAAGAACAATACACTTATACAACATCTGTACTCTTTGAACCAAAATGAAATAAAAATTTAAATATCCAGTGAAACCGTTCAATTGAAATACAAGACATTATAGCATTCACAGTTAAATAAGCATGAAATAAAAAAAAATCATCCATCCATTCAAAAACAGACGGTCAGCGTCTTGATCAAAGACCAACACACCTATACAATATCTGTACTCTTTCAAGCAAAATGAAACAAAAATTTAAATATCCAGTAAAACCGTTCTGTTGAAATACAAGACATTAACAGCATTCACAGTTAAATAAGCATGAAATTAAAAAAAATCATCTATCCATTCAAAAAAACAGACGGACAGCGTCTCTATCAAAGAACAATACAACTATACAACATCTGTACTCTTTCAACCGATTTCCTAACAGATGGCAACCGCAACGATGCACTGAATTAATTTTTATACTTTCCCCCAACGCAATCACAGAAGCGTAAAAGTCTAGCTCAAGGAGCCCGCGATCACCGAAGATTTATTCAGATAGGACACGCCCCCGCGATCAGATTTATTCAGGAAGGACACGCCTCCCTCCCTCCGCAATCATCAGAGCAGAAAAAATATCCGGAAATCATTGAAGCGGAAAAAAAACAATGACCCCATCTTAATCAAAGACCAATACACACCTACGCGATCACCGAAGATGTATTCAGATGAACACGCACCCCCCTCCCTCCGCAATCATCAGAGCAGAACTGGAAATCATTGAAGCGGAAAAATCATCGATCCGAATCATCCACCCGGCCTCCGATTTACACTATTCACTTTTTAACCGACCCCCCAACGCAATCACTGAATTGAAAAAATCAACCAAGCGTGAAGGTCAATGAAAGTTTCAAGGTCACACGTTCGGGGTCAATGACTTCTTCAAGGTCAAACGGCTGGGTCAATGACCGGAAATTGTGCCTTTAAGGCCCAAATATATACTACTAATATGTTCATGCGTTAATATTTGAGAATTTAAATTTTCATTTAAATCGAAAAATTCATGTTTTTAAACAGTGAGATGGACATTCCGTTTTCTAATACAGTCAAACTCCGCTAAGGTCAACCCAGGTTATAACGAAACTCTGAATAATTAAAACAGATTCTTTCCGTTCCCAGCGCCTATATTATTCATTGAATATAATAAAACCCTCATTGTATCATTCTTTACTGCAAATTTCGACAAGCTTATATTATGATTGATTTAGATTTGTCTTTCAATCTTTATTTTCAGTAATCAACATTAGTATCTTAATCCAAAAATAAAAAAATGCACATAGCCAACTTCAACTAAACTATTAACAATGGAAATTATGTAGAAATGATTTCTGACACACAAATTCTGAAAAGTTATAAAATAAAAGGAAAAGAAAATAATATAAAAATAAATTGCAACACATTTTTCATCAGGAAAAGGAATCTTAAAAAGATTATAAGTAATAATAATAAATAAGTTTCTGGTAGAATTTTCAGGTAGAATTAGTAGCTTTATCTTAAGAATTGTACATTAAAAAAATACAGATTAGCAAGGTAGTTCTTAAAATGACATTCAAACTGTGTGTGTCTATCTATTACAGTTATAACGAAAAGAAAACTCCAACTTCGTATCCAAGTCAATGTTTATCATAATAAAGAGCACGTCGCACTTCGTAACACTTTGAAGAAGAAAAAAGCATTAGAAAGAAGATGGCAGGCTCTATAAATATAAATACTAAAATTTTTTTATTGTTATTATTCATTTATTATTATTATTATTCATTCTTAATAAGTGTTTTTCATTTATACTTGTTATTTTATTTCCGTCTTCGTCGATACTTCTTATTTACAAAACGTAATAATGTTATTTTTGAAATAACAAGAAAAATTTAATGAGAAATAATTATTTTTAATAGAAACACAAAGAAATACCTTTTTGTAAGTTTTCAATATACAAATAGTAATACTATTAAAGATTGATGTTAAGACCATCTACAAAGGACCATCCATTGTCAAGGACAAAATCGACGATAAAACTTATATAATATGGCACCACATTACAAAATAATCTCGGTTCACAATTTGAATGAACGTCTTTTACCTTTAAAAAACATAAATAGTCTTCTAACAAGGTGTTCTAAAACAGCACGAGTTCTAAATCGATAAAAGTGCTCTCTACAGACACTCATCCGCAGTCTCACAGTTTAAACACTTCTTTTAATATATATGGATCAGTACGGTGTTTAAACAAAACGTTCTGTAGACAGGAAACTAATTTTTTTTTTTATTTTTATTTTTTTTTTTATTAAAAGCTGCATTCGTGTAACACAATATTTAATTTTAAGAGCCGTTCTTTTCACTGAAATAAAATTGAAAATTCCTTTTACTGTTGCTCCATTTAATTCCAAAGTAAATCCAAAGAAAACGCTATGGAGAAAGAAGAGTTATTTTGAAACTGAAAGAAACCGAAGTGGGAAGTACATATTAAAAATGTAACATTTTATTCATTATTTATTTCTCGAAACAAACAAACGTTTAAAGCATTAATTTAATTATTTTCAGCAAATTTTATAAATTTGCAACAAGAGAATTAAGTTGCAAATTTATTATCGAATAAAGGAATATTAATTAATGAATATCACAATATAAAATCAAATTGAACCATATTAAGAAAATATTCTTCCAGAAATATTTCTATAAAAATGTGCATTTTTGAATCTTTAAAGTACTTAGACTGTGCCCGAAAAAAACCCAATATGGTTTTCGGCAAGTCATGTTCCCTGTCTACGTTCTGAAAAGCTTATTCCAATCAATATTTTGACAACTAGTTTTACGGACGGTGGTTTTACGCTATCAAAAGGGTTGATGAAGAACAGTAAACCCATTTTTCATAAAAAAAATTTTAATCGATGTACAGATTCATGTTTCTACTGTTGAAGTTTATGGCGTTTTATTTTCTGCAAATTATATTATATTTCTTGCTATTTCTTTTTCTGCTACATTAAATAATTTTCAAATCGCTTTTTTTTATCGAATAAAAAGTTAAATTAAAATCTTAACTTCACTATTTAGTGCAGTTTGCATATTTGAAAAATAAACTCTATTTCTACGCTTAAAAAAACTACTTTATGCACTACTGCACATTTTTACCAGATTTCTGGAACATAAATCGCCGGCAGGAAAATTTTTTAGCTACAGCGCAAAGAAATTCGAAACATTTTTCGACCAACGGAAAAGAGGGGGTGTAGAGAAATGACCTCCTGCACTTTTCTAAGAGTAAAAAAATATATTTCCTCACTTCTTACATTTTTCAATAAATCAAAGTCTTTGTAAATTTTCCGCCTCCTTTTGAAGAAATAACGGAGAACGCTCAGCTTGTGAAAGATGCAGAGAATTCTCATAGAGGTTAAGTCAAGTGAACTCAAGAAATGTTCTCGGGATTTCAAAAATAGTGGGAAAAGTGACAGAAAATTAATCTTGAGCTAATACTTTGACTCCAAAAGTTATTGAGAGTGTATGTACCGTGTTAAAAGATTAATAGTATCAAAATAAGTTGTTTCATTGCCTTTCTGTAGGAACTTTAAATGGTATTTAAATTAGTTTCAATAATTTTAAATGTATTTTAAATATTATTTTTAAAAGTATTTTTGAGTGAAAAAGGTCAAATACTTATTTTAGCTGATCTATGAAGTGGTTTATTTAATTGTTTCTTGCATGCGAAAAACTTGTAAGCCTATTTATGAAAACTCAAAATTAAACAATGTGTTGTTTGGTTGGTTATTTATTACGGAGTTATTGTTAAATTGGGTTAATTATGACATGATTGACATAAATTAATTAAGACATAACATGATTTGTAAATTAATGCGTAATCATGGTTAATTTTATTTACATATTCAAAAAATTCTCATAAACTTCACAACTGATTTTTTTTTCTTTTTACATATTAGTCATAGGAATCGTATAAACTATGATTTCTATTAATGATATTTATCTGTAAAATGCAAAACATTTTAAATTTATCTCCCATAAAATATTCTGAGGATTCATTGATTTATTTTTTGTATACTAATATCATATATTATTCACGAGATTAAAAGATAAAGCACTATAGAATACCAATAGGCGAAAAAAAAAATTAAGAATGTAACTTTATTCCTCGTTGATGCAAGAATAAAATATTTATTTATAAAAATAATAATATGCTTACCTGATTACTTTTTATAAATGGACATTTAGATGATATATTTTATTAATATTAAATTTTTAACTTAATAATTAAACTTGATAAGTTTCAAAAAATATATCCCGCACTTTTGTTTTCCAGGCGTTTTATGAAAAAGCATAAACATTGTGGTTTAGAAAGAAACCAAACGACAGAGTTTTTTCGCTTTTACAAAAAATGTAATCATATTAGCGAAAAAGTTATTTTTAGAAAATTGAAATAAATGGCAATAAACCTCATTATAAAGTGAAAAGGTGAGTTGTAGCAGAATATAACAGATTTTTGCTGTGATATTCAGATTTTGGTATGTCTGTTTTCAATATCAAATTTCAAAAGTTTTTTTTTTTTTTTTTCAATGTCAAAATTATGGCTAATTTCAGATACGACAAAATGAATTATTGCTTTGAAACCATCTATATTCGATATCGAAATGTAACGTTGGAGTTTCATTTTTAGTCCTATAGAAGTTTTGTAGATCACCATCATTATCAAAAAATGTGATCAGACTTCCCAAATGATGCCATTTTCCTCTGAGAGAAAAGCTATGCTAAATGATATGAAAGCACATCATAAAAATAGACTTTTGAAAGGATTAGCCATAGTTGAATGATAGCAGATCTTAATAAATTCATTAGAAAAAATTTTAAATTGTATTTTAATAATTTTCTCTTATATTTCATAACATAAAAATACCTGAATAAAAATTCTAACAAAATTTGTCATCGAATATTTGGCCGTAATTTTATACAGGTAGAGCGAGGTAATAGAGGATTTTCTTAAATTATTGTGAGTTTTTTTTTTTTTTTTAAATCTTACAACTTTCGACATAAGATTATGATGAAAAATATCATTAAATATTTGTAAAGTATAACTTAAAAAGTTCTTTAATAACACAAAGTCACATATGCTTAATTTTGTGAATCAAAAACGTTATCAATCAAGTAACAGTTATATTCAAATAATAATTTATGCTAAAATTTTATCAAATTTATCAAAAGGTTATCCCTTTCCCAGTCGCGACCATCGGTCTAGTCGTTCGGAGTTTTCCATGGTTTTTTTCGAACCTCGGATTTCCTTGCGTAAATACGCTTTAGGTTCCCTTAGTTCCCTTACTATTACCCACAAGGAGGGCACCCCACCTTCTTAAGTGCCTGTATCCCTCGTGTAGATAATGGGCCGTCATAAAATAGTAAATTAAAAGATATCAAACTAAAAGATTTAATGAAATATGAGTACAAATTTAGATATTATATAGTTCATATATAAAAGTTTGATAAATTTGATAAAATTTTAATATTAACTACTATTTGATTATAGTTTTTCTTTAATTCATAACATTTTCCGCTGCAACTTTATTTATATGTAACTTTGTTTGTGTTATTTAAAATAATGAGTTACTTGAGTACTTTACGAATAGGTAGTGTTTTTTTTTTGTCAGGTAATTAAATCAAACATTATGTGTTAATAATATCTGGCAATAATTTTTGAACATCCTTTTATTGCTATAGAATTTAAAGGCATAATTTTCTATATTTTGTCATTATTGTACAATAAGCCTTAGGATACATCTCAAAAAGTATACTGTGCTAGATACTAATTTTTGTCCTCCTTGACCACACATTACCTAGACAGAGATGACCATAGACAGTACTACCACAAGATTCGCTTCCTTCTAATCTTACTTAAAATATATTTCTTTTCTTTAATAAGATAATATGTGAGTTTATAGGGAGCCGCTTCGCTTAAAAATCAGTGAAGATATTCAGTGAAAGTTTTTATTTTGCAATACATTATTTTTGAATAATCATATCTAAACTTTGCACCACAAATTATGAAATAATACACAATGTCAATAATTATCTTCTTTAAATTGAAAGTCATGTTTAAAAAATTGTATAATAATTATATGAAAATTAGATAAGTTTTTTCATTGAAACTCACTTAAAAGCTACAGCTCTTTTTGTAAAATATTTACAAGAATAATTGATTTAATTAACATAAAAATATCGTTATGGAAATCTTGAAATTCTTAATAAAAATTTAAATAAATTTTTTGTGGACCCTATCTGTAAATAGTAAGGTTTTTTTTTATTTTTTTATCTGCAAAATTTTTAGAAGTCTGCAAATTTTAATAAGTGAAAAGCTGGACCAATGTAAGTAGTTGAGAAAATAAATGATTTTAAAAATATTTAGCTTCCACTATTTCATCGAGCTTCCTAAATGTAGCCAATAAAAGTACTTTGTATTATTAGAAAAATCTACTTTTAATAGCAGTCGGATTAAATGCATTTTAAATAAAACTATATATATATATATATATATATATATATTAATTTTTTACAGAAATTTCACACAGTTTTAAATTAGTAATTTTCAGATTTTACTCGCTTAAAAGGCGTAGAACCAACAGAGTGAAAAAGTATCCAAATCTGGAATCGAACCAGGGTCACTGACTATAAGCATTAATGTGTATGCTCAAAACATTGAAGCTATAGTCAATTACCCTTTTCCGATCCCAGATTTGGACACTTTTTCCCTCTGTTGACTCTACGCCTTTCAAGCAATTAAATTCTGAAAATGAAACATCTCATACTGAATTTTCTTTAATGCTGCTTTAATATATCGTTGGATCACAAAGGGTTAAATAAAACTGCACTTCAAAACTATATTTTTTCGAAATTTTGAAAAATATCAGCAGACACACAGCAAACTTTGTCATGATAAATGTCTCGTTTATTAATAAAGAGTGCACAAAAAGTGTACCTAAGAAAAAGAGGTAGTTCTAGTGTCATAAAAATGAAGTTACAGTTAACAGAAACTTTGTTAACAATCTACCTTGAAATGTCAAAAATAGAAATTTAAATTGGAAATTTTATTCGATTCCACATCTTTCTAAGAAGATAAAAAATGCAGCGTTAAAATTTTCGCGATGAAAAGAAATGTTTTTAGAATATTTCAACTCATTTTTTTAATCTATCAATTTATGCAAATAACTCGCTTTTTGAAATATTAGAACTCTTGTCTATTCAGTCGTGATAGATTTATATCGTAAAAAAAATGAATAAAATGTAAGTCTTCTCAAAGGCAGTTTTTATTTTATTTTTTTATAAAATGAATTAACTTAGTCTGAAACTTGACATTTTTTTTTATAAACTTCTGAATTTTTTTATAACTTTCCTATGTAAATTCATATAAGTTTTAAAGCAGTTTATTAAATTTGATAATCATCCATCAGTAAAATTTCAAATTAAAAAATTTAAGAATGTCAACAAAATATTGAAAAATTTTAGTAACTTTCATAACTTTAACTGTTTTGGCAAATGGCTAAATAATTTCAGTAAAAGCAATTTAAATATTTTGAAGTAGATGAAAAGATGTGTACCGTCAAAAAATAAAATCTAATGATAAAAATCGGATTAAAATTTTCACAGCATTAATTTTTCAGCATAATATTTTAAATACAATGTTATAGCTTTTGAAAAACATTGTTCATAGGTAATCATTATTACAATGTTTCTGTAGTTAAATGGGCGAAAATTCAGAGATAGTCGTACTAAAATTAAGAACCGTATGTACATTGACTGCTATGTAAAAAAAGTGCAGACAAAGGATTTTACATAACAATTCAAAAGTTGTAAAATTATAGTTTACTGAAAAAATAGATGTAAATTATAATTTTCAAGGTACATAGTCTGTATATATTCAGGGTGGTCCTAAAATATGTGTCAAAAATTTAAAGGTAGGTAGAGGGGACCTAAATAAGCATATTTTGATAGGAATGTGTGTGCGGTAATGACACATTAAAGCACTATCTTGTAAAGCAGTATGAATCAAATGAAATTAAAAAGACAAAAGAAAACAAAAAATATATTAACAGTTTACAAGAGGTGCTCAAAAGAGTGGCCAGCAAACAGCGATACAAGTTTTACAGCGACGGAGTATAGATCGGCATGTAATGACTGATGATGTGTTTTTTGTTTTATTTATCGGCGCCGCTATTTAGTCACATGACCAGCGGACGAGAGTGTAGGGAGAGGAAGGGGTTACGAACGCAGAGAGAGAGGTGTGTGTGCCAGAGGTAAGAGGTAGACCTGCGAATGTTTGATGCAGGTAAAAAGAATTTAAAATATTATCAGGGAAATTGGAATATGTATGTGCTACGGGCACGACGTGGATCTGTTGTGAAAGAAGAGTAGTTAGAAGTTCTTGAAAGAAATATGAAATCCGGATATTTACATATATATATATTTAATTGTTTGTGTTTCAAGTCTTGCTGTATTCGTCCCGTCATTTGTGTTCCGTGTGTGTAATTAAACTTTTGTTTTTCATCAAAGCTTGATTCCTTGGATTCTTTTGGATTACTTAAAAATACACAGGTGTTTCGCAGAAATTCATGAAGGAATAGGAAGAGCGTATATCACACGCTCTGCATACGAGAACAAGAGGCTTGATCGAGTAAGTGGAATATTTACTTTTTATAGTTTTGGAAATAAAGTTGAAAGTTATAACTTTTGTTTATTAACTGAAGATTCATGAATATTAGATTAATGAATATGTTTGCAATGATTTTAAAGAGATAATCGTATTAGAATTGAAAATAAGTATTGTTCTAAGTATATTCTAGTGTATGATTATAATGAAGGATTATAGTATTTAGTGATTATAATTATTGATAAAGATAGTAATAGTTAAAAAAAAGAATATGTTCACCGTTAAAGGGTTAAAAAAAGAGGACCTGGTCATCGTGGCCACAGAATTAGGCTTAAAAGTAGAGCCAGATCATAGAATAGTGGATTTAAAGGCATTAATCGAAGGGAGCGAACAATATGACAAGGATTTCGATTTTGTAAAAGAATTCCTTGTTACAACGGTATCAGACCGCATTTCAAAAGAGAAACAAGAAGCAGAGGCTCTTAAAAATGAGAAAGAATATGTTAATTCTGAGCAGAAAACAGCGTTAGAATTAGAAAAAACGAAATTAGAAGTTATCAAACACCAATTAGAAATGGCTAAACTGCAGTCTGAGAACAAAAATTCTGATGGGGGGGGGGATGGACAAAATCCCAAAACTAATTCGTTAGAAGTTCTAATTAAAAGCGTTAAAACTTTAACTATTGCGATTCCTACCGAACCTGAATCGTGGAATTTATTTTTTTCTTCGCTCGAAAGGGCGTTTTAATTAAAGAATGTCGCGGAAGATTTGAAAGTTGAAATACTGTTTAATTTAGTAGGGGAAAAAGCTGCGCATTTATTAGTATATGCAAATTCAGATGAAATGAAGGATTATCAAAAGGTTAAAGCTTTAATTTTAAAAGAATTTCAACCCACTCCGGAAGCTTGTCTTCAAAATTTTCTTTCGGCAAAGAGGGCGAAAAATGAAAATCATATGTAATTCGCATCTAGGTTAAGGGCGAATTGGGATTTTTATTGCGAACTTAGAAAGATAAATGATTTTGATGCACTTAATGAATTAATAGTTAGTGATAGATTAATGGATGCGTTAGACTCAGAGGCGCGAAGCTATGTCAAAATAAAACAATTAGATAACTGGTTAAAAGCGCGGGAAATTGCGGAATTATGCGATAATTGGTTTACATCAAAAGGTAGAACCTTTTCTGAGTTATATGATAAATCGACAAATTGTCGCGGTTCTGATGATTTCGGATCTGGCAAATATATTCCACCGCATCTAAGAAATAATTTTAATTCGCGTAATGATAGGAAAAAGTCTGTGTGTAAATTGTGCCGTCAAATCGTTCATTTACGTTTTTGTCCTAATAATAATAAAGAAAAAGAGAGGTCGGGAAATTCTCATTATCAAATGAAAAAAGATTCTACCGGAAAAAATAAAGACGAAAGGTTGATAGCGAAAGTGACAGCTTTGTGTTTTGAAAATGACGCAATAAGTACTCAACCGTTGCAATACGATGAAATTTGGGTGGGGAAACAAAAAATAAAAACATTAATTGCCAGCGCCGCTGAAATTCCCGTTATAAATTCGAATGAAGTAGCAGAATCATTTAAAAATAATGAAAATTCATCAATTCAGTTGATTTCAGCTTTTGGCGAGCAAATTACTGCTGATCTTTTAACATTACCGATTTCTCTAAACATGAGTGAATCAAATTGTTTATTTAACAGTGTAGATGTGTTATTTGCAGTGACAGATAAATTATGTAGTTCATGTATTATTACTCCGAAGGTTTATGAATTATTACAATCGGTGCAAATTGGAGAAGGGAAAAGAATAGCCGACAGTGTGGTACCAACAAATGATACGAAATCGAAAGGGGGGATGAGAATTTATCGGGGGAAAAGAAAAAAGAACAAAATACGAGTGATAAAGATTTATGTTTGCAGGTTGAAAATGAATCTTTTGAAGAGAATTTGATTATTAATTGTATTGGAACGAAAAATGATTGTGAGGATTTAAATTCGAATCAGTATTCGGAAACGACCATTTACAGGGAGCAACAAAAGAATTGCGAATCTTTACAGGGGGCATTTAAAGATGCTAAACAAGGGAAAAATGGGTTTGTTATGGTGGATAATTTACTTTATCATAGGGAAAAGGTTTCGGGAGATCAAGTCATGCAATTAGTAGTGCCTAAAATTAGGAGGGAGGAAATTTTAAGAATTGCACATGAATCAATTTTTGCGAACCATCTCGGTATAAGGAAAACGAAAGAAAGAATTCGATATTCATTTTTTTGGCCAGGCGTGTCACGGGATGTAGAGGAGTATTGTAAATCGTGCAAGGACTGCCAGTTGCGAAGCCGGGAGAGGGCCAGTGATCAGATACCGATTCTTCCGATTGAGAGACCGGAGCTCCCATTTGACGTTGTAAATATTGATATAATTGGGAAAATTGAACCACCTTCGGCGCGTAGACATCAATATGTACTTACTTTGTTTGACCAACATAGTAGGTGGCCCGAAGCGGTTACGTTAAGAACAATTTCGGCTAAGGCTACTTGTGATGCGCTGTTAGAAATATTTATGCGGGCAGGGATACCCCGCGTAATAGCAAGTGATCAGGGGGGAAATTTTGTATCAGGTTTAATGCAGGAATTTCATGCTAGGCTAGGGGCGGCTCCTAGATTTGCAACACCAGAACATCCACAAAGTTCGGGATTGGTTGAACGGTATAATCAGGTATTGAAACGCATGTTGCACCATATTATTCGGAGCGATCCTAAAAATTGGGATAAACACATCCCTTATTTATTATTTGCGTATAGAGAGATTCCTAATTGTACAACGGGGGTGTCGCCATTTAAGTTGATGTATGGAAGGGAGGCCAGGGGGCCATTGGCGGTATTAAAATCTACATGGTCGGGCGAAATTCCACTACCTATAAATCTCGGGAAAAGTGCAACCGAATACCTACAGGATTTAAAAATTAACTTAGAAAAGGCGGCGGAACAAGCTTCACTAGTAGCGGAGGTTAAACAGGGCGCGTATGCGAAGTATGCGAATCGAAGGGCAATTTATAAGGAATTTAGACCGGGGGAGCAGGTATATTTATTAATCCCAGACTCTAGTAATAAACTTTACGCTAGATGAACAGGGCCAGCCGAAATAGTGGCGCGGTGTAATCCAGACTCTTACAAAGTCAGGTTAACGAACGGAAACATTAAAAATGTTCACGTGAATAAGATAAGGAAATTTACTCCTAGGATACAAGCAGTGGGGGTAATTTTTGAGAATGAAGAAGAATTAGGGGACGTCCATCCCACCCCTAGTACAAAGGATAACTCGAACTATTTCAAAATCGAAGAAGTAAATTTAAATCATTTCGAAAACGTAGAAAGAGAAAAGAAGTTAGATTTATTGTTTAGATATAAAGAATTATTTTCAAAGAAAATACAAATAGCAAAAGTTGGTGCACACAAAATAAGATTAAATGATAATGAGAAGAAGAATCCTTATGTTTATCGAATTCCAGAGGCCCTAAAACCTCAAGTAGACAAACAAATTCAAGTATTACTAGAATTAGGTTTGATTGAGGAAAGTGATGAAGAAGCACCGCATCCGGTAGTGTGCGTGATGAAGAAAGATGGAACGCTGCGACTTTGCGTAGATTTTCGGGCACTGAACGCAATCACCAAGGTTGATGATTTTCTTATGGAAAATTCTACTGATCTATTATTTAATATTGGCAGGGCCAACGTCATTTCCACTTTGGACTTACTCAAAGGCTACTGGGCCATACCATTAGAAGAAGAAAGTCAAAAATTAGCTTGTTTTAAGACGCACAGAGCTCAATATCGCTTCAAGGTCATGGCTTTTGGGCTGAGGAATGCTGCTGCGACATTTCAACGAGAAATCAACAGAGCGCTTTCTGAATACCAGGACTTTGCTAGAGCATGTATAGACGATATAGCAGTTTTTTTCGAAACGTTCGCGGAACACCTGGTGCATTTAGAGAAGATATTTTCCAAACTATCACAGTTACGATTCTCCGTCAATTTGAAAAATGTGAATTTGCAAAACCCCGAATAAAGTACTTAGGCCATATCATTGGGTCCGGCAGCCATCTCACCGATCCGGAAAAAGTGGAGGCCATCCGTAAGTTAGCTGTGCCTCAAACCAAGAAGCAACTAAAAAGTGTCTTAGGATTGTGCAATTACTACAGAGATTATATACCAAAATATGCTGAAACAGCATATCCCCTCACTGAACTGACAAAAAAGGACAGTCCAGAGAATTTGTGCTGGTCAGTAGAGCATGACCAGGCGTTCAACGCGTTAAAAAGAGGTCTCATCGAAGCGCCCAGTCTGCATACTCCTATTATCGGGTTACCTTTCATCATAGAGTGTGATGCCTCTGCAATCGGCATCGGAGCCTGTTTATCGCAGAGAAGAGATGGAGTAGTGTATCCAGTAAGTTACGCCAGTCAAAAACTCACCAAAACTCAACAGGCATGGCCAACAATTGAAAGGGAGGCCTATGCAGTGATCTGGAGTTTGAAAAAATTTGAAACGTGGATTTTCGGTTCACCTGGGGAACTTATTACGGACCATAATCCATTAACTTTTATCACCAAAAATGCCCCTCAATCTTCAAAGCTGCAGCGATGGGCATTAGCCTTACAGAAGTATGATATTACAATCTCGCACCGCCCGGGTGCCAAACTAATTAATGCTGATGCAGTATCACGCTTGGACACTATGTAAGACATTCAACAACTTTTGAAGCACCCAGTGTTTGAACATTCCTTGAACAGTATTGAACAATATATTTTTTTTTTCAGCAGCTCTTAGTGTCCTGTTTAATGTTTACTAAGTTTTGTATATTGCCTTTTGTTAATTGTATGTTATATTGTGTATATGAAGTATTAATTTAATTCTATTTTATATTAGCAGATAGGAAGAACCCCGGAAGATGTGCCTTCTCCGGATACGGTTGCATTTGTTGTGTTTTTTTTATATATACATATTATAATTTGGGAAATCATTGTTAAATAGTGTAACATCATCAGTCGAATTTCAGATTTAAAATAAGTGTGTACCATATTTTCAATCTTGCGTGGGGGGTGTAATGACTGATGATGTGTTTTTTTGTTTTATTTATCGGCGCCGCTATTTAGTCACGTGACCAGCGGACGAGAGTGTGGGGAGAGGAAGGGGTTACGAATGCAGAGAGAGAGGTGTGTGTGCCAGAGGTAAGAGGTAGACCTGCGAATGTTTGATGCAGGTAAAAAGAATTTAAAATATTATCAGGGAAATTGGAATATGTATGTGCTACGGGCACGACGTGGATCTGTTGTGAAAGAAGAGTAGTTAGAAGTTCTTGAAAGAAATATGAAATCCGGATATTTACATATATATATATATTTAATTGTTTGTGTTTCAAGTCTTGCTGTATTCGTCCCGTCATTTGTGTTCCGTGTGTGTAATTAAACTTTTGTTTTTCATCAAAGCTTGATTCCTTGGATTCTTTTGGATTACTTAAAAATACACAGGTGTTTCGCAGAAATTTATGAAGGAATAGGAAGAGCGTATATCACACGGCATACATTAGAAAAGGCGTCAGGCATGTCGAGCACATGTAAAACAGCAACAGACAAGCGGGCAACAAGATCTTCTTCAGATGTGACTTGACTCTCGTACACCAGGCTTTTAATATGACCCCAAAAGAAAAAAAAAACACACTGTAAAAAATATGACTATTTTGCTGCATTGTCACTCCCCCGCGTTTATAGAATATCATTCTTTTGGCCAATGAGAATGCTCTATGATAGCCTGAAGTAGTCGTTTCCTATAAAAGCGGTGGAGTGACGATGCAGCAAAATAGTCATATTTTTTACAGTGCAAGCAGGTTAAATCAGGAGAACTCGGTTGCCAGGGAACTGGACCGCCCCTCTTATCAAATACTGACCGTATACAGCGTCCAGTTGTTTCCTGACGTCTCCACTGAAGTGAGCTGGGGTTCCATCATGCTGGAACCACATTCGTCTGCGAACAGCTGGAAGAATATCTACCAGAATTTCAGGTAAAACCTCTTGTAGGAAGATGTTGTATGTATGGCCAGTTAAACAACTAGGTAAAATATACGGTTCTCCTAAGTTATTGTGTATAATGCCTGACCAAACATTTATGGAAAACCTTTCATCGTACGCGTGTGCTTTTGTGCAATGAAACCACAGATGAGAATTATAGATGTTAAACATGCCCGATTGTGTAAAGGTAGCCTCATCAGTAAATAAAACATCTGCTGAGAAAGTTGAATTGGCTGCCGTCTGCTGTAAGTATCAACGACCAAAGTTGAGACGTGGAAGAAAAACCTCAGAGGTTATTACTTGCACTCTCTGTAAACAATACGGATGAATTCCGTCTTTATGCAAAGTCCTCAAAACACTTTGATGGCTCATACCTAACGCACGTTCTAAAGCTCTCGAGCATGTAGAAGCGTATCGATTATCCACTACTGTGTTTAGTATTTTGGTTTCCACTGCAGAAGTTCTGCGATATCTTCCAATGCCAGTTCCACGCCTGGAAGCATAAACCGGTCTACTTGTGCGTAACTCCCGATGAAAACGCACGAAAGTTCGAGGATCCGGCTGATTCCTATCCGGAAATCGCTCCCTGTACTAGTCCAGTCAAAATAGACAAAAAATAACGGAAACTTCGGAAAAATTAGCGAAGAGCTGGAAATTTGTGTAGACGTTTAGAACATCATTTTAAATGAAATGCCAAAAATCTTAGTCAATCTGACTGGAGCAAAAAATTTTATTCAAGGTCAAAGGTCAAAGATAAAATAATTAGCTTTTTTCAGTTAACTGGTAAACGGTGAGTTTTATCGCAAAAATAATTGTCATAAAAATTGAATATTTCAGGATTTTCTACAAAAATGGTCTTTACACACACCTTCGTCACCTCCTTCATAAGATATTGCAATTTCAAAAATTGTAAAAATTAAAAATTTCAAAAATTATCGTATTTCGCATATCTACATTTTCTTGAAAGTAATTCATGTTGTTAACTGTTGAATGGGATTGATATAAGTAGATATACTAAAATTAAGTGGAATAATGTGAGGTACGGGCGTACTTTATCCAATACACTCAAGGTAAGCTGTGATCAATCCCCCCCCCCCTCTCCTCCCACTGAGCAACAGAAGCGCGCGCCGTCCCGCCGTCAAATGGTTCCTTTTTGGAAATGTAATTTTCTTTAGGGATTAATTTCATACTTTTACCTTCCAGTTCGTTTGTGCGGAGATTATTCTGTTTTGTTTAAATAAAAATATCGAAACATTAGTTTGTATAAGCTCATTAAAATGTCGGAAATTTGCTTCATTTGTAATTAACAACTAGCATCCCACCCAGTGGCGCAGCCAGAATTCGGTTCTAGGGGGGAGGGGGGTGAGTTTCTGATAAAGATGATTGCCAGTTACTAGAATCGCCGGTTAATGGAATCAGTACCAATTAGGATATTCACTGCATAATGCTTAAATTAAAAGAGCATCTGTGTGGCAGGAAATCATTATTTTTTAGCATGATGAATCTCAGAACAATGATTTAGTTCAAATAACCAATTTTTACTTAACTAATCCATGTAATATGCACTTTCACAATTTTAAGTAGAATTTTCGCTATTTAATTTAATCACTTTATTAAATAAAATTAAAAATAAAATAAAATAATAATAATAAAATCTGATTCAATAACGCGGCGAATTCCTAAATGTGCCAAAGAAATGTGAAAAAGTTTGGCTTTGATTCATATAAGAGGCAATTATATCGATTTTTCTTAGCGCTGGGAGGGTTTTAACTCCCAAACCACCCCGTTAGCTGCGCCACTGATCCCACCTTGGACTAGGGCACGATTAGGTGAGCCAACTTTTTGCTTCAGGAAATTTTTGTTTATTTTGTGGAAATAAAGCGAATGAAGAAAATGAAAAGAAAAAAACGAAGGATCGTCGACGCGTAATATATCGAGTTGTAACAATTTCATTTAAAGATACTATCGTTGAGGTAGCAAAAAACATTCGAATAATTTTGAAAAGACTTTTCTTGTATATATAGGATGTTAATACGATTTGTTGCTGTTGAAGCTAAGTATAATCTTGATTGCTTTCGTTCTTTCTTGAAGCCTGCAACTGGAGATAAAAGTGGATGTCCTGTTTTCTTATATAATCCATCTCCTCAGGTACAGAAAATATTGATTTGATATTATTTACATTTGATATGTACATAATCATTATGGTCACAAAGTTATTATAGTATTTGCTGGTTAGGCTCATTATAAAAAAAATATAAAAGGCGGCAGAACAACATCGCTAAATATCTTCTTCTGCTAATGTACTATTTGCTCGACTTATGGTTCTTCCTAGAAACCAAAAACAATTCCTTTCTAATACTCATAAAAAGATTCGGTTTATTTCAATATTATGCAAAAAATTAAATGCTGCTGGTATTTCTGTTAAACAGGCTGATAACGAGGGTAACTTCCTTATAGTTAAAACAACTATAGAACAGTCAAGTACAGGTACAACTATTGTTGTTGTGGAAGATGTTATTTGTTAATCATATAAACTGTACGAACGCCTACTGATAAAATAGTTTATTTCGTGAAACCGGGAAAAGTACAGATAGAAACGAAAATGTATTCATCGCAAAGTTTGGAATTATATCCAAAGTGTAGAGATAATAGATTATTTTTAGGTGCCATAACTGGCTGTGACGCATCGTCAGCTCTCTTCAGAAAAGGTAAAATTCAAATATTTAAGTTATTTGAAAAAAGTAATGACTTAATTTGCTATGCTGAAATATTTAAGAAAATCGACTCTTCTCCGAATATCATTATTGCCAATGAAATTTGTTTACTTATTTGTACAGAGCTCCTAAAAACATTGATTCTGAAGATAGCTATAGATACCGGCTCAGGGCGGCATTACCGCACAAACCATCCTATACGAAATATGCTTATTTAGGTCCTTTCTACCTACCTTCAGGGCCGGTGAGAGAGGGGGGCACAGGGGGCAACTGCCCAGGGGCCCGGTTTCGAATTTAAAAATTACCGAGATTTCATAATGTTCTAAATCTTAATTTGGTCACTTTTTTTCCCTTTACCAGCTGAAAAACATTTCGCAGAGTTGTAATTGAAGTTTTCCAACGAAGCTACGGGAAATCTCCCATTGAGACTTGAGAGTCCAATAAAAGCTGTGAATTAGTTGATAGTGTTAAAAATATTCGGGAACTTCCTGTTTTCTGAGACCGCCGACCACCGTACTTGCCTTGCGGCAAAAAAGGGTCGTTCAATGCGTCCCTCATATCTCATTCATTGCAACCCTGATGTCACACTGGACATTGTATTGATACTAGGGCCTTAATTGATACCAGGCTGTAGGTTTCAGTAATTACTTTAGCTAAAATAGTATTGTGAAAGTGACAGGGACATACACAGTGATAGGCGATCCAGTTGTATCGGGACCTAGGTTGAAAAGAGCACTGTGAGGAGCGATGTTGTATTAAATGCATGCATACATTATATTCAGGATATGCTTTAGGGCCCATCTCACCATTTTTCAGGGCCCCCAAATTTTCTTCTAGACCTGACGAGCGAGCGTAAATTAAAACCATTATTATAAAAGGAAAAAAAGAAAGAAAAAAAAAAGAAATGCGTTAATATATTTTTATTACTACATTTTAAAATATCAAACTCACTTATAACTTCATTACATATGAGATTTAGTATACGAAAAATTTTAAATAATATTCAAACTATCTTCCCTCAAAATTGTTGGTCCCTTGACGACTTCTCTCAACATCAGTACAAAATCAGGGGCCCAGCAGTAAGCTATTATTTCTTTGGGCCAAATAATATATATATTTTTAATTTTTAAAAACTTTTTTAAATGTATTTTTAATAACATTTTATTTTGCTTTATTAAAATTCTTTTTTTTTTTTGGTGGGGGGAGGAGAGGGCAAAAATTTTGGCCAGATTTTGAAAACAGATATTTGTTTTCTTTCTTTATCCACCTTACTTTATAAAGATGCCCAGATGGAAGAGCTTTTGAAGGCTCTGAATTCTATTTTAAAAATAAAATGGCATTTTAGTCATTTTTTTGGGGGGGGGAGGGGCTATCCATGGGGGGAAAGAAGGTGAAACCAAAGATTCATAACTTCTTTAATACTATATTTTTTTAAACCAAAACAGATACGGGCAGTGTTGAAATGAGACACTTTTCTGTGAGAGGGATTACTCTGACTTCCCGAACCACCTCCTGAATTTAACATTGGATATATGCTTTCTTCCTACAGCAACCATTTTTAAAGGGGCCCAAATGTAAGAAATTCTGGAGACTCTAAATTCTCTTAAAATTTTCTTTTTTTAGGAACCTCTATAAAAGTTAGAATCTGAGCTTCAAAATTTTTAAGCCAATTTTTTTATTTAGATGTTTAAAAAAAATGCTTTTTTACTCTCGTTGGGCCCATAATAAGTTTAAAACATCCTTAATACTATTACTTCCTTTAACTAAAAGTGCTTTCTTTATATATAATAGTAATCTTTTTAAAGGTACCCAGATGAAAGAAATTTTGCAAGCTCTAAATACTTTTAGAATTGTCCTTTTTGGGATCCCCTAAAAGTGATGAAAAGTTGAAACTCAAGATTCAAACCTTTTAATCCTCATTTTTATTATTCAAATGTTTTTAAAATGTGACTTTTAATCTCGTTGGGGGCCCCAGTAAGTTCCAACATTCTCTTAATACTAATTACTTCTTTCTTTCTGTAACCAGCATTCTTTTTAAAGGTGTCCAGATGAAAGAATTTTTTCAGGTTCTAAATTATTTTTCAATTCTCTTTTCTAGGGCTGCTTATAAAAATGGGGAAAAATTGGAGCCCAAAATTCAAAACTTTTAAATCCCTTTTTTTATTTAAATGTTTAAAAAAAAATTGCCAATTAATCTTCTTGGGGGGCCCAATAAGTTTCAAATCCTTAATACTATTACTTCTTTCAACCAAATGTGCTCTATTTCTATAGTCACCATTCTTTTTAAAGGTACCCAGAAAAAAAAAGTTTTGCAAACTGTAAATATGTTTTAAATTATCTTTTTTAGGGCTCCCTATAAAAGTGAAGAAAAGCTAGAACTCAAGATTAAGAATTTTTAGAGCCCATTTTTATTGTTCAAATGTTTTAGAAGTATGCTTTTTAATCTCGTTAAAAGAACAAAAAGCTTAATAAAGTTAAAAAGTCCTTAATCTTAGTACTTCCTTGAATCAAAGCAGATATACGCCTTTTTTTTTCTATAACTACGATTTTCTTTAAAGTGCCCAGATGAAAGAAATTTTGCAAAATCTAATAATCCAAGAGCCAAGAACACAAAAACCTTAGGTATCAAGCACAAGAAAAAAATCTTTATTTTATGAAGAATAGAGATAGGAGAATCTAAAGATGAAGTGAAATGGTGCATAAGACAAAAATTAATAACACTATTGATTGACTTGTACGTTTTTCATTGCATTTTCCTGTTCTCAGTCCTTCATGTTTTCATACCTTTGACTGTAGCCCAAACACAGTGATAAACCTACGAGTCAACCAGTAGTGGTATTAATTTTTGGCTTATGCATCACTTTCCTTCCGGCAGGCATGGATATCCTTAGGCTCACCTATTTTTACCCTTCCATAAAATAATTTTTTTCCTGTGCTTGTTACCTTAGGTTTTTAGTGCTGTTGGCTTTTGTTCTTGGGTACTTTTCAAAATTGTCTTTTCGGAGCCCTTATAAAAGTGAGGAAAAATTGGAATCCAAGATTCAAAACTTTTAAGCTAATTTTTTCAAATTCAAATGCTCAAAAAAAAATGTGTTTTTTAAACTCGTTGTGAAACCCCAATGACGTTCAAAACTTATTTAATACTATTACTTTCTTCAAACAAAACAGATAATGTACTTCGTTTCTGTAGCCACTGTTTTTTTAAAGCGCCCAAAGGAAAGAAACTTGGCAGGCTCTAAATCTTTTTTAAATGGTATCTTTTAGGGCCCCTACTAGAAGTGAAAAAAAATGAAACGCAATATTCAAAACTTTTAGACCCCTTTTTCTTATTGATATGTTAAAAAAATGTATTTTTAATTTCTTTGGCGGTTTCAATAAGACTCAAGATTTCCTTAATACTATTGCTTCCTTTAACCAAAAAAAACATCTTTTTTCTTTCTATACATACCATTCATTTTAAAGGTGCCCAGATGACAGAAATTTGGTAGACTCGAAATACTTTTTAAGTTGTCTTTTTTAGCCCCATATTAAAAGTGAAGAAAAATTGGAGCCCAAGATTAAAAAATCCTCATTTTTTAATGCAGTTGTTTGAAAAGAGGTATGCAAATCTTGTTGGGGGTCACAATAAGTGGGTATCTGTGTACATTGCATTTGCCGTTCATTCTCTTATGTTCGATTTGTTTCTTTTTTAATGTTTCATTTCTCTTGTTTCCGTAAATTACTAATGTTAACTATACTATACATAATTTATATTTGGTAATTATCTACCGGCGGAGCTTTGCCCGTTTTACAAGTTGAATTCCTCAACCCTCCCCCCCCCCAAAAAAAAAAAATAAAACTTATTTATTTTAATTTTTCTTTGAGTGCTCCACTATCTTCTGCAGCGTAAACCCGTTCATAATATCGCACTGCTCTGATCTTGAATCAAGCAATCATTGAATTACTGTAATTTTTCTATCGATAAAAGTAATAGTCGCTAGATAAAAGAAACTTTCTAGCATTGTCGTTCACGTTGCTATAGGAACCATTTTTTTTAAAATCATTTCAGCTTAAATATAATATCAGCAAAATCTACTAGATAATTATTCGGTTTCAAAAAAAATTCTAAAAAAAAAAAAAAAAACTCCGCAAAACGCGAAAAAAAGGAGTAAAATTCGTATATAAAAACTAGGCAAATACTAAAAAATTGGCTATATCAATCAATCAATTGACAAATAACAATTGAAATCCAAAATATTGCAATTGGAATGTTAAAAAATCACCCCGAAAGACGAAAATTGTTAAAAATCATTTAAAATGTTCGAGAAAGACTCAGAAATTGCAAACGTTTCAAATTAATATATTTGAGGTTTTCCGGGCTGGAATTTCCAGGCCTGGGCCCGGTACGGACCGTACAGAAATCAGGCCAATCTTGGCCTGGCCCACTCTGGGCCGACACAATTTCTGCTATTTCTAAAAAATTCAGATTTTTATTATATAATTAAGATTCCTTTAAAGAATACAGCATACATATCTATGGAATGATTTTACAGTATATTTTACAGGAAATACACTTTAGCAACATTAATGGATTACTTAGATTCTTAGACTTTCAACATTCAAATAAAAATTTATTAAACAAATGAGTGTCATCACAGATCGCACAGAGGGTTTCGTTTAATATCCCCTTCAAAACACTTTATCATTAAATTAACAAGCGGAAATCGCCAATAGAAATTTAATCATTCCTTACAAGTAAATAAAATTATGAATAAAATTAAAATATTGCAAAGCTTAGCATAAATTTAAGGGAGACCAAACTGGTCACCAGAGGCGACTACACAGTAAAAAATGGAGACCCAAATTGGGTTGAAAGATTTCTGGGTATAGGTAATTTTCCTGAAATGGTACAGTAAGGATTCCAAAATGGTAGAGTATTGTTCCCAAAATAGATTACCCAAAATGGTTCAAAACAGAGCAGATCTTTATTAACATTAAATTAATCAAAATTTCTGATTTATAATGTATATACTATCTAAGATATTTTAATTGTTTTAATGTCATTAAAAATCAGACTTATTTAAAACGATTTTGTGCTACAAACTGAACTTTCCAAATTGGAACAATTCTGTACCCAGAAATCTTTCAACCCAATTTGGGTTTCATTTTTTACTGTGTAGTAATTTAAATGAACATTAATTATATAAATAATAAATAAAAAAATAATATATATAAAAAAAATATTTCATTTCGCGTGTCAAAATAGATGATAAATAGGATGTAACATGATGAAATAAAAACAAATAAGAATGTTTTTCACGTGATTTATTTAACCCATTAATGTGTGTTATATACATAATAATTTTTATATCTATTTAAACTTACATGCTACAGTGAAAAGTACCTTAAGTAAATCTTTTTATGACGCAATTCAATCAAAATTTAATAATTACTTTTTAAATTAAACCTGCTCGTAAATCTGAACCTGATTCAATTTAAGGGGATAGCTTTGATTCAAATTAAATACAATAAACGTTACGTTCTTAAATAATAATAATAAAAAAGAAAAAAAAATCACTGATTCAATTATGCGATGATTCGAATAAGAGGCGAAATTTTGTACTTTTTTTGTAGGGGCCCGTAATTTTTGCCTGCCCGTGCCCAGGGACCCGTGAAACCTGTCATCGGCCCTGCCTACCTTTACATTTTTGACATATATTTTAGCATTACCCTGTATATCTAGGTGTTTCAAAAGTTTGGTGCGAACGTAAAATACGAAAAAAGAAAAAATATATGTGTCAGAGAGACATAATATTCATTTGCATGTAAATATTATGCATATTTATCACTATTTGAGCATTTCATTAAAGGTACATTCGAAAAATCAACAAAAACTAATTAAACTTCAACGAAATAATTTTGTCCGCCTAGATCGTTAAATCAACCCACTGTGCACCGTCGAGAGTGGACATCCTGTATTTCCTAGTTTACCGATATATTTTCTTGTAAAAACGAAGCTAGTAGTATATGTAAGATGAAGGGCTATATGGTTTCTCTGCTTTGGTACTTATAGAACAATTCGACGTATTTGATGAACCATGAAAATATACATAGAATTTTACTCATGTCGTAGAAATTCGAGTTCCGTCCAGTCCATGCACATTTAAATGTCGTAAAAGTGTTGTTACATACACGAAATTTAAGTTTCCTAGTAAGATAGATTGCTGTGTTTTTCTACAAACGAACGAGTTAGCACCAAGTTTGCAACACGGGTTTGCTGAAAGTAAAAAAAATTTGTGGCGTAGAGCACGGGGACAAAGCTTTCTAATATACAGAGTGATTATAAATGAATATCGCAACTTTACAGAGCTATTAAAAGAAGACAGAAAAAGTACAACCTTGTTGTTTATCGTAAATCGTAAATAATAGTTGAAAGTTTAAATTCAGATCTGGCAATACGTGTTCAATGTGAGCCACTTCAGAAACGTGAACGAAATCGAGATAATACGTTAACTCATACCAATTTTTTTTTTTTTTTTTTTTTTCAGCGTGATTTTCTTTTTCCGAGGCCTTTTCAAAGATAATGTGTTTGTTTGACTGCTACCAACTATTGTTGAGAACATATGACACGCAAAGAGTCACACCAAGCATGCTAAAAAAAGTCTGGGATGAGTTATCGTACCACCTCGATATCGTTTTGGTTTCTGGAGGGACTCGCAATGAACACTTATGACTTATAGCTGTGTTGAGTTTAAACTTTCATTTGTTATTTTTCATTTCCAATAAACAACAGGATTGTACCATTCTTTTGTTTTCATTTAGGCATACAGGATGATTATATATGAATATCCCAACTTTACAGGGCTGTTAAAAGAAAAAAAAAACTGTTGTTAAATAAAATACTAAAAGTAACAGTTGTAAGTTTTAATTCAACTCAGTTATAAATGTTCCACCCCCCCCCCCCCCAATGTGAGTGTAAAAATATATATTTAAACCACTGAAGAAAAAAAAAATCCAATTATAACCTAATTCGAGCGCTAGCATAATTTTAAATGAGAAATTCTAAATATATATATTTTTAACAATAACAATAATACCACACACAGCCATTAGTTTTAAACATTTTTTATTTTTTTTACTATTAAAATCGTTAAAAACGACTTAGATGATTAATTTGTTATTTAATTAATTTCTTATTTGTTATTTTAATAAAGATGATTAATTTATGAACTAATACAGGGTGTATCTAAACTATTGGGCAAAATTTTAAGAGGTGATAGTCCAAATCAAGACAAACAATATTAAATAGGAAACTAAGGATCCCAAACTTTTTCCGAAGGAGATAGGCGCCATTAAAGTTTAGGGTCCAAAATTTCAACTAAATATAAAAAACGGAAAAATTGGTCGAATGATTTGCGGTTTTCACTAAAACTTTTCTTTAAGTCATTATTTTCTTGAAAATAAATTATAAAGATAAATTTCAAAAAATGCTGATAGAGGGCACTTTAGACTTTGAAGTAACGAACAACTATTTCTTGCCGTTAGTTTTTGCATCTCATTGGATGTTTTTGGAAGCCTAGACTTAAACTTAAATTTTGAGCTAAAAATCTAAATAGTTGGGTGTGGTTAAGTAGCCCAAACTGAACTGTGTTCAGAGGGTTCAGATTTCAAATAATTATTAAAAAAAAAAAAAAAAAAAAAAAAAAAAAAAAACGGAAAAATTGGTCGATTCGTTTCCGGTTTTCATTAAAACTATTCTTTAAAACAGTATTTTCTTAAAAATGAATTTTAAAGATAAATTTCAAAAAATGTCGATAGAGGGCGTATTAGGCTTTGAAGTAACGAACAACTATTTTTTACGGTTATTTTTTGAAACTCATTAAAATTTTTTAGAAGCTTAGACATAAACTTAAAATTTGAGCTCAAAATTTGAATCATTGGGAGTGGTTAAGTAGCGCAAACTGAAGTGTGTTCAAGAGGGGAGGGGGGGGGAGGTTCAAATTTCAAATGATTATAAAAAACGGAAAAATTTGTCGATTTGTTTGCGGTTTTCGCTAAAGCTATTTTTTATGTCAGTATTTTCTTAAAAATAAATTTTTAAAATAAATTTCAAAAAGTTTCGTTAGCGGGCGCTTTCAATTTAAGAGTAACCAATAACTATTTTTGACCATTATTTTTTGTATCTAATTAAATGCTTGCAATAGCTTAGACTTAAATTTTGAGCTCAAATTCTGAGTCGTTGAGAGGGGCTAAGAAGCGCAAATTGAACTGTGTCCAGGAATTGAAATTTAACCCCCCCCCCCCCTTGAACATATTTCAGTTTTGCGCTACTTAATTACTCCTAACGATTCAGATTTTGAGCTCAAAACTTAAGTCTAAGCTTTTGAGAACATTTAATGATATAAAAAAAGGTTAAAAATAGTTGTACGTTACTCCAAAGTGTAAGGCGCCCTCTATCAGCATTTTTTGAAATTTATCTTTAAAATTTATTTTCAAGAAAATAATGATTTAAAGAGTAGTTTTAGCGAAACCCGCAAACGAATCGACCGTTTTTTCTTTCTTTTTTTTTTTTTATAATTATTTGAAATTTGAAACTCTGAACACAGTTCAGTTTGGGCTACTTAACCACTCCCAACTATTCACATCCTGAGCTCAAAATTTATGTTTATGTCTAAGCTTTTAAAAAAATTTAATGTGATGCAAAAAATAACGGCAAAAATTGTTGTACGTTGCTCCAAAGTCCAAGGCGCCCTCTATCTTCATTTTTTGAAATTGTTCTTTAAAATTTATTTTCAAGAAAATGCTGATTTAAAGAGTAGTTTTAGCTAAAACCGCAAACGAATCGACCAATTTTTCCGTTTTTTATAATCATTTTTAATTTGAACCTCTGGACAAAGTTCAGTTTGGGATACTTAACCACTTCCAACTATTCAGATTTTGAGTTCAAAATTTAATTTTAAGTCTAGGCTTTCGAAAACATTTAATGAGATGCAAAAATAACGACAAAAAATAGTTGTTCGTTACTTCAAAGTCTAAAGCGCTTTCTATCGGCATTTTTTGAAATTTATCTTTGTAATTTATTTTCAAGAAAATAATGACATAAAGAATAGTTTTAGTGAAAACCGCAAATCAATCGACGGTCCTTTTTTTATATTTATTTGGAATTTTGGACGCTAAACTTTATCGGTGCCTATCTCCTTCGGAAAACGTTTGGGACCTATTTAATATTGTTTGTCTTGATGTGCAATATCACCCCTTAAAATTTTGCCCAATAGTTTAGATACTGTATACTTTGCTTTATTCCGCTTACGTACAAAATTGTGTGGAATATTTTTAACTCAGTCATAAGATTATATATAATATAATAGATAGATTATACACTGCTCAAAACAATTAAAGGATATTGCAGTTTTAGGTGGATTTTGTATCTGGGAAACTTTTCAGCTGATTGATACATGGTCGACAGACATAGTAGGTTATATGAGAATAAATTACGCATGTTTGGCAGAAAAAATGCATTTTATTGCTCATTTGTGTACAAAAGAAAAAAAACACAATTTGTGCATATGAGAAAAAAAGAATAAGAAAAGGTGTTTTCTTCAAAGAAAATCATTTTCAGTAGGGGGTATGGTTTCCACGGGCAGCCAGCGACGTTGAACACCTTGGAGGCATGGACTCAATGAGGCTATTAATGACGAGTTGGGGTATTCTGCCCCACTCTTCCAGAAGAGCTCTTTCCAGTTCTTGGAGAGTTTGTGGGGTTGTTGGCGGCCAGAAACTCGTCTTCCTAGAGCGTCCCATACGTGCTCGATTGGATTCATGTCTGGAGAACACGCTGGCCATTCCATTCGAACGATTCCTTCCTCGAAAAGGAAATCCTCCACCAGGTTTGCACAATGTGGCCTGCAGTTATCGTCCATTAAAATGAAGTTATCTCCGATTGCTGAAGCGTAAGGGACTACAATAGGTCTGAGGATCTCATCCCTATATCGGCGACCAGTCTGAGCTCCATCTCGAATGATGTAGAGGTCAGTGCGCCCGTCAATGGAGGTGCCACCATACACCAACACTCCTCCACCGCCAAATCTGCCACTTTCGTGCACGAACGCAGGATTATTCCTACTACCACGGTCCCTCCAGATGAAAATACGCCAATTATCCGGATGCACAGAAAAACGGGACTCGTCAGAAAACAGAATATTGCTCCATTCCTTTCCCCTCCAGTTGACATGCTCGGTTGCCCACTCCCTGCGGTCGCGACGATGCCTTGATGTTAATCTAACGCATACCATCTGTCGGCAAGCATACAGACCTACAGCAAGGAGCCGGTTTCGGACAGTCAGAGTTGGAATCGTGGTGCCTGTAGCCAAGCGAAGGTGTTGTTGGAGAAGAGTAGCGTTCATTTTTCGGTGTCTCCGAGCTGTTAACGCTAAATACCGATCTTCATTGGGCCTTGTTGCCCGTCTACGACCTTGCCCTGGTCTTCGGCCTGCACATCCACTCTCCAAAAACGGTTCCAGATCCTGGAAAGGACACTTTGTGACACTCCAATGGCTTGCGCTACTTCGGCTTGAGTTTGGCCCCCTTCTAACCTACCAACAATTCTCCAAGCTTCTGAATCTGTCAAATGACTTCGCTGAGACATCGTACTCATCGAAACAAAGCAATCCCTGAATGCCGATCATCCTTGTCTTCATTCTCTTTTATCCAGTTGAAAGCAAATTTCATTCGCTGCCGCTGAAGCGACGTTTTTGACGTCGAACTCAAAATTTGCATACTCTACAGTATAAAAACCAGAAAAATTTGCATTTGTGATTCTCTTCTTCTATTTTCGGCAAAAAAAATTTCGTTTGCATCTTTATTTTATATAAAACTTCAAATATCCTTTAATTGTTTTGAGCAGTGTATAATAGATTATACATTTTTCTCCTAAATATATAATCAAAAGAGTAAAGAGAATTTTGACTGATAAAAACAGTTTTTTAAATCTGTTTTTATCACGTATACACAGAAAGGAAAATCTCAAAAAGCATATTGCCGAAAGCAATTTTCAGGGGTATGGGGCGAGAAGGATGTTACAGAACCAAACTATAATTAAATTTTTGTTCAGAGGAGCGAGAAAATTACGACTGCATTTATTTATTCATTTCGTTTGAAGCAATGATCTTCAAGGCTTTGCTTCAAAAGTGTGCTATCCAAATGATACACGAATAAAAATCGCACTAAAAAATGCTGTAATTTGTTTCTTAAGATTATTTCCGAGAATTCACGGAGTCGCATCATGAAATATTATGAGATAGTGGAACATGAATATCCCTTTCAGTAGAGTATTATTCAGATATATTCTATCCATTATCACAGTCAAAAGGAAATCGCTAGACTAGCTAATAATTGGTTACGTTAGCGAAACTGGTTGGAGAGCAGAAAGCATTTACGATTTAACATCCGGTAAAAAATACACTATTAAAATCATTTACATTATAACAAAAATTTAAATGCTTTTAAAATCATAGTTACTTTACATCGGCAAAAATGAAAATATTCATATAAAATTAACTAATATCTTATTCATGCACTTACGTTACGCAGTTAATCCATGTTCTAAAGTAATCTTAAACCTTAAAACAAATAAAAGCATTTTATTAAAATCTTTAAAAGAAATATTTTTAAAAAATGCTTGAATATGCATATTTGTGTGCTCCTCTTTGTTGATTGTTTGCAGCAGAAATTTTCATCAGTAGAAATTTACATTTTTTTAACATTCTTGGCTAAGATTTTTGCTATATTAAAGTGCTTGTTCTTCTTTTCCATAATAATGCAATCTTGTTTTTTTGCATCTATAATCTGTTTTATGTATCTGATTTCTAAGGATATCTATCTTAAAATCTAATTGTTGTCAATACTTATTAAACCTAAACTATTGCAAAATTCAAGTGCAAAATTTTACAACACAGGCAGGCATTTCTAATTATGCAGCTAATGACAGCTATGGAATAGCTACAGACAGTGAAGCAAATATTGAGTGTTTTCGATGGCGAATCCACGTACTCAGGAGCTCAAGCGTTGGCCAAATCTTCGTGTTTCCTTATGCAAGCAATTAAGAGTACGGATAAAGATTCCCTGAACATATGGAGCCAAACCCACATTATTGTGACTACGCTACTGGCTGCAGAAAATCATTTCATTAAATGATGTTGTGGGCTTTTTATGGAAACACTGACAATGTAGCATTATTCATATTGGTTGGGCCAACATAGGCTTATTAATAATTAATTGCTGACCCCGCGTTGGTCACACAGTAAGAAATGTCTATTTTGTCATACCACTGGCCTGCCTACAAAGTCCAAACAATGATACAGCCGTAAGCTATTCAAAATCATTCCCAGACACGGTACAAACTGCAAATGCTTTTCCTTCTGTACCTACTATTTCTAAAGCATCTTCTAATGACTTCTTTCCAAATCCAATCGTTTCTCAATGGTTTCTAAAAATTGTGAACGATGCGTCAACTATCTGTATTACTTAAGAGACTTGAAATGAGGAATAGAAAGTTATAAAGAAATAATAATGCCTGGAGAAATTGTTTGAGAAACTGTGCTTTTACTTAAAATTGGGTCACTGAATAAGAATTCAATCTTTTGTCAAAAAATTATTACTGCATTGCATAGTGCATTTATAAGGAGATAAAATTATCAATCATACTGTACGAGTTCTTCTGATAATCTACTATTTGGCTTTGTATAATTTATAAATTATGACTATTCTCATGCATGCAAGAACAGCTCATTTTATTTTATATATCACAAATTTTATTAGTACTAAGCGTAGAATTTACATCCTTAGTATTTATCTTTTTGCGCACTTATACATTATAGTTTTAATAATAGGTATGTATGTATGTTCGAATGTATGTATAAATTTGTAAGTGTGCTCACGTGTACAATTGATATGTATGCAATACAATCATTTAATAATTTGATTATATTAATGCAACATAAATTTAGTCTAATTATTTCACACGTCAGTTTGAAAAAAAAAAATGAAATGACAAAAAGTATTCCGATGTACAATTTAGAATTTTAATCTTCAATCATTAAATATAAATCATAAATGAGTATTTATATGTTTTATAAATTGAAGTTCAGAAACATTACGAAAATTTTATCCACAATAATAGGACATTTTTGGAAGTATAGCACATTTTCTCTTAATAACTAATGTTTATTTTTATTTATATATAAGAAATTTTTAGATAATTAGAATTTTTGAAATAAGAAACGAAATATTTCCGAATTCATAATAATTTTTAATATCGAACATACTGTGGTAATTCTAAATAACATATAAATTTCATGACGTTTCAAGTATATTTGCATGAATAAGAACATAAACAGACGGTTAAGCAAACTTAAGTCATAAATACTTTTCAATTATGTTGTAAAATATTAAAAAACACAGAAAAAGATTTTAAAAAGAAAAAATAATGCCCCATACTATTTCGTAATGGAGAACAATAAAAAAAAAAGATGAACAACAGTTGTAAGTATAACGTACGAATAAACACCTGTTATTCGGATAGCTTTAAGGCTCTTGTTACATCAGGCGAAGATATTCGCGAGCGAATGAAAGAACATTTAGCTCATTTTCAGTCGCATTTGCGATTTTTTTCTTTTTAAACATTTTTCGTTTTGCAAATTATATTTCCGATCATAGTCAATAATTACTTGTACTAGCAGGCACAATTATGCAGTAACTGATTTGTCATCAAATAGTTTTTATCTTTTTTTTTTCAGTGAATTGCATTTTCAGTTTTCAGTGATTATAGTTACAGGAGACTAGCTGCCACGTTGGTTAAAAACTCCAACTTTAACAGCATTTTCTGGAAATTATTCTGCCGTTACAGAATTAGGCAAGAATTTCCTTTTCATAGTTTCTTAAGAATATTTTCTTAAGACTCTTTCTTAAATTAGTCTTAGTACCTTCTTAGAGACTGTGATAGATTTGCGGAAAAAAGTTCCTAAAATGCCTGAAAGGAAGCCAATTTGTGTTTGAGAATGCCTTGAAACGGAAAGATCTGGGTCCAAGATCTGGTCTAATGGGTTACTTAATGACGAACATATATTTTGCGGTGAAAGATGAAGAGAAAACAACCAACACCTAATGATAATTTACAGTACCAAGAACTTTACTATGTGGAAAGATTGTGAGGGAGTGACCTTTAGTCATAAAGGCACTCTAGTGTTTCTGAGATCGTGACGTCAATAATTTAACATTTTGTAGGCGTAAAAGTGACATCTATCCTCTCTTTTACTTTAACTTTCTAGAGTGTGTGTGCTCTTTCGAATTCCGCAGTTAGCTCGCGGTTATTAGTATTATGTTAATGAGAAGTATCTCAGTTTGTCGCGTATAAAAGCTTGGGTGTGAGTTTGTGGGGTGTGTGTTTCTGGCCTTAGCCAGCAGCCAGCGTCTGTGTGTTTCTGGCCTTGGCCAGCAGCCAGCGTCTGTGTGTTTCTGGCCCATTGGACAACGAAGTTGATGATTGTTTAGTAAGGTGCTGACGATTAGAAAATAGCTACGGCCTCCAGTAAAGCGAAAAGGAGTTCAGATAGTGGATTAAAGATTCGGCCTTGGTAAGAAAGTTTAGAATCGTTCCGTTTTGATTATTTGAGAAATAAAGAAATATCCACAGCCACGGGCTGTGAAATTAAGATTTGTTTAGTAGATCAGCCAGGAAATAGTGTCAAGTGTTAGACGGTGCCCCGGCTGAGCTAGACCGAAGCCTGTGAGTATGATTTTAGCTGTTCATAGTGTTCTCAGTGTGTGAAATTATAGGCTTGCTCCACTTTCCTTTAGCCCTTATCATTTTAATAAACTGTGTTGTTTTAACCTAAATTAATGAGTATGTCTGCATATAACGTGACAAATGACACCCAACATGAGTATACCGTCACAAATGGCGCCCAACGAAATGTCGGACATTTTGAGATTGTGCCACGAGTGTATTTCACCGGTGAGGGTGATATTAGTGAATTTTTAGTGAAATTAGATGATTATATTTTGTTCAATAATATACCTGAGAAAAACAGGTACGTAGTGCTTAAATGCTCGTTAAAGGGCGAAGCACTTTTGTGGTTAGATAATATAGGAAAGTTTTTGATTACTGAGGAAGCGAAAAGATTTGAACAAACTGTAATTGAGTTAAAGAAGGCATTTCCTCCCGTTAAAGATAAAAGTATTTTGAGAAAAGAGTTCTATTGTAATAAGCAGAATATTTATGAGTCGGCGTCAAAATTTTATCTTCGTAAGCTGGAACTAAAAAATAAATTAGATTTGGATATTACATTTGAGGAATTGTTGGACATTGTCTTTCCTCTTTTTAATCCAAATATACAGGACTTTATTGAAGTTAGAGCACCGAAGAATTTTGCAGAAATGCACCAGATATTATCGAAGTATGAGTCTCGGCATAGCTCGGATCAACGGGATTTGCGTAACCCTCGGCAGAGACCTGTCACGGATGGTAATTTGAGAAATGAGGGGGAACGTAATTTTGTGAGAGGGAGACAGCGATTTCCGGATAGTAATGTGCGTAATAGAAGTGATGGATTTGGTCGTAATATGTCGAATACGAGTAATGGTAATAGGAATGGTGGTGGTGCTAATAATTTTAGAAGTAGTGAGAGAAATATGCATGGAAATAGACAGAATAGTGGTTATGATCGTAGTGGGGGAGTACGAGACAGGAATGTTTCTTCGCAAGTAAGGAGATTAACTTCGGATGAGAATTTTGAAGGTAGATCAGTGCAAAGGAGAGGTGTGAGGAGGTCGGGTCAGTTAAACTGGTAAGTGACTGTATTTCGGAAGGTATGCAGTCACAGGTCAAATCGAAAAAGCCTTCTGTGAGTTTAAATAAAATAACTATTAATCCGGTTGAGTTACCTGAAGTGTTAATTGTGTTAGATGGTATTGTCGTTAAAAGTGTCTTCGATACAGGGGCAGATAAGTCGTTCATTTCTTTTGATTGTTATCGGAAATATTTTTCGTATAAGAAGTTGAAAAGGTCAAGTCTGGTGGTTCAGTCAGCACAGGGAGTAGCTTGCGATAATAAAGGTTCAGTGGAATTGGAAGTTGAAATTCGTTCGGTTAAGACATGTTGGGAGTTTTGTGTGTTGGATGGATTAACAGTGCATTGTATAGTTGGTGTGGATTATATGAAGGATAGAGGAATTAGTTTGGATTTCTTTAAAAAGTCGTTAATCGTGAATAATGAGAATGTGAGTAAGAAAGAGCCTGTTTCAGTGTCAGTTAATTTGGAGGAATCTAGTTTAAGTGAGGTTAAGAAGGTGGAGTTTAATAAGTCTTCAGTCGATTTTGGTAAAGTCTTTTCTGATAAACCGAGTTCAAGGAATGAAATTCATATTGGTTTTGACGCACTAGTTGCTAGTAAACCATTTCGTTATGATTTTATATCTAATATTTTTAAGTCTGTGTGAAAAGTTGGAGACTGGGGACGGTAAGGAACTTACTCAGTCTAATATGGCTGAACGTGTAAATCGTACATTAATTCAAATGATTTCTTCTTATGTTGGTTCTCATCATGCAAATTGGGACCAGTTTCTTCAGCATTTTGCGTACGCACTTCGTACGGCAGTTCACGAGTCAACGGGGAAAACGCCTGCTGAATTGTTTTTGGGTAGAAAGGTTATTACTCCATTCCAAAGGTTAGTTATGGTGTCAGATGCAGAAAGTCAGTACATGTGTCAGGATATTGAGAGGTTGGTTAAGGAAGCTCAGATTCAAATGGGAAAAGCGCAAGAAAAACAAGCTCAGTATTATAATATGCGTAGAAGGGAGTTAGAAGTGAAAGTTGGAGATTTTGTGTTAGTAGAAAAGCATTGGTTAAGTTCAAGTCGTCAAAAGAGAGTAGCTAAGTTTGGTCCGAAGTTTGTAGGTCCATTCGAGGTTTTGGAAGTTCGAAATAATAATTTGGTTGTTGATGTCAATGGTGAAAGAATGACTGTTAATCTGGATCAGGTTAGAGTGTATAAGTTTAGAGAAAATGGTAGTGAAGGTTCTCATGTGTCGAGTGGTGTTTCGCGAAATTCCCGATCCAATGAGTGTCCCGAGTCCAGCACTTCTTCGTCTAATTCTTTTCATCAATATTCAAGAAGAAAATTTGGTCAAACAGCTCCAAAGACTGTTATTGAAAGTCGAAAGCCTAGCAATCCGAGAGCAAAGTATAATAAAAATAAGAGAACTGTGTCAAATACATCGGACTCTGTGTGTCATAAAAGACAAAAAATTATAAATTGTCCAGTTCCTCCATCTATTAGACAACAACCTCACAAGCATAAATTAACTAATAGTTCACCATCTTCAGTGATTAATCCCCAGAAAAGATTTCGTTTGGACACTCGTAAAACTGTTAAGCGAAGTTTAAATTCTGAATTTTTGCCTAACAAGAAACTACATAGGTCCGGAAAAAAACGTGGCCTAGGATCTTCGGTAACTTCGGGTGCGTCTAGAAAGAGGAGGCAACTCTCAGATTACCGGCAGCAACAGTGTGAACCTCGCCATGGAGTGAACCCAGCGAACCGGCCGGAGCAGAGTCGTCGAGTGGAACCTACGAGTATTCCACGGCATCCATTCAGAACCAGGCTGCAGGCACGACAGTCAACTGTGGCGTCACCGTACAGTTCTGATGACGAGAGATCCTTCGTACAAGCCTTTTGGGACAGGAGGAGAAAGCCATCTTGCAGTATGAAGCCTGCCAGCAGCGAATCGTCTCTATGATTGGGTGATAATGTTCTTTATTAAATTTCTATTAGAGTGCATATATGTGGTAGCAATGTGAAGGAATAGAAAGCAGAGAGACTGTTTTGTACTTTTGGCCATTTTTGGAATTTTTTGACGGACTCACGTTTAGTGCTTAATTGTGTTCAAAATTTGTTTGCAAAATTGTTAGTTTTATGTATGTTGGAAATTTTGGTCTTAACTGCTTTTAAAAATTCTGGATCTATTGTTAAATTGTTATATTATTTGTTTAAAATGTTACTATATTGTTATTGTTCATGTGTTATAAAATGTATGTTAATGTATGTTTAAATTTTCAGAAAGTACAGATAGTAATTTGGGTTATTTTGTACACGCGCCGCGGTTCAGACGCGCACGTGTTTTGCGGTCAAGAAGTCCTTGACACGCGTTTCTATCTCTTATACTAACATTTAATGAATTAACTTTCTTCTTATCGTTCGTGTTTTATGAGTTGCGTTTTGTACTTTAGTTGAGAATGGTTTCCGCAAGTTGCGAAGTTTTAAGCTGCATTTGAATTTGAAATTGTATTGTATTAAAATTGAATGTTAATGTGATTTTCTTGCAGGGAAGTATACCTTTTGTTATGTATTGATTCTGCTATTTTTCTTTTAGTTAATACAGATGAAGAGATTGATGACGTCATTTTGTAAATTTTTGATATTTTTTGATTGTTGCATAAGCACAGCGATATGCCGCTGTACGTATGTGCCCCAGTTATTGTTCAAGTGGAGTTAAGTCTGAAGAAGTTTGGGAGTTAGTTCATTGGCTAATGGGGATGTAGGTATTACGTAGTAGCAGAGTTAGTTTAGTATGAAGTACATGTAATTTTAGATGAAGTCGGAATTTGGATGAGGAAAGTTTTTGCGCATTGGGTTTTTTGGACTTGGTGCGAATTCTAGTATATTAAAAGTTATGGAGAAATTTTTGGGTAAAGTTATAGTTGCATTGCAATATTGAGGAAAATTTCGGAAGGTTAGTGTTTTGAGAAATTTTAGCACTCCCAGTGGAGTGGGCTGTTTTGAAAGAAGTAATTAGTTTTGAAAGTTTTACGAGTTTTTGGAAGTTTTACGGAGGCTATTTGTAAGATAGAAGAATGGTTGGATTGGATATGTGATTATTTGAGGCAAACTGAGTTTTTTTTTGGTTGTGATGGGTTAAAGTTAATATTTTAAAAGTTATGTTTCGGCGTTAAATTTCACCCATCACTGTGTTTTATTACGGCTCTAAATTTATAACAAGAAAAAGTTCTGGGCATGCATTTAGCCCAGCCCTTTTTCTCTGCGGAGTTCGAGGGGGGGGGTTGTGAGGGAGTGACCTTTAGTCATAAAGGCACTCTAGTGTTTCTGAGATCGTGACGTCAATAATTTAACATTTTGTAGGCGTAAAAGTGACATCTATCCTCTCTTTTACTTTAACTTTCTAGAGTGTGTGTGCTCTTTCGAATTCCGCAGTTAGCTCGCGGTTATTAGTATTATGTTAATGAGAAGTATCTCAGTTTGTCGCGTATAAAAGCTTGGGTGTGAGTTTGTGGGGTGTGTGTTTCTGGCCTTAGCCAGCAGCCAGCGTCTGTGTGTTTCTGGCCTTGGCCAGCAGCCAGCGTCTGTGTGTTTCTGGCCCATTGGACAACGAAGTTGATGATTGTTTAGTAAGGTGCTGACGATTAGAAAATAGCTACGGCCTCCAGTAAAGCGAAAAGGAGTTCAGATAGTGGATTAAAGATTCGGCCTTGGTAAGAAAGTTTAGAATCGTTCCGTTTTGATTATTTGAGAAATAAAGAAATATCCACAGCCACGGGCTGTGAAATTAAGATTTGTTTAGTAGATCAGCCAGGAAATAGTGTCAAGTGTTAGACGGTGCCCCGGCTGAGCTAGACCGAAGCCTGTGAGTATGATTTTAGCTGTTCATAGTGTTCTCAGTGTGTGAAATTATAGGCTTGCTCCACTTTCCTTTAGCCCTTATCATTTTAATAAACTGTGTTGTTTTAACCTAAATTAATGAGTATGTCTGCATATAACGTGACAAATGACACCCAACATGAGTATACCGTCACAAGATCACACCTTCATCTTAATACATCCCTATAAATTGATTGGCAAGCAAATTGCGGTAACATCCTAAAACCGTGTAAAAATAAAATTCATGTTTTATTTGCATAATCATTCATCTCTAAATGACATATATTTTAAAATTTTAACTCTACGTTATTGTGATAGCTGCAAGTTTTGAATACATGTTTTTATTTTTAAGTTTTTCATATTTGTAGCGATATCGTGAGGAATATAAAGATAGAATGCAGAAAGAGAAACGTGTTAAGCATATCGTCTGTAAGGACCAAGTTGAACTTAAAACAGGTGTTCTCACACGACTCAATTCAAATGAAACTCCTGCTGTGAGGTTCAAAACACGCATAACATCTGGCTCTAATGCAAACAAATTCAGCTTAATAAAATTTTAGCTATAATCTTCACTGTTTAATTTCTATCCTGAATAAGTCTAGCTGATACCTGGAAAAATACACCGCATGGAACAATAATAATTATGGGAGAGCTCAAATATGTAAATATTTTTTTACATAAAATTATATTAGCTTATTTCAGACATGCAACAGCGTTTTGCTTTGAAATGGCGTTTTTAAAAATCAGGGTTTGCTTTGTTCAAAAGCCATGTAAATAATTCGCATTATCAGCAGAATTCTGAGAATTATTGCTATTGTTAGATTTTATTTATTTATTTATTGTAATCGTAATTTTATCTGTGGATTCAGCAGTTGCTTGTAAACTGAAATCGCAACTTTAGACTCTTAAAACGAAAGAGCTGATTTGGCTTCAAAAGAGTTGTTTTTCAAACGATTAAATCTTCTTGATCTAAATTGGTTATTTAAATGGCTCAACTTCATTTAAATTGGTTAAAACTCGAGTTATTTCAACTCTTTTTTGAGAAGCTGCCTTTCAACATTGAGATGAGTGGATTTCAGCTCAACTTGAGCTATTTTGTGGCTGACTTTTTAAGAGAGTATGCTTACGTGAATAAAATATATATATATATATATGAATATTTCGGTTATAGGGTAGATGTGCCAGTAATGGATACCCTTCATTGTTTTTAATTTATAAAAAAATAACCAATAAAATTTTATCTTTTATTAATTTTTATAACTTCCTTTTGCATATTTTATAATCTTGCATTATTATTGATGCTCATAATCAAACTAATCGAGAAGCTGAAAATAATATTAAGTTCCACTGTTTTTATCGAAAATCTTAATGAACATTCTAACAGCTGGTTTCATTTTACAAATTTATATGTTCTTTATTTTTTCACAAAATTTTCAGACTTTTGTTTTGGTAATAAATGAAAATTTTGAATTTATGTACTAAAATCCATTTATAAAATTTAGTTTATTTTTAAGATTTTAAAGAAGTGTCTGATATGGGCATGCTTAAATAGTTATTTTCCTGTAATAGGCACTCCATGTAGAAATTTCTAAAAATGCAATTTCAGTAATGTTTATAGTGCATAAAATATGTTTACTTAAATGAAAACATAAATAATCAAATTTAATTTTAAACTTACGTAAATCTAATAAAAATAAAACTTTTAAAAATAGCTGTTTTTTATTTATTTTATATGATGAATAAAATTTCAATTTTTTCTTCTTTTTTTAATGTATATAACTATGCGTTGCATATTTTATGATCTGGCAATCAAATTAGTTAGGAAGCACAAAATATTGTTTAATGGCACAGTCAAAAAATGGACTCATTAATCCCTCACCATCTAAATAAAAACAGTTAAGTTACAGATGTTATTAAACATTTATTTTCTGTCTGAAATGATTACTTATTCATCTCTGATAAAAAATTTAAAAAAAAAGTATAATAGTAATGAAAGCTATAAGTAGTGATGAAATCAGTAAATCTGCAGACCAGTGGTTTCAAACATAAGTTCTTCAGTTTTACTTTGAAATTATTTTATTTAGTAGGAAATATCGAACTCACGTTATCATTTCTTTCATATTTGTAATACTAATTTTTACAAGTAATACATCAAGTAGCCTCTAAAAGTTTAATTGATAAAAATATTGAGACTAAACTATGCACCTAATACTCCAAAATATTATTATTATTATTACAATCTTTTACATCCCCCACTGTCTCAATAATTTGATAGTTATAACTGCCTGATATTTAATATTTTAAGCTATCTTTCTAAAATTGTTAAAGTATCAATCTTTTGATAATTACAATAATTGGTACAAATAGAGAGTTATTATTACAAATATTTTATTAATTACTAATATCCTAATTGTTAAATGTATTTGAAAATAACTATTTTGTTGCATTAGAATCCATTCATTAAATTCTGGTTTTAAATTCAGTCATAAAAGCAATTACATTTATTACTTTTTATGGGGCGTCCCTTATTAGAACGCAGGTTATCTATTACTGGGAAAAATGGTGTCCATTACAGAACTTCTGGTGTTTTGAATATATTTCTGTTATTTACAATTAAATTTTGATTCATGAAAAAAATGAGACTATGAGATAGGCTAAATAGTCTAGATAAATTAATATAATATTGAAATAACTGTAATGCAATAATTATAACTATTAATTAAAAATCAAACATTAAAGAAATTTCTTAAAGGTGTCCATCACTGACACATCTATCCTAAATAAGGAATGTAGCTAAGTGCAAACCTTTATTTAAATTTTTTTTTTTTTGTTGAGAAAGTTTCTGAAACGTTTCTGAAATATTAATATTAGTAAAAATCTTTTGTGAAAGAATCTTTTATTGTTGTTTATGTTGTTTTTTGTAATTATTTTATGTTTTTGTTTGTTATTAATTTATTTAAACTTTCTTTAGTTTAAATAAATTAATTCACAAACTAAAGTTGTCGCCATATATAATTTTAAGTAGAATCATACGTTCACATCCTCAAAGTATGCTGATTCGCAATTAGATTTAGATGAAAGAAGTTTACCAAAGTGTTCTTAATGTTAAATTAATAAAGTGTTACAAAAGTTTAATTGAAAAAGAAAGCTTTTTTTTGTTTAAAAACTGTCCAAAATCCATGTTCGTAATTTATTTTTATCTATTTATTTATTTGGAATGAGAAAGCACTAAAAGTACACATATACAATGTGATAAAAGACACAAAGTGCAGTAGATAGCCGTTTTGGAATTCAACTAGTCGGATGTGGCAATCCCAAAACTTTCTTCTATTTCATCCACGTTAATATTTCAAAATTCCTTATCACAGTGCCAAAATTAAATGGCAATCTATGAACATCATGGGAATTCTAATTATACGAAATACCGTGCATTAGTTCTTGAAAATGATCATTGTTATCAGTTATGCAAAATGTAACATAGAAACGCCAGTTGTTGGGTGATTTACACGAAAACCTAATATGCAACAACTTATGTCAACATTGAAAAATCATTTTCGATACAAAATACATTAGTTTTAGAGCCGAAAATACAAAATACTTTTCGAATTGAAAAAGTTCAAAATAAAAATACATGTATTTTCAAAATACATTTAAAATACAAAATACATTTGAAAAAAAAATGCCTATGAGATAAGAGGTTTGCACGGGCCGTGTCTGGCACAGTTAGCTGGCCAATTTTAATACATGACATTCGAGTCGGGCCTGACCGGACCTGTTTTTCAGTCGTTCCGTGCCTGTCCGGGCCCAGTATCGCGTTTATGTTTTTTTCAGAAAGATAGACTCAGGTTGGCTTCGTCATCACTCTTTCGGGTCCCGGGCTCTATTTTTTTCTGCAGATTCGGGCCGAGCCTGACTTATTCTTTCCATATCAGACTGGGATTGAGCTTCATTCTTCCTAGAGTTGCACTAGTCAAAAATATCAGCATAGGTCCCAATCCAGCTCATATGGAAATCATACGCTAATTCCGTCTAGGTCGGCCTATGGGAAAAATCAGTAAAATTGTGCCCAATCCAACAATTTTTTTTCTCCAAAAAAATGTACGTATTTTTAAATTGCTGTAATTTTACCATTAAAATTATTATATTATTATTATTTATGAATAGTAAGTATATTTCTGGATAATAAAATTTAAGTACAGCAAAAGAAATCCTGAAAATGAATCATTTTATAAATCCTGTCTTAAACGGGAAATGTATTGATTCGTGCAAAATAAATTTAATAACAAGAAAAAAGAATATGATACATTTAGAACAAGCTATGCTCCTGCTAAGAAATAAGCCTGTCTCTAATGTATTTTTTCTCCTACTTTGTGGAATCCTTCTTAGAAGATTTTACTGTATATCATTTTTCGACTTTTAAGTTTCGAAGGCATAAAATGATAAGGCTGTTTTCATCTGCTCTGCTCAGTAAGTGTAAAATGTTTTGACACATTTACAGATCAATTTTTTAATGGAAAGATATAAGACTGGAAGGCCTGACTATGGAAGCGATTTAGAATCGAACTGAATTTTCCATTTTTTTTTATCAATAAATTATCTGTTGAGTTAATAGTGATTTCTATCACGTAACAAACACGATTATTTCACTTTGGGTTGAGTGGTTATTCTTCTTTCGCGAGGAAATTTGGTTCAAAACGCCCACTTTGACAGTATTTTCTGAAAATTCTATTGTGTTTGCAAATTATTGGAAAATGCAGTGGCGTACCTAGCGGGATTTTTTACGATTTTTTTCGATTTTTGTCAGTTCAACAGTTATTCTTGGACGTATACACAGGGCAGTAGCTAAGAGGGCGCTATGGGCGGCTCAGCCCCCCCTCCCTAAAATATTCTGAGCCCCCCTGGAAAAGATTCCAAGGTCACTCAATGAATTTCTGTTCCGAAAATTCAAATGAAATTCTTTTCAAAAGTCTAATTTAGTTTTGAAACCCTTTCACAGTTCTGCAGAACTACTAAATTGTATCTAAAATAAGTGCTTCAACACTCCCTTATCCTATTTGTACAAATGAAGTTAACATGATGTTTAATTTTGCACGGCACTGTTAAAAGTACTTTAAATACTCATAGCGTAATTTTCCTTCAGTTTTATTGTAAAGATGTATTTAAACGTAAGCATGCTTTATTTGTAATAATGATTGGAGAATTAAAAATTGCTATTTTTATTTAAACATGAAAACACTGCTTTTTCTGAAAAAATCATTTATTGATTTTTTTTTATTAATTTGCAAGTTAAATGTTAAACATTTTTATAATCTCTGTGCAATGAACATTGAATCTCGGTTGATACTTAAATAATCTCGGGATACTCAGGATACATAAATAACTTCACAATTAGTAATGCATAAATTTCTATGCTTATAAATCTGTACAAAATACAAAACAATGTTTCCATTAATCTTTTGTAAATTTTAGTCTAAACCTATATATGCGCATGTCCGCATATTGAAATCATAAATATTCTTCTAAAGGGGGGATAATTTTGTAATTAACCAAATTAACATTCTCATTGATATTAAAACTTTCATCTGTAAAACTTCCGTTTACAATCGAAACTCAAAAAAGAATCAAACAGCAATTTTCGTTTTGATTCGATACTAGGTTATATTTTTATTGTGCTTTTTTTTATAAACAGTATACAATGAAACATAAAATGAGTAAAAAAAAAATTAATTGCGAATTCAAGCTAGATAAACATGTAACTCCAGTAAGGACAAGTCTATAATCAAAAATTCAATATTTGATATACTCAATCGTAAATACAATTAATGAAAATCTGAATTGTATATCAATAAATAGAACTACTTGTATAATAAAATTCGCTCGCAAATGAATATCAGAGGTAACTTAAAATTTACCCGAACTTTGATAAAATAGATACAAAAGCACTAGAAAAATAATGTTTCGATCAAGGTATAATGGTATAAAATTAAAAATCTTACCATTAGATGTGCTTTAAAGTTGATTGTTGCTTCAAAAGTTCCACTTGTAATGATAGATCTTGTTTTACACATTTGTCATGCTACTTTAACAACTGCCATTATTATCAACAGAAATTATTTTTTTAAAAAATTCGCATATAGTATAGCGCAACGTTTTCTGTCGCAATTCCGTAATTCTTTTGATACATTATTATTTTCAAGAAAAATATCAGGCATTCTTTCTCGAGACAAACATTAAATTACATTTGTCTCTGCTACTACATTACTTTTTTTTCTATGGTTCTTTAAAAAACACTAGACGCAGCAAAAATCTAAATAATACATCCTGTTTATCACACAGTAGTTTTTGTCGTTCTCTAAGAAACGTTATAATTATAAAACCCAGAACTTGAGAATTGTAACAGTTCAGCAAAAATGCCTATATAAAACAGAAGCGCTCATTCTAATCCTTATCGTATCAGTAATTGTAAAGTATGTTTGCATGAACTTTCAGAAACGAACTCTATAAAATAAAACAAAACAGACAGGCTCGTATTATTCTTTTATGAATTTTACATCTGCGGTTTTAGCGAAGCAGCTGGAAACCTACAGAAATGTATTTTGAATATGAAATATATTTTCAAAATACAAAATACTTGAAAAAATCATTTCAAAATACATTACTAAAATATTTTTGTTTACTCAAGTTAAAATACAAAGTACAAAATACAAATGTATTTTGAAAATGTATTTCAAATACATGTATTTTCGATACTGCCCATCTCTGCATCTAACTCAATCTGAAGTTTGATGAAATTCCGTGCATTAATTAGTGAGATTGGGCTGCGGCAAAAATCGTGAAAAATGCAGCATAGCAGTGCGACCAGTTGGGTGATTTACACCAAAATGTAACCAACACCTAAGTTACATTAAGGAATAAATGAATCTAAAGTTTTATGAAAATCCGTGTATTATTTCTAGAGATAGTTATTGCGGAAATCACAAAAACTGCAGCTTAGCAGCACCATCTGTTGACCGATTCACAACAAAAGGAAAAAAAATGTCAATTCATGTCATGGATTAACTGAAACTGAAGTTTGATGAAAATCCATGCATTAGTTTCTGGAATAGAGCTATTACGGAAATCGGGAAAAATGCTGCATAGCAGCGCCACCTTTTGAGCGATTTTCATCAAAAACTAATAAGCACCAATTCATACCAGGAGCTACCTGAATATAATTTTTATTAAATTCCGTGCATTAGTTCTTGAGATAGAGCGCCCACAAAATTTATGTTGCATACAAACAGACGGACAGAATCACAAACTTACACACAAACATTTTGTAAAAACAGGTTTTTGGAATCTCTGACCCCCTTAAACGTGTAAATTCGTCCAAAACCGGAATTTGAAAACTTTCACGAATCCACTACGTTTTTCTTGTTCAGGTAGAAGAAAGTAAAAATATTAAATATAGATGCTTTTGTTGTTTTTCATAGGAGAAAAGTCAGTAGTTTATGCCAAAGACAAAACGGTAAATAGTCCATCCATCAGCTCATCAGCTCATAGCCAGAATATCTTTTGACTGATAAATAGCATTAGTTATGTAAAACATACGAGAATATTTTTTTAAATATCACTATTTTAAATATATATGCAGTAATTTTGTGTTGATCTGTTTTCGACTTCGTACTTCTTCTTTTAATGCTTAGCCCGAAGAAAGAGAAATCTAAAACTAATTATATAATTTAATAATATAACTTGTTTTAGATTTCTCTATTTAAGATAAATTAATAAAAGTAACTATAATCAACGTGATCTCATATCTTCTGCAAATTGGTAGATAAAGCTATTTATGTAATAATACAATAATTTTTAAAAAGGAATTATATTTAAATATTTTAATTTAAAAATTATCGATTTTGTTAATACGGAACTTATCTATTTTTTCATATTTATAAAGACTTAAAAAGACAAAAAGGAAATGAATTTTGTTGGATATTTTAACAGTTATCTTTAATGAACATGGTTCATAATATTATATTTAAATATACAAATTAAATATTGCTAATGCAGAAAATTATCTAGTAATATAAAACTCCTCTTTATGAAACATTTTCTTGAAATGTTTAGGGAACGGTATATGTATATGTTTTTTTCATTCAAGGATTTTAAACAAGTATGCCAAATTTGGAAATCACTATTGAAAAACTCAAATATATTTTTCATTTCTGTTTGTAGATACCCCTAAAACAAAATTAGAATTATTAATTAAAAATAGACATTCCCAATTGATTGACATCTTTTTTCTTCTACAACAAATTGTTCACAAAACGTTATGGGTTGGTGCTTTCTGTTTTTTTTTCCATATCTGTATATTTCATGTATAAATAGGAATGCTACAAATATTTTTGTTTTATAAAATATAACATATATCGTGTGTGTAACAGCCATGTGTAAAAGTACAAATATGCAAACTATTTTAAGTTTCAGTCTAAAAATAAAGACAGTGTTTTCAATTATTCAGTTTTTTACATCTAAAGCTGCTCCTTTGCATCCAAAGTCTCCGGCTGTACCAGTATTTTAATACAGAAAATGTTATTTCATTTAACTGGAATATTTGGAAGATTTTAAAGAACAATATTTTGTATAAAATAATAGTGGTGTGCTAAAAGCCGGAGATTTGGCAACTCTGTACATCATTATTGCTATTTTTCAGTGTGAAAATTTTTTTAATACTGTCTTAGACGGCAGGAAAGATCAGTGTCTTTTATCTCGTGTTTAATTATTTTTTTTATATTAATCTCTGTTAACTTTATTACTTAAAGACATAAGAAACGGTGCCAAAATTAGGGTAGTAAATAAGTCTCCAAGTCTGCTAAAAATACGTGTGCCGACTATCTTACGTTAATAAAAAAAATTGTAAATCAATTAATCAAAATTTAAAAATAGTTCGAAAAGTTCATGGAAGAAAAATATTGAATATTTGCCGCAGGCTGTCACATTTAAGATGAAGAAAAACTAAAAAGTATTGGAAACATGGGACACAAATATCGATCACTAGATTAAAATCCTAAATTTTCTATCTCAAGAGAAATAAAAAGTCATTTTTGAAAATACCTCTACATATTCCTCCTTTAACAATATGCTTCAAAACTTAAAAACAGGAAAAAGAAATTAAAATAGAAACAAAATATCGGCTCTAGTCCAGAAAGGAAAAAATTAAGCTGCTGGAAGATGTTAAAATGATATTAACAATCAATAAATCAATATAGTTTTATGTTTGTAATACTGATATATTTTCTCTCTGCATTGAAAACTGTCCGTTACTTTTTCTAACTTGTTTTACAATCTTATACTTTTCGTTACACAGTCATAAATCAAAAGCTGTTTTGAAAGTTTATCCCACTGATAAAAACTGTATTGGTCCAATTTATATGTGAATACAAAAAACTTACAAATGACATCAACAGAAACAATCTGAAAATGAGATATAAAGCTTCTGTTAGTTCTCATAAAATAAAATGCAGTGTACGAGATAAAAGGTCTACTGATTTGACAAGAGGGTTTACTTTTTTCTAAGTTGAGTATATATTTGACTTGTATTCTTTTAGAGTAGATATGATATAAACGGTTCATACGCCTCAGGGGACTTAAATTCCAGATTTTCCGTAAAATAATATTTGCCTTTTTAATGAAGAAATTCTATGCTTAAATATGATGTCAATCATCTTAGATAAAATCTTGTATTAAAATCCCTCGAATCGTCTGTGTTTCCGAATCCTCAAATACCTCTTTTTTTCTGTTCTGCTTAAATGTTGCAAAAATTTAAAAATGCAGCTTTATTTATTTTTTTTTTTTTTTCGGTCTGAAAATTTTAATACTTTCCTGACAAGTTTTCAAAAAACGATGGTTGACAGTAAAAGCGTGGCTCATATACAGTAAAAAAGACATTTTGAAATCTGGTTCCTATAAATTCAAATTAGACATTGAGGAACAGATAAAAGTCACAAAGTGACAGGTTAGGCGAATAAGGGGGATAGTCTATCAGTGGGATGGTATACTAAAAACGTCTTGAGAGGCAATCCAGTGTGAACTAGTGTGTTGTCCTGATGAAGCACCCATGATTTTTCAACAATTCGGTTTCTTTCTTCCGTAATTTTTCATGGCGATGAGCAAGGACCTCAAGGTAGTAATGTTTATAATTAGTTTGACCTTCAGGAACCCACTGAAGGTACACGATTCCATGAATATCGACAATTTTATCCGTTGTTGACGTGGAAAGGTGACTTGGGCAAACATAATCTTCAATGATTTATCGGTTAGCTTGGAAATGCTTAAACTACTCAAAAATACGTGCATGAACAGTCCTTTAACATTTATTTTCGTGTACCTCTCTTAACAAATGATGAGTTTCAATAACGAATTTTCCAAGTTTAAAAGAAATTTCACAGTAATTCTATGCTTTATTTAAAACTCAACATTTTCCCAGCAAAACACTAAAACAGGGTCCAGAATAAATGAAATTCACAGACAGACTAATTGAAATACAACCAATTTAGAGGTGGTAATCGATTCAGTAGCCTTAACGCTATACAACTCTTGGTCGTCCGAACTAAGCAAATGCGCAATTCGTCCGTAGAAACATTAGCCTTGTTATTAAATAGCCACATATTGTATACGGATTTTAGAGTAAGAAGCTTAATGGAAGTTTTAAAAGTAAATAACTTTATTTAGAGAGCGTTTTAAACTTTATCAGTGCCTTTTAACCCATGTATCCTCTTACTGTTGTATGTCACAAAAGTACAGTCAATCTGGGTAACTTTGCTCCACCTTTACGAAACTTTGATCTATTCTGCCATGGTGGAGACTTAACAAATTATTTTTAATGAGCTGCCAAACTTATACTAGTGCTGCTATCTATATTTTTAGATCAAAACTTTGCCGTTAACTCAAGTGATGTTACATTAAATCTCTTTTCTCTCTTGGCCCAAAGTTAAACTGATAAGTCAAAGATAACTTAATTGATTCTGGATTAAAACTGTCGCTATAAATATTAAAATGCGCTTTTTTGTGTTCAATCAAATTTTCCCTCTTTACCATTGATTAACAAAATTTAGAAATAGTTATGCTAAGAGAAATGTAATACCAAATTTCTCTCATTCTTATCAGTTCTCAAGAAATAGTAGTAACTCGTGCAGATTAAAAAAATTGAAACGTAATTAAATTCAAAATATTTCTTTATGAAAAAAAATCGGTATTAAGTAAATTATTGTATCAGCATCTAAGATAAAAATATTATTTGAATTTTCAAATGTAAGAACCGTGAAAAATTGCTTGGTTCTATATCCTGTTTAGTATGAAGTAGAATATTCAATAAGAAATAAAAATGATGGAAATAAACGTGAAGCTCGTTTTCTGCGGAAATAGGTAATGGTGATTTTTACCCAATATTTTCTCTCGGAATATAAAGATCACGTGAACAAAAACTTAAACAAATAAAAGCTTAGGATTTTTTAAATGCATTTTTAAAATAAATTATACTGTTGAATTATATTTTGCATCGAATTATTCAACATTTTTCTCCTAATAAACTATAACAGATACTAGTTGTAGTAACTTTACATAAAAAAAATACAGTATGTCTCAGAAATTTCATTGATTTTTAAGTGTGTCCCTCACAAAAATAGAATGAGGAGCACAGGTTTAGGTTTACAGCACTATTTTTTTTAATTCGTATTAGAATAACTTGTAGTAGTGACAATTATTATTATAGTACTTTTTAATTATAGCACTAAGGGAAATTTATAATTTTGTTTCCCACATTTAAATATAATAATGCATTTATTATGTTTTAGAAATTATGTGAATGCATTAAAGCCGAAGAAGCAAATAACAATATGATTATATTAATGGCAATATTTGATATATTAAGCAAAATTGAAGCTTTTAAAAATGAAGGAGAATTAAAAGCGTTTTATATATCAAAATATAATTTATTATTAAATAATTAACAGAACATTCCCACAAGTTAATTAAATTAACTAATTCAGTTTCTTTCCCAATTTACTCTAATACTGTTAGCTGACTCTTGTTAATCTACCACAAAGGATAATTGAGCTTTCAGCGCTCTAAACCTAGTATTCAAAGCAATTGAATACTTAGTCTGTTAAATTACGGATGTACGAGTTATTGCTAGAACAATACATCTCACTTTCAAATACACATATCGTGAAATTCTACTACTAAATTGACTGGTTGGATGTACACCCTGACGCAAAAGTTTAGACAATGAAGAAATTCTTACATACTTTTAAAAATATTTATTCAATTTTCAAATCACTGCTTGAAATTAATGTGCTGTACATATAAACAATATTTATAACAAAGAAAAGTGGAATTGTGCATATTGCAATAAATTAAATGGTAACAAAAATAAACTGCTGTCTCAAAAGTTTAGACACGAATCAAATAAAATCGAAATAAACAATTTTTAAAACCTGGTTGCGCATCCATGCTTCTGTATTACGTCAAATATACGAGATTGCATCGAAGAAACAAAATCTTGCATAGTTTGTGGATCGATATCGTACCATGCATCCTCAATAGATGTCTTAAGTTCCTGTACAGAAGAGTATTGTCTAGTATTGCTATAAACTTTGCGACACATGATGCTCCAAAGGTTTTCTATAGGGTTATGATCTGGGCTACATGCTGGCCAGTCGAGAACTCTTATATTATGGGAATTAAACCAAGATTTTGAATGTTTTGCAGTGTAAATTGAAGCATTGTCTTGCTGAAATTCCCACTGAGGACCCCCTAGAAGCTCAGCAAATGGCAGTAGGTTTTCTTCTAATGTCTGTGTATAATGCTGTGAAATTTGACGACCACTGGTGAAGGTCAGAGATACTTGTCCATTATAGCAAAAGGCTGCCCAAACCATCACCGAGCCCCCTCCTTGTCTGCGACTAAAAAAACGTCGAGGTTCCTTCCGCAAGTCATGCCAATACGATAAACAACCATCTGGACCACCCAGATTCCACTTTTTTCATCGCTAAATATGACTGACTGCCATTTCTCTCCATATGACATATGCTTTCGAGCCCACATCATTCTTTGTAACTTATGATGTGGCTTCAGAGCTGGTTTCTTCTGCATTTTGCTATAAACGATTGTTCCTTTTTCCAAAATTCGTCTACGAATCGTATCCTTTGATACAGAGAGTCCCGATGAGCTTTGAACTCCACGTAAGCTCATTTGTTGAGTACTCGCTAGTCTTTGTATCAGGCGATCCTCTCTTACATTTGTCACACGTGGCCTCCCAGACCGACATTTTGCTTTATATTCTCAATAAAACTCGATAAATAGATTTTTTTGACCTATTAAGAATAGCAGAAATTTCAGAAACGCTCTTCCCTTCACCTTTCAACTGCCAAATCCTTGAAACCTCATTCACTTGAATTTCTTTAGCTCTCGGCATGTCGACTATGAAGCGCAATCGTTTGCAGAACTTAAGTACTCCAAATTTGTGACACCATCGATTCTAAATTTGCATATGCCAGCGAATATTCAAAGAAATTTAGAATAGTGTCTAAACTTTTGCGACAAGCACACTTGAATTTTTATGAAAAAAATTAGTATTATAGCAAATAAAACGACTGTCTTTTGTACATAGCATTTTAAATCAGTTTTTGAATATATTTACAGGTTTTTGTAATTCTGACGTCATAATTCTAAATTTTAAAGCTGAATGACGTCATTGTCTAAACTTTTGCGTCATGGTGTATATAGTAAGCTTATTCTATTAATGTACAAACTCAGAATTCTATCCGTTTATATTATCTGTTAATGCAATAATAATCTTTCATACTATGTAATATTCAGACTTATCTCTAGCATTTTCACAAAATTTCCTTTTGATAAAACAGAAATTATAGCTATTTGAATCTTGCAACAGCAATATTTAATAAGTACTTTTCCAATTAAACTAGATTTTTAATATCCTTCAATATATTTCAAATATAACTGTTGTTATTTTTAACAGTCTTACAATTTAAAATCGATTTACTATAGATTGTTAGAGTAATATTAGAATATCGTTGGAACTAAAGTAATAATAAAATTATAAAAGGCCTACAGAGGTTTACCTGTACTAAAATTTATTTATATTAAACTGTTAAATTTCTTCATTCATTTCTTAAAACTTCTGAAAAATTGGGCAATCCGTTGATGCTATATATGAACTAGCAGAAAGCGCAGCTTTCAGAAGGCTCGCGAGTTTTTTTTAATACCTAGTAATCATTTATTACCAGAAAGTATTTTTAAAAGTATATTTTAATGTATGGATTATTAATATGGAATTCTTTAAATAATTCACGTGACAAATAATTTTCACCCACTTTTTTGTGTTCCGTACTTATGAAGTGAAAAAGAAACTGCTATAAGTTTATTCCCTGGTCTGCCTGTCACAGCTTTTTTACTCGAAAACTATGGAACGTATAATATTTAAATTACAGGGAAGTAATAAAGACTACTGACCCACATATTTTTAGGTTTTTAAACATTCACAAATATATTTAAGGAAAATATAGAGAGACTAATTAAGTTACTTGAAAAAAAAAAAAATTGTACATCATGTGGGTTATTCCGTGAAAGCTTTTGTAACGCTAAACTCAAAAAAGCATTTTTTTTTTTTTTTTTTTTTTTTTTTTTTTTTTTTTTTTTTTAATTTAGGTATATTTTTAGAGATATTGTTGAAAATGTAGAGCAAAAATGTCCACTCCTCCATCTATTTCTGAATCCAGTGAAACTAAAATTATGAAAATATTAGAAGTAGTAGATTTAAACCTTCCAGAAAAATTATAGCGATTATCCTAGATCACATAGTTTTTGAGAAAAGAGTATCTTCTCGTTAACCACAAATTTCTATTTACGGGCATTCTGCAAAGCTGTTGAGGAGCGCTGAAAGCATCTATCATTAAGGAATTATAAAAGAAAAAAAAAAAAAAAAAGAGGTTTTCTATCCAGATATGTACGTCAATATTGTGTATTCTATACTGACATCCATCAATGGATATATGGATTAGAGATCTGCACGGGCAGGGTTCGGGCCGATTTCCATTAATGGCATTCGGGTCTTTTTTCTGAAGACTCGTGCCGGGTTCGGGCCTTACTTTTCTGGAGTATCAGGCCGGGCCTAGCTTATTTTTTTCTGTACGAAGCCGGAACTGATTTCATTCTTCCTAGTCTTCATGTACCAAAATAATCAGTTCCGGTTGAATCATCTCGTGTTAAAATCCTTTTCTCGACGTAGCCAAGTCTGCTTAAAAATCAGTATAGTTTAGCTTGTCCAAAAATTTTTGCAAAAAAGGCATATAGTTTTAAGTCGTCATTATTCTACAATTAAACATTAGAATTTATTCTTTTTGAAGAATCGTAGATTTCTATGCTTATTCAAATAGAGTTAAACACACGAAAAAAAATACCTGCCTATGACGCAATTTTCTTTTAACACGTTCGCTGCCGCTTAAGTGAAGATGTGATGATAGTTAATGCCGCACTGTAGAAGTAGGTTTTTCCCAGAAACCGATTTACTTTTTATAACAAAGAAGCGGTGAAAGATTTTCCCGCGCCTTCGCGTAACTGGCTATTGTACATCACCTTACATCACGCACTGGCGCGTGAGTGGCCCCTTAACGTTTGAGCCATATCAGCACTTAAACTGAAAACTGAGAATTTCTTTTAAATTTCTTTTAAACTATTCATCCATGCAAAATGAATACAGTGATACACCGGAAAAAATATATTAAATATTTCAACTTGCTAAAAAATTTTTTTCTTTCGAATGCCATTCCGACTTAGATTTTATTTTTACTATATACCATTTTTTAGATTTTTTTTTTGTCTCCATTACATGGAATATGGGTTACTAATACTAATGATAACTGAAACTTCTACATATAACAAACAAAGGTTCATTAAAAGTATAAATATGGCAGCCTACGGCACTTCTGTTTAAATGGAGACTAAAAACATTAAAATAAAAAAAACAGACTAAGATAAGTTTTTTTGGTCAGAACTCTTCCGTAAGAGTAAAGATCAATGTTCTGTAGATATTCACTCGGGCCGGGCCGAAATTTTAACTTTTTTTCCGGAACGGGCCGAGCTTGGCCTTGTTTTTAGCTATTATATCGGGCCGGGCCTGGCCTGGCTTGGACCGAAGTTTTAACTTTAATAACGGCCCGGGCCAGTCCGGACCAATATTTTTTTTCGTTCGGAATTTTTTTTCTATAGATCGGGCCGGGCTTGGGGCTGGAAATTTCGGTCCGTGCACTTCTAATAAGAACACAGCCCCTCATTTTTTGGTTCATTTTGGAAACAACGGATTGTGAGCTTTTTCTGTCGAAGATAATTTTCAGAATTTTCAAACTGTGTTTTTGAGACTTTAACAAAATTTGCTCTATACATTTATATAACACGATAAACAAATGAAAATTTGATAGCAGTAACGCATGTGCATGGAAATGATATTTTGTAAACCTGATCATTTTTCGTACAATTTTTATTGCTTTTTAATACTGATTACAGGGTATTATATAAAATGTTGTTTGCCATATTTTCTGAAAATAATATATATTTTTTAAGAATTCCACAAATTATAAGCATACCACTTGGCAAAGTTTGGGACTGTTTTTTTTAAATAAAAACCTTAATTTCTTTATGAGTATGCATGCTATCTACATAAAATTGATCAAAATTTATTACGATAGGTCACTTAATCGTAATGTACAGTTTGACCACTTTTGCTACATTAGTTTTGACAGAGTTATCCAAAAATTATTCATTTTTTTTTTCAATTTGTTGACGGTCTCTTATGAGATTTCGGGAAAAAATCTTCACCGAAATGTATGACCTGTACTATAATGTTTACACACTTAAAATTTCACAATCATTCCACGTGTATTTTTCTTGATATTTAACAAAACGTCAAAAACGCAAGTGGTCGGTCACATACAGTGTATAAGCAACATCTGATTATTTTTTACTAATTGCAAGCAATAGATTTTCATACATGAGAAAAGAGTATTTTTTTATTATCTAGCTCTCCAACTTAATACTTCCTAATTTATCACATAGTTCTTTGTAAACTTGGTACGATGCTTTTATCCTGAAAATTATAAAACTAAGCAAATTCTTCAAAATTATTAAAAGTAATATTTTATATAGTTGTTAATATGTGTGAAATTTTCAACAAAATATGACGATTAGATTTTTTTTATACGTATACGAGGAAAGGGGAATGTGCTTTAATTTCAGATAAAGCGAACAGCAAATTGCTTTTCCCGTAAATTGCTAATGGGCAATTAATAGGAGTGCTGTGTATCTGCAGTCACAGTTTTACAAGATATTTAAATGAGATACTTGAAATGGTTGAAGCCAGATAAACTTTTTCTATTTGTTTCTTTCTAAAGATTATGCATCATTAATTCAAAAGCGAAGAAAATGTGGATAAATAAAATATGCTTTAATGAAATATTTTTTTTTATATTTGAGCACCTTTTAAGTTAATACAACCCTGTCTGTACCTATTAAATTACTGAGTTGCATTTAATGCCCGAAAATAAAGAAAATATTCACATTCAAGGTTGCCACTAATGACTGTTTTTTAAATATTTTATGTACTACTATTTCTAATGAATAAAAGTCCACCTTCGAGATTAGTATAAATTCACCATGAAGATTATTGTTTTGAAATAATGCTGAATAAAGTTATAAAATTATTGCTAGAGGTAGTCCTGATCCTATTCATATTTTTAAGAAATTGAGTATGATAAATATGTCATTCCGTTATAAAATACTCAAATTATAGCATGGCGTATAATAAATGAAAATGAGTATGATTATTTTCATGAGTCATTGGCATGCGTGTGTTTGATTTTTCAAATACTAAATAAATATTCAAATAATACATTTCTCAATAGAGTTATTTCATACAGTTTAAGGAAAACACAGACGCATAGCACATAAACGCAGACGCATATTAACAGTAATAATTGCATCCTTAATGCTTTCAAATAATTTCAACTTTTTAATGCATTAAGCTTATTCGTTTCAGAATACTGAGAAAACATTTCGAGAAAATTAAAAGCAATCGGTATATTAAAATATTCGGATTTACATTCCAATCAGAAAACGTGATAAGTAACAATTTCTTAATTAATAATGAAGTTTTTATTATTTTTTTATTTTTAAATTAAGATTGCACAATAAAAAATATTTTACAATCTATGATGAAGATGGATAAATTTTTTATTGAAATGAGTTTCCACTTATTTATATTTTCGAAAAATATTATCATATTTACTAATTTTATTTTTATTTTAATTTTCTGCAACTACATATTTAGCTTTTAGATTTAATCATTGTTTGGAGTAAGATTAATACAGTCGTAAATATTTCCATTAAATAAGACAATGACTTTAGCTAAAATATTTTAAACATTTTTTGATTTAAATCAATTATTCATTTTTAAAACTTAAAAATCACTTTTGGAGTTTATTTAAAAAAATAATTAAGGTAATTTTCATTATTAGACCCAGTTTTAAAGCGTTGTTGCAATTTTAACGCATTTATTTCTTCGTTTTACTCGTATATTTACTTTTAAAATCCTCCCAGAAAACATCAACTTTAAAAAAAAAACCTCGAAAAATAAAGTAAGAAGGCAATAACTGAAATGTTAAAAGACTTCCAAAATTTAATGAGTAAAAGTGTATGAGTATAAGTCCTTTCGATCACTGCCGGGAAGAAGAGATAGCTTTCATATTACTTTTTTTTTTTTTAATCAAATTATATTATTCAAATATACGAAGCTCAAACTAGTCGAATCCGATTATGGAAGATTCAATGTAAGTTTTTTCACTACGTAATATGAATGGGAATTTTGCGAATTAGTCAGCTTTATACAAGAAGAATATTTTGAAGTGCCTGCCATTTAAAACAACAGGCTGGGTGAAACTAACCAATGCAATTGATGAGATCTTAGTAATTCATATGCACATGCTCATTCACATCGAAATTGGTTGATATATATGAGTACTGTCGCAGGCAAAGAAATTTTTCAAAATGTCACCCAGATTAGGAATTCAAACAGCTTTACCTCAGCTATTTTTTAAGATAAAGATGAAACAAAAAAGGCTCTGGAATCCTTGTATCAAGGTCAAAAACTTAAAATAAAACCTTTTTTCAATTTTTAATTTTTGTTTGTACATCATTATATATATATATATATATATATATATATATATATTTTTTTTAATTTAAATGACCGCAATTTTTGTACAAGTTGTCTAACGAACTCGGTTGAGATGAGAAATAAGAGATGAAAAATGATCAGATTATCTACCCATTTTATCTAGATCTTCTTGTGTCATTATCTACATAAGTACCTAAGTATAATGGGGCGTATGTAATTAACCACTTAAGCATGTTGCATATAACTTTAAGGTCTAGACGAACGGCACTAGTTTTTATTACACTAAAAGAGCAATCAATCACTCATTGATTTCGAACTGAACAAGGGTGAAACCTCGTTAAATGGTTTTTGAAGGACTGACCCTACCAATTTGACAAAGGAAGGGGAACTTTTATCTATTCCATCTTCGGTCGTAAACCTGTCAACTGATATTCCTCTCTTGAAGTTCAGATTCAGTACACTAGAAGTGCAATTTATACATCAAAGCGCCGAAACGAAAGATCAAAGATAGCGCAAGAAGTTAGTGCGAAAAACTGTGTGTGTGCCCGCAGCCTTACTGTTAACTTAATTTAAAATAGATTGTTTAGCTCATAATATTATTTATTTATTCTAAACTCATTTATTTTTCATTACTCATTTATTAAATAAAAAAATGGCTTGTTTTAGTTTGAATTTAATGAAATGTGTATTTATTTACATACTTATTATTTCGTTTTATTTTATCTTATTTATTTGCTTGACACCATGAACAAGACAAAGAGCAAAAACTATAAAACCTACGATGGAATTTAATTTCGTTAAATGGTTAATTCACGAAAGAATAAATTACGCGTTGGACCTGGACATGCATATTTTAATATTTATGTCAATGTAAAAAAAAAAAAAAAAAAAAAAAAAAAAAAAAAAAAAAAAGGGCGAAAAACTGTGATGTATTTTACGTGATGTATTAACCATCTAATAATAATAATAATCTTTCTTATATCGAATTTTAAAGAATTATTTATTATTTAAATTTATTTTAATGCTGAAATTTACACTCGCATAATTATACATGTTCAAAAAGCCTTTATTTAAAAACATAAAATTCATAAAGCTTCTTAGATACTTGTAAATCTCACATAGTGAAATAATGAAATATTGTATTAAAGAACCGAAAGTAAGCCCCCTCGGAATATAAGCCTCTCTACATAAATATTGCGAACTATATAAATCCTGGAAAATTTATAAATTCCAAATATATCCCACCATCCTCTCAATTCTCCTCTCTATTTCACAAAAGTTACAAATAAAAGCCCCCCCCCCCCCTTAAAAATATTAGAATTTCTTGTCTGCTAAAAAGAAACGGTATTTAAAAATTGATTTCGGTATTTAAAAATTAAAGCAATTTAAATATATAAGCACATTAATGTTTAAAAATATGCCCATGTAGCAAATCTGTTTTCCATTTCAATATTTGGTGAATATTTTTCGTTGCCTCTGTGATTTGCCATTCATAATTTCTCAAATATGTTGAGAATATGAATATCAATTTAGAACCATGCATCAAACAACATGCATACTTATATTTTAAAACATTGGATTTCTTATGTAAGGACAATTATGGCAATGGCGCAGCAGTTTTGTCAGCATTTTACAGTTGCTAGATGAATATACTATCTAGGCTTTCCAAAATGCAAATATCATAGACTATCAACATTTAATGCCTATAAGATTACTTTATTATTCTTTAACTTCTGTCCGGAATCAAATGTTTATTTAATTTAACAGTCGCTCAAACTACAAGTATTCGGAATATTTATATTTAACTGTAGATATTTTACAAACTATTTGCTTTTCATTTAGAAATTCTTAAAAAAAAAAAAAGTAATTCAATATCCGACACTTACTATACCTTTTCTTACACTTTTTTCGCATTCCTAAAGCTGCTTTTCGAAATTGGAACGAAAAGAGAATGGATTTATGTGTGAAAAGTCTTCACCAAAATAAATTTTCTTTCGTACTTTTGGAGAGGGGAAAATCTCTGAAAAAAGGTTGGCAAAACAAGAGCAGGATGACAAATGCTTGTTATATCCGACAAGACAAAATAAATGAGCTGATATATTTTAATGTCTATAAAAGAGGCTTTGGCCGTCGCAGAATTTTTGCCATTCTGATTTAATGGCTTAGCTGAAATTCATTATAATACGTGATTCATTATTACATGTAAAATGCATTATTACACGCATTTATTACAAAAATTCGTACCCATGTTTTGAAATGTCTATGAATATATTTAACAGAAGGGATAGCAAAGATAGCAAAGTACTGTCAGTTAACGAAATATTAAAGCTACGTATTTCTATCAATTATAATAAATAGGATCTCAAACAATAATTAATGAAGTGGTTTTAGTGGATTAATCTCGGAACAATATATAAGAGATGTTCACACATCTTTTGTAATGATTTTGACTTTCTCTATGATTTAAAATTAAATAAAAATAAAATAAAATCTATGTGGTGTGAATTCGGAAAAGGGTTTAATTGTTTTCTGCAACACTGAAAATATTCTTTGCTTTAAAATTTAGCTGGAGCATAAATAATCGATCGAACGCTTTCCAAAAGAAAATGCTTTTATTTGACTATTAAACAGAGGCGTGAAAAGCATGGTCTTAATATTTCTATATGTAAAATAAGACATATAATTAATAAAATGTAAAGGAATACCAAAGTTTACATTTAACTGGGAAAAGGGCAAAAAACGCATACTCAACAAATGTATGTTCACCGCTTATTATATCTAAAGTCGTATCTCTTATTTTAAATGAAAATCAAACTCCCCAAAGAATAACAGCAAAATCTTTAAATATAGCTATAGAAACTGTAAAGAAAATTATAAAATCTTATTTAAAGCCAATCAAAATAAGAAAAACATAACATTTACCGCATATATCCTTATATCGACTGCTACATTTTTCAAAATGGGAAATTAAGCCGAAATTGAGGCTATTCCAGATAAATACATCTAAATTCTCACAATGTTCCCCGTATGAACCCCGTATGCAGATTCGGACTTTTAAATAAGCTCATTATAAAAGTTATCCGAAAACATTGGATGGACTCTGGAAAATTGTGGTCGAGGACTAGAACAAAATCAAAAATTTCAGGCTTCATGAAAATCTCTTCTATCTTGGAAATCAAGATGCAATATATTAAAGGGATACAAAAAAGCGCTATCGGACTAAACATATTAGAAAATAAAAGTCTTAACTTTGCTTATGTATTTATTTTTCCAAAATGTTGCAAAAATATGTGAAAATCCTTTGTATTAACGCTTTTAACTCCCATAAGAAGGAATTAATTTGCATTAAGATAAAAATCTTTCTGTTAAGATTTTTAGATTATCATTATGAAAAAATCGATATATTTAAAAACCTTTTCAAATATAAAAATCCTTTACCTACATCTTCTTTTAACTGCAATTTAATTTAATTTACTACTAAATAAAATAATTAATCAGCCAAATTATCCAACGTACTGCAAATTGAGGAAATCCGTTGTCGATTAATACATTGAAATAATACTTACTTCTTCATTTAACACAATTCAAAAAATGACTATCTTTTTTTTTCAGAAAAAATATTTTTTTAAAAGAAAACTATAAGTTTCCGAAATTTGTAGAAAAAAAGATGAATAGATGTTCATACAGATGTTCGCAAAAATAATCACAAGTATTTTAGCAATTTTTAAAGATAAAAATTAACTGAAAACTTTTTTGCATAGACTTGTCGCACTGTTAATTAATTTCGGGAAGTGAAAAAAATATGATAAATAATAATCTTTTCTGCACATCTAAGTCATCATAAAAGTGTTTTTTTCTCAAAAAATTACAGAAATTCACAAAAATACTACATTAATCCAATATTCAATTTTAAAATTAAATATTAAATCCATGATATTTGTACCGTTCTGCTTTGGAAATTTTTATTATTTAGCGTCTAATCTTATTTGTAAATTTAAAATGCATTGAGAAAAAGAAAAAAGAAAGGAAATATATACAAATTTTGAGGTATTTAAATTAACACATACTGATAAATCTACCTAGTTTGGCAGTAACTTCCAGGAATGAGAGAATTTCGCAGATATTTTAAAAATTTTATACTGTGTACTACATTTTCTGTTTCTGACACTATGCTTAAATTATATCATCTATTCAAGTTTTCGCTTTTGATTTTTATATTGCTTAATTATTCCTACTTAATTAATCAGCAGTAAAAATAAATTTCCTTAAAGATTCAAAAAGAGAAAAAATCCGCCTTCACTGTTCTAAAGAAGTATTATTAAATTGCATTTGTGAGAGTGAAATATTGGGAACTTGAGCACACTTAGCATACTTAGTTATAAAATGGTTCAAATGTAAATTATTCATCTTATATTTTTAACGTTATGTTTAAGTAACTAATCTAGAAAAAGCAAAAGCTATATATACTTAGAAAAAAATCTTTATGAAAAATATAGTATTTATATCCCTAAATCATTTAAGGAGTGCAAACTCTGTCAGTGCGATTATTCTTAATAAATTGATTATCTGTTATTTACCAAACAATAATACTTTGTATGAATATGCATTTCAGTCAAGAAAAGAAAAAAATATCCTTGTACTGAGTATTATTGTTAGTATTATTTTTAAGCTATATAAATTAAATTAATTTTCGGGATCATCTTAGTTGTAAAACAGTTTAAAATTTTTAATTATTAAAGATAACATCTAATTTTGGTACTAGAAAAGCAAATCTAAAATATCATCTTACATGTAAATTTTAGAACATGATTTTTTTTTCCAGTGACTATATAGCCATTTAAAACATAGAGATGATAGTTTTATACATAATGGAAAAACTTAGCAGGAATGTGCTGCAATTTCACACGCACGTATAATTAGCCTCTAGAAATTTAATTCAGATAGAATATTTACATGTTACAATTCACATATTTTCTTTTTATTCTAATTTCATATTTCATGTTTATTATTTCTTTTACAGTACGAAAATTGTACGTTGCCACAATTCTTATTGCGATAGCAAAAAATAAATAAATAAAATAAAATAAAAATAACGGTGAAAAAATGTCGTCTAAAAAATAGTTATAGTTAACATGAATGAAAATATTATCAATTATAATTACATCAGTAGCACAATATTTTACATCTATAAAATTTCTAATTTTTTTCAAATGACTTAAAATTTAGCATTTAAAGTTATAACTCTAACTAAAACTAAAGGTTTTTTTTTTTTTTTTTTTTTTTTTTTTTTTTTTTTTTTTTTTTTACATTTCTATGCGACACTTTAATGATTTAACCTTTTTGGTGTGCGAAATGCTTTAGTTACTAAAATGTGGAATGATTGAATGATTTAACCTTTTGGTGTGCAAAATGCTTTAGTTACTAAAATGGTGGAGTGATTGAATGGCACAAGGTTTTACGACCAGATTTGTATTATAACAAGTAACAGCTTTTTCTTCACATACATTATAAATGTAAAGTTCTGTTTAAAATTTCTGATGTCATTGTTGCATTTGGTAATTTAAATTAAGTGGAAATTTTATTTCCCATTACCCACGAAACGATTAACCACTTCGCAACAAGCGTCTTTTACACTTCTTTTAATTTTTTGACATTCAGTTTTCTTTAAAGTAATTTTTGCTTAGTTTAATCTTTGAAAATCTGAATTTAAATAAGACAAAAAAATTTCTGTTAAAAACTGATTTTTAAATTCAAGGATTTTGTGCACGTGTCTGTGATTGTGATGAGTTTAATAATCAGATTTTCCCTAAAGATCTCTCTTATGTAAGTCTTATTGAGAAATATTTGAATTAAGTTGGAAATTCTAATACACATTTTTATTTCGCCTTTTTTATTATTATTATTAATGATTACAGTGGTCTCTTATAAATAATAAGCTTTCACGCTTGCTTACATTTGCATGCTACCATTTTCATTTCTCTTTGCTATCAAAAAAGCTTCCGCAAAAACTTTCATTTTTCATACGATCAAAACATTTCGAAAACACTGGGAAAACAAAATGAAGCAGTAAAGCTGCAACCTCAATGATAAATGTTTTCGGGCATCCGGGCTGATAGGATAAAAAACACAGATATTTTAATGCCAGCAAAAGGGGCTTGAGTTGTCATACCCCTACTCACCCTCTCCACGCTAATAACCGAAATAAAAATGTATATATTTCATCACGCACGGCTGTATGCTGCTAAGAACTCGCAGGGTGTAATTGAAAATGTGTGCGAAGAAGCTATTATCGCTTTCTTTCTTGCTTCTTTTTTAAAGCAATTTCTTTCTAACACCAAAAGGAAATTCTATTAGAAAGGAAGAGACGTGCCACTTTCCGAGTATAATGTCCTTTTGGAATCTGTGCATTTTAGAATGAAAGAAATTTATTTGTGACACTCGAATATGTGTTTGCGAAAAAGATGCCCAGTAGAAAATAGTTTGAGGCTAGGATTTTAACGATCTTTATTCAGTTACTAAGATTTGGTTAAAATTGTCCAAAGAATTTTGTTTTTTTCATTTTCAGTTTTAGAAAAAATAAGGATTTACTTTATTTTTAGAGTTTTAATTTTAAATGCATGTTTTAGGCTTTGTAGTAATATTATTTTAATGGCCTATTCTGTTTGTTTAGATATTTATAAAATCCGAAGCATAATTTCAAGTAAACGATTGGATTAATCGTGTACGAAATAGCACATAGGCACAGTACTAGACTATATTTTATTAAATATATTTTGAAAACTTTCATTCCCAGATAAATGCAAATGAAAATTCTCTCAAACATGTGTTATTAAAAATATCGATAAAAAAAAAATCATGCGTATAGATTTGCACTATGAATAAAAAAGAATTGCAAGGTTACTAAGACGTTTTAAGAAAATTGGATTCCTAGAACTTTAACGGAAACTAGTGTTACTGATAATATTTTAGTAAGATTATTATAATTTTAGTAGATTCTTTTGTAAAGTTACAGATTCCTGTAGCTTTGCTTGTAAGTTCTGTAGATTTACATCTTTTTTTCTGCAGTGTACAGGTAAAATTTTAGTAAGCATGCAGATTTCAGTAACTTTAGATCTGTAAAATTACAGATATTTTTTTTTCGTTTATTTATTTTTTTTTACAATAGATGTATACAGATGCACAACTTGTCTTATTACAGTTTTAAAAGTACGGCATTTTTTCAGTTCATAAATTTCTTTTTTTTTTCTTTGACATATTTACAGCTAATGCATTTTTAATTCTTAAACTCAACATTATTTTTACTTTATGTGCATTAATATTATTTAAAATGTTTAGTTTTGTTCCCTATATTTTTTGTCCTTCATGCGCCAACATGATTTCAAAGGCAAGCGTTCTTTGTACAAGACATTTACAGGACATATAACTTTAATTTTATGCTTAATTTTATTTATAATATGGATAGATATTTAAGCCCCCCCCCCCAATTCGTGCTTTAAACATTTGATTGCTTTTCATAAATTTGATTCATAAATCTGACAGGAGAAATTATATTTGATTAGTTCTTTCAAAATCACGAAAAAAAAAAAGAAAAAAAATATATATATATATTGGTGTGAGACCATTACTGGTTCGCTGAGATATTCTAGAAGATGATTTTCATTTTCATTTTAATAAGAAGGCATGAATATAAGTTAGTTTCTCCAATAAAATACACCAATTTGATGCGCATTTTACATTCACCAAAAATTTCGAAAGAAAAAAAAAACCCTAAGTGTATGTTTAAATGTACATGTAAAAGGATAATAGAATCTATTTGACTGGAAGCTGTATTATTTATATACCATTTCGTATGTCATTAGTCATAGAAATATAAATTTATTTGCAAAGCTATTTTAACTTCACTAAAATTTCTTTTTAAAAGACTTTTAAATCAATAAAAAAAAAATTAAACTTTTGGATGGTCTGTCTACTCTATTATTAAAACTTAAGAAATAAAACCCAAACAGACCTATTTGTAGTTGTTTAAAGGTGAAATAGCCTTAAGTTTTTTGAAAAAATATATTTCGAGTATTAAATGATATCAAGGACAATTACAAGAAGCGTATTTTTGGAAAAATTTATTTACTGACAAATTTCATATAGAGATATGAAAGTCATATTTCTTTTTTATTTTGTTATACAAAGTAGGAATTAAAAGAAAAGTATTTAGAAAAACATTTTTATTTGAAAGTTGATGATTAGGTAAAATTTTTGTAACTGAAAAATGAAATTTTATAGAACCGCAACGAATTATTTTACCGTTTCTGTATTCCATCTTATAAATCATGCAATTAGTTTTTATGAAAGATCAAATTTAAGTACAAAATACAATTTTTCAATACTCTTATTGAAAATAGATTTACCCCTATACTCTCTCCTGATTCCTATCAATAATGGCATTTTTTGAACTTCCATGAATGCCTTAAAATAAGTTACCTACAATTAATAAGACTACTGCTTTTAGCAATATATCAAACTTGAACACTTTTTTCTTATTCTTTCGGTAGTATTTGGAGTAGCCACTTTAAACACTTACATCGATACCGCAAATTCTGAAACTACACCATTAATTTTATTTCTCCCTGTATAATACTACTTCTCCAACAAGTATATCAAATATGTCATGTTGATGAAAATAAGAAAAAGCTTAAAACACCAGAGTGGGTGAAACAGCGAACATTGTGAAACAGCGAACATTGATAATAGCATAGCACGTCTACGTGATAAAAGAGCATTAAACGCTTCTTCTGCTTTTTAATATTTTTTTGTGTTATAGAGAAATTTTTGTTCTTTTTTTCCTCTAAATGCGTACTTGCATGCGTATGAAAGTTCACGTATTTAAAAAATAATGAATATCTAAGTACGAAAAAAGTCGTATAACATGATCCAACTATACACTGAAATCAAAGTATTCTAACCTGTTCAACGCTAACATTCTTTTTTAGGAAATAAATATTTTTTAGAAATAGAAAAAGGGAAATAGGTTGAACACATTACAATTATAGAGCTTTTGTAGGTCCCACCAGTTACATATTTTGCTCATTCACAAATTATTATACTTTTACCTGTAAAAGTGGTTAGAATATTGTTTGAGTCTATGATAGCTTAAATATCTTATTTTGAAAAGACAAATTTATTCCAGTTTTGCAATTGCCTATCTCTTTTTTCCCGTTTTTAAGATTAAACACTGCAAATAGCGGTGCCTTAAATTCAGACACTTAAGTTTCTGTATGAGAAATTTCAGACATTATACATGTCTCAATTTAAGACACTTAAGTTTCTTACTATGATCGTGGTATAATTGAACTGAAAATAATGTCTGAATATTGGTGATATGTTTGATATTAAGACATTTAGAAATTCATACACTTAAGTGTCTGAATTTTATGTAATTTTATTTTATAGGTGATGACTGTAGTATAATTGTATCACTATAAATGTCAGCCCTATCAGAGACTTTTTAAAAATAGATGAAAAATATTTAAAATATTTTTCCATCCATTAATTGATGTTACTTTATAGAAGAAGTAACTTCCGTATCAAACGTATGTATACAGCCGTAATATCTGTATTAAAATTTTGCAAGTCTATACACTAAGCGGATTTTTAAACTTTTTTTTTTTTTTTCAGAGCTCATCGCACAAGACAGTATTGAAACATGTCAAGTTAAAAAGCTATATAAAAATTTACAGTTATAAAATATTAGATATTCAAAAATAAGTTTCTAACAATGTTTTTTAAAATAAAGAAATGAAATTATTATTATTATTATTATTATTATTATTATTATTATTATTATTATTGTCAAGAGACTGTGCTCCTCTGAAGATCAATTTAAAAAACATAAGCGTTTTCAAAAGAAAACACAAATAAATTTTTTTTTTTTTTTTGTTTTTTTTTGACGAGGGTAGATTCATTCTTCTAATGAAAAGTCTTTGCACATTTTTTTTCTGTTATCGCTTAATTAATCTATTGTCTCTTGCAAAAATACATTCTTTTTCCTTAATAATCAGACTTAAATAAAAAATAATTAATTAAAAATAAAAATCTAGAAAAGAGCGACGATCTCCAGTGCCCCTCTTAACAGGAGAATATGCTAACAAATTAGCATAAGTAGTAAGTAACAAATAGGCATCCCCCCTTAATATTGGCATACTTGGATTTTCTACTCCCGGAGCAAGAGAATATTGTGCCCCTTCCTTGACAGATATCATTTTATGTTTTAAATTTGGGCAACAATAATCTAAAGCCTCTGAATTTTTTTCTTACTGGCAACCATTGTCTTCCCTAATACACTAAGTCACTGTTTCTTAATGAAAATCTTGCGTTGTAAATCATCATTGTACATCGCTTATTTTACAATTCGACAAAAAAAAATATGGAATGGAAAAGTACGAAATCTTGTTGGAATTATAAATTAATAATTCTTCTATTATTGAAAAACCAGATTTATATGTGAAAGTGCAATGCAAAGCTGATAATAAAACGCATCGTGAAAATATTATAAGATGTTTGCCAATTAGATTGCTCCTTTGTTTACTACAGTTTTCGCGGGAAACAGTTGGCTTTAATTTACATAAACACAATAATATAAAAGCCATAGGCAAATATAGTAAATCTCATTATCTTTGTATCATGTTATAACATGATTTGGAGTTTATTTTTGTAATTTCCATTTGCATAACAACCAATCTTTTTGCTTTCCTATAAAAAGAAATGATCAAATATGCAATCTCTAGATATTCTGTAAGCAACTTTTATTTCTTTACTATCTTTAAAAGTCGTTCCATCCCTTTATAAAGTAGTATATATATATATATCTAGCAACTTTTTAATCGTGTTTTATTTTCCTTTAAGAAAGCTCTCTCCTTTCCCATAGCTTCTACTATTATTAAATATATCTTCATAGAAAGCTTATCTCAAAATTTCTTTCAAATCTTGTCGTGTTACAGAAAGTACATACGACACGCTAGCTTCCTGTCTCCCTCTGTCTCTCTTTCCTTCTGTCTCTCTCACCATTTCAAGGATGAGTATTTTAATACTTAAAATCCCCAATGTTTCCATTTCTTGTGTTTTCATGTTTCAGTGATACCTGGGACAGCGAACAAGTTTACTTCTTTTCAGCTTTACAGTATAGGAAGCACGTGCGTTGCTATGGGAACAAAACTGAACGATTTAACCTAGAGTAAGAATTCCTTCGAAAATTCTTTTTAGTTTTTGCGACTTGGCGCGCATAATGAGCTACCAAATGAAATTATTACTAATTCTCTGCGATCTGAAACCGGACGCAATTTTTTAAAAGACTAGAATAAATATCTGAGTATTAAACGCAAAAATCAAGTGTTAAAAGCGTTAACAGATTTTATTTGTGCTGGTATTTTATTGAAATATAAGACCACTTTTGTTCATAATTATTAGTCTTAATAAACTGATTATTCATCGCGATAGAATTTTGATTCAAATAACCGCTATTCAAATATTCGCCATTTTAATTCCCGATTCAAAAGACAAAATATTTTTGTTTGTGTAATTTTTAAAACTTCAATTACTTTGGATATGTTCCTGCTTTCTTTCTCCCTCCCCTTAAAAAAGTTTTAAAAAGAATAGTGATAATGAGCTGAGAAATAAATGTATAGAATAATACAAATTTAGTATCAATAATTTAATAGCTGCAAAGTCTAAAAATTCCTTGGATGTCCAGAGTAAAAAATTCATTCACATTTGAAAAAAAAAAAAAAAAAAAAAAAAAAAAAAAAAAAAAAAAAGTTTTTTTTATTATAAAGCAATAAAGCAGCAACAATTGTAAACTGAAAATCAAAAATCTAACCGTGGTGTAATAAAAAAATAAGCAATTGCGTGCGAGATTTTAGAAAGGTTTTTCATCATAGTATTTAGTATTAGTTTTTTTTATTTTTAGAACTTATTTTATGAACGAAATATTTATTATGGTAGTTATAATTTTAAAAACATTTCTTTTCTTTTGAGGTTTGTTTTGATACCTCTAATAATACACTCGGTACCACCTTGATAATTAGAACAGTGACTTCAAACTCATTTATTAAAACATATAGAGAAGCACAGTTTCTCCTTAAATGATGCGACTGCTTTATGGTGCGGTAGAGCACGTGCGTAACCATAGCAACCGGCACCGAGTAGTTCAACCTGCGTCGACAGTTCCTCCACATTTACTTAGACAGCCTGCAACTGAAAAGAGAGAAAACTGCCAAATTTGGCGATATTCGATTTCTTTCTCTTTTCTATTTCTTTGCATAAAAAAATAAAATCATTAATGAACAGTTAAAATCGATAGTAGAACTTGTAAATTCAAATTTAATGATTTAGTTATTGAATTCATGTATTGATAATAATTTTAGTTAAAATAAGAATATTTAGTTATAAATTAATTTGTTTCTATAATTAAATCCTTTGCAATATTAATCAATCAAATTGTTTACTTAAGAGGATTTTTAGATGAAAATTGAGATTTTTTTAAACAAAATTATTAATTTAGTTATAAATTTGAATGAAATAAAATTAGTAAACATTAAAGATTGCTAATTAAACTTTATACAATATATGTTCATAGATGTAAAATTATTAGCACGAGTAATTAAATAATAATATAAAGATTACCTTCAAACTCCATTAGAATTTATATTGAATGTGACACTGCATTTAAAAAACAAAAATAAGCTCTTTTTATGTCAAGATCGTTTTTAATGTTATCCAAGCTTTTAAAAAAAAATCAAATAGAAGCTGCAACATAATTAAAATTAAAAAAAAAAAAAAAAAATGACTAATAGGGTCAACAATCACTATTTTAAACTAGAATAAAAATTAATGGACAATTGGGTATGGTTTGGTTTATTTTAAGACGGCCGATTTTCAACACGTAGGGTATAGGTAAAGAAAGGGGAGGGGTGCCCTCCGTGGGGGTCTTTTTAAGGGAACCTAACCGTATTTACACAAAATGGACAATTGAGAAAATCCATTCAGTTCAAATTATTTTCGTTAACTTGTTATTTACAAAGAAAGTGTCTAAGGTCAATAATACATAGAAAGCGGTCCCTTGCAATGTTGAACAAAGAAGTTTTTTCTAAAAAAAAGTATTATTTTTATTATTATTATTATTTTATATAACTAATCAGTGAATAATATTTAGATACACTGAATTTTTTAAAAAGATCTTAGGGCCCAAATGTGGCTATTTTTTTTTTTACATATTTCATCTATTTTCCAAACACAGAACAAACGAAGGTATCACTTTGTTTTTGGTATTTTTTATATTAGATGTATTAAGATGAATAAAGTACTAAAATAAAATCGGTATCTCAGTTTGCCTATCCTTTGAATAAAATAATTTGAAAACTAAATAAGATTTAATATTTAATTACTTTTAAAATTGCATTTTTCTAATATGAATAAATAAATTACATTTCTTTATTTTCAACAACTAAGTTATTTCATCATTAATACCATTTAAATGTTATTTCCTTAATTTTTAATTGCTCGTTCTTAATTAATAACTGTTATAAGATAACTTCAAAATTTACACGAATTGCATATAGTCCATTTTTATAGCCGTATCCTTAGTCTTTCGTGAACTAAATTTGGATTGGCATTACAAATTTAAATTGATACTTCTAAAATATCAGTATCATCTTTAATCTTATAAAATATAATGCTAGAAATTGAGAAATATTTGCATTAAAAATTTATTTACGTTTAATTTAAAATTTAATTTTGTTTGTCAACAACATTATCTGTATCTATACTTATATTATAAAGAGGTAAAGTTTGTTTATTTGTATGGGATGATCTCTGGAACTACCGAACCGATTTAAAAAGTAATGGTACCAAAATGATGGTGTTCGCCTCGATTCAAACATAGGATATGCCTTATGTCAATGGCACATACCCAAAGGGGATGCACGAGCAAAACAAGTTTTTAAAATGACATTTGTATGTTATTGAAGGGCCTAGAAACATGAAATTTGGCATGTTAATAGCTTATAACATATAAAGGATATCTCCAAGAAGGTCTGCTAAAAACTACGAAATTTATAAGGGGTGCAAATGCTCGAAAAGCTATAAAAATGTTCTAAATTGCGATTTTTAAATGAACTCGGAAAGTAACAAACCGATTTAATAAAATAATGATTTCAAAATGATGGTGACAGTCTTTCATAGTCCTTGCGGTGCAGACATAGGCGGTGTCTTATGTCGATGTCATTACCTCAAATAGGGTGCAGGCGCAAAAAATGTTCTAAAAATGCGACTTTTGAAGCCCGACTGAAGGACCTAGAAACATAAATACTTATGGAATACGATTGATTTATAAGAACCATTCCTAAAAAAAATAAAATATAAAAGGGTAAAAATGCGTGAAAATTGATTTAAATACTCGTACGTTCTAAATTGAGATTTTTAAGGAATTTCGAGAAGTAACGAACCGATTAAAAAAAAAATAACGATGTCAAAATGACGGTGACAATCCTTGCTCTGACATAGGCTATCAATCATGTCAGTAGTATTACCCCAAAGGGGGTGTAGGATAGGGTGGAATGAAAAAGGCCAAAAAAAATTTTTAGGGATTTTTTCTTTGGATAGGTCTAAAAAGTTGCTTTTGGCACACTGAATATGAGGTTAAAATTGTTTGGAATTCATCTTTAGTCCCCTACCAGCTCTTAATGATTATCCTCTTTATATGTGAAAATCAAGATTTCACTATATAGTGTAAATGACCAAAAAAAAAATTTTTTTTTCGGAATTTTTTCTTTGGATAGGTTTGAAATGTTGCTTTTTGGCACACTGAATGTAAGGTTATAATTTCATTTCATTTGGAATTCATCTTTAGCTCCTTACGAGCTCTTTAAGATTATGCCTTTTATATGTGAAAACCAAGATTTCACAATGTAGCGTAAATTAATTAACTTTTTTTTTAAACTAAATTTCTGATTTCAGTAAAATAACCCACAAAAATGACTTCTTAAAGTATTATTTGTGAACGATCTAAGTATCATTGTGTTTTAACTCTTTGAATTGCGAATAAAACCCTAAAATGTGGATCGTATTGTCGCAGAGAAGAGAAAACACAATAATTAGACATGCATTTCACTTTTATTTTTCAAATGCACATGAAAGCTAGTTCTCTAAATATAAAGGAAATGCAGTTTTCTGAATATATAGTAATGTAATGAAAAGAATATATACGATGTATAGTAAAACGATCTTTCATTTCAGTCTAATTTATATTGGTCTTTGTCATCAAAATTAGATATTACCTTTCGTGATTTGGTTTTTGCTCATATATATCCAGTTCTTGCTTCTACTACTAGCTAATGGCGCTTCAATAACTAAGTTTACGCATATTTCGAATATTTGAATCTAACAAGGAAATTTTTCAATTGAAAAGATGGACTTCCAATTTTTTCTGAGAATTTCCAGTTCCTCTCTTGGTACTCTATTAACACTAGAACGCCGGAAAATTTTAAGCGACTTTTATAAAATATATTTAAAATCAGAAAAATAATTTGAAAATGTTTAGTTTATTTCTTTCGCTTATTTCATTGCAACTAATATATAATTTTTTTCTTGAAGATTTTTCTGCTTCGAATCGACAGTTAGTCCATTGATCGGTGTCGAATTGATACCTTTCCGGCGTTCTAGTGTTAAGAATGTGGGGTGATTTCACATTCTTGCCATCTTGCCAGTCAACAATGTTTATATATAGTTTGTAAGACTGAATTTCAATATTGGAATATGAAACTGTCTTATTGTAGAACATACAATATCCTTCATCTTCAATAAATTGATATTAATTCTTCGGAATACAAATTCTCCAACGTGATTTTTTTTTTTTTTTTTAATCAATTATCGTTCCTGTAAATTTTCATCTCAATAACAGAAGTATACGTTTTGTTGAGACAATTTTCTTTAAATATTTCCTCAAATAACGAAACAACTTAATTGTTTGTTAAAAAAAAAAAAAAAAAAAAAAAAAAAAAAAAAAAAAAAGTTGAGTTCTGTATTTGCAAGAAAAATCTTTGTTGAAGTGAAACAACATAGGCGAATGTACTTTCATTACAAATTCAGCCATAATATTCAGATTTTGGGATGAATTCTGACTTCCAATCTGCAAACCAAGTAGTCAATTGGCAGTTGTCAATCATTTAAAGTGCGACATTCTTGCTGGATTACAATTTACCAGATTTGAGGAGCATTAACCAGATGCAAATGTCGGATACATGTCATAAAAATAATTTTGGCCTACACTTAACTCTCCAGAGTTCATTTCTCGGTGATAGGAGCAGATATTTTTTAATTTCCATAACTGTCTATTCTTCACATAAATCCAACGACTTTCCAATTAAAACAGAAAAAACTCGTGAGCTTTTATTTTGTTTATCAAGTTCAATGACTTAGTGGTAATTCGTTTGCAGAGAGCTGACATATTAACCACTACAATGGACGACTAAATCTCAGTTTCAAAAATCTATTACATGATTTTTTATCTTGCTGTTTACAGTTGTTCCATCTCAACCTATTGCATAAATTTATCAAGGTTTAAATGTTTTTCAGTGCAATATTTTAATACTCCCTGCAATGATCTTTCCTGGTCCAAAAGATGGTGTAATGTGTCCCAAATACAATTCATTTGGCTCTTAACCCGGGAGAACGCGCGCTTACCCAGGATATGAATGATTTTAACTTTGCCACCAATAAAATCAAATTAAAACAGTCGCTTTATTTAGGCGGAAACAATTCTTACAAATCTTGCGATAAAATAAGTTGAAGATTACTTTAAAAAAATTAGTGGTTGCAATTAAAAAAAACATACGCACTCCGGGTCCTTTAGGCCCTGCGCGCGTCCTCCCGAGTTAAAATAAGAGATTATGTTTTTCACTTATAGTTCTTTCATGTATCTCCAATTTTCCATTATTTCCTTTGATTTTGGGGAATAGAATAAGCTTCTGATATTCAGAAAAATTGTTGTCTATCATTTGATCAATACGTCTTTGGGAACTACAATAATTGTTTTCTCTTAGGATTTTTTTTACCTCTGATTTTGATGAAACTTTACAATTACTGCTGTGTTTTATTTATTGTTTTGTATAATATTTTATAGAATTCTGCTATCGTTGGCAGAACAGCTTTATTTAGTTTTGAAGAATCTCCATCTTCTGGTAATGGTAAACTTCTATTTGCTTACACGCGTACTCATTTTGACTGTAAAAATGAGAACATACAATTTTTAAAACTCAATAAACCTTTTCAAATATTTGAAAATAAAGACTTAAAGTTTGAAATTGATGAAAGGAATTACACTAAGCATTTTAAATATAAAAATATCAAAGAAGATTGCCAAAAAATTCTGTTAATGTACAATTTATGGAAAGAATCTATCGTATAAATCAATGAAAATATAAATGTCCTGATAGGGAACTCAAGACCTTTTTCAAAATTCATGAAATTTTGCACGTGTATTAGAGGTAATAAAAAGCAACTTTTGACTGCTATCCAAAATCAAAATTCCAACTTTCGATTTTTCACTCCACCCTAGTGTAGGAGCAAAAAGCGCTCTAAAAATGAGACTTTTGTGTTGTTGGCCAGCCTAAAAATATGAAATTTCATATCGTAATATCGTAATTACTTATAAGATATAAAATATCTCTAACAGCATTTCCTCAGAATTTCGAAATTTAAAAGTATTGAAAATGCGTGAAAAGCGTCTTAAAAACGTTCTAAATGGCGATTTGTAAGTAATCTCAGCAAGTATCAAATCAATTTCAAAAGTAAATTGGGGTGATAAATTCCGTTAAAACATAACAGATATAAGCTATATTTTATGTCAGTGAAGCTACCAACAGGGGGTTGCAGGAGCAAAAAATTTCAAAATGACGATTTCTCTTGTACTAAAGAGTCTAGAAACTTTAAATATGGCATGGTTGTTTCTTATAAAATACATATGATGTCCTCTAAAAACAGTCAGAAGTAAATTCGAAATTTAAAAGTTCTGAAGCGAAGGGAAGGAAAGAAAAACGTTCTAAAAAATTTCTAAATTATGATTTTTATGCAAGCTTATGAGGCAATAAACAAGTTATAAAAGTAATGGTTGCGATTCAGTGGTGTCACTTTCCTTCACAGTCTATATTCTGTGCTGGTGTTACTACCACCCAAGGTAGGCAGGAACAACAAATGTTCTAAAATATCCTTTAAAAAAAATCAAAATTACTTTTTTATGGAATATTAGGAAATACCAAGCCGATTTCAAAATTAACAGTTGGTATTTAAACATAGGCATTTTATGTCAGTGCCGCTACTCCTAGGAGTTGGTAGACTCTTAGAAAAGGAACTTGGATTTTGAAATGATGGTTCATTTCAAGATGTAAACGCATACTAAGAAGATTGTTTTTAAAATATGAAATACTTCAAATGAATACTAAAATAGTCGTATAAATTGAGCATAAATGTTTCAAAATAGTTTCTATATTATCACTTATTTAGAATTAATTTTATTTCTGCTTAATATTTTGAGTCTCATTTCTGAATCATGCGTGCAATAGTAAAGTTTAATCAAACTGTGGATTAAATGGATATTTTTGAATTATTCCTTAAATATATTATTACCTCTTATAAAAATCAGACTTACAAATATCACTTGGCATATTATAACTATTATGCGAGGAATGCCACGAGGTTTGCTAATTATGTGTATATTTTACCAACAATCGAGAAACTGTAATTGGCAAGATAAAATGAAATACACAAAATTGAAGGAAATTACATGTTATATTACAAAAAACATAGTATTACAATTATTATCAGACATTCATTTGATATTTTCAAAAATACAAACCAACATTGTGTCAATGTTAATTTCGAATTAGAGTACAGATATCATTATGTCTTTCTTGAGCAAAAAAAAAAAAAATAAAAAAATAAAAAAAAAATAAAAATAAATAAATAAATAAAAAAATAACTGAAAAAATAAACTCAGTAAACGATAGAGTAAATCATTTGGGTGTCTGTAAATTAGTCATCTGTGTTCTCTAAATAATTACTTTGAACTAAATTAACACTTCCGACATACATAAAAATGAAAGGAATTCTCCTCTTTAATAGGTTTTCACTTTCCAGTTGTCTATTGCCTTATTGTTCTAGGTAAAGCTTTTAACAAGGGAAGAAATTATATCTGAAGACCTTTTAAATTTTTTGTGCGCTGTTAAGATATGTGCATACCTTTTTGGCAATTTTGTTTTTTGAAAAATATGAAATTTTTATGAAACACACGTGTTTTTATTTAAAACAAGGTATAAAACTGTAAATTCATCTAATTTTTTAGTGAAATTTTAATTAACGTTTTAAATTTAGGTGACATTGATTCAAAATTTAGTAAAAATTGCGTTTATGCCAAATCATCTGTAACGAAATCTATTCAATCTATTTCTCTTTTTTAAGCAATAAATTAGCAAACCACTTAGCTGTGTTATGAAGCAAAAGATCTGCAATACCTCTTAAATTTACTGACATGCACAACATGTTTTGTAGAAAACATGATTTAAACAAAATAAAAGATTGCATATTTTTCAATAAAAATGGCTCTTAAATTACTATATACAAACTTACAAAATATATTTTGCTTCATAACATACCTACAGATGAGCTGAGTCTTGTCGAAAAAATTATTTTAATATCTTAAAAACCTTTTAAGAAATAATGTTTCAAGTAAACTTGTTCAATGAAAACCACAATTGTCCACAATTTAACAAAATGTTCTTTTAAATTACAGATAATCTACGGGTAATCCATTATCTTAGATCTTTTGTAAAATTACAGAGGTTAGAAAAATCGAGATTCTATTACATAACAAAGTATCTATGGATAATGCTTTATTTTAAGTCTTATGTAAAAATACAAAGATTAAAAAAAAAACTGAGATTCTGTTAAATATGAGAGATGTTATTCGGTAAATTTACAACAGACTTTGCAATTTAGTTTTTTATAATAATAATAATTTAATTTAGTTTTCAAAATTAGCAAATCACTCGATTTTCAGTGAACTTGAAGGAATTTGAGTTTTTCGAGTAAATTAGAAGTTTTGTATCTTTGATTTTTACACATTTTATTTCTAACAGAGTTTGAACGTGAAATCTTTTGAAAGAGGAAGAACACCTTATTCACTGAACTATATGAATCTATGATAATGGATTACTTATAGATTCAGTGTAATTTAGCAGAAACATTTTTTAACAGTGCAGAAAACGCATATATATATACATAAGACCATTAATAGTAAACAATATTAACCATTTGAATTTAATAGCAAATATATATATATATATATAATTTAAAGGAAATCACACGTTTAAAAATAAATGGAAAAGAAATGCAAAATATTAAATACAGGTAATTTAAATTCCGAAATAAAATACTATGAATAGGCTATGGATTTTAAAGAGTATCTTCGTAGTACAATTCCTAGTAAAAATATGTTAGTTCGTCGAATATTGTCGGTATGAAGCCTAAAAATTATAATATTATCTTATAACTTATCGGAAAAATTGAGGATAATTGAAATAATTTACCATAAAGGAATTAAAATTCCAATAAAATATATAAAACATTTAAAAAATAGCAAAAGCAACTCAAAATCATAACACTAGAAAATAAAAACTGACATGGATGCTAAAAGATGTTAAATAAAAGGTCATGTGACAATGAAATTACTATCATGGCTTATGCTTAGTTGCTAATTTTATTTCTTTTAAATACGCGGGCGGGCGCGTATTTTCACCAAAATTCAGATTTAGTCAGATGTCGACATATTTGTTGAAAATCCGGTTTCCGTGCAAATCACCCATCAAGTGGCTCTACTCTGCTGCATTTTACATTATTTTCGTTATTTTAGCAATAATCACATCTCAAGAATTAATGCAAGGAAATTCATATCATTAGAATTATCAGAATGAGCATGGATTGCCATTTAATTTTGATACTGTGATAATGAATTTTGAAATATCAACATGGATGAGACAGAAGAAAGTTTTGGGACTGCCACATCTGACTAGTTTTATGTTGAAGTATATGATAATTAATAAATATTGTGCATTTCTGAAGCTCTGAAAAAAATTCACTTCCCTGTAAAAAAGTTTAAGATTGTGATGCAGTTTTCATGAAAGTGAACTGCCAGTATGTTTGGAATGCTATATCTCTGGAAAACAACAACATCCCGAAATTCTTTGTCGTAAACTGTTAATATAACACTGTCTGCTTAGTAAGCTTTATTTATTTCCATTGTTACTTCACATTGTTATGTTGTCACAAAATGGAATCAAAATGTTTTTTTCGGTTTTTGCACTTATTATGTCAGAATTTTTTTCTTTTATCATATGAAAGCATATTACTAGGGCATGCTAAATTACATAGAACTTAAATATTAAAAAGTTATAAAATCTGCAACATTTCAATTAGTCTTATCTCGAAAAAGCTTTTCAGTTGAATAAAACAAAGTAATTTAAATTCCGAAATAAAATACTATGAATAGGCTATGGAATTTAAAGAGTATCTTCGTAGTACAATTCCTAGTAAAAATATGTTAGTTCGTCGAATATTGTCGGTATGAAGCCTAAAAATTATAATATTATCTTATAACTTATCGGAAAAATTGAGGATAATTGAAATAATTTACCATAAAGGAATTAAAATTCCAATAAAATATATAAAACATTTAAAAAATAGCAAAAGCAACTCAAAATCATAACACTAGAAAATAAAAACTGACATGGATGCTAAAAGATGTTAAATAAAATTTCATGTGACAATGGAATTACTATCATGGCTTATGCTTAGTTGCTAATTTTATTTCTTTTAAATACGCGGGCGGGCACGCGCACACACACACACATAAATATGTGTCTATAGGTATATATATGTGTGTAAAATTGCTAAAACATTTAGTTCTTTTTGTTATGAATTTAAAAATTTAAAAGATATATAAAATACCAATTACAAGAAAAATTTTCAAATGTGTGTGTGTGTGTGCGGGCGCGCGCACACACACATATATATGTGTCTATATGTATATATGTGTGTGTGTGTGTAAAATTGCTAAAACATTTAGTTCTTTTTGTTATGCATTTAAAAATTTTAAAAATATATAAAATACCAATAATAAGAAAAACTTCAAAATGAATATTTCATTCAAAATTAAAAGATATCAAAATATAAAATTTCAAAATGGACATATATCCATAATTACTTGCACTAATGCAGCATCATAATTTAGGTACTAGCGAAAACCATTAAATGTAATAATACAAATTGCCACATTAAAGCATGGAAAAAATGAATTAAAAAGAAATACAATCGAGATTTGTAGAATCAAAGGTGATTATTCAGGCCCACAAATATCTTGAAACAACAAATAAAGTATGTGGTTTCATCTTCATATTAGCCATGAAAAAACAAAATTATGCAAACTTAGGGCTACCAAGACACGTAAACCAAGAAAAAAAATTGGAGAAACATTTAGTTTAAAAAAGAAAATCAAGAAAAAAAATAATTAACCGACTTCAAAAAAAGCTCTAAAAAGAACTAAATAATTCTTTAAAATTCTCTAATGACAAAAAGATATCCAATAACCACACATCGGCTGCCATGTGTCAACATAAAAACGTTAGATTTAATATGTAAAATTTATTAACCATCAAACATGGACTCCGGAGAGAATTTTTTTTACAGGAGATGAATTAAAATATTTATTATTAAACCAGAATTGATGAATTGAATGCATTATTAGATTTAACAATTTCTCAAAAATCTTGCCGTATGTTATAAGACATTCCTATTATTTTATAAATTTGACAAATGTTAAATCTGAAAATTTCAGTATGATGATTTAGGATTTTAAATAATAATTTAAACTATTATTAGTAATAAAAAATATCTTTCAAAAGTTTCACAACTGTAATATATAGGAAAACATTTTCTTACAAGAGATCCTTTTTAGGAGCATTCGTAAATATATAAATAACACTTATAGTCGTCGTTCAGTCCGTTCGTCTGCCCATATATAACGGAGCAAAAACTACCCAAACGAATCAATTGGAATTTAAAATAGATAATTGTTGCATAATTTTGTCGAGCCAATTCAAATTTCATGAAAACTGGATATATAGTATAATTACAGGGACAATCAAAACAATTCCGTTGCATTACGGCCAATGGGAAAAAATAATTTCGAGTGCTTTTTAGTGGAGTTACACTCTTTCGAACCTAATAAAACTGATATGCTATGAAGTATATACTAAAATATACATTCTGTAGTAAATGTCCATATGTGTACAATCTGTGGTATGAGGAATATTTGTTATTATTGTACAGGGCTGCACAAAAATATTCCATTACATAATGTTATAAAGGGAAACATTGTTTGGGACGCGTTTTTTAAACTATTTCACATTTTACAAAATTTATATACGTTGCTAAGGTTTACAACAAGTTACTTCCTGTATAACAGATAGCAGATAGTATTTAAAGGGCTACGCAAATACTTACTCTACTCTATCATAAATACTATATACTGTTACACCAAGATCGGATTATTTTTATAATATACTTCCAGTACGAATGCACTTCATTTGCTACGCTTGACGTACAATTTCCAACTTATTTAAAGTTGCTCGTACTTAGCATTGAGTCTTGATGCATTTTATAGCCCTATCTTATGAAGTTTGAGAATCATAATAATTTTTCTGATAAAGTCATATTTTTTTATTTTGAAGCAGCATAACTTTCTGATTTCAAGACCACCTATAACATTTAGAAATATAAATTAGTTAATAATAAATATAACATATTGAAAAAAGTTTAAAAATTTCTTCAAAAACCTATGAATTTGATTTTGAAAAATTACGACATTACATTCACTTTTTTTGCTGGGAAAAATTTGCGTATTTTCAAAAGTAAAGTTTTCCGGCAATCCTAGCCGAATGTCATAGCCCCAAAATAAAGCAAGCGAAAAATTCGCAGCGCCATATTTTGCAACTTAACTCACTTTTGGTGAAAATAAACAAATAAAAGTCCAATAAAAAATTATGCATAAAAGAGTATTTACAATATGATTTTAACAGAGAATTTTTATCAGTTCTCTAACTTTTGCGTATTTTACAGAATGCACCAAGTCTCGATGCTAGGTGTGAGCAATACCAAAAAAGATTCTCTTGTTAGTATAATGCTAATTGTCATCCTTAAACCGTTTCATAATATCATGCTAATCAAATATCATATTTCACTCTAAAATAAAAATGACAATAAATACTTAAGTGTTAATAATAAAAAAACAGCAAAACATCGAAACAAATCCAACAGCACAAACGACTGACTCAACACATTTTTAATCTCAAGTAACTGCAAATTAATATTAACATTCTACTATGAATATAGCGTCATGAATCAGTCTGTGTCAGTCAAAGTCAGTCTATGTGTCGTCTTTCTGTCACACTTTTTAAGAGTGAACATTTCACTCCTCGTAGTTTTAGAGTGAAAAACATGTTTTTGAGCAAAAAATGATTAAAATTTTTATTTTCATGTCAAATTTCTCTGTAAATACTTATTAATGTCTAACTCAAAACACATCTTTCATGGTATTAGAACCAATTAACAAGTTTTTTATTTATTTATTTACTAACAGTCTTCACCCGCTACGCTGGTAGGTTTCTCTAAAGGAATTTAGAATCAAACGAAATACTTCTAGAAAAGATTTAAAAAAAAAAAAAAAACTTAACATCCAATCAAATATCCATAATTGTTATCGTATTCGTATAATCTTACATTATCTGGTTCAAAGTCGATTTCGAAGGTATCATAGATAAACATATCAAAGTCACTGAAGCATCTTTGTTTTACTATTGTTTTAGTATGTTTGATAGCTTGAATTTTTCCTTCTACCTAAAATTGCTGCAGAGATAGGGCGAAATGTCCTAAAATGCAACCAGCCAAATAAACCCTCTTAGGTGATAATATCTAAAATAGATAAACTACAGGTTTGTTTTAGTAGGTTAATTATCCTCAAATTCATGCAACTATTTAAAATTGTTTTGAGGTATATGTTACCTCCCGTTAATCCTTTTAGATGGGGGAGAGGAATTTTTAAAATTGCTAAAATAAATATTAATATTTGTTTTAGTAGGGTTGTTATCTTGAATTTCATGCTTCTACCTAAAAGTGCTGCTGTGATATGGTTGGTAATGGATGATTCCCGAAAATTCACCGATCAAAAAAAAATTGTCATCATAAAAATACAATCGATACAGTCATTGATTACTTCCAAGAAACTACAATCGAGATGTTCTACTAGGGATTATTAAAGTCATTGTCATTACATACTTATAAAGTAGATTTTAGTAAATACATGACAACTATAAACAGATGGGATTAAAAAAAATTGAACCGAAGGGAGGCTATAATGGAGCCACAATAGTGGAAAAGTCATGTGAAGGCGTCCCCTGGTTTAAAAAAGTTGAAAATGTGCGAAAAGGGGTAAAATGATAAAGGCATTTAAATATTAAAAATTAGAATTTTCCGGCAAATTAACAGCAAAACGGTCAAAGAAATGGGAATATATCCCATAAAAACAAGAAATAAAAGGGTGGTAAATGGGATCAATATTTTTATTAATTTTTCTACGTTATTCGAGATCAGTTCCATATATTTTTCATTATTAGAAGACCTCCTACTGGAATACGTAAAAGGCAAAGTAGGAGGAGGAGCATGGTAGGTGTATAACTTGAAATAATGTCACGAAGCTTCCCAATGATATATCTGATGGGAGATATCGGCAACTCTCATGTTTGGCGTTCCAATTATCGTGTTTCCCGGGATACACTCTCTCTCACTGTCTTTGAAATTTGCTATAATAATCATATGTTATAACTAATATATAATAACTGGAGTGCTAAATAAAATTTCCGATCGAAAATCGATCGAAAAAACATATTCGATTTCAAAAAAGTTCGAAAAATGCCCCTCTGGGGGGAAGTTGGGGGGTGAGAAGAAAGGTTCATAATATAAAAGAATGGTGCACGCGCTTTCCGGTGATATGTCACATGATAAGTCCAAAAAAATCTAAAAATTTTTGTCCCCCACTTAAGCTCACTGTTAAAAATCTGCTGCATTTTGCTGCAACGCACTCCCCTGTTTGTATAGAAAACGGTTACTTGGCTGTGAAATGGAGCTTTCTCATTGGTTGGAATAGAGATATTATATACAAGCGGTGGAGTGCATTGCAGCAAAATGCAGCAGATTTTTAACAGTGCTTTCTTAGGAGTGAAAATTCTTAAATCGCTGAAATACATGTTTAATTAATTTTTTGCTAGATGAACTTTCTACAACACCATGCTCCTACCTAAAACGGCTGTTGAAATGTGACGTATGTTCTAATATTTACGGACCCTTTTTAACCTCCTTAAGTGATGGAATTTTTAAAATCGATGAAATATGTGTTTGGTTATTTTTTCAGAAGATTTGCTTTCTGAAATTTCGCGCTACTACCTAAAATGGCTGCTGAGATATAACAAGACGTTCTGGAATTTTTTAGCACCCCCCCCCCCTCCCGTTGGCCTCCTTAAGAGAGGAATTTAAAAAAAAAATCCTCTCTCAGTGCTCGCTTATATCACGAAATGTACACTGTTAAATATTTGACCCATTTGCTGCAGCTTCGCTCCACCGCGACCCTTTTACTGCATCATCACTTTCTCGCTTTTATAGAATATCTCTCATTTTGCCCACACTGTAAAAAATATGACTATTTTGCTGCATCGTCACACCCCCGCTTTTATAGAATATCACTCTTTTGGCCAATGAAAATGCTCCATGATAGCCTGAAGTAATCGTTTTCTATAACAGCGGTGGAGTGACGATGCAGCAAAAGGATCAATTTTTTTTACAGTGTATAAAACGGTTACTTTACTATGTTATGGAGCATTCTCATTGGTCATGAAAGCGATATTCTATAAAAGCTGTGGAGTGACGCTGCAGCAAATGGGTCAAATTTTTAACAGTGTATTTTCTCCCCAATTTTCATGCTTCTACACTGTTAAAAATTTGATCCTTTTGCTGCATCGTCACTCCACCGCTTATACAAAAAACGATTACTCGGCCTATTATGGAGCATTCTCATAGGTCAAAAGCAAGATATTCTATAATAGCGGATTAGTTACGATACAGCAAAAGGGCCAATTTTTTTACAGTGTAGGATCAGTGGTTTGGGCTGTGTGTTCCTTATTAGTTAGTCAGGACAAACACTAATTTATATATATATAAAGTGATAATGTTACAGTTTTCATAGCTATAATACTACTCGGGAAAGTCATTACATTGTATATATAAAACCCCTCCGTGTATAATGTTTCCGGGGCTCACCGATCCATGAGAAAAAGAAACTTATTGCGATTCGGCGTCCACGTTAGGCTTAGGTATTCCGAGCCGTTCACAAATATTTTAATCGTTCAACTTATGGAAATATACATGTAAAAGATTTATTCATAACTCATTTTCTTTAAAACCTACAAAAACTATCTAATTATACCTACAAAAACTATCTAATTAGAATGTTTAAGTCTAAATAAAACAATCAGCAATTACGAGATAGATAAACGATTTAAGCAAGTTAATGCTGTTGCCATTCAAAAATGACAAATTCCAAACCTATGAAAAATATTGTGAAACGTTACCTCCAATTTTAAAGGCTATCTATTTCCTGACCAATGAAAATGTTCCACAGTGGTAATGGAGCGTTCTCATTGGTCAGATTTACAGTAGGAGCTGTAAATGACGTCATTACAATTTAATGCACTTTGAAATCTTTTCAGGATTTCAAAAACAATATTTAATTAAAACTGTTTATTTAAGGAAAGCGAAGGTGCACTGTTAAAAATCTGCTGCATTTTGCTGCAACGCCCTCCACCACTTGTATATAATATCTCTATTCCAACCAATGAGAAAGCGCCATTTCACGGCCAAGTAACCGTTTTCTATACAAGCAAGGGAGTGCGTTGCAGCAAAATGCAGCAGATTTTTAACAGTGTGCGTTTTAATGCAACATTTTTAAATTTTTTATAGTCGGGTTGTTTTAATTTTTTTTTTCTGCCGTGAATGATTCTTGAGAATGACTCCTTTGTCACATCACGTTTCACGTGTGGTTATTTACTCTTCACTGTGTTGACATTTTTTTCGATAGTGTAAAGTGTTTTCTATTAAGTATTGGTTATAAAATATAAATTTTATGAACGTAGACGAAAGTCCTATTGCAAGAAGACGACGCTTGAATAATGCACGGCAAGCAAGGTGGTTAGCGTGGCAAAGCCAGGAGTCGCGTGATAGAATTCGGGCTGCAAATGCCTCATCTCAACAAGTTCGGCGCGAAAGAGAGGCAGAATTCCAAAACATTTCTCCAAAACATCGCAAAAAATCTGCAAAGTTTTGCAAAGGATTGTGAAAAAACACTAATTTTGTCAATAAAGTGAAAAAAAAAAAAAAAAAAAAACATAGTGCCGGAGTGAATTTTCTTTCCTTTTTTGGATTATGTATGATGGTGTTAAAAATTCAAAGGATAAAAGTAACTTATTTTTTGAATTATTTTTCTTTTATGTTAATCACAAATACTTGGGATCTTTGATTGCATGTAATGCAATGCGAGAGACTGGCAAGAGCATTGTTGAATTCAGACACATTTCTCTGGGAGGGACATTCGTGGTTCTGGGGTACATTAAAGAGTTCCGGGAGGGAGAGATTGCACTTTTTGACCATTGAAAACACAATCTTAAGTTTTCCTGGGGAGGGGGGGGGCATATTTCATCCGGTCATTGAGAAAAATCCCTACATCGAGAAAGAGGACATTTGTCCTTAATTTCTGCAGACTGTTTTTAAAGTTTCTGCTTGCAGAAAAAAATTCTGCTTCTGGGCCTTTTAAAAATACAAACACGTCATTTAGACGGGCTATCTTCTAATACTATATATTTATATAACTTTTATTTCTTGCCATTACACTTACAAATTAATTATGCAATAAATATTAATTAATACGGTTAAAAATAAATAAATAAATAACACTTTGGCTGTTAAAAAAAAATTTTAAAACATTTAAAACAATACTTTATCATATTAATCTTCTACAGCTAAAAGTTATATTTGACTTTTATTATATTTTTCATATGAAAAACTTGTTTATGATTTAAAATTTAAGAGGTACTTATACTGCTTTTCGATCAAAGCGTTAAAGAATGACGTTTATAACTGAGTTAAGCAATATTATTGGCACACTAAGTCATAACCCACATAAGCTATGCATTGTTATAGTACCTTTAATGTAAAAGAGAAAGATTCTGATAATTGAAAAATAAATTAATACTTAAGAGGCAACCTCCCTCCCCGAATAATGTTTTATTTTAGAAAAAAAATTCTTTCGTCAATTTTAAGTTATTTGAAATAGCCTCTTTTCATTTATTGTTCAGATTTTTTTTTTTTCAAATTTTGTATTTTTTAGAATAGAAAGACTGAAAAATGCCACTTTAGTTTTTTTTTCTTTAATGAATATATTTATTTAACGAGTAGATTTATTCCTAATAAAAAAAGAGAAATGCGTGCACAGATTTCTGTGTACAGAAATATTTAATATCGTCTTTGCAAATTTTAACTTTGTTGTAGTAATTTTAGAAATGAAACAATCATTTAATTGATTTTAATCGTTCACTTCCCCCTCACCGCGACTCTCACTCTTTCTCTTTCTTTTTTTTTTTTTTTTTTTTTTTTTTTTTACATCATATGAAAAATACATACAATGATTTCCTTTAAAACAGACATCATTCAAACGCATTTGCATTTGTTTCTTTCAAAACATGATAATAAAAAAGACAGAAAAATAATAAAATAATTTTATCAATGTATGAAAAAATATGACTTTTTCAAAAAACATAATAATACTTTGAGCAAAAACCTTACATGTATCCTCACATTGTTTTAAAATTTATTATAACAAATTTTAAATAATATTTTTTCTAAAGAAATTAAAATAAACTAAATAGCTTTATCAGCGTAAAGCACATATAAAATGGAATGTTGTATTTGAAAATGTTTAAGTGCAAATATTAAGAAATAAAATGGTTTTGTAATATACAGTTTTAAAATAATTAGAAACAAGTAAAATTTTACATATTAAGATTTCATGCTATCATAACTTTATTTTTTTAAAATATTCTAAGGGTAATTTTTATTAAGTGTTATTTTAATTAAAAGCAAGTGTTTGAAACTTCACAAAATCTGTTGTCGTCTCCAGAATTATGAAAAATCACAGCATTTTCATATCCCTGGTTTTTAATATTTTCATACCAATGTTAATAATGGGAATTAACGTAAATGGGATAAGGTAATACAGATTAACTGCAAGATATAGATAGATATGTATACTACATCTCAAAATAAAGTTCGGTGAATAGTCTTGTAACATTAATATAGATAAAATATTAACGAAAGTTACCATACCATCCTTTGGAATAGTCACCTCCCATAAGTATGCACCGCTGAGATGTACTATACATGACCTGGAAAATTCGCAAGAAGTGTTCTTTTGGGATGAAGTTCAAAAGCTTCGTTACGTTTCGTTGGAAGTCAGCAATATGGTCAAATCTCTTTCAAATAGAGTTTGAGTCGTGGAAATAGGAAGAAGTCTGGAGGATTGAGATCCGGAGAGTATGGTGGATGTTTAATTTGCACCGCCCTTCAGCTTTTTCTTTCGGTATCTTGCAAATCTTAAAATCAAACTTTAAACTGATCTTTTGTTCTTTCATTTTCCTGTTCTCAGTTAAGAACCGACACACTGAACAAGCACTTTGAAAAGCACGTCTTACACAGAACATAAACGACGCTCAATTGAATAACAGTGGGGTAAGTTGGTCAACACTTGCCTCTATGCAGCTGCAGCGTTTTGTTTCCCCAGTGTTGTCAGATCGACTGTTCTGAATTCATTCACCGAACTTTATTGTCAGAGATAGTATATACAAGCAGTCTTCGCCCACTATGCTTGTCGATTTGACTAAAGGAAACTTTAATCAAACGAAATACATCTAGTAAGATTATATAATAATAATAATGTCTAATGAAACATCCATAGCTATTGTCTTATTTGTATAATTTTACATTATCCGGTTAAAAGTTGATGTTGACGATATAATGTCCAAAATAACTCTAAAATGACTGAAGTACCTACGTTTAACTATTTTTAGTACATTTTTTATTTTGAATTTCCCGCTTCTATCTAAACTTGAGTTGAGATATAGAGAAATATCCTAAACGTGCGACTATTCCATTAAACCTTCTTAGGTGGAAATTTCTAAAATGGATAAAGTACAAGTTTAAGTTCGTTTTAGTAGATTAGGTAACCTCAAATTCATATTTCTATCTAAAACTGCTGCTGAGGTATTTCGGAATGGCTTAAATTTTCGTACTTATTGTTAATCCTTTCGGACGGGGGAAATTTCTAAAATCGCTGGAATAAATTTCAATAATCTTTTAATTGGTTTGCAAATTTAACATAGGTTAACAATTTTGAGGAAATGTGCGCTAAACTGTTATTTATTAAATGCGACATAGAAATTCACTTAAGTTAAACGTATAAATAAAATTGCAACAAAAAAGCCCTCATGGTGGAAAATCCCATTCTTGGAGAAATCAGTACATCGCAGTATTATGCAGTAAAATGTGACAGAAACATTAAAAAATGATTCTAATAAGGAATATGTCCACCCCAGACTTGAATGCATTGGCGGCATCGACTCTCCATGCTCTCAATGAAATTATCGGACACGGAAAACAGTAGCGCTGACCAGACATGGAGTAAGCCTTGTTCCAGCTCATTTAATGACATCGGAGGAGAACTTAAGCCGCAACCTGTCTTCCAAGATAGTGCCAAAGATGTTCTATAGGATTCATGTCTGCAGAGTGAGCTGGCCATTCCATTCTCTCCAAACCGTGATCCTCAAGATAATCCTCAACAACCACAGCTCTGTCTAGTTTCGCATTATCATCCATTACAATGAAACTATTATCAATAGCACCAGCATATGGTCGCACATGTGAATCAAGGATCTCATCCCGATATCTTGTACCAGTCAGAGTTCTTCTATAGAACACATGCAGATCAGTGTGGCCTCCGAGTGAGATCCCTGCCCAAACCATGATTCCACCGTTTCTGTACCTGTGTCTTTCGACAATATTTGATTGATGTTATCGAGTGCATTGTTCTCTCCCGATTAGAAGACGACATGAATCGCTCTTCAGTGAGAATCATTACTCGTCTGTGAAGAGTACAGAAGCCCATTGTTGCTCTGGTCCGGGAAATATGTTCACTTGCCCAACATCAGCGGGCCCTTCTCTGTCATATGTTGAGGGGGACACATACAACTGGTCGCCTTGGACAGGGACCTCCATTGTGAAAACGTCTTCGCACCGTAGTAGCTGAGATTCTTCTCCCTGATGCTGCAAAGTGGTCTGCAATGAGTTGCGGTAAAGTAGTGCGTCTTCTCCTTCGGTCCGAAAGAGCTAGAAACTGGTCTTCTGCAGGTCTTCTGTTGTAAAACGTGGGCGGCCTGCAACATGTCTTCTGGACACAGATTCTTCGGATTCATATTGATCTCAGAATCGCTTTAAACTGCGAGACACACTTAGCCGCCTAGCAGTATTTAACCTGTGACAACTCCATTTCCATCCATCCTACCGCCCGTCACTTAGTGAATCCGGCAAACGACTTCTTTTCGACATTTCTAGACTACTGGTTGTTGTGAGCAAAACTGACAAGTTCAAATACAACAAAAATTACATCAGAAATTACGAAATCTTCGTAATTGCATATTTTTCTCTTATTTATAAATACCTATTCTTTTCTATAAAATAAAAGTGGTAGCTATAATTTTTGCGAAAGTTTTTTTTAAGCTTATTATTGTCATTCATATAAACTATGAAGTTTAATCTAACTGCCATTTTTTTTTCTGGTGAGCTTCGAAAAACATGTTGTACCTTAACTTTTGGAAGCTAGTGTAATTTACATGACATAAGCACGGACTAAGACAGGATTTTTGAAAATTTTATACCTGAAGAGGGTCAAATGGGGAGGGGGATTTAAAAATTTTAGAACATATAGCTACAGGGTGTTTCTAAATTGATGGTACAAACTTAGGGCGCCCTCTAACGGAATTTTTTAAAATTTATCTTTAAAATTTATTTTCAAGGAAATATTGACATAAAGAATAGTTTTAGCGAAAACCGACCAATTTTTCCGTTTTTTATAATCATTTTAAATTTCAACCTCCCCACCCCCATTGAACACAGTTCAGTTTGCGCTACTTAACTACTCCCAACGATTCAGATTTTCATCTCAAAATTTAAGTTTATGTCTAAGCTTCTAAAAAAATTTTATGAGATGCAAAAGATAACAGTAAAAAATAGTTGTACGTTACTCCAAAGTCTAAAGCGCCCTCTATCGGCATTTTTTGAATTTTATCTTTATAATTTATTTTCAAGATAATACTGACATAAAGAATAATTTTAATGAAAATCGCAAATCAATTGACCAATTTTTCCGTTTTTTATAATCATTTGAAATTTGAACCTTCACCCCACAGTTCAGTTTGCGCTACCTAACTACTCTCAACGATTTAGATTTTGAGCTCAAAATTTAAGTTTATTTCTAAGCTTCTAAAAAATTAATGAGATGCATAAAATAACGGTAAAAAATAGTTGTTCTTTACTCCAAAGTCTAAAGCGCCCTCTATCGGCATTTTTTGAAATTTACCTTCATAATTTATTTTCAAGACAATACTGACATAAAGAACAATTTTAGTGAAAACCGCAAACGAATCGACCAATTTTTCTGTTTATATAACCATTTGAATTTTTGGACTGTAAACTTTAATGGCGCTTATCTCCTTCGGAAGACGTTTGGGACCCCTAATTTCCTATTTAATATTGTTTGTCTTGATGTGTACTATCCCCCCTTAAAGTTTGTACCATGAGTTTAGAAACACCCTGTATATCTCAGCAACCGAGGTAGGAGGGTGAAATTACAGAACATAAATCTGCTAAGAAACTAAGTAATCACTTATTTCTGCAATTTTACAAAGCCCCCCTCCCCCAGCGAGTGAAGGGTGTCCCCACCCTCCGGTGAACAATTTTGGAGGTTTCTTGAAACTGTAGCGTTTTATCATTTTAGATCAGATTTTTTCGGAACCGTTCGATAGATATTTTTTATAATTAAAATTTATATTTAAAATTTTAAGGAGATTGGTCGAGATGTATCCCGGGAGGCACTATAATTGGAACCCTGGGGATACTTTTCGAAATCGATCCACACACCTCATGTAATAAGTCATTGTAAAACTCTGTGACCACTATTAATGTTATATACCTCCCGTGTGTCTCAATCCCATTTTGCCCCCATGAGGGGGAATTTTTGCAACTTCAGCGACATTCCATATGCGATATGTCTTCGGAAAACCCAGTGGACACTTAATCATGTTATACACTTCCCTTGTCCTTTCCCCTACTTTACTCTTCTCGGGGGGATACATTTAACGTATCCCATTAGGAGGTCTTCTAATATTGGGGAAATTATGGAACTGATCTCAAATGACGTAGAATAATCAATAAGTGATATAGATCCAATTAATCATACATTTTGTTCTTTTTTGCCACCAGGGTTGCAGATAATTCTTATTTCTTTGGCCTTATTGCTGATAATTGCCTAAAAATTCTAATTTTTTGTACTGAAACTCCTTTATCTTATACTTACTCGCGCATTTTCAACTTTCTGCAACCAAGGGAAGTCGTCATATGACTTTTCCACTATTATGGCTCTCTTATAATATTTCTTCGGTATGTTGTTTTTTAATTGCATCCTACTTTTAGTTGTCATATATTTACTACAATTCTTTATAATCATGTAAAAACAATGATTTTAATGATCGATTTTAGAATGTCTGGATTGTGGATTCTCGTAAGTAATCAATCACTGTATCGAATTTGTTTATTACGATGACGATCACTGACGATCACTCTCGACTGGTAAATTTTCGAGAATCGCCCATTATTAGCCATATCCCATTAGTAGTATGTACCATATTAGTTTATACTCATTTTATGTAAAAAAATGAAATTGAAGATAAGAAGCCTATTAAAAAACTATCAAACATTTATTTTAACAATTTTAGAAATTCCCCTCCCCCCCCCCTGAAATTATTAACGGGAGATATGAAAGTTTAGGACATTCCGCCATACCTCAGAAGCAGTTTTAAATAAAGGCATAATTTTTGAAATAGCTAATCTTCTGAAACAAAAGCCATTATTTTGAAATTCAGACGAAAAAGTGATATTTTGATATATGTATTGGGTGAGTGCAAAAGTTCATGCGGAGATTGAGAGTAAAAGTCACACAGTGATTAGGCAAACAAAGTTCTTTATTCAATCAATGATATATGCTCCATCGTCTTCTATAATCTGTTTCCAACGTTCTGGTAGCGTACAGATGCCCGGATCATAAAATTTGAGCGGTTTAGATTCGAAGAACGAAGACGCGACGTTTTTTAAGGCATCCAAAGAGTCAAGTTTTTTTTCATTTAAATGATTTTGCAATGATCAGAACAAATGATAATCAAGTGGTGCAATATCAGAGGAATACTGTGGAAGAGTTAGGATATCCCTTTTTAGGCTGTTCTGTTTGCGCAACGTCTGTTTCGAAACGTATGGTCTGGCGCCGTCATGATGAAAGATTACACCCTTGCTATTTGGCAAAATCGGACATTTCTGTTTGATTTCTCGATTCAAACTGGTATTGGCAACAGTACTTGACTGAAATAATCGTTTGGCCAGCGGGGAAAACTCAAAATAAATTATATCCTTGCAATCCCACCAAACACAGAGCATCACCTTCATCGGGTGCAAACTGGCCTTTGCCATCGCGTCATCATGCTCCCATTGCTGAACATTGTTGTAAAGGACCCATTTCTCATCGCTCGTCACTAATCAATCCAAAAACGGCTTGTTTTTGAGCCGCCCGAGTAAAGAAACTTCAGCAGAAATTCGCTCGATTTTGTTCTTCTCGGTCAGCAAATGAGGCATCCATATATCAAGCTTCAAATCGAATCTTATATTTTTTAAACGCCGAAAAGTGGTTGATCGGTGAACGTTAAGTGCTGTAGGAACTACCTCTGTTGAAATTCGCGAAGTATTTTTAACTAAAGTACGCACAATATCGACATCAATGTGTGAAGGTTGACCGGATTGTGGTCCGTCTTCAAGCTTAAACTCTCCGCAGCGAAATATCGCAAACGTGTTTTCCACAGTTCGTTTAGTTGGTGCTTGATCTTGATAAACCTCTTAATTGTTTTTTACGGCTTCTGCAATGTTTATTCCCTTCCGAAACTCGTAAAGCATAACATGCTCTAAATGCACCTTTCCGACACTCATTTTTAAAGTAAATTTTCTTGAAACAAATTGTATCTACGCAAATTATTTTATCTGAAATGAAAGCTGCACATGTCATCTTTCCAACGATATATCTTACGTAGATGGCAGTATTAAGAAATTCCCCTGCCCCCATCCCCCCTGAAATTATTAACGGGAGATATGAAAGTTTAGGACATTCCGCCATACCTCAGAAGCAGTTTTAAATAAAGGCATAATTTTTGGAATAGCTAATCTTCTGAAACAAAAGCCATTATTTTGAAATTCAGACGAAAAAGTGATATTTTGATATACAGCTCATATTCAAAATATTAGAATAATTACTTTTTTTTTAGAAATTGAAAATATCGTTTGGTAATTTAATGTCTTTTAATGAAAATATGCAAACGATATTTTTATTAAGAACTTATTGTTGATTAAACTTACTTGTTATCTTAAATTTAATATCATTTTTGAAAAGATTAATTGCAAAAAAAAATTATTTTGAAAAGTCAAAATATTAGAATATTTATTCAAGTGGTTCAAAATATTAGAATATTTCACATTAATTCTCCTTTAATTATTACCAATTCTTAACTGGTGGCATCATTGATTAAATTCAGACTATTTTATTTAAAATCAGTATTCTCTTTTGCAGTTTGTTTCTTTTTCGTCTTAAAATGGGCCGTGTGAGTGATATTCCTGAATCTACTAAACTTCGTATGGTTGATTTGTATCGGCACGGTAAAAATCAATGTTTTATAGCGAATTATTTACATTGTTCGCAATCGAGCGTTAGTAAAATACTAACACAATATTCAAAAATTGGAAAATTTCAAAATAATCGCCGAAATGGTGGCCGAAAACCAAAAACATCTGCTAGAGATGACAGGAAACTGAAGCGTATAGTTAAGAAAGACAGTTTTAAAAGTGTGCGATTCTTGCACCGAAAATGGAAAGAAGAAGGAGTTGAAGTTTCTACATCGACAACATTAAGACGTCTCCATAAATTTAAATCTGAATCTCGTGTACCGAAAACAAAACCTCTCATGACTGCAAGACAAAAGCGTATAAGATTGAATTGGTGTAAATCAAGACCTTTATGGAGCAATGAAGATTGGAAAAATATATTATTTAGTGATGAAAGTATGTTTTGAGTTTCATATGGTAATCAAGGTATTCGAGTTTGGAGAATGAAGCAAGAAGCATTTGATAAAGAATGCCTTAAACGTTCCGTAAAATTTGCTGCTAGTGTGATGGTTTGGGGTTGTATGAGTGCAGAAGGACCTGGAAAGTTATGCATCGTCTACGAAAAGGTTAACTCTCTGATATATCAAGAAATTTTAGAATATTACATGATTCTATCATCAGAAGATTTATTTGAAGATGATTTCATCTTTCAACAAGATTTAGCGTCCCCGCATACCTCGGTGTCAACTAAGAATTGGTTCCGCCAACGCAACATTAAGGTACTTCCTTGGCCACCAAGTTCACCAGATCTTAATCCCATCGAAAACTTATGGTGTATAATGAAGAAAAAACTTCAAGAAAATCCTCCTTCAAGTAAAACTGAGTTAGTGGCACGTATAAAGTCTATTTGGGCTAATATTGATAGAAATGTTTGTAAACACCTTGTATATAGTATGCAAGATCGATTGTACGCTGTTATGAAAGCTAAAGGGGATGCTACAAAATATTAACTACCATTTACTTCATATTCATAAGGTAATATTGTTGCGTAAAATAAAATATTCTAATATTTTGAACCAATCTAAATTTTATTCTAATATTCTGGTGTGTTTAAGGAAGCTGTATACCTAATTTATTGTGCTGTATTTTATATTTTATAAATGTTAAAATCTTATCTAAACATTCCAGATTTGATTTATAAGAAATTTAATTGCATTTACTTAGTATAAAAAATAAATAAATGACAAATAATTTTTTCTTATTACTTTTTCTCAATTATTCTAATATTTTGAATATGAGCTGTATGTATTGGGTGAGTGCAAAAGTTCATCCGGAGTTTGAGAGTAAAAGTCACACAGTGATTAGGCAAACAAAGTTCTTTATTCAATCAATGATATATGCTCCATCGTCTTCTATAATCTGTTTCCAACGTTCTGGTAGCGTACGGATGCCCGGATCATAAAATTTGAGCGGTTTAGATTCGAAGAACGAAGACACGACGTTTTTTTACACCGCTTCTAACGACATCCATTGCACCTCCGCACGAACTTTTGCACTCACCCAATATATTTTAATTAGCTTGATATTTGTACTTTTTTCTGTCTTTATAAGAGGATAGTATTGGATTCGTAAAATTTTTCCACTTCCGGTTTTCGACTGATTTAAACATGTTTTATTGATCAGAGATACCGAACAAAATGTTTTAGAAAATGTTGGTCTGTGTGTCTATGCATCTGTCTGTCTGTATGTGTTAATAACAATTTAATAACAAATTGAGGATCAGTTAGTCCAAATATAAATTGGTGCTGATTAGTTTTTGGTGATAATCGTTCAAAATTTGGCATTGCTAGAATTTTTCGAAAAGTAGCAGCAAAATGTGTATGAAAAAAAAAATCATTAAAGGCATACCTGGTGCCAAAAACAAGAATTAAATAGATAGTAAATAGAATCGACTTTTTTTTCTTTTTTTTTTTACGTCATTGAGAAAAATTCGATAATTTTCCCAATATTAGAAAACCTTCTGATGGAATGCGAAAACTGCCCCTCTCACCTTGAGGGAGCTAAATAACGGGGGGGGGGGGGAGATCAATGGGAAGTTCACTTGTTCACGATATCCACAATACCCCTAATTCACGGATTTCCATCAAACTTGGGATTCAGTTAATCCGTGACACGAAATGACATTTTCTAGATTTTAGTGTAAATCGCTCAAAACGTAGCTCAAAAGCAGCATTTATTACGATATCCGCAATACTCTATCTTAAGAACTAATGCACGGATTTTCATAGAACTACAGATTCAGTTAGTCTATGACACGTATAGACATGTTATGCATTTTAGTGTAAATATCTCAACAGGTGGCGCGGCTATGTAGATTTTCACGATATCTACAATAACTCAATCTGGAAAACTTATGCACGGATTTTTATCAAACTTCAAATTCAGTTATTTCTTGACATGAATTGACGTCTTCTACCTTTTGGTGTAAATAGGTCAAGAGATGGCAATGCTAAGCTGCATTGTTTCAGATTTCTGCAATAGCTCTATCTTTAAAAATAATGCACGGATTTTCGTAAAGCTTCAATTTCCGTTAATCCTTAATATGACTTGGTGTTGTTTACATTTTAGTGTAAATCGCCCAACAGATTGCACAGTTATGCTGCATTTTTCACGATATTTGCCGTTGCCTTACCTTAAGAACTAATGCACCAATTTTCACCAAACTTCAGATTTAGTCAGATGTCGACATATTTGTTGAAAATCCGGTTTCCGTGCAAATCACCCATCAAGTGGCTCTACTCTGCTGCATTTTACATTATTTTCGTTATTTTAGCAATAATCACATCTCAAGAATTAATGCAAGGAAATTCATATCATTAGAATTATCAGAATGAGCATGGATTGCCATTTAATTTTGATACTGTGATAATGAATTTTGAAATATCAACATGGATGAGATAGAAGAAAGTTTTGGGACTGCCACATCTGACTAGTTTTATGTTGAAGTATATGATAATTAATAAATATTGTGCATTTCTGAAGCTCTGAAAAAATTTCACTTCCCTGTAAAAAAGTTTAAGATTGTGATGCAGTTTTCATGAAAGTGAACTGCCAGTATGTTTGGAATGCTATATATCTGGAAAACAACAACATCCCGAAATTCTTTGTCGTAAACTGTTAATATAACACTGTCTGCTTAGTAAGCTTTATTTATTTCCATTGTTACTTCACATTGTTATGTTGTCACAAAATGGAATCAAAATGTTTTTTTTCGGTTTTTGCACTTATTATGTCAGAATTTTTTTCTTTTATCATATGGAAGCGTATTACTAGGGCAAGCTAAATTACATAGAATTTAAATATTAAAAAGTTATAAAATCTGCAACATTTCAATTAGTCTTATCTCGAAAAAGCATTTCAGTTGAATAAAACAAAATATTTCGTGCAGTTGTTGAACACGTGCACAAAAAAAAAGAAAAAAAAGGGATAGAAAACGAAACGGATTCTTATGATATTTTTAGGTTAAAAATGACAAATGTTACAAAAAAAGCAATGTCAATAGTCACACTTTTCTCCTATCAGAAAATAAAATATCTCATTTCTCTTTCAGAAAGGGAAAATAAAAAGGGATATTCTAATTTCTCATAGTAGAGAAACATAGTAAGAGAAAAGAGAAATGGGATGTTTTATTTTCTGGTAGAGAAGAAATGTCATCGACACTGCTTGCTTGTAAATTTTGCCCTTTTTTAATATCATGAGACTGTACTTCTTTCTTTACATGTGTTTGTACATATGTTCAGCTACTGCATGGCATATTTTGTTTTATTCAACTGTGATGCTTTTTTGAGTTCAGACTAATTGAAATATTGCAGATTTTGAAACATTTGAATATTTAACAGATTATATCTGCTAACAGTAACAATATCCCGGTACAGCTCTATGTTATTTAGCTTGTCCTAGTAGTGCACATTCATATTCTATAAGAAAAAAATTGGAATAATCTTGCTTAAATAAGATAATAAGTGAAGAAAACGGACAAAAACGTCAGTTTAATTGTATTTTGTAGCAATAAAACAATGTAAAGTAACAACGCCCCACGGAAACAAAAAAAAGTTTAATAAGCAGATAATGTTATAATAATAGTTTATGGCAAAATAATTTTGGGATATTGTTGTATGCCAGAGATATAGCACTCCAAACATATGGGCATTTCACTTTTATCAAAAGCGCCATTCACACTCTTTAACGTTGACAATTTCTATAGGAAAGAGGAAACTTTTTCACGACTTCAAAACTGCACATTATTCTTTAAATATGATTTATTTCAACATAAAAAAATCAAGCAAATCAATAAGTACAACTATCGCAATTTGTCTGATTTTTAAAATAATGGCTCTTAAACGTGTTTTAGCTATTTTAGAAATTTCTACGTAATATAGTTTACTGGAGTGGTCTTTTAGGATAATTCTGCAGCAGTTTAGGTAGAAACAGGAAATTCAATGCAACACACTAAAAAAATTCCTGCTTCCTCTGTCTAATGGCGCAGGAAAATTTCGAATTTAAGTTCCATTTTCACCAACAAAATGTAAATTATAATTAGAGATAAACTCAGTTTAACTGTTTTACTCAGCCGCTTTTGAAGAGCTATCAATTTACTTTTTTCTGTAAGAGCTGGATTTATCATAATCATTTTATCATATAAGCGATATTCAAAAAAATATTTTTCCGCATTCAACAATTGGAAATTTTTTAACACTGTTTCAGACTTATTTTTAAAAGAAAACATATGAAATTTATTGACGTTATTTTTAGAGATATTTATAAGTAATTTGGTGTTTTTATTTTTCGATCTTGATTTTGTTGTGGATTTATAAAGAACTATTTTCTCCGCCATATTTTTCCAGCACTATCAGTTCGGGAAATTCGGATCAATATGCCCAGTTTGACAGAATTTTTGAAAAATATTCTGCCTTTATGAAAAACTCGATCAATACGGCACATTAAATATTTTCTAAATAAGAGAACTTGCCAAATGGATGCATTTGAGAACAAAAAATGAATTTAAAAATGAGTCAGTTGGTAAGCAATTTAATATTTGAGTACAAACTTAGCTCTTCCAGCTATATGGCTTCGGGAAATTCGGTTCAAAATGTCGCCTTTGACAGCATCTTTTGAAATATATTCTGCCTTTATCAAAAAATCGACCAAAACAACGCATTATATAGCTTTTAAAAAAGAGCACCTGCCAGTTGGATGCGTTTGAAAGCAAAAACGAATTTAAAAGTTAATCGAAAAATAAACAGTTTGGATTTGAGTCCACCCTTAATACGATATTTTTTCTCCGAATCGTATTATATATATATATATATATATATATATATATATATATATATATATATATATATATATATATATATATATATATATATATATATATATATATATATATATATATATATATATATATAATACCATTAATAGTAATTAATATTAACCATTTGAATTTAATAGAAAAAAACCATATTGAACTTGAGGAAAAATTTAAATAAATAAATTATACATATGTATAGTATATATATACATATATGTATATATGCATATATATATAAAACCATTAATATTACAATATATGAACCATTGAATTTAATAACTTATAGCACATTAAACATGGAAGGAAAAAATAAAATAATAATATGAATACAAATGGAATTTGTAGAAGCAAAGCAGTATTTTCAGGTCCTAAATACTTTGGAACTACAAATGAAGTGTGTGGTTTCATCTTTGTATTTGCCATAAAAAAGCAAAACAATACGAATTTGGGACTACCAACACACATAAAACCAAAATTCATTAAAGAAATACCAAGTAATCACAGTGGATATGGGCAAAATATATACATACTAGTGAAAAATGCTCCAAGGAGCAGTGCAAAAGCAGAATATGATTTTAATTGAGCATTAAAAAGTAATGTACAAGTGCTTCTGTTAATTACTGAGCATGAGGAAGGATAAGGGATCCCTTCTTGGCTACAACTCACTTCAATGCCAACTTTGAAAAAATCATATTTGCGCTTTTTCCATATAAAAGAAATTTGCGGTTCTTTAGTAGAATTTTCCACCGTGCTTTAGATGTTAACCAGGGATGTAGTCATAAAAATAACATAAGATATATGCTCTAAGCAGAGGGATATTCTAGAATGTGTATACTATAAGCTTTCTTGAAAAACAGAGGGTATATGGTGTTCTATTAAAAAGTCCAGAAGGTGTACGGCGTATAGCCTGTACTACATCTCTGATGTTAACTGCACTGTTCACTCTGCACTATACTACAAATCAATTTTCTGTGCAATTATACACTTAGGGTATGCTTGGTGGCAGTGCATGAATGTGATACCTGCAGGAACTAGGTATCTGGCATTATGTCGCCTTCCTTTACATTTATGTCTAATTAAGCTGCATCTTTACTGGTTACGTCTTTACACTATACATTTTTATAGTAACTGCGACTGATTTGTTTTCACGGAAAAAACGCAAATATGATCTTTTCAAAATTGGCATTGAAGTGAGTTGTAGCCAAGAAGGGATCCCTTATCCTTCCTCATGCTCAGTAATTAACAGAAGCACTTGTCCATTACTTTTTAATGCTCAATTAAAATCATATTCTGCTTTTGCACTGCTCCTTGGAGCATTTTTCACTAGTCCTTCTATTTTTCCATATTCCATAGGGATACTGCACAACTTGTTTTGTATTTTATATATAGAAAACAAAATCTTATTTGTATTGAAATTAAAAAATGCTACATACTCTAATACTCTGGTGTTACAAATTAAAAAAAATTTTTAAACAGGTTTTTCTATACCAAAATTCTACGGTGGTTTTCAAAAAAAAAAAAAAAAAAAAAAAATCAGTTTTTTACTAAAGTGAATAAAATAATAAATCCTTTCAAAGAATAGATTTTTCATTCAAATATCCATTATTTTTGCCAAAAACAGGAACTTTTTTTATGCAAGAGTAAAGTTTGATACAAAAACCATGCTTCTTTTTTTTCTTAATCCGTATTTATTACGGACTTATTAAAAACGTACTCCACCGCTTTTATAGGAAACGATTGCTTTACTGTGTTATGGAGCATTCTCATTGGCCATAAAGAGACATTCTATAAAAGCTGTGGAGTGACTCTGCAACAAATGGTTCAAATTTTTAACAGTGCACTGTTAAAAATCTGCTGCATTTTGCTGCAACGCCCTCCACCACTTGTATATAATATCTCTATTCCAACCAATGAGAAAGCGCCATTTCACGGCCAAGTAACCGTTTTCTATACAAGCAGGGGAGTGCGTTGCAGCAAAATGCAGCAGATTTTTAACAGTGTGCATATCCTTGGCGCTATAGTTTACAGGAGTGGTACATTGTTCAAAATTTGAAACTTTTGCTGCATCGCCACTCCATCGCTTTGATAGAATATCTCTATTTTGATCGATGAGAATCCTCGATAATACATTTAAGTAATCGTTTTCTACTTATCTACTATATCGTTTCCGTATATTTATTTTTTCAATCAGCACCAAGGTGCGCACTTGCTATATAGAAATGTAAAGCTGCTCACCGGGCGAATATTTTGGTCAATACAACAACAACAACAACAAGGTGCGCACTTTATTAGAAGACGCGCTCTATTAGAGGGCGCATTCTATTAGAATAAATACGGTATATACTTATAATAAATACACTTTGTTAAAGTACAGGGCCCCAATATTTGACAGGTATGCCAGGCATTTTTGCCATTCATGCCATTGTGCTAAAAACAAAATATAAATAAATGAAAAAAATGGATAAAATATAAATTTGGCATGGTGCAAAAAATTGCCTAATTTAAAATTAAAAATCAAATTTGACAGCCACCAGGGCTAGACACCGTGCATAATTATTCAGTAAATGATTCATTAACACTAGAACGCCCGGAAATTCTACTCAAGTTTGAAAATAATATTTCTCACCAGAATTTTTATTCAAAATTATTTAATTGATTTATTTAACGTAAATTTGCGTGGATTAGATTTAAATTACTTCAAGAAAATTTTTCTGGTTCGAATTGAAATTTAGTTACATGATTGGAGTCGAATCGACTCCATCCGGGCGTTCTAGTGTTAAAAAATGACAAAAATCAGCATGTCAAAAATTTCAAAAAAATTCATAATTCGTTAAAAAATTAAGTTAAAATAAGAGAAAAAAAAAGCATTCTGTATTTTTTTATGCTTAATCGAATGGTGTAACTGGTTTTTCTCTCCGATGATCACAAGTACCTTAGATTGATGACTGCTATTCTTTTATTTCATCTTGTAAAAAAACTGTTTAACGTAAAGCTATGAATTTTTGCAGGATTAATTAGCATCGCAAAATCTTTAAAATAAACTTTACCGCAACATTCTATCTGCAATAGAACGTTAGATATACCCATTTATGGCCAAGTTTGGAAAATACGCAATTTCAGAAAAACCGCCCAGCGAAATAACGTTTTCTCGATGACTACCTCGGGATAAAAAGTTTGTCTTTTATTTAAAAAAAAAAATTAAGTTTTTATCTTTAGTAGTTTTCGAGAAAAGTGCTGTGACACAAAATTTTTGTCCGATTTTCAGAATACTCTACAGTACACCTACAGTATGCCATTAAAAAAAAAAAAAAAAAAATGTGCTATGTTGTGCTTCTTGGTCAGACGAACATTTAAAAAAAAATCATCAAAATTGGATAAGTATTTAGTTAGTTATTGCAAAAAGAAAAATTGAAAAATCCGTGTGCATTATCGCTCAATCATATTATTGTTGCGCGCTGCCGCGCGTACAATGATATATTAATTGGTCTTTGCAAAAACTTTTCAATATAAAATTTTCAGATATTATTGGGAAGATGATGTATAATAAATGTAAGAAGATTTGATGTCTTGTGAATTGACGAAGTTGTGATTTTTTTTCTTCTTCAACTAACCCCCTTTTTGTTTCCGTTTTTGATTTTTTACGGCAAGAGTTGGTCCTATTAAGAGATTGTCAGTATAAAATTTGTAAAAAATATTAAAACGATTTATTAGAAATTTAATATGATTTGATATCTTCAGAATTTACGTAATTATATTTTTTTTACCTAAAAAATTACAACTAACTTATGAATTTTATTTTTACTTATTTTTTGACCCCTTGAGGTAATTTTTTTTATTTTATCAGAAATCTATCATACATAAATTTTTGGCCGTTTTTCTAAAAGTAATAAGAACTTTAAAATGATTCGATATCTATTTTAATAAAGAAGCTATGGAATTTTCATAAAAATGGTTCATAAAAACCCTCCTTATTTTCACCCACTAGATCCAATTTTGCTCATTGCCGAAGTTGAGAGGTTCATCAACTTTCAGAGCTTCCAAAAAACCTATAATTAAACAATTAAATAATCTGCATAGTAATTATATAGAAAATGGTTATTAATACGAAAATATATCTTTGCAATTAAAAAGAAAAATATTGTACGTATTTAAATATATATCTAAGTAAAACTTACTCTAAGCATTACTTTCATATTTTTTATGATCTCAATATAGCTAGAGTTGATCTTTACAACAAAAATTTACAAGAAAACAACAACATAAAACTCAAACTAATACTCAAATGGTAATCTTCTTTTCTAATCAAATATTTAATAAAATCAATATTAATTCTATAAAAAATGACAAAAACTGCATTTTTGCTATTAATAATATTCATATTTCAAAAATTTTTAAAAATCCAATAACTATAGGAAGAATGATATTTAACTATAATTCATTCTCAAAAAATACTTCTGCTGCTAGTACTTTCTCCTGTAAATGCAATGACCCCTCTCTACAAAAATACATTAATGATGATCATGGACATATAATCACTGGGAATCTAAATATTGTGGATGATTTTACACTGAAAAAAAAATGGGTTATGGAACTAAGTATAGAATTCCATTTAAATTAAACATTAATTCTATAATAAAGCAGTTTACATATGATATAGTTATATTTATTTATAAGGGCCATTTTCAGCATATGCTTACATTTCATGGTAACAGACTTAACAAGTAACGGACTAGACATTTCAAATAAAATTATTAGAAATAAACTAACTTGTATAATTTCTAACTTAGATAATAATACACATACCTTCTGAAAGTATTTAGTAAACAATATTTAATTACAAAAGTGCAAAAATCATTATTTTAATATTAAAATTTACGGTAAAAGTCTTAACAGTTTTAAAACAGTTGAAAAAAATACCAATCTTGATAAAAGCTTATTCTTGCCACTATTACATTGCTTCACAAATGAAGAGTAAGAAATGAGAAGTAGTAGTTGCGTGAATAGTTTAACTATATCGCCGAATATTTGCTCCTAACTTTAGACAGAATTCGAAACCTATTTTGACTAAAATGATCACAAGGTAACGGACATGACAAAAGGTGAGGGACAAAAGATTTCTGTTAATTTCTTAAAGAAAATATCTTTTGTAATAAATTTTCATCAATATAGAACACTAACAGGTCATATTTAAAATAATTAAAACTTTTTATTTAAAAAAAGTTAGCTCAAATTTAAAAAAGTACATTTAAAATATAAAACTTGGAATGGGACAGGCACTTTTGCTTCGAATCAAAATTTTAAATATTTATATCTCAAAATTTTTTATTGATTTTTTTTAATTTTTCATGTTAGAAATGTTCGATATAATCTTCTTTAGCTAATACATAGCTCAAATTAAACTTTAAATATTAATTTATATTTGATTTTTCTTCTTTTTACTCTGGAACAGCATATGTAAGCGAAATTTGAAAACAGCCCGTAAAATTGCAATCTGTTAGAATAAACCTAATGAATATTTCAATCAATGGACATTTTTGGTTATTGTTAAATTAATTAAGGCTTTAAAATATAATATTTCACACCTGATTACTATTAATACAAAACACATTTTCCAGCAAATCACTAAATTGCAATAAAACTTTGTATCACTTATGTGAACAAATCTCCAAATAATAATGCAATTATGCGTAAATCCTATTATCATCAACTGCTTACATCCAGTATTTCTTCTAACTTTTTCAAAAAAACTAATGATCAGATAGTTAGATAGATAGATAGATAGATAGAGCAATAAAGTTATGTACTGAGGAGGGTTTTAGGTTCTACCGGTCATGATCGATTTGCATCAGCAAAAATTTTCTGCAATTCCAACATAGGGGAGAATTTAAAAGGATGCATTTTATACGAAATCTACCTAGAAATAATTAAAAATAGGTACTTTTCATTTTAGAGCTCTTTTGTGTATTATGGCGTCAAAATTGTCTTTGAACTGGATAATATAAGATTATACGAATAATACAGCAATTATAAATATTTAATTATATATTAAATTTTTTTAAATTATTATTTTACTAGATTTATTTTGCTTGATTCAAGATTCTTTTAGAGAAACCAACCAGCGTAGCGGGCGAAGGCTGCTAGTACACTATAAAATTATATATCCGATTATCCGAAATAAAACAATCACGAACTGAAAAAAAGGAAAAAAGATATTTAGGCGGAAAAATCCACAATTAGTATACAAAAATATGACAAGAAGAAAATAGAAACTTGCATTGTGAAACATGTCATTAAAAACAATATTCCACAATAAAAGTAAAATGCAATTGATTTCGTTTCAAGTAAAGCATGCCAACTAGCATAAATTACTTTACTCATATTGTCAGAATCAACTGCTATACCAAAAGTAAAAGAGAATTATTTATAAATGGAAAAAGTTAAGATTAATCAAAACAAGAGAGAAGCAATGGCAATTACAGGGAAACCTTCAAAAATCACAAAATAATTTAATGAACAAACTTTAATCGGATAGAAAATTAATAGAAAATCAAAACTAACCCTTCCTATATAGATCTCATAATCTTTTATGCGATACTTTCAAGCACAAGGAGTAAATGCATAGTTACAGTTAACATTTAATTTATCAAAATGTAAAATAACCTAAAAACATTGTCAAAAATAAAATCAATTGTAAAAGTAGTAAAAATTAAACATTATCTCTTTATATCATTTAATCTTAAATCCAAAGAAGAATGAGAAGAAAAAAGAAATAAATAAGAATAATTTAATATGAAGTTCTCAAGGCTAAAAAAATATTTCATCTATGTACATACACATCCATGTATATGTAGATAAATAAATAAATATATAAATATACTCTCATATTATATATATATATCGATATTTTTTTGGTAAATTATAAGAATTTTTAAATTTATAAAATATACTTTTTATGGAAGAGAAAAGATTAACATTATTAATTACATTGTTGTTATTGTTACATTGAAAAGTAGTAAAAGATTTTCCGCTTTATTTCTCTTTTGCTGAAGAATGAAAAAGAAGCGAAAATTCGATTCGTTTTATTTTTCTAAGAACATTTTGATTTTAGCATGGTAATAGTTTCTTTTTCACTTTGTGAGGCTGAACATTTACAAAACTAAGTAGAATTATTCATAATTTAATATTTATGAAAAGCAAACTGAATTAGCTCTAAAGGAATTTCGGTAGTTAAAGGAATAATAAATTATCTCTCAGCGCACTATAGAAACGAGATTCTATTAAATGAAATGCTGCTTTATCTCACACCCCATGATAATGAATATTCTCAATTAATTAACATGTGTTTAAACGGAAATATCTGCCATTATTCAGCGATATGAAATATTCTTGGCCACAATCTCTCTAAATATCACCGCTTAAATCCCACAAAAGAAAAGAGGCAAAAAAATCCCCGCCGCTTTCCCAATTGTGCACCATCTGCAGCTCTGATGCGGATTTGGATCTTTTGCGATTGCTCCAAAGCTGAGGAGACTGAATACTGGAAGCTTGCCCCCATATGTGACTGGCAACCCTAGACCGGCCTCCCCGCTGGAAAAGCGACATCTTCCATTCACGCTGGCGGAGATACAGCCGAGCACCGCACTATCTCCCTTCCTCCTCGTAAAAAAAGGATTATCTCCTATTAGATGTTGACACGGAAGATGTCAAGGTAAGCATGCCTCATGAGCAATTTAATGTTTCTGCTAATTTCTGTGGGTCAGATTTGGTGATTTTTACAGTTACTTCAGAGTGCTATCCGCCATCGCTAGAGAACTGCTGCATGTCTTAGAAAAGGCATCAGATGGGGAATATGCTGGAGTCGGACGAAACTAGAAAAAGATGTTTTCGGAAACACATATTGGAATATTCTTCTCGAAATACAACTCAAAATGTTATATGTCAGAGATTATCATCATTTAATTTGGCATTTTAATTCAGTATTTGCTTAAAAGAAACTGTATTTTCTCTGCACAAAACAGATGAAATTCTCTCCAAGATGCATTAAGGATATCTCTCTATGCTCAGAGAAACAGCGAATAAGAAACACAACTTTCGTGATTAAATGGAATTCATCTAAAATGAAGCAAAATTTCTTTCTAAATTTTCTTTAAAAAAAAATATGTAAAAAGGTTTTTGTGGTGTGTTTATAAAATAATAAAATTTCTTGATGAGTGTCAAAATAAAAAGATGATATTGTAAATAATGCACAAATTTCGAGACCAAGTATTTCATTTTAGTTTACATTATTTATAATAAACTGATTAACTAATTTTAACTACCAAAGATTTAGATTATATATTTTACGAAAACAGAATGAAGAATTATTAATTGAGTTATTTTTGAAATTTTAATATCGAGCCAAAAAATAAAACTGAATTATATTTCATATATATGTGTTAAAATTTGAATTTTTGAAATTTTGTACAAATATCTTAATTAAACGTTGTATTGTGTTTATCAAACTATATGATGAACTTCTAAATAACATGAATTATAAGTAATTTTATAAACTATTTTTAAATCGATTATTGTAATATCAAACGTTAAATATATATATATACATCCACCGTACACTTTTTTTCTGCATAGTATATTTAATAAATTTCCTTCGTGTCTCTTTCTAACTTAATTTAATTGCAAAATTTCAAAATTTAATTGCAGTACATTTCGAATTTTTTAACTATTTTAAATTCAAAGAAACATTATTGAAACATGTAAATGCGACTAAAATATTTGAAATCATTTTAACGCTTACACAAATAGTAAAATTAGAATTTTTTATTTTATTTATTTATATATTTATTAAATTTTAAACAAAGACTATAAAAAGTTGAATTTTCACCTTTGGTTTCCAAAACATGTGGTATATTTAGAAATTTAATAGTGTTTTTAAATATTAAAAAATTCATAAAAAGGTTTCATCACGTTTCTAAGATATCTCGTCAATCTTTTTTCAATGTTCTTATTTATTTATTTATTTATTTATTTAATATCTAAAGTAGATGGATTCTGAACTATATTTATTAAGACTGTTAGATCGACATTGATTGATAACTTATACAAAAAAAATCTATTTTTTTTAAACATTTTTATCTATGATATGAGCTAAGAATTATAAAGAATATGGCAGTTTTTAAAATTTAATTTCAAACATTTAAGCTTGATTTATTATTATTATTATTATTAATATTATTATTATTATTTATTTATTTATTTATTTATTTATTTATTTATTTATTTATTTATTTTTTATTTTGTTTATTTTTATTTATTTGTTCCATTTCTCTTTTAGGATTTTAATAACATTATATGGTGAATTTGTTACAAAATGGATTCTAATTTTTATGCTCATAAGCTTTATACCATCCTTTTGTTAACACATTTTACAATATATATATATATATATATATATATATATATATATATATATATATATATATATATATATATATATATATATATATAGATTATAAACGATAAAACTTTATTTATTTACTGTTATTAATTTGTGTTGTTTTATATATTATGTATACAGGGTGTTTCGCTACCAGACCGACAAACTTTGAGGGATGATAGTAGACATAAAAACAAACATTATTAAATGGGGAACCATGGGGCGCAAACATCTTCTGTAGGAGCTAGAGGCCATTAAAGTTTGAGGTCCAAAATTTCAAACGATGATAAAAAACGAAAAAAAAGGTCGATTCGTTTGCGGTTTTCACTAAAACATTCTTTATATTACGTTTTTCTTAGAAAAAAAAATTTCAAATGTTATGTTCAAAAATTGTCGATAGAGGGCGCTTTAGACTTTAGAGTAACGAACAGTTACTTTTTACAGCTATTTTGTGTATGGGGTTGAAATTATTCTAAAGTTTAGACTAACTTAAATTTTAAGCCCAAAATCGGTAACATTGGGATTAGGTAACTAGCGAAAATTAAACTGTAAACAGAGGGGGAAATTTTAAACGCTCATAAATATTGGACAAACAAATCAATTTTGTTGCAGTTTGCGTGTAAGTCATTCCCTTGGTAATTATTTTATTCAAAATGACGTACAGCTTTGGTGCCCTCAGATTTTGATAGAGGGCGCTTCCGACTCATCTCTGACATTTCAGTGGCATTACTCCTGTGTGTTTTACTACCAGACCAGCATACTTCCAGGAAGTGTTAGGGATACAAAGACGACTTTGAATCACATAGAAATGTAACGATGGAAATGCATTTTTTGCAAGTTACGGTTAAAGGAAGCAGAAAAAAAAGTAACAGAAACAGCAGAGAAAGAACGACACATTAATGTGACAGAAAACAGTTTATTTAAAGGTTTTACGAGAAAAGGTGTTCAAAATTACAACCAGAAATAGTCCGGTATGCTTGACAGCGGCGTCACGTGGAATTCCTCACGCTTTGAAAGTTTCCTGGCATCTCTGATAGTTTTCTGGCAGTTACAGAAATACCAGCTGCGAGGTATTCAACTGATGGTACGGGAGTCTCATACACCCAATTTTCTATTTGACCCCAGCAAAAGAAGTCCATACATGATAGATCCGGCGATCTGGCAGGCCAATGAACCGGGCTACCACGACCTATCCACCACTGTCCATATGTTACTTTGAACTGTCGGTAAACGTCATTGGTAAAATGTGGAGAAGCCCAATCGTGCTGTTCATTGTTCAAATACTTCATTCTGCTACCTTTGGAAACGGTTCGCGAATGATCACTTCAAAGTGATCTTTGCGCAGGTGCATTACCGTTTAGCGCCATCTACCGTCGCTCTCAAACTTGCCGGACTACTTCTGGACGTAATTTCAAACACCTTTTCTAGTAAAACCTTTAAATAAACTGGTTTCTGTGACATTAACGTGTCGCTCTTCTCGCACTAACGTGTCTCTCTGTTTCTGTTACATTTTTCTCTGCTTCCTTTAACCGTAACTTGCAAAAAATACATTTCCAACGTTACATTTCTATGTGATTCCAAGTCGGCTTTGTATCCCTAACACTTCCTGGAAGTATGATGGTCTGGTAGTAAAACACACAGGCGTAATGCCACTGAAATGTCAGAGATGTGTCGGAAGCGCCCTCTATCAAAATATGAGGGCACCAAAGCTGTACGTCATTTTGAATAAAATAATTACCAAGGGAATGACTTACACGCAAACTGCAACAAAATCGATTTGTTTGTCCAATATTTATGAGCGTTTAAAATTTCCCCCTCTGTTCACAATTTAATTTTCGCTAGTTACCCGATCCTAATGTTTCCGATTTTGGGCTTAAAATTTAAGTTAAAGTCTAAACTTTAGAATAATTTCAACCCCATGCACAAAATAACGGTAAAAAGTAGTTGTTCGTTACTCTAAAGTCTAAAGCGTCCTCTATCGACAATTTTTGAACGTAACCTTTAAAATTTTTTTCTAAAAAAAATCGTGACATAAAGAATGATTTTAATAAAAGCCGCAAACGAATCGATCCTTTTTTCCGTTTTTTATCATCGTTTGAAATTTCGGACCTTAATTTTTAATGGCCCCTAACTCCTACAGAAGACGTTTGCGCCCCATGGTTTCCTATTTAATAATGTTTGTCTTCGTGTCTACTATCATCCCTCAAAGTTTGTCCGTCTGGTAGCGAAACACCGTGTATATATATATATATATGTATACATTTCGTGTTATGTCTTGATGTTGGAATAAGTTAGATCTTTATGGCTTGCGCTGGTTATCGTATTTTCGTATTACGGTTTTTACTATATCATAAGATAGAGTTTTCCATAAAACAGAAAATATTTTTCAAAATTTCTTAATTTTTAATTAATTATTTTAGACTTTTCTGGGTACTATAGTTTGTATTTAAATTTAGTTTTAGTATAATATTATGACAAAAGTGATAAATCAGTTCAGCAGAGCATTAAGAATAAAAACATAATTTACTTAGATAGTGAAAATAAGCTTCTTGAAAATTGCTCAACTTAGATTAATTGGACTGTGTTAAGCAAAAAGTTACCATCATAATGTTGATACATTATTTTTTTTCCTTTTAACATCAGATTCCTTACCTTAATTTCTAAGTATATATTTAAAAACTATATGGGAAAAGAAATAATAAATTGCCTTTAAATAATGGTTTGTTAATTTCTCCTAAAAATGAGGAAATTTGTTTGATAATAACTGAGTTAAATATAGCAATTCATTAAAAATGAATAATAAAAAAGAATGAAGGGTTCTATTTTTCTTATATAATTCCAACAGTCTTTATTGATAAATTATTCAAATTAAATAAACTGATGGTTAACGCATACAAGTTTTTTATTTATTTATTTATTAAGAAAAATCATTATTTTATTTTATTTAATGTACTTACTGTCGAAACTTCCTATTTATTCTGAAATTTATTTACTATGTCTTATATACTTCTCGTATATATAAATAGCGAAAAAATGAACTCATTCCGTTAAAATTCATTCAGTAAATAATATTATTTTATGAATATTTATGATTAAATAAACATCATTAATAAATGTTTTCCTTTATGAGAAAGCGTTATGCATTCACTCAAAACTAATACACATATATAATCTAAATTTGTAGTTTATTTATCTCTAGTATTGTATTTCATTTAAGACTAATGTTTAGGAAAATTATTCATCATTATTTAATTAAATGCTTTCATAAACATCCATTCATAACAAAATGCATATAACTTCTGCCTGTGCATATTTTATGCTTAATTGCTTGCGACCGAAAATAAAAAGAGCAATTTTAAAATTTTACAATGTCATGCCAAAAGTTACAAATTATATTTTCCTTTAAAATTTTTCATGCCAATATTTTAATTTTTCTGAAATGTTTTATGCTCACTCCTTTTTCCTATATGCATAAAATTAGCTATATATATACAATTATGCTTAAATGTACATACCGACGTACACCAGAATTAAATTCCGGTATTGTCTAACTCTTTGTATATGTTGCTTTCATCAGATCAGAATCAGATTTCTAATATGTCAATAAAAAATCCTATTGTAAATTATAATAACATAGTTGCATTTCTAATACAGTATTATTCATATACTTGCATTAGAAATCCAAATCAATGTATTTTTATGTGTTTTTATTAGTGTATTTGCCCCAATCGAGCGTTTTCTTTTTCAAATTATGTCCATATCTTTTGGGATCCACTGGTCGAGAATTACTAAGCAGTCATCATTATCGTTTGTTTATTATTATTATTATTATTATTATTGTGTATGTGTGTTTAAATGCGATTTCAATTTCACAAAAAAATTTATTTATCCGTTTGTATGCTTATTTCACCAAAAAATTTGTTAAGGCATACATGTTAAGTACTATATTTTCTGAACATTAAAATATCGTAAAAAATAAATATCAAATGTAAAATAATAATAAAAGTATGTTTACTAAGCCACAATAAATAAATCTTAAAGAAACAAGATATATAATATAAAGAAAAATAATTGACGTTGCACAAATGAATATTTAACAAGTTATTTTTGTCTGTATTACTTAAAATCAATATACTTAATATGTAATAACCTAAGATCGACCTTATCTATATAAATAAATTTTGATCTTAACTTATAAATATGGATTTTAAATTTTCATTAGAAATTTACATGAATAGTTTTTATTTCAAGGAAAATATCTTAAGCCTATAAATGATTGCGTCAATTGTTTCGTAAATGATTTGAAAAATAATAATAAAACTCTTATTCACATGTAGCTTTTACTTTCGTATTTCCAACATTCTAGCAGTGTCTAGTCACATTTTCCAGTAGTGTTATGGATATATTGCCATTTATGGATGCTGTTTCCAACATTATCGGCTATGGACGTTAATTTATGAAAACATATTTTTAACTGCATTATGTACATTTAAAATGTTTATTTCGATCGCATATGAAAAAAGGAAATTTATAAACAATATTCTGATATTGCGGAAAATGTTTCATAATCTATGATGCATATGTTTTCTTTCATGTTTTATGATTCGGCTTGATTTGTTTTTCAACTGTGATTCAAATATTAAAGCAGAAAAGCGAAAAGAAAATGGGAAAAAGTTGGATTATATATTGAAAATAATATGCAACTAATATCTCAAAAAATACTAGCGATTGTTGAAAGCATTTCATGAAACTTCATGTCAATCTAATAAACAGTTTCAAATTTTTAGGCAACTGATTACGAAAATTTATTTCATCTGTTTTTTACTTTGTCAGAAACATTTGATATTTTGCCATTAAAAAAAATGTGTGCTATTGAAATATATTTATATTGGGAAGATTTTTATTTTATAATACGAATCTCCAAAGTATCATTATTTTTTAAATTATGACTATCAAAAAAGTTGTTTAAGATGACAGTTTACCTTTACAACATTTTTGCTTAATTTAAAAATTTGAATCAAACTTTAAACTCACTGCATTCCAATGTTAAATTAAAAGTACATTTTGAAAAATATATATATACCTGCATCTTTAAGTAAAAAAATAAATAAATAAATAAATAAATAAATAAATAAATAAAAATCCATACTACTTTGAAAATATAGATAATTTTACCCAATTTTTTCATAAGATTTTGAAATGTGCAATACAAAAGACTGCGCATGGATTTTTAAATACATCTAATATTACATCTAATCGGCACGGGCGATTTTCAGGAAACGCTATTCCTGCAAAAGACGAGGAATTTGATGTCATAAATTCTCCCCAGTTAGTTTCGATTACGGAAAATCCCGTTGGAAAAGCCGAAATATGTATCGATTTAATATGCCCGATTACACCGTGATAAACGAGGATTTGAAATAAACATCAAATACAAAAGTTACGTATTTTTGTCCCTAGAATCCGAATCTGCAATAAAAATGGGGGTTATAATTTATGATTTCAAAGTTGGACCCCCTCTGACCCCCAGGGGGTCGGTTACGAAGGTCAAATTTGGTATCACTGAGTAGCTTATTTAAAAATATTTAACACGTATATTTACGTTTTTCTATCTCATATGTATTTCTCGAGTTATTCGACCGTTTCCAGACTTTTCGGACACCCTGTATATATATATATATATATATATATATATATATATATATATATATACATATAACAAAATACCTAAAGAGTGCTCTGATTTATCCCATATATAATAAAGAGCAGTGCGCAAAGAATTTTAAATCTATATCTCAGACACAAAAAAACCTTAGAATTTTTAAAACATGAAAGTGAAGAAAATGTGAACATGGAGAAATAAGCATTAAAAATTTTAATTTGTGTGGGTAGTTGCGCTAAGAGACTATTAACTAACTATTGCGCTATTAACAAAATTTACGCATCTCGCGAACAATTTCCGTATGGTAAAAATGAGGTGTCAAAATATTCAAAATTAAACAGACTTTATTAAATATTAAAATGATAATAATTTTTTTGGTCCGTTTTATGGTAAACTGCCCCCTTAACCGTGTGAGTGCGGGACAAATCTTATGGATATATGCCGCAATTGCGAATGTTTCGGCGTATAGGGGAGGCTAGGGATTTTTGACCCACCTGTCGGTTTTCATATTTAAAAGAATTTCATTTTTTTTAATAGTTGGCACACAAAGCTACTTAAATGTTCAAGAAATGCCTTCGTTTCATGCAGATAAGTGAAACAGGTGTAGAAAAATAAATCTTAAAGAATTTTTGGATCAAAAAGTGTATTTTTTAGAAATATTTTGTAACATTTTGTCAATTAAAATATATATCATAGAAAAATAAGTTAGTAGGTTTTAAGTAATGTAAACATAATAATATTTCATTCCAGGCGTAATTATTGTATAGTCAATAAGGCTTAACATAATCATGTTCTGTTCTTTAAAAAGTGGTATGTGGGGATACTTGACTCAATCAATTTAAGGAAGGGTTGACCATGGTCAAAGCTTCCCTAATTAAGTTTTTACGAAATCTTTTTGTAATAAACTATATATAATGAAGGCCTAATTGATAACTTTCTAAAGTAATGTAAATTTATTCTGTAAAGTTACAATAAAATCAAGTGATAGAAAAAAATTGTAGAAAAATGATTAAAGAAAGATGGGAAAAGTTGCTATAGAAGGCAAAGAAAAAATAATGAAATACAAGTGAGAAAGCTGGTAGAAAGAATGAAAAAAACTAGAAGGGATGAAAACATAAGAAATATTAATAGTTCATGCTTTGTAAAAATAATATAACATTGATAAAACGCAATAGGAAGGTATGTAGACAAATTAAAAAAAGATGTGCAGATGAAACCAAAGTATGTGGCAACTAGCATTTCCAGACAAAGTGTCATAAAAAGTGTGTACTTAATACGTTCACTAAGCTCCAGGCTTTACTGCAATACAAGCAATATTTAAAGTATAACAATTTTATTGATTTAACACATTTTGAACAATGCATTGAATAATGATTACTACCCTCAAGGATTACTTCATATTCGTAATTAAGTTTTTTTATATAATGTTGAAAGATTGTTAATCTTTTTAGTATTTATTTGGAAAATGCAGAGAAAACAACATTACAGTTTTGTCCTTTTGCAAGACTGTCAGAGGGTTAAAATGGCATTTTTCTCCTGTGCTTTGAATTGAACTTACGCAAGTTTGTTATACATTACATTTTCCCATATATTTTTTTATAATTATGTAACCCTACGCAACATAATGTTATTCTACATTTTTCAAACTGATTGTATTAAAATTAACAAATATTTCAACATAAAAAGTTTTTCTGACCAACACCGGGAGGAACAAGTAGCTTTCACGTGCGCTATAAAAAAAATTCAGGTTATATTATTTAACATACGAAGATCAAAGTAGTGAAACCGATTACGGAAGATTCAGTACTGATTATGGATGGGGATTTTCCGAAATTAGTCAGCTTTATCAAAGCTGGTCTTATTTAAAGTGATTTATATTTGATCGTCATATTTGGCGATATCTTGGAGTGCGTGCCATTTTAAAACAACATGATGGGTAAAACTACGAAAGAACTTAGACCAGATCATAGTAATTCCTGTGCATATGTTCATTCACATTGAAATCAATTGATATATACGAGTCCTATCGCAGGCAATAGATTTTTCAAAATGTCACTTACATTAGACATTCAAAATGCCATATCTCAGCCCTTTTTAGAGTTCCATAATTAAAAAGTAAAAACAAAACAATTATAAGATCACTCCTGTACCTGTGTCACAGCTATTATTTTACTCTTAAACTATGAAACGTGGAAGTTCAAATTGGGAAAAGTAACAAAAGCTACCCACATTTTTATAGATTATTAAACATTCACAATTATATTTAGGAAAAGTGTAGTGGGGCTCATTACGTTGCTTAAAAAATCTTTTTTTATATATTGTACGGAGAATTATGTGAAAACTTTTGTAATGCTGAACACAAAAATACATTTCTTTTAATTTTAGATATTATATTTTCATAGATATCGTCAAAAATCCAATGCAAAAATATGACCCCCCCCCCCCCCGATTTGATTCCGAATCTACTGAAACTAAAATTGTGAAAAAAATGGAGGTAGTAGATATTAATTTAAACCTAACAGAAAAACCATAGCGATTTCTCTAGATCATACATAGATTTTATTGAAAGTGCATTTTTCCGTCTCAGACAAATTTCGGTTTTCGAGCATTCACAAATTTGTTAAAGAGCACCGGAGGTATCTACTGTAGCATGAGATTAAAAAATCATTCTTGAAAATGATTTTCGAAAACAATCGTCGGTAATTAGATGCGATATTAACCCTTAAAGACAAGAACAATTTGAACACACATAATAACAGGGGCGGCGTACTATACGTATCACCGGCTTTTTAAGCCTAGATAACAAATGTGTATGATATATTTGTATAGTGCAGTGACTACCAATACTTTAGCGCCCACACCCCACTGAAGCATCTGTAAAATTTCCACCCCCATCCCACTCCCACACATACATTCTATAGCATACATCTCTTATTCTTTAAAAGTTAAAGTTTCATGGCGGTTGCCTAAAAAATCTTTAACTAAACTATTCATATCATATTTTTTAAACCTTTCAAAAAGGTAGAATTTTCTCACAGAAATGTGTTTTTAACAAAATTCTATAAATGAAATAAAGCTACATATTTTCTCCGTTATGCCAGAAACAGTTTTGTTGCCTCTTTCTTAACTCAGTATTTTATAGTACTATATTTATAGTACTATATTGCAGCACTATAAGGTCTGCATTTTTAACTTTAAAAAAAAATGCTTAAAGAGACTCACATTTAGCATTAAAACGCTGACACACTTTATAATTCTTTTTAGTATCTTCGTTGACCAAAAAGCTTTAGACACTGTTCTCATTGTAATCAGTTTTAAAAAAGCAATATTTCCCATCAAAACATGTTTTTCTGTTTTTCCTTTCCCATTATTGCTAATTGACCGTCATGTATTATCTAATTTTAAATGTATATGCTATTCCATTTACTGTATGGGAGACCTTTACTAGAGTCATAGATATTTACCTATTGCTTTCTAATGTAATTAAAGATTTATAAATTTTACACTGCTCGACATTGAAAATGCAACACCAAGAAGGAGTGGTCAGAAAGTGATGAAATTTGGGGAAAAGACAGAGACAGCAAGGAGCATTAAGTGATCTTTATTTTAAAATGATAGTCAGAATACAGAACGAGAACGGCGTCGGCTCAGTAGGATGTAGGACCACCGCGAACTGCGATGAACGAAGAAACACGTCTAGGCATAGAGTCAATAAGAGCGTGGATGGTGTCCTGAGGGATCGTCTTCCATTCCCTTTCAACCATTTGCCACAGTTCATCTTCTGAACGAGGCAGGGGCAGAGTCCGCAAAACGGCGTCCAATCACATCCCACACATGTTCGATTGGTGACAGATCAGGAGAGTACGGTGGGCAGGGAAGCATCTGTATACCTTGCAGAGCATGTTGGCACATGCGAGCACTGTGTGGTTTGGCGTTATCCTGCTGAAAAATTGCATTAGGCTGCCCCTGAAGGTAGGGGATTGCCACTGGCCGCAGTACATTATCCAAGAATCGTTGGGCCGTCATAGTGCCCTAAATACGAACTAGAGGTGGCATGCAATTATACGCAATAGCGCCCCAAACCATTGTGCCACGTTGTCGCGCGGTGGGGCGTTCCACAGTTATTGCCGGATTTGATCTGTCTCCACGTAGATGCCACACACGTATGCGGCGACTGTCACTGGATAAACAGAAGCGTGACACATCTGAGAACGCAGCGTTTCGAAATTCTGCCATCCAAGTCGCTCTAGTCCGGCACCATTCCAAACGTTGGCGTCTATGCTGTCGAGTCAACTGCAGTCTTCTTAACGGACGCCGTGAGTGCAGGCCATGTTCAACCAATCGACAGAAAATGGTTCTGGTCAACACGGAAACATCCAGGGTATCTTGTACATGCTGCAGAATCGAGGTACAAGTGACTTGCGGGCTCGCCACAGCTTGTCGGTGGATGCGTCTATCCACGCGTGCTGACGTCACTCTGGCTGCACCTGCACCCCTCAATCTTGCCACATTTCCTTGTTCCAACCATGTTTGCCATAGATGATGCACCGTGCTCGCATCCATGTGGGTATCAGCTGCGATTTGACCTACAGACCAACCCCCCTTCTCAGTCCCATCACCATATCTCTCGTAAAATCGTCTATCTGCTGGAAGTGCCTTCGTTGACGGCGGCCTGGCATTCTCTTCTATACACGTATCCTCCGAGACAAAAACAAAATTTCTTCGATAATTCGTCTGGCAGAAATAGCGACACGAATATTGCCCATTCTACAAGTTTCTTCCCTTATATCTTACATCACGTGCGTCTTAGACCTACGCATTTCACATAATTTGCATAACTCAGTGACATGCGCCTACTCTGAAATTTGCATAAATTTCTGACCACTCCTTCTTGGTGTTGCATTTTCAATGTCGAGCAGTGTATAAACCTAATAGAAGCGTAATGTGCATAAAAGCATAACAAAAGCATGTATGTTTGGATGTTTGGATTTAATTTTAAGTATGTTTAACATAGTGAGATTAAGTTATTTTACTTGTAAAAGATTCTTCTTGTGAAACACTGTAGAGTCATACGCACTTATTCAATAAATAATCGAATAAGAAAAATTGTTAAATACATTAGTAATCAGGAAAAATTATATTTTTAAACTAAGTAAAATCTGACAAAATAGAATTTAAAATTTGTTCCTATTATGATTTTGGTTTGAATTCTATTTAAGATTTTTGTTGCAAAAAAATAGTTAAATACACATTTTTAAAATTTCTATTTAAATTGTCTATGCATTGCTTTTGTTATTAGTCTAGAACAGTGGTTCCCAACCTATGAGTAGCGACCGACTAGTTGGTCGCGGTGGATGTCTTGGTGGGTCGCAAACAGTTGAGTTTTGTCACAAAAATGTCTTACATTTCATCTGTTTAAAAAATATAAAAAATTCAACCGCAAATAGTATTTCTAGAGAAACTTTTTTATTTTCTTCTGGATGAATATACGAACAGAAAATCCAGAAATATGTAAATCAGCTTTCAAGTCCTTGACTAGGTTCAACACGATATAATTGTGTGAACATTCTTTTTCTACGTTGTTTCTGTACCTGTTTCTTAAAAATAGCAAATTGTGTGTAGAAAATGACTTAAGGTTAAAATTAGCTAGTTTTAACTCTAACAGAAATGCCCTCATCGGAAAACATCAGTGCCAGAAATCTCACTGATTACGAAATTGTGTTTTGACAATAATTAAAAATATTTTATGTGATTCTGTTTGCATACATTGAGCTTACCGATTCATGTTTTGGCTGATTGTGACTGTGTATGAAAAATAGCCTTTTTTTTTTCTTAGGATAGGATAACCGATAGCTTATAAACATTACACGCCATACTGACATACACATTTATATTATGTAGGTCGCAAAAAATGTTTTATTTATACGTGGGATGCGTACCATGAAAATTGAGAACCACTGATTATAGTGGTACCAATATTTCTTGGTTCAAACTAGAGCAAAATCTTTAACAATGTATCGATAGTACACGTCTTTTCACTGACTATTATTCTGCTTTAAAAAATACTTTGTTTATTATCTACATGTGGCAATGACAGTGTATGTCTGTGCATATCTTATTATGATTTCATTTATGTTTTGGTATTTAGTAATAATTCTAATATACTGTTAAAAATCTTGTTCTAGTTTGAACCAAATTTTGGTGCTCAATAGCTGCCTCTGTAAGAGGCGGAAATCTTGAACCAATATTTGGACATCTTGTTGAAGCATAGTTCCAAATGTTGGTACGAGATTTCACTATCTTATGTTGTCAGCTACTGAACACCAAAATTTGGTTCAAACTAGAGCAAAATTTTTAACAGTGTAGTAATAATTTGCTTAATTTTCTTTGCATCGATAGCAATTCTTTTAATTTAAACATATATTTCACTCTACGAATTAAAAATATTCATAATTTTCTTAAGGAATCACTAGTGATAAAACGCAAAATATACTACAAAGTTCGAATGTGTGTTAAATTTTTTTGTAATTCGATATTTTCTAAACGTCTCCAAAAACTATTCCTTAGTCTATTTTCATATGAAAATGAACAGAACACTACGAAAAATAACTACATTCGTTAGATTTCAGGCAAGGACAAACTCGTTAAATTTTTGTAAATCTATTTGGATAGCTAGTATTAACATTATTGACGTAAAAGTATTTTTTCTCTCAAAATTGAATAAAAATCAGACCAGAAAGGATTAAAGAGCAATTCAAAATTTCAGACCCTCTGTAATTTTAGTAGAAGCACTTACACAAATTTTAATGCTAAATATCAGTCTCTTCAAGCATTTTTCTCAAGGTAAATATGCGGACCACATAACAGTTTTGTCTAACACTGAGGTAAAATGAAAAGAAACAAAAAACACTTTCTGGTATAAAGGAGAAATTATATAGCTTTATTTCATTAATAGATTTTTGTTAAAAACACATTTCTGTGAGAAAATCTACCTCTTTGATAGGTTTTTAAAATGTGATATGAATAGTTTTGTTAAAGCTCTATAAAGGTAGATCTCTAAAGGTAAATATCTACATCTGTCAGGAATCTGCAAAGAATTTTTTATTTTTAAATAATAAGAGAAGTATAAAATAGATTGTACTTATGAGAGTGGGATGGGGAGGGGGGGGGGATTTTACAGATGCTTCGGTGGGGCGTGGCCACTAAAAGGTTGAAAGCCACTGCACTCCACAAATATATCAAAAACAATTATTATCCAGGCTTTAAAAGACGATGGTACATGGTATATGCTGTCCCTATCATTATGTATGTTCAAACCACCCTTGTCTTTAAGGGTTAATATCTTATCTAATTGCCGACGGTTTTTTTCGAAAATCTTTTTGAACACTACTTCTTTTATGCATCTGCTAAAATAGGTGCCTCCAGCGCTTCTCAAGAAATATCCGAAATGCTGAATGCCCGAAAATCGAAATTTGTCTGTAACGGAAAATTTCTCTTTCCTCAAAAGCTATGTGATCTAGATAAATCGCTATGGTTTTCCTGTTAGGTTTAAATTAATATCTACTACCTCCAATTTTTTTCATAATTTTAGTTTAGTAGATTCGGAATTAGATGGGGGGGGGAGGGGTTTACATATTTTTACACTACATTTTTGAGACCTAAGACCTATTTTACTCTAAGAATATAATATCTAATATTTAAATGAAAAGTAATTTTGAGTTCAGAGTTACGAAAGATTTCATACGATACCCCACACCCACATGGCATTCAGCGAAAAGATTTTTCTCAAGTAATTTATTAAGCCACTCTACGATTTCCCTTAATATATTTATGAATGTTTAATAATTTGTAGATTTATGTTGGTCAAAAGCCTTTATTACTTCTCCCAATTTGAACTTTCCACGTTTCATAGTTTACAAGTAAAGTAGCTGTGACAGATAGAAACACGTTTCTCAAAAACGAGTAAACCATCCAAAACAACACATTAAATGCAGACGTACTGAGTTTTCGAAACTTATTCGCCTGTTTTAAAGTACTTTTAAAAAGACGATAACTTTTGAAATTTTTTACTTAAGTGAAAATTTTGAAGATTCCGTATTTTTAAAAATACTTGAAATATAGCTTGAAAAATCAGTCCGTCTGCATCTGATGTCTTCTTTTTAGTTGGCGAAAACAGTTTTTTATATTTTTATGGTTAATATATGACTATCTAATTAAGTTTTCCCATACTTTATAATGAGATTTTTTGAGCGGAGAAAAGAAAATCTGCATCATTAACCAGTTAACTGATCAATATTTTAGAAAAAAAACCTTTCAAATAATGTCTATTTTTTTTCATGTCTTTTACCGAATTTTTAATCTTTTATCACCAGTTTTTCAAAACAGAAATTTTTCCCAATTGAATAAGAAAAATACTCGGATTAAATAATCCAAAATTTAGAATAAAATTTTACTGGTAAGAATAATAAATTATGATTGCAGTGGTTGCCGTACGTGATACAGGCAAATCCTGATTGGCAATAACACACTGCCCGTTCGACATAGAGCAAAACAGAGAAATAGTTAACGTATGCCATTCCGTTATAAAGTTGCGGCAATACATTCTAATTAAAGTAAAGTAACTGCGAGTGTCAGATTTAGTAAGGTTAATACAAGCTGATCGGTAACTATATTTTTTATAGCTATGAAACATAATTTATAACTAAAAGTGCATATTTTTCTCAAGTTAAACTCATTAGAATGTTGTTTTGTCGTAAAAAGGTTATTACTTTCTTCTATCTTCAATAGAAGAAAGTATTGTAATCGAAATTTTTTTCGACTTCCGGTTTTCGACGGATTTACACGTTTTAGGGGTCAGAGATTCCAAAAAACATGTTTTTACAAAATGTCTGTCTGTCCGTCTGTCTGTGTGTCCGTGTGTCTGTGTGTCTGTGTGTATGTCGCCATTCTACCATCAAAAAGTGTATGAAGTTATACATAGAATTGAACCAAATTTTTTGTGAATGTTTTTGGCTGTGGCAAGCAGGTCCTCCTTCAGTTTTGAAATATTCCGCCGGAAGGGGGCGCTGCAATCGTGATTTTTGTGCCATTTTCTATATTGTACCGACCAAAAGTATATGAAGTTATGCATGGAATTCAACCAAATTTTTTGTGTATGTGTATGACTATGGCTAGTTGGTCCTCCCTTAATTTGAAAAAAAAATCTGTCAGAAGGGGGCGCTGCAATCGCGATTTTTGTGCCATTTTCAACATTGTACCGACCAAAAGTACATGAAGTTATGCATCGAATTGAACGAAATTTTTTGTGTAAGTGTATGGCTATGGCTAGTTTAATCGCCCTGAATCTGAAAAAAATCCGCCGGAAGGGGGCGCTGCAATAGCGAATTTTATGCCATTTTCAATATTGCACCACCTAAAAGTGTATGAATTTACTTCTAGAACTGAACTAAACTTTTTGTATATGGGTGGTTCTCAAAATAGGGGACAATTTATGTCTTTCGGCATACAAAAAAATTTGAGAGGTTTTCTGTCATGTTTTTATATTTAGATATGTTTGTCTTAATATTATTCATTATTTGCACTCAAGAATTATTCACTTTTTAGTTAAAAACACCTTAAAATAACAGAATAAATGTTCAAAATGTCATTAGCATGGATGTCCACATCAGCTGTGCCTTGTATATACTAGCTTTTTAAAGAGTTAATATCATGTTTATAAAATAAAACAAATGTTATTCTTTCTTTAAATTAATCAAGGAGAGGATTTATCCAATAAATTTCTTTTTAAAAATAAAATTATAGTATATAAAAAAAGAATTAAAGTTTGTCCTCCATAGTCTATTTTCAGAACAAGGTCATAGTATAACAGCTGGTTAATAATCAAAATTTCATTTTCACATATGACAATAGTTTGAAAATATAAAGTTTCTTCATGGCAACAAGTAGCCATTTTATCACAGCCTGAAAATAGAAGCATGTATTGTATTTTAAGAATAGAAGTTGAATATTAGAGGCGTACATCAATTGTATGTCATTAGAATGGATAATAATTTTCATGTTTATTTTATAATTAAAATTTTTATTTTACTTATTTGCATAGAACTTTTGTGTTTTAAAAAGCCCCAGAAAGGACTATTGCATTGTGATTATATTATGGCTCATAATCTTATTTAAATTAAAATTTGTCATTAGCATGGACAAATATCAGTGTCATTAGCATGGTTTTTCTGTCCATGCTAAAGACTCCTATGTGCATAAATGTAACCATTGCTTATGTTGTATCTTTTACTAAATTTAATTTTACATATAAATTTAGGTATTACATTTATTATCCCTAAAATATGCATTAAATCTGTCAGAAAATCACTAAGACAGCTTCTTACATTGTTAGTGTCAGAATGTTGCTCATGTAAACAAAGTTTGATCTTTGGTAATGTTTTTATTCTCCTTATATGTATATATGTAAAAATGGAAACCATTTGCTGAAAAGGAAGGCTAATAAATATAGAAAAAAATATTTAAACAGGAAGAAAATAAAAATTTCTTAATATATTTATTCCATACAATTTGTTTTGTCATTAGAATGGCTCAAAAATACTAATTATTTTTTTTTAAGTTAGTTTTTAAATATTTAGCTCTGCAGACTACATGTAAACTATACCTAATACTATATTAACAACACCTATTTTTTTGAGAAATTTTGCTAACAGTAATTTTTTTTAAGATTTCACTTTTGAAATCGTCCCCTATTTTGAGAATCACCCGTATGATTATTTTTTGGTAAGGCAAGTAGGTCCTCCCTGAATTTGAAAAAAAATTCTGCCTATCATTCTATTGTCCATCGGCTCGTGCAGAGACGGAAATTCGTTTTTACTTCGATTAATTGATTGAAGCAGAAATTTAAGTTGAAAATCAAAGTTGGTATGGTATTGAATTAAAATTATTAAAGCATTAAAATGAGTAACTATTTTTTTATTTTAAATATTAAAATATACGTATGAGATAGAAGAAAGTTTTGGGATTGGCACATCCAACTAGTGCTTAAGTAAGAAATAGTATGTTTAAGTAAGAATAGTATGTTCTAAAAAGCAAAATTGATTAAGTATCATTTATGATCATTTATTGCCATTCATACATTATTATAATTACAAAGACTATTTTTTAAACATGCATGATAGACTTCCTATTATGTCTTTAGTAGTCATTAAAATCACATACTTGTAATAGATGAAAAAAAGCATATGTTAAATTTATTCCGACTTAAGACAGGGTCATCGTAGTATTTTTCCTTCCTCTCCCGTAATCTGTCCCATATGAATTGGAAATCCGAGTTTCAATAAATAATACAGTAACAACAATTAACTATCCGGATGTGGCAATTCGGAAACTTTCTTCTATTGCATACTTGTTAATCCTTCAAAATTGGCTATCACAGTGCCATAATTAAATGGCAATCTATGTCCATCATGGGGATTCTAATGATATGAGATTCCGTGATTAGTTCTTGAGATATGGCTACCGCTAAAATCTCGTAAATCATGCAAAATGCAGCATAGCAGAGTCACTTGTTGAGTGATTTATACCAAAACATAATTTGCAATAACTTGCATCAACATCTAATTGAATCCAAAGTTTGTTGAAAATCCGTGCATTAATTCTTGAGATGAGCTACTGCGGAAATACCGAAAAATGCAGCAAAGCAGCGCACCAGTAGGGCGATTTACATCAAAATGTACATAGCATCAACTCATATTAAAGACTAATTGAATCTGAAGATTTATAAAAATCCGTGCATTAATTTTAAAGATATAGAATTATTGCGGAAATCACAAAACATGCAGAATAGCAGCTTTATCTGTTGCGAGATTTACACAAAAATATCTAAAACGTCAATTCATGTCAAGGACTAACTGAATCTGAAGTTTTTAAATTCATGCATTTATTCTGGATATTGAGCTTTTGCGGAAATCGTAGAAAATGCTGCATAGAAAGTCTCGTCTCTTGATTGATTTACACCAAAATGTAGAAAACGCAATTTCAATTCAATAATTAACTGAATCTAAAGTGTGTTGAGAATCCGGGCATTAGTTCTTGAGATACAGCAATTGCGGAAATGGTGAAAAATGTAGCGCCACCTGTTGATTTTAATCAACAGGTTGCACTAATCAGCAAAACTAATCATCATTAATCTATATCCGGGATTAACTGAATATACTCTTTTATTTATTTTCGTGCATTAGTTTTTGAGATAGAAAAAGATCCGCAAAATTTGTGTCACATCACTGTTAACAGGTTGGGGACAAAAAAGTCCCCATATTATTTGATTTTCACTGCTGTTTAGAAATAAAGATATTCGGTCAATTATAAAAAGAAGAAAAATAAGGCAAATTGTACTATTTAAAAAAAGTTGTGACAGTCGAATAATCTGAATTAAAAAGTCTCCAATCTGGCAACACTGTATCACATACAAATCGACAGAGTCACAGATTCACAGACAGACATTTTGTAAATTTTATTTATTTATTTTTGGTATCTCTGACTTCTAAAACATGTAAATCTGTCGATTATTGGAAGTCGAAAATTTTCACGAATCCAATACTTTCTTCATATAAATATAGAAAAAAAAGTAAAAAGTTTACCCCTACGTGGAGTTGTCCCATTTGAAAAAGTAGGAGTTTGTTAAATAAATTAGAAACTTCATCCTTTTTAGATATTTTCTAAGTTTCTAATTTTACATAAGATAAAAGCTTCTTTTAACAGAATATAACTTCATTCTATAATGAGTGTTATTTAAGCAACTATCTATTTGAAATCTATTGATAGTAGTACTTTTGAGTTTTGTTGTATTTAAATCACATTTTGAAAAGAATTATACGTTTGAATTACATACATGGATGTTTTTCTTCAAGGTAATCTTGAATTAATGTCATAGCATTTAGATTTTTTTTTAATAATAAAGTTAATGTTTTATTTCAAGTAACACGTAACAGACTAATTAATGTAGTACATTTGGATTTTGTTGAATAAACAACTATACTTGTTGGCTTAAAGTGCACTTTAAAGACTAATTGGCGGTATCGTGTCATATTGATTTTGCTAAAATAAGAATTAAAATAGTTAGTAGCAGGTAAATATCTAATGTTTTCTGAGACATTTTAATGATTAATTTATACCTGAGAACTTTGTCAAATAATCAAGCAAATACTTAGTATTATAGGCACTGTAAATTTAGAAAAATGAAAGCTATTCAAAATAATTTTGTTAATTAAATAATTGTTCATCGGCGCTAGTTGTACATGCTCGTCAATTTTATCTTATCTTAATTAGTTTACTTCAATTATTGAATGCTTATTATCGCTTAAGAAAAGAAAATAGAAAAATATTTTTATGCTCACGTATTTACTGCATATATCACCAATAAAATAAAAAAAATAAACACCCGTGTTCACTACTTAAGCGACAAATCAGCGTAATATAAATAAACTGCAGTATATTTTGTTATTCTAAGCTCAATCAATCTGATTGGCAAATAAATCTTATGAATAGAATTTTTCCAACTGAGTGAAAAATTACCAAAGACTTAAATTGCCAATGCTCAATCTATTGAGCTATCCGGGCTAACCAACCAGCAACGCATTTGAACCAGCTAACTTAATTTTCGTATCTAATTTTTATAATTTCGGTCGCATTTTTTTCTATGAAAAACATAATATATGAAAACAAAAAATGGAAGAGGATAAAGATCCGAACAAAACTAAACAGGTTTAATATCCACAACAACATTTATTTGTTGAGTCATTTAGTATAATATCAGCATAAATTATGAAATTACACTAAAACATTCAAAAAGTTGTAAACAGTTACAGAACTAGAATAAAAATGTTTTATCCATTGAAATAGTTCAATTTGAATGCATGCTTAAATTTAAGTAAAAAGGTAGACCAGAATTTAAGTTAAAAAATGGTGTGAAAGAAAATCTTTTTTATATTTTCCCAAACGCTGTGTCGGAACCAGTGCACTCACGTGGAACCTGCATATAATATGAATGTATGAGTGTTAGCGAAGATTTACAAAGACGTAAATGTAGAAACGAAATATAATTCCATTACTTTCTCTGTAATTTATATGATAACGCTTGTAACTAGGAAATGTAAATCAAATTTTTCATTTCCATTACACCAAAAACATGTAACATATGCATATATATTTATTAACAATCTTCTCCCCGATCCATATAGGATAAAGCTATTCTGAATAGATAAAATAAAGACAAAAATATCAAAATAAGTATATAAAAAGTATATATATATATATATATATGGGTGATTCTCAAAATAGGGGACAATTTCAAAAGTGAAATCTTAAAAAAATTAAAGTTAGCAAAATTTCTGAAAAAATAGATGTTGTTAATATAGTATTAGGTATACTTTACATGTAGTCAGCAGAGCTAAATATTTAAAAATTAACTTTAAAAAAATAATTAGTATTTTTTGAGTTATGCTAATGACAAATAAAAAAGTTACATGGAATAAATATATTAAGAAATTTTTACTTTATTCCTGTTTAAATATTTTTTTCTATATTTATTAGCCTTCCTTTTTCAGCAAATGGTTTCTATTTTTACATATATACATATAAGGAGAATAAAATTATTACCAAAGAGCAAATTTTGTTTACATGAACAACATTCTGACACTAACAATGTAAGAAGCTGTCTTAGTGATTTTCTGACAGATTTAATGCATATTTTAGGGATAATAAATGTAATACCTAAATTTATATGTAAAATTAAACTTTATAAAAGATACAATATAAGCAATGGTTACATTTATGCACATAGGAGTCTTTAGCATGGACAGAAAAACCATGCTAATGACACTGATATTTGTCCACGCTAATGACAAATTTTAATTTAAATAAGATTATGAGCCAAAATATAATCACAATGCAGTAGGCCTTTCTGGGGCTTTTTAAAACACAAAAGTCCTATGCAAATAAGTAAAAGAAAATTTTTAATTATAAAATAAACATGAAAATTATTATCCATTCTAATGACATACAATTGATGTACGCCCCTAATATTCAACTTCTATTCTTAAAATGCAATACATGCTTCTATTTTCAGGCTGGGATAAAATGGCTACTTGTTACCATGGAGAAACTTCATATTTTCAAACTATTATCATATGTGAAAATGAAATTTTGATTAATAACCAGCTGTTATAGTATGACTTTGTTTTGAAAATGGAATATGGAGGACAAACTTTAATTCTTTTTTTATATGCTATAATTTTATTTTTAAAAAGAAATTTATTGGATAAATCCTCTCCTTGATTAATTCAAAGAAAGAATAACATTTGTTTTATTTTATAAACATGATATTAACTCTTGAAAAAGCTAGTATATACAAGGCACAGCTGCTGTGGACATCCGTGCTAATGACATTTTGAGCATTTATTCTGTTATTTTAAGGTGTTTTTAACTAAAAAAAGAGTAATTCTTGAGTGCAAATAATGAATAATATTAAGACAAACATATCTAAATATAAAAACATGACAGAAAACCTCTCAATTTTTTTGTATGCTGAAAGACATAAATTGTCCCCTATTTTGAGAATCACCCATATATATATACCGGGTGTCCCAAAAATGACTGATGGCTTTTAAAATTCAATAACTTGCAAACGGTGACAGTTATTTAAAAAATGTTTGCAGGAGGATTATGCATAATGTCAGCAGTTTTTTTACTGTAATTTTTTATTTTGGTTCGAATTTCAAACAATAGGTGGCGCTGACGGCGATTGAAGGCCAGGTCGATGCTTCACTCAGCACTGATCAGCTGAACTTCAATCGCCGTCAGCGCCACCTATTGTTTGAAATTCGAACTAAAATAAAAAAACTCCTGACATTATACATAACCCTCCTGCAAAAAAAATTTAAATAGCTGTCACCGTTTGCAAGTTATTGAATTTTAAAATCCATGAGTCATTTTTGGGACACCCGGTATATATATATATACATATATACATATATATATATATATATATATATATATATACAGGGTGGTCATAAAAAAACTTTGCCGGTATATAGAGCTCTAGCGGCCAGTTCGTTCAAACGATCGAGGTGAAATTTCAGATATAGCTACTCAGCGATATGAGCTCGAGATTCTCTGAACGGCAACAAAATGGCGCTCACGGTTACGGTTATAGTTACAGAAACTCGAAATTTTTCAATGGCAACACCCATTTTTTTTCATCGCAAAATGCTCAGCGCATGCGAAAACCCTAAAGAGCTTTAGAACCGTACGTGTATTGCAAGAAACGGACACGTTATGCACGCACAAAAAACTGTTCTGCGAATTCCCCCCCCCCCCATAAAAAAACACGATTGGGGTGCAAGCAGTAAATTTGCATATGACACAGAGTCAGTACACTAATCTCTGATTACAACACAGATCGGAGAATACTTTTATTTTGATTACACATTTTCCACATGGGTGCCATCACAGGCAATGACACATTGCATGGTGGCGACTGTGGACAATACAGCGGAACGTTACATCGCATGAGGGATGTTTGCAATCTCACATTTGATAGAATCTTTTAAATCCGGCAAAGCTTGCGGATTGCACATGTACACTCTAGATTTTAGACATCCCCAGAACCTGAAATCCATAGGAGTGAGGTCGGGGAATCGCGGGGGCCATTGACATTACCAGTTAAGGTAAAATGTGTCTCGTCCATTCATAATATGCGAAGAGGTCGATCGTTATGTCCATCATATTGGATAAGAAATTCATTAACAAAGTCTATATGTTGTTGATGGTCTCCCACTTCCAACATCTGGGCGCGCTGGTACCGGTAAATAAACATGCGGGTTACAAAGCTCAGTAACTTTAAAGCCATTAATTTTGGTATATCAAATACACGAGTGTACCTTTTGTAGTTTGCATGCGTCCTCTGATCACTATGTGATGCACTTACATAACAGTATCCTCAGGAACAGTTGGCCGTCCGGATCGCAGACTATCACAGGTGCAGCCAATATCTTCGAATTTCATTACTACTTCTGAAATGCATAGGCCACGTATTTGGCGATGGTTTCGACGGTAAACACGCCAGGTTTTCGCAGCATTCATCTCATTTTGATAATAGTTTTACCAACTCACCACGAAGTCATTTTGTTGGCATCTGCGAGCTACGACTGAAGAACTAACATTCCCATCCTGCTATTTATCCGTTTTCTATGCTGACTATCTGGCAAACGATGTTCCGTGATTGGTATTTTATCTCTGTCATATTCAAATTTTCTTCGTGCGCCTTGGTCGTGTTTTTTTTTGGGGGGGGGTCGTTCGTAGAGCTGATTTTGTGCGAGCACAACTCGTCCGATTATTGCAATAACCATACCGTTCCAATGCTCTTTAGGGTTTTCACATGCGCTGAGCATTTTGCGATGAAAAAAATGGGTGTTGCCATTGAAAAATTTCGAGTTTCTGTAACTATAACCGTAACCGTGAGCGCCATTTTATTGCCGTTCACAGAATCTTGAGCCCATACCTCTGAATAGCTATATCTGAAATTTCACCTCGATCGGTTGAACGGACTAGCCGCTGGAGCTCCATATATCGGCAAAGTTTTTTTTTATGACCTCCCTGTATATACCAACATCATAATCAACCGTTTTCAATCCACTGCTGGATGTAGTTCTCCACCAGATTCTTCCAACGTTTCCTGTCTAGTGCTTTAGTCATTCAATTTACACCGACCACTTTTCTTATTTCGTTACCCCACCTTACTTGGGGTGCTTTTTTGGTAGTTTTACATATCTGGGATACTACAGTAGGGTGTTTATATTTCACCTATTGTCTTATCTTCTTGCAATGTGTCCAGCCCATTTTCAGTTTAGCTGTATAATTATTTCAATGATGTCAAAAACTTTCGTCTGATTTCTTAACCAGGTTATTCTTTTTCTATCTCTTCTAGTTATGCCTCGCATATATCTTTCCATACTTCTCTGTGTTGTTTGTAAACTTTATACCGTACTGTTTGTTAATGTCCATGTTTCCGCTACATAAGATAGTGCAGGCAAAACACAATGGTTAAACACCTTTTTTTTTCAAACAAAGAGGCTTATTTCTTTTCAGATTAATATTATTCTTCCCAAAAGCAATCCACCCATTTCTTATTTTTCTATTGATTTCATTCATGATGTATTATACGATGATATTTTCTGTCCAAGGTACACATAACTTTGTACTTCTTTAATCCCAGTGCAGACAATTTTCTTTTTGATGTAAATAAATTAAACATCACTTTAGTTATTTCTAAATATAGTTTTAATCCTACTTTGATACTAGCTTCTGCCAAATCATTTAGCATATTTTACAGTTCTTCCTGGCTGTTGCTGAAAATTAAGATGTTGTCAGCGTACCGGAGATGACTTAAATAATCTCCATTCATTCTCATCCCTACACTCTAAAAGTGGAAAGAGTGAAAAACTCACTTTTAGGGAGAGTGAGAGCCATTTTCACACTTTTTGGAGTGACTTTTGTAAAAATACACTCCTAAAGGAGTGGAAATTCCCACTCTATACAAAGGAGTGAATAATCTCACTCTATAATCGAGAGTGAGAGAGTCACTCCACTGATGAGAGTGACTGGTCTCACTCCGCTAATGAGAGTGAAAGCCCGGCATTATAAACTTTTAAAAAAATTCCGTTAAAATTTGAACCAATATATGAAGTAAAATATAATAAAAAACACCGAAATATGTCAATTTTTAATTTTCAAATACTCCATTTCATAATATAACCTGGAAAATTACGATTATTTGGTATTAAAACGCACTCTTTTTAAGAGTCAGCAATTACTCTTCGAAAGAGTGAATATTCACTCCGTAGGCAAGAGTGACTCATCAACCAATGAGAAATGTCTTCTCACTTCCTTTACTGATAAGAAAAATGTTTCAGCCATTTTGGAATGAATCTTTCGTTTCCTCGGTCACATATGTGGACCTCCGTTAATTTCATTTTTATTAGCACTTTCCAACAAAGTTGAAAAGTGCTTATGCATTCGGTTTGTCTGGCCGTCTGGCCGGATGGCCGTCTGTCCGTCTGGCCGGGTGGCCGTCTGTCCGCGCTCTAACTCCCGTAAATACACTCGGATTGCTATGAAATTTTTATACGTTATTGATGTTTACCCTAGCACGAACCCTATTGAAAATGAAGTATCTACCATGATTAGTTTATCTACAGGGCGAATCAAAAGTTTCCCATTACATTACGGCCTATGGGGAAAAATCGTTAATTATGCTCCGATTGCCATGAAATTTTAGGACGTTATTGACGTTTACCCTAGCACAAGTCCTATCGAAAATGAAGTTTCTACCATGATTAGTTCATCTACAGGGCGAATCAAAAGTTTCCCATTACATTACGGCCTATGGGGAAAAATCGTTAATATACTCGGATTGCCATGAAATTTTAGGACGTTATTGACGCTTACCCTAGCACAAGTCCTATCGAAAATGAAGTTTCTACCATGATTAGTTTATCTACAGGGCGAATCAAAAGTTTCCCATTACATATTTTAATTATATTAAGCTTTTTCATGTATAATAAAATTGATATATGTCTCTGAAGCTTAATATAAATTATACGCTACTGTCTTGCATAATATGAAGTACATAGCATTTACAGGGCCACACAAAAGATTTCAAATAGTATATTTTTTCCGAAGTACCGTATATGTGTCCGATGATGGCTGATGGAGGGATGAAATGCATTTTAATTATGATATGCGCATTTATATTTCGCTAAATATATGCACATTATATGGTGTGTATAAATGTTATAGGTGATATACAGGGCTACCCATAAAGAGCTCACCAACGTTACTGAATATGAGCGTAAATTATTTAAAGGTGGTTCTTAAATAAGCTATGCATTTTTACGCTGAGCTTAATTCAATTTACTGAGAAATGTTTGCAGAATATAGATAAAAGGATATACAGGGCCACGCAAAGAATTCGGTACATGGACGCGTATGAATGATGATTTATGAGAATGTGATTTCAGTTGTTTTAAAAATGTTTTAGTTTACAATAAATTTTAGCCTAATGCTGACGTGTAATAAAGGTACAATGTAAACTACAGGGCTGAACAAAAGTATTCAAGTATGTTTCCATCTAATAGTATGAATTGCTGAAAAAGAAATCTCAAGCAACTGGGTATTTTCTTGCTAAGCTAAATTTTCCCATTATATGAACTGACATATGAAATACAGGGCTGTTCTAATGTTTTATTTGGATATATTTGTCTATACACTATTATTTCCCTAAATAAAAAAGTTTTGTTAAAGATTTCATTAAGTGTTGGAAAGTGCTTCATAATCTATGCTTAACGCATGATTTTTCATACTTGTTAATAATATTCAAACGTATTATAAATTTCGATCTTTGAATGATATGCTTCGATATGTATAATATGAGATCATCCAAAAACCAGATTAAACCTTTTCTGGAATCACAATGGAAAAAAAATAATTCAGTAAAAAAAAAAGTATTACTTCATTAATACTCAATAACAAAGGGGTTACAGTACACGGATATTATTTACCAAACAAAGGATTGTTATTTATAAAACAAAGGATATTATTTATTAAGGTAAGCTATGTTTAATTTTAATTTTTTGTCCCCAAAAGTTTCACGTTTATGCAGAAAATCATTTGCTTCTATGATGTCATTTCTTTATTCATTTCTGATGTTGTTTCTATGTCAGCTATTTTATATCTTACCTCCTCAGGGGGGAAAAAATGCTCACTTTTTTTTTCTTTTTGAAGTTAAATGCGTAATTCCAATAGGAGTTTCTTATATGGCACGATTTTTGAGAAATTATTGAATCTAAGAATGTATTTTATTCCGTTATAAAATGTCCATCTGTTATAAACTTTTTTTTTTTTTTTGGTTCGTGACACATGTAATTCTAGACATGTAAAAATAAAACATGATATTTAAGCAATGAAACAAAGTGATTTTTATTCCTGATGTGATAAAACTGCTCTAGTAATTTTAAAAGTTCATAGTATGCCTTATATAAAATGAAATATTTTTAAAGAGATAAATAACTGCTTTTTATATTAAATTATATATTTATGTTTTTATATTTATTCATAAAATGCAATAGGGTAGATATGCCAGTAATAAACACCCCTGAATGTTTTCGGTTTATAAAAAATAACCAATAAAAATGTAGCTTTTATTATTTTTTTCGTAACTCCCCCCTTACATATTTTATAATTTTGCACTATTGTTCATGTTCTTAATTAAATCAATCAGGAAGCGGAAAATAATGTTTTAATTGTAACGTTACACACACGTTGGGTGTCATTTGTAACGGTTGGTTGGTCGTGGTGGGAGTTAAATGCAGACATACTCAGTAATTAAGATAAGAAAACACAGTTTATTAAAATGATAATGGCTCAAGGGAAGTGGAGCAAGTCTAAATTTTCACAACTGAGAATACTACGAAAAAGCTAAACGCATACTCAGAGGCTCCGGACTAGCTCAATCGTGGCACCTTCAATTACTTCTCACTATCTTTCGGCTAAGCTGCTAGATAAAGCTTAATTAGACAGCCCGTGGCTGTGTGTATTTCTTTATTCACTTTCAAATAATCAAAATGTAATTACTATGAATTTTCTTACCACGGCCAACTCTCAAGTCGAATACCGAAACTCCTTTACAACTCGCTGGAGGCTCGCTGCTACTTTCAATCTGCTAGCACTTCGCCGACTAATATGTCCAGAACACTCGGCTGGCTAATCGCCAGTGATTCACTTTGTTAACTAATGCCAGAGATCCTCTCTCGCTGACTAATGCCAGAGATACTCACACGCTGGCTAACGCCAGAGATACTCACTCGCTGGCTAATGCCAGAGATACTCACACGCTGGCTAATGCCAGAGATACTCACACGCTGGCTAACGCCAGAGATACTCACTCGCTGGCTAATGCCAGAGACACTCTCCACACACTCAAACTCCAAGCTTTTATATGCTGCAAACTGAGATACTTCGCATTAACCTATTACTAATAACCGCGAGCTAACTGCAGAACCCGAAAGAGACACTCACACTCTAGAAAGTTAAAGTAAAAGAGAGGATAGATGTCGCTTTTACGCTTACACATGTTAAATTATTGACATCACGATCTCAGAAATACTAGAGTGCCTTTATGACAAAGGTCATTCCCTCACAACCCCCCTCGGATTCCACAGAGAAAAAGGGCTGGGCCAAATGCATGCCCAGGACTTTTTCTTGTCATAAATTTCAAACCGTAAAAAAAAACACAGTGATGGGTGAAATTTAGCGCTGAAACATAACTTTTAAAATATTAACTTTAACCCATCACAACCAAAAAACCTCAGTTTGCCTCAAAAATTCACATATTCAATCCAATCATCCTTTCCTCCTAAAAAATACTCTCCGTAAAACTTCCAAAACTCGTAAAACTTTCGAAACTAATTACTTCTTCTTTCAAAACAACCCACTCCACTGGGAGTGCTAAAATTTCTCAAAACACTAAACTTTCGAAATTTTCCTCAATACTGCGATACAACCGTAACTTTACAAAAAATTTCTCCATAAAACTTTCCCAACATTAGAATTTGCACCAAATCCAAAAAACCCAATGCGCAAAAATTTTCCTCATCCAAATTCCGAACTCATCTAAAATCAAATTTACTTTATACTACAATAACTCTGCTACTACGTAATACCTACATACTCATTAGCCAATGAACTAACTCCCAAAATTCTTCAGAACTTAACTCCACTTTAACAACAATTGGGGCACATACGTACAGCGTCACATCGCTGTGCTTATGCAACAATCAAAAATATCAAATTTACAAAATGACGTCATCAAGTAACTCTTCATCTGTATTAACTAAATGAAAAATAGCAGAATCAATACATAACACAGGTATACTTCCCTGCAAGAAAATCACATTAACACTCAATTTTAATACAATACAATCAGGGGCATGCCAGCAGTATCCAGCGCCTGTGTGCAGAATTTGAGTTGGCGCCTTATATCCCTCCCCCCCCCATTCGAAAATAAAACTTTATATTACAGTCACCGCCAAAAAAATCTTGACACTTTCAATTTTTGATGTTTTGTTAAATATCTAGAAATATATACAAGGAATTATTCTGAAACTCCTGGTGTGTAAACAAAATAGCACACGTCATATATTTTGACAAAGATTTTTCCCCGAAATCTAACAGGGGACCGTCAATAAATTAAAAAAGAACGAAGATCTTTTGGATCACCCTGTCAAAACTAATGAAGCAAAACAGTTTAAACTGCAGATAATGATTAAGTGGCTTATTGTGATAAGTTGTGTCGATTTTTATGAGTATAGCTTGAAAACTCTTAGAGAAATTAAAGTTTTTGTAAAAACGGTCTAAAATTTTTCCAAGTTTTTTGCTTATAATTTTCAGAGCTCTTCATAAAACACAATAATCTTTTCAGAAAGTATGACAAACAACATTGCACATAACACCCTGTAATCAGAATTAAAAAATAATAAAAAATGTATGAAAAATGAACGGGTTTACTAAATAATTTTTTACTGCGCATGCGTCAACGCTATTAAAATTTCATTTGCATATTATGTTAGATAAATGTATAGAGCAACTTTCGTGAAAGTCTCAAAAACATAGCTTGAAAACTCTGAAAATTATCGTTAATAGAATATTGTCAAAACCCATTATTCCCAAAATGAAGCAAAAAGATGAGGGGCTGTATCCATATTAGTAGTAGATAAAGGAGAGTTCTACGGCCACAGGCGTGATGCGTGATGGGGCAATGGGCAATTGAGAGCAATACTGAATTGACCAGACTCACCCTCCTCCTTATCTCGCACCGCTATTATCAGTTTACTAAATACATACTATCTAAAATAATAGTGTCAAAACAGTTTCATATCTAAAAAACTTGTTTACTTTAGCTCATTTTTGTTGTTTTCTCTGATATGTTTTTAAAAAATGTGAATACAAGTATGCTTTTAAAAAATATAGGTCTCTCTCATAAATAATGCGATTGCTCAAATATATGCATATGTTATTGTATGTACATGTTAGTAGGTATATGTTTCTCTCATGTTGTATATGTTTTAAGAATCAACAGACATTAAAAAGTATCGATGTCTCTCATTATAATTAATACGATTGTTTGAATGTATGCGTGTGTACATGTTAGTAGGCATATGTTTCTCTCATGTTGCATATGTGCTTTATGTATCAATATATGTTAAAACATCAACAGACATATGCGTCCATATTTATGTATAAAGATGATTACATTTAAACATTTAAAGGTGTTTGTTAAGTCTGAGTATATATAATTACAAGTAAATATGAATGATATAAACGTATTAATATGAATATTTGATATGAATGACATAAGTGTAAAGATACTAAACTTTAAGTGTTGACATGTTTATATACATGTATAAGTGTCTACATGCATATTCATATAACAATAAAATTTATTAGTAGAAAAAATTACAAAATCTAATTTAAAAAATTAACAACAACAACAACAAAAAAGTTAACAAAAAAATATATATATAAAAAGTTTTAACAAAAAAGAAAATTAATATAAAAAGTTTAAAAAAATTATTAATATAAAAAGTTTTAACAAAAAAAAAGTTAAAAAAAAAAGTTTAGCAAAAAAAAAAAAGTTTTAACAAAAAAAAAAAAAAAAAAAAAAAAAAAATACATAGAAAGTTTTAACAAAAAGTTTACAAAAAAAGTTTTAACAAAAAATGAAGTTAACAAAAAAAAAGTTTTAACAAAAAAAGTTTTAACAAAAAAAAAAGTTTTAACGAAAAAAAAAAAGTTTTAACAAACAATTTAGCAAAAAAAAAAAAAAAAAAAAAAAAGCTTTTACAAAAAGTTAACAAAAAAAGGTTTTAACAAAAAAAAAGTTTTAACAAATGTTTTATAACATTTTTAAGTTTAAAAACATACAATTTATTAAAAACTGAGTTTACTGATTTACTGATTTATATGTGTATGTTACTTCTAATATATTATCTGACTACCGACATTACGTTATGTTCTTAATTTATCATTTCAAAAAGTAGCAAATGTATGAAAGCAATAAATTAATATACTCTCTTGTTTTATTAAAATAACTTTATAAAAAAGTTTTCAAAATTTAAAAACAAAATGAGATATTACTATTATGTTTTCAAACATTAAGTTTAAAAAAATATTTAAAAAAAAATTCAAAAGTATGTCTAACAAAATTATTTATAAGTGAGCAGGCTTATTTATGAATATACTGTATATAAGTGTAGAATAAATGCATATATTTAACAATATATTAAAATGGATTATGTATATGTTTTAAATAAGAACTCATATAAAAAAGAAACAATTTTTTTATTAAAAACAAATCAATTTACAAGAAAACTATATGTACAAGAAAATTATATTTACAAGAAAACTATATTTACAAGAAAAGATTTATTTACAGAATATTTTGATCTTGATAATTCTTCATTATATCACCAATTTTCTTCAACCAGTACAATCTTGAACAATTTGACAATGTCCATAGGCTAGACTTGTTATTCCATCATTCAGTAAATAACGTTTATCATCGAAAGGGCTTAAGCTAATCTTATTCTGTGTTAACGTGTACAGACGGTGTGCATCATGACCAATTCTCATCTGTACTTCGAAAGAAGTCGATTGGTTTTTAAGACAGTTCACGTAGTCTTCATGCTTAATTTTATGACGAACAACATAAGTCGATACACCCTTAGCTCGTTTCTTCTCTTCATTGAAGGATTTCAGGGAGTACATTTTGGATTTCAGCCCAACAAATTCAAGGGCTAAATCACGATTAAGTTCATCCTTGAACTTGCCGATTACTTTCTTGTTAACATCCGAGTACAGTGAATGATGTTTCGTATAGTCTGAGAAATCAAAAAGGTTTGAATGCTGTTTCAAATCATCATAAACATTTTGCGTTTTAATATGATAACACAACGAGTCCGTGTCGGTGAATAACAGCTTTACAGCATCATCTTTATATGTTTTCTTTATGAAATTATAATGAAAATTGTACATCAGCACTTTAGAGAGCTCTAAAATAGCAAAACCAACATAAATTGGTCGATTCATGAGTATGCTAGTTTTCATCCTTTCAACGGCAGTTAAATCTTCATCATATGTTTTAAAAGATTTAAAAGTGGGTGAAGCCACTAATTTCTTGGCTCTTTTTTCGTTATTAACAAGCACAATATTTCTACGTTTTCGTAGATTTTCCATAGTTTTCCCAAACACAGAGTTATTCATTAGTTTAAAAAAGTCCTTTTCAAAAGAGGATTTAGCTTTTTTTCTTTTCTCGGTATTAAAATTAATATAATTTCTAAGCCAAGGTGCTTGTCTAAATTTAAGGACTTTGTGAACAGCTGTAAGTTTTAACCCGAGTTGTAAATAAAATTTAAGATTACGATAATGAGTAATATAATTCTGTTTATCCTTTAAATTTGGAATGAGTTTAGGGGTTCCTATGAATTTTCTATTGTTAACTAAGCTATGTGCATATGGGGATAACATCTCTTCTTTTACGACCAATCTTTTAGGAGCTAATGGGTATTCATTATGTGACGGATGAAGTTCTTCGGGGTACTTCAAATCAACCTCGAAAATATACCCGAAGTCACTATCATCAGCTAACGATAAAATCCACTCTTCTGTAATATAATTTGTCGTGCACCATTCAAACCCACCATAAGGAAGAAATTGGGACATAGCCCAGCCATACAAGTTATTAGCATCCCAGTACATGATGTAACTAGGATCCTCATCTTTATTAAATTCCGGTGTATTGGGTATGTTCGCTCTGGCATATCTATGACTAATCATACTGATACCACCTCGTATCCCGTTTTCGATCATAAGCAACATATCAATATCAGTCAGTAACTCTAAAGGTGTTTCAGACATTTTCAAACAAGCTTGCCAAGCAAGCGAAGGTGCGGTAAATAAATGTGCACAATCAATATCATAGTACTGCTGACATAATTTCCTAAAATTCTGGAAAACATCAGCAAGTAGTACAACATCAGTCTTGACATACAGATCATGATACCCCCCCAGAGATTGTATATCAAAGGTTTTCCAAACCTTCTGCGCATGCTCATAATCTCTCGCGTCTATTGATTCAGAAGTCAAACTATTAAAAAATGCAGAAGGTGGGGGAAGCTGTGTTTCGTTGAACTTTTCAAAACAGGTCAAGTAATCATAAGGGTAAACCCCTTTTCTTGTAAGTAGATCAAGATCAATATTTTGAGGGAAATTTTCTTTAAGAACATTAAACTGAGTCGGTTCCAAGTTGTTTACCAACTTTTCTAATGATGTTGGCAAAAATTGAAACGAGTCTAGAAAGACCATCTGTATAGGACTTGTTGGCTTTCTTAACTTAAAGGTTATGTAATTTTCCAAAGAGGTAGCAATCACATCAATTTCATGATCTTTAAATTTTCCTAATTTGCTCATAATATGGTGCCCATCATAATTTTTCAGATTGTGAAATATAACAGGAATTGTTTTACATTGTTTATAATTCAAGTTACATTCCACATGAGCTGCTCCTCTATATTCTCCAGAGATGTGATCATGATCACGTGTACGTTTCGAATATAATGGTTGTTTACAAATATGACATGATTTTGCTTCTTGAAATGCCAGTTCTTGCGCGGGTGTAAGCTTCAAAGGTTCAATATTCATCAACTTCTCTCCCAATACATCTTTCTCATGCATCATTTGTTCTAAAAAGTGATCCACACAGTCTTTACCACGATATACTTTCGCTTTCTTCACACATCTCCCATCGGGTCCAACAACGACATAAGCATACCCACAGGGAAAATGGTATGTTGTTTTTTCAATATAAGATGTTTTAGAAGAAGGTGTGGAGGATGCAATAGGTATGAGTAAACTCTCAAAGTCCGCATAGATAGTATAAGCAATAGGGTGTTGAAGATGAATACCAGAAAACTTGAGTATGTTATCATTTTTACTGGGCATCTTTATAGTCTGTGCTGTATGTTCACGACAATATTCGTCATGTTTATTCAGGAGATCTAATCTTGAAAACCGATGTAAGCATCGATAACAATAGTAACATACACCATTATGATTGGTGAGATCACCTAAAAGTCTTGAAAAACTTCTGATTAAACAATAATGTTGCTTTTCACCATCACCAACTAATAATAAGTTAATAACATCCAGATTCTGCTTTTCAGAAATATACAGAGGACATACTTCATCTTCTTCATATCCAAATACATTAATCCGTAAATTATTCAGTTGTTCAATAATGGGGATCTTTTGAAGGGGAACAGGACACTCAACATTCCCTAGTTTAATATCACTCTCATAAGGAATGTAATGAGAAACTCTTTCAGGCTTTTTTGTAAAATCTAAGTTTAATTTAAATGCCAAAAGACACCACACCAAACACTTGTTATCTTCATTTTTTATATTAAGCACTGCTTTTTAATCATATAATTTCTTGGGTAAAGCTATATATGAACTTGCGGCTAAAGGATGATATTTAGCAATCTTAAGTTCTAAATGATGAATTTTTTGAAGTTTCCATCCAGATCCTCTTTGTATAAATTCTTCAAAGGATTTAGTTATTTTGGAAAATCCTTCTTCAACATGTTGTGAAATAGTATCTTCTGTAAGTTCAATAAAACACTGACATCGAAAAAAAGTCTGAATCTCTTCCATCTCCTGATTGTCAGTCAAACGTTCAAGAGATATTTTCATCACCATATACCATTTAACAGCACCTTTTTCTTGAATTTCACTCATTAATCGCTCTTCTAGTTCAGCTCGTAAGTGAGTATGAAACACTGCTATATCACTTTCTTCACATTCATCAGGATAAAGCATAACAGTTTTAAACACATTAAGTACATCAGATTGGTTTTGTTTAATTTTTTTGGACTTCACATTAGGTAAAGTTGTTTTCCGTTTTATACTTACAAGAGGTGCACGAGAGTGTTGAGTACGTATATGTTGTTTCAACTCCAAATTACGCCCGAAAACTTTATCACATTCACGACAAGGAAATTTCAAACTTTCATGTGATCGGAGATGATGCTTCAAATTATCGTTTCTTGTGAAAACAATCTCACACTTATGACACTTAAATATAGACTGTTTATCAGCATTATGAGTTTTCAAATGTCTCAGTAAATCAGGTTTCCTTGTGAAAGACTTTTGACACGTGTTGCAGACATGTAACTTCTCATCCAAGTGAATCTTCTTATGTTGATTTAAATGAGAAGAAGAAATAAAGCGCTTATCACAGGTAGAACAGACATGCATCTTTTTTTCATCTGTCACAGTCTTTACAGAAGCAGATTCTCCAGATGTTGTGTTGATATTTGAAAAGAAATTATTTTTCAATGCAGATTCTTCAAGAAATCCAATATCTTCTAATGATTTAACATTACTATGAGTCTTCAAATGCCTTTGTAAGTGAGATCTTCGTCCAAAAGTCTTCAGGCAGACTTCACAGGTGTATAACTTCTCATCAGAATGTATCTTTATATGCTGAATCAGGTTAGATGTACTTGTAAAATTTTTACCGCAAGTCAAGCAGATAAACTTCTTCATAGATGTTGAATTTTCCAAAGGCATAATCTCATCAGTGGGTATGATAGCATCCATGATAAATTAAAAAAAGAAAAAAACTTTAACTTTAAAAAGAAAACAATTAAAAAATTTCAAACTAATCACTAAGATAAAGCGAGAGCAAATAAAAGCACGTCTTATCTCAACCAAGACTAATCATCAAATGACGAAAATCCGATTTTCCCCCGAATATTTATACCTCCCACACCAACAATCTGAATCTAATGACAAAACATTTTACTTGATGCGATAAAATAAAAGATCAAAATCATGATAATGTATTTCACTTGCCGAGTAAACAAAAGATAAGAGTCATCAGAGTATTTTTCCCTTCCTATTGTTAAACGCGAGTGCTCATTTAAACTAACTTCACTTTATACACAATTAACATTATGAAACAAATGATATTATTAAAATATATTTATCAAAGTCCAACATTTATGAATAAAAAAAAAATACTTTATTCTGACATAAACAATTCTACTTTAAAACAATGTTTCAAAACTTTCTATAAAGAGAGATTTCCTAATATATCAATAATAAATATCTTATACATTAAATTATATATTTCCAATCCAACTGAAAAGTCTTAATATCTAAATACATGTAAAAATGATAATCGGAAAAATATGAAAATTCTTAATACATGTAAGAATGATAATAAAAAAAATATGAAATACAACTATCAGAGCATTCAATTAAAAATATATATATAATAGATGGAAATATTAATGTACTAATATACAATAAGGAACTAGTAAGGCATGAAAACCATCTGACTGAGATTATTTAAATTTTTTGATACAGCTTTTATAATTGAATAAATTATACCACCAACACATTAATGAAACTTAGTAAAATTTTTATATAAATATACTACACACGGAAAATGTCTAAAACTTAATAAACAGGTCATCCACATTTAAAAATATAATAACTTAATATATTACATAATTCTGTGTACTATCTTACATTAAATTTAACAACAAACTGTAATTTTAAACTAAAGACTTAAATACTACTTGACGAAAAATAAAAAAACTAATTGACCATCAGCATTGAAAAATCCACGTGTAATCATTTCAATGTATTAAAAAATTCCGTGTGCTATAATACTATCCTACATAAAACTTAACAAATAGTAATGATTTTAAATTATAAACTTGATCTACTAATTGATGAATATTAATTAAAAGAAACTAATTAATAAATATTTTAACATATAATATTTAAACACTAATTAATAAACATTTTAAAAAATACATACATAATAATTTCAATATGTTTAAAAAATTCTGTATACTATATTATTCTACACTAAATTCGACAAAAAATAGTGATTTTGAATTATATATTTGAACTACTAACTTATGAAATTTAATTAAAATGAATTAATTGATGCAAATTTTAAATTTATAACTTGAAATATTATAAATATAGGCAATGTTATCTAATTTTGACTTATTACAATTTCCTGCAAACATCCTTTTCCGCAAATGCAAACCTTAAAATTGTCCATTGTTTAGAAGTATCTTTAAAATACTCATTAAATATTGTATATATTCATATTAAATCTAAATACCTAACTGTAATTCAATCTTGCTATTAAATCTTATTATTAATTTCCTTTAAAGAATCAATAAAACGGCTTCAAGTTCAATAAAAACGTAATAATAGTATCAACATACAAACTAAGCAATCTAAAATCATCCTATGCGTCATAATCTAAAAGCACATTCTTAACCACCAGCGATAGCGAAGTGTATTAGACCCTGCATATGTAAATCTTTACATCCTAACTCAATTACATGCTCCGACAGCAGATAGATAAAAATATTAATTTTAAAAGCAAAAATTAAAGAAAAAAAGCGATAATTATCCAAAATCTCGATAGATGGCGCTCCCAAAAACGAAAAAAAGATAAAATAATAACATTTTAAACTAATAAAACAAGATAGTTGTATCAGAACAGCTAACTACTAGTAGGGAAAGAAGGAGAGTTCAACCCCAGCGTGGTGGGCGTGGTGGGTGGATGGTGGAAGTGGAACCACCACCACCTCCTATAAGAGGGAGGGAGGATCACCACCACTTGAATGAGAAGCTTATCTGATGGAGAGTGTATCATACTGTAGTAGGATGAGGGGAGGGCTTAAATTTTTAGGGGCATAAGATTTCAAAATGTGTTGGCTGAACTCCCCTTTCTTTCCCTACTAGTAGTTAGCTGTTCTGATACAACTATCTTGTTTTATTAGTTTAAAATGTTATTATTTTATCTTTTTTTCGTTTTTGGGAGCGCCATCTATCGAGATTTTGGATAATTATCGCTTTTTTTCTTTAATTTTTGCTTTTAAAATTAATATTTTTATCTATCTGCTGTCGGAGCATGTAATTGAGTTAGGATGTAAAGATTTACATATGCAGGGTCTAATACACTTCGCTATCGCTGGTGGTTAAGAATGTGCTTTTAGATTATGACGCATAGGATGATTTTAGATTGCTTAGTTTGTATGTTGATACTATTAATACAAGTTTTTATTGAACTTGAAGCCGTTTTATTGATTCTTTAAAGGAAATTAATAATAAGATTTAATAGCAAGATTGAATTACAGTTAGGTATTTAGATTTAATATGAATATATACAATATTTAATGAGTATTTTAAAGATACTTCTAAACAATGGACAATTTTAAGGTTTGCATTTGCGGAAAAGGATGTTTGCAGGAAATTGTAATAAGTCAAAATTAGATAACATTGCCTATATTTATAATATTTCAAGTTATAAATTTAAAATTTGCATCAATTAATTCATTTTAATTAAATTTCATAAGTTAGTAGTTCAAATATATAATTCAAAATCACTATTTTTTGTCGAATTTAGTGTAGAATAATATAGTATACAGAATTTTTTAAACATATTGAAATTATTATGTATGTATTTTTTAAAATGTTTATTAATTAGTGTTTAAATATTATATGTTAAAATATTTATTAATTAGTTTCTTTTAATTAATATTCATCAATTAATAGTTCAAGTTTATAATTTAAAATCATTACTATTTGTTAAGTTTTATGTAGGATAGTATTATAGCACACGGAATTTTTTAATACATTGAAATGATTACACGTGGATTTTTCAATGCTGATGGTCAATTAGTTTTTTTATTTTTCGTCAAGTAGTATTTAAGTCTTTAGTTTAAAATTACAGTTTGTTGTTAAATTTAATGTAAGATAGTACACAGAATTATGTAATATATTAAGTTATTATATTTTTAAATGTGGATGACCTGTTTATTAAGTTTTAGACATTTTCCGTGTGTAGTATATTTATATAAAAATTTTACTAAGTTTCATTAATGTGTTGGTGGTATAATTTATTCAATTATAAAAGCTGTATCAAAAAATTTAAATAATCTCAGTCAGATGGTTTTCATGCCTTACTAGTTCCTTATTGTATATTAGTACATTAATATTTCCATCTATTATATATATATTTTTAATTGAATGCTCTGATAGTTGTATTTCATATTTTTTTTATTATCATTCTTACATGTATTAAGAATTTTCATATTTTTCCGATTATCATTTTTACATGTATTCAGATATTAAGACTTTTCAGTTGGATTGGAAATACACTGGTGTCCAAAATTTAAGCATAATTGGTAATTAAGTAATTATTTTTAAGTAATGAAAGAAATATGAATCGGAATGTGCTGAAACTCCAGGTGTGTAAACAAAATAGTACGCGTCACATATTTTCGCGAAGAGTTTTCCCCGAAATCGAACAGGGGACCGTCAACAAATTGAAAAAGAACGAAGATCTTTTGGATAACCCTGTCAAAACTAATGTAGCAAAAGCGTTCAAACTGCACATTATGATTAATTGGCTTATTGTAATGTACTGTGTTAATTTTTACAAAGATAGCATGTATACTCGTAGAGAAATTAAAGTTTTTTTAAAAACAGTCCTAAGTTTTTTGCTTATAATTTGCAGAGTTCTTAATATAAAATAGTGTTCTTTTTTGAAAAAATGACAAACATCATTGTACACAATACTCTGTCATCAGAATTAAAAAATAATAAAAATTGTATGACAAATGAGCAGGTATACTAAATAATTTTTTACTGCGCATGCGTGAATGCTATTAAAATTTCATTTGCATATTATGTTAGTTAAATGTATAGAGCAACTTTTGTGAAAGTCTCAAAAACATAGCTTAAAAATTCTGAAAATTATCGTTGATAGAATGAGATCAAAATCCTGTATTCTCTAAATGAAGCAAAAAGATGAGGGGCTGTATCCATATTCCATTGTTTAGTGCGTACACAATATTGCACGTACAACTATATTTAGGTAAAACCCCTGATTTTTTTGCTTCCTTTAGGAATAACGGATTTTGAGTTGATTCTATAGGCTCCCATTTTCAGAATTTTCAAGCTATGTTTTTGAAACTTTTACAGAAGTTGCTCTATACATTTAGCTAACACAATATGCAAATGACATTTTGATATCGTTGACGCATACGCAATGAAAAATTATTTACTAAACATACTCATTTTTCATACAATTTTTATTATTTTTAAATTCTGATGACAGGGTATTATGTACAATGATGTTTGTCATATTTTCAGAAAAGAACATTATTTTATAATAAGAACTCTGCAAATTATAAGCAAAAAACTTGGAAAAATTTAGGACTGTTTTTATAAAAACCTTAATTACTCTACGAGTATACATGCTATCCTTGTAAAAATTAACACAATACATTACAATAAGCCAATTAATCATAATGTGCAGTTTGAACGCTTTTGCTATATTAGTTTTGACAGGGTTATAAAAAAGATCTTCGTTCTTTTTCAATTTGTTGACGGTCCCCTGTTCGATTTCGGGGAAAACTCTTCGCGAAAATATGTGACGCGTACTATTTTGTATACACACCTGGAGTTTCAGCACATTCCGATTCATATTTCTTTCATTACTTAAAAATAATTACTTAATTACCAATTATGCTTAAATTTTGGACACCAGTGTATATAATTTAATGTATAAGATATTTATTATTGATATATAAGGAAATCTCTCTTTATAGAAAGTTTTGAAACATTATTTTAAAGTAGAATTGTTTATGTCAGAATAAAGTATTTTTTTTTTTATTCATAAATGTTGGACTTTGATAAATATATTTTAATAATATCATTTGTTTCATAATGTTAATTGTGTATAAAGTGAAGTTAGTTTAAATGAGCACTCGCGTGTTAACAATAGGAAGGGAAAAATACTCTGATGACTCTTATCTTTTGTTTACTCGTCAAGTGAAATACATTATCATGATTTTGATCTTTTATTTTATCGCATCAAGTAAAATGTTTTGTCGTTAGATTCAGATTGTTGGTGTGAAAGGCATATATATTCGGGGGAAAATCGGATTTTCGTCATTTGATGATTAGTCTTGGTTGAGATAAGATGTGCTTTTATTTGCTCTCGCTTTATCTTAGTAATTAGTTTGAAATTTTTTTATTGTTTTCTTTTTAAAGTTAAAGTTTTTTTCTTTTTTTAATTTATCATGGATGCTATCATACCCACTGATGAGATTATGCCTTTAGAAAATTCAACATCTATGAAGAAGTTTATCTGCTTGACTTGCGGTAGAAATTTTACAAGTACATCTAACCTGATTCAGCATATAAAGATACATTCTGATGAGAAGTTATACACCTGTGAAGTCTGCCTGAAGACTTTTGGACGAAGATCTCACTTACAAAGGCATTTGAAGACTCATAGTAATGTTAAATCATTAGAAGATATTGGATTTCTTGAAGAATCTGCATTGAAAAATAATTTCTTTTCAAATATCAACACAACATCTGGAGAATCTGCTTCTGTAAAGACTGTGACAGATGAAAAAAAGATGCATGTCTGTTCTACCTGTGATAAGCGCTTTATTTGTTCTTCTCATTTAAATCAACATAAGAAGATTCACTTGGATGAGAAGTTACATGTCTGCGACACGTGTCAAAAGTCTTTCACAAGGAAACCTGATTTACTGAGACATTTGAAAACTCATAATGCTGATAAACAGTCTATATTTAAGTTTCATAAGTGTGAGATTGTTTTCACAAGAAACGATAATTTGAAGCATCATCTCCGATCACATGAAAGTTTGAAATTTCCTTGTCGTGAATGTGATAAAGTTTTCGGGCGTAATTTGGAGTTGAAACAACATATACGTACTCAACACTCTCGTGCACCTCTTGTAAGTATAAAACGGAAAACAACTTTACCTAATGTGAAGTCCAAAAAAATTAAACAAAACCAATTTGATGTACTTAATGTGTTTAAAACTGTTATGCTTTATCCTGATGAACGTGAAGAAAGTGATATAGCAGTGTTTCATACTCACTTACGAGCTGAACTAGAAGAGCGATTAATGAGTGAAATTCAAGAAAAAGGTGCTGTTAAATGATATATGGTGATGAAAATATCTCTTGAACGTTTGACTGACAATCAGGAGATGGAAGAGATTCAGACTTTTTTTCGATGTCAGTGTTTTATTGAACTTACAGAAGATACTATTTCACAACATGTTGAAGAAGGATTTTCCAAAATAACTAAATCCTTTGAAGAATTTATACAAAGAGGATCTGGATGGAAACTTCAAAAAATTCATCATTTAGAACTTAAGATTGCTAAATATCATCCTTTAGCCGCAAGTTCATATATAGCTTTACCCAAGAAATTATATGATAAAAAAGCAGTGCTTAATATAAAAAATGAAGATAACAAGTGTTTGGTGTGGTGTCTTTTGGCATTTAAATTAAACTTAGATTTTACAAAAAAGCCTGAAAGGGTTTCTCATTACATTCCTTATGAGAGTGATATTAAACTAGGGAATGTTGAGTGTCCTGTTCCCCTTCAAAAGATCCCCATTATTGAACAACTGAATAATTTACGGATTAATGTATTTGGATATGAAGAAGATGAAGTATGTCCTCTGTATATTTCTGAAAAGCAGAATCTGAATTTTATTAACTTATTATTAGTTGGTGATGGTGAAAAGCAACATTATTGTTTAATCAGAAGTTTTTCAAGACTTTTAGGTGATCTCACCAATCATAATGGTGTATGTTACTATTGTTATCGATGCTTACATCGGTTTTCAAGATTAGATCTCCTGAATAAACATGACGAATATTGTCGTGAACATACAGCACAGACTATAAAGATGCCCAGTAAAAATGATAACATACTCAAGTTTTCTGGTATTCATCTTCAACACCCTATTGCTTATACTATCTATGCGGACTTTGAGAGTTTACTCATACCTATTGCATCCTCCACACCTTCTTCTAAAACATCTTATATTGAAAAAACAACATACCATTTTCCCTGTGGGTATGCTTATGTCGTTGTTGGACCCGATGGGAGATGTGTGAAGAAAGCGAAAGTATATCGTGGTAAAGACTGTGTGGATCACTTTTTAGAACAAATGATGCATGAGAAAGATGTATTGGGAGAGAAGTTGATGAATATTGAACCTTTGAAGCTTACACCCGCGCAAGAACTGGCATTTCAAGAAGCAAAATCATGTCATATTTGTAAACAACCATTATATTCGAAACGTACACGTGATCATGATCACATCTCTGGAGAATATAGAGGAGCAGCTCATGTGGAATGTAACTTGAATTATAAACAATGTAAAACAATTCCTGTTATATTTCACAATCTGAAAAATTATGATGGGCACCATATTATGAGCAAATTAGGAAAATTTAAAGATCATGAAATTGATGTGATTGCTACCTCTTTGGAAAATTACATAACCTTTAAGTTAAGAAAGCCAACAAGTCCTATACAGATGGTCTTTCTAGACTCGTTTCAATTTTTGCCAACATCATTAGAAAAGTTGGTAAACAACTTGGAACCGACTCAGTTTAATGTTCTTAAAGAAAATTTCCCTCAAAATATTGATCTTGATCTACTTACAAGAAAAGGGGTTTACCCTTATGATTACTTGACCTGTTTTGAAAAGTTCAACGAAACACAGCTTCCCCCACCTTCTGCATTTTTTAATAGTTTGACTTCTGAATCAATAGACGCGAGAGATTATGAGCATGCGCAGAAGGTTTGGAAAACCTTTGATATACAATCTCTGGGGGGGTATCATGATCTGTATGTCAAGACTGATGTTGTACTACTTGCTGATGTTTTCCAGAATTTTAGGAAATTATGTCAGCAGTACTATGATATTGATTGTGCACATTTATTTACCACACCTTCGCTTGCTTGGCAAGCTTGTTTGAAAATGACTGAAACACCTTTAGAGTTACTGACTGATATTGATATGTTGCTTATGATCGAAAACGGGATACGAGGTGGTATCAGTATGATTAGTCATAGATATGCCAGAGCGAACATACCCAATACACCGGAATTTAATAAAGATGAGGATCCTAGTTACATCATGTACTGGGATGCTAATAACTTGTATGGCTGGGCTATGTCCCAATTTCTTCCTTATGGTGGGTTTGAATGGTGCACGACAAATTATATTACAGAAGAGTGGATTTTATCGTTAGCTGATGATAGTGACTTCGGGTATATTTTCGAGGTTGATTTGAAGTACCCCGAAGAACTTCATCCGTCACATAATGAATACCCATTAGCTCCTAAAAGATTGGTCGTAAAAGAAGAGATGTTATCCCCATATGCACATAGCTTAGTTAACAATAGAAAATTCATAGGAACCCCTAAACTCATTCCAAATTTAAAGGATAAACAGAATTATATTACTCATTATCGTAATCTTAAATTTTATTTACAACTCGGGTTAAAACTTACAGCTGTTCACAAAGTCCTTAAATTTAGACAAGCACCTTGGCTTAGAAATTATATTAATTTTAATACCGAGAAAAGAAAAAAAGCTAAATCCTCTTTTGAAAAGGACTTTTTTAAACTAATGAATAACTCTGTGTTTGGGAAAACTATGGAAAATCTACGAAAACGTAGAAATATTGTGCTTGTTAATAACGAAAAAAGAGCCAAGAAATTAGTGGCTTCACCCACTTTTAAATCTTTTAAAACATATGATGAAGATTTAACTGCCGTTGAAAGGATGAAAACTAGCATACTCATGAATCGACCAATTTATGTTGGTTTTGCTATTTTAGAGCTCTCTAAAGTGCTGATGTACAATTTTCATTATAATTTCATAAAGAAAACATATAAAGATGATGCTGTAAAGCTGTTATTCACCGACACGGACTCGTTGTGTTATCATATTAAAACGCAAAATGTTTATGATGATTTGAAACAGCATTCAAACCTTTTTGATTTCTCAGACTATCCGAAACATCATTCACTGTACTCGGATGTTAACAAGAAAGTAATCGGCAAGTTCAAGGATGAACTTAATGGTGATTTAGCCCTTGAATTTGTTGGGCTGAAATCCAAAATGTACTCCCTGAAATCCTTCAATGAAGAGAAGAAACGAGCTAAGGGTGTATCGACTTATGTTGTTCGTCATAAAATTAAGCATGAAGACTACGTGAACTGTCTTAAAAACCAATCGACTTCTTTCGAAGTACAGATGAGAATTGGTCATGATGCACACCGTCTGTACACGTTAACACAGAATAAGATTAGCTTAAGCCCTTTCGATGATAAACGTTATTTACTGAATGATGGAATAACAAGTCTAGCCTATGGACAATGTCAAATTGTTCAAGATTGTACTGGTTGAAGAAAATTGGTGATATAATGAAGAATTATCAAGATCAAAATATTCTGTAAATAAATCTTTTCTTGTAAATATAGTTTTCTTGTAAATATAATTTTCTTGCACATATAGTTTTCTTGTAAATTGATTTGTTTTTAATAAAAAAAATTGTTTCTTTTTTATATGAGTACTTATTTAAAACATATACATAATCCATTTTAATATATTGTTAAATATATGCATTTATTCTACACTTATATACAGTATATTCATAAATAAGCCTGCTCACTTATAAATAATTTTGTTAGACATACTTTTGAATTTTTTTTTTTAATATTTTTTAAAACTTAATGTTTGAAAACATAATAGTAATATTTCATTTTGTTTTTAAATTTTGAAAACTTTTTTATAAAGTTATTTTAATAAAACAAGAGAGTATATTAATTTATTGCTTTCATACATTTGCTACTTTTTGAAATGATAAATTAAGAACATAACGTAATGTCGGTAGTCAGATAATATATTAGAAGTAACATACACATATAAATCAGTAAATCAGTAAACTCAGTTTTTAATAAATTGTATGTTTTTAAACTTAAAAATGTTATAAAACATTTGTTAAAACTTTTTTTTTGTTAAAACCTTAAAACCTTTTTTTGTTAACTTTTTGTAAAAGCTAAAGCTTTTTTTTTTTTTTTTTTTTTTTTGCTAAATTGTTTGTTAAAACTTTTTTTTTTCGTTAAAACTTTTTTTTTTGTTAAAACTTTTTTTGTTAAAACTTTTTTTTTTGTTAACTTTATTTTTTGTTAAAACTTTTTTTGTAAACTTTTTTTTAAAACTTTCTATGTATTTTTTTTTTTTTTTTTTTTTGTTAAAACTTTTTTTTTTTGCTAAACTTTTTTTTTTAACTTTTTTTTTGTTAAAACTTTTTATATTAATAATTTTTTTAAACTTTTTATATTAATTTTCTTTTTTGTTAAAACTTTTTATATATATTTTTTTTTGTTAACTTTTTTGTTGTTGTTGTTGTTAATTTTTTAAATTAGATTTTGTAATTTTTTCTACTAATAAATTTTATTGTTATATGAATATGCATGTAGACACTTATACATGTATATAAACATGTCAACACTTAAAGTTTAGTATCTTTACACTTATGTCATTCATATCAAATATTCATATTAATACGTTTATATCATTCATATTTACTTGTAATTATATATACTCAGACTTAACAAACACCTTTAAATGTTTAAATGTAATCATCTTTATACATATATATGGACGCATATGTCTGTTGATGTTTTAACATATATTGATACATAAAGCACATATGCAACATGAGAGAAACATATGCCTACTAACATGTACACACGCATACATTCAAACAATCGTATTAATTATAATGAGAGACATCGATACTTTTTAATGTCTGTTGATTCTTAAAACATATACAACATGAGAGAAACATATACCTACTAACATGTACATACAATAACATATGCATATATTTGAGCAATCGCATTATTTATGAGAGAGACCTATATTTTTTAAAAGCATACTTGTATTCACATTTTTTAAAAACATATCAGAGAAAACAACAAAAATGAGCTAAAGTAAACAAGTTTTTTAGATATGAAACTGTTTTGACACTATTATTTTACATAGTATGTATTTAGTAAACTGATAATAGCGGTGCGAGATAAGGAGGAGGGTGAGTCTGGTCAATTCAGTATTGCTCTCAATTGCCCATTGCCCCATCACGCATCACGCCTGTGGCCGTAGAACTCTCCTTTATCTACTACTCATATTCCATTGATTTGTACTTACACAGTATTGCACGTACTACTAAATTTGGATACAACTCCTTATCTTTTTGCTTTATTTTGGAAATAACGGATTTTGACCATATTCTATTGACGATAATTTTTAGAGTTTTTAAGCTATGTTTTTGAGACTTTCACAAAAGTTGCTCTATACATTTAACTAACATAATATGCAAATGAAATTTTAATAGCGTTGACGCATTCGCAGTAAAAAATTATTTAGTAAACCCGTTCATTTTTCATACATTTTTTATTATTTTTAAATTCTGATTACAGGGTGTTATGTGAAAATTTTTGGACCGTTTTTATAAAAACTTTAATTTCTCTACGAGTTTTCAAGCTATATTCATAAAAATCGACACAACTTATCACAATAAGCCACTTAATCATTATCTGCAGTTCAAACTGTTTTGCTTCATTAGTTTTGACAGGGTGATCCAAAAGATCTTCGTTCTTTTTCAATTTATTGACGGTCCCCTGTTAGATTTCGGGAAAAAATCTTTGTCAAAATGTATGACGTGCACTATTTTGTTTACACACCAGTAGTTTCAGAATGATTTTTTGTGTATATTTCTAGATATTTAACAAAACATCAAAAACCGAAAGTGTCAAGATTTTTTTGGCGGTGACTGTAGATCGTCACTTGCTTTTTTACAAAAAACAAACCAAGGAAATTTCGATAGTGGCGATATGTTTGTGAAAATCTGCTGAATAAACTTTCAATCTTTCTGGCAGTCTAATAATGCCATAGTTCAAAAACGTTTTTGATTTGATAGCAAAATACTTATCGAAGTGATTTTTTTATGTCTTTCAAAGAGTTAATTTTGTTTTCACTCTAAATAAAAAGGAGTGAATAGTCACTCCAGAATAGTGAATACTCACTCTATCGCAGACTCAAAATATGCCGAACCTCTTTAAAGTGACTATTCACTTTGTGCAAAAGTGGAATCATTGACTCTTTGAAAGAGTGAATACTCACTCCTAGGAAGTGAATATTCACTCTACACAGGGGTCAATAATCACTATTTCTGAGGAGTGACTATTCATTTTTGCTAAAGGAGTGCGTTTTTTCACTCCTAGTAGGAGTGAGTAGTCACTTTTTCATAAAAGTGAATGCTTTTTTTTTTTTTTTTTCCAATGAATTTCCTTTTTTTATTGCTATTATGGGCATTTTAAAAAAATCGTGTCTTTTAGAACATACAATGAAAATAAATACAAACGTGGTAAAGATTGAAATAAAATACTTTATTGACAATATTTATTTAATTCAAAGAATGTAACATTAATTGAACTTTTTAAGGGAAAACGTAATTAAAGTTACACATGAATTAGATTATTGACAGAAATAAACTATTTTATTCCAATCTTTCTCCTTGTGTTTGCTTTCATTGGTAGTCCCATAAATATATGATAGTTTTAAAATGCCCATAAGCACAAGTTATTAAACAGCTTTAAAATATTAAACTTTTTTTTTTCAGATATACCCATTAAGTTTTACATATTATTTAAATAAATCCAAAATGCACGTTATCTATGTTTTTTTTTATGTGTAATTAAAATCTTATTTCTGAAAAATATATATTAATACAAGCCGTATTTATAAAATGACATGGTAAGTCATATTTAATTTCAATTTTTTATTCCCGTATATAGAGTAGATGTGCATGTAGTACCTGCCGGCGAAGACACTCACGAGCTAATGCTAATCCTATGAGGAGAGATTTTTCTAATATCTCGTTTGCATTTTGACATTTTATTTATTTATTTATTTTACATTGAATAGCTGAAGTTCGTCTCTATATCGCATCTTTTTTACTTTTTCGATTTCGGTCGCAGATATTTTTATAAAGTTTCTTTTACTTTCAAAACCGGTACCAAAAATGAAAGTGTTATTTAAAAAAATATCTGCAGACAAAATTGAAAAAGTAAAAAAAAAAAAAACAAATATTTAAGAGAAAATGTGTTTTGACGACTTCTGTAACTTAAGTGTTTTTATTTAAATGGTGAACGATTAAGCCCTATAAGCTCCTCTTTGACTGTGCCCTTAAACATTTTTTTCGGCTTCATGAGTGGTTTGATTGCCAGATTATAAAATAAGCAAAACATCATTAGATTCATTTTTAAAAAATAATAATAAAATGAAGAGGATATTGAAATTTTATAAATCACATTAATATAACTTAAAAACAACTACAGTCGAACCTCTATATAACGAAACTCCATACATCGAATTCCTCCATATAACGAATTTTTAGTAAGAACGGTCCCCTTTTCGCATGATTACATTAAAAACAGACTCTATATAGCGAAATATCTATCTCCATATAACGAATTTTTTCATAAATTGATCTTAATTTATTCAGTTTTAAAAAAGCTTCGAAATCACATGGAATCAATTTTCCATCACTTATTTTTGATTTATCGTTCAGTGGAGAGGGTTTTTTTTTATAAATATTACTTCTCTCCTTATTCTTTAAATCTAACAAGTTCATCCCACCTCCCACACACCTTTCAACATCCTTCTCAAAACACAGTCAATTGAATTGTTACACATATAAGAGAGGAATCAATGAGAGCACATAAGAGAGACCTTCAAATGGAGGAAAATATCAACTACAATTTTTCATTTTGAGAATTTTTTTTGAGAGCGTAACAATTGTAATTTTAAAATCAAAACAACAAAAAATTACAGATTTCTTCCTCTGAAATTTATGTAAGTCTTCCTTATTTGATTTTCATTAAGCTTTCAAATAAATGTCTTTTCTCTTTTTTGAAACTGCTTAAATAAGTAAGAAATAAAATGTTAGGTTAATATATACTTTAAACATTTCAAATTCTTAATTAAAAAGATCAAAAATAATATTTGTTCAAAATTTACACATTAAATACTATTTTTAACATCATACTCTATACATCGAATTTCTCTATATAACGAATTTTTTACTGGAACGATGGATTTCGTTATATAGAGGCTCGACTGTATTTATAAAAATTTTGGTGGCATTATATTTTGGTAAGTGCAGTTTAAAAATTAAAATTGATTACTTAATTTTTTAATTAAATAAAAATATTTTATGCACTATAAACATTACCGTAATTGCTTTTTTAACAGTGTCTATATGAGGTGTACGTTACTGGAAAATCACTACTTAAGGATTCCAGTAATGGACACTCCTCTCAAAACCTTAAAAATTAATGAAATTTTATAAACGACATTAAATACATAAAATTCAAAGCTTTCTTCAACTACAAAAACAAAAAAGGGCAAATTTTGCAATAAAATAAGGATTACATAAATTTATTAAATGAAGCCAGCTCTTAGTATGATTTTCAATGAAAACACGATTTTCAATGAAAAACAGTGAAACTTAAAAACATTATTTTGTGCTTCCTGATTGGTTTAATTAAGAGTGTCAACAAAAGTGCTAAATTATAAAATATGCAAGGGCGAGTTACGAAAAAAGGAATAAAAGTTAAATTTTTATTAGTTATTTTTTTTTATAAACCAAAAAAATTCAGGTGTGTACATTACTGTTACATCTAACCTATAGTATTCTATGAATGTGAATTAAAGTTTTATAAAAAATATACTCATGTAGGAAAAAGAAAAAATGATGAAAATATAAAATAAAAGAAATGACTACATAAGTGTTGAATTAAGACATTTTTCTCCGGGAGGAATATTTCTGGCTCCGGGGGGGGGGACATTATAGAGCTCCGGGGAGGGAAATTGCCCATTTTGACCATTGAAAACACAAAATCTCAAATTTTCGGGGGCATTTTAATGCTCCGGGGGGGGATACCTCCCCGGGGACACCCTCTGAATTCAACACTGCTACATATGTTTTGTTCTTACTGTTGGAAAAACAATTTTAATGAGTTATTTATCTCTAATAAATAAATGTCATCTAATATAAGTCATACTGCAAACTTTTAAAATTACTAAAGCGTTTTATTCTGTTAACGTCAGGCATAAAATACCAATCTTTGCGTCAGCGATTTTTCTTTTCTTTTTTTTTTTTCTCCGAGCACATAGAGATAAAAGACAACTTCCTGTGTAAAGTAAAACTTTTAACTCAACATTCTAGAATTTACTTTAGGAAAATAAAAAGTTTAAATTAAAAGTGACTTACCGTTTTTTATGTTAAATATTATCCCTTGTTTGATGAATAATAATCCTTTGTTTGATAAATAAGATATGCGCAGTGCAACAACATCGTCACTGAGTATTAATGGAGTATTATTGCTTTTTACTGAATTATTTGTTCTCCATTTTGACTCCAGATCAAGAAACTTAATCTATGTGGATTATTTTGAATCATAAGATATCGGAGTATATCATTCCAAGATCGAAATTTAAACTACTTTTCAGTATTAATAACACAAATTAAAGATCCACATTTGTAGACCGAGGAAACGAAAGTCGGACACATAACGGACACGATAAAATGGCGGAAACATTTTTATCATCACAACCGAGAAGAAGATTTCTGATTGGCTGATGCGTAATACATATCTAAGTCACTTTTTAAGAGTGACCGTTGACTCTTTCGAAGGAGTGACACTCATTTTTGAAAACGAGTGCGTTTTAATAGCAAAAAAGCGTAATTTTATAGGTTATATTATAAAATGTAGATTTTGAAAAGTAAGAATTGACATATTTTGGTACTTTTCATTGTTTTACTCCATATATTGGTTCAAAGTTGAGCGGGTATTTTTTTCAAGTGTATAATGCCGGGCTTTCACTCTCGTTAACGGAGTGAGATTTTTCACTCTCGACCATGGAGTGAGATATTTCACTCTCGACAACGGAGTGAGATATTTCACACCTTTTTAGGGAGTCGGAAATTAAACTCTTTAAAGAGTGTATTTGTATAAAGTTCACTCTAAAAGAGTGAAAATGCAAATCACTCCTACAAAATGTGAGCTTTTCACTCCTCCCAGTTTTAGAGTGTTGGTGAAGAGAATATTTGACAGAAAGAAACAAATAATAGTCGGACGGAACAATGTCCGGAGAGTAGGGAGGATGGATCAGAATGTCTCAATCGAATCCAAGGAGTTTGTTTCGGACTGTCAAATATACATGTGAATGCAGTTATCATAATGGATGATAATACCTCGTTTGTTTGCTAATTTGGGGGTGTTTCCTGGCAATTGCTGCCTTCTGTTCGTCCAGTTGCGAAAAGTAATTTTCAGACTTGATGATCTGGTATTTTGTAATAGATCCAATTTTCACCAAATAGATACCAAAACTTTCTGCTATAGAAGTCCTGCTTTAGCCACAGGAATGGGATCTTTATCCTAGCTAGATCAGGCTTGTTTGTATTCTTGATTGTTATAAAGTATCCAACTTTCATCTATGAGGATCAATCTTTTCATACAAGGATCTTTCTTGTTGAAAACGCTGTCTACAATTTTACACTCCAACAGGTTGGCCGCCATTAACTATTTTTATATTCTATTCGCACCAGTAATTAAAAAAAACCGTTTTGTACTAATTTTTATTTTGAAATTTTGTCAAGGAGTGAGTAAAATATTTTTATTTTCAGAAAGTAATGCCAGTTGAATTAAAAAATAGCACATGAATTGTTTTTTTCGGAGAACAAATAGCGTGCGTTCGACAGAACTATCCTGATTCCTGATCCACCTTCCCTACTCTTCGGACATTGCTCCGTCGACTATTTGCTTTTCTCTCACAAAAATTCTTTTCACAAAAAATTTTAATTGTTTGAATGATATAAAAAATCATTTCGGTTAGCATTTTGGAACCAAATCAAAATTGTTTTGGAAAGATGGCATTATAAGACTCCTGGAAAGGTAGGAGAAGGCTTGTTGAACAGAATAGTATATCCTTTAGTAAAATCACGCTGTTTTCGAAATTTGAAGGGGTTATATTTTGGCAAAAAACAAAAGAAACTTTTGGGACAACCTAATAAAAAACTCTGTCAGTACCTATAAATGCATAAATTGCATCCTGCTAGAGTTTTTATCCCAGTTCAAATAAAGTTTTTTGAACTAGAAAATTGTTTAATAAAAAGCGTCTTGTTTCAACAGGGTTCGTATTTTATTTCATTTATTAAATAAATTTCTGGTTCAAAACATGTGTAAATTATTTGAAAAATAAGGAAGGTTGGCATATATGTAAATAAAATTTGAAACATAATAAAGCCCGTGAAAATAAAATCTGTTTGCATCAGAATCCTACATTAAACGGAAAATTCCATTGTACCAAAGAAAATAACACATTGCAATAACATTAAATTGCACCCATTCTAATAGAATAAAGTTGTTTGTCATCTCTAATTTGCATATCTATATTAACCTTTAACTGATGAGACAGAAATTCTCACACAACTACAGTGAAGCAATCTATGAGACCGCGCCATAGAAAGATGAATAAAAAGCGAAGTTAACTCATTGGATTATGTTTTTGTACTAAACTTTATGTGTAGGGCTGTTATGATTAAAATTCACATATTCAAAAGTCTCTGATAGTACTATAGTCCAAATGAAACAGAATTTCAATAGTGTTTGTAAGTTAAGTGTTAAACTATAAAAATCGAGAAAAAGCAGTGGTCTGTGAGACCGGCAACACCAGTTAAAGGTTAATAAAAGAAAGACGTTTGTCTTTACTCTGCGTGAATTTTTATAGTTTAACCCTTTTCCCTTGAGAGGTGATTCTCACTGACCACTAGTGCCCCGCGTAAATGGGTGCTCTAAATTTCTGGACACCTGTACCTTAAACTAATTTTCTTCGCTTTATCTAATGGCCGAATAGTCTGTGATAAAAGATGGCGAAATAAACTTTTAGATATTAGAGATGTTCGAAGCAATTGGCGTACCGATTTATGAGAGACACTTGGCAACTCTAGTTGTGAGTGAGAGTCCCCTCTCGAGTGCAAAGGGTTAGCTTGTAACTTTCAGTTTAAGTACAAACACTACCGAAATTTTGTTTAATTTGGAACTTCAGTAAATACTATCAGTAAAGACTTTTGAGTAGGTGAATTTTAAATATGACAGCCCTGCACATAAAGTTTAGTATAAAAACATCATTTTTAGAGTTAATCGCGCCTTTTATTCCTCTTTCGATGGAGCGGTCTCACAGACTGCTACACAGTAATTGTATGAGAATTTCTGTCACATCAGTTAAAGATTAAGAATATTATTTTTTGCCGGGCAGGTCGGATAGTAAGATAAAGACAAAGAATTTAAAACTCTTAATTCATAAATCTAAGGGTGATTCTGAATTCATCATCAATATTTGGTGGGGAGGTAGGGAATAGGAAAAGAACACTATTTCACATAGGAAACCAAGGGTCCCAAAGTCTTCCGAAGGAGATAGGCGCCATTAAAGTTTAGGGTCCAAAAATTCAAATGATTATAAAAAACAGAAAAATTGATCGATTCGTTTGCGGTTTTCACTAAGATTATTCTTTATGTCAGTATTGTCTTGAAAATAAATTATAAAGATAAATTTCAAAAAATGACGATAGAGGGCGCTTTAGACTTTAGAGTAACGAACAACTATTTTTTACCGTTATTTTTTGCATCTCATTAAAGGTTTCGTAAGCGTAGACTTAAACTTAAATTTTGAGCTCAAAATCTGAATAGTTGGAAGCAGTTAAGTAGCACAAACTTAACTGTGTTCAGAGGGTTTTAAATTCAAATGATTATAAAAAACGGAAAAATTGGTCGATTGATTTGCGATTTTCACTAAAACTATTCTTTATGTCAATATTTCCTTTAAAATAAATTTTAAAGATTAATTAAAAAAAATACCGATAGAGGGCGCCTTAAACTTTAGAGTAACCAACAACTATTTTTAAGCGCTATTTTTTGTATCTAATTAAATGCTTGCAAATGCTTAGATTTAAATTTTGAGCTCAAATTCTAAATCAATGGAGGGGTTAAGAAGCGGAAACTGAACAGTGTTCAGGAGTTAAAATGTTACCCTCTCCACCCCTCGAACACATTTCAAATTTCCGCACTGAATTACTCAAAACGATGCAGATTTTGAGCTCAAAATTTAAGTTTGAACTTTTACAACCATTTAATTAGATACAAAAAATAACGGTTAAAAAAACGGTTACTCCAAAGTTTAAGGCGCTCTCAAACGGTATTTTTTAAAATTAATCTTTAAAATTTATTTTCAAGGAAATATTGACATAAAGAATAGTTTTAGCGAAAATGGCAAACGAATCGAACAATTTTTCCGTTTTTTATAATCATTTGAAATTTGAACCTTCCCACCCCCATTGAACACAGTTCAGTTTCCGCTACTTAACCACTCCCAACGATTCAGATTTTCATCTCGAAATTTAAGTTTATGTCTAAGCTTCTAAAAAAATTTATGAGATGCGAAAAATAATGGTAAAATATAGTTGTACGTTACTCCAAAGTCTAAAGCGCCCTCTATCGGCATTTTTTGAAATTTATCTTTATAATTCATTTTCAATAAAATACCGACATAAAGAATAGTTTTAGTGAAAATCGCAAATCAATCGACCAATTTTTCCGTTTTTTATAATCATTTGAATTAAAAACCCTCTGAACATAGTTAAGTTTGTGGTACTTAACTGCTTCCAACTATTCAGATTTTGAGCTCAAAATTTAAGTTTAAGTCTACGCTTACGAAACCTTTAATGAGATGCAAAAAACAACGGTAAAAAATAGTTGTTCGTTACTCTAAAGTCTAAAGCGCCCTCTATCGTCATTTTTTGAAATTTATCTTTATAATTTATTTTCAAGACAGTACTGACATAAAGAATAATTTTAGTGAAAACCGCAAACGAATCGATCAATTTTTCTGTTTTTTATAATCATTTGAATTTTTGGACCCTAAACTTTAATGGCGCCTATCTCCTTCGGAAGACTTTGGGACCCTTGGTTTCCTATGTGAAATAGTGTTCTTTTCCTATTCCCTACCTCCCCACCAAATATTGATGATGAATTCAGAATCACCCTGTATATTTTTTTCGTAATACAGTGACCATATTAGCTGCTAACTTATTTATGTCTAAATTAAAAATTTTGCCATTCTAGACTCACAAGCGTCTACGGTTTTATGTAAAGCTAATAAGAGCTGACATTTCAATACTTTGAATTTTATGTTTTGTATTGAAATGAACATCACAGCTATATTTGTTCAGTCTATGATTGAATACGAACCCTATGAAGGATGTATAAGGAAAGGCCGTCCCTCTGAATCTTTGCAAGAGTAAGAATCTTTGGACGTTTATGGCCAAATTTAGCCTATTTTTTCAATCCCCTTCTCCTTAACAAAAGTTTTGCATCCGTCAGGATGATATGTCCAGAGTACAAGAAGTATGGATAAAAAGCATTTGTACTGCTCGAAAGTCTGTGGTCCTGAAAGACGTATAATTTTTGGCCAAATAAATAATAATCTCTACAAAAGTGATCATTTGTAGAAGCGCTGAAAAAGTATATTGCTTCGACCGCCTAGTGTTAAACCTTCGACATGGAGTGCCAAAATTGTCACAAACGGTTGATGCTTACCAATTGAAATTTGTTTTATAACTGAGGTCATTCTCTCGAAAATAAAATCTTTACAATGATAATATTATGGCTTATGCACAGCACACTCCATAATATTTCAGGTTTTAGGCTGTTTCTGTAATCAGGGTAGATGTCTGTGCGTGTCCGTACCCGGTCTAGAAAAATGAAAGTAAACTTTCAAATGAGTCGAGCCGAGCTGGCAGAATAAAGACAACAGCTGTGCCGATATAAAAATTTACACGTAACTGATAAAATATGATATTTTTATGGTTATAATTAGGAATAAGTATAATAGTGGTTGGTATAACAGAGGTTAGTATAATAGCGATGTTGGTTTTAAAACAACAATACCGAAATATAACATATCCAGATTAGAGATCGGCATTTGACTGCTACATCGGGCTTGAGGCCAGACTGACGACGCTTCAGTCTACCGCTATTCATGGGCTTATTACTAAAGAGAAAATTTTTACCAATATTTCCGAATAATAATTTTCATTTTATTTACAACAGGACCTCTGCAACAAGGAGAAGATTGCTATTTAAAAAAAAAAGAGTGAAATTTAGTTCTTGAGGTAATAAAACTGTACTAGGCTTTAACACTACTACCGTGAGATAAATGTTGAATGTTTTCAACAACCTGGCGCCTTTCATCGTTTGCAACTCCATGAGGTGCGCTTTTCTTTATTGAAATGTTGGACTGGTCTACGTCTAAGTTAACTTATTAGGAAACACAGAAGTCGAATAAAACAAAGTAAATAAATAATAAAAAAATAAATATGTATAAAAAGTTTGTCTTAGGTAAATTTATAAAATTTAATTCAGGTGTTAAAAAAATTGAGATACATTTTAGGTTAATAACATTAAGGATTTTTTTTAAAGTACTTTCTCTTCAACTGAAATCTTTGGCGCCTTTACTACTTCGGCGCCTGTGTGCGCCGCACACTTCGCACACCGGGTCGGCACGCCCCTGAATACAATTTCAAATTCAAATGCAGCTTAAAACTTCGCAACTTGCGGAAACCATTCCCAACTAAAGTACAAACGCAACACATAAAACACGAATGGTAAGAAGAAAGTTAATTCATTAAATGTTAGTATAAGAGATAGAAACGCGTGTCAAGGACTTCTTGACCGCAAAACACGTGCCCGTCTGAACCGCGGCGCGTGTACAAAATAACCCAAATTACTATCTCTACTTTCTGAAAATTTAAACATACATTAACATACATTTTATAACACATGAACAATATAACAATATAGTAACATTTTTAACAAATAACATAACAACTTAACAATAGATCCAGAATTTTTAAAAGCAGTTAAGACCAAAATCTCAAACATACATAAAACTAACAATTTTACAAACAAATTTTGAACTCAATTAAGCACTAAACGTGAGTCCGTCAAAAAATTCCAAAAATGGCCAAAAATACAAAACAGTCTCTCTGCTTTTTATTCCTTCACATTGCTACCACATATATGCACTCTAATAGAAATTTAATAAAGAACATTATCACCCAATGATAGAGATGATTCGCTGCTAGCCGGCTTCATACTACAGGATGGCTTTCTCCTCTTGTCCCAGAAACCTTGAACGAAGGATCTTTCGTCATCAGAACTGTACGGTGACGCCACAGTTGACTGTCGTGCCTGCAGCCTGGTCTTGAATGGATGCCGTGGGATACTTGTAGGTTCCGCTCGACGACTCTGCTCTGGCCGGTTCGCTGGGGTCACTGCATGGCGAGATTCACACTGTTGATGCCAGTAATCTGAGTGTTGTCTCCTCTTTCTAGACGCACCCGAAGTTACTGAAGATCCTAGGCCACGTTTCTTTCCGGATCTATGCTGTTTCTTATTGGGCAAAAATTCGGACTTTAAAGTTCTTTTAAGAGTTTGACGAGTGTCCATACGAAATTTCTTTCGAGGATTAATCACTGAAGATGTTGAACTATTAGATAATTTATGTTTGTGAGGTTGCTGTCTAATAAGTGGAGGAACGGGACAGTTTATAATCTTTTGTCTTTTATGGCACACAGAGTCTGATGTATTTGACACTGCTCTCTTATTTTTATTATCATACTTTGCTCTCGGATTGATAGGCTTTCTACTTTCAATAACAGTTTTTGGAGCTGTTTGACCAAATTTTCTTCTTGAATATTGATGAAAAGAATTAAATGAAGAAGTGCTGGACTCGGGACACTCATTGGATCGGGAATTTTGCGAAACACCACTCGACACATGAGAACCTTCACTACCATTTTCTCTAAACTTATAAACTAACCTGATCCAGATTAACAGTCATTCTTTCACCATTGACATTAACAACCAAATTATTATTTCGAACTTCCAAAACTTCAAACGGACCTACAAACTTCGGACCAAACTTAGCTACTCTCTACCAATGCTTTTCTACTAACACAAAATCTCCAACTTTCACTTCTAACTCCCTTCTACGCATATTATAATACTGTGCTTGCTTTTCTTGCGCTTTTCCCATCTGAACCTGAGCTTCCTTAACCAACCTCTCAATATCCTCTCTCAATAAACTGACTTTCCGCATCTGACACCATAACTAGCCTTTGGAATGGAGTAATGACTTTTCTATCCAAAAACAATTCAGCCGGCGTTTTCCCCGTCGACGCGTGAACTGCTGTACGAAGTGCATACGCAAAATGCTGAAGAAACTGGTCCCAATTTGCATGATGAGAACCAACATAAGAAGAAATCATTTGAATTAATGTACGATTTACACGTTCAGCCATATTAGACTGAGGACGATACGGAACAGTAAAAGAATGATCGATCTCCAGCTTCCCACACAGAGACTTAAAAATATTAGATATAAAATCACAACGAAATGGTTTACTAGCAACAAGTGCGTCAAAACCAATATGAATTTCATTCGTTAAACTCGGTTTATCTGAAAAGACTTCCCCAAAATCGACCAAAGACTTATTAAACTCCTCCTTCTCGATTTCACTTAACTCCGACTCCTCCAAATTAACTGACACTGAAACAGGCTCTTTCTTACCCACATTCTCATCATTATTCACGATTAACGACTTTTTAAAGAAATCCAAACTAATTCCTCTATCCTTCATATAATCCACACCAACTATACAATGCACTGTTAATCCATCCAACACACAAAACTCCCAACATGTCTTAACCGAACGAATTTCAACTTCCAACTCTACTGAACCTTTATTATCACAAGCTACTCCCTGTGCCGATTGAACCACCGGACTTAACCTCTTCAACTTCTTATACGAAAAATATTTTCGATAACAATCAAAAGAAATGAACGACTTATCTGCCCCTGTATCGAAGACACTCTTAACGACAATACCATCCAACACAATTAACACCTCAGGAAATTCAACCGGATTAATAGTAACTTTATTTAAACTCACCGAGGACTTTTCCGACCTCTGAACACATCTCTTTTGCATTGATCTATTTTCCAAATTCTCATCCGAAGTTAATCTCCTTACTTGCGAAGAAACATTCCTGTCCCGTACTCCCCCTCTCCGATCATAACCACTATTTTGTCTATTTCCATACATATATCTATCACCATTTCTAAAATTATTAGCACCACCACCATTCCTATTACCATTACTAGTATTAGACATATTACGACCAAATCCATCATTTCTATTACGCAAATTATTATCTAGAAATCGCTGTCCCCCTCTCAAAAAATTACGTTCCCCCTCATTTCTCAAATTACTATCCGTGACAGGTCTCTGACGAGGGCTACGCGAATCCCGTTGATCCGAGCTATGCCGAGTCTCATACTTCGATAATATCTCGTGCATTTCTGAAAAATTCTTCGGTGCTCTAACTTCAATAAAGTCCTGTATATTCGGATTAAAAAGAGGAAAAACAATGTCCAACAATTCCTCAAATGTGATATCTAAATCCAATTTATTTTTTAGTTCAAGCTTACGTAGATAAATTTTGCCGCTGACTCATAAATATTCTGCTTATTGCAATAGAATTCTTTTCTCAAAATACTTTTATCTTTAACGGGAGGATATGCCTTCTTTAACTCAATCACAGTTTGTTCATATCTTTTCGCTTCATCATTAATCAAAAACTTTCCTATATTTTCCAACCACAAAAGTGCTTCGCCCTTCAATGAGCATTTAAGCACTACGTATCCATTTTTCTCAGGTATATTATTAAGCAGGATATAATCATCTAGTTTGACTAAAAATTCACTAATGTCACCTGCACCGGTAAAATACACACGCGGCACAATCTCACAATGTCCGACATTTCGTTGGGCGCCATTTGTAACGTTACACACACGTTGGGTGTCATTTGTAAAGGTTGGTTGGTCGTGGTGGGAGTTAAATGCAGACATACTCAGTAATTAAGATAAGAAAACACAGTTTATTAAAATGATAATGGCTCAAGGGAAGTGGAGCAAGTCTAAATTTTCACGACTGAGAATACTACGAAAAAGCTAAACGCATACTCAGAGGCTCCGGACTAGCTCAATCGTGGCACCTTCTATTACTTCTCACTATCTTTCGGCTAAGCTGCTAGATAAAGCTTAATTAGACAGCCCGTGGTTGTGTGTATTTCTTTATTCACTTTCAAATAATCAAAATGTAATTACTATGAATTTTCTTACCACGGCCAACTCTCAAGTCGAATACCGAAACTCCTTTACAACTCGCTGGAGGCTCGCTGCTACTTTCAATCTGCTAGCACTTCGCCGACTAATATGTCCAGAACACTCGGCTGGCTAATCGCCAGTGATTCACTTCGTTAACTAATGCCAGAGATCCTCTCTCGCTGGCTAATGCCAGAGATACTCACACGCTGGCTAACGCCAGAGATACTCACTCGCTGGCTAATGCCAGAGATACTCACACGCTAGCAAACGCCAGAGATACTCACTCGCTGGCTAATGCCAGAGACACTCTCCACACACTCAAACTCCAAGCTTTTATATGCTGCAAACTGAGATACTTCACATTAACATATTACTAATAACCGCGAGCTAACTGCAGAACCCGAAAGAGACACACACACTCTAGAAAGTTAAAGTAAAAGAGAGCATAGATGTCGCTTTTACGCTTACACATGTTAAATTATTGACGTCACGATCTCAGAAATACTAGAGTGCCTTTATGACAAAGGTCAATCCCTCACATAATTTTAAAGTTTATATATAAATAGTTATTTTCCAATAATGTAGGCATTGCTAAAAATGCAATTTTCGGGAATGTTTATAGTGCATTAAGTAAATTGACTTAAAGGAAAACTTAAATAATCAAGTATTATTTTTAAATTACACTTGTCAAAATGTAATGACACCAAAACTTTTATAAAAAGTTATATTAATGTGACTAATAAAAATTCAATATTTTATACATTTTTTATTATTATTATTTAAAGATGAACCTATGTTTCGCCTATTTTATAATCTGGCAATCGAACCACTCATGCAGCCGAGAATATTATTTAAGGGCACAGTCAAAGAGACGCTTATAGGGCTTAATTGTTCACCATTTAAATAAAAACACTTAAGTTACAGATGTCATTAAAACATATTTTCTGTCTTAAATATTTGTTTACATTTACTTTTTCAATTTTGGTAGCAGATATTTTTTAGAATAACACTTTCATTTTTGGTACCGGTTTTGAAAGCGAAGGTAACTTTATAAAAAAATATTTGCGAGCAAAATCAAAAAAAAATAAATAAATAAATAAATAAATAAAAAAAAAATACGATGTAGAGACGAATTTCAGCTATCCAATGCAAAAAAAAAATAAATAAAAATAAATAAAATGTTGAAATGCAAACGAGATATTAGAAAAGTCCCTCCCCATAGGATTTTACTAGTTACCTCGTGAGTGTCTTCGCCAGCAGGGAAGAAGCCTTAAGGGTGTCCATTACTGGCACATCTACTCTATATATGGGAATAAAAAATTGAAATTTAATGTGACTTTCCATGTCGTTTTATAAATACAGGTTGTATTAATATGTGATTCTCAGCAAAAAAAATTTTAATTACACGTTAAAAAAAAAAAAAAAAAAAAAAAAAAAAAAAAAAAAAAAAAAAATAGAAAACTTGCATTACGGAATTATTAAAATAATATGTAACTAGTTGGATGTGCCAATCCCAAAACTTTCTTCTATCTCATACGTACATTTTAATATTTAAAAAAAATAGTTACTCATTTTAATGCTTTATTAATTTTAATTCAATACCATACCAACTTTGATTTTCATGTTAAATTTCTGCTTCAGTCAATTAATAGGAGTAAAAACGAATTTCCGTCTCTGCACGAGTCGATGTACAATAGAATAATACGCAGATTTTTTTTTTTCCAATTTAGGGAGGACCTACTTGCCTTACCAAAAAATACTCATATGCAAAAAATTTAGTTCAGTTCTAGAACTAACTTCATACACTTTTATGCGGTGCAATATTGAAAATGGTATAAAATTCGCTATTGCAGCGCCCCCATCCGGCGGATTTTTTTCAGAATCAGGGGGATCCAATTAGCCATAGCCATACGCTTACACAAAAAATTTCGTTCAATTCGATGCATAACTTCATGTACTTTTGGTCGGTACAATATTGAAAATGGCACAAAAATCGCGATTGCAGCGCCCCTTCCGGCCGATTATTTTCAAATTCAGGTGGGACCAACTAGCCATAGTCATACACTTACACAAAAAATTTGGTTAAATTCGATGCATAACTTCATATGCGTTTGGTCGGTACAATATTGAAAATGGCACAAAAATCGCGATTGCAGCGCCCCCTTCCGGCCGATTATTTTCAAATTCAGGGGGGACCAACTAGCCATAGTCATACACTTACACATAAAATTTGGTTAAATTCGATGCATAACTTCATATACTTTTGGTCGGTACAACATTGAAAATGGCACAAAAATCACGATTGCAGCGCCCCCTTCCGGCGGAATATTTCAAAACTGAAGGAGGACCTGCTTGCCACAGCCAAAAACATTCACAAAAAATTTGGTTCAATTCTATGCATAACTTCATACACTTTTTGATGGTAGAAGGGCGACATACAGACACACAGACAGACAGACACACGGACACACAGACACATGGACAGACAGACATTTTGTAAAAACATGTTTTTTGGAATCTCTGACCCCTAAAACGTGTAAATCCGTCAAAAACCGGAAGTCGAAAAAATTTCGATTACAATACTTTCTTCTATTGAAGATAGAAGAAAGTAAAAATTAATGGGTATCTGAAAAAAAAAATATTGACTGTTTAAGATTTTAAAACTGTTTAATATCTTGCGCTTATGGGCATTTTAAAACTATCATATATTTATGGGGCTACCAATGAAAGCAAGTACAAGGGGAAAGATTGGAATAAAATAGTTTATTTCTGTTAATAATATGATTTAATTCATAGTAACTTTAATTGTTTTCCCTTAAAAAGTTCAATTAATGTTACATACTATGAATTAAATAAATATTGTCAATAAAGTATTTTATTCCAATCTTTACCATGCTTGTATTTATTTTCATTGTATGCTCAGAAAGATAAGATTTTTTTAAAATAAACCACTAAAAAACGCACTCCTTTAGCAAGAGTGAATAGTCACTCCTCCGTAAGAGTGACTACTCACTTCTACCAGGAGTGAAAAAACGCACTCCTCTAGCAAAAGTGAATAGTCACTTCCCAGAAAGTGTGATTATTGACCCCTATTTAGAGTGAATATTCACTTCCCAGGAGTGAGTATTCACTCTTTCAGAGAGTCAACGATTCCACTTTTGCTCAGAGTGAATAGTCACTCTAAAGAGGTTGGGCATATTTTGAGTCTGCGATAGAGTGAGTATTTACTCCTCCGTAGTGAATAGTCACTCTTTTTTATTTAGAGTGTATGTTTTCCCAATTCAGCTTCTTGAAAATATTTTCTAAGACAGCAGTAAAAAGCTTAGGCGAAATGGTGTCTCCTTGTCTTACTCCTCTTCCAAGCTTGATCTTCACTTTTCCTTTATCCATACGGATTGTTGCTGTTGCTTTCTTGTAAATTTTCTTTATGATATTGATATAAGGTTTGTCTATACCAATGTCCTGCAGAGATTCCACTACTGGTTATTTGTAGACCGAATCAAATGCTTTTTCATAATAAAGGCAAGGCAGAGAGATAAATTATATTATTTATGTTTTTCTGTAAGTTTCCTTACTGTTTGGATATAATCCACTGTGCTGAATCCCCTTCGGAATCCTGCTTGTTTTCTAGTTTGAGCTGAGTGTAGAGCTGGTTCAAATCTTATTAAAACATTGATGAAAATTTTATAAATGACTGATAGTAAACTGATCGAATGATAGTTTTTAATGTTTTCCTTCTCTCCTTTCTTATAAAGTAGAACCATCATAGCATCTTCCCAATTTTTCTGCACGTCTGACTTCTCGAGATCTTTGGAAAACAGTAACGATAGCCTTTTTGTAAATTCTTCTCCTGCTTCTTTGATAAAGTTGGTAATTCCATCTTCCTCAGGGCATTTATTTTTTTTTACACTTTACAACAAAGATGAAAAGTGTTTATGATTTCGGTATGTCTGTCAGTCCTGCCGCGCTGTAACTCTCGTAAGTATACTTGGGTTGTCCTGAAATTTTCGGAAGTCATTGACATTTACTCTAGCATGAACCTTATTGAAAATGAAGTTTCTAGCACGATTAGTTTATTTACAGGGACAGTCAAAAGTTTTCCGTTACATTATGACCTACGGGAAAAAATAATTTCAAATGAATTTTAAAGATGTCCCGGTCAAACATATTCAAATTTATAAGCATTAACGAAGTGCACTAAACTATGCATTGTTTGAAATATGGGTGAAAATAATGGTTATTATTCATTTACAGAGACTCATATAAGAATTCAAATACATAATCGTAAAAGGGAATTTCTGGAAATGTGATTTCCGTCGTTTTAAGAATATTTTACTTGGAACTACATTTTTGCTAAATACTAGCATTTTATAAAATTAGTAGGTAAACTACAGGGCTTAACAAAAGTATTCAGTATGTTTCCGTCTGTTAGTATGAATTGCTGAAGGACAAATTTTAACCCGTTAGGTGTTTTCTCGCTGAACTAAATTTCCCCATTATATAGTATGCATCAACCGACAGATCAAATGCAGGGCTGTTCAAAAGTATTGGAATGCGTATTTGGTTATGCACATTAACACTTTATTTCCCTCAATAACGAAATTTTGTTAAAGATTTCCGGAAGTGTTAGAAATTTGTATCATAATCTAAGCTCAACGCATGATTTTTCTTACTTGTTCATAAATCTAATGGGTTTTAACACTTCATTGGTCATTCCCGTTTTCTCCTTGATAGCACAAATTGATTTCGATCTTCACATTTGTATAGATCCATATAGATTTTTTCAACAATGTGTACTTTTTCGTTATTGATTTTGGTGATTGTTCAATCTGCTCTCTTCAGTGCAAAAATACTTTTTCTTCCAACTCATATTTTACACTTAACTGATTTTAAACTTTTGTTAGCTTCTAGAACTTTCTTGACAAGATCACAATTAAATTTTCTGATATCTTATGTAGCACATTTTCTTACCGTTTTAAATAATTCAGCATATTCAATTCTTGATTTAGGATAATTTTAAATCATTCTCTGCATTTCTTCATTACTTTTTTTTTCTGTTATTTTCTTTGTTTGCTTTACCAGTGCATCACCAGTTATCTTCTATGCAATTTCTTGTAGACAGCTGGTTAGTTTCTTGTTCACTATTGTAATATCTTGCTATTCTTTTAAAATTGATTCAAGTATTTGCAAACAGTTTTTAATGTCTACTAGCGGCCTTCGCCCGCTACGCTGGTCGGTTTATCTAAAGAAATCTTGAAGAAGTAGTTAGATAAGGTTCAGACATACATTAAAAAAAAAAAAAAGCAAGTCGATCATTCAAAAAACGTTGGGAAATATCAAATATTTACTGTAATTTTTTAAGAAAAACAAAGTTTCGAAAAAAAAATTAAATCGAAAAAAAAATTACACTGACATATTAATGCAAGGAAATTTTCCCAGAGAGAAAATTCGCCTTGAATACAATATTTCAAATTCTTTTAATTGCTTATAGGCGTTAATGCCAACATAGTGAAAAAAAATTCCATGCTGGGAATCGAACCCGGGCCATCAGTATGGCGCACTGACGTTCTACCGACTAAACCACATGGAACGACAGCCAGCTTGAAACTTTCTCATACTTAAGTAGACTGGCGAAAACATAACGATAGCGCGTTTTAAAATCGCACAGTGACATCTATTGGATTTTATATGTACTAAAAAACGTGAGCAGCGCACCTAATAGTTTCTTTTGTTTCTTTTTGTTACTTTTTTGTCTGTTGTCCGATTTTGATGAAACAAAGCCTATACACTGCCCGGGAGTGTGCATTCTTCATTAGTGAAAACCGCATAAAAATCCATTCAGTAGTTACGAAGATAACCTCGAACAAACAGACAGACAGACAGACAGACAAAAAATTCAAAAAATTTTTTTTTGTGTTTCATTGGTTTTCTTTTATCGCCCTGACTCCATTTTTGTCAATTATCTTCAATGTACAGACACACCGGGTCCTACTGTTTTATTATATGTATAGATATGAAATTCTTCTTTATGTTTCTGGAGATTTATAATATCGATTGATTTTTTTGAGTGACTCAAAATCTTCACTCTTTCCACTTCAGTTTTTAACAAGAGTTTGCATCTAACCATGCTATGATGGCTTCATATATACATATATGAGGACCCCTAAAGCCAAGGGGTATAAGTGGCAAAATTAAAAAAAATTGAAGTGCATAGACGGCATGGAAATATGCTTTTTTCTTTTTAGGTAAAGAAATATAAGTGATTTTCCAATTATGTGCAGCGTTCTAGAGATAAACCACTGTTGTCGAATAATAACCAATATTGATTAATTATCAATTTAAAGAAAATTGTGCTCGACTTTTTTTACAGTTCTTGAAATAAGAGTTCAAAGACCACAATGAAATAAGCGGCCGTTTTTTTATTTCAATTCAGTCAATTATTATTGCTGTTCAAATTTAACGCCAATTATCTTTAATCTCAATTTACTCCATATCAAATTTTTGTCACTTGTACCCCTTGACTTCTGAGGTCGTCATATATAACACCTTTCAAACAAGCTTTATCTTACAAGTTTGTATAACAATAATAATCACATTACTAAATGAACAGAACATGTAATATGTACATGCGTACGTTAGTTTTTATAGTAAAATACACCATTAAATCTATTTTAAATAAATAATATTTTTATTTTGTCGTACGCATTTCGCATTCACATAAAATTCATTTTTTAATGCATTAATATAGATTTTTTTTTTTTTTTTTTTTTTTAAGTTGCTGAAGTAAAACTCTATAATAAAAGAGCCACTGGTTCAAATGATATGAAATTACGCAAATGTGCTGCCAAAGTAATGGGGATTTTTTAGGCATTGTTAAAATAAGTCAAATCTAAATTGACAAATATCCCTGAATATGCCGTAAAGTCGAGAGATGAGCTTGCACACAACACATTGAATTTTAAAATGTGAAGCATACATACCTCGTGTTCATTATTCTACAGTGACTGCGCCATTGACGCTGAAAACGGTCGACAGCCCATTGAAAATCTCTTGCGTTAGTTGCGCAGTTCCGTGCGAATGCTTTGCTCCATATTTTTATTTCATTCGCAGTCCCTTTTCCGAATTATTGCATTTTGTATGTTTTTTCTATGCTTAATAAAGTTTTCTTTTTCTCAAAGTCCTGTCCATTGTTTACCATAATGCAGCTATTAGGGATAAAGAACTGCGAACATCTTCACATTCGTACGGAACTGTGAAACTAACACAGGAGATTTTCTATTTTTAAAACCAAAAATGTACATTTAATAGTGTGAAAAAAAAAAAAAAAAAAAAAACACATTAGACTAGTCGTACTTTTGTGATAACTATGGTGTTCCTCAAAATCGTTTGTGACCTTTTCCTAATTGATTATTGTTATATATATGTATGACTAAAAATATAAAAAGCAAAAGATGAAAAGTGATTAATCTTTTTTATCCATTTGGCTTAAATGAGAACTTTATCTTACCTTTACACTTTCTTTCCACGCACATGGATTAGATTATTGATTTGCTCCAGCCTTTGGTCTTGTAATTTTAGACGAATAAATGAATATGAATAGCTGTTTTTAAAACATGAATGGGGCTAACTTTACGTTTTCTTGTACACTTACTTTAACGTTTATATTTTGTAGATTATGCATGTTATATTAAAGTTTAATTTAGTTCTGATCCTAATCTATCTTCTATATACATAAAATATGTATCTTGACTAAAATCATTTTTTACTAAAATCATTTATAAGCATGTAAAAACATTTATTTTAATGATCGATTTTAGGACATCTTGATTGTAGAATCCCGAAAGAAATCGATGATTGTACCGATTGTGTTTTTTATGGAGACGATTTTTTTCGATTAATCAATTTCTATAATCGCCCATCACTAGCCATATCCTAGAAGCAGTTTTAGTTAGAAGCGTAAAATTCAATATAACAAACCTTTTAAAAAATATTAAACATTTATTCCTGCGATTTTAGGAATTCGTCCCATCCAAAGGATTAACCAGACGTACGCCATTCATTAGCAGCAGTTTAAATAAAGACATGAATCGAGGTTACCTAATCTACTAAAATAAAATTAAACATGTATTTTATCTATATTAGATATTTTCACCTAAGCGGGCTAAATGGAATGGTCGCACGTTTAAAATATTTCGCCATACTTCATCAGAAGTTTTAGGTAGGAAAGAGAAATTCAAGATAACACACCTACTAAAAAAATAGTCAAACATGGATATACATTAGTCATTGTAGAGCTATTTTATCGATTATGTAATGAATATTGTTTTTGAACATGATAAAGTAAGATTATGCGAATAAGACAAATATTATGGATGTTTAATTAAATATTATGTTTTTTTTTTTTTTTTTTTTTTTTTTTTTTTTTTTTTTTTAAATCATTGTTTGATGTATTTCGTTTGATTCAATATTTCTCAGCATAGCAGGAGAAGACTGTTAGTAACATATGATTTACGGCATTTGAATTCATGGCCTTCGAACTATTAAAATAATACAACTTTAGTCAACATTATATATATGTTTACATTATCCAGATTGCGCATGCCAAAATACATTTTGTGCAAAATTTAAGCGATAGCATTTTTAAACCGCATATATTTTTAACGTAAAAATACGCTCCCGTTCACCTTTGTATAAAGAAAGTTAAATGAAAGGAAATATCCAAGCAAAATAAATAACGGAAGTCCTGATTCAAAACGGTGATAGATGTCATTCCGGTTGAGAAAACAAATTCTTAAGCTTTTGGATGAACAACAACAAATGAAAACAGAAGGAACCCGGACAAAAATACAAAGCTTCGCTCGAAATTGCAACGAAAGTTCAGATCGAAGCAAAAAATAGAAAAATTGAGATCTCAAATAAATATTCAACCTCACAATGCAAGTGGAAAAAAGAAGAAATAATAATAATCACAAAACATTAAAGTGAAAATTTAGACATATGTGTGCTTCAAAAAGAATATGCTTTTTTCTGCTCTAGAATTCTGCTTATAATTAAACAAATGTGCATCCTTTTCAGAAACTTGGCATGAAGGGAATTTAGAACTCAAAAACTCCACGATATAAAATTAAAAACTAAATCTATTCTTAAAAAAAAAAAAAAAAAAAAAAAAAAGATTTATTATAGGCTATGTGTTAAATATAAAAATTCAATTTTTAATAGCATTAAACTTCTGGATTTCTTTGCAGCTTGGAACAGTAGACAGAATAAATTTTTACTTGAAAAAATATTAGATTCTTCTATTTATCAATTTATAAGAACTTTTAAAATTAGTAAATAACATTAAAAAATCATTCAAATTTAATTAATGTGAGAAAAAAGTAGAAGTTCCATGCACTTTTAATTAGCCTTATGTAGTTAATACAATTCTAAAAACGATGACTTAAAAGTCTCTTTTACAACTTCTACAAATATTTTATTTACCGTTTAATCGAGAAAAAGAGTCTTAAATAATGTTTAAAATACAAATTATTTTGTAAAGACGCATTCACTTTCATGAATAATTGAACGATTAGTTTAACAAAATTTTTGTTTATCATTGTTACTTTCCCAAAAATAGTTTTTAATTTTTGCTTGCAGTTTTTATTTGTTTATTTATTTATTTGCGTTGAAAGAAATAAGACAGGTTTACAATATAGATATACTAAATATTTATAATTATAAACATATCTAAAGGTATTTTTAGAATTAATTCTTTAAAGATGCTTTATTGGGCTTATTATTTTTTTCTTCTGCTTAGAAAGTGTTATTTGATAACATAAAAGTAATAATTTTTTTTTTTTTTAACAAAATACAATGTAAAAATCACTTTACCAATCAAATCTGCAATTATTATTTTTTAATCTGCATTATATTTATCATCCAAAAATACATTTTATTCACGTCAAGATTGTGCAAACTTTATTATTATTATTATTATTATTATTATTATTATTATTATTTGGAAAATAGTTGTTGTCCTCGGAAGAAATTGGGAAATCTGAAGTATATCTGCATATTTTTATTGGTTGGATTCCGCAACTTATTCGTTTTCTGATTGGTCCATGTTTAATGTAAAAAATGGAATATTTCTGTTGCCACAATGACAAAAAACTAATAAAAACTTAAAAAAAAATAATAATTTGAAAAAAAGTTGTTATAAAGATTTCAAACAAATTTCATTTAAAAGTGCATTTGTTTTCTCTACGCAACGGTGTAAAAATTTTAATGAGCGATGTTTAGAAGTTTTAAAATTTACAGTTCCGAATATTGTAAAACTTAAATTTCATTTAAAATTCGATTATAATGTGTCCAAGAATATTAATGTTTAATGCATGTCGTACGTATTATGAGGCGTTCAGAAATCAGTCTGATTGACTCCATCAAATAAAAATGCACATTTTAAGCAGTTAAAGTTGTATATCTATAAACTACTGTTTTTTATCATTGGTCTAGGAATATTAATGTTTAACGCATGGCGTACGTAATATATGACTCGTTATGATCATCATAAAAATGATTTTCATTATTATTATTAATTTAAATATAGAGTTTATTTATAAGTCTTTAAAATTTTAGTCTGAAAATATCATTTTCCAAATAATCATTGTGATTTGTTAAATTACAATATTGTTTTTATTTTTATTTATTCTCGTTTAGAAACGAAAAATAACTATTTTCACCCTTAAAAATTATTATTATTATTATTATTATTTTGTACTTAAAATATATTATAATGAGATTAATTTTAATTCAGTACTTGTTTCAACTAAATTACACATTAATTGAAAGAAAAATTTAATTTTTCCTTTTAGTTTCTTTTTTAATCTAATGTTATATATATATATATATATATATATATATATATATATACATTACATACATTACATACATATATACATACTTACATACATTATATATATATATATATATATATATATATATAATGTATGTAAGTGTATGTGCAAAATATAAGCAGATTACCGGGGTTCTTTCCAATAACAATTTCAGGTGTATTAGATTACTTCACTAGAGTAAAGCAGGGGTATTCAAATAATATGAGTCTGAACCTCGCTCTTGGAAATAAACTTTTATTTTGTCATTCTACGGTACACAACATGGTACACAGCACTCGCAAATCCACCAGAGAAACCATATTTTATTTTGTCAGTGAAAGGGTTAAAAAGTTTAGCTTATATTTAATTTAGTAAATAACAGGTCGTGATGTCCGGCCCTGCTGTGTTTTCGAAAACACAAGTCTTTCAGAAATCCATGTTAAACTATTGCATCAAGTAATTTGACCAATTCTAAAGTGTGTTAAAGTCATAACTCCTTCATTACACATGTAATGAACGCAGACGAACTATCTATCGGATAAACTACGTCGGGAGAAGGTAAACTATCTTTATGACAAAAAACAATTGGCAAATGAGATATTAATATTACATTTTTTCTGTATTTTAGAAATATGATTAATTTTAAATTATTTAAAAGAATGCTTACAATCTCTTACTCTTGACTGCTATTAAATCAATAAAACGTTACTATGATTGCGAGTTATTTACATGTTCCACAATGGCAACTAAAAACAGAAGTAATCAATACGAATAGTCAGCTCTTCGTAGAACAATCACTTCATAATGCATTTAAACAAAATAAACTTTTAGAAAAATATTTCAACCGACTTCAAAAAAAGAAAATAAAAACAATTAAAAAATTCTTTGAAATTTTCTAATGATGAATCGTTATCCAATAGCCACAGATCGGATATCATGTATCGGAATTAAAAAAAGTTCAATTTAATATATAGAATTTTATAACCACCAAACATGGGTTTTCTAGAGAATATTTTTTACAAGAGATGAATTTATATATTTATTATTTAATTTAAATATATATATATATATAAATGTAATGAATTACTTTTTGAAGTCGGTGCCAAACAATCACAATATAGTCACAATTCTTACTATATTTCAGATAGTTTGGCACCAACTTCAAAAAGTAATTCATTATTTTTTATGTGTATATATTCACAAATAAAATCATATATATGTAAATTCATCTCTTTTAAATATTCTCTCGAAAACACATGTATAGTGGCTATTAAATTCTATATATTAAATTTAACCATTTTTATGCCAGTACTTGATATCCTATCTGATATCCGATCTCTGGTTAGTGGATAACAATTTGTCATAAGTGAATTTTAAAGAATTATTTGATTGTTTTGTGCGATACTTTTCCCCATCTCTTTTATATACATTCATTTTTTTCCAGCCCTGATGAGGCAGAAAGTGAGTTACTCTATAAAATATGTTTTTCTACATAAACTTTTTTATATTTGATTCGTTCTCATTAGTTTTTTCTTGTCTAATTACGGTACAAAATCGCGATGGCTTTGTTTCTGTGGGACAGACTGCATACTTTTTGTAATTTATTTTATGTTGTTCTTTATTTTTCAAGTATTTCTCATTATCATTTGAATACTCCTGGCGGAATACAATTATTGTACAAAAACTTTAAATTGCTATTTATTTTTAAAAACTTTACATTTATTTTGCAATGATTTAACTATTATAAGATAAATTCCAAGTTCATAGTTATTTCTGAATTTCACAAGTAATTTGTTAAAATTGGGAGAGTTTTTAAATTATTCCAAATATTTGCTGGAAGATTACTATAAGATTGCTTATCATTGAATATATTTTTCTTTTAATCAGTAATACAATACTTCTGACGGAAATGCTAGAAACTCCATATATTTAACTCCAAAATTCTAAGGTTAATGTTTATTGGACTTGATTCATTTTGAATCTCAAATGTTGTTTTCTTTCTTAGATATGTTTAGGCCAAAATAATAAAAACTACCTAATAATTCTTAGTTAAATGTAAATACAAAAATATTCTACTGAAATAAATGTTTCTGTATAATGGATAATTTACCAAAGATCTACTCGCTTCAAATAATTCGCTGATGTAAAATATAATTCAATTCTACCCGACAATATATCAATACGAATTATCTTTTCCTTTTATTTTATTTACCTCTAGTAACGATTTACTTTTTTATAACCAAATTTCCATAAAACCTCCATTTAGTGGGTGAATATCAACGCGGTAAATAAGAAAGATTTGTGAATCACTCAGGCTTTTTTAAAGGAATAATAAACACGTAAAATGTTTACTCCAAACAAAACAGCATATTCTTACACCAAAAAACTTTACAACGATAAAATTCCACATAAAAATTTTCTGTATAGAAACTGCTCTAAGGCTGTTGATGTTTACAAGTAGGGCCTTTTCATTTTGTCTAAGATAAATATGCATGCATAACCCTAAAATATATTCTACAGAGAAAAGGCGATTTATAAGCTCTCAATGATTAAGTGACAGACAGCTTCAAGATTTTTAAGCTAAGTCAGAAAAGTATTTTCGGTATGTTCCCTCTAGTTATTTTGAGAACTTCCATTAATATTTTGTCTTGTAGGCAAAACTAATTTAATCAAAATTGTGCACTTGCATTTATTTGAAGTGAAATAGCATCTTTTAACACTTTCCAATAAAATTCAGATACTTACGATTTCGAATTGTCTGTCTTTGCGGCTCCCTTTAACTAAATGTTAAAATGATTGAAAATCATCACTAAATCCTTGTCGCATTTTTAGTTCAGGTTCTTAGGTAAGATTTTATATTTTGTGAATAATTCCTGCCGAAAATCTGAGTTTGGTCGAAAATTTCCTTTCCGGTGAAAATACTGCTGAAAATTTGATCGTTCGAAAATCGTTTCGAAATTATCTGTATTCCAAAAATCTCGTTTCTTCCATTAGAAATTTTCAATATTATTCATCGATTTAATCTGTATCGGCTCAAAGGAGGCTGTTTATTCCTATGAACTTCGTTGTTTATAATTATCAGGTATGAATGACTCAAGACATGAGTGCTAACTGTAAAGTAAGCATAGCATATATATGATTAATCTTTTTCAAGTGCTTCTTCAAAGCTACAGACTTAAGAGGGCTCAGGGGTTAAAAACTTTTCAAAAAATCGATTTTTTTATGATCTAGTTTGATTATTCAATTAATTTTTAACTCAATGCAAAAAACCGCATTAAAATATTTGCATTTTTAACGGAGTTATAAGCATTTACGTATCAATACTTTCATAGCCGCATCCATATAATTTCAACTTTAAGTCGCGTTTTCTCAAAACTCATTTTTGACGACTAACACCAAGTTAAAAAAAAAAAAAAAAAAAAAAAAAAAAAACTATTTGATGGAATGGCTTTTTTTTTTTTTTTTTTTTTTTTTTTTTTTTTTTTTTTTTGCATGCATATAACATCATTATCTAGATCTAGAGAATGAATTAAGGATATAACTATCACTTAAAAAAACAGTATTAAAAAATCTCTCAAAGTTGAAAATTAAAAAAACTTAAAAAATGTAACTTTTTTTTCATTAAAAATACTCAAAATATTAAACTATCTAAAATATATTAATTCATTCTCTAGATAATGATGTTATATGCATGCAAAAAAAATTAAACCATTTCATCAAATAGTTTTTTTTTTTAAATCTTGGTGATAGTCATCAAAAATCAAGTTTTGAGAAAACGTGACTTAAAGTTGAAATTATATGGATGCGGCTATGAAAGTGTTGATACATAAATGCTTATAACTCCGTTAAAAATGCAAATATTTTCTGCGGTTTTTTGTATTGAGTTAAGAATTAATTGAAGAATCAAACTAGATCATAAAAAAAAATCGATTTTTTGAAAAGTTTTCAACCCCTGAGCCCCCTTAAGCTACAGACGTAATAGAAAAATTTTAATTTGAAATAGCCGAAATATTTCGAATACTCCTTGAGAAAATTCTAGTATGACCGATGATTATTTACAAAAAAACATTATAAAAGGAAATTGCGGTGTGTATACCTAAAAATAAATGATATTCATATAACCGAGAAAACTTTCTGTGTCGTTGATGAATTAATTACATTTTATTTTATATAAAACAAATTTGGGTCTCAGTCAATTAAAACCAACTTGTACCATACGTACAGTTAATTAATAATTGTGTCTATTGATTAAATACGTATAATTAATTAACAATTACGTATATTTATGCATGTATTAATTTTTTTTAAATGGGGCATTTTCGTTTTCAGAAGAAAATAGAAAGATTCCCGAAATATGGTTTCGGTTTCTGCTTCGGCCTGAATAACTTGTTTCGATCGATCGTTAATTATAATTGGTAATAAAATTTGAAAATATTTTGAGGTATTTTTTTTTTTATTATTATTATTGAACTACTCACTGACCCGCCTGCCGTCGCCCGAGGCCCGTTATAATAATCGTAAGCAATACCCAACTTTGTATAGTTTTATACGTTTAGAAAATCATTTCAATGAACTTAGTTTCTGGGACCTTATTGATTTCTGCAGCGTTTCCTATGATCCTCTTTCCGAACAAACCTGGGATCTGGGTTCCTTCGACTAAAGAAACATTCACTGGAAGTAACAATCAAGCTTATAATACCCGAAAAAAGAATGAAACAATAATATTCGAAAATGTTAGTTGCCGAAGTCTAAGAGAAAAATTCATAATGCAGAATGTAGTCAAAATGTCATCTAAGTAGATTGAACCAAATTTCATTCAAAAGATGCCCTTAGAAATCAATTAAAGAATGCTTCCTGAAGTGGTTGAAGGAGCTCACACCTCTAATTTTCACAAATTAATTTTAACATTAACGCGATATTTAATAAAAGAATGAAAATTTTATCTAAAGTTACTTTTAAAGTAACGCGATTAATAGTTTACTGCTGTAGTGAGCAAACAAAATGTTTTGGACAAAAAATAGACTAATGTTTGAAAGAGGGGGTCGCTGCGGTAAGAAAAAGGATCAGGTTCTTGAGGACAGGATCTTAACTGAAATACAGTTGGTAGTTTTAAAGTAATTAGAGGACGCTAAAACTATGTTACAGAAAATTGTAGTACAATCAGATCATTCTTCAAAAGCTGCAAAAAAGGCCAAAGAAGGAGATTAATGTTCAAAATTGGTGGTAGCTGAGGCATGAGAAATATTTCTGTCTGATGCAATAGCTGGAGGACTTAAAAAGATGTTAGAAAAAATAAGCTAGTGAATCAGATCATTTTTAAAGGAGTTGTGGCAAAAGACCGAAAGGGTCCAGCTGATAATTAAGACTAAGGCCTCAACATGAAAACACGTGAAACGGTTTTAGTTCTTAGCACTTTAGATCTTCTATTAGTCAAAATTAAGCATAGGTATGAATTAATCATTAGAATGGAATTTTAAAGAAATGCACAACAAACGGTTGGAAATACTTAGAACAGGGCCCTGGTGTCCCAGTAAAAATGTAAAAGTGTTGGTCTCCAAAACTGAACATTAAAACTTTTCATTCAGAATGCGAGAAAATAAGAAGATGAGAAATTAATGCCGCACAAAAAGTTCAAGCGACCCCTGATCGGGCCCTACATGATTTTAGGGTGTCCCAGATTTTTAACTGGAATGTAGAAACGTAAAAATAATTAAATGGAAAAAGGGTTCCCAAAATGAAGATCGGATTAAGAAGGAGCAAATTACTAGCTATTTATGGTCCATAAACGTCAAAGTGCCCAGTATTCCTAAGGTGCTAGGGACATAACAGGCATGTAGTTGAGTATAAAGATATTTTTTAGTAGTTTAAAAAAAAAAATCGGTGGACACTACAACGATGCATTTCTAATCATTTTTTAAGCTGCATCAAGGGTCCCAAAAAGGTGATTATTATTCAAAATGAGTGGTAGCTAATATATATATATATATATATATATATATATATATATATATATATATATCCGATTTGTTTCAAATTGTATAAATATGTTCTATCTGATAAGGTGCAACCCTGGTTAGTTTTGGAAGTTCTTTGGTTAAGTATATGCGCGCTGATCTTCTTTAATTTAGATAAACGAGATTTTCACGCAGAATTATCCGACTTACTTCAAATTTGGAATACTAATTTATTCTTATAAAGTGCAACCCTGATTAGATTTGAATGCTCATTTCTAAATTAGACTTTTTTTTAATTTTCTACATAGAAATATCTTTATTTATGAATGATAGGTATAAATGATTGATATTTAGTCAGTCATGAAAAAGGCAACTGAACTGACAAAGAAAAATAAAACAATATCACCTGTCACTAGTTATGAAATTATACCATCTTTCATTTCCTGACAGCTTCGATACTGGCTATCTAGTTTTTGTATACAGAAATAATACTTTCATCCTAATGCTATCATAAATCTGTTACAAATAAAGATACTTTCGGAAACCGTCAAAAATCAGGTTATTTGGGTCCAACAGAAGCTAAGCAACTGTTTGATATGCATTAAAAAATCACCAAATGTTTCTCATAATTCTCAAGTTCGCAAAGTGAAGCTTCTAGATGCGGTTTTCGTTTATGTCGTCTTTCACTTATCGTTATACTGGCATTCTATTAATTTAAAAAATAAATATAAAATAAAGCAGTTTAAAACACGTAGCTGGCAGTTTATTTACGTTCAAACGTGACTAAAAATGGAGAAAGAAAAAATTAAAAGCAGAAGGGAAAACTACTCATAAAAAACTGTTGAACTTTCTAATATTTTAATCAAAATTACATTTGGAATTAACATATTTACACTTATTTAAAAAGTATTGGTTATTTTCTTACATACGAGTTGGGTGTTAACTTTAAGTTAAGAATACTTTATTTTCATCAAACTATAAGTTTATACTAAAATTGATCACGGATTTAACGAAGAAAAATTGGAACACCATAACAAAGAACATAAATACCTAATTATAATTAACTGCCTGATATCATTGTAGCTTAAGAATTCAATTAATTTCAGATACATTTAAAACAAAAGAAAATAATGAGAAAATTCCCTTTTTAAAGTTTGCTTGCGGAACAGATTGCAGAATTTTTTTAAAAGATAATTAATAAAAAATAACCTTTCTGAAATAAAATTCCATTTATCAAATTTTTTCTCAGAAAGTAAAAGTATATTTATACTTTGACAGACTTTTTATCGTATTTTACTTGCTATTAAAATATTTCATAGAATAAAAGAATTATTTTCTTTGTAAAACGTCTCACAATTTAAGTGTTTGTATCCTTCTTTCGGTTTTGGTTTATTAAATTAAAGTATTTTTCTTGTTATACTTAATTTTGTATTGTCTCTGTGAACAAAAGAAAATATCTTTTTTCAATAAATTTATGAAACATATTTATCAAGATAATGTTCATATTTCATTTTTTTAACTATTTAATTATTAATAAACTTTTACAAGTTGTATCGATAACTTTAATGTTTGCTTTTTTCTTTAGTTTTAAATTCTTAGTCCCAGTTAAAATTATATTGACATTTTCATAGCCATAAGTTAATGTCCCGTTTTTGAATCTTTTACATGCTAAATTTTAATACAATTTGCACGTTTATGTTTATTATTATTATTAATATTTTGTAGTTATTTCTGATCATTTTATATTTATTTTATATTTTATATTATTTATTTTTATTTTACGTTTCAATTTTATTAATTTGCTTTAGCAAAAGCAGCACAACGCACGTATAATAAAGCCTGTTCAGTAACAAGCTGATGTATGCAACAAAAATGTGATTAAAAAAAAAAAAAAAAACTTTTTGAACTTTATTTATTTTTATAGTTGTGTACATTCTTACAAGAAACATTAAATTCAGAAATTACATTATTTCACTCAGAAAACTCTTGAAATTTTGCAATTATATGGTGTATGAATTTGTAAATACACATTTTCAAAATTAAGGTCCACGGCATCAAAATTTAAGGGTAATTATAAATGCATGTGTGTTGCAGTACTTATAGAAAAGTTCATTAATAATCTTTACATGACACAATTTCAGAAAACACGTATCTTGTATAATATTTCTAACCGTTTTCTTTTCCATTTAACTAAATTCTATTCAAACCAAAGCCGGGAGACCATACCATAACAGTAAATAATAAGCATTTATCTGAAAAAAAGAGGAAATTTGAAGTAGTGTCGATTGTACTAAAATAATACATTTAAAGCAGAGCACAGTTGGTCATTAAGCAGTCTATTAGTTTACCTTGAGGCGTGGCATCAGCTTTGCAGATGGTACCCTCAAAATATCATCTGTTAGTTATTCTCTGTGACGCGTCACAATGGATAAGTGAGTTATCTCTTATTGCTGCTTCAATCCAGCGTATAATCTGTGTATATTTGTGGTTTATTAGCAAGTCACGTAAATCTCAAACGTGCTAGGAATGTTAGCCGTCTAACTGGCGAAGATGAATGAAGGTTATACGATAGAAATAGTGAGTAGTATCAATGAGAAACTTTATTATGTGCTTCTATTCTTTGCTTCTCTGAATTCGATTCCTTGTTATTTGGGGGAGAATATTTCTTTGTTTAACAGTTTAATATTTAAGGAGATGATAAATTACAAAATAATACATTTTTGACCTATATTTTTTTTTCTCAGTTAGAATACACATATTGTTTTCTGAAAGTTCAGAATAAAATTAATCTTTTAAAACTTTTTTATTTATTTTTTAGTTGCTACCTAAAAATTAAATATATTGATACCTAAAATTTAAATATTTTGATTCAGTTATTTTGTTTAATATTAGTAAAATAATATTAAACATTATTTTTAAAATTAAACAACAATTAAATATTAGTAAAATAATATGGTATGTACTTTTATTTCTCTTTGAAATCTAAAATTCTTTTGGAAACATCAATTGTTTTTACGCGTATCTTATATGTTATTAAATACATAAATGGTTAGCTAAACGTTTTACAACGTTAGCAAACTTCTTAATTTTTATGCGCTAAGTTTATTGCTGTATTTACGCATTTTCCTAGAATATCATCATTTTGATTTCTATTTATGTAGTTATGTGATAACTTTTTGCAAAAATTTCCATTTCATGCTGCAAGATTATAATCTCCATTTGTGTATAATTATGATAAAATTGAATCTAAATGATATTATCCCTAATTTTCCACATGCAATTTAGTTTTTATTTGATTTAAGAATTGATCTTTTGCCACAGGCATGATACTCAACTATGAATTGAGATCGGTATGGATATTAATTTGTTATATTATATAATGATTATATATTATCATTCATATTAATATGCTTTAATGAATTATTATTCGTACTAGTATCAGCACTCTAAAAGGGTACGAAATGCAAAGTCATTGACCCCTGATCGTGACCTGTCTTTAAGATATTCGAAAAAGTTCGTACGCGCGCCGTTATTTTTAAATGTATTTTTCTGAAAATCAATAAAATCTAGAAAGATGGGACCAATCGCGTATATTGAGAAATACTTTGAAATATATTTTGTATTTTTTTTTTTTCGGAGTTTTCGTGAAATGACAACTGTGCAAAATAATTAAACAAAGTATAAATCTTTTTTTTTTTTTTTTAGTACTGTTCTGATATGTCTACCGCGCCAAAAAAAAATATATATAATATTCTTTATATATATAATATATGAGGACCCCAGAAGCAAGGGGTACAAGTGACAAAATTCAGATTTCGACTAAATCGAGTTCAAAGTTAAACATCAATTGTAATTCAATGAATTGAGATATGAAACTTTTGCTTATATCTTAATAATTTTTGAACTCTTATTTCAATAACTGTTTTAAAAAAAGTGGAATACAATTTTTGTTTTTATTTATAACTAAGCAATATTTATCATCATTCGGCACTTGTACCCTTTGGCTTCCAAGCAGCAATGAAAAGTGGTTGGAAGCTAAAGAGTACAACTGCCGAATAAGCACAAGAAATGAAAAATTATGAAATAAAAAAATTATATTTATGAAAAAATTAAGAACAATGTTGATAAAAAAATGAAAGGACAAGATTTTGTTTAATATAAATTCTAAAAAAGGAAAAATTATGAAATAAAAAATGAATTTACGAAAAAAAAAATGAACGATGTTGATATAAATGAGTGAAAGGAAAAGTTTTTGTTCGAATATAACGTTTAAAAATTTATTATAAATTATGAAACATTGAAATTTTATATTTTTAAAACTTTCCAACAAAGTTGAAAAGTGAATATGATTTTAGTTTATCTGTCCATCTGTCCGCGCCCTAACTCTCGTAAAGATATTCGGATTGCCTTGAAATTTTTGGGAATTATTCACGTTTACCTCAAAACAAACCTATTCAAAATGAAGTTTCTAACACGATTAGTTTATTTAGAGGGATAATCAAAATTTTTCCGTTACATTACGAGTTATGAAAAAATTGTTTCAAATGAATTTTAAAGATGTTATACCTTGACACATATTAAAGTTTATATGCATTTACGAATTGCATTAAAATAAACATTCTATAAAATATAAGGTGAAACAAATAGATATTTTTTATTTACAGGGCTACACAAAAGATTCACATTTTCTAATGATAAAGATTGAATTTTTTACAACATATTTTAATTAACATTACAGTTTTCATGTATAATAAAAACGCTATACATCGCTGAGGCTTAATGTAAGTTATTTCGCACATAATACGAAGTACACGGTATTTACAGGGATACAAAAAAAGATTTCAAATAGTATATTCTATCCGAAGTACGGTATATTATCGATGATGATTGATGGATGGACGAAATGCCTTATTAATTATGATTTGCGCTTTTAAGTTTCACTAAATTTATACACATTAATATATATATTATAGTTCATATAAAAAGCTATATTTCATATACAGGGCTATATAAAGGATTTCGTAAAGGTTACTGTATATGAGAGTAATTTACTTAAAGATTGCTTTTACATAAGTCACATATTTCTATGCTGAACTGCATTCAGTTTACTAAGAAATGCTTGAAAATATAGATAAACTGATTTACAGGGTACAGGTCTGAAATTTCCAGGCCCGAGCCCGACCCGAAAATTAAAATTTTGGCCCGCGCCCGGCCCGAACGAAAGGCATATTGGCCCGACCCGACCCGGCCCGGCCAAAGCGAAAAAAATATTGGCCCGACCCGGCCCGACCCCGGCCTGGCTCTGGTGAATTTCTACAGAACATTGATCTTTACTCTAACGAAGAGTTCAGACCAACAAAACTTATCTTAGTTTTATTTTTTTTTTCTTTCATCTTTATAATCTATTTATGCAGAAGTGTCATAGGCTGCGATATTAACGCTTTTAATGAACCTTTGTTTGTTGTATGTAAATGTTTCAGTTATCATTAGTATTGTTAATACATAAAAAAAAAATCTAAAAGATGGTATATGGTAAACGTAAAATCTTCTAAGACGTAGAAAAAAAAAAAAAAAAAAAGTTTCCTTTTTAGCAGATGTAAATGTTTAATATATATATATATATATATTTTCGCGTATTGTTGTATTCATTTTGCATGAATGAACAGTTTAAAAGAAATTTGCAGTTTTCAGTTAAAACAAAAATTCCGTCATAATCATGTTTTTTTTTTTTTTTTTTTCTTTTTTTTTTTTTTTTTTTTTTTTTCCTTATGTGTTTAATTCTATTTTAAGACGCGTAGTGATCTACCATTCTTTAAAAGAAAAAATTCTAATGTTTAATTGAAGAATAACAACTTAAAAGTATATGTCTATTTTGCAAAAATTTTTGGATCAAGCCAAACTTTACTGATTTATGAACAGACTTTTCCACGTCGAGAAAAGGGTTTTCATACGGGAAGATTCAACAGGAACTGTTTTTTTTGGTCCGTGCTAGGAAGAACGAAATTAGTTTCGGCTTTGTAAGGAAAAAATAAGTTAGACTCGGCCCAGCCCGATACTCCAGGAAAAAAAATTAAGGCCCGAGCCCGGCCCGGCCCGAAAAGATTAGAGACTAGGCCCGTCCGGCCCGGCCCGAGTCTTCATAAGCAAGGCCTGAGCCCGGCCCGTGCAGACCTCTAATACAGGGTCGCGCACAAAATTTTATACATGGTCATCTATGGATGATAATTTCTGGAGATGTGATTTCAGTAGTCTTCCTTCCCACTGCCGCGACCGGATATATCCGTTCACTTAGGCTGCAGGTTTCACTGTAGTTGAAGATTTATTTAAATTAATATCATTTTACAAATATCATCCAGTTTTTTAGAAGTGAAGTTATGATTGATGCTTTCAAGGCTTATAAGCATATACGAAACAAAAAAATTATACCACGAGAGAAAATCCCTCTTTTATCAACATTTAAAGTAAATTAAAGAGAAAAAACATTACAATTTTGCCCATTTGCTCGGTGGTCAGGGGGTTAAGAGTGTTTTAGTTTAAACTAAATTTTAGCTACGCTTAACGCATTATTTTCTTACATGTTAACAGTTAAAATGCATTTATTTAATGTTTAAAAAAGCAAATGGTCTTGTATGTCGTTGGTCGTGCTTCTTCTATAGACGTTAACGAATACAACTGCACTTATACCCTTTGGCCTCCACGCGTTTCACAGTTTTGGGGAAGAGGTTAAGTAACTGACCTCTAAAACGCAGAGTATATAATTAAAAAATCACTCATAATTTCTTACCTACAAATAAATAGGCTTATTTCCAGATAGTTTGTGCACTTAACTCATTTTTTTTTCTCAATTTTGTCACTTATACCCCTTGGCTTCTGAGCTCCTCACATATAATATATAATATACATAATATATGCTTCGTTCTTACTTTTTGAAATATCTATATTGTATAACTTCGGATCTACCAAAATTGGATTTTATTTGGTATTCTTATGATACTTACTTATTGAAGTATTTAGTTAATAATATATTAATCTGAATTTAAAAATAGGGGCTTTATTTATTGGAAATTATGTTTGTGTGTATTGCATAATTTATTGCATAATCTGCCTTCTATATCACTTCAAACTTCAAATGATTTTAATAGGATGATTGTAAAAATACTGGTTTTATTGGTTTATTGTATGGTAATATCTGAATTACTTTGGTTATATTTATAAAAGTATTTATATAATATATAATATATATAATATATAATATTCTTTAATTTATATATTTATACCACAAAAAAAGCTGATCAAAATCAAAGAAGTGCTTTTTTGAGTAATATCTAAGAAGAAAATAGAAAAGGAAAAAATCGAAACTCTAAATAGAAAAGGAAAAAAAAAAAGGAGAGAAATTGGTACAGGGACAAATTTAAAAGAAAAACTAGCAGTGAAATACGGCTAGTGGGTGGGTAGAGCGATGAAACTAGCGATCGCCCAGACCTACATCCCGAATGTATTGAAAAATATTGAATATTGAAATTATATTTATCATTGATTGAAATTATATTTGTCATGTATAATTATAATAAATAATTCTAAAAAGACCTCTTTAACTAGTTCCTAACATCCGTACTCATACTTAGTAAATTCATAATTATTCAAAGAAGCACCTCTTTAATTTTGATCAGCTTTTGTGTGGTATAAGTATATAAATGAAAGATTATTATATGTTTTTACTAAGATATAAGTCTCATTGTATTTATAGAATTATGTTAAAATCACGTTTCTGACAGAAGATTCGTATCTTTAGTAAGTTAAAAGTATGTGTAATGGATAATTATTTTTAAGGCTCTATTTCACATCCACAGTGTCAATAGAATTAACTTTTTTAATAATAAAAGATATAATTTACAGAATGAGTGCAGATGATGGTGAGGTGGGGGGGGGGTACTGATTTTATACAGATGATTTGTTGAGGCGGGTTCAATAAAAGGCTGAGAAACACTGCTTTAAAGACATAGGGATGGTTTGGAAATACATAATGACAGGGATGGCGTACTCTGTACCATCGGTTTTTAAAGCTTAGGTAACAAACTTTAATGATATATTTGTGTAATGCAATGCCGTATCAGACTAAAAGCAATAAACGTCAAATTGTTAAAAGCAGGATGTTTTAATTAAAATAAATCACATAAATAATATAAGATTTGCGACTATTTTAAACTGAGTAAATCTCTCAATACGCCTCCCGTGCCTTTAAAAGTTAATTATCCCGCCAGGATGGGCGCGGTGTGTTTTGACAGCCCAAAATCGTGCAGTGTATTAATGGCTTTTACATTGTCACCAATAAATATGAACAACAATCATCAGCTTATTTAGTCGGTGACAATTATACAAATTCTGCGATAAAGTGATTTGAAAATTATTTTTAAAACAGTAGTGGATACAATTGTAAAAACTATACGCACTCTATGTATATGAGAGCCGACGCCCGTCTTCGCGGGTTAAAAAACTGTTTCAAAAAACGCGACCAGGGCCGTAACTACCGCCGAGGCAGCCGGGGCACTGCCCCGGGGCCCCCGAGGCTGGGGGGCCCCAAACTGATGGTTAAAAAATTTTTAATTCTGCTTAGCTTTCGAGAAATTTGATATTGACATAAAATATACATAGGCCTGGACTGGCCAGGTGGGCGATTGCCGGGGGCCCTCAGCCCAAGGGGGCCCCGGAGGAGCCCCAAAAATAGGCCCAAAAATGTATAAAACAGGCCCAAAAATGTATAAAATAGGCCCCAAAAATGTATTACTGTTTACAAAATTACATCAAAGTAATCTATTTCTTAATTTTTTTTTTTTTTTTTTTTTTGTTATCAAACGAGTTTATAATAAATTTTAAGCGGTTGCCAATTAATTTTTGTTTATGATAGCTTACTTAACGATACCATATTTTGTTGTTAGTCAGACGGAAGAGGGCTGTTGGCTGACTCATGGATCTCTGTGCAGTCCTAAGCGATTCACAGACAAGCGGCTTAAAACATCAAAGACAGCCTACGGAGATTTATTGCGTTCTGTTGACAACTAACCAGGATTGATAATGCAGCTGAAAATCTCAAAATGCTAATAATTCTTATATGCTCGTTGGTATTTCGAAGGAATCTGGTTTTTAAAAAATGCATTTATTCTGCAAATGTGAAAAAAATTAAAACTGTTTTTGTGTTAACCTGTTCGGTACCATAAGTGTATGTGTGTAACTTTTTTTTTTCTTTTTTTATCTCAACAAATCTAAAATTAAATGTCTAAAATTCTATCTCAACAAAGTCATTTCAGCATATATTGTTAGAAATCTTGAAAATTCTTTATTAAAATAAATATTCTCTATTTGTTCGCAGGGGAGTAGTCGGAAAAATATCAGAGGATATACGCTCTAAGCAGAGGGTATACGCTCAAGGCAGAGGGTATACGCTCAAGACAGAGGGTGTATATATAGCTAGAGTGTGTATGCATAGCTTTCTTGAGAAACAGGGGATATAGGGTGTTCGTTAAAAAAATCTAAAAGCTATGTGGTGTACACAGGTACAGAATCGGTGCAAAGCTGCGACGCACCTCGCAGACTTTTGAGAAGGTCTGCAGACTATTTTTCACTGTTAAAATTTAGAGAAAAAAAAAGTTTAATAGAAATTATTTGCCTTGTGCTATAGTAGTAATATGATCCGCGTCACATGTGATTGACGAAGCTTCGATTCCCGTTAAATTAAAAATCAGAGATGATTCCGTTCTGATTTTTCAGAAAAATTAAAACAGTCATTTCTAAAAATTTAAAAAAAAAAGTCATAAATCTGAAACTTTGGACATAAAGTATGTCACGAATTTTGACAAATCGTCACCGAAAAATATCAATTTTGTCTAACGTTCGAAGAAAAATTGCCAATTTTGTCGTAGATCGTGGGAAAAACGTGATTTTTGACAAAGGATCACTTTAAAAAAACGCAAATTTTGCCAAAGGAACCAGAAAAAACGCGGACTTCGTCCAGGTTTCACAAAAAACCGCAAAAATTGTCAAAAAATCGTGGAAATAAATGAAAATTTCGTCAAAAGATCGCGAAAAATCGGCAAATTTCATTAAAAGATCACAAAAACAGTAAATTTCACCTAAAGATCACGGGAAAACGCAAGTTTTGTCAAAGGGACGAAAAAAAGTGCTGGGATTGAATTTTTTCCTTCTTTCCGACTATATATGATGTATGATGGTGTTAAAAATTCTTTGGACATAGGTAAATTATTCTTAAAAGTACTTTCTTTTTATGTTAATCTGAAATACTTGGGAAGTTTGAGTGCATGTAACCTAATGGGAGGGACTGACTGTTTTTAAAGCTTCTACTTGGGTTGCAGACTTGCAGAAACAAATTCTGCTGTTCGGATGGCTTATAACCCTGTGTACCATTGACTACATCCCTGTTTGTTCCTTTCTAGTGACATTAAATAAATAATTAGGCTTTTAAATTATCCCTCTATTCCCTCTATTCTGCTTTACCGCTCTCAACAAAAAATTTTAAATCTTTAAAAATGTGTTAAAAAAAAAAAAAATCTATCCTATTTGTTGCTTTTTTTAAATTTATACTATTCCTTCTTCTTGAGCTTTGGGATATTCTATTATCATGGATTAAACAAAGTTCACGATATAAATTTATCCATTTTCTTATTATGAAATACAGTCCATGAAGTGAAGTTCGATCTAATATAAAATTGAGAATAATTGATAAAGTCTTACACAACGATACAAAGACTGTAATTATAAAACTTAAAGCACGTGGTTTAGACGAAAAATAACAATGTCTCTAGGGTTGCTTTAGTTTTAAAAATTCCACAAAATGTAGCAAATCAAAATTCAAAACGAAACTCAGAAAGATCATGCGCAGTGACAGCCTTCCTAGGAAGGTTTGCGGTTTTTAAATATAAATTATTGAGAGCGTGCAGTCTCGTACTACTATTGTTCTAACAAAGAAAATAGATTCGAAGGCATCGAAATTCATTGATTGCAGTTAGCACGGTGTTATACTTGTGTCAACATGAAACGTGTGTACCAAAGTGGAGCCGCCAAAAGGAAAGAAAAGAAAAGAAAAATCTTAGCCGATGAAAAAAGTTCTAAAAATTTCAGTACTTGGTTATCTAAATCCACTCTTCAGTCGCAAAGTCAGCCTTTGGGGATTAATAATGATACATTAAATGCAGGTAAAGTAAATCAAATTACTTTATTAGCTCATAAGTGCATTCCATGTTACATATATCATAGCTGCCAACTTTTACGTATTTTCCCTACCACAAAAGTTTTATAGTAAATATTGTCTTATTTAATCGTCAAAGTCTTCTGATTAAACAAATGGAAAATCTCTATACAATTTTAGCGGTAGCAAAAATGCTTAAAAGTTGGCCGCTATGTGCATACTCGGTATTTTGAATCGCCAAACTCGTGTATCTATTTCTTGTCTATGTTTTGATTCCAGTGTTGCATTCAGGGGGTGGCCCGGGGGGCGGACATTCTTCCCCCCGGAGGTTTTGAAATTTCGCGTTTTCAATGGACGAAAAGTGCAATTTCACTCCCCGGAGCTCTATAAATCCCCCCCCCCCCGGAGCCATAGAAATCCCTCCTGGAGAAAAATGTCAGACAAGGACGTGCGAAAAGAAAATTGCGCTGGAGGCAAAGTTTCAGTTTTGCCCCCCCCCCCCCCCACCGTTTATGAGTCAAAGTTTCAAGCACAGTCCCCCGTTGGTCATAGTTTCAGTTTGATGCCCGCCGGAGGGGGGGGGGAGGGCCACAGCTTTACGAAAATTTTCACACCATATACAATAATAATAATAATAATAATAATAATAAGTAAATAAATAAGTAACTTAATCAGCCTTTAACATTTTTTTTTCTCTAAATATGTTTGTGAATGTTTCATAATCTGTAAATATGTGGTTCGATAGTCATTATTATTTCCCCGAATTTGAACTTTCTAAGTTCCATAGTTTGCCAACAAAATGGCTATGACAGACATGCACAAGAGTGATCTTACAATGGTTCTGTTTTTACTTTTTAAATATAAAACTGTAAAAACTTGTGTAAATTTAACGTTTTTTGAATGTTTGCCACCGTCCCGGGCACAAAAAAATATTTTCATCTCCCCTCCCCACCGTTTGCTTCCCAGAGGATTTTTCTCTTATTTGAGCCCTTATTCCCTTAAATTAACATATCTCCAGTTAGGTTAAATAACGAAGTTTCGTGCAAATATAGACTTGTTTATAACAGAATGTACCCCTAGAAGTGTAAAGTGAAACTATTTGATTTCGGATTTTAATAAATAAATATATATAAAGTTATTATCACTTGTTAACCCTTTAACGTTCATTGGTTTTCTACGGAAACCACACATTCAGACTTTATTCTCAAACTTATTTTACATATTTTTTCTACTGAATTGCGATTAATTGAAACTTTAAAACATTCTCTTTTAGCTAGATTCGAGCACCAAAATAAATCATAAAACTTTCGACTTCAAACGAAACAAAATATGTATGTCACTTTATGTTTCATAAATTCCATTCATTCTTTTAAAAAGAAATTATTATCAAAATTTAATTATGGCTTGTGGATGTACTCTACTTCTTCCTAATTATAAATTAAAACACTCAATTATTTAGATAAATAAAAATAGATGGGTCAAAATGTTATAGGAAATGATTGGTTTCTCCAGGAAACCAAACTCAAGTAAGTCTCGGATTTCGACGCGCGAGGAGTGGCAGGTGAAAATATGTTTCGCTTTGTTTATGTAACTGAGAATAAAAGCACGATAATAATTTTTTTAGTTGGATGACTATAGCAACTCTGAATTATTCGTTACTTCTGTTTATTCTTTTTAGGGGATAATTGAAGAAATAGAAATGCATAAAACATTTTATTTTTAATTCTCTTTTTTTATATTAAAACTTTATAGCAATTTTTATGATCTTCTATTTTTAAATGTTTTTGGATGCAATTTTATTTTTCAAACATAAAATGTCGAAAAAAAAAAAGATTAAATATTATAGATGCTTATTATTCAAATTATTATTGAAAAATTTACTTCCGATGATGAATCAAATGCATCATTCGAGAGTATTTTCGACAGCATTCAAGAAGAAATTTTCCAGGGCCTTCCAGAAGTTAAAAAATATTATGGAAAAATAAAGGTCAAGAAAAGAAACGAAACATGGAATTTATCGCAGAAAGTAGGCTATCAGAAGACATAACATCTCTAGCAGTTCCAACACTTATTTCCATCTTTTTCACTCTATTCTCCATACGTTTCATAGGAACTATAGTTTATCAAACTAATTTGTATGGAACCCAAAATGTGGTGCTTTCATTCTAGTGACTCCAGAGGAAATGATAATTTTTTTTGCGAAAAATATAATAATTGGGATTAAAATATTACCCAGCTACAGAGATTTTTGGTCCACAAATGAGATTTTGCACGATGATTTTATCAGAGTTTCCCCCAGGTTTAAAAAAAGGGCAGGGCGCTACTGTTCTGCAAAGGGCACATTTTACATTCTCCAGGGCACTTTTTACATTTTTCAGGGCACTTTTTCATTTTTAAGGGCACTTTTATACAGTTGAATCTAGAATCTAGCAGTTCAAAAAGGCGTGAAAAAATAGAAATTTCATCAAAAAATTGAAAAAAAGGTAAATTATGTTAAAAGATCGCGAAAAAACGGCAAATATTGCTAAAAGATCGCGAAAAAATGGCCAATTTTGTTAAAAAATCGCAAAAAATAGCAAATTTCGTGAAAAAACGGCAAATTTTATTCAAAAATCGCAAAAACATCAGCTTTTGTTAAAAGATTCCAAAAAGTGGCATATTTTGCTAAAAAAATCGCATTTAAACGACAAATCTCGTGAAAATATCTCAAAAAAACGGAACTTTTCATAGAATTTTCCGTTTTATTGTGATTTTTGGACAAAAGTTGCCTTTTTTTTCCGCAAATCTTTTGACGAAATCTGCCGTGTTATCGCTATTTTTTGACGAAAGTTGCCATTTTTATGGTTCATTTGACAAAATTTTCCGTTTTATCGCGATTTTAGGAAGAAATTCGTCGTTTTTCAACTTTTTGAGGAAATCTGCCGTTGCTTTTCTTGAAATTTTGTGACGAAATTAGCCATTTGTTTTGCAAATCTCGCCGGAAATTAGTCGTTATTTCACGATTTTTAACAAAACTTGCCGGTTTTATAGCGATTTTTTGACGAAATTACTCGTTCCACGGGAGGCGTATGAGGCTATTTTTTGCGTTCCGTCGCTGATTTTTTGCGTAATTTACCCGCTATAGCGCGTTCGAATTATCGCTGGAGGGCTGCGTTTTTTCTAATGTTGGGCAAGAAGGGAGCTATTTTTTTAACTAAAGGGCAGGAGGGGCGGAGCGCCCTCCCGAAACTCTGGGGGAAACTCTCTGGATTTTATTTCTCGACTGATATCAGTTAGAAAATTTATTTGGATTTTAAGAAATTTGCATTTGAATGATAAAAGCCTACGACCCCAGAAAACAGAATTTTTTTTGACTAGCTATATAAAGAGACCATTGATTCACTGTTTATCAGAAACTTTTCTAAATGCTCTAAAACTTGGACAAAAGCAGTCATTTGATGAAAGCATGATAAAGTTCAAGGGCTGATCATCTCTGAATATGCCCAAAACCCCCATCAAATGAGGTTATAAAATGTGGATGAGGTGTGGTCAAAGTGGCTATGCATGCGAATTTTAAGTTTGCACGGGAAAAACCGACGATGTAGAAAGAAATCTTGGTGAGAGAGTAATTAAAAATCTAAGCCAGAAATTGTTAGTTGAAAAATCATGTAGTTTTCTTTGACAATTACTTTACATGCTTTCGAAAATTTCATAGGGTATGGAAATAATATTAGTTACAACCTTAATAACCGGCGAACCAATCCTCAAAACTATAATTTGTATCCTTAAATTTACTTATATTTTGTGGATTTATGTATACATATAACTTTTGCTTTACTATTATTTTTTTTTGTGTATGTAGATAAAAAATGGTCGTGAATTTTTACTATATATTTATATTAAAATATTTTTTTTATTTCTTATTAATTAAGATATTTACATATTGCTTTTCTGATAATCATAGCTTTTATTATTATGGCAACTTTTTGATTTTTGTGATTGGTTTATTTCTTTTGTATGTTCATTTCTTGGCAAAAGTATAAGTAATAACTTATATAAAATATATATTTCTTTTTTTATAAATGCAAATAATTTTATTTATACATAATTCTATGTTAAAAATCTAAACTCTTAATATAATTAGTGTAAAAATTTTGCAATTTTTTAAAACTTCTATAAAATAATAATAATAATAATAATAAATTCTTGTTTATATTAGCATTTCAGTGTATTTGTATTATATTTCTAAATTTGCTATTTTTATTTTAAATAATTTTTTGAATTGGTATATTTAGGAAAGATAAATAGACCTTTACTGTTCAATGGTCTCCGTAGGAAACCACAAATTTCTTGAAATTTAAAAATTCAAAAAAAAAATTTGAATACATATATATTATCAGCTACATGTCTAAAAACCAATTTTGAAGTTATTTCAGTAATTTTTACAAATAAAGTTGTAGTGAACTTTAAAGGGTTAATTTATTACATTAAGGTTGGCCGGGAGAGTCAGCTAGGATAACTTCAGATGAAATTCGATTGAAAAGTCCTTATCTCGGAAATAAATCAAGCAAGACAATGGATTTTAGAACTTCGGTACATGGTTTATATTTCGTTTCTAAATATTATTTTTGTGCCATCTACAGTCGTACACCGTTATAACGTTCAAGGGATCGAAGGTTTCGTTCGCTATATCCGATCTATATCGCTATATTCGATCGCTGTCAAATGATGTTACAATTCACAAAATGTGTACATTTTTAGCTGCTACCTTTATGTCCAACAATGATGTATTAAAAAAAAAAACGTAAAATTTATTAAATATGATCATTAATGAATTAAATTGACTAAAATCGATTGCATAAAACTGACACAATACTAAATTAATTAAAAATGAAGAAAAATAGAAATACAGTATAGCGCCGATTATTCAAACAAATACAGACCGACCCTAGTTCGGATAAGCAAAAGTTAGGATAAATGGGCAGACAATTTAAGGAATGTTCCCGACTTTACTAAAATGTTTACTCTTTTTCAAGGCTTGAATTTCAACATTAGTTATTGCTGGCGTGTTTAAAAATCGTTTTATTTTATTATTTATTGTTTCTTTGTTTACTTTTTTTATCATTTAATTTTTTTATCATTATTTTATAATTATTATTATCTTCTGAACTTCAGAAATTATAATTTAAGGAAAAAAAGCTTTTGATTATTGCTTTCTTCAAAGAAGACTTTTTTTCAATGTTGCTATGTCTCGAATTATTCTTAAATAAGTTAGTTCAATACATTAGCGTTAAATAGATTACTAAACAGCAGTGATAGGAGTAATGGAAAGTGACTGAATGGCGGGCTTTATCACATATGCATAATGGCTACCGTAACAGAGAAAAAATGCTGTTGTTCCTAATTTTTAATAAAAAGACTTATTGTTAATTTGCATCATGTTTCGTTAGACTGCATGCATTTTCGAATTTTCTAATAAAAAAGAGTCGAGATGCATTTTTCACAACTGGAAAAAAGTGTAAAACAAAAAAAAAATCTTGGTCGAATGGAAAAAATGTTCGTTATAACCGATTCTTATGATTTTCGGGGTTCACTATAAAAGAATAAATTAACATTAAATACAATAGGAAAGCTGCGAGACCAAAATTTTAGTTCGTTATATCCGTGGGTTTGTTATATACCGGTTTCACTATAACGAGGTTCGACTGTATCGGATATTAAGATAAAAAAGAAAGTTTCCTTTGAAAATTGTTCTTTGTTATGCTTGTTGCAAGGCTTCCAAATGATCCGATTTTAAAATATCAGTATTTTCTTAAAAATGTTTTCTCTTAAGATTTCTCTTGAAATTTTCGAAGAAACGAACTTCGAAGGTTATTTCTACCGCAAATGTTGTTGAAACATATCGTGAAATTTTATCAAAACATATATTGACAGTTAAATGGCGGGCCATTTAAGAGACCTGATGTTATGATGTTTGCAAATAAAATCAATCATTTTTTATAAAATGCAATTATAAGATAAAGAATATATAATGCCGCTTACTACATACGTAGTATGATCCAAAAGTTTGGGGACAAGTTGTAAAAAACATTACCTTAAATAGTTCAGAGCACCGAAGCATATCCAACATTAAACTAGTCACCTTGGGCAAGGAAACACGTATGACAATATTTGTATATCTTCTGGAAGCTTCGCTGGAAGCCATTTGTCGCAACTTCCTATAAGACCTTTGGCGATGTCGCTTTCTCTTCATCTAATGACTAAATACGGCGTCCCTGTAAATGTTTTTTCTTTGATGGAAACAAGTAAAAGTTACAAGGCTCCGGTTGATGGGGGTTGGGGGAGATGTGGAAGCACATTAGAACGAGTTTTGATGAGGAATTGTTTTACCAGTTGGTATCTGTGCTGATGCGTTGTTGATTGCCAGTAAAATTTCCGTAATTTTTTTTTTTTTTTTTTTTTTTTTTTTTTACAGTGTACATAGTGTCTTGACGCACATTTTCTTCTTAGGGCCGGAAAAAACAACGAACCAAGCTTTGGAAGGCACTTCGGAAGAAAATGAAATGGAAGTAAATTCTTCTGATTTAGAAATTTCACCGAACTTAAGTGCAGATAATGATACGTTGAAATTGAAACAAGACAACCTTTAAAATGAAAACAAATTGAACCAACAAAATTCTTTAGGCAAAGAAGTTGCGATAAACCCAAGTAATGATACACCAAGTTGTTTGGAAGATGAAGATTCTGCCTACTACGATGCTTTTCCTGCTTTAGTAGAAAATCATGATAAGAAACGTAGGCTGGTAGCAATTGGTCCAATACAACCTGAAGGACCATTTCCCAAAGATATCAATCAACAAGGCCGATCTTTTTCAAGTAAGTATTATAGTACAAGCACAAAGTCAGGATTGAAGCTTAAAAGAAGTTGGTTATGTTACTCAAAAAAATTAGATTGTGTCTATTGCCTGCCATGTTGGTTGTTCCCTCAGTTCCAATCGGAAGCACTTGACTATAGCAACCGTATATTACCGTTTTCAACAACCGGAGTTCGTGACTGGAAGCATATTTCGGAACGTATTTCAGTTCATGAAGCATCCAAAAGCCACACACATTCTTGTGTAGCTTATGAGCAGTGCCGGAAACATGGTACTTTAGAAGACGTTTTCGACAAAAATTTAGAGAATGAAAGAAGCTTCTGGCGAAAAGTTCTTGAAAGGATCATAAATGTGACCTTAACACTTGCAACTTGTAATCTTGCATTTCGTGGATCTAGTGAGAAGTTAGAATGTAGCAACAAAGGAAACTTTCTCTCGATAATACAGCTCTTGTCAAAATATGACTCAGTACTGCAAGAATTGATTCAGCGTCCGCAAGGGACTGTGAAATACCTCAGTCCTAAAATTCAGAATGAACTTATAAACCTATTAGCCTTAGAAATCAAAAATGAAATTACCGTGGAGCTTCAAAACTGCTTGTTTTTTTCATTGATTTTAGATACCACTCAGGATATTGCTAAAGTTGATCAGTTAAGTGAAGTTTACAGGTATGTCAAAATAGTTCATGATGAAGAAGGGACACCTATTGATATCAAAATATGTGAAACTTTTGTATCCTTTAGAGAGATAAAAGATCAGTCTGCCCAAGCTCTTGCAGAAGAAATACTTGCTTCATTGGAAGAGAAAAACTTGGATTTGACCAAATGTCATGGACAAGGCTACGATGGGGCTGCAGTTATGAGTGGGGTATACAGTGGAGTGCAGCAGCGTATTAAAGAAAAAGCCCCACACGCATACTTTGTGCACTGCGCTGCGCATAATCTTAATTTAGTATTAAAGGATGCTGTGGAAGGAAACCGAGTGGTCTGCCAGTTTTTTGAAACTATTCAAAGTGTATATTGCTTTTTTGGTCATAGTATTTTGCGCTGGCAAGATTTAAAATCAGTGTATGACATCGAAGCTCAGGATGATTCACTGAATTCGAATGTAACGCTGAAAACTCTTAACCCAACTCGCTGGGCTGGTCGGCATGATGCAGTGTATGCACTGAAACACAGGTTTTGTGACGTGTTGAAAAGCCTTACTCGCATAACTTTGACTTCCAAAAAAAGCAAGGAAAGAAATGAAGCAGAGCATCTAAAGAACAAACTTGAAAGTTTTGATTTTGTGTTACTTTTGGTTGTGCAATGTGAAGTTTTAAAGTCTCTCAATCTCGTATCAAAATCCTTACAATCGGAAACCATGGATCTGTCGTGTGCATATGAGTTATTGAGTAATTTACTGTCAAAAGTTACTGAAATGCGTGGGAGGTTTGAAGAACTCGTTTCTGAAGCATCTGATGTTTGTAGTCGATGGGGAATAAGCAAAGAATTTCGTCAGAACAGGCTAAGGAAAGTAAAAAAACACTTTGACGAATTGAGTGAAGACGAAAGATTAATTGACCCCAAATCTTATTTCCGAGTCACTGTGTTTTATCCAATGATAGATACAATTTGTACCCAACTTGATCAACGTTTTGAAGGGATGAAAGCTGTTCTTGACACTTATCAAGTAATACAACCCGATTTTTTAGCCAATTCAAGTGAAAGTGATATTCACAAAAAAACAGTTAATTTTGTTAATAAATTTCCAAATGATGTGAGTCCAGCCTTTCCTCAACAATTATGTTCAGTAAAAAATTATTTTCAAAATAAACTGGAAAAAATGAAAAGTGTCAAGGATTTTGCTAACTATATAATAGTCGATAACAGTTCGCTTTCATCAAGCTACCCAGATATTTGCACAGCGTGCATCATGTTTTTGACTGTTCCTGTCACAGTATCTAAGGCGGAAAGGTCCTTTTCTAAACTCAAATTGATAAAAAATTATTTGAGAAGTACAATGGCTCAAGAAAGACTTAGCAGCTTAGCTTTGCTTTCAATTGAGAATGACAGAGCTAAAAAAATCAACATTGATAAAGTAATCGATGAATTCGCTTCCTTGAAAGTTAGGATGCAAATATTTAAAAAATAGTCTAATGTAGCTAATTTCTACTGTTGCTACAGCTCATATTCAAAATATTAGAATAGTTAAGAAAAAGTAATAAGAAAAAATTACTTTCCATTTATTTATTTTTTTATATTAAGTAAACGTAATTAAAATTCTTATAAATTAAATCTAGAATATTTAGATAATATTTTAACATTTACAAAATAGTACAATAAATTAGCTATACAGTTTTCTAAAACAAATCAAAACATTAGAATAAAATTTAGGTCGATTCAAAATATTAGAATACTTTATTTTACGCAACAGTATTATTTTATGAATATGAATTAAATGGTAATTAATACTTTTCAGAATCCCCTTTAGCTTTCATAACAGCGTACAATCGATCTTGCATATTATATACAAGGTGCATAATATTGCAAACATTTCTATCAATATTAGTCCAAATATACTTTATGCGTGCCACTAACTCAGTTTTACTTGAAGGAGGATTTTCTTAGTTTTTTCTTCATTATACATCATGAGTTTTCGATGGGATTAAGGACATTAATGTTGTGTTGGCGGAACCGATTCTTAATTGACACTGGTGACGTTAAATCTTGTTGAAAGATGAAATCATCTGCAAATATATGTTCTGATGATGGAACCGTGTAATATTCCAAGCCCTCTTGGTATATCTTAGAGTTTACTTTTTCAAAGACGATACATAACTTTCCAGGTCCTTCTGCATTCATGCAACTCCAAACCATGACACTAGCAGCAAATTTTATAGAACGTTTAATGCATTCTTTATCAAATGCTTTCTGCTTCATTCTCCAAACTCGAATTATTTGATCACAATATGAAACACAAAACATACTTTCATCACTAAATAATATATTTTCGCTTCATAAACATCTTGATTTACACCAATTCAATCTACGCTTTTGTTTTGCAATCATGGGAAGTTACATGAGATTCAAATTTGCTTTTGTGGCGACATCTTAATGTTGTCGATGTAGAAATTCCAATTCCTTTCCATTTTCGGTGCAAGAATCGTACATTTTTTAAATGATGTTTCTTAGCTATACGCTTTAGTTTCTTGTCTTCTCTAGCAGGTATTTTTGGTTTTCGGCCGCCATTTCGACGATAATTTTGTAAATTTCCATTTTTTTTTATCATTGTGTTAGTATTTTATTAATGATTGATTATGAACAATGTAAATAATTCACTCTAACATTGATTTTTATCGTGCCGATACAAATCAACTATAGGAAGTTAAATAGATTCAGAAATGTCACTCACACGGCCCATTTTAAGACGAAAAAACAAATAAACATAAACTGCAAAAAGAATATTGATTTTAAATAAAATCGTCTGAATTTAATCAATGATTCTACCCGTTATGAATTGATGAGAATTAAAGGCGAATATGTGCGAAATATTCTAATATTTCCAATCACTTGAATAAATATTCTAATATTTTGACTTTTCAAAATAGTTCTTTTCAATTAGTCTTTTCGAAAATGACATTAATTTTAACATAATAAATAAATTTAATCAACAGTAAATTCTTAATAAAAATATCGTTTGCATATTTGCATTAAAATATATTAAATTACCAAACGATATTTTCAATTTGTAAAAATAAAGTAATTATTCTAATATTTTGAATATGAGCTGTATATCTTTAATCTTCCTTAAACTTTTATTTAGAAAGTCATATTTTAAATTATCAATTAAAAATTTTCCACTAGTTTAATCTAGTTGTAAATAATGACTAACTAAAATATAATTATTTTTTATTATTATTCCCATTCATTTGAATAAAAATCATGTGTGTTTAAGATAGGCGTTTTCTGTACTATAGCTTCCTCATACCATTAAATTGTTTTTATTCTTATTATAGACTTAGTGAGTAAAAAATGACTACAGTATTTCTGTATTTGTACCGAAAAATTAAACTTATTAAAAGTTACTGTTTTAAGTTTTTTATGTTAACAACAGTATAGCAAATATTTTACCATGTATTTTTAATGTGTGATTTTATAAATTTTTAATAAACATACACTTTTTGTAGAAATTGCACTTTTATTGTATTTTGCTTTTGTATTATTCACCTTCTTTTTACAGCCATACTCACTGAAAATTTAATTTCCAAAACTTGTATCATAAAAATAATTCATTTAATAATTTGTTAATCGAATAATCCAGATAAATTCTTATACATTTGTCTTAACGAACCTTTTGTAGCTACTTTTGTTACAAGTACATGGTCCAATAGATAAAAACAAATTTTTGTCGAATTTGACCCCCCCATGCATATAAAAAGAAAGGCATATCGAGGGGCCCCACTATGAAGTTTTGCCCCGGAGCCCCCAAGTTTATAGTTACGGCCCTGAACGCGACACGCGATAAGGCTACGTTGCAACTAGTCACTTTTTTTTTCTTTTTTGTGAATTTTTTTCGAAGCGCGTTTATCACTATGCCAAGTTTAAACTTTGAATAATAGTACTGTTTGTAAAAAAAGAAAAAAAAAAAAAAACACTATTGCGCCGAATTTAGTTTTATGAAATACCAATTGAAGTTTAATTATGCACAACTTTTACTGTATGTACCGAATTAAGCTCTTAATGAACATGTTGTTATACATTTAAAAAAAGAGTTATGCACAATAGCAATATTTGATATTGTTTAGGCTTCAAATATCTTTGAACTTTTATGGTACATGGATTATTCCATACAAAATAAGCAAATCAGCTGTGGCTGACACGTCACGGATTTTAATGAAATTCAGCATATAAGTAGATCATGTTTATGTATGAATAAATGCAAAATAATAGATTTCGGGATTGTTTATTTAAGTATCAATACTTACATTAAAAGTTTACATAAAATCGAGTTTTGTCTACATACTTGAATTTTTAATTTTGGTTATTATCTTAAAGATTATCGATTATTAGCATAGATTAAAATATTTTTATTTCTTAAAGTATTTTGCAGAGCTCTATTTAAATATAAAAGGAATCTGTGTATCATATGTCAATAAATTCGGTTACCACGAACTTTTATTATTTTTTTTTCTCACTGTGCGTGTAATAACACCTACATACTTTTCTAGTACATGCAACTATACCCAAACCTAGACTCTATAGTTTTTTTTTTACAAAGTCCTATTATTCTTTTAGCAACGAATTTTTTCAATAATACTAGTTAATAATTCAAATATTTATAGTAAAGAACACCCTGAGTGCGAATAAAACTCGCACTTGACCGTTTATTTTTAATCGCTTTTAAAATGCATTTCTTACATTCTTTATCGATGTAATGATATTGAACAATTGCTTAAATCTGTGATTTTAAAGAAACATGATTTATGTATTGCGTTAACAAGGAAATTCAATACGAAAATAACATTACTCTGTTTTTAAAGTGAGAAGCATAGTTTTTTTAGTAAAACTAGGCATACAAATTAAATTACAACTTTTTTTCCCTTGCATATTAAACATTTTAAAATTTGTAATATGTATGCTTGAGCTTTGAATTATTTCGCTTTCCCATTTATTTTCTTCCTGCATTCATTTTTATTTTTATTTGAATATGTTTTATTTTATCATAACTAGAGCGCTCCAAAACAAATTTTTTAACGATTTTCGAAATTGTACGAGTCGATTGTGAATCCATTTTTTAAAATGCTTTTTTTTAAATAATGAAAAATGTTTAATAATGATTGAAAAGTCAAAATTTCTAAATTAAAATTTAAATATAATAACATTATAATCAATGTACGATATTAAAATTGTATATTGATACTATTAAATTATAATTCTAAGCATATTCATAAAACAAATGGAGGTAAAAACAAATGTCGTGCGTTCCGGTGGCAAAGACGAGGAATGACAAGCAAATGCCCTACTAACGTAACTATGACCAACATAGTCATATCTTTAAAAAATAAGTACTTAAGTTGTGTTATAACATTAGACGCCCCCCCCCCCCCCCCCCTCTGCTTTTCAAGAATTAAGAAGCGCTGTATAAAATCCCATGAACCTGAAAGTAAGGGGTTTAAACCCTACAACATACTTTAAAATAATCAAAATCTATGATTACTAAGATTGTTGTTTGTTTGTTAGGTAATTTTTGTTTCTTTTTTTAAGTAAAGTTTAATTTAATAATAACGTATTCTTTAACTTGACATAGAAAGAAAGAAAAAAGTTTATATTAAAAATTACATATTGATAATTAAATGATTATTGGTCATATTTATTTACAATTATATTATATATGAAAAACAATATTCACAAATTCAAATTATTTATGGGAAAAAAACACAAAAAAAAAACACGCAATAATGATTGCATAAATGATTCAAATTGCATTATGAAGACATATTAGGGGGAATCAAATGAAAACAGAATAGGACACATAAAAATGAAATGACAAAATTTATTTCAAATAGAATCTTTAAAGCAATACAAGTAGTTATTTATCCAACTGCTTTACCAAGCGTCAAATATCTTATTTATAGATGTTCTTTGGCTGAAATTGGAGCCAGTTTCGATCATTGTCCACAACTTCGTTGTCCAAGTAAAAACAACGAGCCTTGCAATGTCTTTTTCAACGTATCAAAAATAAGAAAATCATATACGGAATGGTCCGGACTATACGAGGGATATTTCATCACTGTCTACTGAATCTTCCCTAGGTTCCCTGCATAAAATGCTGATGTCAGTACTGCACACGAGTCAATCACATTGCATTTATTCTGTACGCTGCCTTCTTTACTCAATGCACTTCGCGAAATGCATCCTTTTGCTAATAAATAACCAATAACATTGGTTGCTTTTTTTTTTTTTTCTTTTTCTTTTTTTTTTTTTTTTCTCAGAAACATTTTGTATACGTAGATTAAGGCAACAACAATCGACTGGCTACCAGACGATATTTCTTGTTGACCACCAGTACATATCACATACTGCTGCTTGAGTACCTAGGGCAAATCCGTTTTCAAAATAGGAGTTGCCTTCTTTACTTCAAGCTCTATCTTTGCACAAAGTTTCAACACACTGTTATTAAAATAAGCCAAATTATAATCACTTTTCCGTTTTCATTTGATCCATCTTTATATCATTTAAATCATTTGAATAATTAAAAAAATTCATAAGAAAATATAAAGAATTCCCCCAGAAAAATTAAAATAAAGTATTTATACCATAATAATAGGTTGTTGCCTGGTGTAATATGGTAAAGTTAAAAATATTTACAACGTTAGAACACCAGAATATTCGAATTCCAAGCATACCGGTTTCGGTAGCATATAGCATACCTTCCTCAGTGCTGAGGAGAGCACTGAGGAAGGTATGCTATATGATACCGAAACCGGTATGCTTGGAATTCGAATATTCTGGTGTTCTAACGTTGTAAATATTTTTAACTTTATTTATACCATACTCATAATCTTTCTAAAATCAAATATTATTCTAAAATAACATTTTAGACGCATTTTAACGATACATAAATATCGTGACAATCGATATAAGTAAGGATTTCATATTCATAAACATTAGCTTTGGGAAATGCATCATTTTTTTTTATGTTGAATTCAAAGCGAACAGCTTAATTTTAATATGAATGTTAAAGCAATATCAGTTCCATTTAGTAAAATGGTGCGAGATAAAATATGATATGGACATTTGCCAAAAATTGAATTTGTTACAGACTTTCCTTATATTACACTTAGGAAGCTGTTCCTGTATTTTAATGTATGATAGAACTGTATAGATCTTTTCTTTAATCTTATCCTACATACTTATAATAAACTTAATTCGGAAGTAAAAAAAAAGCCTACTAAAAATATTAACATTTATTTGGCATTTCAGAAAAACAAATTCAGCGTAGTAATATATATTTTTTCTTTTTACAGTGTAGCTACAAAATCCTTCTTCAAAGTTTAAACTTGGTATTGTGCTCAGCATACTTCGAAAGGAGGTCGCAAAGTTCCATATGAGTTATAACTTAGGTCCCATAAAGTTTCTGTCATTAATTCTAATTAAATTAGTCAGTTTTTAACAATTTGACATTTATCGTTTTTATACTGCTACTGGGCATTGCATTACACTAATATATCATTAAAAGTACTTAAGGGCGGTGCATATATAACATTATTATTTTAAGGGGAATAAGTGTCTGATACATAATATCGAAATATAACTCCCGAAAAGGGGGTAGTTATCTTTTGATATCGTTATTATTTCTAATTCAATCAAAATCATCATTTTTTATTTGTAACTTGAACTTTAAATCAAAATTTCTCAGTTATATTTTTTAGTCTGTTATGTATTTTTATAGAAATACAAAGTTATTGTTAAATCATCAAATGATTATAAAATTATTTAATTCCAAAATATATAATACCCCAACTTTTGGCATTAATATTTACCTGTCATGTGTGTATGCATATATAAACTGCAGTTCGATAAAGTAAATGGGAACCATATTTGAAATGATACTTGTTTTGTTTACTCATAAATATATGAAAAAAAAAGTTTTCCACATGTTTTCTTGTTATGAAATTCTACCTTTTTCCCCCACTGAAGTGACAAACTCAAGAAGGATATTGAATACATTAAATAACCAAAATTTATACTGAACACTTTTAAATTTAATTATTTTTTAAATTTTATAAATTTCTATGTCTGTTAAGTGTTATTTCAATATAAATTTATATATAAAGGGATATTTTATTTCTTTCTCTTGATTTCAATCAATAAAGTTTGCAAAATATATAACAATATCTATATATCACTCCAAACAAAAGAAAAAAATTAAAAATTAAAATACGGTTTCAAGGTATGATAACGTATGCTATTGTACAAGGAGAAGGGAGTCTAAAAATACGAAACATTTGATAAAGTTATATATGCACAGCCCCTAATCTAACTTTAAAAGCCGATGGTGCACATAGTACTCCGCCCCTGGCATTGTTTATTTCTAAACTTTCCGTGTCTTTAAGAGTTAATATATCGTCTAATTACAGACGATCTTTTTCAAAAATCATTATCAACAGTATTTTTATACATCTGCTACGATTGGTACCTCCGCGCTCCTTAATACCTTTGTTGGATGCCCGTAAATTAAAATCTCTGTGTAACGTAAAAAAAAGTTCTATTTCGAAAATTATGGGAGGTTTAAATTAACGTGTACTAGCTCTATTTTCCTAATTTTAGTTTCAGTAGATTTAGAAATAGAAGTGGAGGAACATATTTTTACAATATCTCTGAAAATTTAATACCTAAAATTAAAAGAAATGTATTTTTGGGTTCAGCGTAACGAAATTTTTCTCACGTTTTCCTACTCGATGTACAAAGAAAATATTTTTTTTTTCTACAAGTAACTTAAATAGTCTCACTACATTTCTCCTAAATATATTTGTAACTGTTTAATAGTCTGTAAATATGTGGGTCAATATTCTTTATTACTTTCCCCAATTTGAACTTTTTATGCGTCACAGTTTAGGAGCAAAAGTAAAATGGCTGTAACAGAAAGACACAGCAGTGATCTTATAATGGTTCCGTTTATACTTTTTAAATGCAGAACCCTAAAAGTATTTAAAGTAATATTGGAATTTGTACAAAGTATCACTTTTCTTTCTCATACATAAATTATTATTAAATTATTATATAGCTTGGATATAAATTATTAAGAGCCGCAATTTGCATCTAGTAATGTTTATAAGAAGTCGCTATTTTTGAGTTAAACGCACAGCACCTTGAATCTTTTAAATTGTCATTACTGATTTTCAGTAGTAATTAAAAAGAATCTAAAAAATAATAATAGGAAGAAATCTGTTCCTGCAAATCAAACTCACGCAAATGCACAATTTTTATCTGTGTATGCTTGCGCGTGATCATACTGATGGCGAACTTCTGTTATAAACTATAACCTTTAGTAATTTCAATTAATAATTATTTTTTATTGTACTATTGGTTGACTTCATTTATGGCAAAAACGACCAGTCTTGTAAAATGTGCCTGGAAATAATATACAAAACACCAATGCATTCAAAAGAAATGGGTTCTATTCACATTTTTTTTTATATATTCTATCACTTTATATGAAAGCTATATCGGATGTGAAAGAAGATCTATTATTCAAAAGGAAACTTTTCTGTATATTTCAGAACCTTTCAGGCTGAAGCTAAACAAACACAGCTCGCCAAACATTTTTCTCCAGTACTGAGTCGTTTTGAAGAGTATTCGGTGTCTCCATAAGAAGCACATAAAAAATAATAAAATAATTCTTCTTTTCTAAGTATTACATTTATATTAAATATTTTCATTCCCAGATTTCTTTTTATGATTTTTAGAATTGTTTCGGAAGAAAAATGCGTTATGGTAAATGTTTTTAAATTTTATGTACAATTTCTCATATGACACGAAACTACTATAAATATTATTCCCCTTTTTTAAAGTTATTGAAATCATATAAATCTGTGGTAAAAAGTAAAATTCATAGGATTTGAAGCATTACATATCTCACATTAGTTATTGTTCATAAATCTTTCAGGTTTTCTGTCTCAAGTTTTTAAAAATTATACTGTAAAAATTTTAATTTTATAACATAAAGTAAAACTTCAAATAAACTAAATCATGAATCAAATGTTACAAAATAATGACTTTTGCAAAAAATATTTATTTACAATTTTGAAATTTTCTATCTTATTATGCTTCTTTTTCAATACAACTTTTACTGTTAATGAAAACACAAGTATAAATTAGAAATATACTCTTGCAAAATCTCCATCAATGGATAAATGATTTACTCCGCCGGTTTTAACCCGGAACGTCATAATATATTAAAAATATATTTTATATTTTTTTATTTTGTATAATGTTTTTAATATTGAAAAATGGGGTAGCATAAAAATCGCTCTGATATTTTTGTTTTTTATTCTTTCTATTTATATCAAGGTGTTAAATGTATCCTTGAAAACTTTTTATAACTTTTGGAGATTGCATATACTCTTAAAAACTGGCCGCTTTTTAAAAATAATCCTGCAGTCACAAGAATTTTTGTTTTTGAAAAAAAAATTTCAATTGAAAGTGTTGCTGATTTTACTAAAAATTTTAATTGTTAACGTTTCGTTCGTGATATCATTCGATGATAAAATTATATATTTGTTTGCATTTCTTAATAAGAATATTAAAATTCGCCTTTTCATATAAAAAAAAACTGCTGATTGTGTAGAAATATTTTATGTGGAGATCTATACCGACCATTATTCAAGCCCAAGCTCCATTCGGATTCTGAGAATGTTTTATTGGCGCGACCATGTATTAAAACTAAAAGTTCGACCTGGGTCTGGCCCATTTGTCCCAAACTCAGATGGGTATTTTTGTTTTCTTGCAGATTTTGGCTCAGCTAGCCTGTGCAAATATCAATGTAACAGGCCCTGTTCAATACAATTTCTGGAAAAATTGCAGCTATTACTAAATCGTCATTATTCATTTATAAAATTCTTTTTAAAATAATTTATAGCATAGAATTTTAAACATTTTTATATTTGAAAGGCATGGAATATTGATTAACAATATTAATTATCACTTGAACAATTGCATAAATCTAGACATTCAATAAAAAAGCAACGTATTTAAAAATAAAGTATAAAAGATATTTAAATATATCACAAGCTACTTAATAGACACGAAAAAAATGAGGCAGAGAAAATATGTTCTATAATTTAATTTCTTTAGTAATTAAGAACCTACAGCCTACACTATTCACTCGAAGAAACTGAAGCTAATGTTAAACCTTCAAAATTTTCGAAACCAGTTCGAAAGAAGAAAAGTAATTTTATTTAAACAAATCTGAAACCAAAATTGAAAAATAACAACTTACTAAATTGTTTAGGTCAGCACTCCCTGACTTAAGGGTCGTGACCCACTGGTGGGTCACAGCAGATGTTTTATTCGGTCGCAAAACAATCAAGGTTTGTCACAAAAATATACATTTTATTTTTTCTGTTTAGAAAATTAAAAATTTCAGCGCAAATGATATTTCAAGGAACAATCCTTAATTATGTGTGAATATATGAGCAGATTACTCAAAAAAGTCTTACTCAGAACTGAATTCCCTGGTGGACGACATACTTGTGTAAACATGCAATTTTTACTTTGCTGCTTTTAAAAACAAGAACAGAAACAGGCTGCGTGTAGAAAGTGACTTAAGGTTAAAATTAATCAGTTTTAATACTTATTTAGGTGCATTCATCGGTAAAAATCAGTGTCAAATATTTCGCTGATTGTAAAGTTATGTTTCGATAATAATTAAATGTATTTTTAATTATTTTTGTATTATGCGCGTTGTTTTAATTGTTATTGTACTGCACATATTAGGATTACCAATTCCTGTTTTTGTTGATAGTCTATCCTTTGTGCGAAAATTTGCCTTTATCATAGAATAGTATAACCGATAACTTATGGAAGTTATACAATGATTCCCATACTGTTAGATACATCATTATCCCTTTTGGGTCTGGTGTACTATTAATAGTACATGTCTTTTAATGGAGTATTATTTTGTTTTAAGCAATACTTTTGCTACTATTTACATATAATAATGATAGTATATGTTCATGCATTTACTATATGACTTCATTTATGTTTACGCATTTAGTAATAATAATAATTATTATTATTATTTGCTTAATTCTCTTTGCGCCGTTTGCGATTCTATTAATTTTAAACATATATTTCACTCTTTAAATTTAAAATAAAAGTTACTTTCTTGAAAGAATCATGTGTAATAAAGCGCAAAATGTATTAGAAAGTTGTAATATAAGTTAAATCTTATTATTAAATAAGAATTAATATATTTAAGTAGCTAGTTTTAATGTTATTAACGTAAAAGTAGCTTTTTTTACATAAAGTTGAGTTGTGAATTTTTTTAAATTTAATAGTGGGTCACATACAAATAAAGTTTGGTAATCACTGGTTTAGGTATCAACCTCAGCTATCATATGCAAAAAATCATTTAAAAATACTATATGTATTAAAATTTATTAACGTAAAAATATTAATGCAAACGAGAAATTCGAATAGAGCTTTTTATAGGTTTAACGTTAACTTGCAACTTTCTTTGGATCACTAGTGTAGCTCTGACGGAATGAAAATGGCATGATATTAACTCCGAAAAATAATCTTATAACAACGTATTCAACATAGTTCTTTGAGAGCGCAGGTTTGAGTTTGCAGAGAAAAAATTAGGCTCGCGGCTCAACAAACCACTAATTTTAAGTATATTTTTTATTGCAGTTTTCTAAACAATAGAATAATTTCTTTTCAATGTTTGTAAAGCATATAGTAAATATTATTTTATATATTTTGTCCAGTGAGCTGAATTTTAAAGTATTCTGCTGACAAAACAGTTAATTCAGTTACCGAAAATGACTGATATCTATTTTTAATTTCAAAGCATGTGAAATTTTTTTGCCCATTTGTAGTTAATTATCCATTTTATTTTCTGCTATTCCTTTATTGTACTTAAATGCATATGTGTTCCTCAGTCATTTTTTTTTAAACTGTAGAATTTTGCAAATATTCTTGTTTACTCGTGAAGCGAATAGTAAATATATATAGGTCAAAGAAATATATTTTTGGAAATTTTTTTATCAGAAATATGCATCGTATTTTCATTAATTGAAATCAACGGAGAATTTAATCATTCACTTCCAGAAGCACTGAGAAGAAAAAGTTGGTTAAGGAATATAGTTGAAAGACGGTTTACATTTTTTTTTTTTTTTTTTTTTTTTTTTTTTTTTTTTTTTTTTATGGAGGAAGGCGTTTATTTTATTTATTATATATGTATCCAAAAACATAAAACTCAATTGTGAGTGTATTTCAGCATTTTGAGATCATTATACACTGATCTCTGTTGCACCTCACGTAAATAAAAAAAATATTAATCTACAAAAACACGAATTTCGAAGGGTAGTATAATATGTTACTTAAGTTGTCACTGTTCATAAAATCTCTTCAGACTGAAAAAAATATAAAAATAAATAATTAAATAAAGTAAAATATAACTAGATTAATGGCACCTTATTAATCTAGCGTAAAAATGTGCTAATATTTAAAAATGTGCTTTATTCCATGTAGCTTTTTTTAAAAATCCCTAACAAAGTGATTATGGTTAGAAATCACAACCGTTGAAATAAATGTGTTCACATTTTTATTTGTATTTATTTGTTGGCTTTGCTCATTTCACCAAAATTTTAGTCTTTTATCGAAAATTAACACTTAATATATATATATAAAATATTTTTATTTTATTTTTTTCTAATTGCTGAATCCAACGAAAAATAAAAACTCTAAACGCCTAGAGAAATAAATAAAAATTATACCGTTTATAGTAGGAGAAGATGGGGCCCCTTGGAACGTTTTTCAGTAAATAATTTCTCTAAATTTTATTAACATTCAGGTTGGGACACTAGTTTTAATCAAAAATACATATGAATTTTTATGTTTAATTGATGAACAAATCTCTATTGTTAAAGCTTTAGTTGAAGAAGAAATCATTTAAGCATTAAAACACTTTAATGATTTGAATTGTAACACATGTTTTCATTAACAAATGTTGTATTTGATTCGAAAAAATGATTTTCTCCAAATTCTAATAAAACACATCTTTTGACCTATTTTGGTTTTAGGAGTGCCAAGTTTTAAAATAATATCTGTTTAATAAACAAATGAACTATCATGCTTATCAGATAAAAAAAAGATAATACTTAATCTCATCTTCTCAAAATGGATATCTCATACTTGCAGCTGTTCTCAGTATTTTGAATATGCCCTACAAATGCAGCAATGCATTGTTTTCCTGCAAACTTAACAAATACACACCATCTCAACGTGGGTTTGCTTGCAAGTTTCTGGACCTATAACAAATTTGCAATCTGTAGAAAAATTCACCATCACATAAACAGTTAAATTCACCACTACTACGATTACACAAACTATTTATACTATTTTTCCTTCAAGGGGTAATTTTCACCAACTTTGCTACTGCAATTCCCTCATCCTCACTGCTTGATGAAAATCCTAACTTTTTGTGCACTATTTTTTCCTTGTGTAAGTTTTCAGCATTTTTGAAATGTTCCAAGCTGCCCTAGAACTGAGCTTCCCAATCTTTCCCATCTCGCACATTAAGTAATAAAAAGATTTACATTGTTAATCTTAGCATTACAGTCTATTTTTTACAATTAAAAGAACGATAAATCCACGTTTTTTCATCACAATATGCTTCCACTTGTATTATATCATTTCTTTAACGAAAAATGTATTCTTCAAAACACTTTGAATGTTAATCAACCTCATTCAAAACAAAAATAATGGTATTATTTGTTGCCAGCAAATGCCAACCATTCCAAAGCACATGAGAGAGTAGATTGTAGTATCATATATTGGCACTTATGTACGCTAATTTTTAACTGCAAAATAAAACCGCAAGTTGCGATGTCCCAAGGTGGGCCATGTCGCAACGTGCCCACCTTCCCCTATTCCACTAAACAAATTATTTAACAACACGCCATATTCTACAGCCATTTTTATACAAACACAGACCTCTAATTATAAGCAATAATAAATAATATTATGAAATAATGTTTTGTAAAAAAGAATGCTTGCTTTCTGACTTAGCCATTAATGTCTGCTGTTATCATCTTGATCGAAGCTCAGAAAATATTTTTATATTCTGATTTCATTATTGTTGTTTTTATTAGTTGGATAAATCCATGTTTTGTATTTCGTTTCTTTTTCAGAGCTCTTTAACCTCCTTGTTACAATGGTCTAATTTACAATTACATGTATCTTTAAATACAGAAGTATTTTCCCTTTTCAAACTTCTATAAAATATAGAAATGAAAAATATTGAGTTAAACTTTCAAACTGAAGTTGTCTCCAGTGTATTCCTCAGTTTGGAAAAGCTCTTTTATTGGGGGGGGGGGGAAAAATCCGTAAAACTTGTAATGTAATTATTTTTCCCGTAAAACTTGTACCTTATTTTTTTCTTTTGAAAACTTCCTTCGATTTAAAAATTGTCCAAATCTTATGAAAAGATTTACTTTTAAAATAATAAATTTCAATATGAAAATATTGTAACAGGAACATTAATAAATAATAATATAATTTACAATAATATAATTTATAATTTACAAACTGTTTTCTGTGATCAAATGCTAGTTCAACATAACCTATGATACATGTCACAACAATAAACACGCCATAGTAAACAATTCTTGAGAGAATCTTAAATTACACCTTCATAAGTGGTAAGGAAAATGGACTTTTCTTCGATAATCCTGAATGAAAATAGATGGAAATTGCAGAAAGCGTAATGTTCCCATCGAGGCCCATTGAGGTCACTCTAAGACTATTGAAATGGATGTTCTTTCAGGTAATAGAGTATCGTTTCCTCACCACAGTAATACAAATATTGCATTTGATTCAATGCATTTTTATCTCTTCTCTAGCTATTGATTGCTATCTTCAGGTCTTATTCTTTTGATTGGACGCCGTAGCAAGTAGTTTTCCCTCCCCATAATCCTATGGGATAGATTTGCTTTGAACTATCTTCTTCAATTCCACCCTTTTAAGTTTTACTTTCCGATTATTTTCTAAACGTTCATTTTTCGATGCTTCATTAGGATAAGCAAGACCGAGGTTAGAAGAAAGCTGTTCCTGGTTGAAAGAAGGTGCATAACGTTTAGTGCACATATGCTGTCAAAATCCCTGATGTTCGCAGATAACTGAATTAAGTCTGAGTTGTCCTCAAATAACGCAATTTTCACTTCGTGAATTAATTCAGCTTGAATTTCTTCCTTTTATTTAGTTGATTATAGTTTATAAACAGATGAAATCGTAAAATAATGCAGCTTTTCATTTAAATATTTCTTATGTATAACGAATTGAGACAACTACAAATATCATTATATTATTAATTGATATTGATTTTATGTTCACATTTTACTATTAAAAGTGTGGTACTTTTACACTAAATACACAGTTACATTTTCATAAACAAATTATTATTTTCTACATTTCAATTAACTTAAACAAAAATAGTTGTTTATCCCATCACCCCTTCACGACGGGGGCTTTTTACAAAATTTTTTATGTTTTTTCACCGATTTTTAAAAAGAGAAATCTGTGCCTTGTTAAATAGAGAAAATGCTCCGATTAAGTAAGTCAGATTTTACCGTATAATTTTCCTGAACCAGATAAACAAGGATTCTTAAGCCTTTTTGCGGCTCATATACATATCGCTCGTCCCCTAGGTGTTAAAACACAACGTGCACAATCGCGCAGGTTAGACATTCTTTTAAATTGTTGCTTCTGAGTTGTACGTACGATTCAGTATGTGGTTTTAGTATTTCCAGTCGGCTTGACTTGTTTTGTTTACAATCTCATCCGGTCTTAAATGGTTAAAGGAATAAATAACAATCTGTATTTTTGCACAAATTTAAGACATTTGTTGTCAAAAAAATTAAAAATGTAGAAATCTCCAATTTCCCTAGAAGATCCAAATAATTAAATAGATACAATATAATTGAATCGTTTCCAAAAACGTTTTGTGTTTGAAAGAGTTATGAACTACTAGAAATGAATGTGAAAATGCATAAAACATTCAATTCCTCAATTTAATCGTTCTTAACACCAGAACCGCGGGAAAATTCATTCAAATTTTATAAAAATATTTCTCACCGGAATTTTCATTTAAATCTGTTTAAGTTATTTATTGAAATTATTTTTGCTCAGCGTGTATTTAGCTTTTTTTTGTAAAGTGTTTCAGGTTAGAATCAACATCTCTGTATATGATGCGGGTCAAAATGACCCGTTACCGCGGTTCTAGTGTTAATAAAACATAATTTAATATGATTTAAATGAAACAGAATAGCGAAATAAAATTATGAGGATTTTTATTTAAATTCGAAATAGGTATAAAAATTGTAAATATTTTGAACCTTTAAGTATATCTGAGATTTATTATAAATTATTATTTAAAATGAACCTATGCTTATAATACTTGAATATTAAATATATGTTCTAGAAAAACCAATTAATTTTATATAAATTTTACATAAATTTTTCTTCAGTTATTTTTTCTTTTTTGTACATTCTCAAAATTATTATTCGCTTAACTGATATCAGTTCATTAATTCCGGTTAAAGGAAATAGAAGGTTTATTTACAGAAGTTATTTAAAATAGAAAGAGAAAATGTAATTTAAAATGACAGAAAATATAAACCATGAGCAATTCATCAATGTTTCATTCAGTTATATTCGAAGTCGCTGGAGAAGAGGACGAATTGGTCAATCGCTAAAAATTTGGGAGAGGAAAATTTTATTTGCACGTAACAAAAATGAACGTGCACTAATCCTTTTGCTAACATAAAACGAAAATATAATAAAATATAATTTATTCTTAGTTTATTTTTTTCCAAGAATATTTGTTATTTTTTCAATTTATTCCATATTTCCACTGATCTTACTCTAATTAATCGTGTAATATCCCAATTCTCCGTAGCAAGAACATAAATCGTATACCCTCCCATTTCAAACTAATCCTAGACTAGATCGTTGTAAGTAAAATCATTATTTGTATTTTGCATATCATGCACTTTTGAGAATTAACTGAAATCTCTAACTCATTTATTTTGGTTTTGACTGATACTTTACAGTAGGGCATTGTTTTTCATAAAGAATCTTTGAGGGTGCTAAAATACATCGTATAGAGTGGTAAAATCCTTAATCTCAGAGAATAAAATCCTTCTGGAAAGGAAGATAAAATAAAAATAAACTAGACCACCGTAATACTTACCTATCAAGGATAATGCATAGCATAAAATATGAAAATAAAAATGTGTAAAATACTTTAAAAATGCATTGCAATTCCAAAATAAAATTTAAACGGATATTTAAATATTTTTAATACATAATAATGCCCTATTACGGAATTGGAAGTACTATTTGATTATCTCGTCGACCAATTTTGACAAGTTGTATAAATCGTCAAACTACTCGTAAGTTATACAAATTGGCATAATGTTTATTTTAAATAACGAAAAAAAAATAAATTAGGAAAAGATTAATAATAATGTGTGTACAACAGTGTATTTTAATATGTAAATGAGTGTATAGATGGATCTTTTTTCTACATAAAGGATAAAGTATATTAGAGGTATGATCAAAAATTATTTTTCCATAATTGCATTAAAATATAGTTATTTTCATTGATTGAGAGTGGTTTTCATGTTTCAGGTCGCGTTTTGTATTTACTTCAAATAGACTTTTAGGATTCAAGTCGGTTATCGTCCGATACGTGCAGGACTTTAATGTAATTAAAATACAGGATGGACACGATATACCAGGGCCGTAACTATAAACTTGGGGGCCCCGGGGCAAAACTTCATAGTGGGGGCCCTCGATATGACTTTCTTTTTATATGCATGGAGGGGGGGTAATTCAAATTCGACAAAAATTTGTTTTTATCTATTGGACCATGTACTGATAACAAAAGTAGCTACAAAAGGTTCGTTAAGACAAATGTATAAGAATTTATCTGGATTATTCGATTAACAAATTATTAAATGGATTATTTTTATGATACAAGTTTTGGAAATTAAATTTTCAATGAGTATGGCTGTAAAAAGAAGGTGAATAATACAAAAGCAAAATACAATAAAAGTGCAATTTCTACAAAAAGTGTATGTTTATTAAAAATTTATAAAATCACACATTAAAAATACATGGTAAAATATTTGCTATACTGTTGTTAACCTAAAAAACTTAAAACAGTAACTTTTAAAAAGTTTAATTTTTCGGTACAAATACAGAAATACTGTAGTCATTTTTTACTCACTAAGTCTATAATAAGAATAAAAACAATTTAATGGTATGAGGAAGCTATAGTACAGAAAACGCCTATCTTAAACACACATGATTTTTATTCAAATGAATGGGAATAATAATAAAAAATAATTATATTTTAGTTAGTCATTATTTACAACTAGATTAAACTAGTGGAAAATTTTTAATTGATAATTTAAAATATGACTTTCTAAATAAAAGTTTAAGGAAGATTAAAGATATACAGCTCATATTCAAAATATTAGAATAATTACTTTATTTTTACAAATTGAAAATATCGTTTGGTAATTTAATGTATTTTAATGCAAATATGCAAACGATATTTTTATTAAGAATTTACTGTTGATTAAATTTATTTATTATGTTAAAATTAATGTCATTTTCGAAAAGACTAATTGAAAAGAACTATTTTGAAAAGTCAAAATATTAGAATATTTATTCAAGTGGTTGGAAATATTAGAATATTTCGCACATATTCGCCTTTAATTCTCATCAATTCATAACTGGTGGAATCATTGATTAAATTCAGACGATTTTATTTAAAATTAATATTCTTTTTGCAGTTTATGTTTATTTGTTTTTTCGTCTTAAAATGGGCCGTGTGAGTGACATTTCTGAATCTATTTAACTTCCTATAGTTGATTTGTATCGGCACGATAAAAATCAATGTTAGAGTGAATTATTTACATTGTTCATAATCAATCATTAATAAAATACTAACACAATGATAAAAAAAATGGAAATTTACAAAATTATCGTCGAAATGGCGGCCGAAAACCAAAAATACCTGCTAGAGAAGACAAGAAACTAAAGCGTATAGCTAAGAAACATCATTTAAAAAATGTACGATTCTTGCACCGAAAATGGAAAGGAATTGGAATTTCTACATCGACAACATTAAGATGTCGCCACAAAAGCAAATTTGAATCTCATGTAATTTCCCGTGATTGCAAAACAAAAGCGTAGATTGAATTGGTGTAAATCAAGACGTTTATGAAGCGAAAATATATTATTTAGTGATGAAAGTATGTTTTGTGTTTCATATTGTGATCAAATAATTCGAGTTTGGGGAATGAAGCAGAAAGCATTTGATAAAGAATGCATTAAACGTTCTATAAAATTTGCTGCTAGTGTCATGGTTTGGAGTTGCATGAATGCAGAAGGACCTGGAAAGTTATGTATCGTCTTTGAAAAAGTAAACTCTAAGATATACCAAGAGGGCTTGGAATATTACACGATTCCATCATCAGAACATATATTTGCAGATGATTTCATCTTTCAACAAGATTTAACGTCACCAGTGTCAATTAAGAATCGGTTCCGCCAACACAACATTAAGGTCCTTAATCCCATCGAAAACTCATGATGTATAATGAAGAAAAAACTAAGAAAATCCTCCTTCAAGTAAAACTGAGTTAGTGGCACGCATAAAGTATATTTGGACTAATATTGATAGAAATGTTTGCAATATTATGCACCTTGTATATAATATGCAAGATCGATTGTACGCTGTTATGAAAGCTAAAGGGGATTCTGAAAAGTATTAGTTACCATTTAATTCATATTCATAAAATAATACTGTTGCGTAAAATAAAGTATTCTAATATTTTGAATCGACCTAAATTTTATTCTAATGTTTTGATTTGTTTTAGAAAACTGTATAGCTAATTTATTGTACTATTTTGTAAATGTTAAAATATTATCTAAATATTCTAGATTTAATTTATAAGAATTTTAATTACGTTTACTTAATATAAAAAAATAAATAAATGGAAAGTAATTTTTTCTTATTACTTTTTCTTAACTATTCTAATATTTTGAATATGAGCTGTAGCAACAGTAGAAATTAGCTACATTAGACTATTTTTTAAATATTTGCTTCCTAACTTTCAAGGAAGCGAATTCATCGATTACTTTATCAATGTTGATTTTTTTAGCTCTGTAATTCTCAATTGAAAGCAAAGCTAAGCTGCTAAGTCTTTCTTGAGCCATTGTACTTCTCAAATAATTTTTTATCAATTTGAGTTTAGAAAAGGACCTTTCAGCCTTAGATACTGTGACAGGAACAGTCAAAAACATGATGCACGCTGTGCAAATATCTGGGTAGATTGATGAAAGCGAACTGTTATCGACTATTATATAGTTAGCAAAATCCTTGACACTTTTCATTTTTTCCAGTTTATTTTGAAAATAATTTTTTACTGAACATAATTGTTGAGGAAAGGCTGGACTCACATCATTTGGAAATTTATTAACAAAATTAACTGCTTTTTTGTGAATATCACTTTCACTTGAATTGGCTAAAAAATCGGGTTGTATTACTTGATAAGTGTCAAGAACAGCTTTCATCCCTTCAAAACGTTGATCAAGTTGGGTACAAATTGTATCTATCATTGGATAAAACACAGTGACTCGGAAATAAGATTTGGGGTCAATTAATCTTTCGTCTTCACTCAATTCGTCAAAGTGTTTTTTTACTTTCCTTAGCCTGTTCTGACGAAATTCTTTGCTTATTCCCCATCGACTACAAACATCAGATGCTTCAGAAACGAGTTCTTCAAACCTCCCACGCATTTCAGTAACTTTTGACAGTAAATTACTCAATAACTCATATGCACACGACAGATCCATGGTTTCCGATTGTAAGGATTTTGATACGAGATTGAGAGACTCTAAAACTTCACATTGCACAACCAAAAGTAACACAAAATCAAAACTTTCAAGTTTGTTCTTTAGATGCTCTGCTTCATTTCTTTCCTTGCTTTTTTTGGAAGTCAAAGTTATGCGAGTAAGGCTTTTCAACACGTCACAAAACCTGTGTTTCAGTGCATACACTGCATCATGCCGACCAGCCCAGCGAGTTGGGTTAAGAGTTTTCAGCGTTACATTCGAATTCAGTGAATCATCCTGAGCTTCGATGTCATACACTGATTTTAAATCTTGCCAGCGCAAAATACTATGACCAAAAAAGCAATATACACTTTGAATAGTTTCAAAAAACTGGCAGACCACTCGGTTTCCTTCCACAGCATCCTTTAATACTAAATTAAGATTATGCGCAGCGCAGTGCACAAAGTATGCGTGTGGGGCTTTTTCTTTAATACGCTGCTGTACTCCACTGTATACCCCACTCATAACTGCAGCCCCATCGTAGCCTTGTCCATGACATTTGGTCAAATCCAAGTTTTTCTCTTCCAATGAAGCAAGTATTTCTTCTGCAAGAGCTTGGGCAGACTGATCTTTTATCTCTCTAAAGGATACAAAAGTTTCACATATTTTGATATCAATAGGTGTCCCTTCTTCATCATGAACTATTTTGACATACCTGTAAACTTCACTTAACTGATCAACTTTAGCAATATCCTGAGTGGTATCTAAAATCAATGAAAAAAACAAGCAGTTTTGAAGCTTCACGGTAATTTCATTTTTGATTTCTAAGGCTAATAGGTTTATAAGTTCATTCTGAATTTTAGGACTGAGGTATTTCACAGTCCCTTGCGGACGCTGAATCAATTCTTGCAGTACTGAGTCATATTTTGACAAGAGCTGTATTATCGAGAGAAAGTTTCCTTTGTTGCTACATTCTAACTTCTCACTAGATCCACGAAATGCAAGATTACAAGTTGCAAGTGTTAAGGTCACATTTATGATACTTTCAAGAACTTTTCGCCAGAAGCTTCTTTCATTCTCTAAATTTTTGTCGAAAACGTCTTCTAAAGTACCATGTTTCCGGCACTGCTCATAAGCTACACAAGAATGTGTGTGGCTTTTGGATGCTTCATGAACTGAAATACGTTCCGAAATATGCTTCCAGTCACGAACTCCGGTTGTTGAAAACGGTAATATACGGTTGCTATAGTCAAGTGCTTCCGATTGGAACTGAGGGAACAACCAACATGGCAGGCAATAGACACAATCTAATTTTTTTGAGTAACATAACCAACTTCTTTTAAGCTTCAATCCTGACTTTGTGCTTGTACTATAATACTTACTTGAAAAAAATCGGTCTTGTTGATTGATATCTTTGGGAAATGGTCCTTCAGGTTGTATTGGACCAATTGCTACCAGCCTACGTTTCTTATCATGATTTTCTACTAAAGCAGGAAAAGCATCGTAGTAGGCAGAATCTTCATCTTCCAAACAACTTGGTGTATCATTACTTGGGTTTATCGCAACTTCTTTGCCTAAAGAATTTTGTTGGTTCAATTTGTTGTCATTTTAAAGGTTGTCTTGTTTCAATTTCAACGTATCATTATCTGCACTTAAGTTCGGTGAAATTTCTAAATCAGAAGAATTTACTTCCATTTCATTTTCTTCCGAAGTGCCTTCCAAAGCTTGGTTCGTTGTTTTTTCTGGCCCTAAGAAGAAAATGTGCGTCAAGACACTATGTACACTGTAAAAAAAAAAAAAAAAAAAAAAAAAAAAAAAATTACGGAAAATTTACTGGCAATCAACAACGCATCAGCACAGATACCAACTGGTAAAACAATTCCTCATCAAAACTCGTTCTAATGTGCTTCCACATCTCCCCCAACCCCCATCAACCGGAGCCTTGTAACTTTTACTTGTTTCCATCAAAGAAAAAACATTTACAGGGACGCCGTATTTAGTCATTAGATGAAGAGAAAGCGACATCGCCAAAGGTCTTATAGGAAGTTGCGACAAATGGCTTCCAGCGAAGCTTCCAGAAGATATACAAATATTGTCATACGTGTTTCCTTGCCCAAGGTGACTAGTTTAAAGATGGATATACTTCGGTGCTCTGAACTATTTAAGGTAATGTTTTTTACAACTTGTCCCCAAACTTTTGGATCATACTACGTATGTAGTAAACGGCATTATATATTCTTTATCTTATAATTGCATTTTATAAAAAATGATTGATTTTATTTGCAAACATCATAACATCAGGTCTCTTAAATGGCCCGCCATTTAACTGTCAATATATTTTTTGATAAAATTTCACGATATGTTTCTACACCATTTGCGGTAGAAATAACCTTCGAAGTTCGTTTCTTCGAAAATTTCAAGAGAAATCTTAAGAGAAAAAATTTTTAAGAAAATACTGATATTCTAAAATCGGACCATTTGGAAGCCTTGCAACAAGCATAACAAAGTACAATTTTCAAAGGAAACTTTCTTTTTTATCTTAATTGCCGATACAGTCGAACCTCGTTATAGTGAAACCGGTATATAACAAACCCACGGATATAACGAACTAAAATTTTGGTCTCGCAGCTTTCCTATTGTATTTAATGTTAATTTATGCTTTTATAGTGAACCCCCAAAATCATAAGAATCGGTTATAACGAACATTTTTTCCATTCGACCAAGATTTTTTTTTTTTTTGTTTTACACTTTTTTCCAGTTGTGAAAAATGCATCTCGACTCTTTTTTATTAGAAAATTCGAAAATGCATGCAGTCTAACGAAACATGATGCAAATTAACAATAAGTCTTTTTATTAAAAATTAGGAACAACAGCATTTTTTCTCTGTTACGGTAGCCATTATGCATATGTGATAAAGCCCGCCGTTCAGTCACTTTCCATTACTCCTATCACTGCTGTTTAGTAATCTATTTAACGCTAATGTATTGAACTAACTTATTTAAGAATAATTCGAGACATAGCAACATTGAAAAAAAGTCTTCTTTGAAGTAAGCAATAATCAAAAGCTTTTTTTCCTTAAATTATAATTTCTGAAGTTCAGAAGATAATAATAATTATAAAATAATGATAAAAAAAATTTAAATGATAAAAAAAGTAAACAAAGAAACAATAAATAATAAAATAAAACGATTTTTAAACACGCCAGCAATAACTAATGTTGAAATTCAAGCCTTGAAAAAGAGTAAACATTTTAGTAAAGTCGGGAACATTCCTTAAATTGTCTGCCCATTTATCCTAACTTTTGCTTATCCGAACTAGGGTCGGTCTGTATTTGTTTGAATAATCGGCGCTATACTGTATTTCTATTTTTCTTCATTTTTAATTAATTTAGTATTGTGTCAGTTTTATGCAATCGATTTTAGTCAATTTAATTCATTAATGATCATATTTAATAAATTTTACGTTTTTTTCTTAATACATCATTGTTGGACATAAAGGTAGCAGCTAAAAATGTACACATTTTGTGAATTGTAACATCATTTGACAGCGATCGAATATAGCGATATAGATCGGATATAGCGAACGAAACCTTCGATCCCTTGAACGTTATAACGGTGTACGACTGTAGATGGCACAAAAATAATATTTAGAAACGAAATATAAACCATGTACCGAAGTTCTAAAATCCACTGTCTTGCTTGATTTATTTCCGAGATAAGGACTTTTCAATCGAATTTCATCTGAAGTTATCCTAGCTGACTCCCCCGGCCAACCTTAATGTAATAAATTAACCCTTTAAAGTTCACTACAACTTTATTTGTAAAAATTACTGAAATAACTTCAAAATTGGTTTTTTGACATGTAGCTGATAATAAATATGTATTCAAATTTTTTTTTGAATTTTTAAATTTCAAGAAATTTGTGGTTTCCTACGGAGACCAATGAACAGTAAAGGTCTATTTATCTTTCCTAAATATACCAATTCAAAAAAATATTTAAAATAAAAATAGCAAATTTAGAAATATAATACAAATACACTGAAATGCTAATATAAACAAGAATGTATTATTATTATTATTATTATTTTATAGAAGTTTTAAAAAATTGCAAAATTTTTACACTAATTATATTAAGAGTTTAGATTTTTAACATAGAATTATGTATAAATAAAATTATTTGCATTTATAAAAAAAGAAATATATATTTTATATAAGTTATTACTTATACTTTTGCCAAGAAATGAACATACAAAAGAAATAAACCAATCACAAAAAATGAAAAAGTGTCCATAATAATAAAAGCGATGATTATCAGAAAAGCAATATGTAAATATCTTAATTAATAAGAAATAAAAAAAAATATTTTAATATATATATATAGTAAAAATTCACGACCATTTTTTATCTACATACACAAAAAAATAATAGTAAAGCAAAAGTTATATCTTATACTATAATGCGAGCAAAAATTGTGTGTGTGTGTGTGTGTGTGGGTAAATTTTATCTCAAAAACGGCTCTAACGATTTTCGCAAAAATTTGGATTTTACCATTTTCGGGCACGAGAAGACCATTGGGCTAGGTCCCATGTTCGGGAAAATTCGATTACTGGGTCATTTTCGGTCACAATGGGTCAGGATCAAGCTACTTATATCTAGAGAACGGCTGGATGGATTTTAAGGCAATTTTGTATCCAATCGTTTTTTGGCACGAGAAAACTATTGGGCTGGGTCACATGTTCAAAAAGGTTCGATTAGTGGGTCATTTTGGGGTCATTATGGGTCAAGCCATTTTTATCTAAAAAACGGCTCTAACGATTTTGACCAAATTTTATATTGTATCGCTTTGGATTACAAAAAGACCATTGGGTTAGGTAACATGTTCGAGAAAATTCGGTTAGTGGGTCATTTTTGGGGTCATTGTGGGTCATGCTATTTTTATCTAGAGATCTTCTTACGCAATTTTGACTAAAAATTGCATTCTATGGTTTTCGGGCATGAGAAAAACATTGGCCTAGGTTACATGTTCGAGAAAAAATTTTAATGGGTCATATTGGGTCATTAAGGGTCTGGTCAAACTATTTATATTTAAAGAACGGCGTGATCGATTATAACGAAATTTTGTATGTAACAGTTTTTTGACATGAGAAAACTAATGGGCTAAATCACATGTTTGAGAGATTTCGACTATGTGGGTCATTTGTGGATCATGATGGGTCATAATGGGTCATGGTCAAGCTATATCTAAAGAACAGGTGGATCGATTTTAACGAAATTTTGTATGCAACATTTTTTTGGGACTATAAAATCATTGGACTAGGTTACATGTTCGAAAAATTTCGATTAATGGGTCATTTTGGGTCATTAAGAGTCTGGGTCAAGCTATTTATATTTAAAGAACGGCGTGATGGATTATAACGAAATTTTGTATGTAACAGTTTTTTGACATGAGAAAACTAATGGGCTAAATCACATGTTTGAGAGATTTTGACTATGAGGGTCATTTGTGGGTCATGATGGGTCATGGTCAAGCTATATCTAAAGAACAGGTGGATCGATTTTAACGAAACTTTGTATGCAACATTTTTTTGGCACGATAAAATCATTGGACTAGGTTATATGTTCGAAAAATTTCGATTAATGGGTCATTTTGGATCATAAAGGGTCTGGGTCAAGCTATGTATAATTAAAGAACGGCAGGATCAATTTTAACGAAATTCTGTATGTAACAACTTTTAGAAACGAGAAAACTAATGGACTAAGTCACATATTAGAGAGCTTTCGATTATAAGGGTCATTTGTGGGTCATAATGGGTCAAGGTCAAGCTATATCTAAAGAATGGGTGGGTCGACTTTAACGAAATTTTGTATACAACATATTTTTGGCATGAGAAAATCATTGGGGTAGGTCACATGTTCGAGAAATTTCGATTAGTGGGCCACTTTTGGGTCATTCTAATTTTATCTAGACAATGTTTCGCGCAATTTTGACTAAATTTTGTATTTTATCGTTTTCGGGCACAAAAAATCATTGGGTTATGACAGATTTTTGAGAAAACTCGATCAATGGGTCATTTTGGATCATAAGGGGTCAGGGTTACAATAACTATATATAAAAAACGGCTCAATCGATTTTATCTAAATTTTGTATCTAATGTTTTTCGGCATGCTAAAACTAATGAGCTAGGCCACACGTTCGAGAGATTTCGATTATAAGGGTCATTTGTTGGTCATGATGGATCATGATAATTTTATATAGAAAATGGTACTCACCATTTTGACTATACTTTGTATTATATCGTTTTTGAGCAAGAGAAAACCATTTGGCTTGTACACATGCTCGCGAAAATTCGATTAGTGGGTCATTTTTGGGTCTTAATGAGCTAGGGTCATTCTAATTATATATAACAACAACTCAATCAATTTTACCTAAATTATGGAACAAAACGTTTTTTGTCACGAGAAGGCTATTGGACTGAGTCGCATGTTAAACAAAATTATATTAGTGGGTCTTTTCTCTTCATTGCTGAATGCTGCCAAGCTAATTTTACCTAAAAAATGGCTTAAACGATTTTGATTCAATTTTATATTCTACTGTTTTTGATTACCTGAAGACGATCGAGCTATGTCACATGCTTGATCAAATTTTATTAGTGGCTCATTTTGGGTAATACGGCTCAGGATCACGAGAATATGGCAAAAGCCAATAACTTGGTGATATTTGAAAAAATATTGGCGACATATCGCCAAAAAATCGACTATAAAAATTACGAAAACCAAAACACGTATTTGGAGCCAAATGAAAGAATGCTTCCAAATTTGGCTATATCTAGCAAAAAATATTGTCTTTCTGAATGTAAAGAATTTTTTTATATATTCTTAAGAGGATTCGAGATGCATGGTTAAACCAATCAGAGTCGAGCTAAAAAAGTGATTTAGATCGATTTCCTTTCGTTATAAATTTTAAAATAAAGTAAAATTTATAAACATGCGCATAAAAACATAGTTTTCTTATTGATTGTTTTTCTAAATAATACTATTATAAACATGTTTTACAGTAATAATACAGAGTTAATGATACAGTGAAAATACTATATCGAGTTGAACACAAAATTAATTTTGACCGAGCTAAGCTCGGTCTCCCCAGCTAGTGTATACATAAATCCACAAAATATAAGTAAATTTAAGGATACAAATTATAGTTTTGAGGATTGGTTCGCCGGTTATTAAGGTTGTAACTAATATTATTTCCATACCCTATGAAATTTTTGAAAGCATGTAAAGTAATTGTCAAAGAAAACTACATGATTTTTCCCTAACAATTTCTGGCTTAGATTTTTAATTACTCTCTCACCAAGATTTCTTTCTACATCGTCGGTTTTTCCCGTGCAAACTTAAAATTCGCATGCATAGCCACTTTGACCACACCTCATCCACACTTTATAACCTCATTTGATGGGGGTTTTGGGCATATTCAGAGATGATCAGCCCTTGAACTTTATCATGCTTTCATCAAATGACTGCTTTTGTCCAAGTTTTAGAGCATTTAGAAAAGTTTCTGATAAACAGTGAATCAATGGTCTCTTTATATAGCTAGTCAAAAAATTTTCTGTTTTCTGGGGTCGTAGGCTTTTATCATTCAAATGCAAATTTCTTAAAATCCAAATAAATTTTCTAACTGATATCAGTCGAGAAATAAAATCCAGAGAGTTTCCCCCAGAGTTTCGGGAGGGCGCTCCGCCCCTCCTGCCCTTTAGTTTAAAAAATAGCGCCCTTCTTGCCCCACATTAGAAAAAACGCAGCCCTCCAGCGATAATTCGAACGCGCTATAGCGGGTAAATTACGCAAAAAATCAGCGACGGAACGCAAAAAATAGCCTCATACGCGTCCCGTGGAACGGGTAATTTCGTCAAAAAATCGCTATAAAACCGGCAAGTTTTGTTAAAAATCGTGAAATAACGACTAATTTCCGGCGAGATTTGCAAAACAAATAGCTAATTTCGTCACAAAATTTCACAAAACGCAACGGCAGATTTCCTCAAAAAGTTGAAAAACGACGAATTTCTTCCTAAAATCTCGATAAAACGGAAAATTTTGTCAACTGAACCACAAAAATGGCAACTTTCGTCAAAAAATAGCGATAAAACGGCAGATTTCGTCAAAAGATTTGCGGAAAAAAAAGGCAACTTTTGTCCAAAAATCACAATAAAACGGAAAATTCTGTGAAAAGTTCCGTTTTTTTGAGATATTTTCACGAGATTTGTCGTTTAAATGCGATTTTTTTAGCAAAATATGCCATTTTGTGGAATCTTTTAACAAAAGCTGATGTTTTTGCGATTTTTGAATAAAATTTGCCGTTTTTTCACGAAATTTGCTATTTTTTGCGATTTTTTAACAAAATTGGCCATTTTTTCGCGATCTTTTAGCAATATTTGCCGTTTTTTCGCGATCTTTTAACATAATTTACCTTTTTTTTCAATTTTGTGATGAAATATCTATTTTTTCACGCCTTTTTGAACTGCTAGATTCTAGATTCAACTCTATAAAAGTGCTCTTAAAAATGAAAAAGTGCCCTGAAAAATGTAAAAAGTGCCCTGGAGAATGTAAAATGTGCCCTTTGCAGAACAGTAGCGCCCTGCCCTTTTTTTAAACCTGGGGGAAACTCTGATAAAATCATCGTGCAAAATCTCATTTGTGGACCAAAAATCTCTGTAGCTGGGTAATATTTTAATCCCAATTATTATATTTTTCGCAAAAAAAATTATCATTTCCTCTGGAGTCACTAGAATGAAAGCACCACCATTTTGGGTTCCATACAAATTAGTTTGATAAACTATAGTTCCTATGAAACTTATGGAGAATAGAGTGAAAAAGATGGAAATAAGTGTTGGAACTGCTAGAGATGTTATGTCTTCTGATAGCCTACTTTCTGCGATAAATTCCATGTTTCGTTTCTTTTCTTGACCTTTATTTTTCCATAATATTTTTTAACTTCTGGAAGGCCCTGGAAAATTTCTTCTTGAATGCTATCGAAAATACTCTCGAATGATGCATTTGATTCATCATCCGAAGTAAATTTTTCAATAATAATTTGAATAATAAGCATCTATAATATTTAATCTTTTTTTTTTTTCGACATTTTATGTTTGAAAAATAAAATTGCATCCAAAAACATTTAAAAATAGAAGATCATAAAAATTGCTATAAAGTTTTAATATAAAAAAAGAGAATCAAAAATAAAATGTTTTATGCATTTCTATTTCTTCAATTATCCCCTAAAAAGAATAAACAGAAGTAACGAATAATTCAGAGTTGCTATAGTCATCCAACTAAAAAAATTATTATCGTGCTTTTATTCTCAGTTACATAAACAAAGCGAAACATATTTTCACCTGCCACTCCTCGCGCGTCGAAATCGGAGACTTACTTGAGTTTGGTTTCCTGGAGAAACCAATCATTTCCTATAACATTTTGACCCATCTATTTTTATTTATCTAAATAATTGAGTGTTTTAATTTATAATTAGGAAGAAGTAGAGTACATCCACAAACCATAATTAAATTTTGATAATAATTTCTTTTTAAAAGAATGAATGGAATTTATGAAACATAAAGTGACATACATATTTTGTTTCGTTTGAAGTCGAAAGTTTTATGATTTATTTTGGTGCTCGAATCTAGCTAAAAGAGAATGTTTTAAAGTTTCAATTAATCGCAATTCAGTAGAAAAAATATGTAAAATAAGTTTGAGAATAAAGTCTGAATGTGTGGTTTCCGTAGAAAACCAATGAACGTTAAAGGGTTAACAAGTGATAATAACTTTATATATATTTATTTATTAAAATCCGAAATCAAATAGTTTCACTTTACACTTCTAGGGGTACATTCTGTTATAAACAAGTCTATATTTGCACGAAACTTCGTTATTTAACCTAACTGGAGATATGTTAATTTAAAGGAATAAGGGCTCAAATAAGAGAAAAATCCTCTGGGAAGCAAACGGTGGAGAGGGGAGATGAAAATATTTTTTTGTGCCCGGGGCGGTGGCAAACATTCAAAAAACGTTAAATTTACACAAGTTTTTACAGTTTTATATTTAAAAAGTAAAAACAGAACCATTGTAAGATCACTCTTGTGCATGTCTGTCATAGCCATTTTGTTGGCAAACTATGGAACTTAGAAAGTTCAAATTCGGGGAAATAATAATGACTATCGAACCACATATTTACAGATTATGAAACATTCACAAACATATTTAGAGAAAAAAAAATGTTAAAGGCTGATTAAGTTACTTATTTATTTACTTATTATTATTATTATTATTATTATTATTATTGTATATGATGTGAAAATTTTCGTAAAGCTGTGGCCCTCCCCCCCCCCCTCCGGCGGGCATCAAACTGAAACTATGACCATCGGGGGACTGTGCTTGAAACTTTGACTCATAAACGGTGGGGGGGGGGGGGCAAAACTGAAACTTTGCCTCCAGCGCAATTTTCTTTCCGCACGTCCTTGTCTGACATTTTTCTCCAGGAGGGATTTCTGTGGCTCCGGGGGGGGGGGGATTTATAGAGCTCCGGGGAGTGAAATTGCACTTTTCGTCCATTGAAAACGCGAAATTTCAAAACCTCCGGGGGGAAGAATGTCCGCCCCCCGGGCCACCCCCCGAATGCAACACTGGAATCAAAACATAGACAAGAAATAGATACACGAGTTTGGCGATTCAAAATACCGAGTATGCACATAGCGGCCAACTTTTAAGCATTTTTGCTACCGCTAAAATTGTATAGAGATTTTCCATTTGTTTAATCAGAAGATTTTGACGATTAAATAAGACAATATTTACTATAAAACTTTTGTGGTAGGGAAAATACGTAAAAGTTGGCAGCTATGATATATGTAACATGGAATGCACTTATGAGCTAATAAAGTAATTTGATTTACTTTACCTGCATTTAATGTATCATTATTAATCCCCAAAGGCTGACTTTGCGACTGAAGAGTGGATTTAGATAACCAAGTACTGAAATTTTTAGAACTTTTTTCATCGGCTAAGATTTTTCTTTTCTTTTCTTTCCTTTTGGCGGCTCCACTTTGGTACACACGTTTCATGTTGACACAAGTATAACACCGTGCTAACTGCAATCAATGAATTTCGATGCCTTCGAATCTATTTTCTTTGTTAGAACAATAGTAGTACGAGACTGCACGCTCTCAATAATTTATATTTAAAAACCGCAAACCTTCCTAGGAAGGCTGTCACTGCGCATGATCTTTCTGAGTTTCGTTTTGAATTTTGATTTGCTACATTTTGTGGAATTTTTAAAACTAAAGCAACCCTAGAGACATTGTTATTTTTCGTCTAAACCACGTGCTTTAAGTTTTATAATTACAGTCTTTGTATCGTTGTGTAAAACTTTATCAATTATTCTCAATTTTATATTAGATCGAACTTCACTTCATGGACTGTATTTCATAATAAGAAAATGGATAAATTTATATCGTGAACTTTGTTTAATCCATGATATTAGAATATCCCAAAGCTCGAGAAGAAGGAATAGTATAAATTTAAAAAAAGCAACAAATAGGATAGATTTTTTTTTTTTTAAACACATTTTTAAAGATTTAAAATTTTTTGTTGAGAGCGGTAAAGCAGAATAGAGGGAATAGAGGGATAATTTAAAAGCCTAATTATTTATTTAATGTCACTAGAAAGGAACAAACAGGGATGTAGTCAATGGTACACAGGGTTATAAGCCATCCCAACCGCAGAATTTGTTTCTGCAAGTCTGCAACCCAAGTAGAAGCTTTAAAAACAGTCACTCCCTCCCATTAGGTTACATGCACTCAAACTTCCCAAGTATTTCAGACTAACATAAAAAGAAAGTACTTTTAAGAATAATTTACCTATGTCCAAAGAATTTTTAACACCATCATACATTATATATAGTCGGAAAGAAGAAAAAAATTCAATCCCAGCACTTTTTTTCGTCCCTTTGACAAAACTTGCGTTTTCCCGTGATCTTTAGGTGAAATTTACTGTTTTTGTGATCTTTTAATGAAATTTGCCGATTTTTCGCGATCTTTTGACGAAATTTTCATTTATTTCCACGATTTTTTGACAATTTTTGCGGTTTTTTGTGACACCTGGACGAAGTCCGCGTTTTTTCTGGTTCCTTTGGCAAAATTTGCGTTTTTTTAAAGTGATCCTTTGTCAAAAATCACGTTTTTCCCACGATCTACGACAAAATTGGCAATTTTTCTTCGAACGTTAGACAAAATTGATATTTTTCGGTGACGATTTGTCAAAATTCGTGACATAATTTATGTCCAAAGTTTCAGATTTATGACTTTTTTTTAATTTTTAGAAATGGCTGTTTTAATTTTTCTGAAAATTCAGAACGGAATCATCCCTGATTTATAATTTAACGGGAATCGGAGCTTCGTCAATCACATGTGACGCGGATCATATTACTACTATAGCACAATTCAAATAATTTCTATTAAACTTTTTTTTTCTCTAAATTTTAACTGTGAAGAATAGTCTGCAGACCTTCTCAAAAGTCTGCGAGGTGCGTCGCAGCTTTGCACCGATTCTGTACCTGTGTACACCACATAGCTTCTAGATTTTTTTAACGAACACCCTATATCCCCTGTTTCTCAAGAAAGCTATACATACACACTCTAGCTATATATACACCCTCTGTCTTGAGCGTATACCCTCTGCCTTGAGCGTATACCCTCTGCTTAGAGCGTATATCCTCTGATATTTTCCCGACTACTCCCCTGGGAACAAATAGAGAATATTTATTTAAAAAAAAAAAATTTCAAGATTTCTAACAATAAATGCTGAAATGACTTTGTTGAGATAAAAATTTAGACATTTAATTTTAGTTTTGTTGAGATAAAAAAAGAAAAAAAAAGTTACACACATACACTTATGGTACCGAACAGGTTAACACAAAAACAGTTTTAATTTTTTTCTCATTTGCAGAATAAATGCATTTTTTAAAAACCAGATTCCTTCGAAATACCAAAGAACATATAAGAATTATTAGCATTTTGAGATTTTCAGCTGCATTATCAATCCTGGTTAGTTGTCAACAGAACGCAATAAATCTCCGTAGGCTGTCTTTGATGTTTTAAGCCGCTTGTCTGTGAATCGCTTAGGACAGCACAGAGATCCATGAGTCAGCCAACAGCCCTCTTCCGTCTGACTAACAACAAAATATGGTATCGTTAAGTAAGCTATCATAAACAAAAATTAATTGGCAACCGCTTAAAATTTATTATAAACTCGTTTGATAACAAAAAAAAAAAAAAAAAAAAAAAATAAAAAAATAAAAAAATTAAGAAATAGATTACTTTGATGTAATTTTGTAAACAGTAATACATTTTTGGGGCCTATTTTATACATTTTTGGGCCTATTTTTGGGGCTCCTCCGGGGCCCCCTTGGGCTGAGGGCCCCCGGCAATCGCCCACCTGGCCAGTCCAGGCCTATGTATATTTTATGTGAATATCAAATTTCTCGAAAGCTAAGCAGAATTAAAATTTTTTTAACCATCAGTTTGGGGCCCCCCAGCCTCGGGGGCCCCGGGGCAGTGCCCCGGCTGCCCCGGCGGTAGTTACGGCCCTGCGATATACGAAGATACACAACCCCTTAAAGTAGATTTTCCCCTTAAAATTTATTTACTATTTTTTTTATTATTTTAGAATAAAAGATTTGGTAAGAAGATTATGAGGATATTAAGAATATTATAAGAATATTAAGAAATTTTTGATAAGAATAATTCTCTGAATTATAGCAAATCAGCTATCATAAAGCTTTACAGACAATGTTACAGAAAACATTTTTAAAATTTCCATTTTATTACGAAGAATTTAGTGGCTTTAAAATATAATGTAGAGATGGTGGCCAAGAATATTAAAACTTAACTGTTTCTAGAAAAATTACATTGCCATCTTTTATTTCAAGATTATATTTTTTGTGCAAATATTAACACAGAGACAAAACAAATTTGTAAAACAAGTTTCTAAAAATCCTTTAATTTTGTTCACATTAGACTATAGTACTAATATTAACGTACACCTGTGTGCTACTTATTAAACCCACAAATCGTCACCTGAGAATAATAAGGTTCTATCTGTGTTTTTGAAAAAAAATGATTTATAGATATAGAAAGCTCCTATTTGTATCTATGAAGGCATTTTTGCACGAAAATGATGTTATATATAATTTATATATAACATTATAATTATATTATGAAAATATTTTAATCCAGAAATGCCTTCATTGATACAAATAGAACATTTCTAAATCCATAAGTAATTTTTTTCAAAAAACACAGATAGAACCTTGTTATTCTCAGGTGACGAAATTTCCTTTTAGTATTTTTTCTTGAAAAATTTGTCCTAATATAAAGTCTAAACGGCAGTCAAGTGCAAAGGTTATACACAGCCCATGAAAAAATAACTAATTTTTTTTCGATTAGTATAAAATCTAAGCTGCAATCAAGTACAAAGGTAACATACAGGGTGTCCAGCAAATAACACCCTGATTTTAAAATTAAATTTCTCAAATACAAAGATCGACAGAACTATGCGGTAAACGGTTTGTTTATTATGTAAGCTGTAAAAATCTTATATAGAAGTTTCGAACGGTGAATCTTTGGAAAAGATTGTGTTCTGATTGCAAAGAATTCTTTGATTTGACATTTTTCTTGCTTTAGATTGTTTGCGGAGAATGAGTTTTTCGGCTTAAATTGCCATAGTTTAAAGATTTTTGGAATTAAATTTTTAAAATTTCGAAATTCAAGAAATTTAGTTCGAAAAATCGTTAAACTATAGCACTGTAAGCCGAAAAACTCTATCTCTGCAAGCAATCTAAAACAAGAAAAATGTCAAATCAAAGCATTCTTTGCAATTAGAACGCAATCTTTTCAAAATATTCACCGTTCGAAACTTCTGTATAAGATTTTTACAGCTTACCTAATACCAAACCGTTTACCGCATAGTTCTGTCGATTTTTGTTTTTGAGAAATTTAATTTTAAAATCAGAGTGTTATTTGCTGAACACCCTGTATATCCCATAAAAATTAACCTTTCTTGAAATGTTCGCACTACGATTAAATAGAAATACGATCAAGTGCAATGTATTATAGTCCATACAGTCATTTATCGTCCGTTTTTTTTTTTTTTTTTTTTTTTTTTTTCCTCCGAAGAGGAAAATTTTAACTTATTTTAATCAATTTCGGTTTTTCTATTATTATAATTAATTTTCATTAACAAACTCTTGCTCTGAAATCACCTAAGTAAATCAATAGTGATCCACCTTTATCATCAAAGCTCATAATATTAATTTACTTTTACAATCTATATTTATGTATACCTATTTTAATATCCTAAAAGTATTTTATAAATTGTTCCTAGTTAATTTGAATTTGTAAAATTTGAAAAAATACTGATTGATTTCAATTCCAATCAATTAGACATGCTAAAAATAGATTCTTAAGTTGACCATTGTAATGTATGACGTACGGAGTTTTAGATTGAAGTAGAATCTTTTTCAATTTATTAAACTTGGATGGAATAGCTAGAGATTTAATCCATTCGATTATGCTCTTCTATTTTTAGGAGGTAGATTAGAAATTATTTCTCATAATTAATTTAAATACTATAATCCAGTTATTGCTGTGAATGTCTGGTATAATTAAAAATAAAATAAATTTATTTGCGAGAAATATCAAATAAATAATATTAATAAATATTAAACTTTCACGAGATGAAAAAAAAAAAAAATGGTGATAAAACTTTGCATATAAACATTGTTTACATTGATTACATTGTTTATTCCTGTTTTGGCAGTATTTATTAGATTTATTTTTCTATTTATCCATTTACTTTTTTACTAAATAGTTGACTCATTCATTCATTAAAAATGTACTTATTAGATTCCACATATTTATAAATATACAAAATAAACAAGGAAAAAAATATGTGACATAAAATTCAAAATAAAATAATAAATTAACCGGGTTGCTAGTTTCACATTCTGATTATTTTAATGAGCAAAATTTCAGTTTACATTATTTTTTTACAATCTATTTTAAAATATATATCCAATTAAACAATGCATGAAATTAATTGGATTTATTCATTCATTTCTGTTATTAAACACTTTTAAAAGCATTATGAATAAAACGAACTTACAGTTTCTCTTGAGATTTATCATGAATTATTTGATTATTCTTAATATTAAATATTTAATGTATATTAAAATGTTTTTACACTTATCTTAATCCTATCCTATAAATATTTGATATGCTTAATGCTCAAAATTTCGTTACATATAATACTCAAGAAACAACTTTTGCGTCTTAATTTTCTCTTTAAAGAAGTTTTTGAAATAGATCCTATTTAATCATTAGTACAACAAATGTTATTGATGCGAACGAAGTATTGCTCTCAAGACTTGAAATTCAATTAAAGGTAAGACTAAGAGTTAAATTCGAGAAGTTTATTAAATCTTTTAATTTTGTTTCAAATTAAGAAAATAAAAGGATATTACAAAGGTTTGTTTGTAATTGGGTTTAATTAAAACAAATATGCTTAAACAGCAAATTTTACTGTCAAAAGAAAAATAATTAAAAATATCTTTCACAAACATGAATAACAGCCAAGGGCTAATTCAGAATGTGGTTTTATGCGAAAGTCTATCATTTAATTGGGTGCATTAAATGCATTTAAATTTTCCTAAAGAACTTAATAAAATTATGGAAGCATTGGAAATACGTACGATAATCAAAACTCTGCGATTAGATTGACTTCGTAAATTTTTCAAAAGAAAATTTAATCTAAATACACAACTTTATTACTACTAAAGAGGGATAAAACATTGAATTATGAACTTACTAGAGGGAACCCGTCAAAACTTGACGCCACCAAACAAAAAATAAATAAATAAATAATATATTCCACAAAAAATATTGAAAATAAATGAACTTAAGTTAATACCGTGTTATATAAAGTTATTAACTTAACCATTCTCACAAATTGATATTATTAAAATTTTGGGTAGTTTTTGATTGGTATACCAGTCTAAAAATATTGCCTAGTTAAACTGATGGCATTGAGCTCACAGGCTATTCATCTAATTGTATATTACTGCCTTATTTTTTCAATTAATAATGCCCCCCGAAAAACAAATTAAGGGAGGATTATCTCTCCCATTCACTCCTTTACACTTAAACACTGAACCCGCACAATTAACCGGGGATATCTGTATGATTTGCTTCAAATTTTAAATATTGATTATTTCTAATAAGGCAAACCCTGAATAGTTTTGGGAGTTTAATGGTTAAATATAAAAGGGGAGGGAAATAACCCCTCTTAAATAAATGGGTTTTTACGCAGAATTATCCTATTCCCCTCACATTTTCGATATAGGTTCATTATGATGGATATGCTTCAGGTTAATCTTTTTTCAAGCATGCATAAATTTCTAGCTTTGCGTGCAATATAGCATAGCAAAGAAACAAATTTGTTTTTGAAAAATAAAATATACCATATTTCCCGGTGTATAATCCGCGGATCAAACAATTCTTTTTCGAAACAGAAATTTTATTTAGTAATTGAAGCCAAATATTTACCGCTATCTAAAATCTTACATTTTATTTCAAAAATTTTTTGGATAGAAAAAGAATTGTTTGATCCGCGGATTATACGCCGGTAACTACGGTATATAAACTACAAGGCCATTGATGAACGTCCACTTGCGATTTTAGACATTTTATTAAATATCTAGAAAAAACATGAGGAGTTATCCCGAAACTCTTAGTGTATAAATATAATAGTACAAGTCATACATTTCGGTGAAGATTTTTTCCCGAAACTCTATAGGGGACAGTCAACAAATTAAAAAAGAAAGAATATCTTTTGACTAACCCTGTCAAAACTAATGTAGCAAAAGTGCTCAAACTCTAGATTATGATTAAGAGCCTTATTGTAATAAACTGTGTTCATTTTTATGCAATTAGCATGCATACACGCAGAGAAATTAAGGTTTTTATAAAAATGGTCCCAAATTGTTTATTGTGTTTCAATTATAAAAACAGTCCTAAATTTTTCCAAGTTTTTTGCTTATAATTTTCAATGTTCTTAATATAAAGTAACATTCTTTTCTGAAAATATGATAAATAATATTGCACATAATACCCTGTAGTCAGAATTCAAAAATAATAAAAATTGTATGAAAAATGAGTAAGTTTACTAAATAATTTTTTACTGCGCATGCGTCAACGATATTAAAATTTCATTTGCATATTATGTTAGCTAAATGTATAGAGCAACTTTTGCGAAAGTCGCAAAATCATAGCTTGAAAATTCTGAAAATAATCGTCAATAAGTTGAAAATCCGTTATTCTCAAAATGAAGCAAAAACAAAAGTGGTTGTATCCATATATTCATTGATTTGCGTCAATATAGAATATACACAATATGGGAAGTACTACTACATTTGGATAAAAACCCTCATTTCGTTGCTTCATTTTGGGAAAAACGAATTTTGTGCTTATTCTATAGACGATTACTTTCAGAATTTTCAAGGTATGATTTTGTGACTTTCTCAAAAGTTGCTCTATACATTTAGCTAACATAATATGCAAATGAAATTTTGATATCGTTGACACATGCACAGTGAAAAATTATTTAGTAAACCTACTCATTTTTCGTACAATTATTATTATTATTTAATTCTGAGTACAGGGTATTGTGTGCAATATTATTTGTCATATTTTCAAAAAAGAATGTTACTTTATATTAAGAACTCTGAAAATTATAAACAAAAATCTTGGCAAAATTCGGGACCATTTTTATAAAAACCTTAATTTCTCTGCGAGTATGCATGCTATTTGCATAAAAATTAACACAGTTTATTAAAATAAGGCATTTAATCATAATCTAGAGTTTGAGCGCTTTGAGTTTTGACAGAGTTATTCAAAAGATATTCATTACTTTTTAATTTGTTGACAGTCCCCTATGAAGTTTCAGGAAAAAATCTTCACGGAAATGTATGACTTGTACTATTATATTTTACACTAAGAGTTTCGGGATAATTCCTCATGTATTTTTCTAGATATTTAACAAAATGTCTAAAATTGCAAGTAGATGTTCATCAATGGCCATGTAGTGTATGTGCTCCCATGTAATGTAATATGTAATATAATATGTGTAAATATAATTAACCATTTTAATTCAATTTTTATCAGAATTTGAGCTTTTTGTTTGTTTATGAATTTTGGCCATATTTCTATTATTGAATCTGTTAATTACACTAAAAGAAACACCCTATTTCTGCATAATTTTAAACATCTTTGAAGAAAGCCATATTATAGGAATGAATTCATTCACTACATGTAAGAAATTCCTCTTGCTAATTGCTCTGTACCAATATTAATCTCCATAGTAATTAATATTTCCTACTAGCATTCGTTATAATTGCGTGATAATGAATAAATCTTGTAGCGTCTGAAAAAGTCATTTAAACTTAAAGTTTTGATCTAAAAGATGAAAATGTCTTCATTAAGACAGGAAAATTTAGATTCTTTAAAAATTAGAGTATGTCTATTCACAGTCATTGTCATAAATATAAGATTTCTATTAGAATATTTGTCTGGCTGTTATCATAGACTTTAAACACGGATAATTTAATGAACTACGACGTATTTTTAATGCCATGCTTTGAAATTCTCTTTAGAAGTTGGAAGTAGGATGTACCTAGTTCATTAAAAGCAGACAATGAGCATTCCGCGTTTCATGTATGCAGTTCTTTACAGAAAAATGGTGATTTTTAGAAATCATCATTTAAGATTCTATTTATAAAAATCTCGTTATTTTCGAACTCTAATTGGAGATAAATTTTTAAAAATTTAATCAGGTGGAAACAGCAGAAAATGTAAATTAGAATTACATAATTTAATCTGTAAATATTATTTAATGAATAATTTACTCTCCATTTCAAATGTTTAATTTAAAGAGATAATAAGATATTTTTATTAAATATAACGCTTATAAATAACAGAAACTTTTCATAAAAGACGCTTGCGTTTTTTTTCTTAGTATATATATATATATATATATATATATATATATATATATAAGAATATTACATTAATGCAGCTTTTAAATATCAGAGGTAAAAAAATTAATGCATATGTTTCTTTTATCTTTTTTTTTTTTTTTTTTTTTTTTTTTTTTTTTTTTTTAATTAACACCCCGGCTTCACTGTTTTTAAAACAAATCATTTTTATCTATTTTAGAAATTTTAAATGAATGATAATTTGTTATTCAGGGCAGGGGGTGAGATATTTCTTTTAATATAGCTATTAAAAGGGGAACTGAGCTATATTAATATAACAAATTAATTACAGTAAGATTATTTTGTTCGGCTTAAAAATTTATATTTAAAAAGAATTTAGCCAATTTTATTGATATTGCTCTTCGCATTTTTCGAATATTTCGGTTAAGGTCAAGTATTGTACAAGAATTTATTAATAAATAAATAAATAAATAAATAAATAAATAAAATATATATATATATATATATATATATATATATATATATTACGGATAACCTATTAAGGTCAATTCAGTGTTGTACGTGAACACAAAAGTATATAATTTAGAAGTCTTTATTTCCCATACAACATGGTTCTCTCTTTATACACATCATGATTTTCTTTATAGTTGGGCCTAAACGTAGAAAAATTAGAATTTTTAGCTATGAAGATTAAATTGATGATTCTATGAAGATTAAATTCATTAAATCTTAATGTATGCTGTTTTTGTCTTGTCGTTGCTTAATTGATCATCGCTTTTAGCTTCTGATGAAATATGGGACTATTTTTAATGACAGATCTAATGTTTGATGTCATTTCTGTTTCGGTTTGTTTTGAGTCCAAAATCTGAGTGCCTATATTTACTTGTGGTATTTTTCTTTTATACTATCATTGTGTGATTATTCGAACTCTATTTAAAACAATAAAATGATCAATAATAACAATTTTTCATTTTTATAATAATAAAAATAAAAATAAGGTAGGTAAAACTGAAATATAATGACGAAAGTTCTTACGTAACTAAACACTAAAAAAATCACTAAAATTCATAGTTGCTTATTTTTTTTATTAAGAATTCCTTTTATATTTGCATTTATTACCATGTACTAGAATTATTGTATAAAAGTTACATTTTAGTCGATATGGATGAAATTGAGGCGATACACCTTATGGCCATAAATCATGAAACATTTCCGATGGTACACGTTTTGATGATTATATAGCGAAATACAATACAATTTTTTCTGGGGGTTCCGGAATCTGCAACGGTTTCGGCATGAGGATAATTTGGAGACACGGAATAAATTAAATGAAAAGTAATATTCGCAATTACTTTTTCTTTCTCATTGTTGTGTTACAACAATGGCGATTTTTCTGTTCTTGTGAAACAAGATCACTGCTGTTTTAATGAGCTTCATTCCGTACAATCCTATCGCTGAAAGTGGGTGTAAATAGTTGATTTCCATGTCTGTTGATTACGGATCTTGGTCAAGACTTTTGTAAGAAGTGATTAGTAAAAATATGGAACTTAGTTATGCTCTCACGAGTTCACTGCCAAAAAAAGGGTGGATTGTGTCGATATTTCCTCCATTCTCACAGCTCCAATGAATCTCAAGTTTATTAATGGTTATGAAGAACAGCAGCTGTATTTTCTGAATTTTCGTAATAACCGTGCCGACCTTTAACGGGCATGAGTGACAACGAAGCGTCTAAGAATTAGAGTCTTGCATACAGGTATCTAGATGACTGAAATAGAAAAGTACCCAGTCAGTGGCGCCAGCTTATATGGGCCCATGGGGCCCGAGCCCACCCAATAATTTTGAATCCTAGCTTGCCCAATTTTCATTGTTCTAATTTAGTTATTTGCTTTATTTTTATTATTTTAATTATTTTTCTATATTGAACAAAATGTATTTTGTCAATCCCCATGTGTTTTAATTCTCCAACTGACATAATCCCAAATGACTAGATAGTCCATGCTTAACTTTCTGATTTGTAGTCATGTTCATGCCATAATGATATTATGAGAAATATTAGTGTCTTTATAAGTAAAAACACAAGAGAATATAATTTAAGGGTGTATTCGAAAAAATGCTTTTCCACCTTCAACAGCTCGAAATTTTCCGATACAATTTCAGACACATTTTTAAAAGTAGAAACCTGAAACTTGCTGAGGGCATTTTTGAAGAGACGTACTAGGTGCCGTGTGATGTCACTTTACGCTCCATTCATTAGAATTTGATTTATGAACAATTACCTCATCAGTACGACCCTTTTTTTCGTTCCCAAATCTCCCGCGTCGGAAAAATGTGTTCGAAATGCCGTTTTTGATTGCTTTTTTTGCAATGTTTTCTGCATTCATCAAAGAATCGACAATTACGGCACCTGATGTACTTTCCAAATAAGAGATTTTGAAAGTTTGGTGTATTTGAGAGCAATAATGAATTGAAAAATAAATCGGAAAAAAGGCAGTTTGAATCAAAATACACCCTTGCAACTTTATTAAAACATGATAGTTTGAATTAAAATTCTCATCTTTCACCATCTGGTCACCCTTCAAAGAAGAACAAACTGGCCATACCATTTTACCAAAATATTTTTGAGCCCATCCAATATTTTTGAGCCAACCCAATATTTTTCAAAAATTGGCGTCACTGTACCTAGAGTAGGTACGTAAGAATATTACCCCCTCGGAATACTGGAAACTGTTATCGATAAATACAAATGTAATAACTCGCCAACAGAAAGGAATCCTTATCAATCTGGATTATTTGAAATGCTACGAACTAGAAAGCGATAAGAGACTTTTGTGAAACTTATATCAAAGTGTAGTGGACAACTGTTCCATGGACTAAGTGAATATTTAACAAAATAACATAACAGAGGAAAAATCAAGCTTCCTCTCCTGGTTACTTATCTATTTGACTCCTACAACTGAAACTACCGTAAGTAATTTTAACTATTATTAATTTGATATTGGAAGGTAAAAATGATCTCACGGAAACAGTAGTTCATAGTAGTGACTAGAATCTGTATAATGTTGCTTATTGATATCGATATAAAGAAAGATATAAATATATGTGGGGTTTTAAAAAATTAAAAACCGATATTCCAACTAATTAAGCTCAATCATATTATAACCCGCTTCAAAAAAGCGTATATATAATTATTAATAATTTAATCCCTTGAAACATCATATATGTTAATAAACGATTGGTAATCTTGTATTTGTATGTGTATGTTTTTATATCTGATACTTAGGGATTTATTAATTTTGAAATTACAATAATTATTGACTATTTCAATTTATTTAGTTTAAATATAATAAAATATAAGAATTTTAAATATTAAGAGTTTTCCCTTTTGTTGCTAATTTTGATTTTTCAAAATCAATAAATAAATTGTTACGTTCTTTTATCTTCCTAATGGTAAAAGAGAACTGTTTATTAAAAAAAATGAGTGCAGTGGTAAATTATATCAGAATAACTATTTACGATATTTCTAGAAGTGTGTATGCAAATTCATAGTATAATTTATCTGATTAATACTCCACCGAGCTAAAACTATTTGAAATCAATTAATAGAGATTAAAACTTTCATATAAATATCTAATGTAATATTCTAATCTAAGAAAATTAAAGCTCAGGTATAAAGATTTACAATTCAAATTACTTAAATAGTATCCTAATAATGTTTATTTATTTAAAGTAAATAAAAGGAGCTTAACTCCTTTCAAAAAATAAGGGGGAGGAGGCGGAATATTTATAATACTGGTATATCTTTAAGATGATACCAACACACTAAGCTTTGTATATGCCAATCTTGTTTTATTCAAAATCTTTATATCTGGCTAAGGTATTTATTTTTCCATATTACTTATTTTGGTAATATCTATTATACCTTTTTGTCCTCTAATATGAGGAGTTTCCATGTTTACCTTTCTTTTCAAAAAATTATTTAAGCCTCTTTTATTATGTCACATTGATATGGATATTAAATCTCTGAATCTAATTAAGCGAAATTGCAGTGAATTGTACTTTTTTAAGAAAGTTGTACACTGATTGAATTAGAAATTTGTTGCCTCTGTTGATTTGTTGGGAAAATTTATTCAATATCTTAACTTTTTTACCTTTTTTTAAATTTTCATATTTTACTGTTATTATTGTTTTTTAAGTTTAATCATTTAAATGATTCTATTTGCTTCGTTTCTCAAATATTGACAACAAATTTCAATTTTGGTAATCAAGGTATACTTTATTACTTATCTAACCACTGATCATTTGACTTTCTTTTATTAAATTTTAAGTGAAAAAAAGATAAAAATAGAGAAATTGTGTGTAGAGTGTATAATATATCGATTCATAATTTTATATAGAACAACAATTTCCGACATCAGATAAATATTTTAAAAAAAATTTCTCTTAATGCAATATCGGTAATGGATAATTTATGTCACATGTTTCTCAACTGCTTTAAATTTTAAATCTAGTAACAGCAATGCTATAATTTTGGTCATGCAAGTTTAAAGAATAGTCTCATAAAAATAAATTTTAACGATTTTGTGAAATAACAAGTCTGTTGTTCCAATGACCTTTGATAATAATGTTTTGCCAAAAATGAAACTCACAATTGTGGTAGAAATATTGTTGAATATAATATTTATATATTGATTTCTTAGTACTATTTATAAATAAATAAGTATACCTTTGCAAATTTCATCGTTTGATGTGTATTTTACTGAATCCTTCGTATTTAATTAAAATTGAATTTCATGCAGAAGTATGTCACTTTCTAGCGCTACTGCCTAAGTATTTTTAGTGCCAGGAATATTTTTTAAAATAAAATATGCAGAATCCCGCTTAAACATAAGATGTTTATAATGTATATTTCTATTATAATAACGACTAATTAAATTTTAAATCGATACACTGAAAAAAAAATGTTGCTCTTACAGAAAAACTGTCACCAGGATGCTAGGGAAAACCTGTTTATTTTACGGAAATAATCTGCATTGAATTATTTTTTACTTTAAAAATTCACAAATTTGTTTTACAACATTGCTTAATGTTTATTTTGGGGTCAACCACTTGTTCATTCAGGTACGTGAACGGTACTTACATGTAAAATACTTACAAGAAGAGTTTTATTGGACATTATTATTATTAGAATAAGTTAATAACATATGTAGTAATTTTCTTTTTTTCTTAACATTTAAGAAAATGTGACTTACAACGCCTTTTTTTCGACGATATTTTTTCTAAAAATAAAAAAGTGAAAAAAAAGTAACTATGTATAATATAGATAACGCTAATTATTAAAATGTCATCAACCCAAGCCATAAATTAAACAAATAAACTTTTATCAATATTTCAGCAGTTTTCTCTTTTCGGCTACTGCTGCTATTTCTTTTAATAAACGTTTACTTTAGAAAAAGCTTCGTTTTGTGTTGCTCACAACACTTGGCGAAGTGCCAATCTCTGTTGCAGGTAAAATATTCCAGCAACATGCCTTTTCTAACACGTTTGTGTTATCATGTAAGGTTAGTTGACATTAATGTGACAGATTTACAATGTTTCGGTTTTTACGACTGCTAAATAGCTGAATTAATGTCACTCATTTTTAATAAAAATATACTGACTGGTAACGAATGGGCAATAAATTTCTTACAAATATATTAGCCAAATATTTAAAATTTCTTTTTCTCTTAATGTGATATCGGTAATGGATAATTTATGTCATATTTTTATATCCTTTCTGTATAAATGGCGGAAGTAATGTATGTTTTATAGAAAAGAAAATACGTAATTATAATCAATAGTAAAGTTATTGTACAACATTTTTAGATGTTATATTTATTTGATCATTTATACTCTCACTTTCTTATTTTTGATAGCTCATCAGAAGAAAGATGAATTTTTATAATTATATTAAGGTCATGTTAACCAGGCATAAATAACCTGAACCCTAATGTCATCTTAACTCAACGCACTTATAAATATTACTCACGTGCATTTTAATAAATAATAAATAGGATTAATGTCTATATGACATTTTCATAGAAATAGTTACTGATTCAATCTAGTGATACGATGGCTCGGTTAAATTTCTAGAACCTAGAACTACACAAAAATATTCACAGGCGGGAATTGGATAATTTAATTAATAGAACTATGACTCCTTTCTAAGATCATTAAGAGGAATTACTGGTTCAAAATGGTATGTGAACAAAAATCACGACAAAATCCCCACTAACAAAAACTCATGGATAAAAACCCCTCTGAACAAAAACTAAAACCCCCTCTCTGCTAACTAAAAGCTCTATTTTGACCAAGTTTCTTTTACAGAATGGATCTCCAAATATTTAAAAAAAATCAACCTCAATACTAAATATAGCTGTGAATAAATATTTTATATTTCTTAAGATTTATGTATTTCAACGCCTGAATTAAAAGATTATTTAAATTAAATGTGAAACATTAGGAAGAGTTGAATACATTTAAAAAGCTGTTAATTTTTAAAATTGGTCATTTTTCAATTGCTATATTTAAAAAAAATTAATGGCATTTTAAATGCATTCAACTCTTTCAAATGTTCCATTTTTAGTTTCTATTTTATATCCCATTTTTATAAGCATTACTATTTTTACGCGTTTTTGCTTTAAAAAATACAGTGATTATTTTAATTTTTCCCTTTCCCATTCTCCGAGGAAGCAGTATACTATCTATAATAGACTTTCAGACACAATTTTAGAAGATGTAGATTTTTAGTAAATAACATCAACTAAGGATGATTTTTTTCTTATTTATTGCGTCATTATTGCTACTCTGCGGAGAGAAATTTCTATACCGATGTTACGTAAATATTTTCACTAACGTAATCAACATCGATTAAAAGTATTGGGATGCCAAATTCGAAATTCACTAACATTAATATCATATTCCCTAACTGATTAAAATTTTCCCGATTATTAAACGAAAAACATGAGTGTAGACTTTGTCTTTCACGGCCAAAAATACACCTGGTACATTCGTAAATTTGCTGTAAATTAGACAATACATTATTCTTAGTGCAAATTATGAGTTTCGAAAAATAAAATTACATTTTCAGTGGGTATGTCACCTAATGTACATTTTTGCTTAATAAAGCGTGCTAATAATTTGCGTATATGTGTTGTTTGGAAAGTGTTAAAAACGCATATTAGGTTGAAATTTGACATTCAGCAATTTATTGAAAGAGACAGAAGCATATTTGAATTCTTTTGTATAGCCCTGTATTATAACTACTATCTTTAAATACACGCTATTATTTAACTAAAATCTTTTTAAAACTGAAACATGCTTTAAACTAATGAAATCTCACTTCAAGAGATTATCATCCAGAGCCGGCTATGACTAGTGACTTTCTATATTATTTCTTTCTGTTCTTTAAACATATCGTAATAGACTTGAAGCCGTTCAGTGTAAAAATACATAATTCATTTACAAACCACCTTTAAGATATTTTTTTTTTTTTTTTTTACACTCAGTAAGGAATGTGAATTCTTTTGTTTCTGATTTGCACCATTTATACACACAACGTAACATGCAAAAATTTAGTGAACTTCCAGCAATTATCGTTAATGTAAACCATTTTTAATGCAGCAAAGTATCCGAAATCTTTTTTGTGTCCCTGTAAATATACTTCGAATTTTCTATTCATAGGAAGTAACTTGTAATAAACGTAAGCAACTTATATAACAATTTTATTATATGTGTAACATGCCGCAAATAATGCTCCCTTCTATACCATAATGTTAGATAATTATTTTGTGTGGCCCTCTAAATGAATAATAACTATTCTTTGTACAGCATATTCTACATCAGTTGCATTTTAATATCCTTCATAAATGCATATCAATTTAATTGTGTTCGGACGGGTGTAACATCAGTAAAAAGCACTTGAAACTTTTTTCTCCGTCGGCCGTAATCCAATGAAATACTTTTCTTTGTCCCTGAAATCAGATGTATGAAAATCAGATGTATATCTGATTTTCATAAAATTTGAAATAACATGACAAAATTCTTCAACAAATATATATTTAAAACTTCAAACGATTCGACAGAGTAGTTTTTGCACTCTTTCTTTCTTTCTAACCGATGACCAGGCCCCTACCTGCCGAGTTTTCTCAGCTTAACGGTTAGATACCTGGTATCGGGGCGGACGACCGCCTAATTGCCACGTAGTGGCAATAAACTTTGCTTCGCATGCCATCATTTCTGCAGTATTTGCTTGTCGTTGAGCATACTTTGTTTCACTTGTTAATTAATGGTACATCCTGATGTTTGAACTGCAAATGGCTTCGCAAGATGGTCTCGTAATTTAGAGCCTTGATCAGATGGCGAGACCTGCACCTGGCAAGGCATCTCCAGAGGTATAATTCACAGGTAACTTGGAGGACTTTGCACCCACGACGGATTTTACATGCACCAGGCCCCATTAGCGTACATGATGGAATTTTAGCCGGCAATGTGGGGACGATCTACGCAGACAAGTGCCGAGGTCGGCTGATTGTGGCTAACGGTTGCTGGACTGAGTACGTAGTTTATTGCCTTTGTGAATGTACTGAGTTTGGCGCCGCATATCAATCCCACTCGCCGAGCCAGGTAAAATGGGGCTGGAGCTAAAATTATTTTTTGAGCCGAAACGGTGGCATGTTCTTAGCAGACAACAGGGGGGACAATTTTGAGGGAAATTTAGAAAAGTAAATAACCAAAACTAAAAAGGCCGAAATGCTAAGTAGTGCCAGAGAAGGGAGAATTTTAGGACTGAAAAGCGAGGCAGTCGAATCATTGCTGATGGTGACGAGAACCCTCCTTTCTACCGTACCCAAAAAAAAAACAGAGAGAAAAAAAAAAAGTGCTTCATGGGCTGTCCCATTGGAGCGGGTCCGGTAGCTCGTGCGGACAGAGTCCAAATGCACCTAATAAAGAGGCGTACTGTCACTAGAAAAAAACAAGGGAAAAAACGAAAAAGGAAAACCCCGAACACGTTTCGGACCGCACAGAGTCCCTTGAGTCTCTGCGTTGATGAGGTCAACGTGTGCGGTTCGGGGTAAGTGGACTAGTAGGTTGCTTCCCATTGCTCTTCGGACCGCTCAGGGTCCCGTGAGTCCCTGCATGAATGATGTCAACTTGAAAGCCTGAGAGGCGTTAGCCCACTAGGATGGGGTTCCAGAACGATGTCGGACCGGCCAGAGTCCCTTGAATCTCTGCGTTGATGAGGTCAACGTGTGCGGTTCGGGGTAAGTAGACTAGTAAGTTGCTTCCCATTGCTCTTCGGACCGCTCAGGGTCCCGTGAGTCCCTGCGTGAATGATGTCAACTTGAAAGCCTGAGAGGCGTTAGCCCACTAGGATGGGGTTCCAGAACGATGTCGGACCGGCCAGAGTCCCTTGAGTCTCTGCGTCTAGAGGTCAACCTGTACGGTTCTGGTGCAGTGAACTTGATTGGTGCTCCCGAATCTCTTCGGACCGCACAGGGTTCCTTGAGTCCCTGCGTCGATTAGGTCAACTTGAAATTTTCGGGAGCGAAGTCCTAGGGGAGGGAATCCTGGAAGGTAAATGGGTTAGTAACATTGCTATTGTTTAAAATTAACCAGATAGTTCACTTAACCCAAGCACTCCCAGTAAATTCCCCTTTGATTTTTTTTTTTTTTTTTGTAATTTATATCTTATGTTATTAGATCTGGACGGACAAGCATTTAGGCGGGGGCGGATGAAGCTTTTTGATTTGTTGTAATGTGCAGCTTGCAGATCCGAGATGTCTTTCGACGTGCTTGCAATAGTATTATTGCGGGGCACCTGTTTCGGGCCGTTGATACTGCTGTTACTGCACGACTACCGCTTACTGCTGTGATCATAAGACATATCATTATTTTCACATTTTATGATTTTTTATTGTTGACCGTAGGGTTTTAGACCTAGGCCATTTTACCTTTAATAACATATAGGACGGACAAGCAGTGCCGGAGGCGGGTGAAGCTTTTTACTATGTCATGGTGTGCGACTTGCAGATCCGTGATGTCTTGCGACGTGCATGCAGGAAGGTCCTGCGGGGCACCTGTTTCGGGCCTTGGATACTGCTGATATCGCACGACTACCGCACACTGCTGGGACATAAGACAAAATACACTATTTTATAATTTTTTTTGGCGATAGGAATCCTAGGCCGTTTTATAAGTTTTTTTAATTTTTTTTTCGTATAATAACGTATAACACAAAAATTCGCGCGGGTACATGAAAGATTAGTGGCTGTAGTAAAGGATTGCGAGTTTTTTTTGTGTATGTGTGGTCATTTGTCTATATGTTCTGTTGTATGAGTGACGTGATGTTGTCGCAGTTGTTTTGGAGCCACCTGATTATGATTTTTGCCTTTCTCTGTACGTGTTTGTTTTTTGCTAATTGTTTATGCCATAATTTTTCGTTTTCTGTTGTTATGTTTGCTAGATGATCTGCTTGTGTGAGTGGGCATTGTAGCAGGTAGTGTTTAGGCGTACCCTCCGAACCGCAATCACAGTCCGGTTTGTGCGCCTTCTTGAATCTGTGGAGGTACTCTGGGAATGCTCCATGAGCTGTGTAAAGTTGTGAGAGTAGGTAGTCGCTAACTAATCTATTTTCGTCTACTTTTGGAAAGTACTGGTAAGTTTCCCTGCCTGTGTCCCCATAGTCCCATTCGAACTGCCACTTTTCAGTTGTTAAGTCTTTTAGTGTTCCTTTTAGTTTTGAATTAGGTTTTTCCAGGTAGTATGCACGTTCATTGTTCTGGTTTAGTGCTGCGTGTTTGGCTAACACATCGGCCTCTTCGTTTCCTTGGATGCCGACATGCGCCTTGACCCAGCTGATTTTAAAATTGTTTCTTGAATCTTTGATTAAATTATGTATTTTGTTGACTGTGTCACTGGTGTTGAATGGTTTGCTTAATGAATCTATTGCTGGTTGGCAGTCCGACCTAATGCTGTATGGCTCACACAATGAATTGCCCCATTCCGCTGCTTTATGTATAGCCAGTAGTTCGGCTTGGAAGACGCTGTTACAACTTCTTAGAGGCACTGACCAAGTCTTTATTTTTTTTATTTTTTTTGAAAGCTACAAAAGCCGAACCTGTAGCACCTGATTCCAATTTTGAGCCGTCTGTATAAATGCATGTATGTGTTTTTGGGGTTGTGGCCTATACGTGGTTCAATTGTTTCTGCCGGGTGGTTTTGCCATATGTTTACTTTCTGAGTGTATTCTCTGTGAAAGATGATTTTGTTGTGTATTGTTGCATTCTTCCTTAATCTTGAGACTGTGCCGTATGCCGCTTCATAGTTTACTTTAAGGTGAATTGGAATCAGGCCAGCAAGTACCAATAGGGCCGAGGTTGGGGCCGTTCTATAGGCCCTGACTATGGCCAGTGCGAAGTGTCTTTGGCAAGTCAATAGGATTTCTTTACACCTCTTCGTAAGGCTGTGCCCCCAAATCGGGGCCGCGTAGGTTAGCGTCTTCTCAACTACTGTGTTGTACCAAATTTTCATTATATTAGGTGTAAGACCCCATTCTTTAGCTGTCATGTATGCTAGGTTTTTGAAGTTGTTTCTAACCTTGTCGGCTTGTGTTTGACAGTGTGGTTCCCAGTTTAGGTTTTTATGGAGTATGACCCCTAGGTATTTAATTTGTTCTTTGACATGTAGTTCCTGACCATTTAACTCTATTCCCTCTATGATGTTTGGATCTGCTGTTGGAAGGTTCCAAGAATGGCCCCTGTTTAGGTATAGTAATTCAGTTTTTTCTTTGTTTAGTGTTAGGTAGTTTTCCTCTATCCAGTCGTTGAATTCTTTTAATATTCTGTTTGCTAGTCTTTTTAATTTGTCTTTTGACCTACCCCTAGTTTTTGCACTCTTATATACGGACAGACAGACTGACGGACGGACCAGACGACGACGATACGTGTACGTATTCATATAATTAGGAGCGTATCTAAAAAAACAGTTAAATTTATAAAATCACATGTCGAAATTTAAAATGCATTTCCAGTATTAATTATTTAAAGACAGTACTGCAATAGGTTTATTTTTGCGTGTCCCTGTAAATGAACGACAAATGCTATGAATACCTTATTCTATCATAATCATCTTGCAATGAAATTCAGTGATATATATCAGTTTCAATACATTTGAAGCAGTTTAAGTCATTAATATACTTTGCAAACGATTTTCCCCTATAGATCATGATGCAATGAAATCTTCTGAGTGCCCCTGTAAATGAATTGTTATTCCCACATTCTTCATATACAATACCAAACATGCCCAATGATTTAATTAAAGTTTAAAAAATACCCAGATAAATAAATAGATGAATAAGGTATCATGTTTTAAAAAATCATATTGTTCTTGGAATGTAATAAATAAATAAATAAATAAACAAAAGACGGTATTTCGAACGTTTTTGTTGATTTAAGAGGAGTCGTTCCTATGGAAACAATATTTTTTTCTATTATTGCGCGGACACCAACAAAATCTAAATTATATGGATTGAATTCAAAATCGGGAAATAAAAGTAAAAGTGCATTTTTTCAACGAGACCCACTCCATACCCGAAATCTCTTTAAATGGCGTCAGTTTCCACATAGACAGAGCACCTATCGCTCTCAGCGCCATCTATTGTTTGTAATTTGAACTAAAATCCAGAATCACAGGAAAAAACTTTTGACCTTATACAAAACTCTCCTGCAAGAATTTTTTAAATATCTGTAAAAGTTTGCAATTTATTGAATTTTAAAATCGTTCAGTCCTTTTCAGGACACCCTGTATATGCAAACATTTGAACGAAGTGTGGTTTTGGGGTCTGAGGATCATGATCAGTGAAGATTTACCAAAATTTTCCGGAAGTGCTTTCCTCCGGACGGCTACAATAGGTAGCTTTATACTTTTTGTAATGAAAGCAGATTATTTATAATCTATTTTCAAATATATATTTAATAATAGATTATCAGAAGTTTTGTAAAGTAATAGTTGACTTATTTTAAGTAAAAATAAGGCAAATATTACTTTATAAAATTTCAGATAAAAGGTACTTGAAAGTCCTTAAGGTTTACATACCCTGTAGAAGTTTCAAATATGCAAATTTATAAAAGCAGCACCTATGTTAAAAAGCTACTCGTGTTGCAATGTGTTTCGTAATGGTTAGAAATGAATTTAAAATTAGGTTTTCCAAATTTTAAGCTTGAATCGTTCCTAAGCTACCTAACCGAATAACTTTCCATTTTGCCTCCAAGGTAAAATTTAGATAATCAAATATAATGTCAAAGTTAGGTGGTAGTATTGGAATTTATGTGGGAGCCCCTGTGTACTCCTTCCACAAATTATTTGAACCATCTAAGGTCCTACTGAAATAATTTGGACACGCATTTAATTTTCCGAAATTTCGACGCGTTCCCACGATTGAGAGGGGCGGGTTAAATTTTTTGGCGGACCCTGTATGCTTTTATTAAATATATATATATATATATATATATATATATATATATATATATATATAAGAATTATCTGAGTAAGCTTTATATGGTTTTTGATTCCTTGTCATTTCGATATCGTTTTTTTTAGAGACCAGTTATCTTTCTTTCAGCAAACACAATGTATCTCTCATCAGTTGTTTACTTACTGCCGTATATCCTTAAGATTTTAGTATCAGAAGACCGACTAAGTTCAATCTCTATTACTCTCATGGGAGGACAGTTGAAAGCAACAAAAATCGGTATAAAATGGAAAAATTCTTCTGTAAGGCGTGGTTTCATTTATTTACTGGATATATTCTATTTAATTTACTTAGCGGTCATTTTGAGATAAAATGGGAAGTAAATGTGTATTGATAACTACAAGGCCTTCTTTAACTCTTTTTAACACTTTCTTTAACAGTTCTTCATTAAATGCCGTTTTATTTTATTATTTATTTCAGTGCATTGTACGCACAATGACGGAGAATAGAATTTTTTGCAAACCATATTCACAATCAAATCTTATGATATCTAACGAAGGAGTAACAAAGTGACATTTGACAGGTAACTGCTTTGAGGCCTATAGCAGCTGTGGCTTTCGCCTCGAATGATCCATAATAATACACATAGAAAAAACCCACAAATCAGTACAATTTTTATTTCTTGTATCCATTACACATCACTATAAAGGTACAGCACAACATCCATGTCTTACCCGGATTCGAACCAGGACCCCTAGACGTGGCAGTAGCTGCCACTACTGAACACGCCACTGGAGCAACAGTAATAAAGTGATTTCTTATACTCTCAGAAAAAAATAAATATATACCGGCATTTAATTTACTACGAGTTTTTAACCCATTTATTCCCAGAATTATAAGATTTTTTTGCATTTTAAACATGAAACAATTTCTTTTCTCACGTATTAGTAATGCCTGGTGACTAATTCCCATTTAAATTATTAATAGTTTTTTTTCCTTTTTTTTTTTTTTTTTTTTTTTTTTGGCAGTGATGTCAAATGAATTGAAAGCCCCTGGGGCAAAGCCAATTTACTATTAGACTTGAATTAATTAGACTTTAGTAGAAAACAAAAAAAGAAAAATCATGCATTGAACATAAATTATGAAACATTTTCAACATATTTGTACTTTACTTAGAGTACTTTAGCAAAAAAAAAAAAAAAATTAGAATAGTTAGAATACTTCAACAAAAGTTTACCGTTTAATAAGATGAAGATGATACATAACTAAAATTTTGAGAAAACTTATAAAACAATTGAAAAACATGGATAGCAATTACCGCCCATGAATGGAAACATACTCCAATTCACTTGTGCTGACCGCGTGATCTATAGATTTATACATATTCTACATAGTATGCTCAAATTTAGTTTTGTTAGAAAACATGTAACACTAATGAAAATTCACCATCAATAGATGGAATCGTACATATATTATTTTTCTGCAGCCCTGTATATTACATAAAAATAATTTTACACGTCATACATCAAACTAAAATATAATTCAGACAGAAACCTGCTTAAAATAAATAAAACAACAATTTCAGGAAGTGCTATTCATAGGCGACCATGTGCACAGTTATTTTCCTTGTATATGATTTTATTTATGTTCTACATACATATCTTAGTTATAAGTATGTTTCATGTGGAAATGCAAAACTCGAATGCAAAAAACTTTTTAATCAATCCACGAACATCGTTAAAATTCTTTTGTAAACGTCTGTAGATGATCTCTAGATCATATACAGATCTACATGATCTATCTATGTATCACACGTATTCAAAAATTTAATTAAACATAAAACCCATATCATAACTACATTAGCACTTTCACAACCCTTCCTAATAGACAATACTTATATAGTGCTGTAGCCGATATCCTTTATGTGCTCCTATGCATGTACGATAAATACAATGCACATGGCATTCTATAGCAAGTTTCTAGTACTAAACATCAGTAACTATATTAATTCTATTATGGTTGAAACAGTGCAATATAATTAAAATACGCTACAAACGGCTTCTTCCCCCCTCCCTCCCATTAACTACCATACACTGCATAGCCAAAGGTGACCGGACATGTACGATTTTTGACGTTTTGTTAAATATCTAGAAAAAAACATGAAGAATTATGCTCAAACTCCAGGTTTGTAAACAAAATAAAGTCGGTCATATGTTTCTTCGGAGACTTTTCCCGAAACCTCATAGTGAAACGCCCATAAATTGAAAGAAAACGAATATCCTTTCGATAACCTGTCAAATCGAATGTAGCGAAAGCGTTCAATATAGTTTATAATTTAATGGCTTATTTTAATAAACTGTGTTCATTTTTATGGGGCTAGCATGTATACTCGCAGAGAAATGAAGGTTTTTATAAAAATAGTTCCAAATCTTGTCAAGTTTCGCTTATAATTTGCAGAGTTCTTAACTTAAATGTTCTTTTAAGATAATATGGCAAATGGCATTGAGCTGGTTTACTAATTAATTTTGCTCTGCGCATGCGGGAAAGCGATCAAAATATAATTTGCATAATGTGTTAGCTAAATGTGTAGAGCAACTTTTGAGAAATTCTCAAAAACAAAGTTTGAAAATTTTGAAAATTATCGTCGATAAAATAAACTCAAAATCCGTTGATCAAAAAAGGAAGCAAAAAGATGTGGGAACCCTCATAGCATGCATGTTCACAGTGACGTCACAATGACGTCACTGTGAGTCACTTTGATCACATCACATCTGTGACGAAAATGACACCACTCAGTGACGTCACAATGTGACTAAGATGTGACTTTCTAAAAAAATTTTCACAGTTCGTCACAATGTTAATGTCAAAGTAGTCACAAATGACACACTTTTCACAAATTGGTCACATTGTGACGTCGCAAAGTGGTCACAATGTGACGTCACAAAAAAGCTCTAAAACGGCCATAACGACTTCACATTTTAGTCACTGTGACTTCACATCGACGTCACGTGACGTCACATCGACAATCGATGGTCACAAAGTCACAACGTGACTTCACAACGACGTTGCAGTGACGTCACCATGTCTTACGGGAATGTATCCAAATATAAATAGTACGTGCAATATTATGTATGCTGTATTGACACTAATCAATAGATATATGAATCCAGCTTTAGATATATGGATCCTCATCTTTTTGCTTTCTTTTGAGAACGATGGATTTTAAGCTTATTCTACAGAAAATAATTTTAGAATTTTCAAGATATGTTTTTGAGACATTCACAAAAGTTGCTCTATATATTTATCTAGTAAATTATGCAAATTATGTTTTGATTGCTCTCACACATGCGCAGTGAAAAACTATTTAGCAAACCTGCTCATTATTCGTGCAATTTTTATTATTTTGTAATTGTGATTGCAGGGTGGTACAATGTTGTTTCTCATATTTTCTGAAAATAGCATTTTTTATATTAAGAATTCTGAAAATTATAAGCAAAACTCTTGACAAAATGTTGGACTGTTTTTATGTGAACCTTTATTTCTCCACGAGTATACATGCTCTCTTCATAAAAATAAACACTGTTTATTACAATGAGTCACTTAATCAACAGTTTGAACGCTTTTGCTACATTAGTGTTGACAGTGTTATCCAAAAGATATTAATTTTTTTTTTTAATTTGTTAACGGTCCCTGATGGAGTATCGAGAAAAAGTCTTCACGGTAATACATGATCCATAGTACTCTGTTTACAAACCTGGAGTTTCAGGATAATTCCTCATGTATTTTTCTAGATATATAACAAAACATTAAAAATCGCACGTGGCGATATAGTGCATAACCTAATCTTTTAGTGTGACCCTGCAATTGAATGACAAATGGTTTCTAATCCTTATTCTACGGAAACCTTTTTTTAGTTCCACGTTAGACATTCATATCAGTTTCATTATGTTTGTGTTACACAGTGTAATGGCAATAAAATACACCACAAACAATTTTTCTCCATTAACATAATACAACAGAATTATTTTGAATACCCCTGTAGATGATCTGTATATTCTAGGCATAAAAAATTCTTTGACGACTATCTTGTAGTCCACTTAATAATAAACACAATTTCTATTATATTTGAAATAGTTTAACACCATTAAAATACATAGAAAATTATTTTTCCCCTTTATACCATAATGTAACGGAATACTTTTGATTGACCCTGTAAATAATTTATAATTGCCAATCACTTCACTTTTAATATCATATAGAACGTAAACCTGATCAAATGGATAGCAATCCGAGTGTATTTACGCGACTTAGTTCATGGACATACAAAAAAATTAATTCATTTACACATTTCAGCTATGATGTTGAAAAGGGTTAACAAAATCTAAGTGTAATAGGCATAAGTAACTTGCAAATTGAAAGATAGTATTTTTAATTTTGATGTATCTGACATAGATGAAAAACAGTGTACTTAAGTTTTAACTTTTTAATATCACTTTTTTTTAATAGTAACCTTTGCCGTATTTCAGCACATATATCTGACTTTCAGTAAAGCAGATTTTGATATTCGAAATTGGTGGTATACTCAGCGAACGTACATGTTGGAAAGAAATCCTGCTTTACAAATGAAATGCGTTGGAATCAAAGAAATCTCCTGTCTCACTACTATACAAATAACATACATCGCTGCTTTCCACGTTAGCAACAGTGAACAACATAATATTTTAATTTCCTTGACATTAATCATAGTTCGTGTTTATTATAAAGTAGCATATTTTTTTAATTCTATTTTCTTTTTTTTTTTTTTTTTTTTTTTCGAGAGCGAAAAGCATTTAAACTCGGAAGATTGAGTATAAAACATTTTTATTATTTATAGAGCGAATCTTTCATTTATTATTTTCATTTATTTTCAAGTCTTTCTTTTATTATTTTTTTTTCATTTATTTTGTATCCTTATTGATACAAAATTACAATTAATTTTCAGCTAAAATTTTTTGCATTGCGGTATTTATCCAAATCATACTTCTAAAAGGCAGAGACACCAACTCACGAAAGTATTGATCATTTTTCATCCGTTACTGAATTTTGATAACTATGTTAGTTACATCTTATTAATGATGGTATCAGGATTATTATTATTTATTAACGATGCTATTAAGAATTTATAGAATTTATTGATAATTATCGCATTATCGTATTTTAATGCTATATCAGTAGAGGATTTGTTTTAGTTATGGCGGTTAGAATGGGTTATTAAATCTCAGCTTTGTATTTGGTGAGAGTGCATTAATTATTGTTAAGTGAAACACAAAAAGATAGTGATTTTTTTTTCGATGGTGCGAAGTTAAATAGGTTATTTCGAATTTACAATGTTTGTAATTTAACTTCTTTATCAAACATTATTAAAATATTGTCGAAACCTTATCAAAATATTAGACAATTGCGATAGCGTTATAATGTATGTTGTAGTGCTTCTGTGTATATATTTCCCTTACTTTAGAGATTTTTCTCTTAAAGGTATCAAAGGTATCTCTTAACGGCTACATTATAATTACATCCGTTGTAAATTTCGGATTTTATTTCTATATTTTTCTTCGTTCAGAAATATTATAGTGTTGGGCAAGCATGCAATATATAGTTTACATATAATGTAGTGTAGAGTTGTGTTGACTAATAATATAGTATTGTGTTTGTATCTTTATCTTAGTTCAGAATTTTTACTCTTAAAGAAGTTATTTTTTTCAGCATAACAATAGAGAAAAAATTAAACTACACTGGTGTCCAAAAGTTAAGCATAATTGGTAATTAAGTAATTATTTTTAAGTAATGAAAGAAATATGAATCGGAATGTGCTGAAACTCCAGGTGTGTAAACAAAATAGTACGCGTCACATATTTTCGCGAAGATTTTCCCGCGAAATCGAACAGGGGACCGTCAACAAATTGAAAAAGAACGAAGATCTTTTGGATAACCCTGTCAAAACTAATGTAGCAAAAGCGTTCAAACTGCACATTATGATTAATTGGTTTATTTCAATGTACTGTGTTAATTTTTACAAGGATAGCATGTATACTCGTAGAGAAATTAGAGTTTTTATAAAAACAGTCCTAAATTTTTCCAAGTTTTTTGCTTATAATTTGCAGAGTTCTTATTATAAAATAATGTTCTTTTCTGAAAATATGACAAAAATCATTGTACACAATACCCTGCCATCAGAATTTAAAAATAATAAAAATTGTATGAAAAATGAGTATGTTTAGTAAATAATTTTTCATTGCGCATGCGTCAACGATATCAAAATGTCATTTGCATATTGTGTTAGCTAAATGTATAGAGCAACTTCTGTAAAAGTTTCAAAAACATAGCTTGAAAATTCTGAAAATGGGAGATTATAGAATCAACTCAAAATCCTTTATTCCCTAAATGAAGCAAAAAGATGAGGGGCTGTATCCATATTCCATTGTTTAGTGCCTACACAATATTGCACGTGCAACTATATTTAGGTAAAACCCCTGATTTTTTTTGCTTCCATTAGGAATAATGAATTTTGAGTTGATTCTAAAGGCTCCCATTTTCAGAATTTTCAAGCTATGTTTTTGAAACTTTTACAGAAGTTGCTCTATACATTTAGCTAACACAATATGCAAATGACATTTTGATATCGTTGACGCATGCGCAATGAAAAATTATTTACTAAACATACTCATTTTTCACACAATTTTTATTATTTTTAAATTCCGATGACAGGGTATTGTGTACAATGATGTTTGTCATATTTTCAGAAAAGAACATTATTTTATAATAAGAACTCTGCAAATTATAAGCAAAAAACTTGGAAAAATTTAGGACTGTTTTTATAAAAACCTTAATTTCTCTACGAGTATACATACTATCCTTGTAAAAATTATCACATTACATTAAAATAGGCCGATTAATCATAATGTACAGTTTGAACGCTTTTGCTACATTTGTTTTGACAGGGTTATCCAAAAGATCTTCGTTCTTTTTCAATTTGTTGACGGTCCCCTGTTCGATTTCGGGGAAAACTCTTCGCGAAAATATGTGACGCGTACTATTTTGTTTACACACCTGGAGTTTCAGCACATTCCGATTCATATTTCTTTCATTACTTAAAAATAATTACTTAATTACCAATTATGCTTAACTTTTGGACACCAGTGTATATTATAATTATATTCAAGGACAATTTACTATTGTATTTATAATTCTCTCTTAGTTTAGAAATGTATAGCGTTGAGGAAGCATAAAATGTCTTTTTCCATACGATGTAGTGTAGTGTTGTATTTTTGTCTTTCTCTTACTTCAGAATTTTTCTGCTTAGGAGGGGTTATATAGTTTTAAAGCATAACGGTAAAAAATAATAAACATAACTATGCTATTACACACTAATAGTTATCTTTAATTATCTATTTATAATATTTGCTAGGGATAAGAAAAGAAATAAGAAATAATATTTACCAAAACTGCATAAATTATGTAACTAAAATTATTTATTTGGGCAACAATATCTGCTCACATGCTTTAGAAATAGATTTATTTATGCAAAAAACTGTGTTAGTACTTTGAAAATGGGAAAAGTTGAAAATTGTCTCAAATTATCGAATCATTTAATCATAATTTTAAGTAGCTTTGACACATAACGCTTTTCATCATTAAAGATTCATTTTCTGAAATAATCTCTTCGAAAGATTATGCAAGATAATTAAAGATCATTATCTGTAGGTTATCTTATTCCCCGATTCATTTATTTTTTCTCTAACATTATGTCGAAAAACAAAATAATCAGCCATTTCACGGGAGAAAATGCTAAGCTAAGCGATGAATTCAAATCCTCTGATGACACTGATTATAACAGATCTCTATTTTAATCAATTTTAAATTTCTCCCACAGACGGAATGTAAGGACATTCCTTTATAGTGAGTCATATTTGAGAAAATCCTTTTCAAATTCGTTAAGTTTTTTGATACTCACATTTAAAAAAACAGTGAGAAAATAATAATAATAAAAAAATACTCCACGTATTTTCCATTTATTTTGAAAAAGGGATATTTATATTTCATATCGGAAATGGGGATTTTGTGAAGCGATAAATAATACATGAAGAAAAGGGAGAAAAGAATCAGTCATTCCTCTAGATGTTCTTACATCTGAGAAGAAAAATTTATCTTTGGCATTTTAGATTTTAAAATGCAGCCCAGATATCGTCGATGGAACACAAAACGGGGAGTTCAATGTTAACAAAATTTATGTCAGAATTTGAATGCAGATAAGTTCTTTTCTTAGTAATGTTGATACCTTTCGAATATATCTTTAACTCTAGAATCCGTATGTTTAAGGTGAATAGAAAATTTATGTTAATTTGATATATTTTCTAAGTTGTGTGCATATACATATAGAAAAAAGTACATATAGATTTTAGCCTCAATAAAAATAACTTTAAAAAGATTTTTAATGTACTGGCCGAATAAATGTGTTTTTCTGCAAAAAAAGATTTGTGAAATGGGAATTTTCAGAATTAGATATACTTAGGAATCATTTCCGGTTAGCAAACCTAAAATATATTTTTTTTCCTTATTAGTATTTTTTTCCTTTTTTTTTTAACTAAAATAGGATTCTTTTAATTATTATAAACTAAATTGTTTATTTTCCACAAATTTTATCGAAAACACATTTTAGCTGGTGCATTTTTATTATTCTCTATATTCATTATATTTTTCACTTGTAAGTCTTCTATATTCTATTTGAAATAACAATAACTTTTCAAAACTGCGTTTAATATTCTTAAAAAGTTTTTTTCTTTCTGATAAAATATTTTTGTGTGTTTTAGAAACTACTAATAAAATAAATTAAATTGACAGTCTAATAATATTGTCTCTAGGAGAATTGGCGAACCTAACAATCGTTTATACGAGTCCATACAAATTTCGCAATTCAACAGATTAGCCTTGTGTTAATAGTCATGTTATTTGGCACTAGATACATTTGATCGTATTTCTTTACGAGATATGCGTTTAATGGAAATCTTTAGAGAAAATGGAAGTCAACTGCTCGTTTATCGTGAAAACCAAACCTTAAACATTTTATCTAATCATCCTGTCAGAATTTTGTCGTATTGAAACTATTAACACTAGTTTCAGTCTCTAATTATAGGAAGCAGCCTCGCTCAACATCATTCTAAGTGATCCCTAGTATAGTTTGAGTACAGACTTTGTGTTTAAACTCGTAAAATACAATAATCAACAATATCTAAGTCTGATAAAAAAAAAAAAAAATTCCTTACAAAGAATGTCTTCATAGGTGTATATTCCAAAAGATCTGAAAAAAAAAAAAAAAAAAAAAAAAAAAAAAAAAAAAAACAGAATGTTCTTCTCATGAGGATGTATATATTTATAAAAAAAATTTTGGTAAAACCTCCATACAGCGTCCGTAAATAAATAATAAAGATTTTGTTACTTGGCGATGGAATGCAATTTCAAAAAATACTTTCTATGTTAAATACACTTTAAGGAAAAAAATGTTTCTTTGTTCAACTTGTTTCGTTAAATTTAATTTAAATAACTTTAGTTTTGTCAGTTTTAATTTGTTTTAAGTATAATTTTGTTATATCGATATTTATATGTATTTATATTTAAATTTAACCATCAAAATTGGCGATTTAAAACGAAATTTACAATTCAAACTAATTAAAATTGTTTTAAGCTCAAAGCCCAATTGAACATTTTCGATTCGATTTTGTTTTTATGGAAACATCTGACTTTTATTTTTGAATACATTTAAATGTATGAAAATAATTTTTCTTAATATGATTTTTTTATATATGAAAATATTTTTCCAGTGATAAATTAAATAACTGCAGAAACAAGCAATATAAAATGTGTGAGTATGCATGTGTGTATAATTGTATAACATATTAAACTCTCTCATTATTTATATTTAAACTCGTTAAATACCAATTACACTTTACACATTCTAAAAATCCAATAGTTTTCAGTGGCATTAAAATCGTTTGCTTTTGGCGAGGAAAAGTACTTCTCGCCAAATCGCGTGACGCTTACGTCTTTTCACACTAAACATTTGAAAGTATTTTATATTTGCAGACTTTCCTCTAATTTCACCACTAATATTGACTAATCATTTTTCACATACATAAGTAGTTTAATTAGTATTTTTTTTTTCAAAAAATTATAAGTATGGCCAGTATGGAGACTTTCCTTGTAAGTCTTGAACGTGATTGGATTCCAAGAGCCTTCCAATGTAGATCAGAAAATTCGGGGGGCTCCAAAGATCACTAGAAAACACATTTCCATCAGTAAATCTGTTATTCTTCCTCAACTTTGCTTACATAAGGAAAAACCTTGAACACACATAACACTTGCTCCAAAATGTCATTTTAAAAATGTCTGCAAGTACGTAATAGTTCATTTTTAGTATTCTAAGTAGGTCTTTATAACACTGCCTACATTAGTTGCCTTATCCCCCTTAGAGAAATTTGTAGTTGTATATCCTGTTAAAAAAAAAAAAAAAAAGGCTAAAATACAGAGAAACTGCTGTTTATCGTATTTAAATGTGAAAAATGAGTTTTAAACGCGTAGAAGTACGTTTTTAATCACCCATCTAAAATCATATAAAGAACTAATTTTTTAGCGACATAATAAAAAGTAAACTATACATGGAATAATTCCTGAAAATATATATACAAAATGGAAACTTCCCTCGGAAAATTTACTCGAATTTTAATGTATTTCATATTGCTGAAAAATATGCATTCATGCATGAATGTTCATCTGGAAATAATCTTTTCTCACAAATCGATAGTTTAACTACTTAATTTCGAATACAAAGGTTTCAATTATGATTAACCTACAAGTACTTACTAGTGCACTACTACTTCTGTTTATGTGGAAAGTTGATACTGTTAAGCTAAAAACATATAAAAACTCTATTTTCCACCTTTAATCACTTTTTAATGTAAGATACTCCTATAAATAAACTACCTTAAACATTTCTTCAATGTTAAATGAAGCATCGGCTGATGATGCATTAAAGAATTACGACTTTCTGCTCCGACAATTCCAAATGCTGGCTGAAGATAAATAATTCTAAATGCACTTCAGGACCTATTTTAACAAATGGATAGAGCAGTACTTTCATTTCTATTTAAACTGAAGCCAATTTCTATATTAGTTTATGCTAGAATGACTCTGAAAAGATAGTTATATATTTGCTTCTGAATTTAATTGAGACATTATGAAGTAATAATCAATTACGTTTATAGCCTTTCATGCAAAATTATTTATGACATAAAATGTTCTTCGAAAAGCGTTAAAATACTGTTACAGTCACAATGAATTTTGCATATTAGATCTAAAATAACTTATTGCATTACAATGCTGCTATTTGACCTCATGAATTACAAATGATGTTTACTGAAATTTTACAGCTTTAACCGAAGCTTAGCGCTAGTTAGGACAATTTAGCAAAAGTGTTTAGAAATGATTCAAAATCGCTATAATTATTGCCGATTTACTTTTGAGCTAAAAGATAACATTTTTCCCTTAAAAGGAGTATTTAACATGTTATACATTAAACTAGACGGATTTGACAATCCCAAAACTTTCTTCTATCTCCTACATGTTAATACTTCAAAATTCGCTAACGCAAAACTAAAATTAAATGAAACTCTATGCTCACCGTGAGGATTCTAAAGCAGGGTTCTCACTGTCGCTCGCCATTGCGCCAAATTGCGACTAATTCTCCATTTGGCGAGTCAACAAGCAATGAGATTCGTCAAATTGCTAGTGCTCAATTTTTGCTTTTTCTTTCTTTTCTTTTCCGGTTTTCATACATATATATATATATTTAATATATTTGTAGCGGATAGTTGAAATTAGATTAATAACAGTCGTTGTCGCAGTTATAAAAACTTAGATTATATTACAGTATATTGAAATAAAAGGGGGGATACATTAAAGAACTAAAGATATTTCTTTTTTCTTCTGCAACACGGCGAATTTATTTTGCTAATACTTTTGTCATTTGGCGAATACTTTTTATTTTAATTCGCCAAATTACTAACGTTAGTCAAATGTCAGCGAGAACACTATTCTAAAGACATTAAATTTCATACATTAGTTCTCCAAATAGGAGTATTGTCGATATCGGGGAGGATTTTAACATAAAATCTTACCTGTTGGGCGATTTATATCAAAACATAAACAACAATAATATTTATCAAGCCATACCTGAATCTGAAGTTTGAGAAAAATTAGTGAATTAGTTCTTGAGATAGAACTGTTGTAGTAATCGGAAAAAATTCAGCATAGCAGCGCCACCTGTAGGGCGATTGACAGCAAAATATAAATAGAACTAGCTCATATCACCGATTTACTGAATCTGAAGTTTAATGAAAATCCATGCATTAATTCTCGAGATAGAATTATTGCGGAAATCGTGAAAATGCAGCATAGCGGTTCCACCTGTTGAGCGATTTACCCCAAAATGTAAACAACATCAGTTCATGTCAAGTACCAAATCTCCAACTGAATCAAAAGTTTGATGGAAGCGCATTATGGACCGTGCATTAGTTATTGAGATAGAGATGTTGCTTGAATCATAAAAAACAAAGCATAGCAGAGCCACACATGTTGAGCGATTTACACTAAAAACTAATGAGCATCAATCTATATCAGGGACCACCTGAATATAATTTTTATTAATTTCCATGCATTAATTCTTGTGAAAATCGTAAAAAAATGCTTCATAGCAGCGCCACCTATTGATAATTTTACATCAAAATGTAAACAGCATCAATTCATAAAAAGAACTAACTGAATTAGACAGAGATCCGTGCACTACTCATAAAGATATAGCTATTGCGTAAATCTTAAAAAAATGCAGATTAGTAGCGCCAATTGTTGAGCATCAATTTATGTTTTTTTACATTTTAATTTATTTTTACAAAAAGAATTTCTCCGATAAAATTATTTCGTGAATGCGTCAGAAAATTTCCATTATGTATTAAAAAGTGTCCAGATATAACGCCAAAAGCCTAATTAATTTGTTATTTTTGCGAAAGACTTTTGTTTTCTTATAATTTTATATTTTACAAAGAATTTCTGTATTTTTCCAGTACAATTCCCCAACCCTTTTTACGAGTTTTGGTTTTTTGGCACTGTAACTACAAATAAACAAGTGGGTAAGAGTGATTGCAAGTCGGTCAGAGAATTTTGTTTAATAATTCTTTCAAAACAACTAAGCTTTAATTTATAAATCAAAATTTTTATTTTATAATTATTAAATTATTGCAAAGATGGAAGCACCCAATAAGTATAATTTTAGAATAATTAAAAAAGGAAATTATTTATTCTAATCAAATTAAATATGTTCAATAAATTAAAATACTTATATAAAATCTAAAATTCCAATTTTTTTTTAAAATCCGAAATTAAAATTTCAGCGGAGATATAAATAAAAATTCATATTTCTCAAAACGAAAAATGTTGCTTAAATGAAATTTAAAATGCTGTATTAATAAATCATAATTGTTTTTAAAATAGTAAGAAAATCGAATTGCAAAAAATATTATGGATGTCAGTGATTAAAAAAATATATATATAAATCCATAAATTGGCAACAAACTGAGATATTTCTTTTATTTAAATCAGTCTTAGTATGAAATTTTCAAGTTCCAGCACAGGGGTTCGAACTGGGATCCTTCTGTTTACTAGCACGATGTTTTATCTCCAAGCTATGATCGTTACAAGAAAAACATTGAAATTAAGGTTCTCTTTTAAATTTTAAATCGCAAAAATCAACGGATGATATTGATAAAATTGATTTTAAAAAATGATAGACTTTTTCAAAATTTTAGGATTTTTCGTGTGACAGAAAATATTCAGCTGTAAGTATACAAAATTTGAAGTCTCTGACTTTCACAGTTTTTGTGTACGGAGTCTGTGACGGACAGAGGACAGGGAAGAACAGGATTTCGTCAGATGGATAAAACCCTAAAAATGAAACTAAGTATTATCTAACACGAATAATCCAAAATCCATATTTATAATACTTTTTGACTCAAAGTCTTTCAATAAAGGCAAAAACATCCGTAAAAATACAGAAATTGTAAATACAGAAGTTGTACTGGCAGTCAATAGTATATTTTTTAACAATGGATGTAAAATATTTTAAATATTTAAAGCACAGTTTGAAAACTATATGGTAATCAAAGTAATCTATCATACTTCTTTGTAACATACACAAATATTAATAATTTTTAGACGTAGAAAATAAATCCTTTGACTACTTATTCAATTTAATTAAAAATCATATTTCACAAAAACAGGTGAGTATAATCTTCTTACCTGTAAATTCTTTATTGGAACGCCACTCGCCACAAAAGGATATCGTATTTTAAGATAAAGTTGAATAATAAGTTTTATTTATTGTGTGTTCAAGTTAATTGTCGAGAACGCATCTGGTAATAAATCTGCATTTAATGTATTCAATCTTAAATTAAACGCAGTTCTTGATTGAAATGTAGATACTAAAATCATATTTAAATTTCAGATAGGTTAATAAGACAATTAAATATAAATTTGCGTTCGTAGAAGGATAGAGCTGAACATTTTGTTTCTACCCACAGTAGAAAGTCCACACACGTATTCAAAATGAAAATATGTACATGTAGAAATAAAGGTAGAAAGGTATCTGTAACTCATTCTAAACAGTATTACAATCAAACGACGTATAAAAAGAATTTTATAATAAGTAATTTTAATGGTACTTTTAAGTACCGTCGGTAGATAAAAGGTTAATGCTGAATCCATAAAAGTAATCAAAAATGTGCACAAGTCAAGTCAAAGCTGCTGCTTAAGGAGTACTTTCAGTAGGTCGGAACCCCTGTTAAACCTCCATCGAAAGTGCGAAAATGTAAAATTACGATTAAATATCAATGCGTGTTAAAATTCTATTAATTTGGAAACTCAGATGAAGCGTAGAGAAAATAGTCTTCATTTGTATTCTCGAGATGAAGCATCGTGGTAAATATACCTCCAGTAGCGCGATGACTTTCTAAATTTCAGAAAATCCTCACATACGTTGACAGACTAAAGTGGTCGAGGCGGAAAAGGCATCATTGAAGGTACCAACAGGCCCTGAAAAAGCTCTGTCCTATCCATGAGATCGGAAAATATTCGTTCGTATGAGTCTTAAAAGTATACTATCATGTCACGTTTTCTAATTATGTAACTTTAAACATATAAATTATGAAATTAATATTTGAAAATAATATGCATAATAACCTATAAATATTTTAATAGAAATCAATTTTTACAAGCTTTAATTATGCGAATTCAAAATTACAGATTATTATGCGAAATAGTTTTTAGCCATGATTAAAATCTATCCTCATTGCTGCATGTTTTGAATTATTAAAAGGGAATTTAACTTCGGAGTTGCAATTTTAACATCGGTATAATTTAGGAATTACTCTATTGAACGACTTATCATTTGATCATCAAAGTTAAAATTTATTTAATGTTCCATACATGATGTCAAAATTAGGTGTTTACATATAACATTTTAGAGCTTTCATAATTTCAGTGTAGAGAAAAGTTTAAGGTTTCATAGTAAAGATGTGATATGTGACAGAAGAAATCCGGCTTCATTTTCAGATTCAGCGGTCAGAAAAGCATAAAATTTAATTAATTGTGGTTAATTGTGGTTTGATTTCCGAAAATTATTTTTAAATTTATATACTGAAATATTCTTCGAAATACAATTATTTATAATGAAAATTTTAATTTTTTTAAATATTTTTTAATTTAGATATTTTAAGCTAAATAATCAGATTAAAGATATCGAACAATAATGCCTCGATAATGCCAAGGTAAATGAAAATGTCGATGCAAAGAAAGTAATATTGTGGCCAATCGTTTCAAAGTTTATATTTATTCGATTGGAGATATTTTGATAAAAACTTCTTTTTCCCTTGTGGTCATCCATTAATAGTTATTTCTGAGTGTGTATTATGCAGCCGTAAAGGTGTCCAGTTCAACTCAGCGAAATAAGCAAAAAAATAGCTAAAGAGATTTCTTATGCAGTTAATTAGAAGAAAATATTTCTTCGTCTTGACCATTATTGCAATATCATTCACGAAAATCAGAGTGGTTTGGCATTCTCCACTTATAACTCCATATAGATCAATCTTTATCTTCAGAAATATCCTCAAGAAGGCAGCATAACATAAATAGATATAAAAGACTTTATGGAATTAGCCTGCTAACATAGATTTATTTTGGAAGAAGTATATGATCTAGGTGGATAAATTTCATTCTCAAAGTATTTATTAGATACTTATTTTACCTAGTTCTGAGTCAAAAAATTAAATAAATCTATAGTTGTTATTGAAATAATTAAGCACTTAATGAAAGTATATGCTTGATACGAAACATTTTTCAATTTTATATCAATAATATATATATTTGATATATATTTATCGCCAGTATTTTCGGTGTTTCTCAATATTTTTCAATTTTCTTTTTCATTTGGCTGTAGTTTTTTTCTGTGAATAACCAAATTTCTAAGATTTATCAAAAATCAACGAGACCCTAAAAGAAGGTCATTTTATAAAGTAGTTTATGAATTGAGAAGACTTAAAATTAGAAATACTATATTAATTAATTTTTAATCGCTGTAAAGAAGATTCCAATACGGTTAACCTTTTACTTATAACTCAAATACTACTTGAAGGAATGAGCTGTAATTTTATATTCACACAATTTTTAATTCAAACATATGTTTTATTATTTAAATTGAAGTTGGGAGCTACGCGTGCGAAATAATAATTTATGGTAAAAATTAAAAATGATATTGGTATATTGATATGTATATTCAATCAGTGTATTTAATACGACATTTTACAAACATCTTCGAAAATTCTTTCATTGCTTATCGTCATACATTATATGGCCAAAGATGACCGGTCACTTGCGATTTTAGTCGTTTTGTCTAATATCCAGAAAAATACATGGGCAATTATCTTGAAACTATAGGCGTGTAAACAGAATAGCAGAGGTCATATATTTCGCAAAGATTTTTTTTCCGAACTCCCATAGGAGACCGTCAAAAAATTGAAAAAGAACGAATATTTTTTGGACAACCCTGTCAAAACTAATGTAGCAAAAGCGTTTAAAATGTAGATTATGATTACGTGGCATATTGTAATATACTGTGTTCATTTTTATAAGAACAGCATGTATACAAGTAGAGAAATCAAGGTTTTCGTGAAAAGCAATCGAAATTTTTCCAAGTTTTTGCTTATAATTTATAGTATTTGCAAAGTTCTTAATATAAAAAAAGTTTTAGCTTCAGAAAATTTGACAAACAACATTGTAAACAAAACCTTGTAATCAGAATTTAAAAATATTAAAAATTATATGAAAACTGAGTTATTTACTAAATTATGTTTCGCTGCGCATGCGCGAATTCAATCAAGATATTATGTGCATAACATATTAGCTAAATTTATAGAGCAACTTTTGTTAAAGTCTAAAAAATAGCTTGAAATTTCTGAAAATTATGGTTGATACAACAAGTTTAAAATCTATTTTTCTCAAAATGAAGCAAAAAGATGAGGAGTTGTAACCACATATCTATTGATTAGTGTCAATATAGCATACACAATATCCCATTAACTACTATATTTAGATACAGCCCCTCATCTTTTTACTTCCTTTTGGGAATAAAGGATTTTGGGCTTATTAGCCCGGCAAGCGGCAGGACAAGCGAGTTCACGTATGATAAAATATGCTTTTTTAAAAAAAATACTAACCGACTTCAAAAAAAAAAAAAAAAAAAAAAAAAAAAAAAAAACAAGCTTGGCGAAAACTTGGTACAAACGCATATGAATGCATAGTTTTAATATGGTTATGACTTGAAAACGTTGCAACAATGAAAGATGATTTGCGACAAATCATTATTTTTTTTTTTAATCAAATCCACATTTTGTTATTTAAAAAAACATTCTAGTCACCGGAATTTAATGAAATTAACAGATCTGGTATCGGTGTCAGAGTTTTGGGCTGAAATTTTATTTGTTTATTGTACACACACATCTGACTTGTGTGCTCGACATGAAAGCCTGCGATTACCGGAAAAATGAACGCTTCTAATTGGATGACTGCTTCAAAAAGAGTTGGAATTTTCATGTTTTTATTTTTAAAAAGTTCTAACGGCAAGTATTTAATAAAATTGAAATGGGATTATGTGGACATCTTACACTTTCAAACAAATAAAGAATTATTAAAATCGGTTCATATTTACGGAAGTTATGAGTGAACAACAAATACATACAGGTCGAAATCATAACCTCCTCCTTGAAGTCGGTTAAAAATCTAAGATTAGTTCAATCTTGATTCGCATATTACAACGCAATTGATCTGCCAAATCATATCTTGGTAGAAAATACCCATTACTCGATTTTAGCGGTTTACTTATAGGTTTAAAATTATGTTTTCCTGCTCCGAATCCTCCATGTTTTCATACTTTTAGGTGCAATAAAGGACTATGGTAAACCTACAAGACAACCGCTAAAATGTTTTTAAGTGTTTTCCATCCTGATATGGCTTGGCAGACCAGTTGCTTTTAAATATGGGAAACAAGATTTAACTAATCCAAGATTTTCATACGTGAACTCGATAAGGTGATTATCTGTGCTGTTGCCTCCCTGTCTATATTCTACCGACGATTGTTTTCAGAATTTTCAAGTTATATTTTTAATACTTTCACAAAAGTTACTCTGTCTACACATTTAGTTAACACTGTATGCACATTATATTTTGATTGCGTTATTAAACCAGATCATTTTTCATACAATTCTTATTATTTTTAAAATCTGATAACAATGTACTGTTGTTTTTTTTTTGTTGTTGTTGTTGATTTTGTTTTTTTTTTGGTCATATTTTCTGAAAAGAATTTTTTTTTCTTATTAAGATCTCTGCAAATTATAAGCAAAAAATGTGACAAAATTTGGTACTGTTTTTTATGAAAACCTTAATTTTTCTGTGAATATACATGCCATCCTCATAAAAATAAAGACAGTTTATAACAATAAGCCACTTAAATATAATCTACAGTTTGAACGCTTTTGCTAAATTAGTTTTGTCAGGGTTATCCAAAAGATACTCTTTGTTTTTCAATTTATTGACAGTTCCTTATGGGATTTCGGGGAAACATCTTCGCTGAAACTATGACCTTTACTATTCTTATTGCTCACCTGGAATTTCAGGATTATTCCTCATGTGTTTTTTCTAGATATTTAACAAAACGAATAAAATCGCAGTGACCGGTCACTTTTGGTCACATAGTGCATTAATAGTCATCAGAATAACTATATCAGTTAAATTTTAATAAAGTAAACACTGTTTAAATTTAAATAAACTTTTTTTTTCTTTTGAAGAACTTGGTTTATTTTTTAAACCAAAAAAATAATTTTCTCTCATATAAGAAATTATAAAGCTGACGAAAGGATTAAGCATTAATTAAGATTTTTTTTGTCATTAATTGACGTAATTAGTCACTTTTTAAATAAAATATCAAAATGTCCATGTTAATTTCGTTTTTAAACTTGTATTGTTATAAGAGGAAGAAATTGTATTTGGATTATTTATAGGGATATTTTAACAACGCGATAAAATATCCTCCCATGTACTAAAAACATTTAATAAATAATGAAATAGATTTCAAGAACTGGTATAGCAAGAAATTTTTTTAACTAAGCTAAAATGATTAGATTGTTGTTTTTCTAACTATGTACATTTTTAAATATTAAGGAAAACTCGATTTGCTATGGTGGATATGTGATAATGGAAAGATTTATCAGCCTAGCGTTGCAGCAAAGCATTAGTTATCTATATTCCTGCCTAATCAGCAATGTAACATCTGTTCAGTAATACTGATAAGATAGTAACTAATAACCATATGTTCTGCAAAGAGAATTGTGTGTTAACGTTATTATTTATATTCCTTCTACTGTTCATTTTAAAAGAATATGTTAAAAGATATTGAAGAAAGGAATTTTTAAAAATGAATACGATTTGCGGTTAATTATTCATCAAAATCCAACATTCAACATACAAAAGGGAATGTTAATTTCGTTTTTAAACTTGTCTTGTTAAAAGAGGAGGAAATGTATTTGGACTATTTATAGGGAAATTTTATCGACGCGATAAAATATCGTCTTTTATACTAAAAACTTTCAATAAATTATGAAATAGATTTCAAGGCATAAAAAAGAATTTCTTTAATTAAGCTAAAATGAATAGATTATTGTTTAGCTATGTACACTTTTAAATATTAAGGGAAACTCGATTTATTATGGTAGATATGTGATAATAGAAAGATTTTACCAGCCCGGCGTTGCAGCAAAGCATCAGTTATCTATATTCCTGCTAATAAGCAACGAAAATAACATCTGTTCAGTAATAATAAGAAAGTAACTAATAACTGTATGTTCTGCATGGAGAATTGTGTGTTAACATTACTATTAATTTTCCTTTTACTATCCACTTTAAAAAAGTATGTTCAAAGGTATTGAAGAAATAAAAAAAATAAACACAGATTTGCGGTTAATTATTCATCAAAATGCAGCATTCAATATGTAAAAATGGAAGAAAAATCAAGATGGATTTTTTGTTGTTACACGAAGTTGTTACACGAATTAGATTCTATTTGAATATTAATGATTTACTGTGGTCAATTCCGCTATTCCTAATTTGTTATAAGGTTCACTTAAGAACAGTTAGGAAATTCGGAAATATTTATTGCTATTATCATTTCAAGAATTAATAAAATTATAGTGCATCTTTCAAAAATAAATAAGGTACCCTGGGGTAATTACGCCGAGTGCTAATATTTTGCATAATTATGAAATAATTTGGTAAATTACACCCATGTGCTCTGCGCAGAAGGGTTTTGAGTCATATAAATCGCAAAAAACAGCTTCAAGTTAATTTGTTTCGTTTTTAGGTCTTATTGTTTTTGCAAGCAACTAAAATTAACGCTTCATCTAAAATTTGCGAGATACGTTTTGTGATGTGAAGACTATTTTTTTTATCCGGAATACTTTGTTAATTACATAAATTTGTAGTACATTTCATGGACTTTCAAAATGTTGTTGAAGATTTTGGATATCTTCTCGAGATAAATTGTAATTTAAAATGTACAGCGCAATAACTATAACGGGGTAATAACGCCAATTCCTGGCATTAATACCCCGGTTGATTCCCTACAGTGGCCGAGCTGCATCCTAAATACTGATTCAAATAAACACAGTTAAAACTGTGCAATGTTTCTAATAATTCTATTTAGGCGGTCTTTTTTAAGCAAAAAGAAGCTCACGGTCTGATATTCTTTTGCCTCATCCTCCCCCCCCCCCCCACACACACACACACCACACCTTTATTTTTCTTACACTGTCACAAAAAATTGAACATTTTCAATAGGTTAGAATGCAATTTGTTAATTTCTAAGTTTGTAGAGTTTGTATTTTTAGAATTGGGCAATCTACATGCAATTATTCCATCTTATTTCAAAGTTTCGTTTGCATGGCGTTATTACCCATGTAGGTGGGTAATAACGCCAAATAGCATTGGTCAAGAAATCACGCCATTACATTTTATGTATACATATCTCTTAAATTATTTTTTTTATATAGATAGTCAATGAGTTGCTGTATCAAATCATGTATTTGTTTGAAAAATACAAACTAAAACTGAGCCGTGAAAATTGGTAGAACCTTAACGTGGCGTTATTACCCCAGGGTACCTTATAATCTTTTTATTTTAAATATAAATTTTTTAAATATTTTCTTTCAATCACATGTAATGGATTAATTTTTTAAAGTATGAATAGTTATTAAATATCGAAACTTTCAAAAAACATTTAGAATAGAGAAGCGTTCATTATTAATATGTAATCAGGCCACTTTCGTTTTGAACACTGTAAAAAAAATCTGCAAAGGTACTAAACCTTTTCTAGGAAAATGGGATTCCAAGAACTTTTCCTGTAACGGTAACAGCAAAAATTCAAGTTTCAGAATCGATTACATGAATTTTTCCTGTTATCGTTACATAAAAAGTTCTTGGAATCCCAGTTTCCTAGAAAATGTTTAGTACCTTCACAGATTTCTTTTTACAGTGAAGACGTAGTTTAACATAAATTTATTTGAATATGTATTTATCAATTTATATTCTGAATTTTTATGTTTTATAACGATATTGATTTTATTTTAAAATGTCATTTGCTAGAAACTAATTAAAAAGAATACTATTTACAACAAATTTTTCAACAGTGTGAAATAGAACGAAAAAATGAACAAGCAACCTATCAGAATTTAGTCAGTTATTAAAATATTTTATTTAAACCCAGTTGGGGTTAAAAGATGCGAAAATATTGTTTTATGTGTAGTCTTCCATATTTAGGGATGTTCTAATTAAAAATTTTGCATGGTTATTAAAAGCCTTTAAGGTGATTCGGGAAACAAAATTTATCTTATTATTTATTTATTATTTCTAAATACTTTTTAGCTGGCTATTTTCTGAAATGCATATATTGATGTATCTTCTAAAGAGCGCTCTCTTGCATAACATTTTAAGGAATTATTCATGTGACGTGACGAAACCCTATTCGTCTCCCTCCTCTGTTCGCCTGTCCGCCAAAGAGTTCGTTCTCAGAAGCTGTATAGATATTAAAGACCTAAGTGTTTTACTATTTAAATTTTTAATCTAATTTTTGTCAATACTGAATATCAATGGGACTAGAAATTTGTCAGCTGTATACAAGCTGGTTTTGTTTAAAGTGATTTACATTTGGTCGCCAAATTTAGCGATATCTCGAAGTGCCTGAGATTTTAAAACAGCATGATGGGTGATACTAACAATGAACTTAGAGGGGATCTTAGAGATTCGTGTGCACATATTCACTCGCATTGAAATCGGTTGATATGTATGAGTGCTGCCGCAGGCAAATAGATTTTTCAAAATGTCACCCACATTAGGAAAAAACTGCTATATCTCAGCCATTTTTTATGATATAAACAAAACAAAAAATTCTCCAGAATCCTTGCATTGAAGTTAAACACTTATGACAGAATCTTTTTTCAATCTCCAATTTTTTTCCCGTATACCATTATATAATATATATACATAGAATCATTAGATAATACTACAAATCAACACCAATTACTGTAAAAACTTGTTAATGCCAAATTATATCATACAGAGGAGTTGTCAGAATCAGAAATAAAATTGGAAATGTGGTATTTAGCTCGTTATCAAGGGCAATACTAAATAGCCACATTAATTGCGATTAATTTCTGAATGGAAATCAGGATACACCTAAAAATAATTTGCATATTGCCCGATTAATCGCAAATGAAAACTCATTTCAAAGAAAAATATTAGAAAAATAATAAGACCATAATAGAATTATCAATATAATAATTGCAATAGAAAAACTATTTCAAAGAAAAAAAATTAGAAAAATAATTAAACTTAATTGAATATTGATAAACTTACAATTATCAATCGCAACCATAATTTCCATTGAGAACAGGAAAAAAAATAATAATATAATTGAATTAACATTGATTAAATAAAATTGAACAATCATGTCAAATGGAAATAATTAGACAAATTAAATTATATAATAAGTTAACTTACAAATATCAATTTCGACCATGTGATAGCAATACAATTTTGCATTCAGTCACATTAGATAGTTAATATGCAAGTTAAAGTAGTAAAAGTAGAAAACAAATAGTTTTTATTAATAATAGATATTTAAATAACTATTATCAAAAATAATTAATTACAAAACATAAGTAGACAAAATTTTTTTTTAACATAATAAAAATAGTTAAACTATTTAATACTAATTACAAGTTTTAAATTATAATTATAGAATTAATTGAATCGATTGATATCGATAAATTTGTACATGTGAGATAGGTAAATTCAGATTAACTACTAAAGCGTTAGTGTCGCCATCTATAGTTGCTATATGTATGTATGTATGTATATGTATATATTTTTTAAATAGCTGCTATTTTGAAAGTAATGGCGGATGAAGTTCACCAATGAGCTCGGTCGGGACATTTGTATGTACTATGCACATACAAAGTTACATGAAATAGGTTCATAAATACACGTATTATCACATGCCAAATATCAGATCGTTTCACAACATTAGCCACACTAGAAATTCAAAGTGCTAGAACTTAGCTAGTTCTTTCTTATGATATAGGCAAAACAAAAAATGCAGCGGAATTTTTTTGTATCAAGGTCAAAAACATAAAAAAAACTTTTTCAATTTCTATTTTTTTTTCACCTAATATGAATTTTACCTTAAAAAATTTAATGCCGCCATTTTGAAACAAGATGGCGGATGAAGCTGGCCAACAAACTCGATCGAGACATCGGTGTGTACTATATATACACATTAAGTTATATCAAAATCGGTTCATAAATACGCGTGTTATCACATAACAAAAACAGATCGTATCAAAATTTAAGCCATATTAGAAATTTATTGTGTTAGTACTCAACCACTTTTAATGATATAGATAAAACAAAAAATGCTTTTTGTATCCAGGTCAACCATGTTTCAAGTTTTTGTGTACCTAACTTTAATTTTTAAATTTTTTTTCAAAAAAATTAAATGACTGCCATTTTTTTGACAAGAAGGAGGATGAAGCTGGCCAACAAACTCACTCAATACTTTAGTACGTAATATGTACGCACCAAGTTACATCCGATACGGCTCAGCATGACAAATGTCATATATATATATGTATCAAGATTTGAACAGAGGGAGGTTTTCGGATATGGAGTCATGATATCTGAAAATCTATCAAAATATTCCGGAAGTGCTTTTCTCCGAATGGATGCAAAAGGTAGATTTTTATTTTTTGTAATGAAAGTTAACTAATGGTTTTCAAAGCAGTTCTTGAATATTTTTAATTTGACTTAAAAAAATATCTTCCAGTTATAATAATTTTCAAATTAAATTTCATGGGTGCTGCTATCTGTATTCTTATTGAAAAAAATTAAGGTTTTTAATTAAAAAATCACGATTTGTATTTATTAATTAAAGGATAAAATATTTTGAAAATAATACTAAACGAAACCTTTGTGTGAATTTCGATCACACTTACCCGCTTGTTTTCATCTTGAGTACACCAAAGAGTAAACATTAATTTATCTTCAGAGTTGTTTTTGATTTGTTTCATGATCGATTTTTATTCTTTGTCATTAATCTTTTGATTTACAAAAATATTTATTAAAAATTATGTATTTTTGACGAAAAAAGTCATTTATTGTTAGTACTTTTTATTAGCCGAATCATATTTTCAAAATTTTTTATCAAAACAAAATATCCTGAAGACGAATTAATTAATAAAATTGTACGAAAAGCATAGCTTTGAAATTTTAGTATGTGAATATAAATATGATGAATCGTTAAAAAATACAATCTGAAATAAATGCAATTAATACATTCAGAACTCTTTAGATAACCGTCACAAGATATAAATTATACCTTTTGATCGAATTACTGCGTTTATGTGTTGTTTAAATAATTTTATTCCATAATCTAGTATTTTAATTTGAAGTATTATGATTTAATTGAAATCATAAAAAGCTTCAAAATATTTTTCCCAATTACTTTCATAAAATATTGAAAATTTATATAAGGCATCATTTTTTTGCTATCCGAAAACTAAACATTCCGGTTTTTATCTTGAAAAGGGAGAAAAAAATAACACTCTCTTACAATACATAAACGTGTCAAAAATATTATTTGAGAATAATTTATATAAAACTCTTTTAATCCTCTTCTAAAATATTTATGATTTTAAAAGTTTTAAATCTTACTGGTCATTCTTTTATTGGTAAACAGCTTTAATTTTTCATGTCTTGATACGATTATATTGAGCGTTTCCGCCCTCCTCCTAGAAATAAAAACTATTTAGGCGAAGTTATTCTCTTCATATTCCTAAGCATTAGCTAAAACTCACGATGAAATCGTAGTTATGTATTCGTGACTGAATTATTGGAAAAATGAGAACATATGGATTATATAAAGAACAGAGGTCAAAATCTTATCGATCAATAAATGCGGAAAAATGTTTTCAAGAACAAAAATGGTTTGCTTTCCTTATTAAAAAAAAAATGATATCAATCGATATATTTTTCTCTTTAAGCCATGCAAAATAGTGTGTTCTCGTCAAGAAAAGCGATATTTTATTTGTCTCTATAAGCACTCAAAAAGCCACTTGATTTTTGCTTTAAATTTCAACTTCTTTCCCCGTTAATAATGTGAAATCCAAATTTTACTGTTTTCAGGAATAAGAAATTTGAAAAAAAAAAAAAAAAAAAAAACAAACAATCATATAAAGTTTTTCTTTTCAATGGAATTGAGGTTGTGCTTTTCTTAAAGGGTTTTGTAATACATTATGCATCTCTCTCTTTCTCTCTCTCTCTCTCTCTCTCTATATATATATATATATATATAAATACTTTTATAAATACATCCAAAGTTATTCAGACAATACCAATAAAAGAACCAATGAAACCAGTATTTTTACATTCATATTATTAAAAACAGTTGAAGTTTGAAGAGAAATAGAAGGCAGATTACCAAATTACTAAGAAATATGTGGATAAAGGGACATTATATAACCAGAGTAATTCATATATTACCATACAATAAACCAATGGAACCAGTATTTTTACAATCATCTTATTGAAAACAGTTGAAGTTTGAAGTGAAATAGAAGGCAGATTACCAAAATAATGAAAGACAAATGGATAAAAAGGCAGTAGAAGGCTTTTCCATTAAACTACTTCATCAGGGGTGTATAGTTTAACAAAAAAGCAAAAACATCCAACCAGTTTCTGTTATGAGTCGTGCTGAAAGCTAAGAATTCGACTCACAATACACCCGACTGGCTGGAAGCTATTCAGATGACAAATTAGTAGAAAGATACACATAGAAGAAAATAAAATCAATATGACAAAATAACAATAATACATTATTCCATTAAAAAAAAGGCTATATATACTAAGATATTTACCATTACCCATATCCTAGCAAGATTTGTAGTGCAATCAGATACAAACTACATGTGACTTACTAACAGTCACGGTTATGGTCATAGTATAAATCACCTAGATAATAAAATAAAGTTGTAACAATAATTATAAAAATTAGTAAAACATATATTATACTATATAATTCATAATATATTTAGAAAAAAATAGATGCTACTATTAGAAATATTATATTTTTATTTTAAATCAATTATTAATATTACTATATTAATTAATTAACTAGAATATATTACTACAACTTCTAGCGGAAAATTATTTTAGTGCTGCCATCTAAAGGATTAATATATTAATTAAATTATATGCTTATGGTGCTGCCCTCTATTATAGGAAAAAAATAAATTATTTATTAGCTAAGAATTTCCAAGAATAATTTCTATTCTAATATTTTACAAATAATTTCTTTAAGACAAATACAATAGACAACCATAGCTTATCTCAATAACTTGATCATTTTTAAGTTATGCATATTAGTTTTTAGGTAAACATAAACTTTAATACTATGTGTAAAGTTTTATTTTTTTTATTAAATATATAATAATTAACCATTGCGTATTATCCAGACAACACCGCCCTCCTCCGTAATCTAACATCTAACCCACCCAACCATCCTATTATTCATATATTTTTTTTTTTTTTTGTATTTTTGTATTTTTTATAAATTTTTTAAACATTTTTTTACCAATGTGTTAATTATTTTTAAGATCATGTAATAACTTATTATATATTAAAGACTATAGGAGTTTTTATCAATAACATCATATGGTAATATTGGTTTAAGAGAAAATAGACAGTTAATACTTAATAAATGTTTATACAGATAATATTTTTTTAACCAAATGTAAAGGATAACCATATCTTATAGCAGTTTCTTGTACAGTTTTTAAATTATGCATTTTAAAATTATGTGAACAAATATTTTTAATTCTATGGGCAAAATTAAGTAATATATTGACATAGACAGATTTATGTAGGCAAGAATTATAATGAGTAAAGAAGTTTACTAGTCATTACGTTTGCCATAAATATCAAATAGAATTTTATTATCAGAAAGCGTAATATTAAGATCAAGAAAGTTAATTGTATTATTATGCATATCATTATAACTGTATTTTAAATTTTTGTGGTATTTGATTGGTAGCGAATAGTTAGATGACTTTTTAGAATATAAAATTATTATATTATCAAGATACCTGTATAGAAAACAATTAACAATAGAAGTATTACGTTCATAATAATGTAAGTAGAGATCAGCACAGATGGATGATACAATCCCACCTTGTGGAAGACCGACTATTTGTTTGAATATTGTATTATTAAATAATATATAATTATGATAAAGAATAAATTTGGTTAAAGATTTGAAGTAAGATAAAGATACATATATGTTTAGAGAATTCCTATATTCCTTGAATAATAAATTTATGATCCTGAACATATCTGCAATAGTGATGGGCGATTCTGGAAATTTTGAGAATCGATTAAAATCGATATCGTATAAAGCAACATCGATCATAATAAGAATCGATTTCTCAGTTCTAGAATCGATACTAGAATCGATATTTCGATATTTAGGTTCACACAGAGAAGATCCAAATTACTAATTCCAAAACTTAGACAATCAGCAGGACCGTAATTACAGCCTCCCCCCCCCCATCCCCATTTAGGGAGGCATAGAATTAAGCTATTGCAGATTTTAGAGTCGGATAATAAGAATTTTAAAATTTAAAATGATTGTCACTTATGGTTTTCAGTTACGCAAAAACTTTGACAAATTTAAGAGACATAACTCAACTAATAACAACACTGAGTAACTTGGCATTAAACCGAGTATAAAGAGTGCCAAGAGCGTGTAGCTAGGATGGGGAACAAAGAGTATAGACAAAAAAAAAAAAAAAAAAAAAAAAAAAAAACTTTTTTTTTTTTTTTCTAATGCCAACCAAATGTTACACGAGATAGTTTGGAAGAACATAAAATATGCCCCATTCCCAAGGGGTCAGGTAACCCCCATTCTTGACGGAAAGACGACCATAGCCCAAATGTATCTTTTGTCGAAGTTTCAAAATGAGGATTTACAATAAAACAGAACGAGAATTGGACATTTTAAAAATTGCATGCATACTTTGAACGGCCCATTTAGTAAAGATTAGCGAGGAAGGGGAGGGGGGCGAGGGATTAGAACGGACGAACTTGAAAAAAAAATAATTAACTAATAACCCAAATAACTGAGCTTCTAAACAAAAATATAGTGTTTAACTTAGTGTTGAATTCATGGGGTGGACCGCGGGGAACATGCACTCTTTGAAACTATAAAAAGTGCCAAGAGCATGTAACTAGGTGGAGAGAGGGGTAGTAACAGAAAAAAACGAGGAGATAAAAGCTAACGATATGTTACATGAGATGATGTGGAAGAAACAAAAAATATGCCCCCCACCCAGGGGGGTAAGGTGAATCCCAAACGGACAGAAGGGCGACCCCGGCCCAAATGTATCTTTTGTTGAGGTTTCAAAATATGGATTTATAACAAAATAGAACGAGGATTAGACTTTTTTTTAAATCGCAGTCATAATTTGAACGAACCTGTAAGTTAACATTGGTGAGGAAGGGGGGGGGGGAGTAGAACGGGCGAACACGAAAAAAAAAAAAAAAAAAAATAGTGGCACTCTGACAGTGCCGATAGAAGTGAAACCTTGAACAATTACGTGTGTATTTTTGAATCGTTAGGATGTATAATTTTGAATCGCCAGGAAATACTTTTAAATGAATAAAAAAAGGTTCTATAATATTAAAAAAAATATTAATGTCTATAAAAAAAAAAAAAAAAAAAAAAAAAAGCGCGATACCATATGTCCAGTTATTGTAGTTAACTCACTATAACTACTTTCCTACATTTTAAAACGCGATAAATACACCAACCAAATTTAGACCATACTATCGATACCTTAATCCTTATCCAAATAAATCATTTTGTATTAATGCCTGTTACAATATCTGTAGATTACTTTTTGAATTATTCAAATCTGACATTCCATTCAAAAGATATTACGAATTTAAAGATGACAATCTAAAGAAATAACAGCGCTGCTGAGTACTCGGTGGCCAAAAAGCTTAGGGATTATGTGTACAATCAAACGATTGCGGGTTCGTACCCCAGTTTCGCTGATATGTATCAATGTTTGTTTTTTTTTTTTTTTTTTTTTTTGAAGAAGAAGAAGTTTGAAAAATAAAAATTTTAATACATTATGGGTTCGTAATGTGACCTGAAATGATGGGAGAAAATTTCTTTTGCTAGATTTGTAATGTATGAAGCATAAGCTTTCAATAGACATATTGTATCAACAAAAACCCCCTCTGCCCCCCCCCCCAAAAAAAAGGTCCTATAGGGAAAACCGGGAAACTGGAAAAGCAAAAAGAACAGCGAGAAATGGTTAGCTATACTAGAATTTTTCTCATCACTGTAATTCCTATATAAGCAAAGTTATAGCCTTTTAAAGATTGAAATGAAGTGAAGAAATAAGCAAAATTAGGTGAGTGATCGACAGGGGGGAGGGAGAATCCACAGCTCTAGGGGTGCCATGTAGCTTAAACTTTTAAGTTAAAAATGGTAGAAAATTAAATGAGCGAATTTTTAAGGTGTATATTGAGGGAGGGTGCAAGCCCATCCCCCTCAAATTTTTTTTTGTTTCTTTTGAAGAAACAAAAAAATATGCCCCCCGGTGGGGCGCAGATAAACCCCAAACGGGCGGAAGGGCGACTTTTTATTTATCTTTTGTCAAGGATTTAAAATGTGGATCTAAAATAAAATAGACCGAGAATTGGACATTTTTAAAACTATGCATATTTCGAACGGCCCTGTAAGTTAAAACTGACGTGAAAGGGGGGATTAGAAGAGACGAACGTAAAAAAAAAAAAAAAAAAAAAACATAATAAACTAATACTTCAAATAACTGGACTTCTAAACAAAAATATAACGATTTAACCTAGTGTCGAATTAATGGGGTGACCCGCAGGGGATTATCCCCCCCCCCAGAAGTTATGAGATTTTATGCTTTTTAAATGCACAAATTGCGATTCCCCAGTGGTGACCATCCCCCTCCAAACCTAATGACGCAAATCCCCCCCCCGCAAAAAACCCTTCATACTTTAACATCCCCCCCCCCAAACATAATACAAATTGTAAATTATATTCTACCTATAATCTACTGCACATTCAAGAGATAGCGAAATGAGAATAGCAGAATGAGCTAATATTGCCCTTATCTAGAATTTAAAGAAAGAAAACATAGGAACATTTCTGGAATTAAGTTTTGAAATATTAAAAAATTAAAAATCTCCCCCCCCCCCCAAAAAAAATGTACTTTTTCTCAAATTCCCCCCCCCCCCCAAAAAAAAACTAAATTGTATGACGCATCTTGCGCCACCAAACCCCTCTCTGGGCACCCATGCACAAATTGCGATTCCCCCTCTCTTACAGAGCTCTAAAACATGATGCCTTTCTCCGGAGTCGCAGAAAAATACTTGCATTCAACATTGATTTAGCCTAGAAAGAAAAAAAAAATCGAAATCGAATCTAAAGATCGACATCGAATCTAAAGATCGACATCGAATCTAAAGATCGAAATCGAATCTAAAGATCGAAATCGAATCTAAAGATCGACATCGAATCTAAAGATCGACATCGAATCTAAAGATCGACATCGAATCTAAAGACCGATCTTACGGGTAGAATCGATTTTACAGTTTTACTTTCTTTTGTAACTTTACAAGAAGAGAGTATTAGATTCGTGAAAAATTTTGACTTCCCGTTTTTGATGGATTTATATATTTTAGAAGGTTTTTAACACGATTTCATGTATTTTAAGAAATATCTGTCTGTGTGTGTGTCTGTCACTCTGTGCGTCTGTATACGACAAAAATTTCTGACCGTTCTATCTGAAGAACAAATGCACGGAATTCCACAAAACTTTAGATTTAGTTTGACCTTGATATAAACTGTATCTAATTAATTTTTGGTGCATATAGCCTAACAGGTGGCGCTGCTATACTGCATTTTTTGCGATTTGCGCAACAGCTATATCTGATAAACGAATGAACGGATTTTCATCACATTTTAGATCCTGTTAGTCCTTGACATGAATTGATGTTTTCTGCATTTTTGATGTGTATAGCTTCTCAGATGGCGCTGCTATACTGAATTTTTCACAATTTCCACTCAGCGCCATGTGAAAGGGGGGGGGGAGGCGAAAGGAAGCGGTCGTTCCGAGCACGGAAATTTAGGGGGCGCTAAATTTTTACTACTAACATCACTTCTAGCCTATCACAAGAAAAATTTAATGGGGGGGGGGCTAAATTGGAACTTTGAACCGGGCGCAGTTCTCTTTTCGCACGCCCCTGTTTCCATTTTAGCTTTATCTCAAGAACTAGTGCACGGACTTTCATAAAAATTTAGATTCAATTAGTCCTTGATATTATTTGATGCTAATTACATTTTGGTGGAAATCGCTTAAGAGATGGCGCTGCTATACTGCATTATTCATGATTAACGCAATAGCGCTATCTCAAGAACGAATTTTCATCAAAATTCAGATTCAGTAAATCTCTGAGATAGATTAGTGTTATTTAGTTCTTGGTGTAAATTGCCCAGCAGGTGACGCTGATATGCTGCATTTTTTAGCTCACAGGCTATCATAGCCTGAGAGCTTATGTGCCCGTCCGTTCTGTATGTTCGTGCGTAACGCGATAACTCATGATAAAAATACGGATCCACTTGAAATGTTGTATATAGGTATATCCTGATAAGGCGCTTCCCTGATTAGTTTTTGGAGCTCATTCGATATGTATAAGGGGGAACGGGGGCTCATGCCCCTCCCCTTAATGGATATAAATGGGTTTTTCATGCAGAATTAACAGTTTTTGTCCAAAATTTAAATATAGGATCATTCTGATGAGGTGATTCCGTGACTATTATTATGTGTTCATTGAATAAGTATAAACAGGGGGAACGGGGGGCTCATGCCCCCCCCCTTTAATTGATATAAACGGGATTTTCATGCAGAATTAACAGTTTTCGTTCAAAATTTAGATATAAGATCATTCGGATGAGGCGATACCGTGGCTGTTATTATGTGTTCATTGAATAAGTATAAATAGGGGGAACGGGGGGCTCATGCCCCCCCCCCCTTAATTGATATAAACGGGATTTTCATGCAGAATTAACAGTTTTCGTTCAAAATTTAGATATAGGATCATTCGGATGAGGCGATACCGTGGCTGTTATTAGGTGTTCATTGAATAAGTATAAACAGGGGGAACGGGGGGCTCATGCCCCTCCCCTTAATTGATATAAACGGGATTTTCATGCAGAATTAACAGTTTTCGTTCAAAATTTAGATATAGGATCATTCTGATGAGGCGAGTCCGTGGCTGTTATTAGGTGTTCATTGAATAAGTATAAACAGGGGGAACGGGGGTTCTAATGCCCCTCCCCTTAACTTGCATAAATTGATTTTTCGATCAGAATTGTCAGATTTCGTTCAAATCTCTGAATAGTTTTGGAAGTTTAATGGTTAAGTATAAAAGAGAGGAATAACTCCTCTTAAATTATATAAATGCTAAATGGGTTTTTATTAAGAATTATCCGATTTGCTCTGAATTTTGGATATAGATTTTTTAATATGATAAAGCATGTACTTGATAGTTTAGGAAGTTCAATGATTAAGTATAAAAAAGGAGAAAGGGGAGAGCTGTTTCCCCTTCTTAATTTTTTTTTTCGAACGGAATTAACGAAAATACAAGGCTGTAATGTACAATTAGTATGCGTAGCCTGTGAGCTCAATGCCATCAGTTTAACTGGGCAATATTCTTTTTATTATGATTTCGCAATAGCTGTATCTCGCGCTTTCATGGATTTTAATCAAAATTCAGATTCAGCTGGTACTTAATAAAAATTGATCCTGATCAATTTTTGGTGTACATCACTCAAAAAAAAAAAAAAAAAAAAAAAAAAAAAAAAAAAAAAAAAAAAAAACGCTATTTTGCAAGGGGGGGGGAGGGCGGGTTCTGAGGTTTCTTTAATTCTTCTATCTTAGAAACTAATACACTGAAATTTTGGAATTGGCACATTCGTCTATTTTATCTTCGACTTTTGAAGGAAAATGAAAATTATATTACTTTCAGAGAAATCGATTAAAAATTTTAAAGTATCGATTAAATCGAGTTGGCCGTAGTATCGATTAAATCGATTTAAAAAATCGAAATCGCCCATCACTAATCTGCAATATCAATTGTATTAAATAAATCCTTAAAGTCATATGTTTTGATGTACTTAATGTTTTGTAAATTTTTGATATTATTTACAAGATGTAAACTATTTTTTATACTGTAGAATTTATTATTAGTTTTTGCAATATCTAACATTTTTGTAAGTATTGTTAATAATTCTTTACCTGCATTATTGTTATAAGTATTACACCCAATAGTTATAGTACGAAACTTTATAGGAATTTTATGGAATTTTGGAATAACCACAATGTAAGGATAGTTATAATTATGATTTTTTAATTTTAGTAATTTATAATATTGAGCTATATGTCTATTTTTAATAATAGTATCAATATCTGTTTTAATGAAATTTGAACTAGAATTTATTGCTTGATTTAATAATGTAGAGCAATAATGTTTACATATGAAAGCATAGGTGTTAGGAGATTTATCGACATATGTTATGATAAATTTATTTTGTAAGTTTTTTATTTCATCATTTAATTGTTTAAAATTTAAATTGAAGGTATCGATATCTATATTATAAAGGCCAAACGTATCTGTGCGTAACGCATACGTCATTTTTCGAATGGCAACACTTTCTGATGAAATTTCACTTTTGCAATTTTCATTATTGCAAATTTTTTAACTCCTAAACCTCGCACATTTTCAATCTTTACACCGTTGTATACAGAAAAATATGTGCTTTTAAATGCAATTTGTTTGAAAACCGTATCTTAATTTGTTTTTGAGATATTAATTTTTTTGTAGTTTTTAATTTAATTTTTCTGGAGGTGGCAACTTGAGTACTCCATTTCTGTGCAAAGCATTACCAACAAAATATAACGACCTGCGCATTTCGCGAAAAACCGCCGAAAAAGTGAAGCTGGATTCAGCTTCAAATCCTCAACCATTTCATTGGGTCACGAGGCACAAACCCTGACCAAATTAGCATTGTATGAGCTGATTTCTGTTCTCAGCACATGGTCATTGTTTTGGTTCAGAGTTTGCACGATTGGTCAGAGTAACTTGGCAAGGAATCAGAGTTCTCTGGCGAGAGACTTCATATATATTAATCTCAAATAAATGGGCCTTATAGATGTAGTTGACCATGGTGCAAAGTAAAGGAAAAATAGCCATAAAGTAAAAAGAAGAAATAGAGAGGACTTATGTGTAGTGGCAGGGAGTGATGCAAAAAATGTAACCCTGAGAAATCTGCTACATTAAGCCCAAACACATACCTGTCATTTTACCAAAATTATTTAATTTTTCTTTCTTTTTGGAATAATTATATTTTTTATGTTATTTATTTTGTACTTTATTTTTAGAACCATTTTTATTTTCCAAATATATTTTTAGAAACGAAAAAAAGTACATTTTTCACATAGAAAATTGATCTGAAATAGAAAAAGAACGAAGTTAAATGACGAAATGAGATTTCATAATTCGCTAATATCCAATGTTTAAAATGTAATTGAAAATTTGGTTTAGCATGATTTGTAAAAATCAAGGTTTGCGTATTTCACGGAAAATACGGCATCTTACTTTGCACGTTGAAGTGACGGAGAGCAATCGTTTGCGTATATTAATGTTTATTTTTTTTTAAATTTGTGTTGTGTATTTTAATTTATAAAACGAATTTTAAATTTGTCATAGAGTTAACTTTGAAGCAAACTTTTTCGAAAATATGTACGCGCAGTCATTTCTTTACTTTTACCATATTAGTATGCGTGTAAGATTTTTCGGTACTACTTGGTTATCCCGCCGACCAAAAAACTTTCGCCAAGTTTTAAGATTAAATGCCAATAATGGATGATTGTGAATGTCATATTCAATGGTATTAAACACGATACACATGTTTAAAATGTCATCAAGTGGTTTTTAATGCCACTTTTTATTTGTAGTTTTATTCATGTTTTACTAATTTATTTGTTTTTCCGTTATTTAAAATAAAAATTATGTCAACATACATAACTTGGCTATTAGTTTGGCAATTTTTTTTAATTTGGCGAAAATGGTCGACGGGATAATCAAAGAGTACCAATTTTTCATATGAGTAAATTCTATATTGTAATGAACAAATGTGTCCGTGTGTAGCACTGATGTTATTTTGGAAATGACAAATCATCAGGATAAAATGACTTTTTGTAATTTTTGTTACTGCAATTTTTTACTGCAATCTTCTAAACGTCACACATTTTTAATTTTTATTTCGTCGTATAGGTAAAGAAATCTACTTTCAAATGCAATTTGATTGAAGACTGTATCTCATTTGACTCATTTATTACAAGCTTATATTTTTCAAGCATTTTTTTTTTTAATTTTACGTACATCTATTAAGAAATAATGATGCACAATTTACTCATAAATCTGTGAATATTGTTCCTGATAATTTGCCATTATAAAATTAAAATTGCATGAGTAATAATAAAAAAAGAATGGTTAAAAACGCAGATTAAATTACTAAAAATTACAAGTTCAACATGTAATCAAACAACTTAAAATTTAAATAAGAAAAAAAATACTTTGAAAATGCCTTGAATTTGTTTGAAAATTGCATTTCAATTTACTGATTGGCTGTGGTTTAAAAATATTCAGGTGCGAGTTATTTTTAAATATATCTCTACCGAATGAAACTCGATTACGATAGATTAATCTATTTGTCATTAGAAAAATATAAAGAGTTCAGGATTTGTTGCCGGCTAATATAGTATAGCAAAATTAAAATTTCCTTTATAAATAATAAAATAAAATAAAATAAAATAAAATAAATACAAATTTAACAGATATGTAATTAAATTACGTGCTCGAAGCACTAAAATGATCAGAAACTAAACTGCTGCCGTAACGAAATCTTTGGCTAATAACTTCTGGCATGCGTCTAATACGGAAATGTGACTTTTGATAAACTTCATAGCTTTATTTGATTCCATAATTAATATTTTTCATTTAACCCTTTAACCTAACCACGTTAGCCTAATCATGTTTTTCCGCTATCTAATATTTTAATTCAAAGATTGATTTAATATAATATTGAGATTAATGTTAATTTTTTTAATTTTTATAAGCTAAACAAATATGTAAAGTACAATACAATAAAAAAATATGAAAAGTATAAAATACAAATCTTCATACCAATACTTTTTACAGTATTATTTTATAAACGAAACATGAATGAAAAAATCTGCAAGACACTTAACCCTTTGAGGGAAAAAGCACTTCAAGTCTTAAAATGCTGAAATGATTGATTGACACCAGAATTTAAAAACAAGTTTGTTTCAAAATATTTAAAAGCGGTTTTTTCACGTATTTGAGAAAAATAAAATTGCTATTTCAAATTACTGTCGTCAATGTGGCGTTTTGAAATTAAAATTAAGTGGGATAAATTTTATCCCACCCCCTTCAAGGGGTTTAAGGGTTAATTTTTTGAGTTAGCAATGTAAAAAGCATATTACATGTAGAAAATTCATTAAAGTTTTCAATTTAAAAAATGGTTTTTATCTTTGCTACGTAACCCGGGAAGCCCGGGTTCGATCTACTAGTTCCTATAAAGTTCAATATTTAATTTATCTAAAACATTAAGTTTCCATTCAGTGAAGTATTCCAGAGGCTTATTGTAGTCTATCGAAATTTTATAAATAAAAAGATCTAAATCTAAATTAAACTGTTTAATGATTGATTTGATATTAGTACATGAAGGAACACGATATTTAGTACCATTAGCCATTAAATTTCTTAAAGAATCATTTTCAACGATATTAATATCCCCAGTAATAATGTGACCATGATCTTGATTTACGAAGTTACTATAACAGGGATCATTACAATAACATGGATAATTAGTATTATTGGTTAAAAATTTAGAAAATTTATTGTAGTTAAATATATTACGTCCAAGTGTAACATTATATTTGAAGGATTTATGTATAGAAAATTTTTTTATAGGGAAATTATTATTTTTATCATTAATAATGTTGTGTAGATTAATTTTATTAAGTACATTATTGGTAAAAGTAATTATGAGTTGAGTATTATTAGTTTTTTTATATGTATTTTTAGAAATTTTAACATTAAGAAAATTAATTCTATAGTACAATAAATCAAAGTAAATATCACTAAAATGTGAAGTTAAATCAATAGATAGAAATACTTTATAATATAAATTTAGATGTTTCTTTTTTATTGAAAAAATGTGTTTCCTAATATCCATCCATTGATACGAGTTATTAGATTCAGATTCCAACTTAATTATTTGTTGTTTGATCTCATTTCTAGAAATATATAGATTATTAGTCTTATTTTTACCTCTTGTTGTACGTGTAGTTTTTTTAATAGCAGAATATATATATATATATATATATATATATATATATATATATATATATTTATGAAATTGCTAATATAGCGACTGATGTCATATATATATATATATATATATATATATATATATATATATACATAATAATCATCATCAACCGTTTTCGATCCACTGCTGGATGTAGGTCTTCCCCAGATTTTCCAATGTTTTCTGTCTAGTGCTTTCGTCATCCAGTTTACACCAGCCACTTTTCTAATTTCGTCACTCCATCTTACATGTGGTCGTCTTCTTGGTCGTTTTACATTTCTGGGATACCACTGTAGTATATTTGTGCTCCATCTATTGTCTTGTCTTCTTGCAATGTGCAATATATATATATATATACAGGGTGTCCCTAAACAAATGGTATATACACTAGGGGGTGATAGAACGCATCAACACGAGTAATAGTAAATAGGAAACCACGGGTCCCAAACGTTTTCCAAAGGAGGTAGCCGCTATTAAAGTTTGAGGTCCAAAATTTCAAATAAAAATTAAAAACGGAAAAATTGGTCGATTGATTTGCGGTTTTCACTAAAATTATTCTTTATGTTGGTATTTTCTTGAAAATAAATTAGAAAGATAAATTTCGAAAAATGCCGATAGAGGGCGCTTTAGACTTTGAAGTTATGAAAAACTATTTTTTGCCGTGATTTTTTGCATCTCATTAAATGGTTTCGTAAGCTTAGACTTAAACTTAAATTTTGAGCTCAAAATCTGAATAGTTGGAAGCGGTTAAGTAGCACAAACTTAACTGTGTTCAGAGGGTTTAATATTAAAATGATTATAAAAAACGGAAAAATTTGTCGATTAATTTGCGGTTTTCACTAAAACTATTCTTTACGTCGGTATTTTATTGAAAATGAATTATAAAGATAAATTTTAAAAAATGCCGATAGAGGACGCTTTAAACTTTGGAGTAACGAACAACTACTTTTTACGTTATTTTTTGCATCTGATTAAATGTTTTCGTAAACTTAGACTTAAATTTAAATTTTGAGCTCTAAATCTGAATATTTGGGAGTGATTAAGTAACACAAACTGAACTGTGTTCAGTGGGCTCAAATTTCAAATGATTATAGAAAACGGAAAAATTGGTCGATTCGTTTGCAGTTTAAAATAAAACTATTCTTTAAGTCATTATCTTCTTGAAAATGAACTTTAAAGATAAATTTCAAAAAATTCCGTTAGAGAGCGCCTTAAACTTCAGAGAAACCAACAACAAATTTTAACCGTTATTTTTTGTATCTAATTAAGTGCTTTCCAAAACTTGTTAAATGTTTTCGAATTCTTAGATTTAAACTTAAATTTTGAACTCAAATTCTGAATCGTTGGAAGGGGTTAAGAAGCGCAAACTGAAGTGTGTTCAGGAGTTCAAATTTAACCCTCCCCTCCCCCTTGAACACAGTTCACTTTTGCGCTATTAAACACTCGCAACGACTCAGAATTTGATCTCAAAATTTAAACCTAAGCATTTGAAAGCATTTAATGAGATTTAAAAAAATAACAGTTAAAAATAGTTGTACGCTACTCCAATGTCTAAGGCGCCCTCTATTGGCATTTTGTGAAATTTATCTTTCAAATTTATAGTTTTAGCAAAAACCGCAAACGAATCGACTAATTTTTCCGTTTTTTTTTTTTTTTTTTTTTTTTTTTTTTTTTTTTTTTTTTTTTATAGTTTTCCGTTTTGTTTGAAATTTAAACCCTCTGAACACAGTTCAGTTTGTGCTACTTAACCACTCCCAACTATTCAGATTTTGAGCTCAAAATTTAAGTTTAAATCTAAGCCTACGAAACCATTTAATGAGATGCAAAAATAACGGCAAAAAATAGCATTAGGATGGATTATTTCGTTAATCCAAAGTCTAAAGCACCCTCTATCGGCATTTTTTAAAATTTATCTTTATAATTCATTTTCAATAAAATACCGACATAAAGAATAGTTTTAGTGAAAACCGCAAATCAATCGACCAATTTTTCCGTTTTTTATAATCATTTGAATTTTAAACCCTCTGAACACAGTTAAGTTTGTGCTACTTAACCGCTTCCAACTATTCAGATTTTGAGCTCAAAATTTAAGTTTAAGTCTACGCTTACGAAACCATTTAATGAGATGCAAAAAATCACGGCAAAAAATAGTTTTCATTACTTCAAAGTCTAAAGCGCCCTCTATCGGCATTTTTCGAAATTTATCTTTCTAATTTATTTTTAAGAAAATACCAACATAATGAATAATTTTAGTGAAAACCGCAAATCAATCAACCAATTTTTCCGTTTTTTATGTGTATTTGAAATTTTGGACCCCAAACTTTAATGGCGGCTATCTCCTTTGGAAAACGTTTGGGACCCTTGGTTTCCTATTTTCTATTACTCGTCTTGATGTGTTCTATCACCCCCTAGCGTATATACCATTTGTTTAGGGACACTCTGTATATATATATATATATAGAACCATTATACAATACTTCAAACTTTTTGTAAAAACCATTTTTTATGTTATATTAAATATACGTGGGGTATTGCAAAGTTTCAATTAAAGGCGAATATTTTGTAGTGCTACCTCACGCCGCTTTTCCAAAACAAAAATCATTTGCATATGCTTTGAGAACATTTACAAGAGAAATATACTACGAAATTTATTTTTTAAATAGTGGTGCAAATAGAATATAAAAATTCGGATGTAATTGAAACTTTGAGATCGACATCTACATCAAATATAGAATAACCCAATATAACAAATATAAACTCGACAAGACAATCAAATAGAATTAGCTATAGTGGAACAATGACAAATGAAAACGGAATTTGTGGTACGTGGCTCGTTTTCAAAAGCAATGCCACGCAATCACAAAAAACATACGATTAATGTCTGAGGTAGAAATCAAGATAATATCCTAATGCATAATATATATATATTGCTGTACACTTTATAAATTGCGAACTTTCATAAGCATTATTTTTAGAGTAAACGTATTAATACATTTAAAAAGTTTTTTTAAAAAGCCTACATTTTATAAAGGACAAGTTTTAAGAAAGGCTGGCAACAAACAATTAATAATAGTTGACTGAATATAAATAAATGAAGTAAATCACAAAGTACCTTTCAGGCTCCAGGCATATTAAAGTTAGAAATATCAGACATATTTTCAAGTTAAAACACATGTAGGCAAAGTGCACAATGCGCAAACAATAAAAGAAATTTTTTGTCAAATTCTACTTCAGTTCCAAATAATTTTCCTGGAGTAATTTCTATTAAAGTTTATTTGGATTGATTGAAGTTTGAAAACAAATTTTTTTAAAATATTTTAGGCAACACTATGCCCGGAAACAATGCTGTTCAGTTTAATTAAATTGTAATTTCAAGACATTCTTGTGAAAACATCACGAAACAATGTTAATTTAGCAGTTTACAACTTTCTTTTTATCAATCTCTCTCTCGATGAACTGTTGTTACTAACAGAGTTGTCAAGTGTCTACGGCTTTTTAAGCCCCACTATTATCTTGAAGAAAATATTGTTATAATGAATCGCCCAAATGTTCCAATTAAATTACACATTTATTATTATTATTATTGTTGTTGTTATTATTATTATTATTATTATTATTATTATTATTATTATTATTATTATTATTATTATTATTATTATTATTTTGTATTGAAGTAATAAAATCCTAAAAGCCGAACTCTTGGTAGTTCTACTACTACTTGAATGTTTAGATCCTGCTTCATGCTCAGATGCTCGTTATTGATCAAATTCCACTTTAAATGTAGGTCTGGATTTGGTTTAACTCTCGTGTTCAAAATATAACCATAGCACCCCCAAACGTCCATAACATCTGTGCACAGTTCTGTCTCAGAAGGACGAAGAGTATCTAAAATCAGATTTTTAAAACACTCAGAGCTCAAAATAGCAAGTTTTGGGTCATGCTTTCGTTTCGTCGTCCAATTTATTCCAGCAATACACTCTAAATAAAATCATTAAAAAAAGTTAAAAGTACAAGAATCAAATTGTTGGTTCCCCTTTGTTTCAAAGATTTACAAGATTTTCGTCTTTTTACTATAGACTTTCAGAAAATTTTGATCTTAGGTTCACTAATTTTTTGGGGATTTGAAGAAAAGAAGGATATTTTAAAATTCCATTTCAAAAACAAAAGATGCTTACAACATAGTTGCCGGGACACCCTACTGATTTAATGAAAATGCGGCTTAAATTGGAGGATTTGGGGATATTTTTTTTATTATTTTCAGGGAAAATGTCAAATCAAAAGAAACATTTTTGTGAATTAACAAAATGTAATCAATGCAAAAATGCACGTCACTTTTTTTTTTTTTTTGCGTAAATTTTGAAAATTTTGAAATATTTTTTTAATTTAAATTCTTCAAATTTTGAGAAAATTGGAGTGATACGTATATTTATTCGTTCATATTTTAAAGCGAACAACGAAGATCACCCCCCCCCCCCATATATTTTGTATGTATTATAGAGCAACGTTATCAAGATGGAAGTTTTGAGTAACTATTTTCTTTTTTGAAAATGTAAAAGTAAGCGACTTATAATATATTCCTAATAATGAAACTTCCAAAAAAATAATTTATCTGAACTTATCGTAAATAATATATTTATTTCGATATTGACCAGGCAAAAATAATTGACTTTGAAATAATTTTTGTGGCAAAATAATAAATTATGTTTTAAGAGGAGAAATGCAATTGGAAATAAGTACAATATGTAGCTAATTTATCTTAAGCAAAATGTTCGCATCATAAATTATATTTTCCAGTTTTCTTTTTAAAAAATGTTATAGTATAAGTATCTCTGGGACAGGTAATTTATTACTATTTATTTTAATATTCATCCAGGAAGAAAATTTAATATAATTCACCACATTAAAAAAATTAAGTATTCATAAAATGTAGTCAAAGAGAAACTTCTTTAAAAGTAAAACCTATAATTAATAATTTTGCTTAAAACTCTTTTGTAGTTTACCTCATATTAAATTCCAATATTTAAAATTTGAATTTTAATAGAAATTCCATAGAATTGCTTTTCATTTAATTAGAGCAATCGCAAATTGTTTTAATCTGTTAATGTTAATAATGTTTTTTTTATCTCTGTAATACACAACATTTCATAATAGATCAAAACTGCGGTGACTGGGGATTTTACGTATTCCATTCATTCAAAATATTCTAGTATCTGTTAGACTGATATATTATGCTGCTTACCAGACTGATTAATCTATACATGACTTAAAAAGATTAATCAATCAAGTTCGTTATGATAGAGTAAATAACCAGTTTGATATTTAGTGCATTAAACTTTCTAATTGCAATTTAGAATAATATACCTATTTCCTTCGGATAATCCCCCAAGCACAACTCCCTAAGCATAATCTTATGCTGTTTGATAATTGATAACAGGAAATTTCACGTGCGAAGTGATATTTTATGCTCTTTGGGGTGACTAAACCAAAGATCTTAGAGGAAAAGATGTGAAGGCTCCGTAGGCGTAACGTAAATCCACAGCTGTCAGTGAAACAGTGCAAACAGCTAGGCAATAGAAGTCGCATACAGGGGCGAAAGATAAGAAGCGTTCACTTGGCGCGCTTTGGCATTATCACCAGTAGCGATAATTATCAAAATGTGGAGTAATGATGTGGACATCGCTGCCCGCGAAAGCAGTGCGCGCCCCCCTTCCTCTCTATCCGTTTTCGTGGAGGGAGATGAGTTAGGTCAAAGTTCATACAATACGTTACAGAAGACTAGATGGATCTGTTCGTTGTTATGTTAGTTTTCGAGTGAAAGTGGAACTTTCGATACATAAAATTTATTATTTAACAAGTTCATTGAAGACTTTTCAGTTGTATGTGTTAATCGGCTATCTATTTGCAATATAGAAAATATATAGCAACAAACAAATCATATTAAAAAATCTCCCACAATTTTTAAGTCTCAAGACGAACTGCCAAAAGAAATGGCATTTTAAATTCTCGCGCGGTAGTTGGAGCAAGGAGGTTTACTAGAAAAATATTTGGCGAATCGGTGGATGCAATGAACCAGCCTACGATTGGATCTCCCCCTTTGAGCATGTTTCCTAGCAGTGCTGTTTGCACTGTTTCAGTTAGTTACGGCTTCCAAAGCCTTCATGTCTTTCCCTCTAAGGTCTTTGACTAAACTATCTGAATTGTTAGCAAATTGCATGTGAAAGAAGGTGGAACTCACCCAAACAACCACGAGATTTATTACCTACTGACTGGTAGATCTTTTAAACTGACTTCCAATAAACGAGATTAAGCAATTCATTTGTATATATTTATATGTATGGCCGTACATAGCTTTTGAATTGATGATATGATTTTCATAACTTTTCAACTTACTTATATAATAACTATTATTATTATTATTATTATTATTATTATTATTATTATTATTATTATTATTATTATTTTGAGAGGGCTCATTTTGTCGGTGGTCACGTTACAGTTTTATTAAGATTCAAAAATGGTATATCTTACTTTCCATATGTTTTTGTCTTTTCATACTTTTTTCTTTATACACTCTTAACTTTCCTAAAATTTGGAAAATCATCACGAATATTGAATATAGTTTTAAAGTATACAGTAGTAATTTTAATAATAGTCACCATATCGTTTATGAAAAAAAATTCACAGTGATCCGTCAAAAATTTTAATTACTTTCTAGTACAGACGCCTCGGCGAGATAGAGAAAATGACTTCGAGAGAAGGAAATTTTTCTCTCATATTTTCTTGCAACCTATTCGCTGTTTCACACACATACAAGCTATTTTTTCTTCAGTATCTATGCAATTTTTTTCATATAAAGAATACATTTATCTATTCTTATATATAAGTAGACATAAATTGTATGTAAAAATAGCGATAATATAAATAAAATGTTTATGTATAATATACAGGGTGGTCATAAAAAAACTTTGCCGATATATGGAGCTTTAGCGGCCAGTTCGCTCAACCGATCGAGATGAAATTTCAGATATAGCTATTCAGAGGTATGCGCTCGAGATTCTGTGAACGGCAACAAAATGGCGCTCACAGTTACGGTTATAGTTACAGAAACTCGAAAATTTCCAATGGCAACACCCATTTTTTTTCTTTGCAAAATGCTCAGCGCATGCGAAAACCCTAAAGAGTGCTGGAATCGTACGTGTATCGCAAGAAACGGACATGTTATGCATGTCATGATTAGATCCATACAATAGATTAGATTTTAGATCCATACAATAATTTCAAGTCTTATTCCTAAATTTTCTTTAAATTTTACATTTTTTATTCATTATATAACTATACTCTATAATGCACTACTCTATTACATAACTATACTCTATCTAGTCTATATAACTATATACTCTATCACGGTATAACACTGAGGGAGGAAAGAAACGGTTTTTAGTGCATAAAACTGCATCTACTTTTTTTTATTTTATTAGCGAATAAAAAACATTGCATTGTTCATGGTCAGAAATCTGCGAGCATTTGAGCAAAAATGAGAAAATAATACAGATATTCAGTAACTTTCTTCCTATTCATGTATAATATTTTGATGAATTCTTATTTAGATTCAAAATTTAACATTTCTCTCAGCAATTAAAACAAATCATCACATGCAAAAAATCATCATATTTTTTACAATCACATCATTACATTTAGATATTTGCATTTCATGTCAGAAAACTTGGGAAACTGCGAATCACCTATTATATATCATATAAAATATATTCAATGTATTATCTTATATAAGAATATTTTCTTTCTTTTTAAGCTTCTGGCGGAGTAAAAATGTGATAAAAGAAATTTTAGTGACAAATTACGCCAAATCCGAGTATTCTTGGTATAACAATTAGTTATACTATATATAAACCCAAGATAACTCGAGATAGTAATGGAAGCGGTTAAGTACAAAACGAGTCGAAATTCAATTATCAAACAACTTTTTCTCGCATCAAAATTACGACATTTCAATAAGACGAAAATCCCACAGATTAGAGAACATTTTCGTTTTAGTCACTTTTCAGTTTTAAAAGAACACAATCTTCTGTGATTGTATCATATTCTTTTTTGAGGGACTATGGTGTTTTTTGCTTAAGGCTAAATTCCGTTGTAGACAGGCCACATTTTCATATGGTTAAAAGTATAATAAAAGATATTTCGCTGTTTTGGAAAAATTTAATGAACCCCTTCAGTTATTTTCTTTTGAATTAGAATAACTAAATTTTTACGAATGGAATGTAGAAAGTTACTTTAAGTTGTAAACAAAAGTTCACTCAAAACAAGTTTTCTTTTTAACTCTTTCATATCTGATTGCTTTTTTAATTGGGGGAGAATCATTTTTAATTTTAAGAAATTAAAAGTGGCTAAAGTTAAGGTTTATAGAAATCTAACACTTTTAAAACAGAGAATTATTTTTTTTTTCAAAAAATTCTTATTTACTTTTTTTATTAGTGTTTAATCATTCTAAAGGTACTTGGGATGGAAGAATGTTATAATTTTTGTAAAAAAAAAATAATCAGAGATGAAGACGATTAAGTTCATTAAATTTCAATATCCATTGAATGACAATGGACTTCTCTGTCATCCTTTCCGGCTTTTATTCTCAGAAAATATCCCAAATTATTCCATAAGAAAATATACCAACTTAACTGACATGCTCTTCCCCCAACGAAAATCTTGCATACTCAGACACGAAAAGATTTGATAAAAATCTAAAATTGTATTCTGTTTGTGTAATATATTGTTGTCTTATCTTTCCGTAGGTGAGCGGGCACGAGCTGGTGAAGCCAAAACGTGAAGAAGTGCTCGAGGCCTTCCGTCCTACAAAAGAACCCATAGTCGTTGAGATAACCCAACGTCCGACATCCAAGTCGACTGTCCCGTCGGCACCGAAGGTCGGCATGGAAGCCGATTCTGCCACTTCTCCTTCATCCTCGTTTATCTATTGCGACAGTTGCACCCAAACAGAGTGGACTGGAGGTTGGGAATCTCCCCCCATCGGTTTATTCCCTTTTAGTCAAAACAACCTAATGCAATCGACAGGGATTTTATTTGGGAATGAAGAGGATGTAGAACATCATTACGAGACACTGGAAGAAGCTTTTGGACATGAAGACGATGATGATGAAGTTACATGTGAGCTTGAGTATGAGGTAAGACTTAGAAGTGCATTTATGGCAATTTATTAACTTGCGGCTTATTTATTTACCTTTGTAAAAAGTATAACTAAGATTCAGGATAGCATTATCAGATGCAATTAAAACAAATTAGGAATGAAAACTTTATGGCTATTAATCTGTTGTTTATATCGATGTTACAGTAAAATCACCCTCAGATCTAAAAGAATTTCAGAAAAAATTCAGGTTCATAAGTATTTTGGAGTTAAATTTTCATGATTATGACCTTTTTTTTTTTTTTTTTTTTTTTTTTTTTTTTTTTTTTTTTATTTGCAATTGCTTCGGTATTTAATCCATTGTTATTAAAAAAAAAAAAAAAATAGAATGATTTTTTTAATTATTTTTCTGTATGTTTTATTAAAATGTTACTTGAAAATTTGCATTATTACGTTATCTTGGAGGTAAAGGGGAAATAAAGAGGATTTAAATTAATAACAGAATAATTTTATTATATTTTGAAAAATACTCAATAGTGAACCATTGTGTCCTGCTTCTGGAGCACACTGGTCCACTTTATGAATGTATTCAAATATTTTTTAATGTATTAGAAGCTATGTTCTGAAAAAAATCTGAGACATGTAGAAATGCTCAAGGAATGTTCAAGAATACTTTCAGGTAGATTGGACTTACCATTAAAGAGAAAAAAAAATGTAAACTGCGAAAGTGGACCAGTGCGTACCAGTCTCCTCTACTTTTAAAAATATGCGACATGGAATATCCTAATTAATAATGAAATATTTTTGTAAAATATCTCTAACTGATTTTAATATATGATCAGAATATATATAAATTATATGATAATTATTATTTTCTAAATTAAAAATAGCATTAATGTTTTATTAAATGAAAAATGCCATTGTTTTAAAATTTTAAAGGGTATTTTATATATGCATATTAAATGAGACACTCACACAAAATTTTATGCCTTAATATGTTTTAGTTATTTTTTAATGCAATTTAAAATTCTCAGTTTTCTCAGATAAGTCCAGTGGCACAATGGTCAGAGCGTCTGACTTTGGCGCCACAGGTCGAGAGTTATTATTATTATACCGCAGACCAAGCCCCTGCCTGCCGGGCAATATGCCTAGCTTAACGAGTTTTTTTACCTGGCTGCGGGGCAGAAGCCGCTGAGCACGGATCTCTAGTCATTCAACTCTTCGGGGTCCATAAAATGATTACCAAGCTTGCTTGGGAACTAAAAGCCGATAATCTCGCAATAGGCTGACCACCTAGCCGGGATGTATATGAAGTACTGGGAAGTACTGAGACAAGACAATGTTGGAGTCACAAACTTGATAATTAATAAGTTTTAATTAAAATCTTTATTAAACATGAAATTATATTCAGGGTGATAATAAAAAGCGCGGCTTTTTAGCCGAATCATATCCGCTATATTAGAGACGTCTGTATCTTGCAACAGTCAGTACATAACTGCCTCTACACTTACATTTTGCATTTTCTCAGCGCCAAATGTGCTGAGTTATTTATTTCTTAATTGGTGACTCTTCAAACACGTCACAGGCTATGTTAATGGGAGAATGCTGAGTCAGACTGAAACTAGGAGCAAACTGTTACCATGTGCTTGCTATATTGACATGTATGCTGCATAGCATCTCGGGGCTCAGGGTCTAATAAACAAAGATGAGCGCTGATCCTTCATGGATTGTAATGAAACAGGATTTAGTTAGTTTAGTTTTCTTGGGAGACTTTTGAAGTCAAAAATTTAAATTATAGTCATTTGAATGGTCAGTTAAAAAACCAAAAGATATATTACAGTTTTCAAGTATTTTAAGAGTCCATCTCTGCAAAATACTGAGTTATATAAATCAAGTACTCTGGTGTGCACTTGGCCCTAGCAGTACTCAGATCAAAATATTGCTTAACTACATAAGATTTAAAAAGCGGGGACTCTATAGGTAATTTAGACTCCTATAGGTAATATCCCCTATTATAATGTTCACATGACGCTACGATACGTTTCCTTGAATAACAAAATTTGCACACAACTGAACACAAGAACAAAGAAACAACGAAATGAGGAAGGTGCCTAAACTCATTTGATGATAATGCTGTACCATTAGAGCCATCTAGTGAACTACACTGGTGTCCAAAATTTAAGCATAATTGGTAATTAAGTAATTATTTTTAAGTAATGAAAGAAATATGAATCGGAATGTGCTGAAACTCCAGGTGTGTATACAAAATAGTACGCGTCACATATTTTCGCGAAGAGTTTTCCCCGAAATCGAACAGGGGACCGTCAACAAATTGAAAAAGAACGAAGATCTTTTGGATAACCCTGTCAAAACTAATATAGCAAAAGCGTTCAAACTGCACATTATGATTAATTGGCTTATTGTAATGTATTGTGTTAATTTTTACAAGGATAGCATGTATACTCGTAGAGTAATTAAGGTTTTTATAAAAACAGTCCTAAATTTTTCCACGTTTTTTGCTTATAATTTGCAGAGTTCTTATTATAAAATAATGTTCTTTTCTGAAAATATGACAAACATCATTGTACATAATACCCTGTCATCAGAATTTAAAAATAATAAAAATTGTATGAAAAATGAGTATGTTTAGTAAATAATTTTTCATTGCGTATGCGTCAACGATATCAAAATGTCATTTGCATATTGTGTTAGCTAAATGTATAGAGCAACTTCTGTAAAAGTTTCAAAAACATAGCTTGAAAATTCTGAAAATGGGAGCCTATAGAATCAACTCAAAATCCGTTATTCCTAAAGGAAGCAAAAAAATCAGGGGTTTTACCTAAATATAGTTGTACGTGCAATATTGTGTACGCACTAAACAATGGAATATGGATACAGCCCCTCATCTTTTTGCTTCATTTAGAGAATACAGGATTTTGATCTCATTCTATCAACGATAATTTTCAGAATTTTTAAGCTATGTTTTTGAGACTTTCACAAAAGTTGCTCTATACATTTAACTAACATAATATGCAAATGAAATTTTAATAGCATTCACGCATGCGCAGTAAAAAATTATTTAGTATACCTGCTCATTTGTCATACAATTTTTATTATTTTTTAATTCTGATGACAGGGTATTGTGTACAATGATGTTTGTCATTTTTTCAAAAAAGAACACTATTTTATATTAAGAACTCTGCAAATTATAAGCAAAAAACTTAGGACTGTTTTTAAAAAAACTTTAATTTCTCTACGAGTATACATGCTATCTTTGTAAAAATTAACACAGTACATTACAATAAGCCAATTAATCATAATGTGCAGTTTGAACGCTTTTGCTACATTAGTTTTGACAGGGTTATCCAAAAGATCTTCGTTCTTTTTCAATTTGTTGACGGTCCCCTGTTCGATTTCGGGGAAAACTCTTCGCGAAAATATGTGACGCGTACTATTTTGTTTACACACCTGGAGTTTCAGCACATTCCGATTCATATTTCTTTCATTACTTAAAAATAATTACTTAATTACCAATTATGCTTAAATTTTGGACACCAGTGTATGTTTGGCAGAATGCAAAAAATTACCTTTCTTTTCCTTGAATAAGATGTTGTCAATGTGACCCCATTCGCAATTTTTACAAATGAAAAAAAAAATTAACTGTGCGAAATTTTCAAAGTAGACAAAATCATGAAAGAGACCATTATAAAATAATTCATAGAAAATGATTTTTAGCATATATATTGTAAATGGGAAACAAACTACAAATAACCAGAGGGAGTCAAATTGACCCAATCATAACTGTGTCAGGGTTTTAGTTATTTTATTTTATTGTCTTTCTCAGAGTTTATGTATTATATATTTTAAATTTCTCTCTTTGTTTCATTTTTTCTACTTTTATCTTATTTACTTGCTTGATAAAAACATTAACATATTTGCTTTAAATGTCTTACTTATAATTTACTTTAAAAGTTGGTTTAAAGGAAAGTTCTACATTTTTTTGTCAATGTTTCAATTTTTTTTTTCATTTCTTAAAAGTGTAGATTGTTTCCTAAAGCAATTTCTTGATGTCAGTGGCGTAGCTAAGGGGGGGGGGGGGGCAAGGGGGGCGTCCGCCCCGGGCGCTGAGGCCTAGGGGCGCCAAATTGAGAGAAATTTTTATATATCTATATTGGGGTGGGGGCGCAAAATTTCTTGCTGGCCCCGGGCGCCAAAAAACATGACAGTAGGTGGCTACGCCACTGCTTGATGTCACAATCCATTCTGCACTATTTTTTTTACCGTTAAACGCAACGCTATTCTAAAAACGTTAAACGTGTGTTCCTGAAAACTATGTTTTTAAAACTTGGCGACCGTCATTCTCGAGAACTATTCCATCGATTTCCTTAATTTTATTTAAAACAGTAATAATCTTTGTTACTGGAGTTTATACTCTTGAAAATTATAATTTTCGTAAATTAATTATTTTCTCGAGCTCAGAAAATATAAAAAAATAGGGTAGTGGAAAAGTTCCTTTTTTCCTCAAATGTCTACTATTTTAGCAAAAATTAACTTTTTATACTGAATATTGATATAAGCTGCTGAAAATGTAATGCGCTTATATAATGTGGTAACCAGATTTTTTCAAATGACAATAACCGGAGACAAACAGTCTCCTGATCGCACATTCACAGCGCGCACATATTTCTCCGTATTATTCCTCTTTTATAAGTATTAATAAGCAAAACGCCAAAAACCCGAAAATCATTATCTCTTATCAATGTAATCGCCCCTCTCCCACCCGCCCACCCCCAAAAATCATAAAAATTACCAGAATTTTACGCCAAAGAAGTAGAACCTCTCCTTAATTGTATGTAGAGACACATATTAATTATATAGGGTGGTCATAAAAAAAACTTTACCGATATATGGAGCTCTAGCCGCCAGTCCATTCAACCGATCGAGGTGAAATTTCAGGTATAGCTATTCAGAGGTATGAGCTCGAGATTCTGTAAACGGCAACAAAATGGCGCTCACGGTTACGGTTATAGTTACAGAAACTCGAAATTTTCCAATGGCAACACCAATTTTTTTCAGCGCATGCGAAAACCCTAAAGGGCATTGGAACTTTATGGTTATTGCAATAAATGGACGCGTTATGCTCGCACAAAATCAGCTCTACAAACGACCTTAAAAAAAAAAGAAAAAAAAAAAACACGACCAAGGCGTACGAAGAAAATTTGAATATGACAGATACAAAATACCAATCACGGAGAGTCGTTTCCCAGATAGTTAGCGTAGAAAACGGATAAAAAGTGGGGTGGGAATGTTAGTTCTTCAGTCGGAGTTCGCAGATCCAACAAAATTATTTCGTTCGTTGTGAGTTGGTAAAACTATTATCAAAATGAGATGAATGCTGCGAAAACTGGTGCGTTTACCATCGAAACCATCGCCAAATACGTGGCCTATGCATTTCACAGGCTCTTCGGGATTTAGTAATGAAATTCGAAGAAATTGGCTGCACCTGTGATAGTCCGCGATCAGGATGAATTACTGTTCCTGAGGATACTGTTATGAAAGTGCATCACATAGTAACCAGAGGACGCATGCAAACTACAAACGGTGCATCTCGTGTGTTTGATATACCGAAATCAATGGTCTTAGAGTTACTGCGCTCTGTAATCCGCATGTTTCCTTACCAGCATTAGTGCGCCTAGATGTTGGCAGTGAGAGACCATCAACAACATATAGACTTTGTTAATGAATTTCTTATCCAATATGATGGAAATAACGATCGGCCTCTTCGCATATTATGAACAGACGAGGCACATTTCACCTTATCTGGTAATGTCAATGGCCTCCGCGATCCCCCGACCTCACTCCTATGGATTTCAGGTTCTGGGGATATCTGAAATCTAGAGTTTACATGTGCAATTCACAAACTTTGCCGGATTTGTAAGATTCTATCAAATGCGAGTTTGCAAACATCCCTCATGCGATGTAACGTTCGGCTGTATTGTCCACAGTCGCTACCATGCAATGTGTAATTGCCTGTGATGGCACCCATGTGGAAAATGTGTAATCAAAATAAAAGTTTTCTTTTCTCAGATCTGTGTTGTAATCAGAGATTAGTTTACTACTCGGTGTCATGTGCAAATGTCCTCCTTCCGCCCCAGTCGATACACGTACGGTTCCAATGCTCTTTAGGGTTTTCGCATGCGCTGAGCATTTTGAGATGAGAAAAAATGGGTGTTGCCATTGGAAAATTTCGAGTTTCTGTAACTATAACCGTAACCGTGAGCGCCATTTTGTTGCCGTTCACATAATCTCGAGCTCATACCTCTGAATAGCTATATGTAAAATTTCACCTACATGGGTTGAGCGGACTGGCCGTTAGAGCTCCATATATCGGCAAAGTTTTTTTTATGACCACCCTGTATACAATCTATACGTATATAAAATAGTTTGTCCTGTCTGACTAATAATCAACGCACAGACCAATCTACCAAACGCAGAAACATGAAAATTGGAAAAAGTATACTTTTTATGATGTAAGCGTGCACTAAGATGGGATTTTTGAAAGTTCCCCCTCTAAAGGGGGGGGGGCAACCGGGGAGTCAAAAATTCTGGAACATCTTCCTATATCTCAGCATCAGCAGCCGTTTAAGGTATTAGCATGAATTTTCAGAAATTAAATCTACTAAAAAAATAATGAAACACATATTGCAGCGATTTTAGAAACTGTCCTGCTGAAGACGTTAAAAAGGGGGGGGGGGTCCAAACAATTTAGAACATTTGGCACATCCCAGCAGTCATTTTAAGTAGAAGCGTGAAACGGAAAAAAATAAATCTATAAATAAATAATTAAAGACGTGTTTCAGCGATTTAAAAATTTCCACTCCCGAGGGGGTTAAAGTGGGAGTCAAAAATTCCAAATTTTTTGGGCCTGTCAAGTGACATATCATCCAAAAGTCCTCGGATCCCTCTCATATTGTGAACTTTTCTTCCCGCACCCCAATTTGACCCCCCCCCCAGGGGGCAGTTTTCAAAATTGTAGCGTTTTATCATTATAGATCGGATTTTTTACGGGGTCCTTTGTTAAATATTAGCTATAATATTTGAAAATTTCAAAGAGAGGGAAAGTTTTATACCGGGAAGGCTTGCTATTTGGATCTCTGGGGGGAGGGGTTCTAAATTTGGCCTAATTCTTTATTGTGATGTATCACTTGAAAGCTCTTTGACCATCATTTCAAATTATACCCCTCCAGTGCCTCTAAGGTATTTTCCCTTATTTCAGCAGCAGGTTTTAGGTAGAAGCGGGAAATTCAAGGTAACATATCAACTAAAATATTAGTTAAACTTAGATACTTCAGTTATTTTAGAGCTATTTTGTTTATTATGCCCTCAACATTGACTATGAGCAGCATAACGTAATATTATATGAATAGGATAACAATTATAGATATTTCATTAGATATTATGTTTTTTTTTACATATTTATTAGATATACTACTTCGTTTGATTCAACATTCCTTTAGAGAAACTTAAAAGCGAAGAGGTCAAAGATTTATACAAAGTAGTATTTATACAAAATGAGCTATATTCAAAAAATGCCGACACAAACTTTGTTAATATAGTTATTTTAATGCTATAAGCACGATCACGAGTGAAGGATTCAAGTCCAAGCTAAATACACTATGGCTTTAGACGGAGAACTTCTCTACACATTTCCATTCAGTTTAAATACTGTTGGATTTGCATAAATTGCATAAGGCTCTTTTACATGCCATGTCACATCATTAAATAAATATTTTAATCTTCAGGAGAATGCTACAGTTTAATACGTTAGCGCTGTCTATAGACATGGAATATAAATTGATTCCTCGCACAGAGATTTTTAAAATATGTCATGAAAACAGACACAATAATAACTATAAGCTTAAACATTTGATAAACTATCTTCTGAAAGTGTATATGTTTTATTGAAATTTTTTTAAAAAATCCGTTAAAATTATAATAATTTAATTGTGTTATAAAGATATATGTATTTAACGTATTTATCAATTCTTAGCAAGATTTTTTCAAAATGAATTTTAGAAAATAAGGTAAAGCCATTTCTTTACATTAATTAATCAGTTTCCACTAAATTAGATAAGGTCACTCTGCTTAAATAATAAGCGTTTCCCCATAGTTTTTTCGCATTTAATGTAGAAATGGTATTAATAAAACGTTAACAGTTTTGGATCTATTTATGATGACTTATACAATTATTTAATTACAAATAAAAATGTAAATAGCTAAAATAGAAATTATGTACAATATGATAATTTTTAATTGACAATGAGGTTATTTAATTAAAATTAAAAGTATATTTATAAAACAAAAACTGAGATAAACAAATATAGTGTACCCCGACATCGAACCCGCTGGTCAACGAGCTTAAGCTATACGAACTGAGCTACGACTAGCCATGCCGATGGATTTCAAAATAAATATTTAAGTTCCGTCAAATATTAGATACCTCCCCCCCCCCTGTTTTTCAAGAACTAAGAAGCGTTTAAGCATGAAGCTAAAAGGGTCTCTGCCCTACAACATAAATTAAACTAATGAAAATCTGTGATTATCAAAGTTGACTCTCTCCTTGTAAATGAGACAATGTATTTTATGCATGCCAACTAATTTTAAAATATTTATTTAACCTTTAAATACTGTGACAAAATTGTCATATAACAACTGTGAACGATCTGCGAGACCGCTCAAGATGATTAAAAACGCGATTAACCCATAGATGTGTGTTGCCGTAATAAATTTTTTTGTTCAGAAATAATTCTAATTTCATCTATCAGAATATCTCTAACGATTTTTTTTCTTTTACTAAGACTACAAACTAAACAAAATTTCACTAGTAACTATAGTTAAACTCGAAGTTACAAGTTAAACTATGAAAATTGAAAAAAAGCAGCAGTCGATGCTGACATTAGTTAAGGGTTAATTTTGTTGGCAATATATTATTAATAAACTATTACCACGTGGCTCCTACACGACATTTAAAATATATTGATTTTTATAAATAATCTTATTTTTTAATGAAAAATACAAATTAATTTAAGAATGTTTTAAATAATGCCGACATTTTAATTTTTTTCCCTTGCGAATTTCCATTAGCGTGAAGTTCAAGGGATTAAAGTGTACTTGCAACATATATATAACATAATTAACAAGTATATTTATTACATATAACTGTGTTTATAATAAAATTTCATAATAAAAATATTAGACTTTAAAGCAGATAAAATCGTGCAATGTTTCTAATAATTCTATTTAAGGGGGTCTGATTAAACAAAACAGAGTTTCAGGGTCTGATATTGTGTTGGCCTACTTTCCTTTTTCTTACACTTTATGTAAAAAATAGAGATTTTCATGCTTTTAAAAAATATACGACAATATAAATATTTATTTAGAAAAACATAGCTTTCCTATTTGATCATATTCTAATCTAAAAGTGGAAAATGTTGATTATAATGAATAAAAAATAAAAGAAAAAAAAATTAAATGTCAAGTTTAAGAAACCTTCAAATTAAAACTGGGGATCCCACCTACATGATCTACTTTGAACGAATTGGGCATTTAAGCTACCGAACATTACAATGTTTGTAAAATTAACTTATTTAACCGCATTTAAGTAAACATAATTTAAGTGTTTTGAATTTTTTCCAAATTTTTCAGATTTTTTACCACATAAAAATATTGCATATCTCCCAGTACGTGTCTATATTCTCTATCGCAAAATACACCGCCATTCTTGCAACATTTTTTTCAATTTAAAAATCTTAAAAACTCTATTTTTTTTTTTTCATTCTAAACATATACTCAAGTAATCGGTTAAAGAAAAGCATTGTTGGATGATCATGCTGAAATTACTAATTTATTTTCTAAAATAATTAAATTGTTTTCAAATACCTTAATTAAACAAAATAATTGATTTAAACATCCTTTTAAGAAAACAAATAGAAATACCATCTAAACGTTCGTTAATTAATCACCAAAAAGTCCTTCCGACTTTAGAGCTTTCAATTTGTCGCTAATAGGTCTTTAAATGAAACAAGTCATCTAAATGCGTAGAATATTTTAGAATTATAATTCGAAAACATGTTGCTTTTTCCCGAACTTACATTTCAGATATATGAGACACACGTCCTAGCCCGTCGAACCCAACATTTTATTTGATTTTCAAAGTTAAAAAAAAAAAAGAAAAGAAAAAGAGTGAATTATTTTCGAGATTTTTCGCCTCATTTAAGGAATATGGTGCTTGATAATAAACAATGTGCATAGTAATTTTTTTTTTTTTTTTTTTTTTTTTTTTTTAGAAAACGTTTCTACTGCTGAGAAAGGTTTCGCGATTTGTTTCTTATTTTCGAATTTTCATTGCATAGCATTTACATATGATTCTTGTGTTAAAATTTTAACTATAAGAACATTATCGGAATTTGGGGTCCTCACAATTAGCACACTTGCTTTACATAACTAGTCGAATGTAGCAATCCCAAAAGTTTCTTCTATCTCATGCATGTTAATACTTCAAAAGTCGCTACCACAGTGGCAAAATTAAATGTTGGGCTCATACTATGCTCATCGTGAGGATTCTAAAAGCATGAAATTCCGTGCATTGAAATAGAACTATTGCGGATATCGGAAAAATTGCAACATAAAAGCACCATTTGTTGGGCGATATGTACTAAAAAATAAACAGCAATAATATTTATACCTGAATCTATACCTGAATACCAGGAATTTCTATATCTGAATCTGAAGTTTTCATAAAAAAGAAAAAAATCATGCATCAGTTTTTAAGCTGGAGCTATTCCAGGAATAGGGGAAATTCAGCATAGCAGCGCCACATGTTGGGCTAATGATATCAAAATATAAACAGAACTAGTTCACATCACAGATTTATTGAATCTAAAGTTTGATGAAAGTCCGTGCATATATTCTTCAGATAGGGCTATTGCTGAAATCTTGAAAAATGTAGCATAGCTGTGTCACCTGTTGAGCGATTTACACCAAAATGTGAATAAGATCGATTTTTGTCAAGGACTAACTGAATCTGAAGTTTGATGAAAATCCGTGTATTAGTTTCTGAGATAGTGCTGTTGCGAAAATTTAAAAAAAAAATGCAGCATAACAGCGCCACTTTTTGAGCAAATTACACCAAAAACTAATCAGCATCAATCTATATCAGGGACTACCTGAATATATATTTTTTTATTAAATCTCGGGAATTAGTTCTTGAGATAAAGCGTCTACAAAATTTATGTCACATACATACATACAGAGTCACAGACTCACAGAAACATATTTTTTGGAATCTCTGTCCCCTAAAATATGTAAATCCGTCAAAAACCGGAATTCGAAAATTTTCACGAACCCAACACTTTCTTGTTGTGATAGAAGAAAGTAAAAGAAAAAAATTACAGCAGAACCAGTTTATGTGTTTGCCATGTACGTTTTAGTTCATTATGCATTTTCCGATTTAACCCTTTCGGGAGGAGAACACTTACAAGGAAGGTCTCCATACGGGCATACTCCGAAAAAACTGAAAAAAATTACAGAATGTTCTTCTCAAGAGGATATATAAGATTATAAAAAAATTTTCGGTGGAACCTCCGTACCCTGTCCGTAAAAAAATAACGAAAATTTCGTTATTTGGCAATTTATCATCGGTTGGCGATGAAAAGCAAATTATTATTATTTTTTTTATGTCAAATGCATTTTAAAGGAGAAACGTTTCATGTTCAACGTGTTTAGATAAATTAAATATCTTTTGTTTTGTCAACTTTAGTTTGTTTTAAGTATAATTTCGTTATATTGATATTTATATGTATTTATATTCAAATTTAACCATCAAAATTTGAGATTTAAAATGAAATTCAAATTTAAATTCATTAAAATTGTTTCAAGTTCAAAGTTCAATTGAGCATTGTCAATTCAATTTTGTTGCTATGGAAACATCTGGCTTTTATTTTTGAATACGCTTAAATGAATGAAAATAATTTTGCTGAATAAGAATTTTTTATATATGAAAATATTTTTCCAGAGGTAAATTAAATATCTACAGCAACAAATAATATTATATACAATTTAATATATATGTATGTATATAATATATTAAACTCGCTCATTGTTTATGTTTGAATTCATTTACACGGAATATAAAAATAAAATCCATAAGTTTTCAGTTGCATTAAAATCGTTTGCTTTTGGCGAAGAAAAGTGCTGCTCGCCAACTCGTGTGACACTTTCGTATTTTCACGCCAAATATTCGAAAGTATTTTATCTTTTACAGATTTTTTACTGTGATTCCGCCGCTAATTTTGACTGATCCTTTATTACATACATGAGTAGTTTAATTAGTATTTTTTTTTTCCAAAAAATCTGAGTATGCCCAGTATGGAGACCTTCCTCGTTAGCATAATGTTTTCTTTTTTACCACCGGTTTTTCAAATCCTAAAATTTTCTGTAATTGAATCGCGAAAATGTTTTGATTAAATAAGATAACTTTTACAATAATAATAATAGTAATAAGGTACCCTAGGGTAATAACTCCACGTTAAGGTTCTAGCAATTTTCACGGCTTAGTTTTACATTGTATTTTTCAAACAAATATAGGATCTGATACAGCAACTCATTGACTATCTATATAAAATAAAATAATTTAACAGATATGTATTCATAAAATGTAATGGCGTTTTTTCTTGACCAATGCTATTTGGCGTTATTACCCACCTATATGGGTAATAACGCCATGCAAACAAAACTATGAAATACGATGGAATAATTGCATGTAGATAGCCCAATTCGAAAAATACAAACTCTACAAACTTAGAAATTGACAAATTGCATTCTAAGCTATTGAAAATGTTCAATTTTTTGTGAAAGTGTAAGAAAAATAAAGGTGTGGTTTAGGAGGGGGGGGGATGAGGTAAAAGAATATCAGACCGTGAGCTTCTTTTTGCTTAAAAAGGACCGCTTAAATAGAAATATGAGAAACACAGTACAGTTTTAACTGTGTTTATTTGAATCAGTATTTAGGATGTAGCTCGGCCACTGTAGGGAATCAACCGGGGTATTAATGTAAAGGATTGGCGTTATTACCCCGGTATAGTTATTGCGCAGTGCATTTTAAATTACAAATTATCTCGAGAAGATATCCAAAATCTTCAACAACATTTTAAAAGTACATGAAATGCACTACAAATTTATGTAATTAACAAAGTATTTCCGGATAAAAAGATAGTCTTCACATCACAACACGTATCTCGCAAATTTTAGATCAAGCGTTAATTTTAGTTGTTTGTAAAAACAATAAGACCTAAAAATGAAACAAATTAACTTGAAGCTGTTTTTTGCGATTTATATGACTCAAAACCCTTCTGCGCAGAGCGCATGGGTGTCATTTACCTGATTATTTCATAATTATGCAAAATATAAGCACTTGGCGTTATTACCCCGCCTGGCGTCATTACCCCAGGGTACCTTAGTAAAAATGTGAGAACAATGAAAGGTTCTGAGCATCTTAATTGGCATGCATAACGGTCGCTCGTCGCAAAGTGTCCCAAAAATCCACGAATAAATATTAGAAGATGGAGGGAAGAGTGTAATAGAACAATCAAATTTTGACTAGAAAATTAAGTTCATAAACTATATATCTAAGCCAATAAAACTAGGCATAAGGAACCCGAATTTTTGTTCACAGAAGATATTTTACGAAATTCATTTGCGCTAAACTGTATGACATCATAAAAAAACACATCCTCATCAGAATGATTCTATATCTAAATTTGGAACATAAACTGATAAATCTACTTGAAAAACCCATTTATATAAATTAAGCGTAGGGGCATTAACCCCCATTCCCCCTCTTTATACTTATCCAATGAACAATTAATACTAATCACATAGGCGCCTCATCAGAATGATCCTATATCTGAATTTGGAAAGAAAACTGATAATTCTGCATGAAAACCCATTTATATAAATTAAGGGGAGGGGCATTAGCCCCCCGTTCCCCTTTTTTATACTTATCCAATGAACACCTATTACTAATCACGGAATTGCCTCATCAAAATGACCCTGTAGCAAAATTTTGAATGAAAGCTGTTAATTCTGCATGAAAAACCCATTTATATAAATTAAGGGAAGGGACATTGGCCCCCGTTACCCCTCTTATGCATATCGAATGAACTCCAAAAACTAATCAGGGAAGTGCCTTATCATAATATACCTATATCCAAAATTTCAAGTAAATCGGATGTTTTTATTATGAGTTATCGCGTTACGTACGTAAGCACGCACGTACATACAGATCGGGCGGGCACATAAGCTCTCAGAGTTCAATAGCCTGTGAGCTAAAATCTTGTGAAGCAAAGGGATAGAGCGAAAAGCGTTCTAAAAATGCCTAAATTGCGATTTCTTTGGAATCTCAGGATATAATAAACCACTTATAAAAGTAATGGCCTAATGGTTGCGAATCATTGGTGACATTCTCTGTTCCCAAATAGGTTATATTTTATGCCACTATATTATATTTTATTACACTTCCACCTGGGGTTGGCAAAAACAACAAACGTTCTAAAAAATCCTTTAAAATATTTTTAAATTATGTTATTAAATTCCAAACCTCTTTGAAAGTTGATATTGGTAAATTAATGGTGATAGTCCTTGTTTCAGTATAAACATTTTATGCTGGTGCCGTTACCCCTACAGAAATGGTATATCGTTAGAAAAGAATCTTGGAATTTGACATGATGGTTAATTTTAATATGTAAAGGTGTATTAAGAATCCAATTCCCCAAAAATTCAAAAATTCGAATTAATATTGAAATAAGTGTATTAATGAAACATAAAAAATTCAAAATATTTTCAAAATTATTTAGTTTTAGTTTTTTTTTATTAATTTATGTCTCATTTCTACCTAATGCAGTGTATTAATGAAGTTTAGTCAAACTGAAACTTAAATGGTAATTTTTGAATCGCTCCTAAAAGTATAATTTCTTCTATTAAAAATTAGACACACAGGGTGAATCATAAATATCGAAACAATAGATTAACTTCTTAAATATTGTCCCTAGACTCATACTTCCAATTGCAAAGTTTCATAAAAAAAAGGTAAATTTTCTGATAAGATAAGTTGCAACTCCATGGCGGGTCTATTTTAAAAGATACGAAAATAAAATTTTTATACGGCCCCCAGAGGATAAAACTTCCAATTAGAAAAAATTTTCCTTATCCATTCTTGAATTAAACAAAAAATTCATCTCGATACCTACAAATCCCTGAAAGATATTGAAATTCAAAAATTTTCAAAATTCGTGACTTAACCACTTAAGCATACATCTGAGCGCAGCGATATCAGTTCATTTGAAATACAATCTAGGGATCGACCATAAATTAACGCATTATTAAATGTCGATCCAAGACAATACTTTAACTTTTAGATATAAAATGAAAGCGTGTAGGTTTTTGCTTTAAACTTTCTTGAAATATGCTAGATGTCTGCAATATCTCGAACTTGGCGCCAGGCTCGTAAATGGCACGACCCATTGGCTGGACCGTCTTATTAAACACTTATTAAAAGTGTTATTAAATTAAGTGATCTTAATTAAACTCTCATTAAACGTGTCTTAAAAACTTATTGCCGCAGGCAATAAGTTTAGTAAAAATAGTAATAGCGATAATGACGCTTCAATTAACGGAATAATTGGAAATATATTTTAATAAATTACACAGAAATATTTTCAAAAATCTACTTTACTATTCAGCTTCAGAATTTATGTGGTTTTAAAGCTATCTTTACAAGAGGAAAGTGTTGTATTCATGAAAACTTTGAATTCCAGTTTTCGGTGCATTCACCCGTTTTAGGGCTCAGAGATACTGAAAAACATGTTTTTACAAAATGTCTGTCTCTGAGTCATTGCTCCTGTATATCTGAATATGACATAAATTTTGTGAACGCGGTATCTCAAGAACTAATCCACGGAATTTAATAAAAAGTTATATTTACTTAGTCCTTGATATAAATTGGTGCTGATTAATTTTTGGTATGAATCGCTTAACAGGTGGCTCTATTGTACAGGCTTTTGTGCGATTTCCGCAATAGTTGTATCTCATGAATTAATGCAAGGAATATCATCAATCTTCAGATTCAATTAGTCATTTACATGAATTGATGTTGTTTATATTTTGTTGTATATAGCTCCACGTGTGGCGCTGCAACACTGCATTTGTTACGATTTCTGCTGTAGCTCTATCTTAAGAACTGATGCAGGAATTTTCATAAAAAGTAAGATTCAGTTACTTCTTGATATGAATTGGTTTTGTTTACATTTTTGTATCAATCGTCTTTCGGGTGGCGCTGTTATACTGAATTTTGTAAAATTTACACGATTTCAGTGGTATCAAGTACTAATGCACGGAATTTCGTATCTTTAGAGTCCTCAGATTGCTACATCGGAGTAGTTTATTTATTCCAAATGGCATTTAAAAAAGCAAAAATATTTATCCGAATGTTAAAGTCTAAGAGTATAACGGTTTTTTTTTTAGTATTTTTTTATGCCAAGCTCCCACTAGTATTCCGTTATAAGTGTATTTAATTTGTCAAGGTTTAATGTGATCGAACCAGACATCTTTTAAGAAATTCAATTGAATAATTTCAACTTAAAATGTTTAAATTAATTATGTCAAAGATTCATTAAACAACTGTTCTTGTTTTAAAGCGGATAATAGATTTGCAAGTTAAACAAAATTTAAAATGTATTTGTAGTTGAACTGAAAATTGCAAGTTAAACTCTAAAAAATTAAAAAAAAAAGCAGCGGCCTCTGAGTTCATTCGCAGGCGACAAAATTCCTCCTAGAAATGATAGTTGTTTACTTTATAACTCTTTTAAAGCCGTAGATTAACAGTGTGTCGCCCGTAATTACTTTTTGTTGTTGTTGTTAATGTTGTTTTGTTTTTCCTTATGCTGGCCAATTATCTACAATAGGGCTATAAGCCCTGAGGGGAGTGGTGCCCTCCGTGAGGGCCTTTCTAAGGGAACCTAACCCGTATTTACGCAAGGAAATCCAGGGTTCGAATTACTAGTACGGAAAACTTCGAACAGTTAGGCCGACGGTCGAGACTGGATTCGAATCCAGCACCTATCGTCTACCAGTTTGGAGGCCCGTAATAAGAGACACCTTTTTCGCATCGTGTAATAGTAATTTTAACAAGAAAAATATGAAGTTGACGGCCAAAACAATGAAAAAATTTGATATCAACGTGATAAAAAAATGAGGTTTAAAACAATTGACGCATTTAAATAATAATTAAAGAAGGCGAGATGGCAAAATTTTGACAAAATCTGAAATCGAAACTATACAGGACGGAGTTAATGACCTAGAAACTTTTAAACAGCATCTAAACGTTAGGAGCCCATCTTTGTTTAAAACTAAATGCACTTTTCTGCATCAGATGTTTTTATTTAGGTTATTTATCATTTTTAAACTGACATAAGTCAACAGCCTTCGTTACGGTAACAGTCCCGCGAGTTCAATAGTTTTTTAACATGTGAAAAAATGTCCAACGCGCCGAAAAAAGTTTTCAGCATAGAAAATTTACTTTTAAAAATATCATTTGTTTACAAAAAATAGCATCTTTTTTATATTGCTATTTTAAATACTTTTATTTTAAAAAATATTATTTAAAATTCTGAATCAAAATTGAAAATTAGACCATTTTCATTTAATCAAACGAAAAAAATTCAACGCGACAAATAATATTTTGAGTTATAGAAATTTTAATTTACTCTAAATTTTTTGAAAAAAAAATATTTTATTAAGAAATTTTATGATGTGATAATGCTTACAAATAATGTGGTTAACCGTCACAAAACATTAAAAATTCTAACTCTATAAATAAATAAATAGAATAAATGTTTCTTGGACACCTTTACAGCAACATTGTTTCTTCAATTACACGCATTTCAATTTGTGTCTGATCCCTTGAAACCTCACGATTTATTAAAATTGTCATAACCCACTGAGTTTTTAAGATATCAAGATGAATTTTTTTTTCAATTCAGGAATGGATAACGAAAAATTTTCTAATTGGATGTTTTATCCTCTGGGGGCCGTATAAAAATTTAATTTTCGTATTTTTTAAAATAGACCCCCGCCCCCTTCATGGAGTTGCAACATATCGTATCAAAAAATTTACCTTTTTTTTATGAAACTTTGCAATTGGAAGTATGGGTCTAGGTGCAATATTTAAGGACATAGCCTATTGTTTCGATATTTATGACTTACCCTGTATAAATGCCACTTGGCATATTTCAAATATTATGCGTGCAAAGCCGCATATATGCTAGTATATAATTATGTTGCTAGTATATAATATTTCACAAATAAATACTATTTCCAGATAAGTTACACCTACTTACAATTAGTTTTAGCTTTTTTCCATTAAAGGTAAGCGATATGTACTAATTAAATATATTTGTTTCTATATTTGTAAACAAATATCTCCAGCATCAGTTCTGCCTCCCGCCTCATATTTTTAATGGATATCAAACAATACTTTTCTCTGAACAAAAATTATATAATTAAATTAATTTCTTTATTACCTAAATGATCACATAAAAGAAGGAAATATTCTTGGTTTTCAAGAAAAGCTTGTTAGGGAAGCTGCTTTTGCGCCATAGGTTTCCAATAAGACATTCTTTAGCAATCGATAAAGAAAATCTATAAAGGACTGTTCTTGCAGTATGATTAAATTCTCCGAATACTTGTCGCGGGTTTTCAAATCAGCATTAATTAGATAAAATCCTTCTTAAAATGGAAGACAAAACTTTGTGTTTCTTTTAATTGAATCGTCTTACATTAAAATGTTAAACAATATGCACTTGATCTTTTAAGTGAGCATCGTGTGAAAATTGGTAAATAATTTATATAGGAGACTGGAACACTTGTGAACAGTTTGCATAAATATAGTTTTTCCCCATAAATGGGTTAATTTCTATAACCAAAAACTTCTGAATATAGTAAACAGAGCATTTTTACTTATCGTAATTTTTTTAATCACCTGTATAGTTGTTTTTTTAACCTTTTTTGATAGTTTTATAAATTCAAAAAAAATGTTCACATGTGTCAAACTAACGGGGCAATTGTGTCACTTGTGGGGCACATGTTAACACAAGGGAAAAAATTATTTGGCATGCTATTTATTGGGTTATTCATTTGTCATCATTATCATTAGTCATATATTAAATTTACTATAACGAAAAAAAAAATACATAAATTTCTTTAGTTTCTGGATGGTATGTTTAAACACAAGATTATAAAATAAAAATAAGTAGATTGGAAAAAGCGGAGGAATTAGATGATTGATTTAATGTTATCATAAAATAAAAGATGAAGAAGAAAATTTGAAAAAATAAATAACACTTTGAAATTTTGTTTTGGGGTTTTTGTTTCCGGGGAGATGTTAGGGATGTTCCATTTAGATAATATTTATCGGAAATCTCCCGAAATACAAAAGATTCTCACCCCTGTACTTGTCTTACTTACTTCTGAATTAATTATAAATAAGTGTTTTTTAAGTTTTTTTTTTAATCTCGATTATAAGCGTGCCGCCAAACTTAACTTCTTTTGCTTTTGAAAGAGACGGGAGTAAGAGGCTTCTAAAAAACGGGATTTTATAGTAGTTATTATTTTTAAATGTTACTTTCTAAAGATATTACTCCATACCTTCTAGATTTCCAGATCTTTCTCCATAGAAAGCATCATACTATTTTAGAGGTGAAATTATGCCATCATTGCAAATTTGGAAAAAATGAAACAGAAAAATTTGCGAAGTTATTTAACGCAATGCTTTTTATGTATTAACAATGCATTAAAATATTGTAGTAATCCGTTAAATAAAATATTGCATAACAATATTGCATTTTAGAAAACGTTAAATTTATTTAAATTACAATTGAACGTAAACGAGATTGTTGCTGTTTTTGTACTTGTTGACAGATGTATTTGTGGCAGTTTCAATACAAAGTCAAATGTTCTATGACAAAAAGGTCTTCCGTTGCAGGAAAATTACAGATATTGAAGCTAACATTACTTTTAATGAAGTTAAGTGAAAGTAACAGAATCACAGAATGATTATTGGGACACTTATAAACTGTTCAAATCTGCCTCAACTTGTCTGTTCACAAGTGCCCTACAAGGCCACTAGACCTAAAAGGACAAATGCTTTCGAAATTTTATAAGAATATTTTTATATAAAAAATATTTATCAGTATTCATAGTATATGTTAAAATACTAAAATTCAAATAAAATTATAAATAAATAAAGCAATTCATTTAGCAAGTTGAAACAGAAATTATAATTTTGAGATCTATAAACAATGTTTTGACTACCAAGAACAAACTAAATGTCAAAGAGCTTCAAAATTTTTTTACCACATGTCAGTAGATGCTGTCATCGTTGGTAATCTTTTTTAAATTAAAATATCACATAATAACTAGTGAAAAAATGCGATGTTCACATGTGCCTCTGTCTCCCCTATATTGATTTAAAAGTAAATTTCACATAATAAAATGTAATAAGAAAAAGCTTTTATAATCATATGAAGTATTAAATATACGCTCTAGAATTGCATGCACACGTAACTAATGCAGTTAAAGATAGAAATTACCTCCTATATAAAAAGTATCCGGTTTTTATCATTTAAAAGACACGTATGAAATATAACAGAAAAACATTTCTGTAATTTGGGACCATTGTGCCAAGTATGAGAATAGTGTTTGAGCATCTGTGACTTTGTGTGTTAAAAACAGCCGTTTTCTTTTTATTCAGCCATGTAGAGTACTCTACGATTTTTAGAATGGAAAAATTAGTTCAGCAAAAGTTTGCTGTCAGCTTTATACTTCAGGCAAAATTTTGTGTGCCGAATAACTGAAAAGTTTGCATGCGGATTGCACAGGCATGAAAGAAGTATAAAACATTTAAATAGGTTCAGAAAATGGTCGATGTTCACATCTAACAATGTCTTCAACATCGGTAAAATCAAGAAGCTGATGCTTGAAAATCGTCGCATGAATCTTATAGAGATGGCTTAATCATACATTTTTTAATTTCGTCCATAACGTTATAACAATTTTTTGGGGCTTAAAACTCATTGCCGCACGAATGGTTTCGAAGACGCTCAAAATTTTCCTATTGTTCTGCAAGAGTTTTTGGACAAAAACACAACTGCACTGTAAAAAAAATCTATGTAAAATTACGGACAAAAGCCGGCAGCAGAGATTCCGGACAATATCCGTAAAAAAATATTTTGACCGTAAATCTAAAAATCACCCGTAATTTTACATTTTAGCAAATGCATAACTAGCCCGTAAAAAAAGTAGTATTGTCCGTAAAACTACAATGCCAGGATGCCCGTAAAAAAGGGACGTTGCCCGCAAAACTATAATGCCAGGATGCCCGTAAAAAAAAGGACATTGCCCGCAAAACTATAATGCCAGGATGCCTGTCAAAAAAGAGACATTGGCCGTAAAACTATAATGCCAAGATGCCCGTAAAAAAAGGTGCATTGACCATAAAAATAAAATACCAAGATATCTCTGAGAAAAGGGACATTGCCCGTAAAATAATACAAATTCTGGCCATGAAAAAAAGGGGCGATTGCCCATAAAATAACAAAACACATACATTAGGATACCTCATTAAAGAAAAAGCATTGTTTGTAAAATTAAAAAAAGGATCATTCAGTGAAATTAATATAAATTTCCATACAGTTATCCAGTACTACCCCATTCTCTTTTGGACTCAGGGGGGAGAAAAAGGAGCACAAATCATAAAATTATGGGGTTTTTTAAATAAAATCTTTAATGGGATCACCATATATACCAACGGAAAATCCATAATAGATTTAAAAGAGGAATATAGATAATTCACAACACTAATAAACAACAAAAATTTTCACAGGAATACTTATGTTTTCGCAATATTTGAATAAAACATTCATGCATTCTCACTCATTTCCTATAGTAAATTGTATTTTTATTCAGTTACGAGGTTCTCACTTTTGGTATTGTTTCATTAATAACATGTTAAAATAAAATTTTTAGCTTTCCAAAATTTACCATCACACACTTTAATAGTGAGAGTGGTGAAGCATTTAAAAACTGGTAAGATAACAAACCCTCATGTGTTTAGATAAAAGTGATATGTAAAATGAAAATAGAAAACTGGTTACTTTAATATTAAATTACAGGGGTTGATCCAGGCAAAATTTGGGGTTCACAAAAATCTATTTTAAAATAGGCTTCTTCACAAAATAATTTTAATAAAACAGACCCTTTCACAAAATTCTTTTATGCCATTTTCATACTGTTTTAAAATCTAATTTGTACACAAAAACATGTCATAATTTTCAAAAACTTAGCAAAGGAATTTTTAAAAATATATATATTTAGTTTTTAAATTCCTTGTTCAAATAACAAAGTCAACTTCCATTAAAAAATGTTATTTTCACAAAAATAGCTTTTCTTTTTCACAAAATGAGCCCCGGAATAAAAACCTGCATAGACTCCTGAATTGATCAGAAAAATTATGATTAGTAATATCAGTTTATTAGCTGTACTGCTATTGCTCCCTCTCCTCCCTTCCAAGCCGCTCAATAATAGAGAGCAGCTTTTTTATGATACACAAATGCTAATTTATTATTTCGATTTTTATGTATCGCATATTTACTAAATACTACATGAAACAAAATAGTCCATTTTTGATTTAACAATGATTCATAATCCCACACACATCCGTGCAAGAAATCCATCTAAGTCAAGACTGAAATCTTTTCTGAGCATTAGAAATAACTAAACACAAAAGGGTTAGAAGATTTCTAAGTCTTGTTTTATACCTAAAAATTGGTCTCTAACAATAAAAGAAAGTGATTAAATGTTCTTGATGGTAGAACCACTATTATTTAAGTATATAAGGTAGAATTCTGAGTCAATCAAAAATCTCTTCAACACTGAAATCAGTCCTGAGATTAAAGATCTTGCACCCATGTCCCACGGTTCTTGATCTTGTGTACACAGATAATACATACTATATTGTTTACGAGATTTCGGTGAAAACTGATTAAACTTGGGAATGTTTGAAGATGAAATTATTATAATGGTTCTGTTATATAAATTATCATTCAATAAATCAAAAGAAAACATGAATTTTTACAAATTTATTTAATATACTTCAACACAGTATTCTTAGAAGTAACAAATTTAAATAACAAATTAAGAAACAACAATTAAAAAAATTCATTTTTTCACACAGATTTGTAGTAACACAATTTATCGCCAAGGTTGATTTTGGATCTTGTAGACAGTTTTTTTGATTGTGTCTTTTTCCAGATTAATAGCCAAGCATGTCCTATTTAAAAAAAAAGGTAAGAATAAATATTGCATAAAAGTATACACAATAAACAGAAATTGAGTATAATAACAATCTCAATTATTCCAGATGAACAGCAAATACAGCAGTTATGTTTAATAGATAATTGTTATGAGCATCCTATTAAAACAAGTAACAAAAAAGTAAGGAATTAGAATTCATTCCAGTTTAACCCAAAATTAATTTCAATTATTGTAAAATAATTCATTTGTTGTAATGTTACAGTTAGTAATTTATTTTACTGAACCTTTTGTACATGAATAAAACTTGCACTTGACCTTTTATTTCTATGTAAAATATTTTTAAATGAGTAGATTAAATTTGAAGCAATTTTAAAATGACAAAATTCTTTTAAGCTCTGATATAAAACTTTGGGCCCAAAAACAAAAAGGCCTGAACATCTCTGATAGACATTAATGTTCTTTATATCAAAGTAAGATGCCTTTATAGCACCTTGAACCGTTTATATATACCACTTATAGCCGTTTGAACCAATTATAGTTGGTTTTAATCACTTTTGAATTGTTTGTCTGTTTTGCAGCCAATGTGTATATTGCATTTCTTAGATCTCTTCTTCATTACTAACTGTAATTGAGAGTGCATGTTTTTTCATATGTTTTTATGTTCTTCTGTCTTTACAAGAAAATACTGAATTCAAAGAAAATATGGTATTCTGACTTTCGGCGGATTTGTACGTATTGGAAGGCAAGGAATGAAATTTAAAAGTTTTTAGAAAATGTCCGTCAGTCAACTCCGTAAGTTTTTAATTAAAAAAAAAAATTGTGGCTGTTTTGTCTTAAGAACTAATGCATGACATTTCACAAAACTTTACATTCAATTAGAGCATTGATATAAACTGAAGCTGGTTAGTTTTTGGGGTATATCTCTTAACAGGCGGCGCTGATATGATGCATTATTCAGTTTCCATAATATCTCTAACTCAAGAATTAATGCACAGGTTATAAAACTTCAAATTCTGTTAGTTCCTGATTTAAAAAGTGCTTCAATTCATATATAGGGAACAATTTTTTACTACCATTTCAAAAATACATCGACATCAACTCTTTTGTATCAAGCAATAAATCAACAGTTATATTGAGAATTTTGGAGAATAGTAAAATAATATTTTTTTCTTTCAAATAGAGCATTTTCCAATGTTCCCTTAGTAACTAATTTTCTGTTTAAGGGTGTTCTTAAATCAAAAAGAGCAACTTTGTGACACATGCATTAATTTATTTTTGTTCCGAAATGCATGAAAATAGCAGGTGTTGTTATTCAGAAACTGTCTAATTGCACTCATTCTTTTGTTTTTTAAAGAACACAATAGATTTTTCATAACAAGCCTTCAAAGTTGACACTTTTGAGCATATTTCCCGACGAAAGCAGAAAAACCGGTTGAAAAGGAGGAGAAAAACAGGTGATTGCGTCATCGGAATAGCTTATAATTCGATAAGTAATTTAATTATCATAAAATGGAAAAATAAGTTCAATTCGAAATCGCTTTCATAGTCAGGCATTAAAATTTTATAACTTTCTGTTAAAAAATGAATTTGTAAATGTGTAAAAACGTTTTTCGCTTGTTGATTGGATCAGTTAAGAACACCCTTAATGCCATAAATAAATATTTTTGTTTATCGAAAAACTTTTTTTTTTCGTAAGTGATGGAAATATTTTACACATACACACACATGTTGCCATAATTAACACTACAACAGCACAAACAATAGATTTATATAATATATTCCATCTTGCAGACTTTTTAATAATATTATTATTGATGCAGACACTTGAAGATAGTTCTGTCACTGCACTCTCAAGGGTTCGGTGATATATATCAATGGATATATATCATGATATATATCATGATATATATCCGATATTTATTTTCAAAATATCAAGCTTTTTGATATTTTCGATATTTTCATATTTGATATTTATTTTCAAAATATCATGATTCTTGATATTTTCATATATTTAATTTTTATTTTCAAAATATTTTTAGTCAACAAAAGTCTAAATGAGCTCTTCAATTGTTATTAAAAATTAACCCATCTGTAAATAACTAAAATATTAAAAACATGCTTACAAAATATCCCCCACCTCCAAAAACTATTTTTAGATTGCACCTGCTAGAATTGGAAAAAGGGGTGATGATTGGCTAATCTGAATTGCTCAATAGTCAATCAGGCAGTGTAATGTGTAGGCATAGAATAGACATGTTTTAAGAACAAAATTTTACATATGTTGCAAGTCTAAGTCTTTGCTGTGCTGTCATTATTTTGTTCTTGTTGATATTATATTTAAATGATATAAAGCTTAAAAATTTTATTAAAGTTTTTATTGCAATCACTATGCCAAGAATAAACCCACAGATACTGTGGGAAAAAATTAACTGAAGATCAAAAGCATAGTGCTTTTAATTTCTTGCGTTCAGTAGACAAAGAACTTTTGCCCCTGGCAATGACATTTTTAGCAAAGAAATCTCCTTTTCCAAGTTTTATGTTTGAAACTGAATATATAAAGGTTGAACCAATAATTTGGTGGGACAATATTAAATTGGAGCAGCCCATAAAAGAAAAAATGTCCAACTTAACTAATCAGTTGTTTACAGCTTCTCCTTCAACAGCTGGATTAGAAAGAATCTTTTCCAGTTTCGGTTTAGTTCAGTCTAAACTCCGGAATAGGTTAGGGAATGAAAAAGCTGACAAGCTTACATTCATGTTTAAATTCTTCAATAGAAAAAAATAATTAATTTTTTATTTATTATTATTATTATTATTATTATTATTATTATTATTATTATTTTGTATCTTGAAACTTGTTCTTTAAAAATAAATTTTTTTAAAACTTGAAACTGAATTCTGTATTTTGTGTTTTGATGAGTGAAAAGGTAATTTGTTGAACATCACAAAAAATTGTTTGTCTTCATTTATTTAATCATCAAATTTACAAAGGAAAAAAAAAAAGATTTAGAATATTGGTTTATGTTTTCATGTTAACTGTAATATGATTAAAATTTTAATTTATATTAAATCAAAAAATATTTGTAATCAATAAGCTGAAAATTTTGAAAATATCGGATATATATCGAAAATATCAGATATATATCAAAATATCAGATATTTTCGATATTTTCGAAAATATCATGATATTTACGAACCCTGCTCTCAACTAAATTTGTATGTTTTACAAGATTTCTCAACTAGATTCACGCTCTTTACAAGATCGACTAAATTGGCACTTTTTCTGAGATATCTCGAATAAATTGGTGCTCTTTCCCAGATATCTAGACTAAATTTGCTCTTTTTCTCAAGATTTCGACTAAATTCGCACTATTCCCCCCAGGATCTGGACTAAATTCACACTTTTTTCTCCGGGATCAGGACTCAATTTGCACGTTTTCCTGAGATCTCGATGAAATTAACACTTTTTCTCGAGATCTCGACTAATTAATGCGCTTTTTTTTCAGATCTCGACTAATTTTGCACGTTTTCTGGAGATCTCAGCTAATTTGCATGTTTTAACGAGATCGCAACTAAAGTTGCATCTTTTATTGAGATCTCGACTAAATAATGCATTTTTCCTTCATCTCGACTAAATAATGCATTTTCTCGAGACTGTGGCTAAATTTGCACTCCCTCCCAGGATCTTAACAAAATTTGCACCCCGCCCCCTAAAATCTTGACTAAATTCACACTTTTTCCGGAGATGTCAACTAAAGTCACACTTTTTCAGATTATTTAATGATATTCATATCAACCCTCCCTCTCCGCAGAATCATAATTCCCATTTTTCTTTCATGATTCTAAGTTGAAATCTGCATTTTGTAAGTATGATGAAATTAGCATTTTTTACCAAGATTCTTTGATGAAACTTCATTTTTTTAATGCGATTGTTCTATTTAAGGGATTTGCAATTTCTTTCTGTGATATTTTGGCAGAATGTGCATTTTTACCATGACCCTTTGACAAAATTTATTTCTTCTGCAACTAATTGACTTTTTTATACGTACTCATTTGTTAAAATTCACGATAGTTTATCATGACTGATCGCCAAAATTCTCAACAGTTTTGCACAACCGATTGGCTCACTTTGCAGAAAAAAATATGTAGAAGAATTTACAGGGGGAAATACAGTGCAGAATTTTAATGTGTAGGTCTTTCTTTTTCTGTATGTAAATCACACAATTCTGCACACGATTTCAAACCCTACCCCTCAAAGACAACCCATCCCCCAAGAAATTCTTAAAATGGCACCATAAGCAGTCAATTTATTTATTTTATATGCTTGGCGGCTCTTTTAAACTCTTTTGATGCACACAATGGTTTTTTTTTAAACATTTCCATGGCAGCCTGTGGAAATTCAATTGATCTTTGAAAATTATAGCAAATATTTTTAGTATACAAAGAACAAGCATACCCCCCTCCCTTTTTTTAATAGCCCTTTTTGAAAAAATGTACTCTTTCTTTAAATTAGTGGTTCCTCTTCGAAAAATTCAACCTGGTGCCCCCCCCCCTTTTTTTTTCTTTCTAGAATCCAGAGTATTTCAGATATGACAAAAAATCATCTTTGCTAGTAAAATTGTATTACCGTAGTGAGCATTAAAATCATTTAAAATACAATTTAACTGCACTAGTTGGCAGATCTGTAGTGGTATTTGTAATTGATTTTAATTTTTGAGAAATTAAAAACAAACATGCCTCTTCTAAAAAATACTATACGGTAGAGTATCTAATTTGCCGACCTGTAATTCACAGTCAATTTTTTAAAGTTAACAAAAACATATTTAGATTAATAATGTTGCACACTGTGCCACCCCCTTAGTGGTGAGTATTAATTTATTTTAATTTTTTTTTTTTTTTGGGGGGGGGGGGGAGAAGGCTGGAAATAAAACTTCACACGAACAAATTGATGCTGTGATGACTTGTCGCTGCGACGAATTGTCGCTACAATGATTTCAATGCAACACCTAATATTTCGAATTATAACTAACTGAGTGAAAATGCCTTAAAATTAATAAATATTTGTAACAATATGAAAATGCTATATCGTCGTTAGAAACATTTTTCTGCATAATTTCTTATTTTAACATATTAGGAAGTAGGTAAAAACTTGTTTGCAACATTACAGATCTACATACGGAAAAAAAAAAAAAAAAAAAAAAAAAAAAAAAAAAAAAAAAACAGATTGTTGTGAATTGAATATAAATGAAAAAAAAAGTATGTTTTCATTATTGTAACATTTACAAAAATATGCATTTTTTGAAAATGCATTAAAAGATAGAAAATTTCACCAAATTAACCAGCTAAGTTGGTTTTATATATATGGCAATTTATTTTGTTGACAAATTTAGTGGTATATGACCAAATTGGTCAAAATTTAGTTCTATGGTAGTAATACTGCTATTACTACTTTTTTTTTTTTTTTTTTTTTTTTACAATTACCCATTGTTTAAGCTGATACAGATTTCTTCATATGAAAACAACCATTATATCTACGGCAGCCCACTGACCACCTTAGGGACTGAATTAAAGAGAAAAAAAAATCAGCCTAATGTGTGTATTGCCTTTGAATACATGAAGGAGAGACTGGAGCACATGTGAATAGTTCACATAAGGATAGCTTTTTTTTATTAATGGTTAATTTCTGAAAACAAAAAATAGTGAATACAGTAAACAGAACCCTTTTTTTAAACAAGGTAATTTTTTATAAAATCATCTTTATAGTTAGCTCTTCTTTTTTTTTTAATAACTTTATAAATTCAATGAATTGCTCACAAGTGCCCCAACAGCAGGATAGTTGCGAACACAAGGAAAAATATTTGATATGCTTTACATTCTGTTTTTTATTTGTTGTCATGATCATTAGTTACACTATGTGTTAAATTTACTATAAACAAAATTCTAGTTCCGCAGTGATAGATTTAAGCACAAGATTATAAGACGAAAATAAGTAGACTGGGAAAAAGGAGGATTATATGACTAATTAAATATTGTCGGAATAAAATAAAAATTAAGATGTACATTTGAAAAAAATAAAGCCTTTAAATTTTGCTTAGGGGAATTTAGATAATATTTATCAAAAATCTGCCAAAGTACAAAAGATTCTTATCCTTGTACAGTCAAAGATCTATAATCCGCACACCCATAATCCACTGTTTTCTATAATTCACATTATTTTACGAATGTAAACAATGAAATAAACAGTTAAAAAAATTACAAATTAGTGATCCCAAAACGATTTTTTTCAAAAAATGTAAAAAAAATGAGAAAACAATGAGAAAACAGTGGATTATGGGTGTGCGGATTATAGGTCTTTGACTGTATTTCCCTTCTAGTATCCTTGTATAAAATATATATACCTTGTATGGGTATACTTGTATCCTTCGAGTATCTTTGTATTTCCCTTCTATTCTAAAATAATGATAAAGGATTTTAAAATGATTAAAAAAAATAAACTCAATTAAAAGCACACACCCAAATTTAACTTCTTTTACTTTTGAAAGAGGAAAGGGGGGGGGGAAGATCACAATATTTTATAGTATCAGTTTAAAAATTTTAATTTCAGGCAATTCTGATATCTATCTCCATTCAAAGCATCATACACATTTTAGAGGTGAAAGTGGGCCATCATTCCAAGTTTGGAAGAAATGAAATTGTTTAGCAAAATATTGCAAAAAACTATTGCATCTTAGAAAACTTTACATGTATTTAAATTATAATTGGATATAAATAAGCTTATAGCTCTTTACGTACTTGCTAACGGATGATCTTGTGAAAAGTTTAATACAAAGTCAAATATGACAAAAAGTCTCCTATTTCAAGACAATATTAGATAGGACATTATTTCGCATGAAGTGAACTGAAAGAAACAGAATCATAGAATGATTATTGAGACACTTATGAACTGTTCATATCTGCCTCAACTATTCTGTTAAAAAATGACCCACGTGGTGATTAGAGTTAAATTGACAAATCATTAACATTTCTCAATTTTAGAATTCTTTTTTTTTTAAATCAAAAATACTTATTATTTATAGTATATGTTAGAACATTAAAATTAAAACAAATAAATAAAGTTATTCATTTAAAAATTTAAAAGTGAGATTTTACTTTTGAGACGCACACTTTATGCCTCCATTTCTTTCTCTTCTCGATGACACTACCAGTGATAGAAGTGCCTCCATCATATTCTGGAGCTGTCCATTTGAAATAGGTAATTAGTAACCTTTTAAACAGTTGCTTGTAGTCGGCCAGGCTTACTTAGTTCATCTGTAAAAAAATGCAGTATTATACAGGGTGTTTACAAAAATGTATTAGTTACCATTAAAGTTATTATGTTACTTCATAAAATACCTAATTATTTTATAGAACAACAATTGTCTAATTGTTAAAGTATTAAAATTTTCGGCAATAGCCATTTGAACCAATTATAGCCAGGATTGCAAAAAAGCCATGCCGGTGGCTTTTATTTGTTTTAACCAGCTTTTATTGACCAAAATTGGTGTTTTTTAGTTAGTTTTAAAGACTTAATTGAGGTAGAATTCAATATAACCCAATTTCTCCAAAATGAACACATTAATATTGGAATAATACGTATTGATTTGCAGTCAAAATTATAAATATATCAGCTAACTTTTAAAAGATCATACAAAATGCTTTCTCTAGTTTACACTGACTTCCCCCCCCCCCCACACACACACAGTTTTTTTCTTTTTTACTACTTTATATAATTAAAAAGGACAATAGTTGCATAGTTAGTATCATAATTTATTACTTAACTAATTTTAAAGGATATTAATATACAAGTCTTATTTTATTGCTCATAAATGTTTATTTGAAGCCACAAGTCATTTAATAAAAAGAGCAATTCTTTTTAATAAAACAGCATTATGAATAACTTTGCATTAGTTTATGTATGAGTATGCATTCTTTAAAATAACAATGAGCTTTTCAAAATTTTAATTCAACAAGTTTTATTACAACAATATAATTTCAATTATTAAATACACATAAGCTATTGTCAATTTCAAAAGTAAATAGAAGTATGTAAGGAAAATTCTATTTTTATATGTAACATTTAGTTATTGTTTCATATAATCTTTAAAATGTTTGATATATATAGAGCTATGCAACAACAACTTTACAGTCTAATTTTATGTATTCTTATGAATATTTATAATTTCAATTTCAGACATAATGCCTTCACAGATGCATCAGCAGTTATAAAGACTCATTTATTTGATAAAATTTAGTAAAAATGTACATTTTTTAATAGAAAATATTTATAAGTGTATTACAAATAAATCAATTCAAATTTAATATGAAATATCTGTAAACTAGGGATGCACAACCTGTGGCCTGCGAATTTCGTCAATTTACAACTGGAAAAAATTGCAATTTTTGTACATATGTCACACAAAAAAAATTATAAATTTTGTCAATTTACTGCGGGAAAATATAAAATTTCATCATTTAAGAATCACAAATGTCGTTTATCGGCACGGAAAAATCACGAATTCCATTGATCAAATGCGAAAAAAGTCAAATTTTATCGATGAGGATCGGAAAAATCGCCAGTTTTGCTCATCAGAGGGCAAAATCGCGAATTTTGCTCATGAGACTCGTGGGAAAAAAGTAGCAAATTTTCCCGATTGGGCATGAAAACATCGCAAGTTTTTTCGATCAGGGATGGAAAAATCGCAGATTTTGTCAGTTGGACGCGAAAACTCACACATTTCGTTGATCAAGCAAGAAAAAAAATCATAAATGTTGTTGTTCCTCGAAAATATTGCAAATTATCATCGGATGGAAAAATAGCATATTTTCTCGGTTTATCGCATGAAAAAAAAAAAAAAGTGAATTTTGTCGATAAGGCACAAAAAATCGCAAACTTTGTCAATCAGAGACAAAAAGAAAAAAAAAAAAACACACACAAATTTCGCTGATAAGACACGGGAAAATTGCGAATTAAGTGATCATGCGTAGAAATATTGCAAATTTCGTTGATCAGCTGCGGAAAAATAGTGTTTTTGTCAATTTATCAAGAGAAAAAAATCACGAGTTTTATCTTGCCGCATAAAAAAATGCAGATTTCGTCAATGCTAATACAAAAATCACGAATATTGATACTCGATCGAAGAAAAATGTGTATTTTGTCAATTTACAGCAAAAAAAGTGCACATTTCGTCGATCAAAGACCGAACAATTGCGAGTTTTATTGATCGCATTTCGAAAAATTGCAAATTTCTTTGGTCGGAGATGGGAATTTTGCAAATTTTGTTGGTCATACATGGAAAAATTGCTAACTACGTCCATCAGACTAGAATAAAATCGAGAATTTCATCGATCATGCAGAGTAATTTCGCGATTTTCGTCGATTGGCTTTGCAAAGATCACGAATTTCGCTGACAGGCTTTGTAAAAATAGCAAATTTGATTGATCGGCTACGTAAAAATCCCGAATTTTCTCGATTAGCTTCGAAAAAATCGCAAATTTTGACGATCGGAATTGGAAAAGTGCGAATTTTGTCGATTCGGTGCGGAAAAATCACGAATTTTGCCAATCAGGTGCGGAAAAATTGCGAATTTTGTTATTCAGTCGCATTAAAATTGCGTATTTTGTCAATCAGGTTCGGATGAATCGCCAATTTCGTCGATCATGCAAAGGAAAATTGTGAATTTTGTCTATCAGCTTTGCAAAAATCACAAATTTCGTCTATCAACTTTTTAAAAATCACGAACTGTGTCTATTGACTTTGTAAAAATCGTGAATTTTGTCAATCGCCTTCATGAACATCATGAATTTTGTCTATCGCCTTTGTAAAAATTGCAAATTTTGTAGATCAGGCATGGAAAAATCGTGAATTTCGTTGATCGGCTTTGTAAAAATCGTGAATTTCGTCTATGAAGCGTTGAAATATTGTGATTTTTGTCGATTGTGAGAAAGAAAATAGCGAATTTTATCAATCGACTTTGTAAAAATCACAAATTTTATTGATTGGCTTCATAAAAATGAAAATTTCGTAGATTGGCTTCAGAAAAACGCAAATTTCTTTGATCAGGCACATTGAAATTGGAAATTTTGTTGATCAGGTGCGAAAAAATTACAAATCTCGTCGAATATGCGCAGAAAAATCAAGAATTTCGCCGGTCATACGAAGGAAAATAGCAAATTTCATCGACCAACTTTGTCACGAATTTTATCGATCGCTTTGTAAAAATCTCGAATTTCGTCAATCGGCAAGGTAAAAATCGCAAAAATTTAAAATAGCGTAGATTTTTTAAAAAAAAATCTTGTTAATCGGCTCCTCCTCTCTCCTTCGTTCATAAAATTCACATTTTTTGGCACCAGCCATTTATGCTCTTTTTTTAGCACTTTTAATAAAACAAAACATAATCTCCTCAATTATGTCAAAGAATATCTTTAAATCTAGAAAATAATCTTTGCTATATCTGTTATATATAAAAATGTAAAAACTGCTGATATATCCTTAACAACTAAACTGGGTATTTTGACTGGGTAAGTGAACTTAAATGGGTACCCCCCCCCCAATCACACACATACACTCTCCTCTGAAACCACATATTTTTTTTATCAGATTGTAGGCTACAGATCACCTCCACTAACTCGAATTCTCTCCATGTTATTGATGTGGCCCTCGACCACCCAGATATATTTGAAAGTGGCCCTTCTCTTCAAAAGGTTGTGCACCCTTACTGTAAACCATCTTTAACAAATAAATAAAAGCCGGCTTTTTTAAAGTGTTTTACAAAAAAAAAAAAAAAAAAGCCAGATGACATATTTGGCTTGGCTAAAAGCTGCTAACTCTGATTATAATTAATTTTAGTAAGTTTTGAATCATTTATGGCTGGTTTCACATGCTTATTTATTAGACCTTTTCATTGTTATTAACTGTCATTACGGGCACATGTTTTGTCGATATGTGTATTAAATTTGCACAAATTTGTAAGCAAGCAGCTAATTTTTGTTAGCATTTTCACAGGGTTCATAATATTTTTCTTTGATAAAATTCAAGCACCTTCCCAGAAATGAAATTTTAACATTATAAAATACTATACATTGCAAAAGTATAAAGAGGAATTTTTTTTTCACATGTTATGAGGTGAATGCTAAACATAACATACAGTTGCAAAGTCTGAAATGCAAAATGTTATGAAAAAATCTCCGTAAAATAAAGAGTCTTTTTTGTCTAGTTTGAAAATTATTTGTGCTAACACTAGTCAAAAATAGACACTTGATATTTTTGCATTGTTATAATATTAAAACACAATTTTAAATTTTGCAAAAACTAAACAATTTTTTATACAGATACTTTAACTAATCCACTAAATCAATTTTTCAAAAAAGTTTAATAAATACACACATATGAGAAAAAATTGCATATTTCTACATGAATAATTTATTGCATTTTAAATACAAGACTTTTACCAGCCTTTAAGCATTTTAATATCAAATTAGACCTTTTATTTATTTATTTTTATTTGGTTTGGTTTTATTTATTTATTTTCTTTTAGTCTAAAATTTCTAACTCCAGCTTTTTTTTCTTTTACATTTTTTCACAAGCTTTTTTAATTGTATACTGAATGGCCTTTTATTTTTTTTTTTTTTTATTTTTTTTTTTTTTTTTTTTTTTGTAGACTAACTTTTAAAGATAACTCATTTGCTAAATTCAGTAGCTCATCTGCTAAATTATTATAGTTTTCATTTTTATATTTATTCATTTATTTTGTTCTCAGTGATATGATTTTTTTCTCTTTTTCTTGATTCTTCAAGAGCATAATGTACATTTGAATGCAACAGAATGCAGATGAAAGCAGCTCTTTCTTTATTGGTACTTAAAGAAAAAGCTTGGAGGACCCACAAATATATAAATATACCACCACAATATTCTACTTAATCTTTTATAATTTTTAAATAAATATATAAATGTTCTTTAAGGTTTTCTAGTTCAATATTTTTTATTGATTATCTTCTTTCAACACAAGCTTGAGACAAAAGCAACACATGTTTGGTAACATGAAAAGCTTTAACATCCTTTAACACACACATGACTATAAAAAAGTCAATCGAACTTTCCATTCATCAAAGTTTATGAAAACTGATAAAATTTGTGGATTCAAGAAAATACTGACAATCCAGAAGAGTGATTTCATGGTCATTTTTCGGTAATCAACCATTTTCGTGAGAGATTATGTGATTTCATTTGTGAAATGGAATTTTCTTTGACCCATGAAATTTCATTAGGAGTTAAACAAGATAAATTTCACACAATGCTATACATTATTAGACTTTTTTTTAAAATGATTTTTACATCACTATGCAAATGAAGTTCCTTATTTCTTGTTTAAGAAAAATAACACCACTTTGTTTCACAGATTGTTGCTCGGTTAAGATTTTTAAAGAATTTATCCCCAGTGAACAGAGTCTATTTTAGCAACAAAATTCACATAATACTTTTGAATTCAAGGCAAGGAAGTTGTTCAGAAACTGTTACATGTTTCATTTCACTCTCCTTAAGAAATTTGTTATTTAATTAGCATGACTGAATCAACTTTGTTAAATCAACTACAACAAATGGCAGATATTTTTTCACGTAAGGCTGTACCAACACCAACAATAAACCGACGAAGGAAAATGAAAATTAAGAATAAATTTAACTTATAAAAAAAGATACAATAGAATCATACATGTGATAATTGGGATTGGGAATCTTTTTTTTTTCTTTCTTTTTCAACACAACAGATAAACAACTACAAATATTCCTAGATTTCAATTGCTCTTTTTACAGCTGGTAGGCTGTAAAGCCAGCTATGTATCTTAAAGACAGTATTGCCAATTAACAATATTTCCTAATAATCTTGAACACACTATGTGCTGTTTTTATAAGAATTTCATTCCACCTCACATTTAATGATTTTTGTGTCGAATTTAATTACTCATTTATCATAGCGAAAAGCACAATAAAAAATTCATAAAACCAATTTTGAAGAATTTCAAGTTTAGCATCATAAATTTTTACTTACACAAACCAATTATTTTTCGCTACCAACACCATTTACTGAAAATAAAGTACTTAATATAAAATGAAAATATTAAACAAATTTTATATCAAAAAAGTAAGTTTATATACAATTTTTTCACATACTTTTAATAAAAGGGGAGGGGGGGGACAAGAGGACTAATTATCATATTGAGCAAGAAAAAAAGAAGGTAAATGCTTAAAACTGAAATTGTTAAAAATAAAAAGCTAATTTCTATTTATTATTAATAACAATAAAAATAAAAATAAAGATCATTTTGAAAGATTTCTTTTATAAAATTTGAAAACATGCAAATTTTGTCGAGGCCTAAACAATGTTGGAGAGAACACAAGGAAATGCACTACCAAAATCCGTGAGGTCATCAATCATAGGTTTGTTTTTGAAGAATTTTCTTTTTAAAATGTAAAATTACACTAATTCAATCAAGATACAGGCACTGTCATATGGGCCAGACAGTATGCAATAAAGATAATAATCAATTCACTACATGGACAGCATGAAAACTAAATTTAGGTATAAGATACTTGTGCTTTTTTTTTTTTTTTTTTTTTTTTTTTTTTTTTGGTGGAAGATATAGGTCAAAATTAACATTTTTAGCCAATGGTCATCGGCTAACTAATTGTCGGCACTAATTTTTCTAACTGGCTATTTTTTTCAACTGCTGGCCAGTAACAAAGTTACAAATGCTCCATACAAAATTGTGTTTTTTCTAGCTAATAACAATGTTATTTACTATTTCTGTTACTTACCATTCAATAGGATTGTACACCACAGGTGATTCTAAAAAAAAATCAGTCATTTTGGTCGAATACCAAATATTCGGCCGAATACCGAATATTTGGCTTTCCAAATACAGTCGAGTGTCTATTTAACGAAATCCACCGTTCCAGTAAAAAATTCGTTATATAGAGAAATTAATCTTTTGAATTAAGTATTTGAAATATTTAAAAGTAAATATTAACCTAACATTTTATTTCTTAATTATTTAAGTTGTTTCAAAAAAGAGAACAGACATTTACAGTAAAACCCCGATAATTCGGATTAATTGGGACCGGACCCAATCCGGATTATCCGGAGAATTAGAAAAAAATGAAATAAAATATAACATACTAACAGAAAATCACCTTTATGTTAAACTTATTCAATATTTGCAGACAGTAATAATGTTTATTTTGCTTAATTATTCCGAAAACATGTCAGAAAAGTTTTTTTTATTTAGAATACGACGATGAAACAAGTTAATGTTATGGAAATTAGCCAATCGCTTCTCAAACTTGAGAAAAAAAAATAACCAAACCGATCCGAATTATCCGGAGATCCGGATTATCGGGGTCCGAATTAGCGGGGTTCTACTGTATTTGAAAACTTAATGAAAATCAAATGAGGAAGACTTGCATTAATTTCAGACGAAGAAATCTGTAATTTTTTGTTGTTTTTGATTTTAAAATTGTTACGCTCTCCAAAAAAAAAAAAAAAAAAAACTTTTAGCAAGGAATGAAAAATTGTCGTTAACATTTTCCTCCATTTGAACGCCTCCCTTATGTGCTTTTCATTGATTCCTCTCTTACGTGTATCAATCCAATTGACTCTGTTTCGAGAAGGATGTGGAAAGGTGTGTGGGAGGTGGGATAAATTCATTGGATTTAAAGAACAAGGAGAGAAGTAATATAAAAAAAAAATCAGCACTGACGATAAATCAAAAATAAGTGACGGAAAATTGATACCATATGATTTCGAAGCTTTTTAAAATTGAATAAATTAAGATCAATTTATGAAAAAATTCATTATATGGACATAGATATTTCGCTAAAGACTGTTTTTAATGTAATCATGCAAAAAGGGGACCGTTCCTACTAAAAATTCGTTATATAGAGAAATTCGATGTATGGAGTTTCATTATACAGAGACTCGACTGTACTTTTTATATTTCAAAGTTTAAAGGTATTAAAATGTTACTTTTTAAAACAATTTTACATAATGTTTAATAAGAGAAACTTACATTTTGATAAACAAGAGTTTTTTATAAGAACATTCAGTATTAAAAAAATATGCCTTTTCTTAATTAAGAAGCATAATTATGAGACTTTTTCAATTAGCAAAATTTTAAAATTCATTTCTTCTACGAATTGCAACAAACATTTTGAAATCAAAGAGAAATAATGAAAAAATAGTTGAAGAAAAACTGTACAGTCTCATATTTGTTCTTTTTAAATAACTCAAGGCAGATTTTTTTTCAATATAAAGTATACAGTGGCGGTCAAAAGTTTTCGGCCAGCAAAAATTTTTCAGTTAATTTGTAAATATACCCATATGAAGAGAAATCTCAAAGTGATATTTATACATTTTATTGACATAATAGTTAGGAACTTACTTATAGAAGAACATGTAAATATCAATAAATTTAACTGACAAAATTAAGTATAAAGGAAAATGAATGTTCTCAAAAGTTTCCGGCCACCTTCACAAGTTTGTAAAAAAATGGTATTGTAATAGAAAATTACAGTGATCAACAACATTTACGATCACCTTATTAGTATTTTATCATATTACTATTTTATTACTAGCTTTAGCAATAAGTACAGCGGCGCAGCAATGTGACATTCATACAATCAACGGTTAAAGATCGTCTATGGTATGTTTTTCCCACATTTCTTGCAATTTTGGCGAAATTTTGGCTGAGTTGGAATATTTATAGTTCCGCAGACTTTTGTCAACTTTTTTTCAAAGATTTTCTATTGGATTCATGCTGGGCACTTGGGCTGATCATTTCAAAAACGAAATTTTTTGTGTGAAAACCATTGCTTATCGAGGATTGCAAACATTATTTACGTCGTTATCATTTTAAGAAAAATAGATGCGACCAAATTTTTTATCTAATAAGGCAGAAAATAGTCTAGCAAGATATCCTTATACATTGTATAATTCACCTAGCTGTGGATTTCAAATAACAGACCGTCACTTTTTGAAGGAAATACTCCCCACGGCATAACATGTCCTCCACCATGCTTCATTGTATGAATAACATAGGTTGAATCATATATTTTGCTGTTAGGTCATTGGACGTTGTGTCTGCCATCACTTCCAAAATTGTTTCAAATTCGATTGATGGAAAAAAAGAACTTTTTTCTAGTTTTCACTTGACTAGACTTTGTGTTCCTTGGAAAATGAAAGTAGGGTACGTCAGTATTTTTTTTTTCTGAAAATTTTTTAACACCGACTATTCCATAAAGTTCTGTATCACATCATTTTTCTCCTGGTAATTCTGTCCTCAGGAATAGCAATTTTTCGGGGTCTCCCGGACCTCTGAAAGTCTTGAAAGCCATAACCATCTTTATTTAATTTTGTAAATATTGTTTACAGCCGATTTTAGCAATCGATAACTTAGCCGCAATATCTCAAGAAGATTGTCCTTTTAACGACAAACTAATCACTCATTTATGAATAATAGGTAATTGTTGAACTTTTCAAATTTGAATTCAAACTATGCTTTACATGTTGACTCATTCATAAACACAACCAAAAAACACTTTATGGATAGAAAAAAACTAAAGAATGATAAGTGGCTGGAAACTTTTGACTTTTGAGAACATGCGTTTTCTTTTATATTTAATTTTGTCAATAAAATTTATTGATATCTACACGTTCTTCTATAAGTAAGTTCCTAACTAATATGCCAATATAATGTAAAAATATTACTTTGAGATTCCTCTTCATATGGGTATATTTACAAGTTAACTGAAAATTTTTTGCTGGCCTGAAACTTTTGACCGCCACTGTAAATACTTTCAACTTAATTCCGAATAAAGGAATGTCTAGCTCATAGTTCTTTTCTTATTAATAGTGGCATTTTCCATCCTTCTCATCATATCATATTTTACAGAAATCAAAGCATGTGAGTTGAAAATATGGTATCTTATTTATTGTTAATGCAACAAACGAAAACACAAGTTTGACCTAGAGTGAGATGAAATACAATGCATTTATGATTCAATAAGTTGATTACGATTATGGTTTCATAAACAAAAAATTGTCTACCTTGATAGCTATTACTAATCTCAAAAGTCTTCCTTTCCTGTTTAAGGTCTTTTGGGAAAAGCAAGAAACAGATTATTTACTAAATAGAATTTAGGAACTTGCATCTACACTCGCATCATTTATTCCTAGGAAGAATCCTAATAAATTATAATTTTAATCCTTCTCATGGTTAATTTTCTTAAGTTAAACTTTACAACAGCAAATAAATAATGTAAAAACATTCTATATTATTTAAATATGATTTTATTTCTAATTATTTTAAATATATTAATAAATTGACAGTTAAAAGTAGAAATTGTGAAAAGTTTTTTAAAATGTGTTTTAAAAGGCTTTATTAAGTATTGAATTCGGCCGAATACTTTGATATTCGGCCAAACCGAATAGTTTGATATTCGGCCTAACCGAAAGGTAACATGGCCGAGTAGGCCGAATACCGAATATTCAGTACATCCCTACCTGAAATTAACAACAAATTTTTGAAAAGTGATAGAAGTAGGGGGAAATCCATTTCGGGCACTGTCTATGAGAAGTGGCGTGGCGAATACTAGTTTTGTGCTACACTGGAAGAGAGATCAATTGTTGCATCATTAATAAATAATAATTTGATTAATCAAAAACAGATGGTTTATAATCAAAGGTAGATGAAAAACTGTTTGTTGTAAAAGACTAGTTGGATGTATCAACTGATTGAATTTACTGTATGAAATATGATGATACACATTTAAATAATATACTTCAAACGTTTGTTATTAACATTGGCGATGACTAAATAAACACAATTCGAACAGAAAATACATGCTACACAAGAATATAAATAACTTAAACAGAAAGCAATATTTCAAAATCAATTTAGAATATAAATTGTAAAAGCGCTTACTTGTTTTAAATGAGGATTAACGTAAGACAGGTGCTTCAAATAGACGAGAGAAGTTGTTCCATGCGATAGACCGCCATGTTTTGTTTTGGGTTGAAATGTTGAAAAGGATGCTTGTCTCTGATTGGTTGAATATTTGTCTGCCCGATTGCACAGAAAACCGCACCTTGGATTTCAAATCGAAGAAAACTCTTAGCTGGGACAATTCTAAATTAAGTATTTTAATTAATAAAAATATTCTTTTTTTTTCTTAGTATAGAACAAGATTCTTTTATATAACTTTAGGAACTTGTTATATTACTTTAAGATGAATTTAATAACTTCAGCTTGTAGAAGAGTATTAAATATTCTAACATATAAATCAGAGTTTACCAAGTTACTTTCTTTAGCTTAGCATCTTTTTAAGTTGTACTACACATATTGTTTATTTATTTTAAATCACTAAAATTTTGATATGATTTAAGTTCATTGTTAATACGATATATTACAATAAAAATATCATTTCTTTTTTAATAGTGGTTGAAATTAGCTTTGCGAAAGCATTGAGCTCTGTGAGTTCAAAATGAAATTTGTTTTTCAGAAAGTTGGGCAAAATTTTTTAAAAATTAAATTTGTATTTTGTGTTTGAAAATTTTCAGAGTTGGAATTGGGGGAAATGATAAATATTTTGGAAATTAATAAATGGAGAGGGTCCCTTGAAGTCCAGGGCTCATAGGCAAAGTCCCGATTTGGCATGCAATAAAAAAGACCTGTTCCCAAAAAAGTATAATATATAATTAAAAAAAATTAAATACTTAAGTTTCCATAAGTTTCAATATTTCAGATCCAGCATTGGTCAACATCGACCAATATTGACCAATATCGGTAAAATAAAATCGGTCTTTGCCAATAGAGGCCAAGATTGGCTGATATTGGTCATGACCGATGGCCGATATAGACCGATATTGAGAAATAGACTTTTTCTACGTAAATTTACAGAATTTAAGATGTTATAAAAATTTATTCCTACCTTCCATTTTTCCAAAAATGTACAATACATAAATTTAATTTTAAATATTGAAAATTCCACAAGTTTTTATATTTTAGATCCAATATCGCCGAACATCGATCAATATTGGCTAATGTCGGTAAAAGGCAGTGGTGTAATGGCAAAAAATCCAGAGAGTATACGCTCAAAATATAGGGTATACCCTAAAATGTATATACTATAGTTTTCTTGAGAAGCAGAGAGTATATGGTGTTCCTTAAAAAAGTCCAGAGGGTATACGGCGTATACCCCCACCTTCCACTACATCCCTGGTAAAAGGTAACCTGTCTTTGCCGATGCACGCCAAAGTTGTCCGATATTGGGCAATATCGAGCCGATACTGCTGTGCTACCATGCTTATCTGGGATGATGCATTTTTCACGATTTCGCAAAAGTTATATCGCAAAAACTAATACATGAATTTTCATCAAACTTCAGATTCAGTTTAACCCCTCATTAAAATTAGTCCTGATTAGTTTTTTGTGTATATCACCCTGCAAGTGGCACTATTATGCAGAACTTATTTCAGATTCAGTATAATAGCGCTATCTCAGAAACTAATGCACGGATTTTCAGCAAACTTCAGATGCAGTTAGGAGTTCACGTAAGTTGTTAATGATTAGATTTTGGTGTAAATCACATAACCGGTGGCGCTGTTATACTGCATTTTTCAGGAAGTATTTACATATATGAGATAAGAAAATTTTTGGAGTGCACCACCGACTAATTTTTCTATAAATTTATCAAAACAATAGCATATTAAAACCAGACGATAATTTTATGCGATAATTTAAACCAGACAATAATTTAATTAAATAATAATAATATTTTCAACAAACAAAATAAAACGTTCTGTTATGACGTCATCGAAAGACTTTTATTCAAAAGGTATTTGTCCGTAAAAAAAATGGCTAGGCAGCAGATTTGAACATCCTGCATAAAAAAACGGGCTTTGCCCGTAAAAACATATTAGTACTCCGAATTTATGTTTCCGCAACGTAAATTTACGGAAGTGTACCGTTAAGCTTCAAAAACAGACAACTACCGTCAAATATTACGGTAAATACCCGTAAATTTACATTTTTTTTTTACAGTGTGATGTCATCGACCATGGATTATACTTGCATGTTATGGCCTCGTGTGAATTGTTCTTGTTCACGAAGCCAAAATTACTACTTCGAAGAATATGTTTTAAGTCAATGATGACAATAAAAGTAAACTCACAGAAGGAGTTAAAGGCCATACAAAAATCAACCACCTAAAAAGTATGAGAGATTGGATCCTGCGCTAGCATACTTGTATTAAACTAAATGGTGACTATTTTGAAGATGGAAAAATAATTCTTATCAATCTTTTTGTGGTTTATTTAACGATTCCAGGTATTTCTGAAGCAGAAAGTATCTTAAAAATAATTTTGAGGTATTTTTTTAATTATGTAAATAAAAGAATATTTTATTCACGTGGCTCGCCTACACTGTTTTCATTTTCGGTTTGCAAGTAATTTTTTTCTCTTGAAATTCCCAATTTCACTCAATATTCTTATAAGGATAAATTTACATACTCGTATAAGAAATTTTAAATTATTTGGACAAAATAATCTTAAAATGAAGTTTTTGTTTCTCTATTATTAATTCCCATTCACACACATTCATTTATATTTTTTATGATTAGAATTCAATTTTACTGATTTTTTTGCCTGAAGATGTTCATTTTTATGTGCGTTCGTGATAATATAAATACATAGCACCTATAGTTATTCTCTCGTTCGTCTATCTGTCTGTCCGCCTGTCTGCACATAACAGCACAAACTACCCGACCGAATCGTTTGAAATTTTAATTATATACTTGATGCATCATTTTGCTGTGCCATTTCAAATTTTATGAAAATTGGATGTATAGTTCAATTAAAGGAACAGTCAAAAGTATTCCGTTACATTATGGCCAATAAGAAAAAATAGTTTCAAGTGCATTTTAATGATATTACATCCGTTCTAACATAAAATTGAGATGCATTTACGAAGGTCCCTAGAACATACATACTGTAGAATATTCGGCTCAAAGAATATTCATCTTTCATTTACAGGCCAAGATAAAAGAATCCCGTTACATAATGGTATAAGAGGGATATTATTTTCGGCATACTTTAATTATGTTAAATTATTTCCCATATAATGAAATTTATATACGTTACTGAGGTTTACTACATATGTTTCCTGTATGATAAAAAATGTCACGTATTTATAGGGAGACGCAAAAGATTTCGGATACTATACTAAATCCGAAATACTGTGCATTAGCGATGAATGCTGTAAATGTTTTTTTAATTGTTATACAAGTTTTTAAGTTATCGAAATAGTTGCATATTACATTGTGTGTATAAATGCTATAAATCATATATAGGGCTACACAAAGAAGTCGTAAGGGTTTTTGAGTGAGAACAAAAGTAGTTTAAAGATGGTATTTAAATGAGTTATGCAATTTTACGCTGAACATTAAAAATATTGTACTTTAAATTCATCAAAATCAGTGAGCATCAAGTTTGGATGTCCCCTTGTATGTGACAGCAGCTACTAAATTGTAACTTTTGTAGATGGTGTGTACAGTGTTGTCTTTTCAGCCAGTTTTCACCTACTGGCATCATCTAGCGGCTCATTTATAAAATAAAGCCATTTGGAAAACCTGTCCCTATGGAGAATGTGCCCCAATCTCCCTTATGTTTTTCGCTGTGACAAGCAGGTTTTCTTTCAATTTTGAAATATTCCGCTGAAAGTGGACGGTGCAATTGTGCTTTTTGTGCGATTTTCAAAATTGTACCACCGTAAAGTGTATAAAGTTATGCATAGAATTGATTTTGTGCATGTTTTTATCTATAATTAGCAGATATTCATTGAACCTGGAAATATTCCGAGGGAAAAGAGAGATGCGATAGCGATTTTTGTATTATTTTCTTTATTCTTTGTAGCTCTATTGTCCATCGGTTCGTGCAGAGATTGGAACTCGCGATCTGCTAACTTGCCAATTTCAAACAGCTGATAACAAGAGAATAAAAAAAACTATTGATTTTAATAAATATCATGATATAAATTAACTTTTATTTATTCAATTGACTGAAGCAGAAATTTAACATGAAAATCAAAGTTGGTATAATATTGAACTGGTAATATTGAAGTATTAACGCATGTATCTTTTATCCGTTATATACGATGCTGTCATTAATAGAAAGTAAACTCTTGTATTGTAAAAAAATAATGCTAATAATAATAATAATCTGTAAACTTTTTCTAGGAAACTGGGATTTTTAGAACGTTTTACGCAACGGAAACAGTAAAAATTCATGTAACCGATTCTGCTTACTTTTTGAAATATTAAATTATACTTATGAGATAGAAGAAAGCTTTGGGGTCGGTACATCCAACTACTCTTTTAACTCACAAGTTTGAGAGCTTATGTGCCCATCCGTTCTGTATGTATGTGTGTAACGCGATAACTCATGATAAAAATATCCGATTTACTTGAAATATTGGATATAGGTTTGTTCTGATAAGGCGCTTCCCAGATTACTTTTAGGAGTTCATTCGATAAGTATAAGCTGAAGAACTGGGACTATTACCCCTCCCCTTAATTTATATAAATGAGTTTTTCATACAGAATTATCAGATTTCATTAAAATTTTTGATGTATGATCATTCTGATAAGGCGTTTTCATGATTAGTTTTGGTAGTTCATTAAATAAGTATAAAAAGGGATGAACGGAGGCCACCTTCCCCTCTCTTAATTTAGATAAATGCGTTTTTTCTGCAGAATTATCAGATTTCATTCATTTTAGACATAGGATAATTCTGATGAGGGCACCTTCATGATTAATTTTGGGAGTTTATTGGATAAGTATAAGTAGGTAGTAAGGAGGGGATACCCCCTTAATTTAGATAAATGCGTTTATCATGTAGAATTATCAGACTTCATTCAATTTTAAGCTAGAATCATTCTGATGAGGACACCTACATGATTAGTTTTAGGAATTCATTAGATAAGTATAAGGAGGGGGCGAAATGGGACCAATATCCCCTGTTAAATTTTATTCATGTAAGCTGTTCTCAAATTCTAAAATAGATAAGTATAGTCTTCTTATCATTTTAATGTTTATAAAGTCTTTCACCAAGGAAACATTTTCGACTGAAAGTATTTCCCTAGTTGAACTATATTTATAGTCAGTTAAATAAAATATATTTAAAAATATTATAAAATATAGTAATGTTAACGTTCGTACATTTTTATTATATTTATTTACATAGAATTATTCCCATTAATTTACCGAAGAAAACATATTGCAATTTCTGCAAATAAATGAAGTCGTTACAAGTTCATTAATTTAAATATTAAATATAATTTTTTTATTTTAAATAGTGGTGGCATTCTCTTTTGGAAACCAAAGAGTGTGTGCACCTATTAACTTATACATCCATTTTTGTGCATACCTTTAAAATATTATAATCATTTTAAATTTTAAACTGAAATATATTGCCTACATTAAAATATGAAGAAAATTCTTTAAATAAAATGCATTGATTATCACATTGCTGTGGTCGAGTTCTAATATCCGTAAATATTTAAATCTAAGAACAGTATTGGAGTAGAGCAGTTACTATTATATCAAATATTTATTTTTATAATTTAACCAGTGTTGTTTGCACAAAATAGGAAGCCACATGAAAAGGTATTCGAGTCTTTTTTAGTCCTCCTATTCAAAAGTGACTATACTTCTTCAAACCAACGTTGAATTTATTATGATGTCTTTGATTATAAATGTTATGCTATCAAATGTTATATAAATTAATATAAATGTTTTATATTAATTTATATAACATTTATGTAACATTTATTATTAATTTATAAAACATTATATAACATAAATGTTATATAAATGCCGTCACATTGAAAGTTTTGCAAAATTTGTATGGGAATCGTAATTTTTTGTTGTTTTCTTTTTTCTTGATAGTCTTATATTTGTGCATACTCATACACTAAATGCAACAAATTATTCTTATGATTGTACATATGTGTGTGCACACGCAATCATAGCACAATGCCTATGTGTGCAGGGGATTTTTATAGTCACATTTAAACTGTAACAAAAATCTGTAAAGTTACTGAACTTTTTCTAGAAAACTGGGATTCCTAGTATTTTTATGTAACGTAACAGTAAAAATTAATGTGGCAAAATCGGTTACATGAATTTTTGCTGTCTCCATTGCATAAAAGATTCTAATAATCCCAGTTTCCTAGAAAAAGTTTAGTAACATTATAGATTTTTTTTTTTTTTTTTTTTTTTTTTTTATAATGTAAGAGTTTACTTTCTGAAATATTTGATTAATGACAGCATCGTATCTAACGGATAAAAGTATTGCAATCGGAAAAATACCTGGAGTGTTTCATTTCTGTCATTTTACCTAAAATATTATGTTTCGGATACATTTGGATTGAAATATATCTGCATCTCGATATCCTAAATCACCTCTTGAGATATATAAAAAATTCATGAATATAGTCTTTTTCTGTACAAAGAGAAATATACCAATGTGTCATATTCGCGGGTTATTTAAACTGTTGTTGCCAACGCATGCAAGGTTTTTCTTTAACCTTATTCAAAGCTATTCCATACCTCCTGTGCCTGATCGTTAGTGCCACCTTAATAGCATGTGTTATTCATCATTTGCATTCTTTTCTCATAATTCATTCTAATGCAATATAGAGCATTTATTTAATAGAATTCAAGAATATCTGTTATAAATTCATGATTTAGTCTTTGAAATAAATTAAATTAAACATTAAGAAAACATTAAAGGCTTTTGTAATAAAAAGACATTTTAGAATTTAATAGGTTTTATCATTAAGAAATTTTCCGTTTTTATGATTAATAATTTGAGAAAATTGAATTCATCTTGGGATATTGCATTGTCGTTTATTATTCATCATCAACTAAAATTTTGTTTTGTATTCATATCCTTTTCACACACAAAAAAATACTCATTTAATCCTAATACTTTAACTAAATAAATCGTTTCACAACTAAATAAGGATAAATATTTCTTACATTAAAAATTCTCAGTTTTATTATCAAATTTATAACTCATGTCTTTATTTTTATAAAAAGTTCTACATTATTTATCTATTACATGCATTCATTTGCGATCAATAAATATCTGCAGGATGTGCAATAGTATTGCAGGTATTATGTAATATGGTAATATTATAGGTAAGTATAATGCAATAAGGTTATGTAATATGATAGGTATAGGTGTAATATGGACTCAGGCAAAAACAGTTATTAACAGTTTCTATGATTGCGATTGTTAAAAACTTTTATCATTTTCAGAAGCTTTGAATTTAGAAGAAAACTACAGCGTTCGTTTTATTTATTTATTTATTTATATTATTTCACAAGAAGGATAAAGATAAATATAACAAAGATAAAAAATTCCTATATTTTTTTTTTATTTAATGGATCCCGCTAATCTGACGAGTTTACAATTTTATGATTGAAATCATCGTAAAATATAACTGAATTTCACAGCAACATCAATTTAAAAGTATTACGGTACACACATTCACACAAATAGATTACACATACAGATTATTATTGATAGATATAATCTGCCAATTTTCTCCACAGGCTCTCTAATTTCCTGTAATCTGTTTTAAATAAATGAAAGTTATTAAAAAAATGCATTTTAATGTAGTAGAATTCACGTACATCTAATGTTAAAAACAATTTTGTAGTAAGTTTAATCTTACTGTAGGAATTCTTGCTACACTATCAGTTTTGGGAAGTCATGTGCAAATTTCATTCGAATAATTTTTCTCATCAAAAAATTCTCATGATCATATCATACATCATACTGAAATTGTCAATTTTCCACAAAAAAAAAACTGTTTTATATTCAAATTTGAAGCAATTTATGAGTTATCTTTCGTATTTTAAAATTTTCAAGCAAATTCAACATTATTTTGAGCTTATTTTATATAAAATGCATTTTTCAATACCATCGATTCTATTAATAGTAATAAATCGCATTTTAAAGGCAAGTTCCAAAATTTCTAAGAACTAAAATTATGCTTGATTCCAACAAGAATGTTTCAGGGGAATATACTATGCATCAATCATTTTCTTGTATAATTATTTGTAATCTTCGAAAAAAAGGAAACCGTGATTGATGAGATTTTTAAAACAAAAGAAAGAAATCCTCAGTCAAAATATCGCTTATAAAAACAATTTTTTGGTAAATATTTAATCTAGTTGCTTAGTTTTCACTCTTTTATTTTGAATAAAAATATAGTAAACTTCTTATTTACATTTATTGCTGTTCAAGTGATACTATAGTGTCAAAGTAATAGCTTTACTATTTATCTGAAATGATAAACATAAAAAAGTTTTATTCATGAAGAGTATGAAATATGAATCAGTGAAAATATGCTATTATGAAATGAATGAAAATTTTAATATATATATATATTTAACATGACACATAAAATTAATGGTTCATCCTTTAATCTTAAAAAAAGAAAAATAATAATTATTGATTGCATTCCTTCATCCATAAGATTTTAGTACGTGTTTCTATTAAATTTTCGTAGATTAAGAAACATTTTGTTATTTTTTTTTAGAGTTTTAAGTATCATTTCGAAATACTATATTCGCACGAAGTTTGTTATCTGAACAAAAGTTTAAAATTAAATTGTAGGACATAGTTTGTAAGTTATTAGCTTACGTAGTTAGTAAACTGGAATACTTAAAACTAAAAATTGAAAATGTTTTTAGTTAAAATTATTCTCTTTGAGGTATAAATATGAAAAAAAAAAATTACAACCTTAGAAACTGTGTATGAAATAAAAACATTAATAAACTATAGATAAAATAATTATTATTAATTATACTAAAAAGGCTCATAAAATTTAGTTAAACAATGCAATTACATATAAACTGATTTTAGAATTTTAAAACCGTTCAATTTGGATACTAAAAACATACATAAAAAGATGTTACATTAACCCCGAGATCTTTCAATCACCAACATGATTATTTTCAAGAGGATAAATTTACTTAAATGCCGCTTTTACTCTGCGATTTTATATCTGACTGGAACAAGAGTCGGAATAAAGAATCGGAATTAATCGTCGGAGTGGTAAATTAAGTTCGTTCGTTCAGATGCTGAAGTCTTTCATATTCTAAAAAAAACATCATATCTTATGTATGTCATAAGATTAAACATCATTACATGCACTATTATCCTTATTCAAAATTTAGAATAATTCTTTATTTTTTTAATATAATAATACGATGTAGGTATTATATATTTTTTTTTCATTTTCGAAATCTATTTTTAGGGTTTTGCTCTTCTGTCGAAACCCTATTCGTCTATGTCCTCTGTCTGTCCATTCGTTACTTAGTAAATAAAAACTGTATAGATCAGATACTTCAAATCTTGTGTACTTGCAGCTGAGTATTTCGTGTCCCACGACAAATAATAAAAATTTCAAACAGTCTGTTATTTTAATTAAATTATTTTTTTCAATGTCATTCATTCATTTTTGCGATCTAAATTTCAGAAGAGAAAATTAAATTCAATGTTTTGCGTTTAGAGATCATGTCTTGGATGTAAATGACCTCTCTAATAAACAGAAAATTCTTAGCTCGATCCCCGATGCTGGAACATGAAATTTTCATCCTAAGATTCATTTAATAAGAAAAACTTTCGATTCTTTGTCAATTTAAAGGTTTATATTACTATGTTTCGTTCATCTGACATTGATAATATTTTTTGAAATTCCATTTTCTTCCTGTTTAAAAATCTTTTGTAATTTTTTTTTCGTTTTTAGAAAATTTAAAATTTTATTTATATCTCCGCTATTTTAAATTAAACGCATAAATTTATATAAGTTGTATTATTTGTTTTGAATTACAGTAATATATATATATATATATATATATATATATATATATATATATACAGGGTGTCCCATAAGTAATGGGACAAACTTTAAGGGGAGGTAGGGCACATCATAACGATTCAGAATTACATAGGAACCTATGTCCCCAAACGTCATTTTAACCATGTAAAATTTAACTGTGTTTGGCTATTTTTTGACACATGTGGGCGTGGTTTATGTATGTTAAATTTAAAAAAGATATTCTATGATAATAGTTTGACGAAAAAATTGTGAAGTATAATATCGCTGCATCTATTCGAATATTTAGAGCGCTGATTGTATTAGTAAGAATAATAACCATGAAAATGTAAAATATTAGAATGTAGAAACAACTTATAATAGGCGGAGTTTTAAATAAATCAAAAATACTTAAAGAAAGAGACACAAGACTGAGATCATCTCAAATATTTATTGGTCATAAATATTATACGTACTTTGGTAAGTGACATGTAAGAATGTCATAAAAGGTGTTCAAAGTTTCCACCATTACTAGTGATGCAAGCGTTACAACGTCGGACCATGGACTGGCGGACTCGCTCAAACACACCTGGATTTTCTTTAATATCTGCAGCAGCGCAGGCGATTCTCGCAACCAGATCCATGTCTGTATCAATCGGTGTTGCGTAAACAGCACCTTTCAATGCACCCCACAGAAAGAAATCGATGCTGCTTAAATCAGGAGAGCGTGGTGGCCAGATAACCGGTCCACCACGCCCAATCCATCGATGACCAAACGCCTGATTCAAATGCTGACGAACACATCTTCCATAATGCGGAGGTGCCCCATCATGTTGAAACCACATATCACGTGGTACTGGGTCAAGTAACCTTGGTAGCATCTCTTGCAAAAAAATAAGGTAATCTCTAGATGTCAGAGGCGCTGGCAACAAATAAGGCCCAACTAAGAAGTCGCCAACAATACCAGCCCAAACATTCACTGAAAAACGATGTTGGGCAGCATGTGGTCTCATTCCTTGGGGATTCTCATCAGACCATAAATGCGTATTGTGATGGTTGAATACACCATCTCGAGTGAAATATGCCTCATCCGTAAATAAAACTTTGGATGGGAAATGAGGATCTAGACGACATTGGTCGAGATACCAACTTGCAAAACTTTTACGTGCAGGATAATCTGTAGGAAGCAATGATGGTACTCTTTGCAGATGGTACGGGTGTAATCCTTCAAGTCGCAAAACACGATGAACTGTACTTCGAGATCCTCGTATGGCAGCAGCGATGTTTCGTACGCTGGTACTTGGATTGCTACCAACGATATCCAACACATTTTGTTCCATACTTGGAGTTCGAGACAGTCGTGGCCGTCCCACATTACTCCTATCACCTCGAAGTGAACCATAATTACTTAAATTGTAATGTAAATAAGCAAATATTCGGCGGTCCGGTGCAACTCTCTGTGGAAACCTTTCGCAATATAATCTTTGTGCAGCCCTTGCATTTCCCTCGGCCAAGCCATATATGAAGTGCATATCCGCCAGTTCATTATTGGTGAAACGTTGCATACTCTTCAGCGGGTGGTGACAATTCCAATCAGCGTAATTTCTGCAAGGCTACTGTGGAAAGAAAAGCAAAGTCTAAAGATTAAACGCATTATAAATTTCCTGTCCTACAAATTCTGGAATACAATTTCCGGTGTGGATACTTATTTCTTAAAGTATTTATTCTCGCCTTCCTATGATAACTCCGCCTACTGTACATTTTTAAAATCTTCTATGTTCCGACATTTTAAAATTCTATACTTAATTGTATATTAATACAATCGGTGTGTTAAATACGTCGAGTAGAAGCAGCATTTTCATTTTTTATATTCTTTTTGTTTAACTATTAGCATATAAAATACACTTGTTGAAAATTCGACATTCAAAAGCCACGCCCACATATGTGGAAAAATCGACAAATAAAACTGACTCTTAAAGGGTTAAAATGACGTTTGGGAACATGGGTTCCTATGTAATTCTGAATCGTTATGATGTGCCCTACCTCCCCTTAAAGTTTGTCCCATTACTTATGGGACACCCTGTATATATATATATATATTACTGTAGCAGTGTATATATATACACTATATTGCCATTGATTATGGGACACTTGCGATTTTAGACATTTTACTAAATATCTAGAAAAATACATGAGGAATCATCTCGAAACTCTTAGTGTATAAATATAATAGTATACGTCATACATATCCGTGAAGATTTTTTACCGAAACGCCATAGGGGACCGTCAACAAATTAAAAAAGAATGAATATCTTTTGAATAACCCTGTCAAAACTAATGTAGCAAAAGCGCTCAAACTCTAGATTATGATTGAATGCCTTATTGTAATACACTGTGTTCATTTTTATGCAAATAGCATGCACACTCGCAGAGTAATTAATTTTTTTATAAAAATTGTCCCAAATTTTTCCAAGTTTTTCCATTATAATTTTCAGAGTTCTTAATATAAAATAATATTTTTTTCAGAAAATATGACAAACAACATTGCACACAGTACCCTGTAATCAGAATTAAAAAATAATAAAAATTGTATGAAAAATGAGTAAATTTACTATATAATTTTTTACTGCGCATGCGTCAAAGATATCAAAATTTCATTTGCATATTATTTTAGCTAAATGTATAGAGCAACTTTTGTAAAAGTCTCAAAATCATAGCTTGAAAATTCTGAAAGTAATCGTCTATAGAAAAAGGACAAAATCCGTTGTTTCCAAAATGAAGCAAAAAAATGAGGGATTTTATCCAAATGCAGTAGTACATCCCATATTGTGTATTCTATATTGACACTAATCAATGAATATATGGATACAACCCCTCTTGTTTTTGCTTCATTTTGAGAATAACGGATTTTCGACTTATTCAATTGACGATTATTGTCAGAATTTTCAAGTTATGATTTTGTGACTTTCACAAAAGTTGCTCTATACATTTAACTAACATAATATGCAAAAGAAATTTTGATATCGTTGACGCATGCGCAATAAAAAATTATTTAGTAAACCAACTCATTTTTTATACAATTTTCATTATTTTTTAATTCTGATTACAGGGTACTGTGTGCAATGTTGTTTGTCATATTTTCTGAAAAAAATAATATTTTATATTAAGAACTCTGAAAATTATAAAGAAAAAACTTGGAAAAATTTAGGATCATTTTTATAAAAACCTTAATTACTCTGCGAGTATGCATGCTATTTGCATAAAAATGAAGAAGGCTTATTACAATAAGGCATTCAATTACAATCTAGAGTTTGAGCTCTTTTGCTACATTAGTTTTGACAGGGTTATTCAAAAGATATTCATTCTTTTTTAATTTGTTGACGGCCCCCTTTGGAGTTTCGGGAAAAAATCTTCACGGAGATGTATGACTTATACTATTATATTTATACACTAAGAGTTTCGAGATGATTCCTCGTGTATTTTTCTAGATATTTAGTAAAATGTCTAAAATCGCAAGTGTCCCATAATCAATGGCAATATAGTGTATATATATATATATATACACTGCTCAAAACAATTAAAGGATATTGCAGTTTTAGGTGGATTTTGTATCTGGGAAACTTTTTATCTGATTGATACATGGTCGACAGACATAGTAAGTTATATGAGAATAAATTACACATGTTTGACAGAAAAAAATGCATTTTATTGCGCATTTGTGTACATAAGGAAAAAAACACAATTTGTGCATATGAAAAAAAAAAAAGAATAAGAAAAGGTGCTTTCTTCAAAAAAAAAATCATTTTCAGTAGGGGGTATGGTTTCCACGGGCGGCCAGCAACGTTGAACACCTTTGAGGCATGGACGCAATGTGGCTATTAATGACGAGTTGGGGTATTCTGCCCCACTCTTCCAGAAGAGCTCTTTCCAGTTCTTGGAGAGTTTGTGGGGGTTGTTGGCGGACAGAAACTCGTCTTCCTAGAGCGTCCCAAACGTGCTCGATTGGATTCATGTCTGGAGAACACGCTGGCCATTCCATTCGAACGATTCCTTCCTCGAAAAGGAAATCCTCCACCAGGTTTGCACGATGTGGCCTGCAGTTATCGTCCATTAAAATGAAGTTATCTCCGATTGCTGCAGCGTAAGGGACTACAATAGGTCTGAGGATCTCATCCCTATATCGGCGACCAGTCAGAGCTCCATCTCGAATGATGTAGAGGTCAGTGCGCCCGTCAATGGAGATGCCATCATACACCAACACTCCTCCACCGCCAAATCTGACACTTTCGTGCACGAACGCAGGATTATTCCTACTGCCACGGTCCCTCCAGATGAAAATACGCCTATTATCAGGATGCACAGAAAAACGGGACTCGTCAGAAAACAGAATATTGCTCCATTCATTTCTCTTCCAGTTGACATGCTCGGTTGCCCACTCCCTGCGGTCGCGACGATGTCTTGATGTTAATCTAACACATACCATCGGTCGGCGAGCATACAGACCTACAGCATGGAGCCGGTTTCGGACAGTCTGAGTTGAAATCCTGGTGCCTGTAGCCGAGCGAAGGTGTTGTTGGAGAAGAGTAGCGTTCATGTTTCGGTGTCTCCGAGCTGTTAACGCTAAATACCGATCTTCATTGGGCGTTGTTGCCCGTCTACGACCTTTCCCTGGTCTTCGGCCTGCACATCCACTCTCCAAAAAACGGTTCCAGATCCTGGAAATGACACTTTGTGACACTCCAATGGCTTGCACTACTTCGGTTTGAGTTTGGCCCCCTTCTAACCTACCAACAATTCTCCAAGCTTCTCAATCTGTCAAATGACTTCGCTGAGACATCGTACTCATCGAAACAAAGCAATCACTGAATGCCGATCATCCTTGTCTTCATTCTCTTTTATCCAGTTGAAAGTGAAATTTCATTCGCTGCCGCTGAAGCGACGTTTTTGACGTCGAATTCAAAATTTGCATACTACACAGTTTGAAAAACAGAAAAATTTGCATTTGTGATTCTGTTCTTCTATTTTCAGCAAAAAAAATTTCGTTTATATCTTTATTTTATATAAAACTTCAAATATCCTTTAATTGTTTTGAGCAGTATTATATATACAGCGTATATCTAAACTACTGTGAAAAAAACTTTAAGGGGTGATAGTACACATCAGGACAAATAATATTAAATGAGAAACTAAGAGTCCCAAACGTGTTCCGAAGAAGATAGGCGCCCTCAAAGTTTAGGGTCGAAAATTTGAAATGATTATAAGAAAGGGAAAAATTGGTTGATTCGTTTGCGGTTTTCACGAAAAATATTCTTTATGTCAATATTGTCTTGAAAATAAATTATAGAGATAAATTTCAAAAAATGTCGATAGAGGGCGCTTTAGACTTTGGAGTAACGAACATCTATTTTTTACCGCTATTTTTTGTATCTCATTAAATTTTTATAGAAGTTTAGACATAAACTTAAATTTTGAGCTCAAAATCTGTGGTTAAGTAGCGAAAACTGAATTGTGTTCAATGGGAGTGGGCAGGTTCAAATTTCAAATAATTATAAAGAACAGAAAAATTTGTCAATTGATTTCCGGTTTTCCCTAAAATTATTCTTTATGTCAGTATTGTCTTGAAAATAAATTATACAGATAAATTTAAAATTGTCGATAGAGGGCACTTTAGACTTTGGAATAACGTACAACTATTTTTTATCGTTATTTTTTGCATCTCATTAAATTTTTTTGAAGCTTAGACATAAACTTAAATTTTGTGCTGAAAATCTGAATCGTTGAGAGTGATTAAGTAGCGCTAACTGAACTGTGTTCAATGGGGGTGGGAAAGTTCAAATTTCAAATGATTATACTAAACAAAAAATTGGTGGATTCGTTTGCAGTTTTCTCTAAAACCATTCTTTATGTCAGTATTTCCTTGTAAATAAATTTTAAAGATAAATTTCAAAAAATTCCCTTAGAGGGCGCCTTAAACTTTAGAGTAACCAACAACTATTTTCAACTGTTATTTTTTGTATTTAATTAACTGTTTGCAAAAGCTTATTCTTAAATTTTGAGCTCAAATTCAGAATCGTTGGGAGAGGTTAAGAAGCGCAAAGTGAGCTGTGTTCAGGAGTTTAAATGTTACCGTGTCCACCCTACGAACACAGTTCAATTTTTCGCTACTTAATTACTCACAACGATTCAGATTTTGAACTCAAAATTTAAGTCTAAGCTTTTAAAACATTTATTTAGATAAAAAAAATAATAATAACGGTTAAAAATAATTGTTGGTTACTCTAAAGTTTAAGGCGCCTTCTAACGGAATTTTTTGAAATTTATCTTTAAAATTTATTTTCAAGGAAATACTGACATAAAGAATGGTTTTGGAGAAAACCGCAAACGAATCCACCAATTTTTTCATTTGAAACTTGAACCTCCCCCCCCCCCCCATTGAACACAATTCAGTTTGCGCTACTTAACCACTCTCAACGATTCAGATTTTTAGCTCAAAATTTAAGTTTATGTCTAAGCTTCTAAAAAATTTAATAAGATGCAAAAAATAACGGTAAAAACAGTTTACGTTATTCCAAAGTCTAAAGCGCCCTCTATCGATATTTTTTGAAATTTATCTGTATAATTTATTTTCAAGACAATACTGACATAAAGAATAATTTTAGTGAAAACCGCAAATCAATTGACCAATTTTTCTGTTTTTTATAATCATTTGAAATTTAAACCTACCCACTTCCATTGAACACAGTTCAGTTTGCGCTATTTAACCACAGATTTTGAGCTCAAAATTTAATTTTATGCCTAAACTTCTAAAAAAATTTAATGAGATGCAAAAAATAACGGTAAAAAATAGTTGTTCGTAACTCCAAAGTCTAAAGCGCCCTCTATCGGCATTTTTTTAAATTTATCTTTATAATTAATTTTCAAGACAATACTGGCATAAAGAATAGTTTTCGTGAAAACCGCAAACGAATCGACCAATTTTTCCGTTTTTTATAATCATTTCAAATTTTAGACCCTAAACTTTGATGGCGCCTATCTCCTTCGGAAGACGTTTGGGACCCTTAGTTTCCCATTTAATATTATTTGTCTTGATCTGTACTATCACCCCTTAATGTTTTGCCCAGTAGTTTAGATACACCCTGTATATATATATATATATATATATATATTTTTTTTTTTTTTAAGTAAAAATTAATTTTTAGATAATGCAATGTGGTGGAAAAAAAAGTTTATGACCAATATATTTAAAAACTGAATTACACACGCAAGTAATTTGTATATTATTTGTTTGTATTTTGCTTGTTTTGCCTTAACAGTGACTCCTCCAAAAGACGCTTTGGGAAGGATCAGGACAGGTTTTTACATGTGAGAAATGGGTATTTATTTCCATATTTTAAAAATGGCTGCTTCAGTTGAACAATCGAATGAAACTGCTTCTTTTTGGTATTAACTTGACGAACCAAAATCTCCCACATGTTTTGTATAGGAATTTATGTCAGGAGTGTCAGAAGGAATGCCTAAAGTTTTGATGTTGTTTGCAGAAAACCACTTTAAGCTGACCTAGACTAGTAAATAGAACCTTTATCTTCAAGCAGTGCCAAATTCTGACCCACAAGTTCATCTTTAAGAGCTACAAAATTATTACTAAGAATATTTTGATGGTCAAAGGAGCTCATCTTTATTTTCGGGAAACTAAACTAGTGCAAACTCTTTTGCATTAAAGTCTGCCCAAATGACGATTGAGCTATCACCTTGTACAAGTTTTGAAAGCAGACATGTCTCCCTTTGTAAATGATACCAGTAATATTCCAGACCCTTGAAGGATGATGATGCCACTTTGGTATCGAATAATTTTAATCTCTAATTGCCACATTGGCACCCGAGTTTTTTTTAATGAAAATTTCATTTTTAAAAAGTACGCCAAAATACACATTTAATTATTTACAAATAAGTTATCTTGTAAATACTGGTGTCATCCTATTTTTTTCAACGTTTTATTAATACAAATGCCTTGTTTCTGAAAGAGTTAAAGCCTCCGTATAATTAAGAGTGAATAATTTTTCATAAGTAAAAACCAATTTGTGCCATAAATTGGATTTTAAGACAATGGAAGATATAGATTTTAGTCTTGCATAACTGTAATGTTTTTGTAGTTTAATGAGGCTTTTAATTTAGCATATTTTAAAAAGTTCGCACTTTTTAACGCATGTTTAATAGTTTTAGACGTTACTGAGATTTCAAGAACAGATTGTATAGTAGAAGAATAAACACAATGTTTAACCGCCATTCTAACATAATATTCCTTACATAATTAATTGAATCATAGAGAATATTGTGATCAGCAGTTTTAAATTTTAATTTATTTTTACGGTAAATTGCTTATCAGCAAATCTACAATCCGTAAAAGCCAGGTTTTTTTCCTTTTCAGTTTAAGTCAGTAAGTCAGTGATTTCCCACGAATAGCACTCAAAGCAGCATTTGCACATTATAAACGTCAAATCTAGAGACTATTAATCTACAAACAACATCAAAGCATCCGCATGAAATACTGCAGTCATAACATCATCTCGTTATGCTAAAATAAAAAAAAGTATTGATCCTAAACTTATTTCTATTTGTTGATATCACAAGATTTTAACACTTATAGAAAAAGCTATTTTTTTAAATTTTACAGTTGGATTAAATTCATATATTATATCAGATATCTCTGTCTAAATTCAAGATCTATAACTCTTTTTGGAATTTTATTCTAAACAACACAAAATTATCATGTGGTCTTAAACTTCTTTCCAACACTGTGCCAGTTGTGAAAAGTGCCGGCAAATATTCTAAATGCTATGTATCTCTGAAATCAATCTCTGAAACAAAATTATTCATCTATACTAATATTATAAAGAGGAAAGATTTGATTGTTTGTTTGTTTGAATTGAATAATCTCCGAAACTACTTGACGGTTTTGAAAAATTCTTTCACCGTTGGAAAGCTACACTATTTCCGGTGAACATAGGCTAATTTTTAATTGATAAACAAATATTTTCCTCAATAATTTTTCTTAACAAATATTTTCCTTAATAATTCAAAATTTCATTATTTTTCATACAGAATCAATTAAATTTTTTCCGATAAAAAATAACCATTTTCTTTCCCGTTGCCAAGAAAATCAAAATATGGAACAATAATTTCTCCTCGGCAATTAATTTTTAGTTGAACAGTATCCACGTGAAAAATTAAAATTAAAAAAAATTTCAAAGGAAAATAAATATGACGTCATTTATTATATTATCGGAAGTTTTGTTTGCACAGATATCATATACACACCGAGGTAACTAATGGACACTAAATTGATGTTATTTTGCCTGGCATGGCAACCCGACTATTGTTATTTAATTATTAATAAAATGTTTTTTTATTTCCTTTCTCTTCTTTAAAATTATGTAAACTGTTTTGTTCTATACTTATTATTTAAATACTAATTATTATTATTTTTTAAATAATAGAAAATAATTTAAATATATATAGGAAACTGGCATTCGAAAACGATGTTTCCGCCAAATTAGTGTAAAAAATTATCGCGCCGACCTCGGCGCGTACATGACAACTGCGCTGTTTTGTTTATGTGTTAAAGATACTTTTAGATCATAAATCCGATTCCAGAAAATTAGTCAGATTATTTAATTAGAAGTTATTAAATTTATGTTTTTTTTATTATGAAACAGACGAAGAAAAGAAAATTTACTATTGCTGCTCGACTGGAGAATTAACCTTGATGTTATTTGATTTTATGCTTGATGTTATTTTAAAAAACTATCGAAATGGCGAATTTTTAATTATTTGTTTACTTTTTTTTGTTTATATTATTGCAAACATTTTTCCACTTTTATACACGCATCACCTTGGCGTGACTTTTTTTATGATGCCAATTTGGAGAACACTGCGTTTTCAAATACCAATTACATTTATATTACTTTTATTTATTTTCTATTATTTTAAAAAGGAAATAATAATAATAAACTAGGTCAATAGATAATTATGGAACAAAACAATTTATATAATTTTAAAAGAGAAAAGAAAAATAATGAAATAGTTTCCTCAAAAATAATCAACTATTACCGGATTACCACGTGAGGCATAAAATCGCAATTTGCTGCAATCGCGCCAACGGGATCCGTAGATGACACCTGCACATAAATATTATTGGCAATATCATTGTTTATACAATTTGTTTATATAATTTGGTAATAGTTGATAATTCCATCGACCAAAAAACTATCACCAAAGTATAAGGTTAAATGTCAATGGATGATCGTAAATGTCACATTCATTTGACATTAAATTTGTTATACGTAATTGTTACTTCATCAACCATTTTTTATTCGATGTTTATTTGTATTTCTATTAACATTTTAGTAATTTTTTGATTCTTTGGTTATTTAAAATAAAAATTATGTCCATTTGTATAATTTGGCGAAATTGATCGACGGAATAATCAAGTAATACCCATTATTTATTTACAGTCTATATGAATATTTAAATTGTTAGAATTAGCGTACTTATCGGGCCCCCCCCCCCCGCCAAGTCATACGCCAAGCAGTCGTTAAATCTGTGCTTTAGTCTTACTATTATATCTTTTTCATCTGCAGTTATTTCACTATCACCAAAAAAGCAATATTTTCAATGTGTCGGAAAAATTATTATAATGAAAAAATATTTGCAATTAATTTATCATTCATTACAATTAAAAAAAATTGTAAGGAAAATAAATATACTTTAAAATTGGTTAAGAAAAAAATATACATGAAATCTCGACAGCTGAAAATTTTGTTTTTCATAATTACGTAGCAGTTTTAATTAACGATAAGCCCTATCAACAGAACTTTGTCAAATATTAAACTATTAGACATTACTTCATTACCCTGTCGAACAAAAAACTATCGTCAAGCTTAAGATTAAATGCCAATAATGGATGATCGTAAATTTCACATTTATTTGCGGACAAACGTGAAATAAGTCGTGTACATTTGTAACAATATCGTTTCTAGCACTTCTAATGTTTGACACTAAAAATCATAATGGAATCGATTACAGAAGGTAGAAAGATTTTATTAGATGCAAACTAAAGACTTATTTTTCTACAAAATTTAGTCATCAAGATTATTCTGATTTAACGGCTACATGTTAGCAACTGTTTTGTAAAAGGAAGAGGCAGTGAAACCGATGTAATTTTAATGTTATTCAAATAATACAGCTTTAAAACACACTTTTTATGCTTCATTGTTCTAATAAATATATAAGTGAAACACCCTTCTTCGTCTGCCACCCCCACGGAGGGCACCCTTTCCTTAGGGCCTATATCCCACGTGTAGATAAATGGCCGTCATAAATACAAACAAACAAAAACTCTTCTTTATCTGTCAATAATTCTTTACATTTTTTACTCTATGTATTCTTGCTGGAACAGATTAAGGTAGATAGGAAACTACAGTAGACCTGCTAGAAGAGGACGTTTATCAAAAAATGTAACATGAAATGACATTGCATGTAGGCTACCAGAACTACACATAGTGCAAGTTCAGATGTCGGGATTTTAAGAACTAAAAAATGATAATGTATACAATCCGAAAGTTAATAGAGTTTGATAATCAATCTCACTAATCATTGCAATGTCCTCTAATGTAATAGTGTGATGATTCGAGAACATTTTGATTCCTGTTTTCATAACGGTCTCATGTTCATACGAAACTCTACTAAAAATAATAAAATAAAAGAGATGGTGCTTAATTGCCCAAATTTTCGCCAAGACTTACAATAGTACAATATTGCAATGGCGTTGGCATGATTTTCAGCAATACGGAAGAACATTCCAGGATGGTCTATACTGCTTTAAAATAAAATTTTTAAATCACCATTTTCTTTGAGTCAAGGTTCGTTTGGAAATATGGACCAGCGAAGCGGGCACAGCCTGCTAGTAAGTTATAATTCGTTTAGTCAAATTAGATTATTTATTTCTTTTCTTATTTCTAATTAAATTTTCTCATTAAAATTTTGTCTGAAAAGTTTGCAAAACGGTATTATACATTGTAAAAAAAATCTGCAAAGTTACTATACTTTTTCTGGGAAAATGAGATTAATGGAATGTAATAGAATTTTTTATGTAACAGCAACATCAAAATATCATGTAACAGATCCCGTTACATAAATATTTGCTGTTGCCGTTACATCAAAAGTTCTAGGAATCCCAGTTTCCTAGAAAAAGTTTAGCAACATTGCTGATTTTTCATTACAGTATATTTCATATGCATAAAAGCAGAAAAGGACGGTTTTGAGTTTTATTTAACCATTTGAATGTAGGCTGATTTTAAAAATATTTTATTTAATTATAAAGCGTTAATTATAGTATATCATATAACAACTTTTTTTTTTTTTTAACAATATAAATGTTCTATTAATGTTACACGTTTAGTATTTCCATTTATCTTCTAATAGCTGCTGTATTATATATTCTATATCCCTATTCAATATAAATTACACTTGTTACTTTACACGAAACTGAAAAACTTTAGACCGAGGAAAGAATAAACGTGGTGTGTAAGGTTAATGAATCAACTAGGCGAGACACGATTACACTGTCAACAGTGATTCCTTTTAGTAATAATCAAAATTATTTATCTCATCTCTAAAACTGTTTGAGTAATGGAGAAAAAATAGTTTCAAAGCTTTAAAGCGTCTTAGATTTTGCATAAAATGATGCTCTGTATGCATAAATAGTTTTGGCAGAATTTGAAGGTGAGAAAGTTATTATTATGAACAAACTATTTAAAAGTTTTGTCTCGTATGCAAATGTATTACATGGGCGAAAATTGTCACATCGAGAATTAAACTATAATATATATGCTGTTTACGTGGGTTAGTCATTCGCTTTCATTGCATACTCATGTATTTATTAATTAAATGTGTTTTACCTTTTTTTCTGCACAAACCTCATCCATTTATTATACCTATGAATACATTACTTTTTTTGCATACATGCCAAGAATACAACTGTAGCTCAAAAACTACATTTTGGTCCCGAAGTTTTTTAATTTTTATGTTCTTATGAATAATTAATAGAGTAAAACATCAATTACCGAAAAAAAATACAAATCCTCTTAGTCAAACCTGTAAAGATACATTTTAACCCCTTAATGGTCGCATTAAATTCTGGTTTAAAAATTCAAATTCATTATTCTCACCACTTTTTTGAAAAAAAAACATTAATCTTATTTAATGACAAGTAAAATGATACCAGAATAATATCAATTGCACTATTTTATAAAACTGGTAGGAATCAAACAATTCTGTATAAAATCCGTGAAGCTTGCAGCCCGTGAATGTTTCGGGCGCGACGATTAAGTGGTTAATAAAAATTTATTGTTGGGTAAAATCATTCATTTGTTATAAAAAGTTATATTTACCACAAAAGTGCGTCATTACTGCAACATTCACGTTTAAAAAGAAATAGCTTTTCACCAAAGGTGGCAAAGAAAATGATAATTTAGTCAATATTTTTATTTTACCTTTAAAAAGACGCACTGCAAAGAAAAAGTTCTGAAAAATGCTTTTAATTTTCTTTCGAAAAACTACAGGATGAAATTTTCTATTCTATTTATTTTTCTGTCCCTGGTGAACCCCTGCTTGCGTTTCTCGTCTACTAATCAAACACTGAATATGTCCAATTTTGCAATTTGCATAACTCTCAATCGTGATTATCTTCCTTTTAACATAATTAGCATCATAACTTCGAGGAAAAATGCATATTTTTAAATTAAATTTCAACATAATCTGGAAATTCCATTAACGCATCGAGAGAGCCATCCAGGTCAATGCCCTCTGGAGATATTTAGATTTTCGTATCTACAGTAGTGTACTTGATAGTTATTATAATTATCCTTTCTAAAGATGGGCATCGCGGCAGGTTGTAATGGAAAAAATTTTCTGTGTGCAGACTCACATCTATGTAGCTGAAAGCTACTTATATCAACATTTTATATGAACATGAAACATATAAGCTACTCTGTATATATTTTATATGTAATACCTGTATCCAAGTATATTGGTACATAAATATACATATGCATATTGATTTGTTAGTAGATTAGATATGAATCCAACTAGATATCACTGAATGTAAATCACCTCCTAATTTTTCCAATGTTTCATGTGTTTCATGTACGTGTGCTTTAGTCGTCCAATTTACACCGGCCTCTTAACTGATTTCGTCACTCCATATTACTTGGGGTCGTTTTACATTTCTAGGATACCATTGTAGGTGTGCTTCCCCTTTTGTCTTGTCTTCTTTCGATGTATTCAGCCCATTTTTAGTTTAGCTGTTTAATTATTTCAATGATGTCAAAAACATTCGTCTGATTTCTTATCCCTGTTATTCCTTTTCTATCTCTTCTAGTTATGCCTAGCATATATCTTTTCATGCTTCTCTGTGTTGTTTGTAATCTTTGAGCTATCTTATTTGTTAGCGTTAATGTTTCTGCTCCATAAGCTAGTGCAGGCAAAACACAGATATGTTATTCTTGAGAATAATATTGCTCTTCCCAAAATAACTCCATTCATTTCTTATTCTTGTATTGCATTCATGATACTATTAATCGTTGATATTTCCTGTCTAAGGTACATATAACTTTGCCCTTCTTTAATGTCAGTGTTCTTGCAGACGATTTTCTTTTTTGACGTAAATGAATTGAACATCACTTCAGCATTTTTCAAATTTATTTTTAACTCCATATTAATCCTAGCTGCATAGTTGCTAACCTCCAGATTTTTTTCATACCAATATTTTTATGCAGAAATACTTGCTTTCTATAATCGCACAATTTAAGCAATTAAGTAAAACGAATATTTTTATGAGATTTTACTGGTATTAAAAAAACCCGGGAGGATGACAGCTATGTAGCTGCCAAATCTTTTAGCATATTTTTTAGTTCGTCAGAGCTGTTACAAAAAATTTAAATTTCGTCAGTGATCCGGGGATGATTTAAATTTTCCTAATTTATTTTAAGACATTTGTTTTCCCAATCCAGCATCTTGAAAATATTTTAAGTAAAATTCTTAGACAAAATAGTGTCTCTTTGTCTCACCCCTCTTCCAAGCTTAATCGTCACTTTTCCTTTATCCAACTGGATGGTTCCTGTTGCTTTCTTCTGAAACATCTTTATAATATTGATCTAAGGTTCGTGTGTACCAATGTTCTCCAGATATTCTACTACTATTGATGTACAGACCGGATCAGGTGTTTCTTCATAATCAATAAGGGCAAGGCAGAGAGGTAAATTATATTCTTTGTGTTTTTTTTATAAGTTCTCTTGCTGTTTTGATATGACCTATTGTGCTGAATCCACTTTGGAATCCTGCTTGTTCACAAGGTTAATCTGAGTCCAGAACTTATTCAAGTCTTGTTAAAATTTTGATGAAAATTTTATAAATCATTGATATAAAGCTGTCGGATGATAGTTTCACATGTTTTCCTTCTCTCTTTTTATGTAAAGTAGTACCATTAAAGCATTTTAAAAATCTTCTGGTACATCTGAACTTTTGAGACATCTAAAAAACTGTAAAGATAACATTTTTACAATTTTTTCTCCTGCTTGATAAGGTAAATTTTTATTCGATCTTTGCGGGAGCATTTGTCCTTTTTCATAAATCTAATGGCTTGTGAAAATTCATTTGTCTTTACTGGATTTATCTCTTCCGTTTCTAATAAGTTTTCTCTTGGATTATGCAGATTGATTTCATTTTGATCTTCACATTTATGTATTTCATATTATTTTCATTTATTTTGATCTTCACATTATGTTATAGAATTTTCCGACTATGTGTATTATTTCGTTATTGATTTTGGTTATTTTTCCATTTAACATCTTTAATTCAAAAATACCTCTTTTTCCAACACATGGTTTGTGCTTTGCTGATTTTAAACTTTTGTTGTCTTCTAGACCTTTCTTGAAAAGATCACAGTTAAATTTTGTGATATCTTCTGTAACACATTTTCTTTTTTCGTTTTACATAATTCAGCATATTCAACTCTTGATTTGGGATCATTTTTCTTCCGTTTAAATTCTTTGTGTTTCTTCATCAATCTTCTTGTGCCGTCTGTTATTTTATTTGTTTTATTTCTGCTATCGTTCTTGCAATTTCTTGCAAAAGTATTGGTATATTATTGGTATATTGGATATTTCTTTTTCACTACTGTAACATATTGCTCTTCTTCTAAAGGTGATTGAAGCACTTGGAAACGGTTTTTAAGTTCAAAATGAAATTCTCCTTTGTGTTCCTCGAGATTTATAGTATCGATTGATTTCTTCGTGCGTTGCAAAAGTTTCAGTCTTTCCATTTAACAACAGCATTTAACAGCAGTTTACACCTAACCAACCTGTGATCGCTTCCTGTATTGAAGTTATTGTGAACGTGCAGTCCTGAATAAGATGCTTTTTGTTTGTCAATAGCTTAAGATGCTTTTGTTTGATGTAGTCGATTTCATTTGCTGTGCACTTTGCACCGTGCCACGTCAATTTTCTTTGAGGCTTTTTATTGAAAAATGAATTCATAAAATACATGTATTCACATTCTGCAAACGTAAACATTCTGCATCTTCGTTCATTACGCACACCGTATCCATGATTCTCTACTGGGATCACCTTTCTTTTTCCCCAAACCTAGCATTTCTTTCTCTCATTATTAATTTTATGTAACAATTTTCCTTTCGATGCACTGAAGCTACTTCTTAGAAATCTTCATTTTTTCATCAGTATAACTTATTGTTGGTTCATACACTTGGGGAATTTGCAGCTTGTATCTTATATATATATATATATATATATATATACATACAATTTTGGCATAAATTAACCTTATTTTAAATTTTTTTAAAATACATTACTTTAATGCTGCACAGCGCATGTAATGATGTATTTATTCAATTTGTTATTCTTGCTGCTTCTTTCATACTTTTTGGAAATATCTATCATTGTTATAACTTCGGATTTTACCAAAATTGGAATTTAGTTGATATTGTAATAATATACTTATCTGAATAAAACATAGGGGCTTTATTTATAGGATATTATGTTTGTGTGTATTGCATAATTTATTTACTACGAGATTACTTTTAAATTTAAGATTGGGATATTTTTTTCTTTTCATGAAAATAATGTATATATATTTATTATTTATGTACTCAAGTATTTTCAATTTATTATTATTGAAAATTATTTTTTAATTTAATTACTTTTATATTATCTTTATTAGTGATAAAAGTTAATTAGGGAATTAAATGATATATATATTATTTTTATTCAATGTATTTGTCAGTTATCATTTTTTAATAAATTAGCCAAGATTTCAACTGATATATATATTATGTCAATTTATTTTTAGCTTAAATTTATATAGTATTATAAATTGATCTTATTCTAATTTTTATATAATATATTTTATCCTACTGGATATAAATAATCTTTCTTATGATGAGTAGTTACAAAACAAATTTAGCGACTGGCAATTTAGGCTCTTCAAAATGTAGGATGTCTAATGCTCGGTACAAAGAAATAGATAGTTATTTCTTTGGATCATCAAACATTTACCTGTCATATTGTCCCTCGATTAAACTTAAATTTAGAAATTAAAATAAATTTAAAATCTCCCAAATGCTTAACTTGCCTTCATGTAGATACACAACAAATTGATAATGATTCCAGTTCTAAAAACAATGTGTTATTTTGTAAAGCATACAACGTAATATATTCAATTAATTGCAACATTTGTAAGTTAGAATATATAGGTCAAACATGTAATCCTCTGCATAAAAGAATCAATCAACATAGACAGGCTATTTGAATAAACATCTCTATTAATGCTGAACATATACATTTCCGGCACCATAACTTTAAAAATATAACTATCAAAATCTTAAGTATGCATAAACATCTAAATGATAGATTACTTTATGAATCAATTTATATTAAATCCCGAAATTCTTTATATCCTTATGGTCTAAATTCTAAATTATTTAATCGTACTAACATTGTCTTTACTAATACTAATAATTATGAACATTATAGTAATACGTATGCAAAATTAAATCATTCTGCTAATAAAAAAAACTACACGTACAACAAGAGGTAAAAATAAGGCTAATAATCAATATATTTCCAGAAATGAGATCAAACAACAAATAATTAAGATGGAATCTGAATATAATAACTCGTATCAGTGGTTGGACATTAGGAAACACATTTTTTCAATAAAAAAAAAAAAAACATCTAAATTTATATTATAAAGTATTTCTATCTATTGATTTAACTTCACATTTTAGTGATATTTACGTAAATTACGTATTTATTTTGTAAGTTTTTTATTTCATTATTTAATTGTTTAATATTTAAATTAAAGGTATCGATATTTCTATAAAGTTCACTATTATTATATACTATAAAGTTATATTATTTGATTTATTGTACTATAGAATTAATCTTCTTAATGTTAAAATTTCTAAAAATACACATAAAAAAACTAATAATACTCAACTCATAATTACTTTTACTAATAATGTACTTAATAAAATAAATCTACATAATATTATTAATGCTAAAAATAATGACTTCCCTCTAAATAATTTTTCTATACATAAATCATTCAAATATAATGTTACACTTGGACGTAAGATATTTAACTACAATAAATTTTCTAAATTTTTAACCAATAATTATCCATGTTATTGTAATGATCCCTGTTATAGTAACTTCGTAAATAAAGATCATGGTCACATTATTACTGGGGATATTAATACTGTCGAAAATGATTCTTTACGCAATTTAATGGCTAATGGTATTAAATATCGTGTTCGTTCATGTCCTAATATCAAATCAATCTTAAAACAGTTTAATTTAGATTTAGATCTTTTTATTTATAAAATTTCGATAGACTATAATAAGCCTCTGGAATACTTCACTGAATGGAAACTTAATGTTTTTGATAATTAAATAGTGAACTTTATAGAAATATCGATACCTTTAATTTAAATATTAAACAATTAAATAATGAAATAAAAAACTTACAAAATAAATTTATTATAACATATGTTGGTAAATCTCCTAACAACTATGCATTCATTTGTAAACATTATTACTCTATATTATTAAATCAAGCAATAAATTCTAGTTCAAATTTCATTAAAACAGATATTGATACTATTATTAAAAATAGACATATAGCTCAATATTATAAATTACTAAAATTAAAAAATCATAATTATAACTATCCTTATATTGTGGTTATTCCAAAATTTCATAAAATTTCTTTAAAGTTTCGTACTATAACTATTGGCCGTAATACTTATAACAATAATGCAGGTAAAGAATTATTAACAATACTTACAAAAATGCTAGATATTGCTAAAACTAATAATAAATTCTATAGTATAAAAAATAGTTTACATCTTGTAAATAATATCAAAAATTTACAAAACATTAAGTACATCAAAACATTTGACTTTAATGATTTATTTAATACAATTGATACCGCAGATATGTTCAGGATCATAAATTTATTATTCAAGGAATATAGGAATTCTCTTAACATACATGTCTCTTTATCTTACTTCAAATCTTTAACCAAATTTATTCTTTATCATAATTATGTATTATTTATTAATACAATATTTAAACAAATAGTCGGTCTTCCACAGGAAGGGATTGTATCATCAATCTGTGCTGATCTCTACTTACATTATTATGAACGTAATACTTCTATTGTTAATTGTTTTTTATACATGTGATCTTGATGATATAATGATTTTATATTCTAAAAAGTCATCTAACTATTCTCTACCAATCAAATACCATAAAAATTTAAAATACAGTTATAATGATATGCTTAATAATAAAATTAACTTTCTCGACCTTAATATTACTCTTTCTGATAATAAAATTCTATTTGATATTTATGATAAACGTAATAATTTTCCTTTCAAAGTAAACCTCTTATCATTATAATTCTTGCCTTCATAAATCTGTATACACTATATGGCCATTGATTATTGGACACTTGCGATTTTAGACATTTTGTTAAATATCTTGAAAAATACATGAGGAATCATCTCGAAACTCTTAATGTATAAATATAATAGTATAAGTCATACATCTCCGTGAAGATTTTTCCCGAAACTCCATAGGGGACCGTCAACAAATTAAAAATAATGAATATCTTTTGAGTAAACCTGTCAAAACTAATGTAGCAAAAGCGCTCAGACTTTAGATTATGATTGAATGCCTTATTGTAATATGCCTTGTTCATTTTTATGCAAATAGCATGCATACTTGCAGAAAAATTAAGGTTTTTATAAAAATGGTCCCAAAATTTTCCAAGTTTTTCCCTTATAATTTTCAGAGTTCTTAATATAAAATAATATTTTTTTTTTCAGAAAATATGACAAACAACATTGCACACAGTACCCTGTTATCAGAATTAAAAAATAATGAAAATTGTATACAAAATGAGTTTTTTTATTAAATAATTTTTTACTGCGCATGCGTCAACGATATCCAAATTTCATTTGCATATTATATTAGCTAAATGTATAGAGCAACTTTTGTGAAAGTCACGAAATCATAACTTGAAAATTCTGAAAATAATCGTCAATTGAGTAAGTTGAAAATCCGTTATTCTCAAAATGAAGCAAAAATAAGAGGGGTTGTATCCATATATTCATTGATTAGTGTCAATATAGAATACACAATACTACTACATTTATATACTACATTAGTACTACTACATTTGGATAAAATCCCTCATTTTTTTGCTTCATTTTGGAAACAACGGATTTTGTCCTTTTTCTATAGACGATTACTTTCAGAATTTTCAAGCTATGATTTCGAGACTTTTACAAAAGTTGCTCTATACATTTACACTGTCAGAAAAATTCGTCAATATACACTAAGTTATCGTTATTTTTTCACAAATAATTTCTGTTCTCCCAGAAAACGTATTTGTTCTGTAAGTTCATTCCGAGCGTCGAAAAATGAGGAAAAGTTTCCGTTTATATCCAGCACGCATGCGCATTGGGTCTGTTTGTAATAAGTTCGAATTTATTTTTAAAATGAAAAACAAAAATATTCTATTGATTAAAATGTCTAATTTAGTTTTAAAAGACAAAAATGTTTTCGAATTTAAAAATAAATAACAATTACTTTCTTTATTCGTTCAAACATTCTCACAAATAGAACATCCATGTTTTTTCTCTAACATTCTACGTAATATATTTAAAATTCTCATTTTTATACTATATTAATACTAAACGTAAAAAAAACCCAGCCACAGTTTCATTAAAGATGAAATCTTTCCGAGATTAACTGCATAATTAAAAGCTTTTTAACGAAATATACCAACCCACACCCATATGAAATGAAGGGTTCTATTTTAACGCACAATCATCATGAGCAGCCGTAGCGCCGTGGATTAGCGTTGGTCTTGTAATCCTGGGGTCCTTGGTTCGATCCCCGCCTCTTCCGCATTGATTTTTTCCAAACTTTTTTCAAGTGACGGATATTTTTCTTCTTTTGACAGAGAAAAAAATAAACAGAAAATCGTCAATATACAGACAATTTCTGGCAGCAGTGCTGCCAGTGCATTTTCTGTGAAAAGACGGAAGTTTTTTTGAGAGTGTAGCTAACATAATATGCAGATGAAATTTTGATATCTTTGACGCATACGCAGTAAAAAATTATATAGTAAACCTACTCATTTTTCATACAATTTTTATTATTTTTTAATTCTGATTACAGGGTACTGTGTGCAATGTTGTTTGTCATATTTTCTGAAAAAAATATTATTTTATATTAAGAACTCTGAAAATTATAAGGGATAAACTTGGAAAAATTTGGGACCACTTTTATAAAAACCTTAATTACTCTGCGAGTATGCATGTTATTTGCATAAAAATTAACGCAGTGTATTACAATAAGGCATTCAATCATAATCTAGAGTTTGAGCGCTTTTGCTACATTAGTTTTGACAGGGTTATTCAAAAGATATTCATTCTTTTTTAATTTGTTGATGGTCCCGTATGGAATTTCGGTAAAAAATCTTCACGGAGATGTATGATCTATACTATTATATTTATACACTAAGAGTTTCGAGATGATTCCTCATGTATTTTTCTAGATATTTAGTAAAATGTATAAAATCGCAAGTGTCCAATAATCAATGGCCATATAATGTGTATCAACACTGTAAAAAAAATCACAGTAATTAAACAGCAAAAAATGCTGGCAATATGGGTGCCAGTAAATTTTGCAGTATAATTACAGCAATTGCGTTTTTTAGATTTTACAGCAGTCTTGTATAATTTCAGCATTTTTTGCTGTTTTTTTACTAAAATTTGTTTTTCAGATTTTACAGCACTCTTGTAGATTTTCAGCATTTTTTGCTGTTAATTTACTAAAATTTGTTTTTCAGATTTTACTGTACTTTTGTAGATTTTCAGCATTTTTTGCTGTTAATTTACTAAAAATTTTTTTTCAGATTTTACTGTACTTTTGTAGATTTTCAGCATTTTTTTTTATTATTTTACTGAAATTTATTTTTCAGATTTAACTGCTCGTTTCTTGTTATTCAGTATTTTTTGCAGTTAATGTACAAAAATTTGTCTTTTTTTTTTTTGGTTAATTTAATTCCATCATAATGTACATGCTTTTAAATAGATCATTTGTAATTTTTTCAGTAGCTGTAAATTATACCTTAAATTTCATCTAGTAAATTATTGACATAGGTTGAAAAGTGTATGGAATATTTAAACGTAATTACTTTTAATTATAATTTTGTATTATTTGACATCAGAATTTCAAAAATAAAGAAAAATACCTCCATACAATAGTGATATCAAACATGTGACAATAATATGCTATACAAAATTTTAATTACTTATGATTACAGTCCTATTAAAGCATGAGTTAACTGGGATGTGACATTAGGTTTTTTTAACAAAATCTTTTTTAAAAATAGTATACACACTTTAAAGTGCTCTCAGGTTTTTATTTTTTTTCCCTACAATCATTTTCACAACACTAAGTAAAAGGAAGTTGTAAGAAATACTATACAATGCCTTGTGTCTTTTTGGACTGATGGGCTATTATACTTTTTAAAATTTATTTTTAGATTAAAAAAAAAAAATCTTTAAACCAGGTGTATCTTCTAAAAAACTGGTGAATTCTTTTCAAATCCATTAACAAGCTTTTAATACCAAGTTTACCAATAGAGTAAAACACTCAAAAATAGAACATTTTGATAATGATTAAAATAGTTTACTACAAAAGTAGTACAAATACACCTCTCTCTGAAGCAATATTTCTGTCAAGTACATCAACATTACATTGTTACAAGTTTTGCTAACATGTACATTTTTTTCTTTAACTGCAATACTTAAATATAGACTTAAGTTCATTGTTAAGTTTCTATATGAAGATTAATAAATTTCTGAAATGCAAAAGTGTAAAGTAGATCTGTTTTCATATGCATGTTTTGAAATTAAATAGTTACATAATTTTTGGTTTTATATAAATAAAATTAATTTGAAAGAATAACAAAGATCTTTTACAGAATAGAGTGTTAAATTAAAAAATATATATGTCACATTGAAATCGAGGAAATATATTCCATCATTCATAATTTATCCAAAAGATACAAGTAATCCAGGGATTTATGAAGCTTTTGCCTGTGAGTTTTAATAACGAAATTGTATTAGAGGCTGTCAATAAATTATGTCATGCCTGGAAGGGGGTTTGAGAAACTGTGTCAAAGGGGTGGTAAGGGGGGTAAAAAGAAATACAACATCACACATTTTGGTTAAAATAAAAGCATGTAAGACCAATAGATTAAATTTCCAAGTTATTTTAAAAGTATTTTGTGTTTATAAAGTAAAGATAAAATTTAAAGACAAATATATTAAATTATATTTTGAACTGCAAATTACTAACCTTTCCTATTGCTCTTTCATATTAATATTTCATTGCTGTTTTTGGTTATAAACTTTAACCTTATTGCATAAAAAATAAGTATACAAATTTTTACTGTTATGCTCACAAATGTCATTAAAACAGATAGTTAAAGATTAAAAATATAGTATTCTATAAAGTAGTGCTTTGATTGTAAACGGCAAGTATATGTTTATGTAACATAGCATGACATGTAACAAGTGTGAGGAGGAGGGAGAGTAAGGTGAAGTTTAAAATTTTGTGGCAAAAGAGGAGGGGGGAGATAAAAAAATATTGAAGAAATGTGTGGCATCTTTTATGGATAGATCAAAATTTTAAATTAAACTCCACCTAATCTGAAATTTTAAGCAGTGTATGTATGTGATGGAGGGAGGATAAAGAAATTGTACGTCTGTGTCTACAAACATACCTTTATACAATGTGAGACCTTGATAGTAAAACAGTTATGAATTTAATTATAAGCTCTGTTTTCATTAAAACCCCATCATTGAACATTTTTTTCTAGAAAAGCTTGATTTTCTTGATCAAATTTTAAGAAAAGTAGAATTTTTCCTTTCTTAACGCATTTTTAAATTGTCTTTGCTGATAAAAAATTAAAATGTATTAATTCTTTTCAAAGCATGTAATGGAAATCTTGGATGATTATTGTATCTAGTAGATTTAATATTGTTTATTACGAATTACCATCAATGCCGTGAAAAAAAGATCGACAAAAAGACAAGTATGCAGCCAGGTTCTTTAAAGTAAAGTTTTATTTTCGCCCTTTCGAGAGAGTAGGACGCTCAGCGTGAATTATTGGTGGTTACAGCAGAGCCAGGCCAAGAGAAAAAGAGACCGTTCTTTTAGTCAGAACCAAGATAACACCAGTTGTCAGATATCGCCAAAGGTTACAATGTTTGGCATGTATATGATATTTGGCCAAAATATACGTGCAATATTTTTTCTTCTGAGAGAGAGATTTTGTACTTAGCATATTAACAAGATAATCGCTAATTGGCGACAAAAGAGTTTAAACTTTGATATTGGAATTTGAAAAAGCAAAGGAATTTTGTGGGATAGGCTTTGGGGCTCATGATGCGGTCTAAAATTCGCGAATGGATACCATATAAGGAACGGTAGCATGAGAAGGAGATATATTCGAATATGTACGACGCGCAAAACATCTTATGCAGCATTTTTATTGTAGAGCAGCTGGTATAAGAAAACCACATTCGGTTTTCATGACCATATAAGGTATGGAACGAGTGAAATACATGTGCTGGGATTTCGGTAACCGTTATATTAAGGGATTGGTTTAAGTATTACTAAAATGAGAAAAGGGGCGATATATTTATAACTTCAACTGTAATGTAGATCCTGTTGTGATCATGATTTTAGTTACTTTAAAAGAAAAGATTTTTTCTTTCTTTTTTTTTTTTTTTTTTTTTTTTTTTTTTTTTTTTTTTAATGGAGGACAAGATAAGTTTATCAATTTGTTACCTAACATCGTCATATTCAATGATATATGATATATTGATATCATATATCTCCCCCGCTGGTTTGGGTTTGAAAAATTTTGGACCAGGTACGAAAATGTCTCTCTCAGAATTACATACAAAAGTGTAGGATTATGCTGGTTAAATATTATGAATTGATTACATATATATATTTGAATTTATGCAGTTATACATTATGTCGACATATGATTATACATCTTCAGAGTCTCTCTCTTTTTTTTTTTTTTTTTTTTTTAATGCTCCTTTATTTTGATGTTGTTCCGGAACAAATTGGCCTTTTATTGAAGAATATGAAGTATATAATAAAAGTATGAATTATGTGGTACAAATATGAAAATCTATACTAAAAGAATACGAAATGGATAGTAAAAATATGAAATGTAGGTTAAAAATATGAAATGGAGGTTGCAACCATGTAAGTGTATCATAATAATATGAAAAATAATGAAATGTTATGGATGAAGTGTATTTTGTGACTAATACGTATGTTTAAAAAAAAAATGAAAAAAAATTCGTGTATCCACACAGGACAAGCAAAAAAAAGGAAAGCGACACGCGATCCATAAAAAAGGTGCTGCCCTTAATCTTGTCAAATGACAAGGTGATGGCATCGGCTTATGGCCTAGCCCTATGGGAAGTGGGAATATTGGCGAGAGCCCACATTACATGGACCCTCTGCTCCTCCCGAAATCTTTTGCTTTCTCAGAGGAGCGCACATCGCATTACATAGAAAAACAGGGAGTTTAAGTAAAATTGGTGTGAACTGCACCAATCCGAAATTTGTTTCTCACCACAATGAAGTTACAGGTCCTTTGGGCAACTTTTGAACGGGCCTTCACTTCGAAGGGGCATAATTAAAAATAAAAAAAAAATAAAAATCTGATGCATATGGTATTTATATATATCTGAAAGGGAATGTCAATCCTAGAGTAGTGAGAAACAGCTTTGTCATAATCGGTTAGAGATTTATTGTGCATCATGATTATGTTGATATGACTAAAATTTAATGTATGTGCAATGTGATATGTTATTTTTATTATTACTATTATTATTATTATTATTACGTATGAACAATAAAACTACTGAAAGGGAAAAGTAACAATATTGGCGACAACCCAGCAATTAAGAGACATATCTGTTATGTGGAAGCCCCCTGTGATGGAGAACCTGGACCAGCCATGAACTCCCTCAAAGGAAACTCCAACACAACATGTGTATCAGTGTGATGTACTGCATTTACTGTAAATCTATGGTAACCTAATATTGTGATGGGCTGTGTTAAAAACGAGATCTTAGGTTGTATTTTATGGAGCTGTTTCCTGGGTGACTTATATTTTCCTCATGACGCACAAATAAATGATCATTTCTAGGGGGGGCTATAATTAGCCTGTCAATGTGTACTCTGAATGCCGATTCATCGGGTGAGTGTAAACGCTTAATGGAAACAGAAACTGGCGAATATTTATGTACCACAATAAAAGGTCCGGTGTATTTTGGTTTAAATTTATCCACGGATTTGAGGTACACTATATCCTTTTCTAAGATTACTCTTAGTTTCGCTCGTTTCTGGAAGTGTTGATTTCTCTTTTCTTGTGAATTTTTGATGTTAGTGTATGCTTTTTTGTAAATTGAATTCAAATCATTTAGCAACTGGTAAGTTTCTATGCCCTTATCAAGGATTGGCTGATTAATAGTTTGATCAAAAGTATCAAATAATAAAGATAGTTCTCTTCCAAAGTGTAATAAGTTGGGGGAATATTTAGTGGAAGAATGTGTGGAACCGTTGTATAGTGATTTATGTATACGTAATGCATTTTCAAAAGAATGGCCTTCTTCAAGTAAAGTGGTAATTGAATATTTTATTGATTTATTTACTCTCTCTGAAATTGCATTACTTTGGGGGTGACATACTGAGGAATGGAGTATTTTTATGCCCAATGTATCGTTGAATCTGTTGTACATGTCAGACGTCAGTTGCTTACCTAAATCGCTGAGAATAGTGGCAGGTCTGCCAAAGGTAGTTATGTAATCAAATAAACATTTAGCAATTTTGTCAGTTGTTGTATGCAAGGCAAATAGTTCGAGGTGCCGGTAAAAATGATCTGTTACCGTTAAAACTGATTGTCCGTTTTTAAATGGTCCTAGTAAGTCAATCCCAATGGTATGTCCTGGGTGGGTTGGTGTGTAAGTGGGCTGAAGCGGAGCAGGTGGTGTTATGTGATGTTTTGTTTGAATACACTTAGTACAAGATGCCACAAAGTTTAACGTGTCGGTATACATTCCTTTCCAAAAATATCTAGCTATTACAAATGCATATGTTTTAGTTAACCCAAAGTGTGACAGATGACAAATTGTTAAAACTTTAGCCTTAAGTGAGTCTGGTACAATAATATGGTACGAAAATGTGTTATTATATACGTTTTCTTTTTTTGTCATGAGAACCTTACTGTCAGGATGGATGAAGTACATCGGAAATTTTTTTGATGATCCATTTCTTAAAATATCATTGTAAACTTCGGCCAATTTTGGGTCCTTTCTTTGCTCACTGACAAATGTGTCGTTTGATATTTCAAGTAATGGATCCTTGTTTGTATCTCTGCCTGAAATTAAATAATTTACTGAGTTGGGTTTGTTGTTATTGGATTCTTCGATATTGTCCGAAGTGTCATTATCTACAATTGGTAAAGCATGAGGGTCATTAAGGAGTTCAGGATTTGATTTAAGATCTTGGGTATTGTTTTCAAATGTACATCTTGATAGATAATCAGCAAGTACATTAGATGATCCCGGTACATGTTCGAAGGAAAAGGTGTATTCAGAAAGTTCAGTTAACCAACGTGTAGTTAAATCCGCAGGGTTACATGTGTTTTTGTATTTTTTTAAGGGAGCACTATCTGACAAAATTACAAATTTCCTGTTGTATAAATAGTACTTAAATGCGATTACTGATTTATAAATGGCCATTAATTCAAGTTTTAAAGCCGGGTAACGTTTTTCTGCGTGTTTAAGAGATTTAGAAAAATATGCAATAGGAAGTAATTGTCCTTCATGTTCCTGTAATAATGCACCAGCTATCGCTACCTTGGATGCGTCAGTGTTAACGTAAAAGGTTTTTGACCAATCTGGTAAGCGAACCATAGGTGAACTAAAGAACACTTGTTGCATTTTTTTGAATAATTCTTGGTGTTTTTGTGTCCATTTAAATGTAGCTTTAGGAGTGGTCAAATCAATGAGAGGTTGAATAATTTCCGAAAATGATGGCACCAATGATTTATAAAATGTTACTAAACCAATAATTTTTTTTAATTGTCTCTTAGTTTTTGGTGTGGGAAACGAGTTAATTTTAACAATGTTTGCATGAATAGGTGCAATAGAGTGGTTTTCAATATGGAACCCTAAGTAGTCAACTGCTGATGTATGAAATGTACATTTGTTTGGAGTCAATGTTAAATTATACTTAGTTAAGATTTTAAGTATTTTATCTAACTTTGAACAAGTTTCCTCAAATGAGTTTGACCCAAATATTAGATCATCTTGATATGAGTATACTCCATCAATTTGCAATTCATCAATTAAAGAATCCATTAAATGTTGAAAGAATCCACTTGATGACTTTAGACCAAATACTAGGCGTTTATATTTAAAAGTCCCATAGATACATGTAAAGGTTAGTGGGTCTTGAAATTGTTCCGGAAGGTCTATTTGATGATACGCCATTTTGAAGTCTAGTGAAGTGAAAAATTTGTATGCGGATAAATTTGAAATTATGGTTTGTATTTTTGGTAGGGGGTATGATGAGCCTTGTAACACGGAATTTAACATACGTAAGTCTAGAGCGAGTCTGTATTTCTGTTTTCCAGACTGATCAGTCTTCTTTTTTACAAGCAAAATGGGACATGCCCACTCAGAACAATTTCGTTCTATAATATCTGCTTCAAGAAGTTGATGAATTTGCTCTTTCATTTCGTTATGTAATGATTGTGGGAGGGGAAATGGTAATGTTTTTATGGGATAGTCATTTATAAACTTTAAATTTGGGACTACCTTGTCTGTGTGGCCTAGTGTCTTTATGGACTTGGAAAATGATGCATAATTATCAAGCAATAATTTTCCTAACCTTTTTGCATTCTCTTCCTGTAAATGATTTAAATTAAAGTCACTAATTTTTAGTTCTTCTTTACGTTGATTTAATGTTTCATTTGATGCCTGAATATAATTACAAATTTAATCCTTTAAGTTATCCTGAGATTTAAGATTAAAATTCGAAACATTTTCACATGAATTCATAATTTGATGAAAATTTGTGTTTTGTGACGGGTTCATAATGTCCACTGTTTCAAATAAAGTTCCTATTCGTGTATTTTTGTTTATGTGTATAGGTTTAGTAGATGAATTTTGTATAAAAACATAAAACTGGAATTTTTGTGGGGATCTAGTTGTGTTTTCAGTTCCTTCCTTATCTGATTCATAACTCTGACCACCTACAATACTATCGTAAGAAATTATATTCTTTTTTTGTTTCACATTGAAAATAGTAATGTTTTTTTGGGTCAATTGAATCAGTTTTTATGGAGATCCACCTCTTTTCCTGTGGTTCTAGTTTAAGTTTATTCTCCAATCGAATTTCTTTTGGGAATTTTTCCGATTGATGTATTTCATGTAATTCAAGATGATGTGTTTCATTCTCACAGAAGGCAGAATCAAGTAATGGTATGCTAAATTCATTTGTTGACATTTTATTCTTATGAATATCTATCACAATTCTGTTTTTGTGAATAAAATCAAAGCCTAAAATTCCCTGGAAGTTAGCGGAATTCGATATGTCAACAATGTAGAAATTATGCGAGAATGACTTTTGGTGTATGCGAATAGAAGTTTTAATGCATGCAGTGAACTGAACATCTGAATTAACTGTTTTAATAGTGACGCCTGTTCCTAATCTTTTATATTTGAGTTTGTCTTTAATTTTTTCAAACAAATCTTGTGATATAATTGAAATGGATGAACCAGTATCGAGCAAAAAGTTAGTTTTATGTCTTGCAATGGAGGCCTTTATGAGGGGGAGTGTTGGGGATGAATTATTTACATTGCAAATAACTGCAACTTTGTCATCACATATGTTAACAGTTTGTGAAGCTACTTCATTATTGTTTTCGACTGTCTGTGATGCAGAATTTTTGGACAATTTAACTTCACATTTTGTTTGCGAAGCAACGGAACCCTTCTGTCTGGACAGAGTGTAGGCAGTGTTGGGTCATGAGTCCATGGAAATTCGTCTGAAGTTGCTGATGTGTTAGACTTCTTTTGAGATGTAAAGCCATCAGCTGAAGTACATCTCATTAGTAGTTTAAATTACCATTTCTGTTATCATTCCTTCTATAGTTATTTTCGTATTTATAATTATGTTTATTTCTATTTGAATTTGCTCTACGCCATTTAAAACAATGTTTTGCTGTGTGGCCACGCTTCGCACATAGCTGGCAAGCGGGTGGTGATGTAGATTTATTTTTACGTGTGTTATGTTTAGGTGAAACAGTATGCTTCCTTTTAAAGTCCTTGTTCGCATACTGTTCACGCTGTTTTGAATTTTGTGGGTTATACTGTGAATTGCGTCTATGTTTTGTTCATTTGGAATGGTTGTTAGTGTTAATGCATTGACTCTTTCAGTTAAAATTTTTAACTGATTAGCAATAGAGTCTGCTACAGGATTTGTTGTGTTACATGTTTGTAGCTCATTCTCATTTTGCATTATATCCTGCAACATTTGTGCCCTATCAACAGCAGTGTCATAATCGAGAATGTTTTCCTCTTGCAATTTAATTCTCAGTGGGGGTGGGATGCACGAGATTAGTTTTGTGTATTTAATATTGTCTAAGGCTTCTTTATCTTTTATGTTATCATGTACTCGAGTAGTTAGAATATTTATTCGGTGTGCAAGGTTTCTAATCGTTTCTTGAGGTAGCATTATTAAATTGTTAAATTCCACAAGTGCAGTTGTTTTACTAGGGGGGGCAAAGAATTTTTTGAATTCTTTTTCTACAAATTTTAATTTGTCAGCTTTATAAATGGATGGGTTCTGAGTAAAGAAAGTAAGCGCAGGTCCGGATAATTGACTACCTAGAAATTGGATGGTGTCCTGATCCTTCCATCCGTGCGCTTTGGCTAATGTTTTGATTTGGTTGAAGAAAAAGTCAACCAAATTAGCATCACCATCAAAAGTGATGGTTTTGAAAGTAATCTTAGAATTAGCCATATCAGTTAAATATGTAGCTGATCTAATGAAACAAATACTACAAAAGGTTTAACTATTTGTAAATGTTAATTGGTAGGTGTAGGGCTACTATTTAATTGCACACGTATTCCTTTGACTAAATTCTAAAGATTTCAAAGGCACTCACAATCATTTAAAGTCAAATAAAATAATAATAAAAACACAAAATATCACTTAAATAATAAAAATAGATACCATAATAAAAATTGTTAAAGCACTTAGTTAAAAATATCTAGCTCGTAAATGAGATAGTATTATAAATGTCTTACTCTTATATTTTTTTTATCTATTACTGAAAACATCTATTTGTTCTCACATGACTCTCAACAAAATATCACTTTGAAAATTACTTACTTTGTATCAAAAAACCTTTTTTTTTAGATTAAAGAGTAAGAAAATGTATGTATGCATAATAAAAATCTAAAGGGTATCTTATTAATGCTTGGATACAGGATTATAATTGAGATGTTTTAATACCGTGAGACAAAGTTTAATCAAATAAGTATTAAAAAAGCATTCTTACTATATTTTTTGTGAAATACTCTGAACAAGAAAGTGTTATTTAAATAATCATGTATCCAAATAAAACAATAACAATAATAATAGCAAAACATAAATCTAAGTATTGTGGCATTACTGATGTAATAAAATTTCGCTTGGGCACAAATTTAATTTTTTTTTTGTGTGTGTGTATGTTGTTGATTTAGCACCCCTGTCAACAGGGATCACAAGCATATTTCACATTCAAAATTTGTGTGCGTACCATTGATAATCATTTCGGAAAGCACTCAAGGAATAAAGATAATTGGCACACACTTTTTTTTAATATTTTTGCGTATTTCTCAATGAAAAATTCTGTATGTGAGATTGATGACTTATTTATCACAAACACTTCATTCCATATTTCACTCTTTTTGTGCTCGACTTGTTGCCACATTAATCGCCACTAATTTTTTCGGATTTATTATTTTATGTGTAGTTGAAAATTCTGCTGAGACAATAACAATAAAAATAATTTTCGTTTGTATCACATTTTTTGGATATCTTCACACACATTTATAACACGCATTGCAGCTGATACACGCAAATGACAACACTGAGATGACCGGAGCATATTTCACACATGAAGAATTCTGTATGTACGATTGATAATTTCACACAAAAATTTCACCTGCATTTTCACAAACTTTTCTATGTGCACTGCCGCCGATAACGCTGCGTCACACCGAATTCTTCAGCACGGCGAGATAACGAAACTAATGCTGCATGTTGAACAGCGGACGGAGCGATCAGGGTCGAAAGGATCTTTTGATTTTGACATCACTTTTCCAGCTGGCTAAGGCTTGAGTAACTGTCATACTGGGAGCGACGAGCCCCTTTTGCCGCATCCAACACCCTGCGACCCACAGAAGAAGGAATAAGTCTCGAATCCTGCGATGCACAGACGGAGCAATAAATCTTGAGTTGTTCGAAAACACCGCATGCCATGCAGAGAAGATGCGAAACCGCTAGAGCCAGCAGCGATTTCTCCGGATTTTATAAGCGCCCATACTCCTCTAATCGGGCTAAGTACGGTCTTATAGCACCAAAGTTTGTAATGGAAATCTTGGATGATTATTGTATCTAGTAGATTTAATATTGTTTATTACGAATTACCATCAATGCCGTGAAAAGGAGATCGACAAAAAGACAAGTATGCAGCCAGGTTCTTTAAAGTAAAGTTTTATTTTCGCCCTTTCGAGAGAGTAGGACGCTCAGCGTGGATTATTGGTGGTTACAGCAGAGCCAGGCCAAGAGAAAAAGAGACCGTTCTTTTAGTCAGAACCAAGATAACATCAGTTGTCAGATATCGCCAAAGGTTACAATGTTTGGCATGTATATGATATTTGGCCAAAATATACGTGCAATATTTTTTCTTCTGAGAGAGAGATTTTGTACTTAGCATATTAACAAGATAATCGCTAATTGGCGACAAAAGAGTTTAAACTTTGATATTGGAATTTGAAAAAGCAAAGGAATTTTGTGGGATAGGCTTTGGGGCTCATGATGCGGTCTAAAATTCGCGAATGGATACCATATAAGGAACGGTAGCATGAGAAGGAGATATATTCGAATATGTACGACGCGCAAAACATCTTATGCAGCATTTTTATTGTAGAGCAGCTGGTATAAGAAAACCACATTCGGTTTTCATGACCATATAAGGTATGGAACGAGTGAAATACATGTGCTGGGATTTCGGTAACAGTTATATTAAGGGATTGGTTTAAGTATTACTAAAATGAGAAAAGGGGCGATATATTTATAACTTCAACTGTAATGTAGATCCTGTTGTGATCATGATTTTAGTTACTTTAAAAAAAAAGGATTTTTTTTTCTTTCTTTTTTTTTTTTATTGGAGGACAAGATAAGTTTATCAATTTGTTACCTAACATCGTCATATTCAATGATATATGATATATTGATATCATAAAGCACTTCCTATTTGAGTTCCATTAGTGCTTCAAGATATGTAATATTGGTTGTTTACAGGACTCAAATTGTAATGCAGGATATCAGAACAATATTCCAGTTCATGAAATCATGAAATCTTATTGTGGTTTCAAATTAGCATTATTTACAATCAGTAATGCATTTTTAAAATTGCTTTTGTATGGTTAGATATAAGTTTCCCCATACATATACTAATTGTCAATTCAAACCAGAAATACAAATTATGATAAATGAACTTTCAAGTAATCTAAAAAAATTTCGTAGCATTGATACTAAATTCTACCTTGACCATCAGCATTTGTTTGCTGATTGGAAAAGGTCAGAAATTTCTGCTTCTATTTTAAGCAAATTTATCATATCTACATTAAAGTGTAATTGTACTAAACAGGGATCATGGAAGCGCAATTATATATAAAATTCTTTTCTTGCAATTGAACAAGTTTCATTAGAAATAAGTCTGAAAGATAATTTAGATTTAAAAGAGGAAAAAACAATACATGAAAATTGCAATTAAAAAAAATTTTAATTTTAACAACAAATACAAGCCACAAGTTATGATCTACAACCATTCGTAATCCGATAATTTATTTAACAATAATGATTCTCGTGGCATTATGCCATCTTTTAGGCTGTTCTTTCGCTGTTTATTTCCCCTGTTTGGATTTATGTTCAACAAGCACCTGGAAATAAAAATAAATAAAAAGGTAAGACTTTTAAAAACACATATTGCATATACATATTCCCAACAGTATACCATTTTGGTTAATTGCATTCAGAAGGAATTAAGCTCTACTGATACAAACCATACTGATGCAAAAGCATAAGAAGTACCTTATTTTTCTGCGTATAATATGCGGATTATCTGTTAAAAAACCTCGAAAATTTCAAGTGCGAATTATCTGCCAGTGCGGATAATCTGATGATATTCTTTTCAATCAGAACTGATTTCTAATTTCTACCGGCAATTATAAATGTAAACTTAACATTCCCCCACCCCAAACATAATACAAATTGTAAATTATATTCTACTTATAATCTACTGCACCTTCAAGAGATAGCGAAATGAGAATAGCAGAATGAGCTATTATTGCACTTATCTAGAATTTAAAGAAAGAAAACATAGGAACATTTCTGGAATTAAATTTTGAAATATTAAAAAATTAAAAATCTACCCCCCCCCCCAAAAAATGTACTTTTTCTCAAATCCCCCCCCCCCAAACTAAATTGTATGACGCATCTTGCGTCACCAAACCCTTCTCTGGGCACCCCTGGATTAATGCATATTTATATTTGGTAAGATTTTGATTACCAGCGATATCAGCAATATCTGGAATTTTTTCAAAAAAAAAAAAAAATTCTTCCTTCATGAAAAAACATAAATAGAGTATAATTAAGAAAATTGCAAATTTAAAAATGTGTGGAATTGATACAAAACTAAAAAAATCAAATTTTGTCCCAATATCGTAACTGAAAATTTCATTGTTTACACATCCATAAAATATGTGCAGATTTTAGAGAGTTGTGGATTTCTGGTTTGCGGATTTGAGGGAGTCTACTGTATATAGGGTAGATGTGCCAGTAATGGACTGCCTTCCAGTAATCAACTGCTTCACAATGTTTGGTTGGTGTTTAAAAATAATAATAGTTAAACTTTTATTATTTTTTTCTTAACCTCCCCTTGCATGCTTTATAATCTGGATTATTTTTTTTTTTACATTTTTCGTCAAAGGAATTAGGAAGCAGAATAAAATTTCAGGGACATGCCAAGAGAAAATGCGAAGAGCACCCGGGTCAAAGACCGAATTTGGTGCCCCCCTCTCCCAACTTTTTCGTATGACAGGCCAAAAGTTATGATGGTAGCATAAATTTGGCATTCCCTAAATTTTCATGCACAGAGCAAATGTCCCTTTCCTTCCCCCATTCGCAAGCCACTGTAAAGTTTCACTGTTTTTCATTGAAAACCTATATGAACTAGTTGGATGTGTCAATCCCAAAACTTTCTTCTATCTCATAAGTACATTTTAATATTTAAAAAAAAAAAACGTGGTGACCCCAAAGTTACCCACTATCGAATTTCCTCGAACATTTGACCTAGCCTAATGAGATTCTGGTATCCGAAAAGCCTAAAACGCAAAATTTAATTAATATTCTGAGAAAATGATTTTAGTAGTGCCCCATGTTGAGTAATTTATACTAAAACCTAATAAGCATTTGTTTATGATACGACCTAACAGAATCTGAAATTTGATGGAATTTCGTCCATTAGTTCTTGAGATATAGTTATAACAAAAAAAAATTGCAAAACGTAGCACAGCAACACCATATCTTGGACAATTTGTGCCAAAACGTAAAAAAGCGTCTAACTTTGTTATGGTGTAAAATAATCTGAAGTTTGATGAAATTCTGTGCATTAGTTCTTGAGATATAGCTAGTTTTAAAAAAAAAAACGTGTAAAATATAGCACAGCAGCACCATCAGCTGAAGGATTCATAACAAAACCTGATCATCGTGTAATTATGTTATATGTCATTTTGTAACAAAATCTGAAGTTTGATGAAATTCTGTGCGTTGGTTGTTGATATATAGCTATCGAAAAAATCGTGCAAAATGCAGCATAGCTGCATCACCTGTTGCAAGGTTAATACCAAAATGTAATCAGCGTCTAATTATGTTATATATTCTAGTGTAACAGAATCTAAAATTTGATGAAGTTCTCTGCATTAGTTCTTGAGATATAGCTATCGCAAAAATCGTGCAAAATATAGCATAGCAGCGCCACCTATAGGGCAGTTCACACCAAAACCTTATCAGTGGCTATGTATCTCAAGGTATCGCGGAATCTGGTGTTTGGTGAAATTCTGTGCACCAGTTCTTGAGATATAGCTATCGTGAAAATCATGAAGAACGTGGCACAGGAGCGCCACCTGCTGGCCAATTTACACCAAAACTTAATCAGCGTCTATGTATATCAAGGGGTTACAGAATCTGAAGTTTGGTGAAATTCTGTGCATTAGTTCTTGATATATAGCAATCTTGAAAATCATGGAAAACGTAGTACAGCAGCGCCACCTGCAGGCCAATTTGCACGAAAAACCAATAGGCACTAATTCATATCAAGGTCTAACTGAATATAAAATTTTATGAAATTTCGATCATTAGTTCTTGAGATAGAGCGCCCACAAATTTCTTGTCACATACAGACAGACAGACACACAGACAGACAGACAGACTCACAGACAGACATTTTCTAAAAATAGTCAAAACGTGTTCAGGACTTTCTAAAACGTATAAATCCGTCGAAAACCGGAAGTCAAAAATTTTCATGAATCCAATACTTTCTTCTTGTAAAGATAGAAGAAAGTAAAAAGCTAAGAGTTGACTTTACTTATTTAATATTTTTTGTTTTCCTGTAAAAATGTACGTTTTTGATTGAATAGTAATATAAAACTTTGGATTTCAACTATTTTTTTTTTTTTTTTTTTTTTTTTTAAATTACATGAAACAGTAAAAGACAAAAAAAAAGGAGGGGCTTAAGATCAGTATAAACCAGAGAAATATATTTGTATGGATTTGTTAAGTTTAGCTGAAAAATTTGCAATCCATAATTATTCCAATATTAAAGTCTTCATTATTAAGAAACCAGGTCATATTGAAGTCTACCTCTACTAAAAATCTTTAAAATTAATTTAAAAAAAAACACATAAAAAGGTGCAGTGTAACAATTTGAATTCTTTGTAGAAAATCAACTTTGGCCAATAAAGTTTAATTTTGGTTTAAAAAAAAGCCGATTAAGACTAACAAAAGCCACCAGCATAGTATTTCTTTTTAGGCTCGTTCGCAATTATGTAAATACATAGCAACTATTGTTGTCTTTCAGTCCGCCCGTCTGTCCATCCGTCCGTCTGTCTGTCCGTCCGCATATAACAACGCAAAAACTACCCAACCGAATCGTTTGAAATTTAAAATATATTATTATTACATAATTTTGTCGCGTCATTTCAAATTTTAAGAAAATCGGATGCATAGATCAATTACAGGGACAATCAAAAGGTTTCCGTTATATTACTGTCAATGGGGAAAAAAGTTTCAAATGCATTTTAATCGTTTGAAATTTCAAATACATAATTATTACATAATTTTGTCGAGTTATTTCAAATTTTATCAAAATCGAATGCATAGTTCAATTACAGGTACAATCAAAAGTACTCCGTTACATTACGGATAATGGGGGAAAATGTTTCGACTGCATTTTAATGGTGTTACACTCATTCGAACGTAATAAAATCGATATGCATCTATAAGGTAGATATTATAATATACATTTTGCATAATCTGTGGTGCAAAGAATATTTGTTATTGATTTACAAGGCCACACAAAAGTATTCTATAGAATAATGGTATGGGGAGAACATTGTCTGTGCGCATTTTAATTGGAATTATTTACAGTTTTATGAGATTGATATATGAGAGTGATATTTTTAAAACTTCGTTATCGTACGAACGCACCTCATTTGCTACGCTTCACGTGCAATTTCCAACTTATTTAAATTTTTCCAGGCTTTTTTACAACTCTTAAAATAAGTTACTTTCATACTTAGAATTTTTAACACAATCATACATTGTCCAAAAAGGGGGGGGAAATCCAATAAGCTCTTTTTTTTTTAGCCTTATTGATAAAATTTGCATTTTTTCGCGATTATTTATTAATTTATTTTAAGAAATAATAAAAATCTATTACAAAACAGTAAATAAATTATAAGTAAATAAACAGTACACAGGAGATATAAATGCAAAAAAGCTCCATGGTACTTCGGCACTCTGAAATATCTACAAAGAACATAAAATTTGCATGGCTTTAAAAAACATTAAAATGTAACAATCTTCAATATTAGTCTTTTTCACAGTTTCATACTAATAACTGAATTCGTGGCCACAACTGATTGTCATTAATATATATATATATTGCAAATAGTTTTTTTAGATAGTGGGTAAGGGCAGGCACGTAGCCAGGGAGGGGGCTAAGGGGGCTGAAGCCCCTCCCGAAAGTTTGAAAAGACGTTACAAAATTCTCTATGATAATTAAATAATTTTTGTTTTTATCTTCCATTACATTAAAATTGAATTTTTAACTGTAAAAATATCCATTTATTCAATTCCAGTTACAGTAATCCTTGTTTATATCTGTTATTTGAATATACTTTTTAATAGCTATTTACCACAAAAATATAGATTTTTTTCAAAACTCAATTATATCTATCTTTATGTACAGTAAAATTCGATCAAGTGTAATCCCGTATCATTATTTTGACTAAGAAAAATTAGTTTAATAAACATATGGCGTATTAACTTTAGAAGACAGATATAAAACATTTACTAGCATGTTATGATCTTCCTTAATTTTCTTTATCTTCATGCATATAAACGGATCTTAGATTGGTCAATGTTAAAATGTTTTGCAAAGAAAGGAGCCAAAAACTTTAATAGCCGCCTATAATGTAAAATCATGTGAAAAAAATATAATTTTGAAGAAAGCATCTTTGATAATGATGTTATCACTGTAAAAAGCTTTTTATTAAAAACAAACTATTAGAATACATTTTTGAAAAGCTATGATGTGAAGAAAAACAATATGGTATAGAAAAAACCTTTAAAGACGTCACGGCTGCATCCCCTTTCACTGAACAACTTTTCTGCGAATTGTTTTGCATGTGAATCTTTAATAGTAAGAAAATGTGCTTAAAGTAGCTGGTTTGTCGGGTTAATTTGCTTTGTATTTTGTAGAATTATCAACTTCAGGGATGGGTATTCCTATGTAGAGAGTTTTTAGCTTTTCATAGCACCACCGAGAGAGATTTCTAACTTCCCAGCACAAGTATTTGGTTAAAATTTATCCCAATTACACTGTCTAAGGAGTGCTGTTTGTATAGTCAGCATAGAGACATTTTGAGTTGTCTAGGGACGAAGTAAAACTTTAAACAACACTGGCTCAATTTACAGCCAGAAATTTAATTTAGTAATTGAAGTCAAGTATATTCTGAGTGTATTCTTCAAAAAAGCAAATTTTATTAAATACAATTTCTGGATCAAAAATAATCTTTTTTGAACCGTGAATATGACGTAAAATACAATATTTTGTCAACAGGCTAGATAAGATGGAAAGAAAAATTTTAATGATTGTAAATGGAATTTTTTAACTAATTAGAAAATATGATATGATATGGCAAAAACAAATTTTTTGACGTGTACCATTTTTTTTTTAATTGCAAAATCGCAAAACTGCACCATGGGTGCACGAAAACTTGAACTGCCTTAAGTAAAAACCAATTCCATTATAAACTTTTTCTGGCAGCAAGTTTTGTTTAGGAACTAAAATTTAGGATTGTTTGGATGTTAGCGTTCAGAACAATTTGACTTTAATAGGGATTCGTCAGTACTCGATATGAGCCTACAGTATGGCAGGCAACTCGATTCGATATTGCTATGTAACTAGACATGACTTAGATGATGCCACGAAGACAAACATTTTTGATTCCATTTTACTTTCCAAACAGCCATATAGTTTTCCAATAAGTGTGGGAAAGAAACAAAATTAAGAAAAATGTAGAAAGATCCAGAAATAGTATTTCCTTTTCTTACATATTCCAAAACGCATTTATTGTACACCTTGTTTTTTCACGAAAAAATAGGTACAGAAAGGACACAAAAAACCTGCATGTTTCAGACATTGGAAGAAGGCCAAATGCGTTTTTTCATGCAATTCTTATAACATCTGCAATTAGATTATCACAAACAGTACGTTATTTTGCGTGCAAAAAAAATTCAGATTTCTTCAGGAATATAGCAAATTAATATTTCATTGTTGGATTTACAAAAAGCTTCAGGAAAAGACATCGTAGCCGCCCTCTTGGACCAATACTTAAAACAATCTTATTTTGCGCAGAGCAAAATATGCCACTTTGAGATGACCACGATGATGATCCTCTAATGTTAGAGAAATCGATATAAAAGAGGTTGATTGAAACGAGATATTATAAATATGCGTAGAAATGCTATTTACTTCACCCCAGACATTTAGAATAAAATCATTCAAATGTCCTCGGATACAATTATCAAAATATTAATTATCAAAATAAATAACGTGATCTGTTTTGTTAGCACAAACAAAAGGCTAGCTTAATTGCTGGTGAAACTGAAGCGCAGAACAGCTTGACCTTTGTGTTAGATAAGTGGACTATTAAAAAATTCACAAACCTCAATAATCCAGAAAATTCTTTTAGGTTTTATTCCAATAAATGTCTTTTCTGTCAAAAATTCAAGAAAAGTAATATTACAGCTTCGCTATGAACCATGCCCTTGACATGTATAAATGCATCGCGCAGGCGTATGATGAAGCAGCTAATAAGTCTGGTCATGTCAGCGGGGTCCATTCTTAAATTTTTCAGAGTATCCGAAAATTAGGTACGTTCACTTTGAAATCCATCTGTTAAATCTTGCACTGCCCAACAGCATGCCGATTCCCATAATCCGAAAGTATCATGGACTTGTTAAAGCAGTTACAAAGGTTTTTAAAAATCCCCTTAAAGGCATATTTAGAGCTTCAAGAAGCAAATGCATCATATACCTCATTAAACAAAAGAAAATAACCTCTCCGCATTTGTGATGCAAAATTCATTGAGAGGCATGAAAGCATATTAACTTTTGTTGAGCTACATACATACCTTTGCTTTCAGTGGCGTAGCTAGGATGGGTAACACCCGGGGTGGATGTAAATGGTGTCACCCCCACTAGTATGATGCCACCCCCCCCCTAATCCGTCATATTTTTTTAATCACAATTCTACGTTATTATAACAAATGACCATATCATTGCCTTTCGTCCTCCTACAAAAGAAAAAACACAGGTGCGGCTTATTACTCATACCATAGTCCGCATAACTCAATGCTGTAGTCTATATGTAGAAGAAAAGTCTTTCTTTTAGAATTTGCATTTCGCTACCCACTCGCTGTATAGATTGGTTTTTGTTCCCTGGTGTATAGCTTATTAAGACGCCCCATTCTGTATAAAATTTCACATTCTAAAAGAAAAGACAATTAACTCTAATGCGTCATTCACCAGAATTATCATTTTATTCCAGAATTTTTTTTCAAAATCTTGTAATATTATGTGTATATATTAGCAAATAAAGATTGGCTGTCACCACTTAGAGGGTGACACCCGGGGCGGACAGCCCCTTCCGCCCCCCGCTAGCTACGCCACTGTTTGCTTTAGCTCAGAAAATATTTTGAAAAACACATGGAAGATTTCTTTGGTAGCTGGAGCTTTTTTGACAGTCGGGAAAAGAATGATTTTCTCACAAGCCTGTCTGTTTGTGAGAAGGTTTTCTGTCTGTCAAAGTCATAGTGAGTTCTTCAAGAAAAATTTCGCGTCATGATATTGGCTGTAATTTATGTTAAAGATACCCTAATTGTTTTACATCGATATAGATAAAAATGCAGTAGAAATCTTTTGGGAGGTATTTTATTGTGCATCAAAACTTCGGGAAGACATATTTCAAACAAAAATAAAGATCCTAAGAGTAAGACTAACATTTAGACAGACAGCACATACAAACACTCAAATTACATCCGCTGAAGAGTATTACAATATCACGGTCTTTATTCCCCGAGTAGAAAGTCTTATTTAAAATTTGGTACTATTTGGTTATTCCCTCGACCAAAAAACTATCGCCAAAGTATAAGATTCAGTGCCAATAATGGTTGATCGTAAATGTCACATTCACTTGACAAAACATGCTGCGCGAGTTTTTTACTGCATGGAATGATTTTTATTTCGATGATTTATTTGTATTTTTATTAATATTATACTACTTTATTAGTTCTTTTGTTATTTAAGAAAAAATTATGTCAATTTATATAATTTGGCGAGTAGTTTGGCGATTTATATAACTTGGCGAAATTGGTCGACGGGATAACCAAATGGTACCCAAAACTTAAATGATCTATTCATTTCGAAGACATTATAAGAGATTTCCCATTAATTCTTCTAGGATTTGTTTCACTGGAAAAAGCAAGCAAATTACAGAATTTTTTCGAAATTTTTTCATGATAGTGTCAATGCAGCAAGTGAAAACTAAATATGAATTAGAGTGCAAACAAATTGTTGGCACCAACACAGAGGTCATAAAAGTTTTAGTAGTGCAATATGCTGTATTATAATATCAAACACTTGTCCACATTCTTAGTTGAAAACTCAGTAACAACAGTCAGTGCTGAAAGATTTTTTTTCGACAATGAAAATAATTAAATCTTTGCCTCGAATCATTATGGCCGATGAAAAACTGAGTAGTTCTGCAATGATTTCCATTCATTGGGACACTACAGTAGATCTTAAGTTAATCAGCATCATGGCTAAGGAGAAATTACGATGATTGTTTCTGTTGTATTAGTAAATTTAGTGTACCAAGAGTACTGCATTTATAATTATTATAATCAGAGAATGTGAAATACAAATATAATTTTTATAATTAAATATGATTGTAGCAATTAATTTTTCTCTGGAAAAAATAATATGAAAGAAACTAATTTCATTTGTGGCTCAATAGCTTCAAGACCTCGCTCTTGCAATTCCAGACTCTTACATGCTAATATTAATCCTATGTTTTAAATCAATTCATGTTACTTGTTTGCATTTCAATATTTTTTAACTTTTTTCTCATATGATACTTGACGCTCATCTCAAATATTGTTATTTTGAGCTTTTTAGATATCGCGGAATTTTTTCCCTAAAAACTTTTTGGTTTCCCAACCGGTTTGGAAACTAGAAGTGCTTTTGAATGTCAAAAATTGCAAAAGAAAGTGAAAAAAAAGTACGAAATAAAAATATTTGACATGGTTATCAAGTATCCTATGCAGGAACACATTTTAAGTTAAGCCTTGATTATTTTTAAATTGTTTGCTGTAAATTATACAAATAACTTTTGTAAGATCAGAAAAAATTTCAAGATTCAGCCCCTCCCGAAAGGAAATCCTGGCTACGGGCCTGGGTAAGGGGAGAGGGAGTAGGTGGACGAATGGAAATATCAATTTCAAGATATTTTGGAAAAGATTATAAAATTGAATACAAATCTAGACTTAACATATTAATATAAGAAACAGCAATAATGGGCTTAAAAATATATTTGCTTTTTTAATTTTTAAAAAATGCTACTGTTTTGCACATGGAAATTTTTTTAATTATAAATAAAATCCTTTAAAACTGTGCACTTGATTTATTAAATTTATAATTAAAGGAATTTTAAAGCCGTACTTTCATACTCAAAATGTATGTCTTTAAGCAATACAAGGTTCGTTCCAATTTGTAAACGTACACATTACTACCCAAAATCTAATAAAATAATAATTAAAAAAAAACTTTCAATTGTTAGCTTACTACAAAAAAACTTAAATAAGTCTCAAAGATTAAGAATTTCAATTATGATAATTAAAAATTAAGAATTTGCGAGCCAGTTACATTCGAAAATTAAAAGTTTGTAAAATTGATAATAAAAGTTTTTAGTGTACGGCTTGCATTAGATCTTAGCTTACTATGGAAAAAAAGAAAGAAAGAAAGAAAATACGTTTAATTTAAATGCATTTTGCATAAATTGCGATTTGTCTGTGGGAATCGCTCGTTACATGTAAAAATTTCTTTGATAAACAGATATCGCAAAATAGACCTAACATTTTCTGCTGACATTCGTGACAATCAATTTAATTAACAATTATTTCACAAGATTTCATAAAGAGAAAAGACACAATCAAATAAATTATTATAGTGCAATAGAAAATAAAGATTACACTTACCTTTAAGTCTTAAACTAGTGTCTTCAGTATAGATTTTCAGTAAACATAGACCACTCGTCTCGTCACATTCGGAAATCAGAAGTAGCGCGCACAAGGTGCAATTCTTTGGCATTCGTATTTTTGAGATTTTGTCAATAGATGGCGCTGAAGAAAAATAACAGCAAAATTTACTGTTAAATGCGTTTTCCTCTTTTTCTGATATAATAACTGCATATTTCACTGTTAATTTCACCTTTTTTTTTTTTCAGTGAATATATTACTTAATTTTGCCCATAGAATTAAAAAAAATTTGTTCACTTAATTTTAAAATGCATAATTTAAAAACTGTTCAAGAAACTGCTATAACATATGGTTATCCTTTACATTTGGTTAAAAAAATATTATCTGTATAATCATTTATTTAGTATTAACTGTCTATATTCCCTTCAACCAAATATTGCAAACATTAAAATGCTAATTTATGCAGCACCATATGATGGTATTGTTATGAACTCCTATAATCTTTAATATATAATAAGTTATTACATGATCTTAAAAAAATTAACACATTGCGTAAAATTTTTTTTAAAAAATTATAAAAAATAAAAATAATACAAAAAAATTAAAAATACAAAAAAAAATAAAAAAAAAAATAAATAAAATAAAAAATATGCATAAGAGGATGGATGGGTGGGTTAGATGTTATATCAAAGAAGGAGCGGTGTTGTCTGGTTAATACGCAATGGTTAATTATTATATATATAAACAAAAAAACTTAACTTTACACATAGTATTAAAATTTATGTTTACCTAAAATTAATATGCATAACTTAAAAATGATCAAGTTTTTGAGATAAGATATGGTTGTCTATAGCATTTGTCTTAAAGAAATTATTTGTAAAATATTAGAATAGAAATTATTCTTGGAAAATTCTTAGCTTTTAAATAATTTATTTTATTCCAATAATATTTTTCAATAATAGATGGCAGCATCATAAGTATATAATTTAATTAATATATTAATCATATAGATGGCAGCACTAAAATTTTTTTTGTGTTTGTACTAGAAGTTGAAATAACATATTCTAATTAAATAATTAATATAGTGATATTAATAATTGTTTAAAAATATAATACTTCTAACAGTAGCAATTATTTTTTAGCCTCCGAGGCTATTTCTTTCAGACAAGCTAAAAATGTCGTGTCATCAGCCCTGAATTTTCTAGTCAACCGATTTTGATGATTATTTTTTTAAATGAAAGCTATTTATTTGTAGTTGTGCCCATTTTAATTATTTTTTAATTTATTTCCATTTTTATATTTTATTTTTAATTTTAAAAGCTTTTTCATGACATTTCTTCAAAATGGTGGCAACACAGTTTAGCTTTTCTCTCGATAATAAAAATTTATTTTCTAAAATGATTGCGTATAATTATGCACTAATTGAGTTAAAAAAAATATATTTACTGAGAAATAATATTAATAATGTAAATAAAATGACAGAAAATAATATATGATAAAAATTAATGTCTAAATCAAAATAAGAGAAATTTCAAATGAGGAAAATTATGTCATTCAGCAACCAGATAAATGGGAATTACAATATTATTATGGATGCCTTCTTCATAAACAGTAACTTTTAAAGAACATTTGAAGAGAAAATGACGTCACTATTTAAAACATCGTATTTTTACTCATAACGATATAAGGTACTACTCTGTTATCCCGTCGACCAATTTCGCCAAATTAATAGCCAAATTATACATATTGACATAATTTTTATTTTAAATAACGAAAAAATAAATAATCAGTAGAATATTAATAAAAATATTAATAAAAAGTCGAAATAAAAATCACTTAATGACATTTTAAACACATGAATATGTTACTATACACATATACTATACACACATAAATATATACACATGTATTTAATGTCATTGAATGTGACATTCACGATCATCCATTATTGGCATTTAATCTTATAGTTTGACGATAATTTTTTGGTCGATGGGATAACCTAGTAGTACCCGATATTACTTTTTTTTTTAATAAAGCTATTTTTCTGTGAGTGCATATAAAATAAAATTTCTGGATTTCGCCGGCACTCATATTACAATTTTAACTGTACTTGTGCGAATATTTGCATGCAAAATTGTAACTGGCAAATTTGACATTTACTTTGTAAATATATTTATTATATATTGATTCAATAATGTAATTACTTTTGCTTTTTTTTAAACCAAATCGATCGGGTCTTTTAAACATTTCATTCGTCGAATTCGATGGGATTCCATTCGTTTTATTGTTAAATTGCATTTCCTTTTACTTAGAGTCTATAAAAAAGCGTTTAAACTAAAGAAAAAATCCGTTTTTGATGAATCTATTCAATGAAGAAGTAGCACGTCAAATTGTATCTCTTTATTATTCCGCAATTCCAATGTCTCAGAGAGAAATTGCTATTCAATTGGGTATTTCACGCCGTTCTGTTTGCTATTATATTGATAAACACAAGAAAAATGAAGTTAGTTCATTGCAATCTAAACGGGGTCGCCCTTCTAAAAAACTTCTATCTATTTTTTTTTTTTTTTTTTTTTTTTTTTTCTAATCGGAGGCGAAACTGAATTCTGCAATGGTAGAATCTACATTCATCTTGTTCTAAATTTATTATGAATTTTATAGTATAACATATGTTCTACTAATTTTTATAATTATTGTTACAATTTTATTTTATTATCTATATGACTTATACTGTGACTATAACTTTAACTGTTAAAAAGTCACATGTAATTTATATCTTCTTGAGATTCACTTGAACTACACATCATGCTAGGATGTAGGTATGGTAAATATTTTAATATATATGTGACGATTTAAAAGTTAGGAGCCAGAGACATCAACGCCGGGTTTCCCTTTCACCGCACAGAAGTCATGGCCACCGAGGAAAATAAATAAATAGGTGTAGAGGATCTAATAAATTACTCATTGGCTGCTGTAAGTTCATTTATTTAATCCGTAGTCATGAGAAAGGGAAAAGCTCCTTTTGCAAACTGTCTTTTACCGAAACATTCCATCATTATTTCAGCGAGCCGTACTCATCGAAGAAAAAACCCAAGAATCCTCCTTCTCAGCTCGAGGCTTCTCCTCTTAAATCTAAAAAGAAAATTCTAGAACATTCTGTAACCTCAAACCATCATTCTTTTATGTAAACAGAATTCTTGTCCAGCTTCGAGATTAAAACTTCATTCAGACGACAGTTTTATTTTTTAAAAAAATATTTAACCAAATTATAATCGACTCAGGATTTCTTAGGCAGACGATTTTTAGAGATGATTAATTTTAAGAGAAAAAGAAAAGAAATTAATTTATTAATATGCACATTATCAAGGTTGACGGAGGAAAAATAAATAAATAGATAAAATAAAATAATGATATTTTTTGAAAGGTATGGTTTTGGAATAAATTTAATAAGACTTTCTTAAAAAGGGTTGAAAAATGATGTGATGTAGAAATGTAGAAAAATGAATTTTATTTGGAATATTAAGAAATAAAGTTTAATTAAGAATATTTTTAATTTAGAGCCATCTTTTTATATTTACGCCTACTGGAATAATGTTTTTTAAGACAAATTAAGAATTTATATCGTCTGCATAAAGATTAACAGATTAGATCTAGAAATAACATTTTAATTTAATAATTTGAAGTAAGCACGGAATATTATTATAAGAAAATTAAGATAGTATAAATGCTAGTTTTGGCGAAAAAAATTTAAAATTTGTAATATTATCCCCCCTTCCCAAAACTTTGTACGAAATTGATAGTTAAATAAAACTACAAGTTCAGACAACAGAAATATAATAATTTAGAAAAGTTAAATTTTGGAATAAAACTGTCAAACTCCGGAAGCTAAGAGCTGGAAGAAAAGAAAATTAACGCAATATAAAATATATTAGCGATTAAAAAAATAGTTAAGAGAAAATTAATCTGAATTAAATTTAGGTAGGAGCATTTCCCTGAAAGAAATACAATAATATTACAATATCACTTACTATTTGTAAGTGCATAGGAGCTAATACATACAATAAAAGTAAATAAGTTATAAATATTAATAAGCGAGAAATTTTAAAAATATAATAAAAACAATAAGAAATCTCCTTCATGGGAGTTTATAGAATTTCACTGATTTAATCAGTAGTTTATTTTAAACAAAGTCCTTCAGTTAAAAAAGTCATTCAAGAATATATAAAAGAGTCTTTTTCAATGTCCATTGAATACAGTCTCTTTAATTAAAGATCTTCAAATCTTGTTTAATCTTTGGTTTTATGTTTTTTGTTGGATTCCAACGTTTTTTAATAATATGTCAAATTTCTAACAATAAATATTATCACTTAAAAAATTACTAATAAATAATATAAAAAAATTTAAATAATAATAATAACAATAATAATAAGTAGCATAATAAGACTCCATATCCTAATATTTTTCAATAAGAGTATAATTAAACTTCATTATAGAAATCATAATAATAATAATAATAGTAAAACAAGAGTATAATCAAAAGAAAATATCACTATTTGTTTATTATTGATAGGGAAAATATTGGTTGAGGATAAAAATAATTACATAGCAACTAAATAATTTTCTTATCTTCTAATAGCATAAGAAAGTATTTTTTGCTAGCCGAAAGTAAAATAAAAAAACCATAATAATTCCAAAATCCAAATAAAATTAAATCTAACTATTTAGAAAATGGACTCTCAACCAATATTTCCTTACAGTAATTCCTCTCTGATACTCTTTTACAAAATTGTCAAATTTCATTATAAGTTTTCAAATGCCAAATGTAGAATAATGTTTTATCTGCACATGGTTTATAAACTTTAATAATAAAAACAAATAGGAATAAAAGTTGTCATTCTTAATTGAGAAATGGAAATAAAAATACTTTGCTTTTTTGAAAAACTTAATATCTGTAGTTTTCACAATCACTGAAAATCACATATGTTATAGGTTTGAGTAGAATCATCAGATTTTATAACTGTTATAACATAAATATCTGCTGAATAAATAGAATAATACTAATGTCAAATACATGAGTAAATATAGTTAGACATAAACACACTTAAAATTAATTTATCAACATCAATTTGAAAGCTTTTACAATCAAAGTGTACACCTTATTAACCGACTTCAAGGAGGAGGTTATGATTTCGACCTGTATGTATTTGTTGTTCACGCATAACTTTCGTAAATATGAACCGATTTTGATAATTCTTTTTTTGTTTGAAAGCGTATGGGACCCATGTGGTCCCATTCAAATTTCATAAAAATCTGTTGATTAGAACTTTTTAAAAAATTAAAACATTAAAATTCAATATCTTTTCGAAGCAATCGACCAATTAGAAACGTTCATTCTTCATGTTTTTAAGTTACACTTACATAGGCACACGATCTTTCCAAAGTGTGAAATCCTAACTGGACAAGGTTCACATTTATTAACAGTGTACACTGTAAAAAAATTGACCCTTTTGCTGCATAGTCACTCCCCCGTTTTTATAGAATATCTCTCTCTTGACCCATGAGAATTCTGCACGATAAGCTGAAGTAATCGTTTTCTATAAAAACGGTGGATTGACGATGCAGCAAAAGGGCCAAATTTTTTACAGTGTACACTGTAAAAATTTTGATCCTTTTGTTGTATCGTCATTCCTCCGCTTTTATAGAATATCTCTCCTTTGACCCATGAGAATGCTCCATGATACATTGTTAAAAATTTGACCCATTTGCTGCAGCGTCACACCACAACTTTTATAGAATATGTCTTTTATGACCGATAAGAATGCTCCGTAACACAGTGAAGTAATCGTTTTCTATAAAAGCTCTGGACTGATGATGCAGCAAAAGGCTCAAAGTTTTTGTAGTGTAATTGGGACAAAAGCGTCTGTAAAAGAAATATTTGGGAATCAAATGCTGTCACTCTCTTATAGAGGCAGCCAGATATAGGTAATGAGTTTCAGATTCCTCATCGAATACGCCACTGCTCATTTCCGATTACAGTGTCACTGTAAAAAATGTGACCCTTTTGCTGCATCGTCACTGCCCTGCTTTTGTAGAATATCTCTCTTTTGACCCATGAGAATGCTTCGTAATTGGGTGAAGTAATCGTTTTCTATAAAAGCAATAGAGTGATGATATAGCAAAAGTGTCAAATTTTTTACAGTGTAGGATTCCTCGATATGAATATGACGACACATGTAGCACAGTATATAATTGGTTGAAACGATTCTGGACAAAAACGAATCACCAAGCATCTTGCTGAGCGGACAATTTTCGTCAATCTTGTTAACTTCTCATACGAGTACAATCGAAGTATTCCAGGAAATCATCATCAAATTCCATATTAAAAAATGCCTTGCAATGCAATGTACTGTTAAAAATTTGCAACTTTTGCTGCATCGTCACTCCATCGCTTTTATAGAATATCTTTACTTTTATCAACGAGAATCCTTCATAATGCATTTAACTAATCGTTTTCTACATAAGCGGTGAAGTGATGATACACTGTTAAAAATCTGCTGCATTTTGTTGCAACGCACTCCGCCGCTTGTATATAATGTCTCTACTGCAACCTATGAAAATGCTCCTTAATACAGTCAAGTACAAGCGCTGGAGTGCGTAGCAAAAAAATGCAGCAGATTTTTAACAATGTACAGCAAAAGTTTCAAATTTTTAACAGTGTAGTTGGGACAAAAGCGTCTGTAAAAGAAATATTTGGGAATCAAATGCTGTTACTCTCTTATAGAGGCAGCCAGGTATTGGTTATGAGTTTCAGATTCCTCGTCGAATTGCCACTGCTCATTTCCGATGCCATTACTACCTGTATAGGTATTAGATTGTTGCTGTTTATCGATTGAAGCATAGTGCGATTTTTGCTAAAATCTTTCTCTTTCCTTTTTCTGAGTGAAGGGGGAGTACTTTTGACTGACTACACTAGAAAAGTATTTTACTATACATGAATATATGAAGTCATTTTGCTGCGTGCTCATATATGGAAGCACTATGTCGCGCTCTTATGTATATGGACACTTTACTTGATGGATTGTCACCTTTTGATACCCACTTTCGATGACCGTAGGATTCGATGCAGACTAAGATTTCATAAATGCGGTAGCTTTTCGAAGTGGCAGATCTTGTCTAAAGAAGTTACCATACAAAGAAAATCTTAAGATTCACAACGATACTAACCGATATTGTAAGTGGTTTCAGAAAAGTTGACAATCAAACAGTGACAAGTAAACTGAATACATCAGAACTTACCAAAGTGCGTACATTAGTAATGCATTGCAAAGAGCTATCGTGTGCCAGTACACATAATTATGTATTACGGTATGCATAACTAAAAAGTAGGAAATAAAATAAGCTTTTTAAGAAAAAAATATCAACCGACTTCAAAAAAGCGCTAAAAAGAATTAAATAATTCTTTAAAATTCTCTAAGGCCAAAACGTTATCCAATAAGCACACATCGGATATCAGGTACCGGCATAAAAAACGGTTAAATTTAATATGTATAATTTAATATCCACCAAACATAGATTTTACAGATAATATTATTTTACAAGAGATGAATTGACATATTTATGATTTATTTTATGAATATATACATATAAAAAGTAATGAATTACTTTTTGAAGTTGGTGCCAAACTATTTGATGTATATTAAGAATTGTAGCTAAATTATACCTAGTACCTTAATTAAAATGGGGATAATCATTATCGATTGTGATTGTTTGGCACCAACTTCAAAAATTAATTCATTACTTTTTATATGTATATATTCATAAAATAAATCATAGATATGTCAATTCATCTCTTGTAAAATAATATTATCTCTAAAATCTATGTTTGGTGGATATTAAATTATACATATTAAATTTAACCGTTTTTTATGCCGGTACCTGATATCCGATGTGTGCTTATTGGATAACGTTTTGGCCTTAGAGAATTTTAAAGAATTATTTAATTCTTTTTAGCGCTTTTTTGAAGTCGGTTGATATTTTTTTCTTAAAAAGCTTATTTTATGCCTACATAAGGAGCCCAATTTAATCCCAAAAACAGTAATATTCTTGTTGGCCACCAAGAACATACCTGCTAATGTTGAAAATTATGGTGATAAAATATTTAAAGAATAAGAATTAAAATTTAATCTACTGTCTTGACTTTAGTTTGATCTAGTGATTGTGATTGCATCTGAGGTTTTGTTGGTTTTTTGGGTTGCTCATGAAACAGTTTAAAATCTTCTGGTGAAAAATAGGGTCTTAATTTAGAAACATGCACAATAACGGAATTCTGTCCTGTCTCATAATTAAATTTATCTATTTCATAAGTTACATCAGAAAGTTTATTTATAATTTTATATGGTCCAGAGAAAGTAGGTTCTAATTTTCGAGTGTTAGGGTATTTAAATTCTTCATAAATTACAGAGTCATGTATTTTTAATGGGCATTCGACAAAATTTCGATCATAGAGTCTTTTACTTTTAAGGTGAAATTCACGAGTTCGCGCTTTCGCAATCTTGAGGGCTTTGTCCACTGGAGTTGTATACATTTTAACTGCCTCACACAAAACCATTACCCTCCCTTTTAAAAATCTGAATCAAAATTATCGTGAAAATTATAACTATATTTAGCTGCTAACTTTAACCAGAAACTTTATCTAATAAAAATAGAAATTGTAAATATCAAAGTTATACCTTAAATTGGGATCAACTTTCAATTCTATTATTTTATAGATCATAAACAGATTCAAAAATTTTAATTAAAGATAATTTCTTACTTAAAATCACAAAATTTACTGAAAAAATTAATCGCATTTATCAGTCAAAATTCCAGCAACAGCCTTGCACAGTTCCATCTTTCTTACTTAATTTAAATAAATTATAAGAATCCGGGAACCAAAGCTCACTGTAACCAGAAATTCTAACAATAAAAGGAAAAACATAAATGCTAACTTAATTTTCAGCTCAAATGTCTAGTTGTAGGAACATTATCATGAAAATACTGCTTTCTGAGAATAGTTCTTGATAACAAACAAATATCAATAAATTAGAAAATGTACTTTAAAAAAAATAACTTGAGCTTCTAAGTTCTTTTATACTTCATTATTCTTACGAACTTATCTTTAAACGTGCATAAAATTATCATGCTCTTCAATTTAATCCTTAAGAACAAAAATGTTTCAATCTCCAACACATAATAATGATAATAATAATACTCATAAATAGGTAAGTAAATAAAATTCGTAGACAAATAATCAAATAAATAAACCTGACAAACAGAGAATAATTAATTTAAATAAATGCATAAAAAGTATACAAATAATAATAATCAAAACACTACGAAAAAATTCTCACCGAAATCCTATTGGGCTCAACTATCTCGAAAAATATTTGTCTATTCACCAATTTACAAGAAATGGTCTTGTAATTATTATTTTTTTTCTTTTTCATCATCACGAGGACTACTTTTTCTCGACTATGAAAGAATGGATCTCAATCGTCATGGAACACACAAGCAAACTCAAAGCAAGCACTAATTCTTTCAGATTAGCATATTTCCAAGCATAGTTGTGAAGTTCTTTAGAAAGAACATTTCTTTTACTTTAATTAAGAAAGAAATTACGGCGATTTTGGCACAAGAACATTCACGAGAAGTCGATTTTCGGCGATTCGCAAACCTATCCCCATTTCGTTCCACAGCAGACTCCATTAGCAAGCTGAAAATACCATATAGAATGTCCTTCAGAACATAGAATTCGTTCGAACTTCGGCGATAGCATGTTCTACTTTGCTCCATCGCAATTTTCTTTAAATATCTGAAAAATGCAGCACAGGAATAAACAATCCTGTCGGACTTTAGAGTATATTGTGACGATTTAAAAGTTAGGAGCCAGAGACATCAACGTCGAGTTTTCCTTTCACCGCACAGAAGTCATGGCCACCGAGGAAAATAAATAAATAGATGTAGAGGATCCAAGTAGTCATGAGAAAGGGAAAAGCTCCTTTTGCAAACTGTCTTTTACCGAAACATTCCATCATTATTTCAGCGAGCCGTACTCATCGAAGAAAAAACTCAAGAATCCTCCTTCTCAGCTCGAGGCTTCCCCTCTTAAATCTAAAAAGAAAATTCTAGAACATTCTGTAACCTCAAACCATCATTCTTTTATGTAAACAGAATTCTTGTCCAGCTTCGAGATTAAAACTTCATTCAGACGATAGTTTTATTTAAAAAAATATATTATTTGACCAACTTATAATCGACTCAGGATTTCTTAGGCAGACGATTTTTAGAGATGATTAATTTTAAGGGAAAAAGAAAAGAAATGAATTTATTAATATGCACACTATCAAGGTTGACGGAGGAAAAATAAATAAATAGATAAAATAAAATAATGATATTTTTTGAAAGGTATTGTTTTGGAATAAATTTAATAAGACTTTCTTAAAAAGGGTTGATAAAAACATAGAAAAATGAATTTTATTTGGAATATTAAGAAATAAAGTTTAATTAAGAATATTTTTAATTTAGAGCCATCTTTCTATATTTACGCATACTGGAATAATGTTTTTTAAGACAAATTAAGAATTTATAACGTCTGCATAAAGATGAACAGATTAGATCTAGAAATAAGATTTTAATTTAATAATTTGAAGTAAGCACGGAATATTATTATAAGAAAATTAAGATAGTATAAAGGTTAGTTTTGGCGAAAAAAATTTAAAATTTGTAATATATACATACTTTTTTAAGAAATATTATTGTTATTTTGTCATATTGTTTTTATTTTCTTTAATGAATATCTTTTTACTAATTTATAATAGTAAATAACTTCCAACCAGTCGTTTGCATTGTGTGACGAATTACTTAGCTTTTAGCACGTCCTATAACAGAAACTGGTTGGTTGCTTTTGCTTTTTCATTAAATTATGCACCCTTGACGAGTAGTTTAATGAAAAAGACTTCTAATGTCCATTTATCCATTTATTTTTTATTATTTTGGTAATCTGCCTTCTATTTCACTTCAAACTTCAACTGTTTTCAATAATATGATTGTAAAAATACTGGTTTCATTGGTTTATTGAATGGTATTGTCTGAATTACTTTGGTTGTATTTATAAAAGTATATATATATATATATATATATATATATACGAGCAGCGCATCATTTTATACATTCCCTTTCTTCCATTTTAACTCATAATTTTTCACCGTTTCTTAAATTTCTCTTACTTACTAATTTATGTTGTGTTAAACACACATACACATGCTATATAGAAAAGTCCCTTTATCCTAAAAATATTCGTGAATAGCTTTTCGAATGTGATAAGGGACAAAATAAAATAACTATACCTGACCTCATACAAGCAACAGCAACCCTCTAGTTGGGAACTTTTAAAGTTATTGACACTTTCTTGAAAAATATGTCTGAAAGTGAAATATAATCAATTACAATGGAAGATAGTATTCTATTTAGTATGAATTCATGCTTCAAATATAAGAATAATTTTATGAAAAGCTCTTAAATATAAGTTTTTTTATATTCATTCAACAGCTTAAAAACATCACTAATCATGGCCAGAAGTGTAGCATATGTAAATGCATATATTTTTTTTTATAAAATAACACATGTAAGCTAGGTAAATCTAAATCTTCTCAATGTCTGCCATCGCTGCTGCAATAGATGTGAACTTGCCTGAATACGTAAACATTGCTGCCAATGATGCGTAAAATGAACATGCTTAACTCAATTTTCTTATTCAATTAAATTATACTTTTGTTTGCATATGTCATTTTTCTAAATACGTATACATTTGCTTTATAATTCTGTACTTTTGCACACGACTAGTGTCGCATTTAAGCATATGATTGAATATTTAAATATTTACATTTCAGAACTTCTAATAAATTTACTTTACATGCGATATGTCAGTTTATAATGAATCAGGGACGCTCTATACTTTTGTTATAGAGCTTTTTGTTGCTGTTGTTGCTTTGAAAGTTTGCGAATTAGGGCGATAACTTCCAAGTTCAGCCACTATGATACACTGCTATCGGTTGAAATAGATCGGGCGTATTCACTTCACTGTATATTTATCGCACTTGCATAGTTGTAGTTATCTTCATTCACAAGTTTTTTCAGGATAAAGAGATTGTCCTATATATCCTATAAGTGTTTCCATAGATGTACATTATTTAAACTAGATTTGTGTTCCCATACATGTACATTACTTAAACTAGACTTGTGTTTCTATAGATGTATATTATTTAAACTAGACTTGTGTTTTCAGGAAGTAACTCTTCGTCGAAGCCACTGTGAAGAAAAATTAGGTCTAACTTTATGTTATGCATCTCCTGATGATCCAGAAACAAACATATTCGTTAGTGAGGTAAGTGTTATATTTTTTTTTATTACATTTCGAATATTTTCATGATGCTTGTTTCATAACTTTGTGGTTTGATAATTCTGTTCTTAACACTAGAACGCCCGGAAATTTTACTCAAGTTTCATAATAATGTTTCTCACCGGAATTTTTATTCAAAATTATTTAATTTATTTATTTAGAGTAATTCTGAGAGGATTAAATTTAAATTATTTCAAGAAAATTATTTTGGTTCGAATTGAATTCTAATCGCATGGTTGGAGTCGAATCGACTCCTTCCAAGCGTTCTAGTGTTAATCAACTGATATGACCAGTTGATTTTTGTAATAATAATTTTTGTCTTGATGAAATTGTTTTGTTTTTATCAACGTTTTAACAAAGTGTTTATTTTATTTACTTTCAAAATCTTGAAATGTCTTTGTATTAAAATATTGGAGTGTGGAATGTCTATTACATTAAATTGAAGAGAAAATGGCCATACGGAAAATTTTAATGAGCCATATCCAAATTATAAATATCAGATTTATAGAAACTATACCAAAATTCTTGTTAACAGATTAAATACATCATTTCTCAACCAACGAATATTACTTTTATTTTTTAAATGCCTCTAACAAGAAAGTATTTTCGCTTTTCAAAGTCTAATCTTTCTAGAGTGTTCTTTTTATGGAAAACATTTTACCTATTTTTTCGTGTTATCTTGAATTAAACGTGTATGATGTTTAACACAATATTTGCCTGCTATGTTGTGCGTGTAGTAGAAATGGGAAATAGAATTATTTTTGGTTAACATGTAACATCGTTCCACACTTGCACAGGTAACGGGTTTCAACAACCTGTTATTTTATAATATATAACTAAATGTCATATCTGCCATCAGACATTTTAACTAGAAGGCCTTTAAATAATATATCTTGAATAATTTTAGGACATAAGTATAGAAGCTATTTTCGTTGAGATAAATCTACACCATTAAGGTCAGCTTGTGATTAAGAACTTAATTTTTGCTTGACAAAAATGTTCCTAGTTATGGTACTTTGCATTTCAAGCTTTATCAGCATTTTCTTGCACTAAAAACTTTTTTTTTTTGTTGAAAATTCATAGGTATTATAACTCAGTAAGTTTTGCTTGTACAATATTTTTTTTTTATGTTTTACTTGTTAAAACACAGAGACTTTTTTCACAATAAAAGTTATAGGAAATTGTATAATTTATAGAATATCGTATAACATTTTTAATTTGTCAACTTTTGAAAAAATAATTGTTTTAATGTAAATTAACTTTTATATGATGCAGAACAAAATTTAAAATATATTTTAAATTGGTACTATACCTCTAAATCTAACGGTTTAGAAATTAACTTTTTGCAAACGGTAATAAGAAATATCCTGCATGAAAAAAATCCCTGTCGGCTTGGCCTATAGACGGAGGTAGATTTCGAAATTACGAGCATATTTCGACAACAAAAAATAAAATATGATTAGAGATAAACCCTGTTTAACAAATTTAGTTGGCCGCTTTTGAAGAACTTTTAATTTCATTTTTCTGTAAGAGCTGCATTTATCAGAATCACCTTAGCGATCTTCGGCACAAATGCCTTCTTTGACAGTATTTTTTGAAATTTATTCTGACTTTATTGAAAAATTGGCCAATAAGGCACATTACACTGTAAAAATTGAAGACCCAAATTGGGTTGAAAGATTTCTGGGTGTAGTATTGTTCCTAAAATGGTACAGTAGGATTCCAAAATGGTAGAGTATTGTTCCCAAAATGGATAACCCAAAATGGTTCAAAATAGAGCAGATCTTTATTAACATTAATTTAATCAAAATTTCTGAGGTATAATGTATATACTATCTAAGATATTTTAATTGTTTTAATGTCATTAAAAATGAGACTTTTTTAAAACGATTTTGTGCTACAAACTGAACTTTCCAAATTGGAACAATGCTGTACCCAAAAATCTTTCAACCCAATTTGGGTATTTTGTTTTTACAGTGTATATAGTTCGTAAATAAGAGAAACTGTCAGTTGAATGCATTTGAGAATAAAATTGAATTTATAAATAAGACATAAAAAAAGCAATTTTTTATTTGAATGCATCCTCAATTCTTCAATCTCGATTGAATCGGGAAATTTTGTTCGAATTGACCACTTTCACAGCTTTTTTTTTTCTTTTTATAATATATTCTGCTTTTATCAAAAACCTGGACAATAAGGCACATTATACAGTTCCTAAATAGGGGAACCTGTGAATTGAAAACGTTTGAGAGCAAAAATGGATTTAAAAATGACTCAGAAAGTAAGCAATTTGTTATTTGAATACTTCTTCAATTTTCAATCACGATCGCTTCAACAAACTCTGTTCACAGTGCCATTTTGACGGCATTTTTTGAAATATATTTTACCTTTATCACAAAACTGACCATTACAACACATTATATAGTTCCTAAATAAGAGAACCTGCCAATTGGATGAGTTTAAGAGCAAAATAAATTAGAATATAAGCAGCTTTGAATTGAGATTTTTTTTTCTACAACTTCTATTATTGTTTAATTTATTTTTGATATAAGAATTGGGCCTGTGAAAAACTTGCAGTACAAAAGTTGTAGATATTATAGAGAAGATGTATGATAAATTTAATCGGATTTGACATCTTAAGAATTGACGAAGTTATGGATTTTTTTCTTCTACCACCTCCCCCCCCCCCTTTTAGTTTTGGTTTTTAGCTCACAGGCTATCATAGCCTGAGAGCTTATGTGCCCGTCCGTTCTGTATGTATGTGCGTATGTGCGTAACGCGATAACTCATGATAAAAATATCGGATCCACTTGAAATTTTGTATGTAGGTATATCCTGACAAGGCGCTTCCCTGATTAGTTTTTGGAGTTCATTCGATATGTATAAGAGGGGGAACGGGGGGCTCATGCCCCCCGTTAGTTGATATAAATGGGATTTTCATGCAGAATTAAGTTTTCGTTCAAAATTTAGATTAGGATCATTCTGATGAGGCGATCCCGTGACTGTTATTAGGTGTTCATTGAATAAGTATAAATAGGGGGACAGGGGTTCTAATCCCCCCCCCCTCCCTTAATTTATAGAAATGGGATTTTCATGCAGAATTAAGTTTTCGTTCAAAATTTAGATTAGGATCATTCTGATGAGGCGATTCCGTGACCGTTATTAGGTGTTCATTGAATAAGTATAAATAGGGGGAACAGGGGTTCTAATGCCCCCCCCCCGTTAGTTGATATAACTGGGATTTTCATGCAGAATTAAGTTTTCGTTTAAAATTTAGATTAGGATCATTCTGATAAGGCGATTCCGTGACTGTTATTAGGTGTTCATTGAATAAGTATAAATAGGGGGAACAGGGGCTCTAATCCCCCCCCCCGTTAGTTGATATAAATGGGATTTTCATGTAGAATTAAGTTTTCGTTCAAAATTTAGATTAGGATCATTCTGATGAGACGATTCCGTGACTGTTATTAGGTGTTCATTGAATAAGTATAAATAGGGGGAACAGGGGCTCTAATCCCCCCCCCGTTAGTTGATATAAATGGGATTTTCATGCAGAATTAAGTTTTCGTTCAAAATTTAGATTAGGATCATTCTGATGAGACGATTCCGTGACTGTTATTAGGTGTTCATTGAATAAGTATAAATAGGGGGAACAGGGGTTCTAATCTCCCCCCCCCCGTTAGTTGATATAAATGGGATTTTCATGCAGAATTAAGTTTTCGTTCAAAATTTAGATTAGGATCATTCTGATGAGACGATTCCGTGACTGTTATTAGGTGTTCATTGAATAAGTATAAATAGGGGGAACAGGGGTTCTAAACCCCCCCCCCCCCCCCGTTAGTTGATATAAATGGGATTTTCATGCAGAATTAAGTTTTCGTTCAAAATTTAGATTAGGATCATTCAGATGAGGCAATTCAGTGACTGTTATTAGGTGTTCATTGTATAAGTATAAATAGGGGGAACAGGGGTTCTAATGCCCCCCCCCTTAATTTATATAAATGGGTTTTTCAAGCAGAATTTTCAGATTTCGTTCAAATCTCTGAATAGTTTTGGAAGTTTAATGGTTAAGTATAAAAGAGGGGGATAACTCCTTTTAAATTATATAAATGCTAAATGGGTTTTTATTAAGAATTATCTAATTTGCTCTGAATTTTGGATATAGATTTTTTATATGATAAAGCATGTCTTTGATAGTATAGGAGGTTCAATGATTAAGTATAAAAAAAGAGGAAAGAAGAGAGCTGTTTCCCTTTCTTAATTTTTTAACGGAATTAACCCTTGAAACTATAAGGCTTTAATGTACAATTAGTATTTGTAGCCTGTGAGCTCAATGCCATCAGTTTAACTGGGCAGTATTCTTTTTTATTAATTTTTTTCTGCAATAAGAATTGTTCCTATCAAAAACTTGTCAATACAAAAGTTTTAGATAATATTAAGAGCATTTATTTAAAAAAAAAATAGTTGGATTTGATATCTTGAGAATTGACAAAGTTATGAATTTTTTTCTCCGAAAAACCTTATTTTTTTCGCCCCTTGAGCCCATTTTTAACTTTATAAAAAATCTGTCATGTATAAACTTTTTGCCCATTATTTAGAAGTAATATAAACTTTGAACTGATTCGATATCTATTTAAATTAAGAAGTTATGGGTTTTTTCTGTTTTCCCCAAAACGCCCCCTATTTCGACCCCTTGGTCCGATTTCGCCCATTAAAGAACTTAGCCGAGATTTTATCCTCTTTGATTTTATGTACCAGTTTGGTAGAGATTTGTGCAGAATTATAGAAGTTATCGTGTCCATAAAAAAGATTATATATATATATATATATATATACAGGGTGATTCATAAAAGATGGGCAGAACTTTAAGGGGTTATAGTACACTTAAAGACAAATAATATTAAATAGGAGACTAAGGGTCCCAGACGTATTCCCAAGGAGATAGGGGGCATTAAAGTTTAGGGTCCGAAATTTCAAATGATTATAAAAAATGGAAAAATTGGTCGATTCGTTTGCGGTTTTTGCAAAAAATTTTCTTTATGCCAGAATTTTCTTAAAATAAAATTTTAAAGTTCAATTTCAAAAAATGCCGATAGGGGGCGTTTTAGACTTTGGAGTAACAAACAACTATTTTTAACGTTATTTTTTGTATTTCTTTAAATGATTTCGAAATCTTAGACTTAAACTTAAATTTTGATTTAAAAATCTGAGTCCTAACGAGTAGTTAAGTAGCGTAAACTGAAATTTGAAATTTGAAACCCTTCTCCCCCCAGAACAAAAATCAGTTATTCCCGATCTTTGTGTCGTAGATTAGGCTCTAACTACTGCCGCGTTTTGCTAAAATTATTCTTTATGTCAGTATTTTCTCGAAAATAAATTTTAAAGAAAAGTTTCAAAAAATTCCGATAGAGGGCGCTTTAGACTTTGGAGTAACGAACAACAATTTTATACCGTTATTTTTTGTGTCTCATTAAATGCTTTCTAAAGCTTAGACTTAAACTTAAATTTTCAGTTCAAAATCTGAATCGCTGAGCGTGATTCAGTAGCGAGGGGAGGGGGTTCAAATTTCAACTTCTGAACATAGTTCAGTTTGCACTACTTAACCATGCCCAACGATTCTGTGCTGTGATACGAGGCAAAAATACAACTTTCGTCAAGGACTGCATAGTCGGAATTCACTCATAAAGGCACTGGCACAGTTGGAAACGTCGCTCATGCAAACGTTAAAGCTCCATTCCTGACGCTAGTCACCGGGTGAAGAAGGAGACAGAAAGTATGCAAATGTCAAATGGGGAAGAAGAACACGTATGCAAAATTTCGACACGATTCAGGCATAAAAACCACTGAACGGTGAGTCAAGTGTAAGTCGCTGTAGTAATGAATCGGAAGATGGTGCCCTTCACGAATAAGGAAAAGGCTGAGATGCATTTAATTTACGGAGCGGCAGATGGAAATGGTGCAGAGGCACAACGAATGTACGGAGAGCGATTTCCCAACAGGCGGTTGCCTAACCGCAAAACTTTCGAGCGCTTGCACAGACAGTTGTGTGAGACGGGATCATTTCTCGCTACCCGGTCGAATGCAGGTCGTGCAAAAAAGGACGAATCAGTAGTTGTTGCAGAAGCCATTCTGGATGTAGTAGCGGCGCAGCCAAGTACAAGTACACGGACAGTGGCTAGGCAGGTGGATACTTCACAGTCCATGACTTGGAGGGTACTGAAGGATGAACATTTGCTCCCGTTTCATGTGCAACGAGTCCAGAAACTGTCTCCAGGGGATTATCCAAATCGTATTGAATTCGCCCGCTGGTTTCTGCAGCAGAACGCGCTAAATCCACATTTTGGACGAACTGTGTTTTTCACCGATGAATGTACCTTCACACGTGAAGGTACATTTAACACACACAATGCACATGTATGGGCGGATGTCAATCCACATGCTACGTATCCACATGCTCATCAGAGACGCTTTTCCATCAATGTTTGGGCAGGAATCCTCGGAGACCACCTAATCGGACCGTACCTTCTTCCTGAACGCCTCAACGGTAAAACATACCTCACATTTCTGCAACATGTGCTGCCAGACCTGTTAAACGTTGTTCCTCCACGCATCCGGTGGGTCATGTGGTTCCAGCACGATGGAGCGCCAGCCCATTACGTACGAGACGTCCGCAACTATTTGGACATCACATTTCCGAACAGATGGATTGGTCGAGGTGGTCCTGTTGCTTGGCCTGCTTGCTCGCCAGATCTTTCACCCCTCGATTTCTTTTTTTGTGGACAATTGTAGGCTCTTATGTATGAGACACCCATTGAATCCCCCGAGGAACTGGTCGCCAGACTTTCCGCCGCTGTAGGGGAAATGCTCGAAAAGCCTGATGTTTTCGCGAATGTTCGCCGTTCCATTCTTCGCCGTTGTTCTGCGTGCATAACCTCTGGTGGTCACAATTTTGAACATTTATTGTAATTACATGTTAATAAATATGCTTTGGTAACATAATCCTAATTTGTGTCTTTTTACCTCGTATCACAGCACACAATGTGTGGACATGGTAAACTGAACTGTGCTCAGGAGTAAAAATTTCAAACCCCTCTCCCCAGAAACTTAACCACGTCTAACGACTCAGATTTTGGGCTGAAAATTTAAGTCTAAGCTTTAGAAAGCATTTAATGAGACACAAAAAATAACGGTATAAAATAGTTGTTCATTACTCCAAAGTCTAAAGCGCCCTCTATCGGAATTTTTTGAAAATTTTCTTTAAAATTTATTTTCAAGAAAATACTGACATAAAGAATAATTTTAGCAAAACGCAGCAGTAGTTAGAGCCTAATCTACGACACAAAGATCGGGAATAACTGATTTTTGTTCTGGGGGGAGAAGGGTTTCAAATTTCAAATTTCAGTTTACGCTACTTAACTACTCGTTAGGACTCAGATTTTTAGATCAAAATTTAAGTTTAAGTCTAAGCTTTCGAAATCATTTAAAGAAATACAAAAAATAACGTTAAAAAATAGTTGTTTGTTACTCCAAAGTCTAAAGCGCCCCCTATCGGAATTTTTTGAAATTGAACTTTAAAATTTTATTTCAAGAAAATACTGGCATAAAGAAAATTTTTTGCAAAAACCGCAAACGAATCGACCAATTTTTCCATTTTTTATAATCATTTGAAATTTCGGACCCTAAACTTTAATGCCCCCTATCTCCTTGGGAATACGTCTGGGACCCTTAGTCTCCTATTTATTATTATTTGTCTTTAAGTGTACTATAACCCCTTAAAGTTCTGCCCATCTTTTATGAATCACCCTGTATGTATATACAGGGTGTTTTCATAAAAATTTTTTACAATAAAAGAGGGCTGATAGTACACATCAAGACAAACAATATAAAATAGGAGACCAAGGGTCCCAAACGTTTTCCAAAGGAGATAGCCATCATTAAAGTTCAGGGACCAAAATTTCAAATAAACCTAAAAAACTAAAAAATCAGTCGTTTGATTTGCGGTTTTCACTAAAATTATTCTTTATGTCGGCATTTTCTTAAAATTAAATTATAAAGATAAATTTCAAAAATTGCCGATAGAGGGCGCTTTAGACTTTGGAGTAACGAAAAACTATTTTTTGCCGGTATTTTTTGCATCGCATTAAATGTTTTCCTAAGCTTAGACTCAAACTTAAATTTTGAGCTCAAAATCTGAAAGTGGGAGTGGTTAAGTAGCACAAACTGAACTGTGTTCAGAGGGTTCAAATTTCAAATGATTATAAAAAACGGAAAAATTGGTTCATTGATTTGCGGTTTTTACTAAAACTATTCTTTATGTCTGTATTTTCTTAAAAATAAATTATAAAGATAAATTTCAAAAATGTCGATAGAGGGCGCTTTAGACTTTGGAGTAACGAACAACTATTTTTTGCCGTTATTTTTTGCATCTCATTAAAGGTTTTCAGAAGCTTAGATTTAAACTTAAGTTTTGAGCTCAAAATCTGAATAGTAGGGAGTTGTTAAGTAGCACAAACTGAACTGTGTTTAAGGGGGGGGGGGGGTGTTCAAATTTAAAATAATTATAGAAAATGGGAAAATTTGTCGATTTGTTTGCAGTTTAAAATAAAACTATTCTTTAAGTCAGTATCTTCTTGAAAATAAATTTTAAAGATAAATTTTTAAAAAATTCATTAGAGGACGCCTTAAACTTCAGAGTAACCAACAATTAATTTTAGCCATTATTTTTTTGTTCTAATTAAATGCTTGCAAAAACTTATTAAATGTTTTCGGAAGCTTATATTTTAACTTAAATTTTGAGCTCAAAATCTGAATAATTAAGAGTAGTTAAGTAGCGCAAATTAAAGTGCCTTCAGGAGTTGAAATTTAACACTCCCCCCCTCCTCGAACACAATTCAATTTTTCGCTACTTAAACACTCCCAACGATTCGGAATTTGAGCCTAAAATGTAAGTTTATGCATTTGAAAGCATTTAATGAGATTAAAAAAATAACAGTTAAAAATAGTTGTAGGCTACTCCAAAGTCTAAAGCGCCGTCTATCGGCATTTTGTGAAATTTATCTTTAAAATTTATTTTCAAGAAAATGCTCATTTAAAAATTAGTTTTAGCAAAAACTGCTAACGAATCGACCAATTTTTCCGTTTTTTATAATCATTTGAAATTTGAACCCTCTAAACACAGTTCAGTTTGTCTACTTAACTACTCCTAACCAGTGTTCTCGCTGACATTTAACTAACGTTAGTAATTTGGCTAATTAAAAATAAAAAAACATTCGCCAAATGAAAAAAGTATTAGCAAAGTAGATTCGCCGTATAGCACAAAGAAAATTTATCCTTAATCCTTTAATGTACTCCATTTTTTTCAATATGTTCTAAAATAACTTAATTTTTTTTCACTGCGACAACGATTGTTATTAATCTAATTTCAACTATCCGCTACAAATATATTAAAAATATATATTTATTGAAAATATGTATATATGCATATGTATGAAAAAGAAAAGAAATAAAAGGCAAAAATTGTGCACTAGCAATTTGGCGAATCTAATCGCTTGATTACTCGCCAAATGAAGAATTTAGTCGCAATTTGGCGCTTTGGAGAGCGACAGCGAGAACCCTGCTCCTAACTATTCAGATTTTGAGCTCAAAATTTAAGTCTAAGCTTACGAAAGCATTTAATAAGATGCAAAAAATAACGCCATAAAAGAGTTTTTCGTTACTCCAAAGTCTAAAGCGCCCTCTATCGGCATTTTTTGAAAATTATCTTTATAATTTATTTTTAAGAAAATACCGACATAAAGAATAGTTTCAGTGAAAACCGCAAATCAATGAACCAATTTTTCCGTTTTTTATAATCATTTGAAATTTGAACCATTTGAACACAGTTCAGTTTGTGCTACTTAACCACTCCCACTTTCAGATTTTGAACTCAAAATTTAAGTTTGAGTCTATAAGCTTACGAAAACATTTAATGAGATGCAAAAAATGCCGGCAAAAAATAGTTGTTCGTTACTCCAAAGTCTAAAGCGCCCTCTATCGGCATTTTTTGAAATTTATCTTTATAATTTAATTTCATGAAAATGTCGACAAAGAATAATTTTAGTGAAAACCGCAAATCAATCGACTGATTTTTCAGTTTTTTAGGTTTATTTGAAATTTTGATCCCTAAACTTTAATGATGGCTATCTCCTTTGGAAAACGTTTGGGACCCTTGGTTTCCTATTTAATATTGTTTGTCTTGATGTGTACTATCACCCCTCTTGTATTGTAAAAAAAAAAAAAAAATTGAAAACACCCTGTATATATATATATATATATTGCGCCCCTTGAGCCCATTTTTAATTTTATCAAATATATCTTATGCAGAAACTTTTGGCCTATTTTTTAGAAGTAATATAAACTTTAATTTGATTCGATATCTATTTTAATAAAGAAGTTATAGGGTTTTTTTGGTTTTCACAAAAACCCTCCCTATTTCTACCCCCTTGGTCCGATTTTGCCCATTAACAAACTCGACCGAGATTTTATGCCCCTTGATTTTATGTATCAGTTTGGAAAAGATCTGAGCAGAATTAAAGAAGTTATCGTGTCTATAAAAAAGTGAAATATATAGAGATAGACAGACCAATATATATATGTATAAACTTTTTTACTAATGGTAGTTTTAGCGTCTGTGAATCGTGATCGTGTAGATCTGCAAAAATTTTTCAGAAATTCCAACATGGAAGCGACTGCAATAGGTAGTATTTCATACGAAATCTACCCAAAAGCCGTTTTAACAAGACGATTTGTTAAAAAGAGGAATTTGATCTTCATTTCGTTGGTACCTTGACTTGAAATTTTACTTCGCGGAAGCATATCTATCAATGCATATTCAAAGTTTATACTACAAGAACATGAAATGTTTTTTATTTATGCACTTTGAATCAAGTACCATTCATCCAAACAAATTTCGTGCGTACAAGTACGTTTTTAAATTAATTACAATTCTATTAAAATTAAGTTCTCTCACGATGCTATTTTCTTTCGTTTTTGCAGTAAAATAAATTACAGAAATAATGTTTTCCATTTATCATTTTGAAAACAACGCAATAATGACAAAATAATAAGAAGAATAGTAATAATAATAATTCCTCCTAAATACTATGAGCACATTGTAATATCCCTTTTAAATTTTCAAATTCAAAGAAACTGGCATGTTCTAACTACACCGGTCAAAGATTGTCTCCCGTGCAATAAAACAGCTTTTTTATTAACAACCAAATCCTTTCCCATTAAAATTATGACTAAAGATGGCTGACAACCTAAAAATTTTACCGCAAGATTACTTCTATTCTTTATGTACTCAAAGATTAAAAATACATTTTTCCCCATTTCAATTCCAATATTCAACCAGTCATTTGAATAAATGCAGTTTTCATTATTCTAAAAACTGATTCGAATGTTTTGATATTTGTAACTGTAAGTTTTGTAAGACATTCAAAATATAAAATAACTTTTGCCAAAAAAAGAAAAGAGATGTTTTTAAATATCTATTTAATAGTCACACCGTCCATTGAAAATGTCTACTAATATAGTCTTGTAAACAGCCAATAGCTTTTGAGAGATTTTTTTCAGGTGATCTTTTGAGGTATCAAGTGGACTAGATTGCTCTGATTGGCTTCCAAATTCAGCGTAGACTGATTTTAAATGCCTTAGAAATGTAGATGGACAGTGATAGAATGTAAAAGTCAAGTAGTTTTTCTTTTCACATAGAGCCAAAGAGTGCATCTACTTTATTTTTCTCTCTTTCGCCCAAAAGTGTTTTAATACTGTGTTGGGGGATTGTTTTCTGCAGTAGTAAAAATTCTTTATCTTAGATTCAGAAGAGATTTAGAAAACAGTTTTCGAATAATTTAATTTTTATTACTCTATAAATATGTATTGCTAAAATATTTTAAAACTTTATTTATTTATTTTAATGCTTATCAAACGAAGCGTTCCAAAATTAACAGGGGCTTTTTGTTAATCTGTTACTGAATAATACATTTTAAGTTAATATTACGAATATTTATCCTGTTTTGGTAAGTAATGCCCATCTATAGTGTGTAGGCGAATAATTTTGACAGAAAGCGTTGTGGCCATTCAAGATACAGCCTCAACATTCGACTGAGAAATATTTTATCTTGACCAGTCAAAGTCTAGTAAATTCTTCAAAAAGAATTTACAACAAAGAAAAAACACTCCTAAAGCTTAGGTTCTGAAATACTTTCCAACACTTCCTGAAATCTTTAACAAAACTTGGCTATCTAGAAAATAATTTAAATAAGATAACTAAGTAAACATTTTCGAAAACAAATACAAAATTTAAAAAATCTGATTTCAGTAATTACCGTCCATAGCCAAACATGTATTCCAATTATTTTCAATTGATATGATATGTAGTTTAATATTGTATTTGATATGTAGTTTAATATACCGGGTGTCCTGAAAGGGACTGAACGATTTTAAATTTCACTAACTTGCGAACTTTTGCAGATATTTAAAAAATTCTTGCAGGAGAGGTTTGTAAAAGGTCAAAAGTTTTTTCCTGTGATTCTGGATTTTAGTTCGAATTACAAACAATAGATGTTGCTGAGCGATAGGTGCTATGTCTAGGCGAAAACTGATGTCACTATGTACTGAAGAAAATTATGGTGAGTTAGGGTATGGAGTGAGTATCATTCAAAAATCCAATTTTGCTTTCACGACCCGATTTTTAATTCAATCCATGTAATTTTGATTTTGTTGGTGTCAGCGAAATAATAGAGAAAAATATTGTTTCCATGGGAACGACTCCTCTTAAATCGAAATGCATTAAACAACAACGTTCGAAATACCGTCTCTTATTTATTTATTATTATTATTATTATTATTATTTTAGCATTCCAAGAATATTAGTATTTTTTTAAACAAGGTACCTTATTCATCTGTTTATTTATCTGGGTATTTTTTAAACTTTATTTAAGTCACCCGGGCATGTTCGGTATTGTATATGAAGTATGTGGAATTAACAATTCATTTACAGATGCATCCAAAAGATTCCATTACATCATGATTTATGGAGAAAAACATTAGCAAAATATGCTATTGACTTACACTGTTTCAAATGTATTGAAACTGGTATAAATCACTGAATTTCATTGCAAGATGATTAGGATAGAATAAGGTATTCATAGCATCTGTCGTTCATTTACAAGGGCACACAAAAACAAGCCGATTACAGTCTTGTCTTTAATTAATTATTACTGGAAATGCATTTTCAATTTCGACGTGCACTTTTAAATTTAACTGTTTTTTTTTAGATATGTTCCTAATTATATAAATACGTATCACCTATAGTCGTCGTCTGGTCAGTCCGTCTGCTTGTCTGTCCGCATATAACCGTTCAAAAATTGCTCTGTCGAATCGTTTCAAATTTTAAATATATATTTGTTGAAGAGTTTTATCGAGTTATTTCAAATTTTACGAAAATCGAATGTATAGTTCCAATACAGGGACAATGAAAAGCATTCTGTTAGATTACGGCCTACAAGGAAAAAAAATTCAAAGTGTTTTGTAATGATGTTACACCTGTCCGAACTCAATTAAATTGATATGCATTTATTAAGGATATTAAAATACAAATCATACAGAATATGCTGCAAAATTATTATTATTCATTATTTTTATAAATTATTATTCATTTACAGGGGCACACAAAATAATTATGTAACATAATGTATAGAAAGAAGCATTTTTGCGGTATATTTTAATTTTGTTACACATATAATAAAATTGTTATAAGTTGCTTAGGTTTACTACAAGATGCTTCTTCTGAAATAGAAAATGCGAAGTATTTACAGGGATACACAAAAGATTTCGGATACTATGCTGCATCAAAAATGATGTACTTTAACGATAACGTCATATTAAACATCAGGAGAATGAACTTCTTCCTTTTAATACAATCATTGATAGAGAAGAAGTAATAGTTAATTACGATTTAGTGTAATACTCAACGTTGCTACCTATGTCAGGCTTTTTGGTTTTGTTTATGACGGCCTATTATCTACGCTTGGGATTATGATATCAATATATCATATATCATTGAATATGACGATGTTAGGTAACAAATTGATAAACTTATCTTTTCCTCTATTAAAAAAAAATCCTTTCTTTTAAAGTAACTAAAAAAATCATAATCACAACAGGATCTACATTACAGTTGAAGTTATAAATATATCGCCCCTTTTCTCATTTTAGTAATACTTAAACCAATCCCTTAATGTAACGGTCACCGAAATCCCAGCACATGTATTTCACTTTGTCCATACCTTATATGGTCATAGAAAACCGAATGTGGTTTTCTTATTCCAGCTGCTCTACAATAAAAATGCTGCATAAGATGTTTTGCGCGTCGTACATATTCCAATATATCTCCTTCTCATGATACCGCTCCTTATATGGTATACATTCGCAAATGTTAGACCGCTTCATGAGCCCCAAAGCCTATCCCACAAAATTCCTTTGCTTTTTCAAATTCCAATATCAAGGTTTAAACTCTTTTTCGCCAATTAGCGATTATCTTGTTAATATGCTAAGTACAAAAATCTCTCTCTCAGAAGAAAAATATTGCACGTATATTTTGGCCAAATATCATATACATGCCAAACATTGTAACCTTTGGCGATATCTGACAACTGATGTTATCTTGGTTCTGACTAAAAGAACGGTCACTTTCACTTTTTCTCTTGCCCCGGCTCTGCTGTAACCACCAGTAATTTACGGTGAGCGTCCTACTTTCTCGAAAGGGTGAAAATAAAACTTTACTTTAAAGAACCTGGCTGCATACTTCTCTTTTTATCGATCTACTTTTCACGGCATTGATGATAACTTGTAATAGTCAAATATTAAATCTGCAAGATACCGTAATTACCCAAGATTATCCATTACAAACTTTGGTGCTATAAGACCGTACTTAGCCCGACTAGAGGAGTATGGGCGCTCATAAAATCCGGAGAAATCGCTGCTGTCTATAGTGGTTTCGCATTTTCTCTGCATGGCATGCGGTGTTTTCGAACAACTCAAGATTTATTGCTCCGTTGGTGCATCACAGAATTCGAGACGTATTCCTTCTTCTATGGGTCGCAGGGTGTTGGATGCGGCAAAAGAGGCTCGTCCCTCCCAGTATGACAGTTACTCAAGCCTTAGCCAGCTGGAAAAGTGATGTCAAATCAAAAGTTTTTTTTTCTTCGACCCTGATTGATCGACCTGCGTGGCTCCGTCCGCTGTCAACATTCATCATCGCGTTCGTATTTCGACGTGCTGCGGTCAACTCAGTGTCTTCGGCAGTTTTTTTTTTTTTTCTTTTCAATTTCGACTGCAGTGCTCGTCATAATTGTTTGCGAATTCATCATGTGTGATATATGCTCCGTTCATCTCCGTGCTTTCAGTGGCGTGTATCAGCTGCAATGCGTGTTATAAATGTGTGAAGACATCCAAATATGTGATAAAAACGAAAGTTATTTTTATTGTTATTGTCTCATTAGAATTTTCAACATACACAAAAAAATAACAAATCCAAAAAAAAGTAGTGGCGATTAATGTGGCAACAAGTCGAGCACAAAAAGAGTGAAATATGCAATCAAGTGTTTGTGATAAATAAGTCATCAATCTCTCATACAGAATTTTTCATTGAGAAATACGCAAAATATTAAAAAAAAAGTGTGTGCCAATTATCTATCAATGGTACGCACACAAGTTTTGAATGTGAAATATGCGTCTGATCCCTGTTGACAGGGGTGCTAAAACAATATACACACACAAAAGAAAAAAATTTTGAATTTGTGCTCAAGCGAAATTTTATTACATCAATAATGCCACAACACTTAGATTTATGTTTTACTATTATTATTGTTATTGTTTTATTTGGATACATGATTATTTAAATAACATTTTTTTGTTCAGAGCATTTCAAAAAAAAATAGTAATAATGCTTTTTTAATACTTATTTGATTAAACTTTATCTTACGGTATTAAAACATCTCAATTATAATCCTGTATCCAAGCATTAATAAGATACCCTTTATATTTTTATTATGCATACATACATTTTCTTACTCTTTAATCTAAAAAAAAAAAAAAAGGTGATTTTTTTTCATAAAATTTTTTTTTGATACAAAGTAAGTAATTTTCAATGTGATATTTTGTTCAGAGTCATGAGAGAACAAATAGATGTTTTCAGTAATAGATAAAAAAAATATAAGAGTAAGACATTTCTAATACTATCTCATTTACGAGCTAGATATTTTTAACTAAGTGCTTTAACAATTTTTATTATGGTATCTATTTTTATTATTTAAGTGATATTTTGTGTTTTTATTATTATTTTATTTGACTTTAAATGATTGTGAGTACCTTTGAAATCTTTAGAATTTAGTCAAAGGAATACGGGTGCAATTAAATAGTAGCCCTACACCTACCAATTAACATTTACAAATAGTTTTAAACCTTTTCTTTTAGTATTTGTTGCATTAGATCAGCTACATATTTAACTGATATGGCTAATTCTAAGATTACTTTCAAAACCATCACTTTTGATGGCGATGCTAATTTGGTTGACTTTTTCTTCAACCAAATCAAAACATTAGCCAAAGCACACGGATGGAAGGATCAGGACACCATCCAATTTCTAGGTAGTAAGTTATCCGGACCTGCGCTTACTTTCTTTACTCAGAACCCATCTATTTATAAAGCTGACAAATTAAAATTTGTAGAAAAAGAATTCAAAAAATTCTTTGCCCCCCCTAGTAAAACAACAGCGCTCGTGGAATTTAACAATTTAATAATGCTGCCTCAAGAAACGATTAGAAACCTTGCACACAGAATAAATATTCTAACTACTCGAGTACATGATAACATAAAAGATAAAGAAGCCTTAGACAATATTAAATACACAAAACTAATCTCGTGCATTCCACCCCCACTGAGAATTAAATTGCAAGAGGAAAACATTCTCGATTATGACACTGCTGTTGACAGGGCACAAATGTTGCAGGATATAATGCAAAATGAGAATGTGCTACAAACATGTAACACAACAAATCCTGTAGCAGACTCTATTGCTAATCAGTTAAAAATTTTAACTGAAAGAGTCAATGCATTAACATTAACAAGCATTCCAAATGAACAAAACATAGACGCAATTCACAGTATAACCCCACAAAATTCAAAAAAGCGTGAACAGTATGCGAACAAGGACTTTAAAAGGAAGCATACGGTTTCACCTAAACATAACACACGTAAAAATAAATCTACATCACCACCCGCTTGCCAGCTATGTGCGAAGCGTGGCCACACAGCAAAACATTGTTTTAAATGGCGTAGAGCAAATTCAAATAGAAATAAACATAGTTATAAATACGACAATAACTATAGAAGAAATGATAACAGAAATGGTAATTTAAACTACTAATGAGATGTACTTCAGCTGATGGCTTTACATCTCAAAAGAAGTCTAACACATCAGCAACTTCAGACGAATTTCCATGGACTCATGACCCAACACTGCCTACACTCTGTCCAGACAGAAGGGTTAAATCCGTTGCTTCGCAAACAAAATGTGAAGTTAAATGGTCCAAAAATTCTGCATCACAAACAGTCGAAAACAATAATGAAGTAGCTTCACAAACTGTTAACATATGTGATGACAAAGTTGCAGTTATTTGCAATGTAAATAATTCATCCCCAACACTCCCCCTCATAAAGGCCTCCATTGCAAGACATAAAACCAACTTTTTGCTCGATACTGGTTCATCCATTTCAATTATATCACAAGATTTGTTTGAAAAAATTAAAGACAAACTAAAATATAAAAGATTAGGAACAGGCGTCACTATTAAAACAGTTAATTCAGATGTTCAGTTCACTGCATGCATTAAAACTTCTATTCGCATACACCAAAAGTCATTCTCGCATAATTTCTACATTGTTGACATATCGAATTCCGCTAACTTCCAGGGAATTTTAGGCTTTGATTTTATTCACAAAAATAGAATTGTGATAGATATTCATAAGAATAAAATGTCAACAAATGAATTTAGCATACCACTACTTGATTCTGCCTTATGTGAGAATGAAACACATCATCTTGAAACACATGAAATACATCAATCGGAAAAATTCCCAAAAGAAATTCGATTGGAGAATAAACTTAAACTAGAACCACAGGAAAAGAGGTGGATCTCCATAAAAACTGATTCAATTGACCCAAGAAAACATTACTATTTTCAATGTGAAACAAAAAAGAATATAATTTCTTACGATAGTATTGTAGGTGGTCAAAGTTATGAATCAGACATGGAAGGAACTCAAAACACAACTAGATCCCCACAAAAATTCCAGTTTTATGTTTTTATACAAAATTCATCTACTAAACCTGTACACATAAACAAAAATGCACGAATAGGAACTTTATTTGAAACAATGGACATTATGGACCCGTCACAAAACACAAATTTTCATCAAATTATGAATTCATGTGAAAATGTTTCGAATTTTAATCTTAAATCTCAGGATAACTTAAAGGATTACATTTGTAATTATATTCAGGCATCAAATGAAACATTAAATCAACGTAAAGAAGAACTAAAAATTAGTGACTTTAATTTAAATCATTTACAGGAAGAGAATGCAAAAAGGTTAGGAAAATTATTGCTTGATAATTATGCATCATTTTCCAAGTCCATAAAGACACTAGGCCACACAGACAAGGTAGTCCCAAATTTAAAGTTTATAAATGACTATCCCATAAAAACATTACCATTTCCCCTCCCACAATCATTACATAACGAAATGAAAGAGCAAATTCATCAACTTCTTGAAGCAGATATTATAGAACGAAATTGTTCTGAGTGGGCATGTCCCATTTTGCTTGTAAAAAAGAAGACTGATCAGTCTGGAAAACAGAAATACAGACTCGCTCTAGACTTACGTATGTTAAATTCCGTGTTACAAGGCTCATCATACCCCCTACCAAAAATTCAACCATAATTTCAAATTTATCCGCATACAAATTTTTCACTTCATTAGACTTCAAAATGGCGTATCATCAAATAGACCTTCCGGAACAATTTCAAGACCCACTAACCTTTACATGTATCTATGGGACTTTTAAATATAAACGTCTAGTATTTGGTCTAAAGTCATCAAGTGGATTCTTCCAACATTTAATGGATTCTTTAATTGATGAATTGCAAATTGATGGAGTATATTCATATCAAGATGATCTAATATTTGGGTCAAACTCATTTGAGGAAACTTGTTCAAAGTTAGATAAAATACTTAAAATCTTAACTAAGTATAATTTAACATTGACTCCAAACAAATGTACATTTCATACATCAGCAGTTGACTACTTAGGGTTCCATATTGAAAACCACTCTATTGCACCGATTCAGGCAAACATTGTTAAAATTAACTCGTTTCCCACACCAAAAACTAAGAGACAATTAAAAAAATTTATTGGTTTAGTAACATTTTATAAATCATTGGTGCCATCATTTTCGGAAATTATTCAACCTCTCATTGATTTGACTACTCCTAAAGCTACATTTAAATGGACACAAAAACACCAAGAATTATTCAAAAAAATGCAACAAGTGTTCTTTAGTTCACCTATGGTTCGCTTACCAGATTGGTCAAAAACCTTTTACGTTAACACTGACGCATCTAAGGTAGCGATAGCTGGTGCATTATTACAGGAACATGAAGGACAATTACTTCCTATTGCATATTTTTCTAAATCTCTTAAACATGCAGAAAAACGTTACCCAGCTTTAAAACTTGAATTAATGGCCATTTATAAATCAGTAATCGCATTTAAGTACTATTTATACAACAGGAAATTTGTAATTTTGTCAGATAGTGCTCCCTTAAAAAAATACAAGAATACATGTAACCCTGCGGATTTAACTACACGTTGGCTAACTGAACTTTCTGAATACACCTTTTCCTTCGAACATGTACCGGGATCATCCAATGTACTTGCTGATTATCTATCAAGGTGTACATTTGAAAACAATACCCAAGATCTTAAATCAAATCCTGAACTCCTTAATGACCCTCATGCTTTACCAATTGTAGATAATGATATTTCGGACAATATCGAAGAATCCAATAAAAACAAACCCAACTCAGTAAATTATTTAATTTCAGGCAGAGATGCAAACAAGGATCCATTACTTGAAATATCAAACGACACATTTGTCAGTGAGCAAAGAAAGGACCCAAATTTGGCCGAAGTTTACAATGAGATTTTAAGAAATGGATCATCAAAAAAATTTCCGATGTACTTCATACATCCTGACAGTAAGGTTCTCATGACAAAAAAAGAAAACGTATATAATAACACATTTTCGTACCATATTATTGTACCAGACTCACTTAAGGCTAAAGTTTTAACAATTTGTCATCTGTCACACTTTGGGTTAACTAAAACATATGCATTTGTAATAGCTAGATATTTTTGGAAAGGAATGTATACCGACACGTTAAATTTTGTAGCATCTTGTACTAAATGTATTCAAACAAAACATCACATAACACCACCTGCTCCACTTCAGCCCACTTACACACCAACCCACCCAGGACATACCATTGGGATCGACTTACTAGGACCATTTAAAAACGGACAATCAGTTTTAACGGTAACAGATCATTTTTCACGGCACCTCGAACTATTTGCTTTGCATACAACAACAACTGACAAAATTGCTAAATGTTTATTTGATTACATAACTACCTTTGGCAGACCTGCCACTATTCTCAGCGATTTAGGTAAGCAACTGACTTCTGACATGTACAACAGATTCAACGATACATTGGGCATAAAAATACTCCATTCATCAGTAGGTCACCCCCAAAGTAATGCAATTTCAGAGAGAGTAAATAAATCAATAAAATATTCAATTACCACTTTACTTGAAGAAGGCCATTCTTTTGAAAATGCACTACGTATACATAAATCACTATACAATGGTTCCACACATTCTTCCACTAAATATTCCCCCAACTTATTACACTTTGGAAGAGAACTATCTTTATTATTTGATACTTTTGATCAAACTATTAATCAGCCAATCCTTGATAAGGGGATAGAAACTTACCAGTTGCTAAATGATTTGAATTCAATTTACAAAAAAGCATACACTAACATCAAAAATTCACAAGAAAAGAGAAATCAACACTTCCAGAAACGAGCGAAACTAAGAGTAATCTTAGAAAAGGATATAGTGTACCTCAAATCCGTTGATAAGTTTAAACCAAAATACACCGGACCTTTTATTGTGGTACATAAATATTCGCCAGTTTCTGTTTCCATTAAGCGTTTACACTCACCCGATGAATCGGCATTCAGAGTACACATTGACAGGCTAATTATAGCCCCCCCTAGAAATGATCATTTATTTGTGCGTCATGAGGAAAATATAAGTCACCCAGGAAACAGCTCCATAAAATACAACCTAAGATCTCGTTTTTAACACAGCCCATCACAATATTAGGTTAACATAGATTTACAGTAAATGCAGTACATCACACTGATACACATGTTGTGTTGGAGTTTCCTTTGAGGGAGTTCATGGCTGGTCCACGTTCTCCATCACAGGGGGCTTCCACATAACAGTTGTCTCTTATTTGCTGGGTTGTCGCCAAGATTTTTACTTTTCCCTTTCAGTAGTTTTATTGTTCATACATAATAATAATAATAATAGTAATAATAAAAATAACATATCACATTGCACATACATTAAATTTTAGTCATATCAAACATAATCATGATGCACAATAAATCTCTAACCGATTATGACAAAGCTGTTTCTCACTACTCTAGGATTGACATTCCCTTTCAGATATATATATATACCATAGGTATCAGAGTTTTATTTTTTTTATTTTTAATTATGCCCCTTCGAAGTGAAGGCCCGTTCAAAAGTCGCCCAAAGGACCTGTAACTTCATTGTGGTGAGAAACAAATTTCGGATTGGTGCAGTTCACACCAATTTTACTTAAACTCCCTGTTTTTCTATGTAATGCGACGTGCGCTCCTCTGAGAAAGCAAAAGATTTCGGGAGGAGCAGAGGGTCCATGTAATGTGGGCTCTCGCCAATATTCCCACTTCCCATAGGGCTAGGCCATAAGCCGATGCCATCACCTTGTCATTTGACAAGATTAAGGGCAGCACCTTTTTATGGATCGCGTGTCGCTTTCCTTTTTTTTGCTTGTCCTGTGTGGATACACGAATTTTTGTTTTTTTTCTTATTTTTTTTAAACATACTCATTTGTCACAAAATACACTTCATCCATAACATTTCATTATTTTTCATATTATTATGATACACTTACATGGTTGCAACCTCCATTTCATATTTTTAACCTCCATTTCATATTTTAACCTCCATTTCATATTTTTAACCTCCATTTCATATTTTTAACCCCCATTTCATATTTTTAACCTACACTTCATATTTTTACTATCCATTTCGTATTCTTTTAGTATAGATTTTCATATTTGTACCACATAATTCATACTTTTATTATATACTTCATATTCTTCATATTTTATTCGAGATTTCATTTTATCCATAACCTATGTTTTTATATTATTCGTGACATATAGCTAACATTCTTCATAAGTATATATATTATAAACAATTGATGGTACGAACTTCATGACTATTTTACATATTAAACATCTTCCTTGCATTTGGCGCCTTATCTTTGATTAGAAAAAAAAGATAACCTTTATAAAGGAACAATATATGGTATACCTAGAAAAAAAAAACAGGAAGAATGTCTTGTTGTGTGCAAAGTGCTAGAAAAAGCACAAATAAGGCCTGAACTCTAAGCAATAAAAGGCCAATGTGTTCCGGAACGACAACAACATCAAAATAAATGAACATTAAAAAAAAAAAAAAAATAAATAAAATAAAAGAGAGAGTCTCTGAAGATATATAAGCATATGTCGACATAATGTATAACTGCATAAATTCAAATATATGTAATCAATTCATTATATTTAACCAGCATAATTCTACACTTTTGTATGTAATTCTGAGAGAGACATTTTCGTACCGGGTCCAAAATTTTTTCAAACCCAAACCAGCGGGGGAGATATATGATATCAATATATCATATATCATTGAATATGACGATGTTAGGTAACAAATTGATAAACTTATCTTTTCCTCTATTAAAAAAAAATCCTTTCTTTTAAAGTAACTAAAAAAATCATAATCACAACAGGATCTACATTACAGTTGAAGTTATAAATATATCGCCCCTTTTCTCATTTTAGTAATACTTAAACCAATCCCTTAATGTAACGGTCACCGAAATCCCAGCACATGTATTTCACTTTGTCCATACCTTATATGGTCATAGAAAACCGAATGTGGTTTTCTTATTCCAGCTGCTCTACAATAAAAATGCTGCATAAGATGTTTTGCGCGTCGTACATATTCCAATATATCTCCTTCTCATGATACCGCTCCTTATATGGTATACATTCGCAAATGTTAGACCGCTTCATGAGCCCCAAAGCCTATCCCACAAAATTCCTTTGCTTTTTCAAATTCCAATATCAAGGTTTAAACTCTTTTTCGCCAATTAGCGATTATCTTGTTAATATGCTAAGTACAAAAATCTCTCTCTCAGAAGAAAAATATTGCACGTATATTTTGGCCAAATATCATATACATGCCAAACATTGTAACCTTTGGCGATATCTGACAACTGATGTTATCTTGGTTCTGACTAAAAGAACGGTCACTTTCACTTTTTCTCTTGCCCCGGCTCTGCTGTAACCACCAGTAATTTACGGTGAGCGTCCTACTTTCTCGAAAGGGTGAAAATAAAACTTTACTTTAAAGAACCTGGCTGCATACTTCTCTTTTTATCGATCTACTTTTCACGGCATTGATGATAACTTGTAATAGTCAAATATTAAATCTGCAAGATACCGTAATTACCCAAGATTATCCATTACAGGGATATAGGCCCTAATGGGTGGGATGCCCTACGTGGGGGTCTTTGTAAGGGAGCCTAACCCGTATTTACGCAAGGAAATCCAAGGTTCGAAGAAAACCACGGCAAATTCCGAACAGTTAGGCTGGCGGTCGCGATTGAGTTCGAACCCAGCACCTACCGTCTACTAGTTTCGAGGGCAGAACCTCGCAGAACCCTCGAATATATTTTCGCTTTATTTTAATAATATAAAAAATTATTGTAATATTTTGCTTTCCATTAACGTACTTAAATTTCAACTAAATATGCCTTGATTCCTTAAAATGCCAAGTGAAATTTAATCTTAAAATTTTAAATTTTACTTAAATCTAATTGTTTTTACTTTTAATCTGATCTTTTATTTATTTATTTATTTTTCAATTCTAAATTTTATATCAAAATTAGCATCCTAAAAAGTATAAAAAATTTTATATAAATTTAATAACTTTCGAAGCGTTTAAATTTTTATTCCGCCATTATTTTTTGTTTAAATTTTGTTTTTGTATTCGTAATCAACATCCTGCAAAATACATGCGTACGAACTTTCGTTCAATTTGAATTACATTTTCATATTTTGGGCAGCTTTTCAGTATTGTGCTTCACTGTGCGTCGGAAGGCATACGCCCCCACATATCCCCCTCAATCACCGCCCTTAGACTATGTCCGTACGTATATATAAACGTAACGCGATAACTCTTAATTGAAATATACGATTAGCTTCAAATTTTGTATATAGGTTAATTCTGATAAGGCGCTTCAATGGTCCGTTTTTATGGGATTCATTGGTTAAGTATAAAAGGTGGAACTAACATCCCCTCTTATTTTAAATAAATGAGTTTTTCAGGAAGAATCACCCGATTTACTTCAAATTTTGTATAGAGCTTCATTCTGATAAGAAGCTTTCCTGGTTAGTTTTTGGGGTTAATTGGTTAAGTATAAAGGAGGGGACAGGAGAACTTAATTTAAATAAATGGGTTTTTCAGGCATAATTTTCCGATTTTTTTTAGGCTCCGATTTTTGAGTATTGATTCCTTCTGAGAAAGCGCTTCTCCGATTAATTTTAGGGATTTATTGATTAAGTGCAAAGTGAAAACTTAATTTCGATAAATGGGTTTTCATGCAGAATTTCCCGCTTTTTATAGGTTCGAATATCCAAATTTTGCATATAGGCTCATTCCGATAAGGCGCTTTTCTCAATAATTCAGCGAGTCCAAAATAATTGGTTAAATATAAAGGGGGGAACGGGGGCGGAGGGACTTTTAGATAAATGGATTTTTCATACAGTTTTATCAGATATGCTGCAAATTTTGCATGTAGATTTATTTTGATAACACGCTTCCTTGATTAGTTTTAAGTGCTCAATGTTTATGTATAACGAATGTAACAGCCCCCCCCCCACCCCCTTAATTTAAACGATTGTGCAATGAAATCCTTTAGTGCGGCCCTGTAAATGAATAGTAAATGTTCTTTGCACCGTATTTTCTACAGAATGCATATATTAATGCACTTCATAAATGCACATCATTTTCTTTATGTTTGAAAGTCTGCAACATTTTTAAAATTCCTTAGAAACGATTTTTTCCCATTGGCCGTATGTAACTGAAAAAATTTGATTGTCCCTGTAGATAAACTAAGCATACTACAAACTTCATTTGTAATAGGGTTTGTGCTAGAGTAATCGTACATAAGATCCAAAAATTTCAGGGCAATCCGACTATATTTACGAGAATTAGAGAGCGGACAAACGGCCAGACAAACCGAAATCCTTAACAAATTTCAACTTCTGATCGGAAAAAACGCACGGATCAGATGACGTCTATAGTTGCTATGTTACGAACGCACCTAAAAAAACATTTAAATTTAAAAAGTGCATGCCGAAATTGAAAACGCATTTCCATACTCAAAGACAGTATTGTAACAGTTGCGTGTCCCAATAAATAGAATAAAAATGCTATTAATGTCCTGTTTTAACGTAATCGTAGTGAAATTCAGTGATTCATGTCAGTTTTTATACATTTGTAATAGCGTAATATTAAAATATTTCGCAAAATTTCCCCCCATAGACCATAATGTAATGGAATTCTTTTGGGTGCTCCTGTAAATGAACTATTAATTCCACATACTTCATATACAATATCAAACATGCCTAAAGGACCCTAAAGGTTTTACAATTATTAGGGTTATTAAGGTTTATCAATTGTATGAAAATCCGAGTATATTTACAAGAGTTCTTATGCAACCCTAAAGTTTCAGTCATCAAATAAGAATAAATTTTGAATACTGTTATTTCCGAATAGTAATCTTCACTTAGTTTTATCATAGATTTCTGCGTTAAAACAAAACAAATAGGGAAGTTTTGAAGGTGTGGCATTCAGGAAATTGCCAATTTTAGTAACATAGTTCACCACCCTAAAATATCATATCAATCTTCTTAGGCGCCATTCACCTTCCTTACCGTGCTTATTTTCACAAAAAAAGGGATCTTAATATTTTTCCATATCCCTGTAATTTCACTTAAAATTTTTAAAAAAGGTATTATTCAAAACATCGGCTTTACTTTGAATGTACAATCAAAAGTTCAGTATTTAATTTTTTTTTTTTTTTTTTTTTTTTTTTTTTTTATGTTTTGTGTTACTGTGTGACTTAAATTTCAAGGCTATTATATGCCTTCAAATTTATTCTTACGTTTAAACATTAACATATTGCCTTTAAATGTTATACAATTTAATTAAATAAGAAAATATTCAGCATTACACTGTAAAAAGAAAAGACAGATGTTTCTTAACCCTGGAAAATATTATATAACTATGAACAATAACTAATATATAACAACGCCTTTGGAATTTCTAGCGATTCTGAAAAGCATTCTTTATGGATAGAGACCTCTGAAACAAATATATTTTCGAGATTTCAAGAAACAATTATAGAGAAAAGTTCCTTTTGACTCCTATCAGTTTCGGAAAAAATTCTGAGTAGTTTCGATAGCATGTTAATCAGTTTTTTTAACCAGGAGTATGGATTTTTTGGAATGTTACCGATTCTTATGTGAACATTTTCATGTTTTACAGATAGCTATGTTAAATTTATAGCATTAATATTCTTTTATCACTCTTGTATGTATCAATTCAATTCAGAAGCTGGAAATTCTTAGTTGAGAGTTAATAGTAACGTAAAAACCGGTATTCTCCTTTAACACGTTCGCTGCCGCTTACATGAAGATATCATGATAGTTAATGCCGCACTTAGAAGTGAGTTTTTCCCAGAAGCCGATTTACTTTTTATAACAAAGAATCAGTGAAAGATTTCCCCGCGCCAGCTCATGACTGGCTATTAGATATCATGCACTAGCGCGTGAGTGGCCCCAGCGGTGATTGGCGCGATATCACGCGCTGTCGCAACGTAACCCATTTTCGGCCAAAAATTATCAAAAGTTCATTTTTTTTTTCTCAGAAAACTATAAAGTACATATTTGCGAATATCCATGCAAAATTTCAGAACTCGAGGACACTTGGAACAGGTAACAATTGAGCTTTTTTTAATTGTAGTCACTAGAGTTTAAAGGACTAGCGGCCATTTTAAAATGTGTTTTCCTGAAAATGACTTTTTTCATATTTTGCCTAAGTTCAAAGTACTAAGGCTCAGTGGTAAAATGATTTAGAAACAAAGTGTTTATGTTTTTAGAATCTTAAAAAAATTTGCAACAAAAGTAAGGAGAGATATTTTCTTTAACTATTTCTGAAAATTTTACATAAATTGGTAAATCTGAAAATTATAACAAATTTAAGGAAATTTACCATGCCTAATTTCTTTCCTTTTTTTAGCTGATTAAAATAGAAAATTAAAAATATCTCTCCCTAGCTCTTTTCCATATACTATAAAACTATTTAAGAAATTTTAGTAATACCAAAATATTAAAAATTGAATGAGGAGTAGTAATTTTAAAAAGTGTATTTTTCGACAAAAAAAATCATAAAAATCCCCATAAAAAATATACCTTTTAATAAAAAGTGAATTTTTTTGCTAATTATTCCTTACAAAAAGATTTTTAAATAGTACACCAAAATTCATTACTTTAAAATCAATAATAAAAATTTTGTGTTTTTTCTTACGGGTCTCTCTTAAGAAAGCTGATTGATATACCATAAAAATTACTCGGAAACGTTTCCGAAAATCAGAGGCGGCAAAAAGAACTTTGCTTTTTAAAAACCAATCTTTGAATATCGAAAATAGTTTGGTTTCTGAAATTTCTAGTGAAAAAGAATGTTTTTTGGAATAATGGGTATCCCGTATGGGGTTTATTATATACTTTGGTTCGTTGTTCTATTATGTTTTGGTAACGTGAGAAACATCCGTCTTCTTTTGCAGTGTGTATTACAAATTTTATTATTACATATTATTTCACTTTCCGTTTAAAAAGCACAGTTTCATATATCGTTGTTTTTCTTATAAAATGCGTTCTGTCGTACTAAACATTATTGTGCGATCACATTTAATAACAAAACATAAAATTTGTTATTCATCTCATTTTAGATTGAACCAGACAGTTTAGCATCTAAAGATGGGAGAATAATGGAAGGAGATCAGTTACTTCAGGTAATTGCATTTTCATTTTATTAATTAACCCTTTGCATTCGAGAAATGACTCTCACTCACCATTTGTCAGGTGTCCCTCGTCAATCGGGACGCCAAATGCTTTGTACACCACTAATATCTTACAGTTTATTTCGCCATCTTTTATCACAGATTATTCGGTCATTAAATAAGGCGAAGCAAATTAATTTAAAATACTGGTGTCCAGAGAATTTTGAGTACTCATTTACACGAGACACTAGTGGTCAACAAGAATCACCTCTCGAGTGCAAAAGGTTAATGAATACACATCTAAACTCTTTGGAATAAAATACATGTAATTAAGAAATTTCAATTTTGATAACTTCTGCTTTGAACAAAATTACTAAATATTTTTTGAGAGATTATGAAACATATTTTTGAAATAAGGAAGAAAGTTAAAGAGAACTTAGGACTGACAATTTAACCCTGTCAAGCATAGCTGTATCTATGTAGTAATGGAATTTCCCTTAAGGCTGTTGGTCACTCACTTTCCGAATTCTCCTCCGTAATGTTAAGGCTACGGGCCTTTGATGCATTCTTAAATTTATAATATCTCTTCGGAAAATTAGTATTTTTAACTTCTTCTTTCGGTGTTCTCTTCTTAAAGGATGTCACTTTTTTTCTTAGATTTCAAAATATTTTTAAAATCTATACTTAATTTAATATTTTATGCGTTAAAAACTGACGAACTGGAAGTAAGAATTTAACGCTTCATATAAAATTAAGCATACATTTTAGAAATATTTTGAAAACTAAGGAAAAATGTAGCAACCATTAAAAAGAGATTACCGAAAAAAGTTTAAAATATTAATTTCCTGTGATATTGTAAATATAAGAATGCATCAAACGGCCATAGACTTTACATTACGGAGGTGAATTCGGAAAGTGAGTGATCAGCAGCCTTAACGCTGAATTGCTACCAGGCAGAGTCCAATAAAACAATATGATACATTTGTATTTAAATTGCACAGTAAGGCAGCTGATTATTTGAACTCTATCATTCACTCTTAACTTACTTCTATTTTCCATGCGCATTTCTTTTGCATAAAATACAACAATATTTATTCATAAGATACTTTTTATATATTACAATGGAATGAAATGTAAAAGTTCGCTGAATATATAAAAAGAAAAAAATATATAATCATGCTTCGTTTTTCCAAAGTAGCAGCTATATTTTTTTTTTCATATTCACTTAAATTTAAATATTAAAATATCCTTGAAATGCAACTTTTTATGCCAAAATTTATTTATCGTTATATAGAGGATATAATGTCTAAATTTCTAAAGAATCTGATAATTGAAAATGCGCATGGAACGTTTCAACAGTTAAAAATTCTCAAAATTATCAATTTTGAGAAAACTGCATTTTAAATGGAACAAACTTCATAAATATATACAGTTTTTGCAAATTTAAAAGCTTGTACCTCGACGAAGAAGCGTTAGAATGAAAAAAATCTTTTTGCATTAGATAAATTTGAACATTTAGTTTCATAATTCTTGAAAAGAACAAATCATTTTCTATGTCAAATTTCGTGATTTTGTTTCTCCACTGTCACTTAACTCAGATCTATATGTCTGACTATGTTTCTGTGTCTGTGTTAGAGGTCTAAACAGGCCGAAATTTCCAGGCTCGAGCTCGGACCGATCCATAGAAGAAAAAATTCGATCCGGCCCGAACGAAAAAAATATTTAGCCGGCCCGGCCCGTTATTAAAGCTGAAAATTCGGCCCGAGTCCGGCCCGGCCTGTAGACAAAATTTAGCGGCCCGACATGGAAAAAAGTTAAAAATTTGGCCCGAACCCGGCCCGACTCCAGTGAATTTCTACAGAACATTGATCTTTACTCTTATGGAAGAAATTCAGATCAAAAAACTTATCTTACTTTTTTTTTCATGTTTATAATCTCCATTAATGCAGAAGTGACGTAGGCTTCGGTAGTTAAGCTTTTAATGAACCTTTGTTTGTTGTATGTAAATGTTTCAGTTATCATTAGTATTATTAATCCGTATTCCATGTAATGAAGACATAAAAATCTAAAACATGGTATATGGTAAAAGTAAAATCTTTTAAGACAGAATTGCTTTGGAAAGAAAGAAATACGTTCCCTTCTTAGCAGGTGTAAATGTTTAATATATTTTTTTCTCGCGTATTATTGTATTAATTTTGCATGGATAAAATATTTAAAAGAAGTTTATAAGGAAATTTGCAGTTTTTAGTTTAAAAAGAAAATTCCGTCATAATCAGGGTATTTTTTCATGTGTCTATTTGAATAATCCTAGTAATCTACGATTCTTTAAAACTAATAAATTCCAATGTTTAATTTTAGAATTTTTATCAATTTTTAGAATAATGAAGATTTAAAAGTATATGCTTTTTTTTTTCAAACATTTTTGAGCCAAGCCATATTTTACTGACTTATGAACAGACTTGGCCACATCGAGAAAAGAATTTCCATCTGGATGATTCAACTGGAACTGATTACTTTAATCCATGAAGTCTATGAAGATTGAAATCAGTCGCGGCTTCGTACGGAAAAAATAAGTTAGACCCGACCCGATACTCAAGGGAAAAAATTAAGGCCCGAGTCTTCAGAAGTAAGGACCGAGCCCAGCCCGGCCCGCGCAGATCTCTAGTTTGTGTGTCCTGTAGTGTATGAAGTAATGCATAGAATTAAACCCAAATTCATATACATGTTTTTGACTACGGCACTCAAGTCACAGTTGAAATTTGCTATTCTCATCGTAGGAGGCACTGTGATAACGATTTTTGTTCCTTTTTTGTATCATAGGAAAGTGCATGAAGTTATGGATATAATTTGGCCCAAATTCATATATAAGTTTTCGACTATGGACGTCATGTCCCTGTAGAAAATGTGGATATTCCCCCATAAGAAGGAGCTGTGGTAGTGATTTGTCTGCGATTTTCTCTATTTTTTGTAGTTTAACTGAAGACATAATGAATATTTCGGACAAAATTTTGTATATAGATCTAATTTAAATAGACCAAGATTTGGAGAAATTTGGAGAAAATTTTGGAGAAAATTGGGCTGAAGGTTTGTTCGATTGCTGTGACGGATACGGTAGCTATTATTTAAAAAAAAAAAAAAAATCCTACTGAATCACACAGTTTTCCAATGTATCATTAATTTACCTTTTGTAATAAGAAATATTTTTTTCTAAAATACATAGTTTAAAAATATATAGGCTTTTTGAATCATTAACATGTATGAGATAGATGAAAGTTTAGGAATTGTCTCCTCCAACCAGTTTTATTTATATTTGTTTATAATAGTAATATATTAAAAAATGATAGTGAAACTTTTTTTTTTTTTTTTTTGTAAACAATGCAACTGAAAATATATCGATAAATAGAGATTTTCATATTTACGGCACATTCGAAAGTTTAAATTGTTAATCCAGAGTAAGTTTTCAGAAATATTAATGGGTAGGGGAATGAAATTATCCAAAAAGCGTTATGCTATAAACAGGGTTTAATGAACTCCACAATTCCCCCCGCTCAAAAAGCAAGAAAATTATGAGGTTTTATCATGAATTTTGTCCAAGTGGAAGCCTCCCCCCCTCCCCTTTCTAATGTAAAGGCTAGTCACTTTTACAGAGATAAACCATTCAACACGAATATTTCTAGGATCTGTCAGTAATTATATTAAGGCGCAAAACTAGGCACAGAAAAAGACCCGGATGTTAATGTAAAGTTTATGGGAGCGTTCTTTTCAAATATCTCGCTCAAATTTTAGTATTTTTACGTGATTTTTTTGCATAGGATAGCTGAGAACAATCTACAACCGGCCTAGTTTTTACTTTTTCGATTTTGGTTACATATTTTTATATTATGATAGTTTTAATTTCAGAACCGGTTTAAACCGGTTTTGAAATATAAAGTTTTTTTTAACTGAAACCAAAATCAAAAAAGTAAAAACTAGGCCGGTTGTGGATCATCCTCAGCTATCTTATGCCGAAAAAATCATCTAAAAATATTAAAATTTGAGGGAGATATTTGAAAAGAACGCTCCCATAGACTTTACATTATCATCCGCGTCTTTTTCTGTGCCTAGTGTGGGGCATTATTTTAAAATATCTTGCTCACATTTTAATATTTTTACATGATTTTTTTTTCATAAGATAGCTAAAGACGATCTACAACCGAGCTAGTTTTTACTTTTTCAGTTTTGGTTTCAGATTAAAAAAAAAAAAAAAAAAAAAAAAAAAAAAGATACTTTAACTTTCAGAACCCAACCGGTTTGAACCGGTTCTGAAACTGAAACTATCCTAATATAAAAAGAATATAACCAAAATTGAAAAAGTAAAAACTAGCCCGATTGTGGATCGACCTCAGATATCCTATGTAAAACAAATCATTTAAAAATTTTTAATTTTGTGCGAGATATTTTTAAAAAGCGCTTCCATAAACTTAAAATTATATTCCGGGTCTTTTTCGGTGACTAGTGTGGCGTCTTAAATTCATAATTTGCTTTCCGGATGTTAGGCTCCGATTCTTTTGCTCAAAAGGAAACTGGAAGTATTACTGGAAAATTTCAATAACAATGAATATCAAAATAAAAGGAAAACTTTTCTAATGATATAAAAATAAAACGCTTTTGTTATCTTGAGGTGCCTATAACCTCTGGAATATAGATAATGTTAATAGGCGAACCTGCTGTTTCAATTTTAATGCTTCACAGCAGTGATGCAGTGACTTTCTTTTTAACGTTATAGTTAATGTGGAGTTTTCTTACATTTTTCCTGATATGAGAACTACTCCTGCTCCGAAAGATTCTAATAATCGATGGTATTCTAATTTATGTCATTTTCATGGAAAATAACTATCTAACATGTCTAAAAGTAATTTGAACTTATTTAAAAATTTTATACTATAATACTACATTCATACCTTAAGATACCGTAGGGTCATTCCACGTAAAATGAGCAAAACGTAAAAAATGCCGTGGCTGCATAGGAGCCGATTTTAACGAAATTTGATACATATGTTCAATCCCTATTCAAATGATTTTCTACAAAATATCTTGATGAAAAATAAATTATTTTAGCTGTTTGGACATTTAAATAACTTGTGATATACCCTGGTGTCCAAAAGTTAAGCATAATTGGTAATTAAGTAATTATTTTTAAGTAATGAAAGAAATATGAATCGGAATGTGCTGAAACTCCAGGTGTGTAAACAAAATAGTACGCGTCACATATTTTCGCGAAGAGTTTTCCCCGAAATCGAACAGGGGACCGTCAACAAATTGAAAAAGAACGAAGATCTTTTGGATAACCCTGTCAAAACTAATGTAGCAAAAGCGTTCAAACTGCACATTATGATTAATTGGATTATTGTAATGTACTGTGTTAATTTTTACAAGGATAGCATGTATACTCGTAGAGAAATTAAGGTTTTTATAAAAACAGTCCTAAGATTTTTGCTTATAATTTGCAGAGTTCTTAATATAAAATAATGTTCTTTTTTGAAAAAATGACAAACATCATTGTACACAATACCCTGTCATCAGAATTAAAAAATAATAAAAATTGTATGACAAATAAGCAGGTTTACTAAATAATTTTTTACTGCGCATGCGTGAACGCTATTAAAATTTCATTTGCATATTATGTTAGTTAAATGTATAGAGCAACTTTTGTGAAAGTCTCAAAAACATAGCTTAAAAATTCTGAAAATTATCGTTGATAGAATGAGATCAAAATGCTTTATTCCTTAAATGAAGCAAAAAGATGAGGGGCTGTATCCATATTCCATTGTTTAGTGCCTACACAATATTGCACGTACAACTATATTTAGGTAAAACTCCTGATTTTTTTGCTTCCTTTAGGAATAACGGATTTTGAGTTGATTCTATAGGCTCCCATTTTCAGAATTTTCAAGCTATGTTTTTGAAACTTTTACAGAAGTTGCTCTATACATTTAGCTAACACAATATGCAAATGACATTTTGATATCGTTGACGCATGCGCAATGAAAAATTATTTACTAAACATACTCATTTTTCATACAATTTTTATTATTTTTAGATTCTGATGACAGGGTATTGTGTACAATGATGTTTGTCATATTTTCAGAAAAGAACATTATTTTATAATAAGAACTCTGCAAATTATAAGCAAAAAACTTGGAAAAATTTAGGACTGTTTTTATAAAAACCTTAATTTCTCTACGATTGTACATGCTATCCTTATAAAAATAAACACAGTACATTACAATAAGCCAATTAATCATAATGTGCAATTTGAACACTTTTGCTATATTAGTTTTGACAGGGTTATCCAAAAGATCTTCGTTCTTTTTCAATTTGTTGACGGTCCCTTGTTTGATTTCGGGGAAAACTCTTCGTGAAAATATATGACGCGTACTATTTTGTTTACACACCTGGAATGTCACCACATTTCGATTTATATTTCTTTCATTACTTAAAAATAATTACTTAATTACCAATTATGCTTAACTTTTGGACATCAGTGTAGAATGGTATGCGGCAATTGTCGAAAGTTCCGTATCTTGAAAACTATTTATCAAAAATGAACTTTTTTCTCTATGTTATAATCTTTAAAAATATAACTTTATATTTACTGAGTAATAATAATCTGGTAAAACCATGATTAATCTTAAATTGGTTGTAAATATTGAAAATTTGTAATTTTAAGGCAAATTAGAAACTATTAATATGTGAAAATTTTTCCAGAGAGAAAATTCGCCTTGAATACAACATTTTAAAAGAAAATCAAATTCTTTTACTTGCTTATAGGCGTTAATGCCAACCTACTGAAAAAGATCCCATGCCGGGAATCGAACTCGGGCCATCAGTATAGCGCACTGACGTTCTACGGACTAAACCACGGAACGACACCCAGCCTGAAGTCAAAATCACAATAATTTTTAACTAAATTTTCTAATATTGATAAATAATTAAATAAACCACTTTTATTTTAGTTCAAAATTACATGAAAACTTCTTAAATATTCTAAGTAGTGTTTTTAATAGGTAATAGAGATACTGGTATATTTACATAGTCAAAGGAAAGAAGCAGGAGAAATAACCAAGCAATGCATAACGGCTACATAATAAAATCTTTGAAAGTTTTTTCTGTCCTCAGTCTGTTTAGCCACTTTTATGAATGATAAAACATACTGAAACTAGTGAAATGAAGGAAGAGAAAGTCCTGGCAATACATAAATGCTATGAAACAAAATATAAATAAATATATATATATATATTTTTTACTTTGTGTGCAAAAGTAAATTTATTTTGCCAGCTTCTGAAATGAATGGTGCTTTATAAAAGGATTGGCATCGTTTTAAGATAATATAAGAATTATTTTAACACGCGTGGGTTTTTTTTTTTTTTCGTTAATTTCTAAACGAAATGGAATTTTATTATTTGAAATATTTTACTAAGTTACTTAAAAATGGCATACGCATACGTATATCTATGTTATAAATCACATATTTAAATACATTCTTCTAATTTCTCCATTTTCCAAAACAATAATCTAAAATACGAAATGCATACCAAAGCTGTTTTTTAGGTCCTTGAATGGTACTTACAAAACCTCTTAACGCAGATTTACAAAAAGTACTCGAGTGAAAAAAATTTCTTCATCAGGTATTGATGCAATCTAACTCCGTTCTTTCAATGAGGACGATCAAGTTCTCCAAGAAATAAATTTGGTGTTATTTTTATTAATATTTTTTTTTATTATGCCGATATTAGAAGAGTTTTCTTTCTTTTTCGGGATTTGAAAGGGTTCTTTATATCTTAATGGTTCTCTCAGAAATTAAAATAGATAAGTACTAATGAAAGTTCAATAAAATGAGCTGTGGATTTTTGGAGAATTTTTATGTCGGTAAATATTTAAAACACATCCATTTTCTGTTTTTCATTTTTCTTAAACACAAATTTCGAAAGATTTTCTTTAACTTTTTTTAATGTATTGATAATTATATGATTTCCTTTAGAACTTTTCAGTGCTTTTTTTTTATTTCAAAATAATTTACCGAAATGTTTTGTAATTATATTTATAATTATGCATTTACTATTAGTTAATAAGTGATTAAGTACTGCATCACATGCTAATTAAAATAGATACGCATAGCCTTTCCCTTTCGTATTCATGTAAAAATGTCATAATGAAATTGAATGCTATAGATTAATAAGATTCGAACATATAGTCGATTTCTCTAATATTGCAAGCTCACGGGTGTCTTTCTCTATTTTCAGATAATCTAAGCTACTATGTTCTTATTTATCATGTTAAAAAAAGAGTAATTTGGTTTTATTACGTCGTGAAGGTATATTCTTACTCCACATTTCTCATCTATGAAATTGAATAATAATGTAATTTCTGTGTCTCAACGAAACTAAACAGCTTTGAACACAATCTCATTATCTTTTAAACAAATCTTATTATCTTCACTGAAAAAACTTCGTTCTTTTATTATCTTGAGCATATTATGAATAATAAACATTTTCAGAATTGTCTGAACTTTGATTAGTTATCACATGATTAATTATTAAAAAATAAAATGTATCTTCAAAGTTAATAATGAAATTGAGATTTTAGACTTTTGTAATTTCTTTTATCTCATATGCATTTTATTTTCACTTGCATCTCGCTGTAAATTATAATATTAAGTAGCAAATTTTATATTAAATTAAATAGCAGTAGGATCTGTTAAATCTGAAAAAATAATACAGCCAATTAAAAATAATAAAATAATCTAATATCACATAGGAAAAGATAGGAAGAACAATTAAATCAAAACGTAAACACAAATTGCTATTTTAAAGCAGTATAGAAAATTTAGAAATTTGAACAATCGTCGGTTTAACTTATTCTCACCAGCCATTGCAGTTAAAGGTCTTAAAGCAATCGCCTTTCAATGTTCAATACTTCATATTCACTTTATTCAAAGTAATGAGAATTATTTTTTTTAAAAGCTTGAAATTATATGGACGGTAAATATCATTCGATAATTATTCAGAAGTATTACATTATTATTTTAATGCATAATATATTATCTTTTTGATGTTTTTTTCTGAAACTCAATAAACCTTTCAGAAAAAGTATATATATACATGTTTATACTGGAAAATCAACTATATTTAAATGCTTTTTGATGTACTTCCGTTTACTTCTCAGCTACATGAAATGAAATCTAGAATGAGGCAGGATTTTCGGACAGAAATGCCCGATTTCCACAACCTACGCGTTTTTTAAAAAATGATGAACATAAACTCAAAAGAAACTAAACTAAAAAAAATTTACAAAATAAATAAATAAAAGAAACCTCCGGTTAGACAATTGTTAGACTTATCAATGCAAAGGATTTTAATAAATAAGGCATAGTTAAAACGACAAAAGGGGGTGTTCCATGGCTTTGAAAACTGTAAGTGAGATAGCTGTTAATTGCTATACATGTTGGCCACCGTTACTTTCGAAATTTTTCCTTGACCTTATTCAATTAATGTGACATTTCTTATAAAAAGCCACATTTTTCCTCTCTAAAATACTGGTAGCCAAAAACATAACCTGTGACTTGTACTACAAGTACTCATAGAAATAGCCAAAAGTAAATTTCATCGAGATTTTTTTTAATGGAAAATTGAAAAAAAAAACAGTTGAATGAAATGGGGAATGAAAAACAGTTTTTGTCAGGAGTTGGAACCTCTTGAACTCCTGTTCCAGATATTTTTTAAACACATGAATTCAAAAGTAAAACAAAACTAAATATTGCTTATGATGTTGGTGAAGGGTCAAATAAAAAATATATTAATGTTTAATTACATTTTAAAAATAAATTTCTTTTTTCTTCTCACAATCATCACGGGAAAAGCAATTTAAATAATTAAATTTAAAAATCCATAGAAAGGCAATTGCCTTCCTCATCCAGTGCCTAAACAACACCGAGTTTATCTTACTATAAACGAGTTTAACAACTTATCCAAGAGTGTGACAAAAATCTGAAAAGCCATTAATTACTTTATTTAACTTTTATTTCTTCCAATTTGGGCATTCGCGTGCTCACGTAATACTAATTGAATAGCCGCCACTAATCTCAAATGTCTGACAAAAAGAGAGCCAACCTAGATAATCGCAGATTTTGATTATTTTTATATATGTTGCAGGGTAGGCGCTTGATTAGTCTCAGAACGGATTTCACACAACGATCCTTAGTTCTCAAGAAACAGGAGGTATCTAATATTATAATACATTACAACTTAAGTACTTACTTTGCAACACAATTTTTACGTCGGCGTAGCTCATTCGGATAAATGTTAGCTCATACACTGTAAAAAAATATGGGTTTTAACTAAATTATATTAAGTATCTTTACAGACGTTATTATAGTTACTAGATAATCTTTAGTAATCAATCGCTTCGCAAAATATTACAAAAATATTTCTAGTAAAGCTGCTCATCAAACAGCTGTAACTCAACTGACGCGGAGTGTTGAATCAACCAGTCAACATACCAACCTCTGGCTAGCCCTTCCAGCGAAACCGCTGAACGCTGAACTGTCGCCGGTGACTTCGTGATCCAGCGGAATTTTGATTTGTGAAATGATTTTCATCATTTTAAGGTAAGTTATATTTTATTTAATCTAGAAACATTTACAAATATTCAGTTTATTTTTATTAAAAGTTAATTTCACCACTAATCTCTTATTTCTTTTAGGCCTAACTTAAACCTTGCTTGTCAATTGTCGCGAGTATTACTAATATTCTGCGCGTAGTTTATGCAGTTTAAAACCTGTTCTTTTTTTTCTTTTTCGTTTCTTTCTCTCTCTTTGATTATATAATTTTAAAAATGAAATGTTAATTAATCTACTGGTAATCTTTGATATTGTAAGTTGAGATTTAACAGTGTGGGATAAATATTGTATCGTTCAAGTTTTTGTCATGTTTTGGGACCATAAAAATCTTTTATTAAGCTAATCTACTTATTTAATTTTATCTGAAATCTCAATGTTCTCATGCACGCTATTTATAAAATAACAAATATATCGCAAACTATACGTGTTTGCAGCCTTTTGTACAATTACCCCTGATAGCTCAGTCAAAATATAATTTAAAATTGATAAAAACAACTTTTTAATCACCATTATCGCCGTTTTATTTTATTGTATGTCATTAAAAATATTAATAATGTAAATTAGACTTAAAGTTCGACTTGCCCCCATCTGTTTGTTTACGTTTTGAATGCTTGAATAATGCAATATTGTCAGCAAGCAAAATTTTTGTTTGAGTCTAATTCGTTAAACATGGGTTGAAACTGCTGTTCATGTTTATTGTATTGACATCAGGGTTGGCATGATTTAAATTGACAGATTTAAATCAGCGGATTTTAATCAATTTTTCTTTTTTAAATGCTAGAAATTAGTTAGCAGATAAATAAGAAGTTGGTGTAAATACGTAGCAGGTCTTTTTCTGGTATTGCCAGGATTGCTATCAGAAAGAATGTGGCCGGTGCAGGTTAAGTCCAGGTGTCCCCCTTCTAATTTTTTAATTCTTTGTTATTTTGTTAAAAAATTTAGACGATGAGGCAAAACACAGAAACGCTTAATAATAGATCATATTTTGTTTGCCAATATTTGCAACTAAATGATTTTAATCTTTTTTTGTTTCACAAGTTAATAAGTAAACAAATTCATTAATGTTCACCAAAAAATCAGATACTACATGTAAGGAACAAGTTTTAAAACTTGCCATATTACACATATTACTTTTTTTCCACAGCAAATTGGTGAAATTTACAATTTTTTTCTGTGCCCTGCTGATAAAAATTGTAATTTAAGCTATATCATTTAGAAAAAAAAATTTATAAAGAATTTTGTAAAAATGTGCCATAACTACATGGATGAAAGTTTTCAGTCTTAAAAATTTCCAAGGACGGAAGCGGATCGCAGAAAAGATGCGCTTCTCAAAAAAGATGCAATGAAGATTCGAATGATCGTAAAAAAAGAGATTTCTGTGAAGCAATTGGGAAAAAAAAAAAAAAAAAAAAAAAGATGCATTTTTTGTCAAAATTTTGCAAAAAAAAAAAAGGGGGGGGGGGGGAGGGGTTGTTGAACGATTGCGAAAAACATGCTAATTTTGTTAAAGGATCCATAACCATTTCCATTGCAAATTATGAAAAGCATACTGTTTCCGTCAAAGGATCACGAAAAAGACACCATCTCAGTCAAAGAATGCGATATAGACATGGTCTCTGTCAAAGAATTAAAAAAAAAGCATCTTCTGTCAAAAACTTGCAGAAAAAAACAAGATTCCTGTCTTAGGGACGCGAGAAAGACTAATTCTGACAAAAGATCGTGAAAAAGATGCACTCTCGGTCAAAGAATGCAAAATAGATGCAGTCGCTGTCAAAAGATCTCAAAAAAGACATATCTGCCAAATGAATTTAAAAAAATTAAGATTTTTATCAAATGATTATAGAGGAAACTCAAATTATGTCAAAAGACGCAAATTTTTCAAAAGGACCACGAAAAAAATGTGATTTCCATCAAATGATTGCAAAAAAATACTATTTTCATCAAATGATTGCAGAGAAAAGTGACTTTTATGAAAGGATCATGAAAAAGACACAAATTTTGTCAAAGGGTCTTGGAAAAGACTATTTTTGTCAAAAGGTCGGGAAACAGACATGATTTCTGTCAAAGAATCACGAAAGACAATTTCTATCAGAAAGATGTGAATTTAAAGTATCGTGGAGAAGACGTGAATTTTGTCAAAGGATTGCAAAAAATATGTGATTTCCGTCAAATGATCGCAAAAAAAAATTTTCATCAAACGATTGGGGAGAAAACGCAATTTCTATCAGAATGATCGTAAAGGCGCAAATTTAGTCAAAGAATCTTGGAAAAGACGCAAATTTTGCCAAACGATCACAAAAAAGACAATTTCCGTCAAATGTTTATAAAAAAATAAAAAAAGAATACTGCCCAGTTAAACTGATGGCATTGAGCTCACAGGCTACAAATACTAATTGCACATTAAAGCCTTATATTTTCAAGGGTTAATTCCGTTCGAAAAAAAAATTAAGAAGTGGAAACAGCTCTCCCCTTTCCTCTTTTTTTTATACTTAATCATTGAACCTCCTATACTATCAAAGACATGCTTTAGCATATAAAAAATCTATATCCAAAATTCAGAGCAAATTAGATAATTCTTAATAAAAACCCATTTAGCATTTATATAATTTAAAAGGAGTTATCCCCCTCTTTTATACTTAACCATTAAATTTCCAAAACTATTCAGAGATTTGAACGAAATCTGACAATTCTGCTTGAAAAACCCATTTATATAAATTAAGGGGGGGGCATTAGAACCCCTGTTCCCCCTATTTATACTTATTCAATGAACACCTAATAACAGTCACGGAATCGCCTCATCAGAATGATCCTAATCTAAATTTTGAACGAAAACTTAATTCTCAATTAAAATCCCATTTATATCAACTAACGGGGGGGGGGGCATTAGAACCCCTGTTCCCCCTATTTATACTTATTCAATGAACAACTAATAACAGTCACTGAATCGCCTCATCAGAATGATCCTAATCTAAATTTTGAACGAAAACTTAATTCTGCATGAAAATCCCATTTATATCAACTAACGGGGGGGGGGATTAGAACCCCTGTTCCCCCTATTTATACTTATTCAATGAACACCTAATAACAGTCACGGAATCGCCTCATCAGAATGATCCTAATCTAAATTTTGAAAACTTAATTCTGCATGAAAATCCCATTTATATCAACTAACGGGGGGCATGAGCCCCCCGTTCCCCCTCTTATACATATCGAATGAACTCCAAAAACTAATCAGGGAAGCGCCTTATCAGGATATACCTATATACAAAATTTCAAGTGGATCCGATATTTTTATCATGAGTTATCGCGTTACGCACATACGCACATACGCACATACATACAGAACGGACGGGCACATAAGCTCTCAGGCTATGATAGCCTGTGAGCTAAAAAAGCAATTTTCATCAAATGATTTCAGAAAAAGCACGATTTCTGGAATCAAAGGATCATGAAAAAAGGCATGGTTTCTGACCTAAGATGGTGAAAAAGGCATGATTTTTGTCAAATGATCGCAGAAAAATTGCTAATTTTGTTAGAAGATTGTATATTGTTAAAAAACATATATTCGTTAGAAAATCATTGGATTTCGTCAAAAAATCGTAAATTTCAGTTAAGGATTGTAGAAAAAGTGCACATTTCAGCAAAAGACCACAGGAAAGTCGCAAATTTCATCATAGGATCGTGAAAAATAAATGCAAGTTACATGTGTGTGTATGTGCTCACTTAGACTCATTGGGAAGGTTGGGGGGGAGGGGACAGATGTAAAATATTTCCAGTTTTGGCAAAATTTCAAACTTGCATCCATCGCATAACTAAGACCAATGTTATTTTTCAGAAATTTTGCAAGCAGTTTCAAAACAATTTTTTTTTTCTCTAAAGTAGTAATTGTACAATTAAATGATAAATTCTAAAGAAGATAGTTTAGCATATCTCTGATTTTTTTTTTTCTTTTTGGTTAGGACATCTAAAAATGTTGGGAAGATGACCAAGAATTACCCTGGACGACTTCGAATGATGTGACCAGTGGCGTAGCCACGGATTTTCGCGCCCGGGGCCAAGAGAAATTTTGCGCCCCCCCCCCCCCCTTCTTAAAAGAAAAGTTACCACATTATTTTTCTTCAAGGTGAACAAAAAGTCTTTTTGGCTTGTACCGGGTGGAAAAAGCAGCTTCACTCTTCATTGTTTTTAAGGATTCAGCAAATTTCTCAAATACACAAAACTAAAATGCATGGAACCCGATTGCAGAAGATTGAATGGAAATTTAAAACTAGTCAGATGTGTCAATCCCAAAATTTTCTTCTATCTTATACACGTTAAAACTTCTTGAAAAATGCAGCATAGCAGCACCACCGGTTAGGTGATTTACACCAAATTCTAGTCGCAACAACTTATTTCAACTTATAACTAAATCTGAAGTTTGATGAAAATCCATACATTTACTTCTGACATACAGCTATTGCGGAAATCGTGAAAATTTCTGCTTAACAGCGTCATCTGTTCGGTGATGTACTCCAAAAACTAATCAGGATCAATTTTTTTTAGGTATTTAACTGAATCTTAAGTTTGATGAAATCCGTGCATTAATTTCTGAGATAGAACTATTAGAGTTTCCACCAGAGGGTGTCAGGAGGCCGCTCCGCCCCTCCTGCCTTTTTGTTTAAGAAATAGCGCCCTCATCCAAAAACTAGCGCCCCTGTCATCGCTCATTTAAAAAAATAACGCCCTTCAGCGATGATACCGACGCGCTATAAAGCGTAAATTAAGCAAGAAATCGGCGACGGAACGCAAAAAATAGTTCTTAAGCGTCCCACGGGACGCGTAATTTCCTAAATAATCGCGAAAAAAAGGCAAATTTCGTTAAAAAATCGAAAATAACGACTAATTTCAGACAAGATTCGCGAAAAAATGGATCCCGAAAAAACTGCAATTTCCTCAAAAGATCGTGAAAAAACGACAAATTTCTTCTTAATATCGCGATAAAACGGAAAATTTTGTCAAAAAATTCGAGAAAAATGGCAAATTCGGCCTAAAAATCACGAAAAAAAAAGGGAACTTTCGTCAGAAAATCGCGATAAAACGGCAGATTTCGCAAAAGATTTTCGAAAAAACAAATTTCGTCCAAAAGTCGCAATAAAACGGAAAATTCTGTCAAAAAATTCGCGAAATACGGCAAATTTTACTTAAAATTCGCGAAAAAACGCAAAATTCGTCTAAATATCCCGAAAAACGGCAGATTTCGTCAAAAGATCGTGAAAAATACAAATTTCGTCAAAAAAGCACAAAAAAAAAAAAAAAAAAAAAATGTTAATGCCAGAAGTGATTTTTTCTGTTCAAAAAACTAATTTTCCTGTTTCAAAATTGTATCATTACTGCTCCAAAAGCGGATTTTCCTGCTTCACAATCAGGGGCGTGCAAAGAGAAAATTGCACCCAGAACATAATTAGAATTTTATGCCCTCCTCTGTACGGTTCTGTTCACAATCCGTTTTTGACTATCCAGTTTTTTTTTAATGTGACTCCTGAAAGCACCCGTTCATTGAACAAACATAATCCTTTATTCAACAAAAGTAGTCTTTATTTTTATTTATTTATTTATTTATTTTTTTATAAAAAAGTCTTTCAGTAAATCCGTCTTGCCCCTTTCTAAAAGAAATGCGAACAATAGTGATACAGTAAAACCCCGATAATTCGAATTAATTGGGACCAGACCGAATCCGGATTATACGGAGAATTAGAAAAAAAATGAAATAAAATAAAACATACTTACAGAAAATCACATTTATAATAAACTTATTCAATATTTATAGACAGTAAAAATGTTTACTTGTTTAATTCTTCCGAAAATATCTCAGAAAACGTTTTTTTTTTTTTTTTTTTTTTTTTTTTTTTTTTTTTTTTTTTTTAGAATATGAGATGAAACAAGTTAATGTTATGGAAATTAGCCAGTCGCTTCTCAAACTTAAAAAAAAAAAAAAAAAAAAAAAAAAAAAAGACCAAACCAATCCGGATTATGCGAAGATCCGGATTCACGAAGTCCGAATTAGCGGGGTTCCACTGTACTTCTTATCTGCTACACTCAAATAAGCATTATTTCATAATTATATTTGTATCTTGCACATTTTTTTAAAGAAAATTTCTCAAAATATTTTAAAAATTAATGCTGGTTTTTGCCGTTTTTTCGCGATCTTTTCACGAAATTTGACGTTTTTCGCGATTTGTTTAGCAAAATCTGCCATTTTTTCACGATATTTTAACAATATTTGCCATATATACGCGATCTTTTAACAAAATTTACAATTTTTTTTCAATTTTTGGATTTATTTTTTTAATTTTTGACGAAATTTCTGTTTTTCCACGATTTTTTGAACCGCTAGATTCTAGATTCAAATCTATAAAAATGCCCTTAAAAATCAAAAAAGTGCCCTGAAGAATGTAAAGAGTGCCCTTTTCAGAACAATAGCGCCCTGCCCCCTTTTAAACCTGGGGGAAACTGTAGCTATTGTAAAAATCTTTAAAAATTCAGCACGATAACGCGACCTAATGGGTGATGATGTACACCAAAAAATAATCAGATTAAATTTTTATCATGTACTAACTGAATTTGAAGTGTGATGAAAACCTGTGCACAAGTTCCTGGGATACAACTATCGCGGAATCCTAAAAATTGCAGCATAGCAGCGCCACCTGTAGGACGATTTACACCAAAAACTAAACAACCCTAGTCTATTATTAGGTACTGATTGTATCTGAAATTTGATGGAAATTCGTGCTTTTAATTCTTGAACTAAAGCTATTGCAATAAACAGGAATAATGCAGCATAGTAGCGCCACCTCTTGAATAATTTGTGCCAAAAAGGAATCAGCATCAAATAATATCATTGGATGATTGCTAGGTCTTAATAGAAGGATTGAAGAACAATTTTTGATTTCCTCTCTTCCTTAAAAACGGAGGACGGCTACCGTGTTGAAGTAGATTTTTTTCTTTTCCTTAAACGGGCGTTAGTTTTAGCAAACATACATTTATTTAATTTATTTTCTTTGTTGCTACTCTCAAACGCTTAAAACAACAGTGATATCCGTGAATGTTCCGCTAATTTTTACTTTCTTTTCAAAACTTTAGATTCAATTAGACCTTGGTATAAACTTAAGCTGATTAGTTTATGATGTATGTTTCTCAAAAGATGGCACTTCTAAACTGCATTATTCCCAATTTCCACGGTAGTTCTATCTCAAGAACTAATGCACAGATTTTCATAAAACTTTAGATTCAGTTAGTCCATGATATGATTTGATGTTGATTACTTTTTGAAGCAAATCGTTCAAGAGGTGGCGCTGCTATAATGCATTATTCCTGTTAATTGCAATAGCTTTAGTTCAAGAACTAAAAGCACGAATTTCCATAAAAAAAATCAAGTTTAAATTAAAGTCTAGATTTTAATGAACCCTTAACATATGCTGAATCACATCTAACATGGTTTATAAGTTAGTGCAATCGTATGACAATGTTCAGATATCTATAGAGAGCTATATATACTTCTATAGAAGAAAAGGATAAGAATTAAAATAATTTTAAAATTAAAGTTAAAATTAAATTTCAAAAATTTTAATTTATATCCTTAAATTATTTTTTCTTATTTTAAATATTCTATTTTAAAATCCGTTTTACCCTTTGTAATTTTGTTTCTCAGCATTAAAGGTTTGAACATCACAGATCTCGGGAAATAAAGATCTTGACCACAGGTCCTTCAAGAGCTAATTAACCAATTGCATTAAATGTTAATCCAATTTTTTAACCGCGTTCCCTTCTGGAAGCTATTAGAATTCCCAGCATATTAGGAAGAACGCACGAAAAAGCTTAGATTGTGCTCATTCGAGGTGCTTGCGCAACCTGCGATCATGTAGGTTCCAAAAAAGATCGTGAAAAACCTCAATTAGCAATTGACAATTATAGATCTTTCTTTTTGTCGTACCTTCAATGAATTTCTTCGAAAAATTCACACAAAAAGGAAAGGTCAACAATTCTTATTTATTAATAATTTTGGTTTAAATCTCCACTCAATTTGGCGCCCCCTGTCTAATTACGATGCAATTTAACTTACACATATAAGACTAATTAAGATCTCCAATAGAATATCTTGTTTAAGATAATCTGATTTTTTAAAGAAAGTAATTAAAATTTTTCATAATTGAGCAAACTTACTTTTGAGGCGCCCTATGGATGGAAAGAAATCTTAAAACCTGATTGCGACATACAAAATGATGACAAAATGTCTTTCGCAATCAGATAACACTTTGATAAAAGGCATGTACGGGATTTTAAAGGTACTTAGGTACCAAGTATGTTGAACTATCCCTAGAAATATTTACAAAAGCTTTTTCTATCTTTTTTATCTTGATACAACAAAGCATCTTACTAAAGAAAACATTTGCATACAAAACAAAATTAAAAAAATTGACAATTTTTTTTTTTTTTTTTTGTCAAAATATGCGAGTTATTTGTGATTTAAACTTCTCTCAATTTGGCGCCCCTAAGACTCGGCGCCCGGGGCGACCGCCCCCCTTGCCCCCCCTTAGCTACGCCACTGGATGTGACCCTACTTCTGCATTTATACTGATGTTTCTACTGATGTTTTCAACCAAGTAAGTGATTCAAAATATTAATTCTTAAAAAAAAGTAATTGTGATAATTAAATCATTCTAATTATACTATATACTTGATTATTTCATGCACAACGTACTCATACTTACCAAGTTATACACATTAAGTATAAAATTTATATATTTGGACTGTTTTTTACAATTAAAATAATTTTTAGTACTACTTGGTTATCCCGTCTGCAAAAATTATTGCCAAACCAATAAGATTAAATGTCAATAGTGGATGACCGCGAATGTCTCCTTTAATGGCACTAAATATGATAAAGATGTTTAAAACATCATTAAATGCTTTTTATTTGTATTTTTATTAATATCCTACTAATTATTATTTTTTTTTCTTTTTTTGTTATTTAAAATAAAAAATATGTCAATATATATAATTTTGCTATTAGTTTGGTGATTTGTATAATTTGGCGAAATTGGTCGCCTGGATAACCAAGTAGTGCCCAATTTTTTAAATATTTTTGTAAAATTTTCTCCCAAACTCAATTTCTTCCCTTAACTAAAGAATTATTTCTATCTGGTTTTAATTTTATAAATACTTAAGGATTATATTTAGGTATACAGCTAAAAAAAAAAAAAAAAAAAAAAAAAAAAAAAAAAAAAAAAAAAAAAAAATATTATTAAAACATATTATAGAATTTTTCATCTTCATTGTTTTGAATAGATTTTGTCTGTATTTTCTTTTTAAAATGTGCCAACTGAAGAGTAGTTAAAAATAAGAGCTATACCAGACATCAAAAAATGATTAGATTATTAAAAGTAAGGGTTAATTAAATATGCATAATAAAGATAAGTGCATTTTCCTTTAATGAACTTATATTTTTAAACATACCCTATTAAATCGCATCAAATTCATAAAGTAAGAAAGTTTTATTTCAGGTTTAACCAGCGTTAATAATTAAAGCTAGATTAATGCACAATTAAAATCTTTTTACCAAATATTTATCAATAAAAGCAAAATCTTTATTTTTTAAAAAAGTAAAAAAAAAAAAAAAAAAAAAAAAAAAAAAAAATCCTTGAAAAACTATGAGTTTTGTCATATTGATAATATTTAGAATTACATATTAAAATACAAACAGAATGTTATAAAAGTAAAGTATTCTGAAATTTGTTATGACATCTAAATTGAAAGTTTCATTATTTACATCTGTAATGTGCAGATTTCAGGAATTTGTGGATTTGAGGGAGTCTACTATATATTCTTTAAGGTTTCTGTCAAATTGTAAAATTTTCTGGATTGAGGGAATATTATCTTCAAAGAATTTAATTGCGAGTGTCAAATCAACATTTTTTTACCATTATATTTAGCATGTAACAGAAAAGATTAAGATTCAACTTCATATCTTAATACTCTTAAATTCTTTAAAGATAATCTTCCCTATTCCAGAAAATCTTTCAATTTAGATGTCAAGAAACAAAATAACCAGAAGTTTTTGTATATTAAAAATAATCTCAGAATAATATATATTCATTGAATTGTATCAAATATGTATTATTAAATTGTTAGTCAAAAGTTTCTTAATAAGATTTTCAAGGTATCAATGTTACACTGTGTAGGACAAATTTTGCTTTGAACATAAGATATAGCTGTTACCAATAATGTTTAAATTAGAAATGATTTCAATTCTCAACATGGTTGACTGCAACTATTTGAGTATTTTAAAATGTTATATTGTTATATTACTTATATAATCATGGGTGCAAGTTTTTCCGTCCTGAGACGAAATTCTGTCTCTTAAAAATTCCCGAGAACGGAAACAAGACAGAAAAATCTCCGAGAACGGAAGCGCATAGTGAAAAACTTGCGCTTTTGATCAAAGGATCACGAGAAAAAAACATGATTTTCATGAAATGATCGCGAAAAAAGTGCTATTTCTGTCAAAGCACTGCAAAAAAAAGACACATTTGCCGTCAAAAGCTTGCGGGGAAAAATGCGATTCTTGTCGAAGATCGCGAAAAACACTCTATTTCTGTCGAAAGATCGCAAAAAACTATTGAAGAATTGCGAAAAAAGGCATGATTTTTATCAAAAGCTTGTGAAGTAAAGTCAATTCTTGTTAAAAGATTGCGGAAAAGACGTCATCTCGGTCAGAGAATGAGAAATAGACGCGGTCTCTGTCAAATGATCGCAAAAAAAGCTGAGTTTTCTGTCAAAAAGTTGCAAAAAAAAAAAAAACGCAATTCCTGTCGAAGAATCACGAAAAAGATGCTATTTCCAATCAAAGAATACTAAATAGATGCAAATTTTGTCAAATAATCGCAAAAAAGCGCAAAATCGCGTGAATTTTGTCAAAGGATTGAGAAAAAGAGATTTCCATCAGATGATGGCAAAAAATTCCACAATTTTTGTCAAAGGATCGTAAAAAAGATGTGAATTTTGCCAAAGCTTCGTGAAAAGACACTATTTCCGTCGAATAATCTAAAAAAAGACGCTATTTCCGGTCAAAAAATACAAAATAAGTACATTTTTTGTCAAAGGATAGCAATAAAGATGTGAATTTAATCAAAGGATCATGGAAAAGACACAAATTTTGCCAAAAGATCAAGAAAAAAAAACGCGCTTTCTGTGAAATGATCGCAAAAAAAACACGATTTTCATCAAATGATAGCAGAGAAAACGCAATTTTTGTCGAAAGGATCGCGAAAAAGATGCAGTTTCTGTACAACGATCACGAAAAAGACATGAATTTCGTCAAAAGATTGTATAAAATACTTGGATTTCATCGAAAAATCGCAGATTTCTGCTGAAAACTGTAGAAAAATTGCAAATTTCAGTGGAAAATTGCAAGTTTCGGTTTAAAATCGTAGAAAAATCACAAATTTCGGCAAAATATTGTAGAAAAGTCGAAAATTTTGTCGAAAGAAAGAGGGAAGAAACTAATTTCATCATATGGTCATGGAAGGAACACGAGTTACGTTTTTATGTTCTCACTCAATGGGAGGGTGGGGTGTCAAAATATTTTCAGTCTTGGCAAAATTTCAAACTTGCACCCATGTCGGTATATAATATCCAAAAACATTTATTTTATCAACAGATATGCATTATATGCAATTGGAAATGAAATTTAAAAATTGTTTAAACTAGGGGTGCACAACCTTTTCAAGTGAAAGGCCACTTAGAAATATGTCTGATTGGTCGAGGGCCACATCATGATCTGTGGCCTATAATCGGATAAAAAATGATTTTAGGGGGGAATGGCGGGGGGGGGGGGTGTTACCCCTTTAAGTTTGCTTACCCAGTCAAAAAATTTAATTCACATGGTAAGGATATATCAGCAGATTTTAGTTTATATATAACAGATGTTTCAAGTTTTATTTTCAAGATGTAAAAATATTCTTTGACTTTTTTCAAGAGAGTAAATTTTGCTTTATTACAAGTGCTAAAAAATAAGCATAAATTGCTGGTACCTAAAAAAAAATGTGAACTTTATAAACGAAAGAGAGAGAAGGAGCCGATCAACAAGAATTTTCGTGCCTGAACAACAAAATTCCCGATTTTCTGTGCCCGATTAATGAAATTTGTAATTCTTCCACGCCTGATCCACCAAATTTGCACATTTTACAAAACCAATCGACAAAATTTGCAATTTTTATGAAGCTGAATGAGAAAATTTGCATTATTTTCTCGCCCGATCAACAAGATTCGCAATTCTTATGAAACCGAATGAGAAAATGCTGGAGTTTTTCGCACTTAATCAACAAAATTCGCTATTTTTACAAAGCTGATTGACGAAATTGGTGATTTTTCCTCACATGATCAACGAAATTTGCGATTTTTTTTTTCGCACATGATCGACAAGATTCGCGATTGACAAAAACACTATTTTTCTGAAGCCGTTCGACTAAATTAGCTATTTTCTTCGCCTGATCGACGAAATTCACGATTTTAACGAAACTGATCGATGAAATAGGTAACTTTTCTTCGCATAATCGGCAAAATTCGTATTTTTTTCGAGCCTGATCGACAAAATTCACAATTTTTACGAAGGCGATCGAAAAAATTCAAGATCTTTCCGCTCCCGATCAACAAAATTTGAAATTTTTACGAAGCTGATCGATGAAAATTACGATTTTTCCTTGCATGATCAACAAAATTCGTTTTTTTACAAAGCTGATTTACGAAATTCGCGATTTTTCCTAGCAGGATCAATAATATTCACAATTTTTTCGAGCCTAATCAACAAAATTCATGAATGTCCCGCGCTTGACCAACGAAATTTTTACGCATACGATCGATGAAATTCGAAAATCATAATTTTTACAAAGCCATTCGACGAAATTAGCGATTTTCTCGCTTGATCGACAAATTTCACGATTATCCACAGCTGATCGAGGATATTAGCGATTTTTCTTCTCCCAGTGGAGGAAATTTGAGATTTTATTAGAACCTAATTGACGTAATTAGCAATTTTTATGCGAGTGATCAACAAAATTTGCAATATTCCCGTCTCTGATCAACGAAATTTGCGATTTTTAGGAATCTGATCTATAACATGCACAATTTTTCGCTGTCCGATCGATGAAATGCGCACTTTTTCCACCTTTAATTCAAGAAATAGGCATTTTCGCGCCAGATCAGCGAAATTCGCGATTTTTGTACTAACTGACGAAATCTGCATTTTTTTACGCGGGAAGATGAAACTCTCGATTTTTTTTCTCAGGATAAATTGATAAAATTCACGATTATTTCGCAGCCTATTAACTAATTTTTCATTTTTTCCTCACACCATCGATAGATTCGCGATTTCCCCGTGCTTTATCAACGAAATTTGCAATTTTTTCGTCCGTACCTGATCAACGATATTCGCGTTTTTTTTTTCATGCGATAAATCGAGAAAACATGATATATTTTTTTCAATCGATGAATTTAATTTGCAATTTTTTCGAGCATCATCTAGAAAATTGACTATTTTTTCTTGTCTGATCAACGAAATGTGCGATTTTTTGCGTAAGACTGACAATATTCACGATTTTTCTATGCCTGATCGACAAAACTCGCGATTTTTCTGTGCCTGATCAGAGAAATTTGCTACTGTGATTTGCAAATGTGATTTTCATTAAATGATCGCAGAGAATTTCGTCAAAAAATAGCAGAAAAATTAGATTTTTTTAAAAAATCCTTTAAAATATGCAAATTTCGTCAAAAAATCATAGAAAAAAACCCAAATTTCAGAGAAAGATTTTGAAAAAAACTCGTCAAATTTAGTTTTAAAAAAATCCATCAAAAGATTGTGTAAAAGATGCAAATTTCGAAATCGATCACGAAAAAGACACAAATTTTGACAACTCGCAAAAAAGTGGCACATTTTGTCAAAAGATTGCAAATTTCGTTAAAAGTTTATACAAAAAAAAGTATATAGTTAGTGACGGGTAGGTATCCACCCCCTTTCCTAAACTATAACCAGAGTTGTATAATATAGACACATGCCGTACGCAGAAAATTTTAAGAAAGAAGCAATTTTTATTTTATAACTTTTTTAGTGCCAAAAAATAAAATATTCCCTAAATTTTATGAACGAATTTTTTACTGTTAACAAGAATGTTGTCAAGAGACCTCGAAAAAGTCGTGAATTTCAACAAAGAATCGCGTAAAAAACATGCATTTCGACAAAGAATGGCATAAAAAACATGCATTTCGACAGAGTTTATTATGTTTTTGCATACTTCAGTGTAATTAATTATCTTGTGTTTGTACTAGTATCAATTTTATCTCTGAAAAATTTCATTATTTCATTATCAAAACAGGTGGAAAGATTAATCTGATGTTTGGAGCAATTCCCATTTTATTGTTACCTTCATACAAAGTATACGAAGATTGCGGATTTTGATGCATTAAATGTATTGATAAGTAAAGTGACTACTTCCTTTCCCCAAAATACTGGCAATGTTTAGCAGCCTCCGAACACTGTCTGCAGAAAACTTTGTAAAATGTATTGTTATTGAATATTAGTCATATATGCCTTTTAATATATATAAATTGTACTTTCAATAAATGAAGATTATATTGCAAACCAACTGAATTGTGTTGCTTTTTTATTGTATATGTGACTTTTTATTTCAGTTAATGATGGGCAGACACTGACAACTATTTTTTTTTTTTCAGTTACCACTATTTAAAAATAATTGTATATTGTTATTGTTCAAAAAAAAAAAAAAAAAAAAAAATTCTAGAACATAAGCAAAATTTAGAAAATTGCTTCACTGTGGCAGCCCTGTTTTTTTTTAAAATAAGTCTAATAGAGTAAGTATTTCAATTTGTTTTTAAAGAGTTGGGCTAGAAAATTATTTTAAAAATCTTGAAAAATCAATAATTTTAAATAGTTTTCAAATAATTTAGTGCATTGTTAGCTTTATTTTATGCAGGCATGAGATTCTTCAGACTTTAGTCTGAAATTCAGACTTTTCAATTTTTAAAGAAATAATTCATGTCACTTGTTTTATTAGTGTTCTGTATCTTGGTAAAATAGACTTTTCACTGCAGTAAGTAAATAATTTCTGCCTAATTCTACCTAAGTTTCTTTTTAATTTGCTTAAAGCTAAATTGTATGTAATATATAAATTTCAATAGCAATTATAATATTTATTCCGCTGGAAATTCATAAACATTATTGCTATATGTCGTTCGTGCAGATTTAAGATTTACTTTTTTGTCAATCTCATCCCTGTTTATGGTTAGAAGAAGAAGAGAAATGAATTCTTGCCACTGCCTATATGTGTCAGCTTTGCTCTCAGTCTAGACCTTTTTTGAAGAGCGCATCACCCTGCCCTTTTTCAAATTTACAAAATGCACCCTGCCTATTTTAAAAATAGTAAAATGCACCACTAGTTTTACCCAAGATTTTAAATAAAATATTTCTGTATACATGTATTTCTAAATTTGTGTGCCCCAATTTTTTTTCATTTCTTTATGAATAAGAACATGAAACTATTCAATCATGTTTTAATTTAATTGTATTTTTTATTTTTATATTATAAAATCATTTGAAATTAATGTTACTTGATTTATCATACTTCAAAATTACATATTTTCCTACCCTTTTTTTTCCCCTCCTTCCAAAAGCAATAAATTTGTTTTCAAAAGTGCCTTTTTCTGCTGCAATAGTGCCATTTTTAGTGAATAGCACCATGCTCTTTTTGTTTCTGGAGTGAACACTAACTTGTAGCATTGATTTTAATTAAAATTCAAAGAATTTAAATAATTTTGCACCAAGTAAAATTATTATTTGAAGCTAATATCTAAGTATATGCAGTAGTGATTTCTTAGAAATGAGGTTTTTGACAGGAATTGTAAACTTAAGTCCAAAAAAATTAAATAAAATAAAGACAATATCAAAAGGAAAATTATATTTCAAGTCTACATATTATAAAAGAATGCTGTTTGAAATGAAATATGGGGCGGTGGGTAGAACTTTTTTCTGCATTGGTGTTTTTATTTCTATTTCTGTGCGAAAATCCTTTTTTAAAGAAATTACTAAAAAGATAATAAAACAAGATACATATTTAAATCAAAGAAAATTATTTGTGAAAAATGTATTTATTACAAACATTTATATAAAAACAACCATTAAAGCAATTATAAATAACTAAAAAGTGTTACGGAATTTACAAGGGCAGAGTAGTGGTAATCGATTATTTAAAAAAAAATAATGAATATGCAGTTACATTGCAAATGCTACTTAGAGCAGTTAAAAAGAATATGGAATATAGTAAGTAAAATATTTCTTTAATATTATATTCTACAAACCTAATTTAGTTTAAATATAATTAACATTAAAATATTTGTATACTAAATATAGATGCACTTATTATATATTTAATTCTTTATATTGAAAATTTAACAGGAAAAAAAATGGAAGTTAAATTAAAGGGTGTCTCTATATTTAATGAAAAAAGAAAAGTTGAAATTATTTAGCAAATTTTGTAGCATAAAGTATGAAAGGCATACAGAAAATTGTTGCAGAGTATTTGGCTTAATAATTATTAGATATTTTTTATTTTTTCAAATTTCCCAAACTGGTATTAGCTTACCTCTTTAAAATTCTAGTGTAAATTATGAGAAAAGTAGCTGTAACATTACTACAGTTTCTTAGAAGCAATACATATTTCTTATAAGTGCTGTAATATGAAAATGAATGTACAAAAGTTTTTGTAATTCTATTAAAGGTTTCATAATATATATGCTAAAAAAGACCTGTAACTGCTGCTAACAATTTCTTAGTTAAGATACAAAAGAAGTATCTATAATAGTAGTAACCATTTCTTAATAAACATCTGTAGTACTACTAGGAAATTTCTAGGCACCTGGGATTCCATAAACTTTTCTAGTAACCTATACAGTTTCTTCTTAAGTAACACTACTGCATTAAACTTAGTAAACAGTACACAGATTTCCTTAGAGAACATAAAAAGGAATCATTAATAGTATTACAGATACTTCTCTTGTACCTTCACTAAGAAATGGTTAGTAATATTACTAACCATATACTAAATAAATACCTGTAATGACTACTAAGAATTCCTTAGTAAAGATACAAGAGAAGTATCTGTAAAACTACTAGCCATTTATTGGTAAACATACTTAAGAAGGACCTGTAACAGCTACTAAGAATTTTTTAGTGAAGATACAAGAGAAGTATCTGTAATACTCCTAATCATTTCTTAGTATTCCAACTAAAAAAGCACCTGTAATGTCTACTAATGATTTCTTAGTACGCTCACTAAGAAAGTATTTGTGCTGTTTACTATGTTTAATGCAGTAGTGTTACTTGAGAAAAAGCTGTATTGGTTACTAGAAAAGTTTATGGAATCCCAATTGCCTAGAGATTTTCTAGTAGTACTACAGATTTTTTTTTACAGTGTAGACCAGTGACGTCTCGGGTTTGATCCCGGAACACGCTACTTTTTTTTAAAATTTTTGTTTATAAATAAACTTGTAATAAAAATTTACTTAACTCAGTGTCAATTAAAAATTGTGTATCAATTATAATTTTACCCTTTTTTTTCTTTTTTTTTTCTTTTCTTTTCTTTTTTTTTTTTGTAATTAAATCATCTATACTAATAAAAGAACAAAACCCTCTGTCTGTCTGTGTGTGTGTCTGTGTGTCTGCGATAGCTAGCAAAATCTACAGCAAGTACAAAGCTCAAAAATTTTTTGAGAGTAGCCCAATATCTCTCCTGATGCACCTGAGCTTCAGAATTTCAAAATTCCAATTATTAACTGAGTAATTAATTAAAATCAAGAGGTCACTCTCATAAAAAATCATCTTTTCCCAATTTTTTTCTCTTTCGTTTGTTTACGGTTGGTTGGTTGTGTAAAAATTTTCGCTGAAGTAATAAGAAAGCTGAGACAGAATTAAAGAAACCCATGGAGGAATAAGATAAGTGGAGGTAAAGTAAGCCTCAAAAAAGGTTCGCGATATGAAACCATTTATCGCTCAAATTTAATGTGGCAAACAAGAGGACGTGGAAAAGATTTTGTATTATAAGACGAATTGAAAGAAATGAATTACAGTTGAAGCATACTTCAAGAGGAAATAGCAAATTTTTAAAATGGTCTTCATTCTATTATTATTTATTAAAATAAGTATTCGCTTTTAAAATGAAGGAAATTGGAAAATTACAATAATTAAATATCGAATTAAAATTAAATAAGATATACAAAACATTTGATACGAACTAAAAATTGTATAACTAAAAGTTTCCTTCATTAATGTAATTTTGTATACTTTATAACGTAGATGAAAAATGTTTATGACTTAATAATTGCATGTAAATAAATATTTAAAATATAATGATAAAACATTCTTTTAAAATCATGTATGAAAACTTAAGTAATAAATATTAATCTAAAATATAAATTTCTGACTGCAGACGATTTTAATGTACTAACAAAATAATGTTATATTTTCAAGCAAAACGTTAAAATAATTTTCTATATTGATATTTAAAACACACATGATAAAATAATTAATAAATTTTTACCGGTGAAGCGATAAATTAGTTCTTTTTTAAAAAACGAGAGAAAAAAAAATACGGGTTTAAACCTGTTTCAATTGATAGGCGTGTCAAAGCACGTGCTTTTGTTGGTACTTAAGTGGACTTAATGTAGGGTTATATCTTAAACATCATCTCCAGAGATAATACCTCCACTCTATTAATTTCTTTTTTCTCTATAAAAGAAACCAATTTGAGATTTTGACATTTCAAAAGTGACTGTTTTTTTTCCCAAAGACCTTTAAAATTCATAGACTGGCAAAATGTCAGTTTAACTTAGGATTTTTGAACAGAGCTGTTACGTCAGATCGTTGGTACTTCGTACATTAGAATGTATTTATGTTGCAGTTAATATATGTATATGCATATATGAGGCTTTTTTAGCATTTTTTTAAAATCATTGATTAAATTTGAATGCATTTATTTAAGTTAAAATTTTATTAAGACTTTAATTTGTTTTTAAAACAAAAATGAAATGGCTCTTTGACTACAATTGTTCGAATAGGCAGACGATTCATACACAGTAATAAATTATCAAATAGCAAAATAAATTATATATAAAAAATAGTCACTAAAAGAATAGTAGCAAAACATAATGTTTAGGCGTATTAACATATAACCCGATCCCAACCAGAAAAAAACAGACCATACTCCGATCCAAGCAAGAAAAAAAAATTCATGAGCATAAACCCGACCCGAACCTAAAAATTTCATTTGAAAAAAAACTATGGATTTGATATTTGACTCGAATCAAATCTGAATCCCACAAAAATATTCAAATGAAGCATACCCCAATCCGATCAAGGAAAAATAATGTTCGTGTATATGCAACCCGACCCGAACCTAAAATTTTTCTTTGAAAAAAACCCAAAAAATGACCAGAACGAAACCTGAAATTGATAAAAATATTCCAAAGACCTATAACCCGATAAGAGGAAGACAAAAAAAACTTCCGTGAACATAAACCTGACTCGAACCTAAAAAATTCCATTTGAAAAAAAACCTGAAGTTTTATGCAAACTACATCTGAATCCGATCAAAATATTCGAAAGAACCATAACCGGATTTGAATAAGAGAAAATAATTTCCGTGGACATGAAACCGATCCGAACCTAAAATTCCATTTGAAAAAAATACCTGAAATTTGAATCGAACCAAATATGAACCTGACAAAAATATTCCACAGAACCATACCCGGATCTGAATAAGACAAAAAAATTTCCATGAACATGAACCCAATCCGAACCTAAAAAAATGAACTAAATCTGAATCTGACAAAAATATTCCAGAGAAGCATATCCTTATTCGAACAATGCAGAATAATTTCCGTTGATGCGCAACCCAACCTGAACCTAAAAATTCCATTAAAAAAAAGCTGAAATCTGAATTGAACGACATCTGATACCGAAAAAAAATATTCCAAAGACCCAAAACTGGATCCGAGCAAGACAAAATAATTTCCCTGGACATGAATCCAACCAGAACTTTAAAAATCAATTTAAAAAAATACCTGAAATCTGAATCGAACCAAATCTGAATCCGACGAAAATAGTCCAAATAACTATAACCAGATACGAACAAGACAATATAATTTCCATGGACATAAACCCATTCCAAACCAAAAAATTTGAAAAAAAAAAAAAAAATCCCGAAATTCGAACCAAACTTAATCTGAACCTAACAAAAATATTTCAGTGAAGTATAACCTCATTGGAACTAGGTAAAATAATTTCCATACAAGTACAACCCGACCCGAACTTAAAAATCCCATTTGAAGGAAAAAAAAAAAAAAAAAAAAAAAAAAAACGCACGAAATCTGAATTGAACCGAATCTAAACTGAACAAAAATATTCCATAAATATATATAGGACAGTTGCACCATAAAATTTAACTAAAAATAACACATTGCTCAGTGGTGCAATGTGACTATTATTATTAGAAGATTATTATTAATATTAGAAAAATATTCCAAACAACCATAACCGTATCCGAAGAAGACAAAATAATATCCATGAACATGAATCCAATCCGAACCTAAAATTTAGATGTTCTACAAAACATAATGCGCTCCGTAGCGGTGGAAAGTGAAACTAGTACTGAGCGCGAGATGGTTAAAATATTTCGTTTATAGTTAGTGTTAAATTAGAACTTGGTTACGGTTAGGTAACAGTTAGGTTGCAATTACGTTCCGGTGACCCTTTTGTTATATTTATTTTCCGGTTAGGTTGCAGTTAGATCATGGTTAAGTTACAGTTAGGTTAAGGTTAAGTTGCGGTTAGGTTGTGGTTAGATTATGGGTAGGTTATGATTAGGTGTCGGCCAAGTTACATTTATGGTATATTTAAGTTACAGTTAGGTTACTGTTAAGATAAGCTAGGTTACAGACAAGTTATGATTCCGATACAATTAGGTTACACTGTCACAAATATTCGTCTTTATACACTACATTTTCCCTCATTCTCGAACAAATAATTTCTGTACTCTTTGAAGAGGTTATTTTTCTGTGAATCGTTGCAGCAAGTCGGAAAAAGACGAATAAATTTCGTTTATTCCCCGCACGCATGCGCATTTGTCTTTTTCTTCTCTACGTCTCATGTTACCTGCTTCTGTTATTTGTTCCTAATCTATGGCTCTGATTATAGAAAAATTATATTATATAAGCCTTGTGTTGATGACTGTGTGTGCACATGCGCCACGTTTGACTAATTATTACAAGATTCGGATAATATAATATCAAAAATGGGTAAGTGCTTATTTCAGAATTTGATTTTAATCATTTCTATGTTTTCATTGTATAACCGTTAAATTATTAGAGATGTCTTTGGCACATGTCATTTATCTTTTTTATTATCTACACTTTAAAAACAAAGGTGCATTATTACATTTAAGCTGGAATTATGAAATGCCAAATAAACTTTAAATCTATACTATTTTCTGTAGTAGCTCCGTAAAAAGTTTAAGAATAATCACGGAATGATGGTATTTTATTCTTTAGTCGCAATTCATTCCAATAAATCATCAAATTCAGTGTAATAATAAACTCAGATTGGTGGTATTCTATTCTAAAGTCGAAATTATTGTTATGTAACACGAAATTCAGTGCAAAGAAATTAATTTTCTGTTTTGATTACGAATCGTAAGTTATCAGATGACATGCGCCATTTTACATCCGCTTTCAAAGTTCCAAATTTTAAATAGCAGGTGAAAAAGTAAACATAATGTAAGCAATATTATTATTATTCTTTTTAGATTTTAGACGTAAGACTAAATAATGCTTGCATGTGTTTTTTTTAATTAGATCATGTTTTTAATAGTGCACTAGTACACTGTCATTTTAAGAACAATGTCGACATGGTCGAATTTAACGAAAAGTATGTCTTTAGTATAACAGTTGTAATCAACTTTTTTTTATACAGCTTTGTTTACTTTTAAGCTGGCATAATTAAGCATTTTTTATACTATGCATTAAATTGTATAACTGTGAGATAATGTAATATCATATGTAGCTTATGTTTGTTATTTTCTTGAAAAAACTAGAAACTCCGAATTTAATAGTGATAGTTACAAGTAATTATAATTTTTGTTACAAAAATATTTTATAACGTGTGACCATGATGTTTGCCCGAACTCAAACAAAAAATATTTTCATAAAAAAATAGTTATATGTTTTTTAGCTTACTTGACGCATTATTACCCTATGAGAAAGATATTTTTAAGCATGCAAATATAGGAAATTTCGTTGTTTAAAATGTATGTTTTATTAAAATGTCTCAATTAAAAGGAAGTTTCGCAACCTCATTGCGCCAAAATATTTATTTTAAGTTATGTCTGTATTAAATTTAAGATGTAATATCTACAAAGTTTCCCCCAGAGGGTTTCACAGGGGCGCTCCGCCCCTCCTGCCCTTTAGTTTAAAAAATAGCGCCCCTCTTGCCCCTCATCCAAAAATCAGCGTCCCACTTATCGCTCATTCAAAGAAAAAAAGTAAAGAAAAAAAAAGTGCCCTTTATGCCCCATATTTGAAAAAAACACAACTCTGCAGCGATAATGCGAAAATTGACTATATTTTCCCTTCATAATCTATCAAAATTCATTATTTTTTACTTTTGCACTATTTTTCCTAAACTCGAATGAAATTAGCGATTTTACTCAGCTACCAAGTGAAGATTTGTGTGTTTTCTGAGATGACAACAAAATTTTTAAAGAAGAAAATTCTTGATATAAACATTTACGAAAACACGATTTATTGGTGGTTAAGAAACATTGAGGGTTTTATGTTAACAACTTTATTGTGCAATCCAGTTTTTTTGTCCAAATTTTTAATTTAACTGTCGTTATTTTAAAATTTCCGGGACGAAATGCTTTAAAATTTTGGAAATTTCAGATCAAAACCACTCCTTAAAAATGTTTCATGGACTAAAAATTGCAAATGTAAAAAATGTGTTTGTGATTTAAGACATTTCATAGCATTGCAGTTTATAATAACTCAAGCTTGTAAGAACTAAGGTTTATTTTCATAGCAGTTGGCAGGTCTGCATATAGTTGAAATGTATGTTTTTAGTAAAAAATAAAACTATTTATGTTTTCATTGCTTATTTATTCTGTGGCAGGTAATTTATTATTATTTATAATAATTACAGTACACTCCTTCTAATCACATGTTGGGATCAAGGATTTTGTGAATTATAGAATTGTACAGATTGTAGGTCAATTTTTTGTTTACATCTTAATATTAGGAATTTATCAACAAATGTAATAATTATACTGCAAATAAATTACACAGAAATGAAAGAAATGATTTTTAATATAAAAAAAGGTTATATTCAATATTATGAAACTATTTAAATGATATAATACAAAACTACTAGAACAAATTTCTATTTCCTTTATAGGTTTTTAGTTTATTGTATCCTGAAACCTTTAGAGATCAGTCTATCTTGATCAATAACAAAACTTTGTTTTCCTAAAAAGCTGAGTTTTTAACTCATGGGATACTTATCCCTTCTAAGAATTTTTTTCTTTTTATATAGCTAATGAATGTGTTTAGAATATATCACATTATTCATGATGTACATAAAATATCTCGGTCTAAAGAATGCATTAAAAATTTTTTAATTCATAAGGGCAATCAACTTTTATTATGGTCTGAATCCAGTTACACTGTGGATTATAGGCTATTGTGGATTAGAGAGAGTGAACTTATATCATATAAGCTATATCTCAGTGGAATAATATTTTATAATTTAATGAAATGCTTATTTAATAACAATAAATAAAATCAACTTCTAAAGCAAATAAAAAATACTTTTTAGATGTTCAACTTCTTAACTGCACATTTTTTTTTTTTTTTTTTTTTTTTTTTTTTTTAGTCAAATCCAGCCATCTGATATGGGCAAAATTAGTGTTGTTCCATTCTTTGGACTATTCTTGATCAATTACAGTAATCATATTAGCCAAATTTATGGCACGCATTGAGAATTATGTTTTTAGGTATGTGCCGTATGTGGTACAAAATGCAGTGAGAGTTAAACCTAATAGTTGGTCCTATAAGTTTTTAAGTGTGTTGTTTGAACTCAATTTTTATTTGCTTTTTTTACTACATTTATTTGTTGCATGACCTGTTGGATTAACCGAATGGAACTGCCTAATGTTTCTTTCTTTTTTGAGCTGTAACAATTAGATTGTAATTATATGTGTGTATGTATATGTTTATAAATTCTGTAACTTGTGTTTTTATTTAAAAAATCTTAAAGTATGCTAGACACAATAACTTTAATTATTCTTTATAAAACAGGTATCTCTGTTGTAAACAGCTTAATAGCTGATGTAGTGAATCTCAATTATTTTGAATGGTGGAAGAAGCCTATAATTGTCACCGAAAAGGCTGATGCTAAAAAACTTGGATTTCATGATAAGCAAGCTGATTACCTCACCATAGCTTAATCTCTTTCAGTAGAACGAATATGCATTTGGCTTGGTATATTCGAAAAATTAGTAATCAACCGAGTTGCCAAACTTGTTTTTCTGTACGAGCACTTTAACTAAACAAATGCTTATATCTTATTTGCTTCCGAATTTGTTTAAAATGTGTTAATGTCTTTTATATACTGTAGTTATTTTTTTTATTTTAACTAAAGCAGAGTTTCTCCCAGGTTTAAAAAGGGGCAGGGCGCTACTGTTTTGAAAAGGGCACTTTTTACATTCTTCAGGGCACTTTTTATACAGTCGAATCTAGACTTTAGCGGTTCAAAAAATCGTGAAAAAAACAGAAATTCCGTCAAGAAATCGAAAAAGAACAAAAATTTCGCCAAAAAATTGAGCAAAAAGAAAAAACCCCATAAAGTTTGGTAAAAGATTGCGAAAAACAGCAGATTTTGCTAAAAAATCACGAAAAAACGACAAATTTTGTTAAAGATCGCGAAAAAAGGCAAATTTTGTTAAAAGATCGCGGAAAAACGACCGATTTTGTTAAAAGATTGTTAAGGGGCAGGCCTGATTTATTGAAAAAGACATTATTTTTTTTTGAGAAAAAAGAATACTTTTGTTCAATAAAGGGTTCTTTTTGTTTCATAAACGGGTGCATTCAGGATTCACATTTAGAAAGTTTTGTACAGTCAAAAGAGGATTGTGAACAAAAGAGGATTGTGGGGGGGAGGAGAAGGTCGCCTCGGGCTTAGAAATTTAGGGGGTGCCAAATTTATGCTACAAACGTCATTATTGGGTTGTCACAAGAAAAAGTTGGGAGGGGGGGGGGGCAGGCCTCAAATTCTAATTATGCTCCAGGAGTAATTTTCCCTTCACACCCCTAGATCGTGAAGTAGGAAAATCCGCTTTTTGAGCATCAAAAACAATTTTGAAGCAGGAAAATTAGTTTGTAGAACAGAAAAATTCACTTCTGGCATTAACTTTTTGTGTGTGTGTGTGTGTGTGTCTAACAGGAAATTTGCATTTTTTTTTACAATCTTTTGACAAAATCTGCCGTCTTTTCGAGATATTTTGCGTTTTTTCGTGAACTTTTGGCAAAAATACATAGCTGTTTTTTGGAATTTTTTTGACAGAATTTTCCGCTTTATTGCAATTTTTTGACGAAAATTTGCCTTTTTTTGCAAATCTTTTGACGACATCTGCCGTTTAATCGCAATTTTTTTTTGACGAAAATTGCCGTTTTTCGTGAATTGTTTGACAAATTTTTCCGTTTTATCGCGCTTTTTGCATGAAGATTGGCCTTTTTTTTACGATCTTTTAAGGAAATCTGCCGTTTTTATGGGATTTTGTGACGAAATTAGCCATTTTGTCGTGAATTTTGCTAGAAATGAGTCTTTATTTCGTGATTTTTTTTTTAGTGAAATTTGACTTTTTTTTCGCAATTTTTTGGCGAAATTACACGTCCTGTGGGACGCTTAAGAACTATTTTTTTGCGTTCCGACGCCGATTTTTTATGTAATTTATGCGTTATAGCGCATCTGCATCATCGCTGAAATTTTGTGTTTTTTCAAATGTGGGGCAAGAAGGGCGATATTTTTTTTCAATCAGCGACAAGAGGGGCGCTAGTTTTTGGATGAAGGGCAAGAGGGGCGCTATTTTTTAAACTAAAGGGCAGGAGGGGCACTATTTTTTAAACTAAAGGGCAAGACGGGCGGAGCGCCCCCCTGAAACCCTCTGGGAAAAGCTCTGACTAAAGCATTTGCTTGTCCTTTTCTTGTCTTATAATTTTTTACATTTGATTTGTAGTTTACCATGTATTTTGTATAGTAAAATTTTTTACCGTAACCTAAATGTTGCCTTTTAATCATTTACATAAATTGTGTAATATTATTAATAATATATTGGTAATACTTTGACATGCATATTTTTGTGTATAATGTTTATTTTATAAATCAAAAGAAAAGTCATAAAACAATACTGTGGGAGTTTTAAAAAAATCATGAATTCTGATGTGTGATAAGACCAATAATAAGATAAGACAAAAGTTGAAAGATATATTTAGCTAAATGTGTTTTATAAAAGAGCTGAATTTTTTAAAATGTATGAATACAGCTGGATGGATATATATACCACAAAATATAAATTATTAATACTACTCTTAAAATTATTGCTGATTATTTAGAAAGAAGTATAATACATATCTTGAAAGTAAAGTTAAATATCTGAAATGTGCAATATTTTGTATAATTTAAAATTTGGTATTAAAATCGATCTAGAATTTAAGAATTCACAACTTGAGTGTAAGGGGGAGGAGTATTTATTACAATATACTTCAGCTTCGATTTCATTTTTCTTTTTAGCTTCCGATGCTATTTCTTTCAGACAAGCTAAAAAATGTCGTGTCGTCAGCCCAAAATTTTCTACTCAACAGATTTTGATAATTATTTTTTTAAATGAAAGCTATTTATTTGTAGTTGTGCCCATTTTAGCTATTTTTTAATTTATTTCCATTTTTATACTTCATTTTTAATTTTAAATACATTTTACGATATTTCTTAAATATGGTGGCAACTCAATTTACCCTTTCTCTCGATAATAAAAATTTATTTTCCATTATCACTTTCCACGAGTCAGAAGCTTTATTTTATCAGTGAACATGTCCTTGCATTTAAAAGAAAAAAGTCAATTGTTTTCGTAAAATCTAACCACAATAAAATGATTGCGTATAATTATGCACTAATTGAGGTAAAAAAAATATATTTACTGAGAAATAATAATAATGTAAATAAAATAACAGAAAATAATTTATGATAAAAATTAATGTCTAAAGAAAAATTTCAAATGAGGAAAATGATGTCATTCAGCAACCAGATAAATATGAATTACAATATTATTACGGATGCCTTTTTCATATTACTAATAACAGTAACTTTTAAAAAACATTTGAAGAGAAAATGACATCACTATTTAAAACATCGCATTTTACTCATAACGATATTACGTTTAAATATTTCTTTTCATTATGGACACTGAGTTGAGATTTTACTTTCAGATGACTTCAGTTAGTGAAAATAATGTCACAGTAAAAATGAAATTAGTTTTTGTTTTAATAAAACAATTTTTCTGTGAATGCATATAAAATAAAATTTCTGGATTTCGCCGGCACTCAGATTACAATTTTAGCTGAAAATGTGCGAATATTTGCATGCAAAATTGTAACTGACAAACTTGACATTAAGTTTGGAAATATTCTTTTATTTAATGGTATTGTCTGTATAACTTTGGATTAAAAGTATATTTATTATACATTGATTCAATAATGTAATTACTTTTGATTTTTTTTTAACCAAATCGTTCGGGTGTTTTAAATATTTCATTCGTCAAATTCGATGGGATTCCATTCGTTTTATTGTTAAAATGCATTTCCTTTTTCTCAACGTCAATAAAAGAGCGTTTAAATTAAAGAAAAAATCCGTTTTTGATGAATCTAGTCAATGAAGAAGTAGCACGTCAAATTGCATCTCTTTATTATTCCGCAATTCCAATGACTCAGAGAGAAATTGCTAATCAATTGGGGTATTTCACGCCGTTCTGTTTGCTATTATATTAATAAACACAAGAAAAATGAAGTTAGTTCATTGCATCCTAAACAGGGTCGCCCTTCTAAAAGACCATATCGATTTTTTTTTTTTTTTTTTAATCGGAGGCGAAACTGAATTCTGCAATGGCAGAATCTATATTCAACTTGTCATAGTTTTGAAGTAAAAATACTTTTAAAAATCTAGTTCTATATCATAAAAAAATATAAATTAAATGCAAAGTAACATGTTATGATGTAATTGAAGAAAACAGATCCAGACATTCTAGAATTTTTTAAATAAGTGATCGTAATGTAATAAGCAAATCTGCATGTAGTTTCTTTATATTTCAATCTTTTTGTTATTATGGAGGCACGGAGAAAGGTAATTTCTGAAAAAAATCCTATGAAAACATCAATGTTTTATTTTCTAGGAAATGAGCTTCCTGTAATATATCTCCCCTCCCCCTCCCCCCCAAAAAGATTTATGGATATTTTTTGTTTTTAGAACACAATTTCTTAAACGTTCATATGCTTTAAAATAGAATAACTTCTCAGGAGAAATTTGTTTTTCAATTTTCATTAATAAAGTTTAAGGTATTGGAAGGTAAGTGAATGTTTCTTCAATGACTGGCAATTTTGTGAATGGATACTAGTATAAGTAAACAGATTCGAAATAAACAAATCATTCCCATTCCTTACATGGAATAAATTGTTAATTATATTCAATATTTTGCTCCATATCTACTCATCTATGAAATATATTTATGATATTTGCAATAGAAACTTATAGTAAAGTTACTTTGATGACACATTAAAAGATATTTTTTTCAAAAGATTGTTTTTAAATCAAAAAGGGCAACTTTGTGACATACGTTAATTTATTTTTGTTCAGAAATGCATGAAATTGACAGGCGTTAATCAAAAACAACCGAAATGCACTCAGTTTTCTGTTTTTTGTAAACAAAATAGATCTTTTGGAATAAGCCATCAAAATTGTCATTTTGAACCGCTTTCCCGACAAAAGCAAAACCAGTCCAACAAATGAGGGAGGGGGTATAATCACATGATCTAAATATTTAATAATTCGATAGGTAATTAAATTGCAATAAAATGGAAAACTGAGATAAAACAGGTCTTCCATTTCGGCTTCATTTGGTATTAAGTTTGAAACACCAAAGATGACAGCATTTTATGAATGATCTGATTTTTATCAAAAATTTAAACATTTTTTGAATGATACCTGCCAATTTTGTGTGTTAAAGTGTAGATCATTTTGGCTATAAAGAACATCTTTAATGAAATAATAATAAAAAAAACAACTTTCTCATCTAAAAAAAAAAACAAAAAAAAAACATAGCTGGCATTTGCTCAAAAAACAGAAAATCCCCCCCCCCCCTAAAACGAAGCAAAAAAACGGACTTTCTTCAAAAAAACAAATTTTCTCTTGCAACGAAGAAAAACATGACGGACATTCCTTCAAAAGACGGAAAATCCCCCCCCCCCCCTAAAACAGACAAAAATATAACGGACGTTCCTTCAAAAAACAGAAAAATTTCTTCTCTAAAACGGAGAAAAACATAACGGACTTCCATCAAAAGACGGAAACTTTCTCTCTTTTACAGAAGAAAAACATGACGGACGTTCCTTCAAAAAACAGAACATTTTCTTCCTGCGACAGAAAAAAAAAAAAAGACGGATATCCGTCTTTTTACTGAAATTTGCTGGCAGCACTGTTGCCAGTACTTTTTCTGTGAATTGACGGAAGTTTTTTTGAGAGTGTACGATTAGGATTTTGTTCATAGAGTGAACATTACGCATGTTTGATAAAAAATACACCTATTTTTGTAAAATGGCTCTGAAATTATAATATTATATACTAACCTTTTAGCTAATCATCGAGAATCGATTTCATTCACGGTATAGTCGGATTTAAGAGTGATATATAATTAGTTTGAAATTCAAAATATTTCACTTGGGATATCTATGTGAAAAAAGTATTTAGTTAAGTCTCTTAACAGTAATTTTAAGGATAAATATCAACACGAAATCGTTGGACACATATTCCCTCCTGCGTTTCCCATTGCAGTCATTTTGGGTATTTTTGCAGCTAAATATTAGATTTTTTTTAACCAATTTTTGATACAGTCAGGGGGCACGTATTTCATATAATGTACACTGTAAAAAATTTGACCCTTTTGCTGTATCATCACTCCCCCGCTTTTATAGAATATATCTCTTTGACCTATGAGAATGCTCCAAAATAGGCTGAAGTAATCATTTTCTATAAAAGCGGTGGAGTGACGATGCAGCAAAAGGGTCAAATTTTTAACAGTGTATTTACACATATTTCGAGTTAAAGATAAAATCATAAAAATTTCAAGTTCGTTTAACACTATTATAACGGACCCGGACAACGCCGGGTGGGTCAGCTAATTATGTATAAAATAGTTTTTTAAATGTTTTTTAAAATGTATTTTACTTATTATTTATCGATTTAATGATATTGAATAATAGTGTCAGTTCGGATTTTAAAGAAACGCCCTTTATGTATTGCTTTAAGAAATGAATAAGATGTAATACCGGAAAGTCGAAATGTGCTACATTTGTTTTCTCCTTAATTTAAAAAATAATATATATACTTGTAATTATAATTTAATAATCTCAATTTAAAAATTTAAAATCGTACATTAATTACACTTTACATATATTTAAATATTTATTTAGCTTTTTTGATTTTTTAATAATTATTAAACTTTTCTTAGCATTTAAAGAAATACAAAAAAATTGGATACATTATGATTAGCAAAAATTCAAAAATCTTTTGCGGCGCCTTCTAGTTATGGCAAAAATAAAAATTAATTCAAACAGAAGATAAAGGTGAACTCAAAATAATTCAATGCGAAACATATACATATTACAAAATTAAAAATCTTTAATATGCAAAAAGGAGGTTGTAATTTAATTCTTATCCTACTTTTTAATATAATTACGCTTCTTAACTTGAAAATAGATCAGTATCATCATGGTATCTATTTCCTTTATTGAGGCAATATATAAATGGTATTTCTTTATATTCAGGAATTAACACAATTGTTAGATATCATTACATCACAAAGAATATATTAAATACATTTTAGAAGTAATTTTTAAAAAAATTGACAATTTAAATAATATATAAAATATATTTTAAAAATCATTAAAAAAGAAAAATTATGTTTTATGCAACGATTTAGTTGCAATTAAAAATAAATACATTAAAATTGTAACTGATACACAATTTTTAATTAACAATGAGTTTATTAAATTATAATTAAAAGTATATGTATAAAACAAAAAATAGGAAAAACAAGCGTTTTGGGGATTCCTCCCGAGGCCTGCGGAACAACGAGCTAACGCTCTACCGAATGAGCTACGGCAATGTAAAAATTGTGTTACAAAGTAAATTGTATTATGATATTATACCCACTGTTTCTCGAGAACTAAGGAGCGATGTATAAAATCCGTTGAACCTGAGACTAAGAGGCTTCTACCCTACAACATATGTAAAAATAATGAAAATCTTATTATTAAGGTTGGTCTTCTTATAAGAATATGTTTATCTTGATTACAAAAAAATTGTAATAAACCTTTGAATACCTGATTTTCCTTATCGGTTTCTGACTCTTTATGATTTATATTTTTTAACTTTGGCAGAGACAATGGTTGATCGATTGTGGCAAAAAGATTAACAGTGAAAATTGGCAATGAGGCTTCTCATTCACCATTCTTTAAAGACAAAATAAATGGAAGAATTCTTTGTATTTAACTCCTATTTCTTTATTTGATGAAAATTTTATTTTCCTAGATAAATTAATGTTTATCATTAACTAATTTTTTCCAGGTAATTTTGTGTATAATGCTGTAATTTTATTTTATTTAAGATTTTTCTTCTACTTTTAAATTCAGCAATTAAAATTACTTCATATTTCTAATATTATATTTATTTAATTTATTTTATATCCTTATAAATTTATTCTCCATTATCCGGAATTATCTGTTGCTCTACTTCTTCCATTTCAGGTTAACAAAAAATAATCAGGTCTTTGGTGGATATAAATTTTTACAAATACTTTGCTTGCGTAATTCAACGATTATATGTCTCACACAAAAATTAGGAAATCCCATTTCATCAATTACACATATAAATGAAAAGATTTGACAATCTTTATTTTTCGAACGGCTCTTATTGAGCCATTTGCTATAAATTCTGGCCATAGATATAAGGAATGCCGAAGTTCGGAAGTTCAATTCCATGCAGAGGCTGTGCAGGTTTTTTGGTTTCCTTTGAACGAAAGTTAGAGTTCAATTCACCGCTGTTTCTAAAGCCACCCTAGTGACATCTAACCATAATAAATATTTCAAAATTGGATTTCTTAATAAAAACAGAAACATATCTTATTCTTGAATTGTGCATTAATAAATATAAATAGTTTCATTGCGTTATACATCAAACAAACTGAATTATTTTCGATGCCATTATATTTTTATTCAAATTGCACCATGTTATTTTGAGTCTGTGAATGTAGTTGTAAAATTTTATATATTTTCATTTTTAAAATAATTTAAAATATGTGTCAAGAGTTACTATAAAAGTTTTACAAATATTAAGATACAGTATAGGGTTATTAATGACCAGACACTCCCCATTTTAGACATTTTGACGAATATTTAAAAATATATTTTGTCATATTCTTCTGGAACTTCAGAATTATGTTCGACTTCATATTTATCGAAATTTTTTTGATAAGGAAAACAATTAGACGTCAGGCAAAAAATCAAGTAAAATAGTAATATTTGGGATCACCCTGTACATTAAAATACACGAAATGGTCTATTGCTGTAGAATACAAATATGTAGATACTCTCCACCATCCACTGATTTTTGTAAAAATAGCACATATATTCATGCAGATATAGCGATTTGTTTGAAAAGAAAAAATATGGCATGTTTTGAGCTTATATCATATGCAGAGTTTTCAATTAATTTGACACAATTTTAAAAAATGACAAAATGTAGTAGAAACAATGTAGTGCAATTATATAATAGTCAGTTCCATGGATCCACTCATAAAAAAAATTCCAGTCAAATAACGTGAAAATTCACAACGATATAGGTGATATGAGTAAGGTGATTTTTAATTTTTCTAAAAGCAGCTGAATTTTCCCTAAATGTCAATTTTATGTTTTTTTTTTTTTTTTTTAAATATTTATTGATGCTTTAGATTTTCTTGGATAACAACCAGAAAAAACCTATTCAATGATAAAATGAAGTATCGAAATCGGAGCATTTGTTCAAAATCTTCTCATTTATATTAATTAATTAAAAAAAACTTTTTCGTAAAACTCAATTAATAAAAAATGACAATTTGTGGAAAATCCGTTATCATTCAGCTGCTTTTTGAGATAACTAAAAATTAGCTCACTTTCATGGCTGATATCTTTCTAAATTTTCACTATATTTGATTGGAGGTTTTTTTATGAGTTGCTCTATAGAGTTGTTTATTAAATTGTGTAAAAAGATCTTTGTTATTGTTCAAGCATGCGCAGGTAAAAGTTATTCTATACAACTACTCGTATTTCTTAAAACATGTAAACACATTTAATGTATTTATAATAAAATTGCACTACAGAGTTTTTACTACATTTTGTAAATTTTCTGAAACTGGTATTAAATTAAGTTGAAAACCCTGCATGATATAAGCTAAAAACTAGCCAGAATGTTTTAATCTTTTCAAAAAAATCGCTATATCTCAATAAATATGCGTGCTATTCTTACAATAAGTGGACATATTGTACAATATCCACATATTTGTATTCTACGGCAATTGATCATTTCGTATATTTTAATGTACAGCGTGATCCTAAATATTATCCTTTTTCTTTGAATTTTTGTTGGCATTCTAATTGTCCTCCTTATCAAATCGCGTTGATAAGTATGAACTCAAACATATTCTTCATAATCTTGAAATCCCACAAGAATCTAAGAAGTACATTTTTAAATATTCGACAAAATGTCTAAAATTTAAAGTGTCCGATCATCAATGGCCATATAGTGTATATTTATACTTAGTTCTTTCAAATATATTCAGGAAAGTTCTTGGCAAATAATAGTCAAACAGTTGCTTAAACATTTTCAGCGAAAGTTTTTTCAAAATGTGAGAATCTTCTAAATAGCTCAATTCAAATATTTTCGTCTTGATCAAAGAAATTTCAGAATAGAAAGCCAGAATTTCGCAGGAGAATATCTTGGGAAATCTTGCAGCCCATAAGTTTGCACAGAAGATCATTTTTTAGCACTTTCCAACAAAGTTGAAAAGTGCTTATGCATTCTTTATGGTTTATCTGTCCGTATGACCGCCTGTCCGCGCTCTAACTCCCGCAAATATACTCGGATTGCTATGAAATTTTTAATACGTTATTGAGGTTTACCCTAGCACGAACCCTATTGAAAATGAAGTATCTACCATGATTAGTTTATCAACAGAGAAAATCAAAAGTTTCCCATTACACTACGGCCTATGGGGAAAAATCGTTAATATACTCGGATATCCATGAAATTTTTATACGTTATTGAGGTTTACCCTAGCACGAATCCTATTGAAAATGAAGTATCTACCATGATTAGTTTATCTACAGAGAGAATCAAAAGTTTCCCATTACATTAGGGCCTATGGGGAAAAATCGTTAATATACTCGGATTGCCATGAAATTTTAGGACGTTATTGACGTTTACCCTAGCACGAACCCTATTGAAAATGAAGTTTCTACCATGATTAGATTATCTACAGGGTGAATCAAAAGTTTTCCATTACATTACGGCCCATGGGGAAAAATCGGTAATATACCCGGATTGCCATGAAATTTTAGAACGTTATTGACGTTTACACTGGCACAAGTCCTATCGAAAGTGAAGTTTCTACCATGATTAGTTTATCTACAGGGCGAATCAAACGTTTCCCATTACATTACGGCCTATGGGGAAAAATCGTTTCAAAGGAATTTTAAAGATGTTATACCCTGTCAAACATATTAAAATATCCATTCTATAAAATATAAGGCGAAAATGTAGCTATTATTCATTTACAGGGCCACACAAAAGAATTCCATTAGATAATGGTAAAAGGGGAAATTGTGTGTGACATATTTAAAATATATTAAGCTGTTTCATGTATAATAAAATTGATATATGTCACTGAAGCTTAACATAAATCATACGCTACTGTCTTGCATAATATGAAGTACATAGCATTTACAGGGCCATAAAAGATTTCAAATAGTATATTCTTTTCGAAGTACCTTATATGTGTCCAATAATGGCTAATGGAGGGATGAAATGCATTTTAATTATGATATGCGCGTTTATATTTCGCTAAATATATGCACATTATATGGTGTGTATAAATGTTATAGTTGATATACAGGGCTACCCAAAAGAGCTCACCAACGTTACTGAATATGAGCGTAAATTATTTAAACGTGGTTCTTAAATAAGCTATGCATTTTTACGCTGAGTTTTATTCAATTTACTGATAAATGTTTGCAGAATATAGTTAAAAGGATATACAGGGCCACGCAAAGAATTCGGTACGTGGACGCCTATGAATGATAATTTATGAGAATGTGATTTCAGTTGTTTTAAAAGTGTTTTAGTTTACAATAAATTTTAGCCAAATGCTGACGTGTAATAAAGGTACAATGTAAACTACAGTGCTGAACAAAAGTATTCAATTATGTTTCCATCTAATAGTATAAATTGCTGAAAAAGAAATTTCAAGTTCCTGGGTATATTCTTGCTTAACTAAATTTTCCCAATATATCAACTGACATATGAAATACAGTGCTGTTCAAAAGTACTGGAATACATATTTGGGTATATTTGACTATACACTATTATTTCCTTAAATAACAAAGTTTTGTTAAAGATTTCATTAAGTGTTGGAAAGTGCTTCAGAATCTATGCTTAACGCATGATTTTTCTTACTTGTTTTCTACGGTGTGGTAACTTATACTAAAAATAATTTACTTTGACTTATTTTATTTCTACCAATTTTTTAATACATAATTTTTTAACTTCAAAATTAACTATAAATATGTAACTATATTTTTACAAGTGGAATTATTTTGACGTATGTGCTACACTGTAAAAAGTTTTGCAACAAAGTAACCGGTCTGTCAACCGTTTTCATACAAGAGCGGTTATATTAACCGTAATTTAACTATGTTCTGACTATATTATTGTCCATATTATGGTCAGAATATACACTGGTGTCCAAAAGTTAAGCATAATTGGTAATTAAGTAATTATTTTTAAGTAATGAAAGAAATATGAATCGGAATGTGCTGAAACTCCAGGTGTGTAAACAAAATAGTACGCGTCACATATTTTCGTGAAGAGTTTTCCTCGAAATCGAACAGGGGACCGTCAACAAATTGAAAAAGAACGAAGATCTTTTGGATAATCCTATCAAAACTACTGTAGCAAAAGCGTTCAAACTGCACATTATGATTAATTGGCTTATTGTAATGTACTGTGTTAATTTTTACAAGGATAGCATGTATACTCGTAGAGAAATTAAGGTTTTTATAAAAACAGTCCTAAATTTTTCCAAGTTTTTTGCTTATAATTTGCAGAGTTCTTATTATAAAACAATGTTCTTTTCTGAAAATATGACAAACATCATTGTACACAATACCCTGTCATCAGAATTTAAAAATAATAAAAATTGTATGAAAAATGAGTATGTTTAGTAAATAATTTTTCATTGCGCATGCGTCAACGATATCAAAATGTCATTTGCATATTGTGTTAGCTAAATGTATAGAGCAACTTCTGTAAAAGTTTCAAAAACATAGCTTGAAAATTCTGAAAATGGGAGCCTATAGAATCAACTCAAAATCTTTTATTCCCTAAATGAAGCAAAAAGATGAGGGGCTGTATCCATATTCCATTGTTTAGTGCCTACACAATATTGCACGTACAACTATATTTAGGTAAAACCCCTGATTTTTTTGCTTCCTTTAGGAATAACGGATTTTGAGTTGATTCTATAGGCTCCCATTTTCAGAATTTTCAAGCTATGTTTTTGAAACTTTTACAGAAGTTGCTCTATACATTTAGCTAACACAATATGCAAATAACATTTTGATATCGTTGACGCATGCGCAATGAAAAATTATTTACTAAACATACTCATTTTTCATACAATTTTTATTATTTTTAAATTCTGATGACAGGGTATTGTGTACAATAATGTTTGTCATATTTTCAGAAAAGAACATTATTTTATAATAAGAACTCTGCAAATTATAAGCAAAAAACTTGGAAAAATTTAGGACTGTTTTTATAAAAACCTTAATTTCTCTACGAGTATACATGCTATCCTTGTAAAAATTAACACAGTACATTACAATAAGCCAATTAATCATAATGTGCAGTTTGAATGCTTTTGCTACATTAGTTTTGACAGGGTTATCCAAAAGACCTTCGTTCTTTTTCAATTTGTTGACGGTCCCCTGTTCGATTTCGGGGAAAACTCTTCGCGAAAATATGTGACGCGTACTATTTTGTTTACACACCTGGAGTTTCAGCACATTCCGATTCATATTTCTTTCATTACTTAAAAATAATTACTTAATTACCAATTATGCTTAACTTTTGGACACCAGTGTAGTTAAATTTCGGTTATACACTATATTGCCATTGATTATTGGACACTTGCGATTTTAGACATTTTACTAAATATCTAGAAAAATACATGAGGAATCATCTCGAAACTCTTAGTGTATAAATATAATTCTATACGCCATACATCGCCGTGAAGATTTTTTACCGAAACTCCATAGGGGACCGTCAACAAATTAAAAAAGAATGAAAATCTTTTGAATAACCCTGTCAAAACTAATGTAGCAAAAGTGCTCAAACTCTAGATTATGACTGAATGCCTTATTGTAACAGACTGTGTTCATTTTTATGCAAATAGCATGCATACTCGCAGAGTAATTAAGGCTTTTATAAAAATGGCCCCAAATTTTTCCAAGTTTTTTCCTTATAATTTTCAGAGTTCTTAATATAAAATAATATTTTTTTCAGAAAATAGGACAAACAACATTGCAGACAGTACCTTGTAATCAGAATTAAAAAATAATAAAAATTGTATGAAAAATGAGTAGGTTTACTAAATAATTTTTTACTGCGCATGCGTCAAAGATATCCAAATTTCATTTGCATATTATGTTAGCTAAATGTATAGAGCAACTTTTGTAAAAGTCTCAAAATCATAGCTTGAAAATTCTGAAAGTAATCGTCTATAGAAAAAGGACAAAATCCGTTGTTTCCAAAATGAAGCAAAAAAATGAGGGATTTTATCCAAATGTAGTAGTACATCCCGTATTGTGTATTCTATATTGACACTAATCAATGAATATATGGATACAACCCCTCTTGTTTTTGCTTCATTTTGAGAATAACGGATTTTCAACTAATTCAATTGACGATTATTTTCAGAATTTTTAAGTTATGATTTTGTGACTTTCACAAAAGTTGCTCTATACATTTAGCTAACATAATATGCAAATGAAATTTTGATATCGTTGACGCATGCGCAGTAAAAAATTATTTAGTAAACCTACTCATTTTGTACAAAATTTTCATTATTTTTTAATTCTGATTACAAGGTACTGTGTGCAATGTTGTTTGTCATATTTTCTGAAAAAAATATTATTTTGTATTAAGAACTCTGAAAATTATAATGAAAAAACTTGGAAAAATTTGGGACCATTTTTATAAAAACCTTAATTACTCTGCGAGTATGCATGCTATTTGCATAAAAATGAACAAGGCGTATTACAATAAGGCATTCAATCATAATCTAGAGTTTGAGCGCTTTTGCTACATTAGTTTTGACAGGGTTATTCAAAAGATATTCATTCTTTTTTAATTTGTTGGCGGTCCCCTATGGAGTTTCGGTAAAAAATATTCACGGCGGTGTATTGCGTATACTATTATATTTATGCACTAAGAGTTTCGAGATGATTCGTCATGTATTTTTCTAGATATTTAGTAAAATGTCTAAAATCGCAAGTGTCCAATAATCAATGGCAATATAGAGTATAACCGCTTTCTATAAAAACGGTCGATAGACTGGTTACTTTGCTGCAAAACTTTTTACAGTGTATGAATGACTTTTTTTAAGAATATTTGAGATTTTTCATATTTTTGAGTGATTTTTAAATCATATATAATCTAATCAAACTGCGTCTAAACAATCCAAGAACGATCCAGGCTGACAGTTTCTATCTCTGCTTTCTTACCCTGAACTCCGAGGCATACAGCATATGTCCCGGCCAGGAATTTAGCCTAATCCAAGATCCTCAGTGTTTAGTTTCCAAGCAAGCTTGGTACTCATTTTATCGACCCCGAAATAATGAAAAGCTCAGTGAGCCTTGCCCTGTCGGGAGTTAAATTCTCGAACTGCAGTACGTCAGTCAAATGCTTTGTCGATTGCGCCAATGAGCTTCAAATACTATGTAATATATATTATTTCTTAATGTTTTTTAATTGACAAATAAACTACGTTATGCATCTACGTCTTACTTAAAGCATCCAATGTATTTACATATTTTCCCTTGAAAATGCAATGCTTGTATCTTTGGAAATATATGCATTTAAAAAAAGTAGTTATTAAATTGTAGTATTTAAATTAAAGTATCTATTAAAATTATTTTTAAACTTGTAATTTGAAATGTGTCTTCCCTGATTTTGGTTTTGTTTGAGTTTTATAAAATTTGCTTAACACGTTCGCTGCCGCTTACATGAATATGTGATGATAGTGCCGCACTGTAGAAGTGGATTTTTCCCAGAAGCCGATTTACTTTTTATAACAAAGAATCAGTGAAAGATTTTCCCGCGCCAGCACTTGACTGGCTATTGGACATTACCCCACATCACGCGCTGGCGCGTGAGTGGCCCCTTAACGTTGGCGCCATATCACGCATTATCGCGTGAGCGGCAGCGAACGTGTTAAATAATATGAGAAACAACAAGCCTGAATATTTTGGATAAATTCAATTGCAGGTGAATGGAATCGACATCCATAATCGAGAGCAAGCTGTAGCCGTATTTTCTAGCAGAGAACCTGAAATAACTCTTCTCCTTTCAAGGCCTAGGATACAGGTAAATTCCCGTGATTCCTTTGTAAAATAAAATTTAATCTGGCAATTATTTTTTCTAAATTATGGCTTTTATTGTAAAAAAGAACGAGGTTATAACTTTTAATAACAGTGTTCCCTTAGCACAATAAAGTAGATATTGTATCCCAAACGAACTTACAGAAAAAGTAAATTTTCTCCAGATAAGTAAGATATATCAATTCAAGCATTCACATCATTTTCAGATCTAATTAAAGAGTAAATCATTTTTTATGTTTCGTTTTGGACTCGTATAATATGTCTTTTTTTATTGCCGTTTATTACACGGAATTTAACTACTGAATCTATGTACGAGTACTTTACGTTTCATGACTTACAACATCTATAAGATATTACTTACAAATGCACGGTGAGTGAAAAAAATTTCTGAACTAATGTCTTGACTCACAAGCTTCAAAAATAGCCGAATAAAATTGTTTCCATTATTTTTTTTTATATTTTATTTTTATCTGTTGAATTTTTCTTCTCTTAGAGGATTTTGACAGTCTGAGTTCGTGAGGTTGTTGGGGGTTCTTGAACAATTGGCAAACGTAACTGTCTAAATATTTATTTTTTCTTGCATTTTGTAATGTTCAATAATAATATGTAATATTTTTTTTACATTCGATTTTTCATGTTTCATTCACTATAAATATAAATTTTTCACTATAGTATCTTGAAAAACGCGTTAAATATGAACTGTGGGAACTGAAAATTGTGGTTTAGATTTTGCAAATTAGCTAAGCTGTGTCAGTTGTGGGCTAAATAAGTTGTAAGAAGTGTACTTTGATTAAAAATGCTATTACAATTATTAAAAAAGAATATAACTTTTTTTAGTACAAAAAAGTAAATTTTTTATATCGAATTCCAAAACTTTTTGTGGCTGTTCGTTAATATTTAGCAAACCTGAAACGGTAGAATATATCTTTTTATTTTAATATAATATCTACCCTTAACTTTACGTTTTTACTTATTTGCGTTTACTTAATGTTCTTTATGATCAGTTTAAGAAGATTTTTTAAAGGATATAATTACAATATATAAATATAATTGCAATATATAAATATAATTGCAATATATAAATATAATTACAATATATAAATATAATTACAATATATAATTACTGGGTACATTTGAGGCCAGTGTATTGTCTTGAAGTTTTTAATTTTGAGATTTTTTTCAAAGTTCAGAAATTCCACGTGGTCGCTACGGGATCTGAATTGCTGCCGGCAGGGGTGAACACGGGACGCTATTTTGTGGATATATATCTTAATACTTATCCCCATTAGGCTGAACTTAGCGTTATTTAGCTCGAATTCGAACACGTGGTTCTAGATTAATTTGGAAGTAATAATAATAAAACTTTAATTAATGCGAGAATTTTTACAAGATAATTTTAAAAACTAATCTTGATTGAAAATTAGACTATGGAGATGATTTTTACATGATTTGAGAATTTTTAATTAAGAGTTGTTTAAACAATTAAATACTTAGAATTGTGGAACTTAGTATCTGTAAGCGCCGATAGAATTAACTGGCAAAGGGATGTGATAATTAATTACTTATAATTTAATTAATAATTGTCCTAAAAACATGCAACTTACCTCAAAATGTAGCTGAGATATTAACGCATCTAAATCAATAGAATGTTCCTGTCCCGCGGGCCGTGGGTCACGCCTATTCTTGTATTTGAAGAGCATTTCTGGGACACGTCCTCACGTAACAAAACGAAGGTTTGAACTAAGAAATTGTAAATATTCACTAAGTCATTAAGTCACTAAAGGTAAATTGAAGGCTATATTTTTCTTCAAAATACCTGAAGTACACTTAACAAAAATTAGCTAAGTCATTGAAGGTAAATTGAAGGTTATATTTTCCTTCAAAATACCTGAAGTATACTTATCAAAAATCAGCTAAGTCACTAAAGGTAAATTGAAAGCCATTAATTTGCTGATAAAAGCCTCTATACAACCTTTAAAAATCTGTGCATTTTGTTCTGTTTTCAATTTCCTTCAAAATACCTGAAGTGACCTTCAAAATACCCCATTAAGAATTTGGAGGTCAGATAAATGCCTGCATAAAATCTTTTGATTAACAGTAAATTCCCTCAAATAAACCTGCGCTTTTAATTTGCCTTCAAAATCCCTGTAGAAACCTTCAAAATACCTGTAAAATCTTATTTTTTCTAAAGATTTTTTGCTGATTTTTTTACCTGGGATAGAAGAAAGGGGCGCTTAAGGGTGGATTTTTAAAAGCATTTTATTGTGACATATCACGAAATTTATATTCACACTTTTATTAAATATATCATTAATCAAAGCACAATGAAATACATAAATTTCCCTACTGTCTAGACCTCAGTTGCTGACCTTACACTAACTTATTTAACTTTCAGTAATTTGTATTTCACTAAACAATAACTCAAAACTGAGAAGAAAGTTTATCGCTCCATTTTGCTGAAAATAATTAAACACCAAAATTATGCTACTATTATTCAGCTTTAAAAGTTACACTATTGGAAAACAGCCTTTTTATATAAGCCTGTGGATGTTTGAAGAATTTTTTGGTGAAAATTAACAGCAAAATATAGCTTAAAATTCCTTTTCTTTAAGAAGTTTAATCGTAAAAAAAAAACGGATGCAATCATGCAAGTAGTTATAGCAAAGTGTTCTGACGATCAAATTATCAGAAAATTTTTCTGATATTTTCTCCATTTTTCCTTACATTGTTAGTTGCATTTTCATAACTGAATAACCCCTTAACATAAAATAAACAATATATTTATAACATATCTTCCATGAATCAAAACTAAACATTTTCCCTATAAATTGAAACTGGATAAAGGGTCAACCTTAAGAGGTTTAAACGACAAGCTTCTGGATCAATAGAAGTGCATATTTTTCAATATCACTATTTCCAAATAATAATCTTCGTATGATATATTTGAATAATTTTGTGAATTTTACTATTCGGAAATAGTGAGGTTCAAAATAAGCAAACCTACATACCTCAAAGTCTCCAGGTAACACACAACGAAGTCTGTAGGCTCCAGGGCCATAGCAAGGTGTTTTGAGGCCCCCCCCCAAGAAAAAAATTTTGGGCCCCCTCCCCCCTCTTTAAACTGAGTTTTTTGAGAAATATTTAAAGTTTCATTATTATAATTTGAAACTCATATTGAAGTTTCTATATGAGTTTCAAATTATAATAATGTAATGAACAAATTTAAGTTAGCATACGTATTTTAAATCATTATTAAAATTATTATAAATTTCATAACTTAGCGAAAATACGAAATACATATGCATTGCTTAAAGATCAATTAATAACGTTAAAATAAAATTTGTCTGAAACAATTTTACAAATAAGCACATGATGCTAAGATTTTATTAAAAAGTATAGTAATTAAATAGATTATATAAACACATAATTCCAGCAGTTTGCTATTTAAAGGGCTATTTCAGTTACGCGAAAAGACCCATTCGCTAATGCATGGAAGAATGGAATAGAATACTATGTAGGAATGGGATTCTTCCACAGATTTGCGATTTTCCAGATTTTTTGTCATTTTCCGCTTTTCTTATTTTTCATATCTTGAAAGGATTGCAGAAAAAACACGACTTTCATCAAAAGATCGCGAAAAAAGCGTGATCTTCATAAAAAAATCGCGGAATAAAAAACGATTTTCGTCGAAAAATCCCCCCAAAAACGCTATTTTTGTCAAAATATAGCAAAGAAAACGTTATTATCGTCAAAAGGTAGCGAAAAATGGTATATTTGTCAAAATAACGCTAGAAGACCGCGATTTTCGTGCAAAAAAATCTTGAAAAAACACGATTTTCGGCATAAGATCGTAAGAAAATCAAGATTTTCGTCAAAAGATCGCAATAAAAAACAAGATTTTCGCCAAAAAATAGCGAAAAAAAGAGATTTCCGCTAAAAATTGCCAAGGAAAACGCATTATTCGTCAAAAAATCGCGAGAAAAACGCGGTTTTCGCCAAAAGATCAAGAAAAAAATGCTATCTTCATAAAAACAATCGCGGAATAAAAAACGAATTTCGTCGAAAGATTCCGAAATAAATGCAATTTTCGTCAAAAGATCGCGAAAAAACACTTTTTTCGTCAAAAGGTCGCGAAAAAATGCTATTTTACGAAATACGAAATAAATACGAAAACAGCGAGAGAAACGCGGTTTTCGTCAAAATAATGCCAGAATAAATATAGTTTAAAGAAACTAAAAAACACGCTTTTTAAGTATCTATACTAATAAAATCCGTGCGCCTCTGTCTGCTTGAAGCCGATTACAGTTCGCAACGCGGGCGAGTTGGAAGTCGCAAGAGGTGTCTTTCGATTGGAAAAATTCCGGGGAAGTCATTTCGGGCATTTTCGAGACCGTGGGACCAAAATTTAAAAAGTTATGAATTAAAAACCCCTTGGGAATCGGAACGGAAAATATCTCAATTCCCAAACGGCGCTCAAACGGCGCTCCGAAGCAGAACACTGCGCCACCTTGCGGTGAAGAACCTGAACTTTTCCCCTTTGGCTAAAAGAAGAAACAGCCGAAAACCGCTTTTTCTACCGGCGCTAATTGCGTTTTTTTTTTTGCGCGCGTTTTTTCTTAAACCATCATGCAGACAGTTTTTAAAGTAGAAAAAAACTGATACATTTTCAGAATTTGCGTAAAAATCTGCTTCTGATGAACTAAAAAATACGAAAAAATGTCTTATGGGCGCGTAGTGCCCACCGTGCAAAACCAAATATTTTTAACAGGACTATGAGCGCGAAGCGACCATAGCTCCGATCCACAATCTTTTTTTTCAAGTGCACGTGGCCCACAGTGCGAAATCACATATTTTTAACGGGACCATGGCTCTTTAATTTACTTTTTTTGTGCTTGAGGATTCGAACACCAAGACTTGCTTATTAAATGAATTTTTTTGCTTATTATATACTGCTTAATATCGAGGTTCGTTTTGAAAAAGTGGCCCAGCTAGCGGGCGTAGCTCGCTAGTATCAAACTAAAAAGTGAAAAATAATTCGTACTATAAGCTGAAAACGAAAATAGATGAAAATACTATATTACTATAAAATCATTGTTATTATAGAAATCAATTAATAAGCAATAAATAAAATTATCGTGGAAAAAAAGCGTGGGGTGCTCCATCTACCATGTTCCATCTATCAGTTCTTAAGAAGCACCCCACGCTTTTTTTCCACGATAATTTTATTTATTGCTTATTAATTGATTTCTATAATAACAATGATTTTATAGTAATATAGTATTTTTCATTTATTTTCGTTTTCAGCTTATAGTATGAATTATTTTTCACTTTTTAGTTTCATATACTTAAAAAGCGTGTGTTTTAGTTTTTTTAAACTATATTTATTTTTCACTTTTTAGTTTGATTACTTTAAAAGCGTGGTTTTTAGTTTTTTTTAACTATATTTATATTTAATACAAAAACCAAATTAATCGGTTGGATAGTTTCAGAGCAATTGGTGAACATACATAGAAAAAAAATACATACGTGTCGAATTGATAACTTCCTCTTCGTTTTCTGAAGCCGGTTAAAAATAAAAATTGTAATACGGAATTTTTTTTTTAATTTTATATAGATGTAAATAATGTCAGGAGTGGGGTTCGAACCCACAATCTCTTTCGAAAAACACAGTTTCAATCCGGTGCCTTAGACCGTTCGGCCATGCTGTCTACACTCCATTCAGTGAACGTATTCAACACTTTTAATTAGCGAAAAATCACTAATTTTATTAGTTTTTGCCTAATTACTAAAAAAGTACTGAACCAATTTCGATGAAACTGAAGTGGTACCAATTCGAGAGCATCGTCTTTCATTTAACATCAAAACCAAGTTAATCGGTTGCATGGTTTCGGAGTAATCGGTGAACATACATAAAATAAGGAGAGTTACAAACTCACAAACATACAGGTGAAGTTAATAAAAGCGTGGTAAAAACGCGAGTATCATAAAAAAAAATCTCGAGAAAAACGCGATTTTCATCATAAGACCGCGAGGAAAACACTACTTTCGTCAAAACATCGCAATAAATATACGATTTTCGTCAAAAGGTCGCGAAAAAATGCTTTTTTTAAATCAAAATACCGCGAGAGAAACTCGGTTTTCGTGAAAATAACGCTAGAAAAGCGCGATTTTCATTTAAAAAAATCTTGAGAAAAACGCGATTTTCATCATAAGACCGCAAGGAAAACACTACTTTCGTCAAAAAATCGCAATAAAATTACGATTTTCGTCAAAAGATCTCGAGAAAACCGCGATTTTCCCCATAAGATCGTGAGGAAAACCGCGATTTTCGTCAAAAGATAGCAATAAAAACACGATTTTCATTAAAAGATCGCGAAAAGAACGCAATTTTCCTCAAAAAAAATCGCAAAAAACGCGATTTTCTTCAAAAAGATCGCGAAAAAAATGCGAATTTTCATCAAAAGGATTGCAATTATAACGTGATTTTCGTCAAAAGATCGCGGAAAAATGCAAATTCCGTCAAACGATTGCAGAAAAAATGCAAATCTCGTCAAAGAATCACAGAAATTTTTTTCCAATAGTAATGTTTTCAACAACTTTTTTTCGCAGCTGAGTGGCAAATTGAAACATTAATTTGCCATGTTTGAATAACTAATGTTTTAAGTGAAAATATGTTAAAATTTAAATTGGACAACTAGATGTGTAAAAAATTGCATCAGAAGTATCAACTTAAAATAGAAACTTTTATTTAATAACTGCTTATAATATTTACATAAATGGATTCACTTTGACCATATCTCACTCCCAAATAAAAAGTAAATAATATAAAACAGGATTCAAACAAAAATACTGACACTTTTGTTGCGAATAAAGTAACCTTCTTAATTTTCTATACGTGCGCTATTTAAAATAATTTCTCAGTTTCCGCTTCACGCGCTTTTTTTATAACTTTTTGGACAGATTAGTATTGTGCAGTTAATGTGAAGAATGACCTATCTCCTAAGAACATAATATTCAGATGTTTCAAAAGAAAACACCCTTTTGTCGCTAGCAACTCTATACACAAAAACTCGTGGCCAAAAAGAGAGGGGGAAAAAACGAGTAAAAAAATAAGGATTTCCAGTTTCTTCATTTTTGAAATCTAAACAAAGTTTTTGATAAAAACAGAGCCCAGTTAAGGATATGGGGCCCCCGGAGTAAACATCATTCTGTAGCCCTCCCCTCCCTCCCTTCTAGCTATCTGTAGATTTTTTTGTGAATAATGCAGAAGTGGCAAGTACAAAAAAATAAATAAATAAAAATAAATAATAATAATAATAATAATAAAACATATTGTATGCAGGCATAAATTTTGGTACTCGATAGGGCTCACATCTATATATTAGAGATACCAAAAATGTTGTCACAACTTTAATTAAGAATCTTAATTTGATAATTATAGAAAAAATTATAAATTGGTTGACCCAAATATTTCTTTGCAAATGTTTACTTTGCTTACCTACGTACATTACAAGATGTCTAAAAAAGAAGGCTAAAAATTGGTCATAATTGATGATTTTAACTTACCAAGTTAGGAGGAAACATTAATAAAAAATTTCTTTAAAAAGCTATACGATACTATGTTGTTATAATTAAGGCCTGACTAAGTAAGGCCCATGCAGGGCAACTGCATCGGACGTCGGGTCTCCGGATTGAGCACCCCCCCTCCCCAAGGGCAAAAAGAATTTTTTTGTTATGGATAATTAATAAAAAAGGCCAAAAGTCACCAAAATTCTTTATTTATCTGTTTATTTTAATCTTTATGGGGCTCTTTTCTCATATCTCCTCTGCTTTCGAACCTCATGCCCCCCCCCCCTTCTCCCCTCAATGTAACAGTTACATCACAAGTGTATTTACATTTTAATGGTTCACATTTATCCTTATATTTCCATAATCGAAGAAAAAATGTATTCAATAGTTTCTTAACGTTATCTCTTTTGTGCTATTCTGTATACAAATGCGAATAGTACTTGGTACGAAATTTACATATACAGACAATTAGTATAAAGTTTAGTTTTAGACACTTCGTTTTATTCAAGAAAAAATCAAAAAGGTAGAAATGGGACCTCCCCGAATTACGTTTACCCCAGGGCCCCTCACAATCTAAGTCGGGCCCTTGGACCCTGGTTGTAATAAAATTTTAATCATTTGTTTTCTAATGATATAGTTCGTTTTCTGCGTATGTGGAGAGAATACTGGAAACAGAGAGGAAAATGGGAACCACACTCCCTTTCTAAATCTTTGAAAACTTATGAATTTTGACCACTTTTAGCACATTTTAAGCATTTGGCACCCTTTAATGGAAATCCTATTATTGGGGGCCCCCTTAAAAAGAGGCACGTGGGGGAACTGCCCCGCATGCCCCTGGATAAGAAAATGTGGATTTGAAAAAGTAAAAACATTATTTAAATGAAGTATTTTCTTAAATTTTCACTACAAATAAACTTCGGTAAAAAGGTCGATAGAATCGATTTGGGGCTCCCTGGCTTCGTCGCCCCCCCCAAAAGGGGGGGTATGGGGGGCGGTCGCTACAGCCCTGGTAGGCTCTTAAAAGAACTAAAAAAAGCCCATTAAAGAATGTATATTTGTAGAAGAATGGAATGCAATCAAAATAGTACTTAAAAAGCAAGTATAATCTATTAGACCAAACAGATGCAACTATATCTTACTATACAATTGCATATAGTAAGTCCACTGCTAACAAACAATTTTTTGTATAACCTATGAAAAATTACATACCACTTGTTCTAGTGGCTGTGAAAAATTAAAATATAGTAATTTATCTTTGGACGCGTATGAAGTTTTCGCACTGCAATTTGTTTGATTAATTGCGATACGCCTATCGGTCAATTTTCTGTTAATCACAATTTTAATCAAAGGTCGTGTTTTTACAAATGTGAGTACTTTATATTATCCTATCCTAAAGATTATCCTATTCTTTTTAAAAATCTTTCGAATGATACTTCGTTTGTTGTTGTGAATTCTGAATGTGCATGAAAAAAGGGGTGTTGATGTAAGAAATGATGAATAGGATTTTTGTTTGGAAGGGAGAATTTATGTGCTCTGGTGGAGTTAAATAGTGTTTCTTGGATTTTTGAAAATCCCTCAACATTCAAAAATTCTGAATAAAGAATGAATCCCTATTATTGTATTTCATAATTCTCTATCTGAATCAGTTATCTTATTGTGTTATTTGAAGAAAGAACTTTTTCTAAGCTGAAAGTTATTCAAACTTATTTTTAATCATTTTCGTATCAGAAAAATCCCTTTCTCTAGCTTGTACAGGCATCCAGAAAGTCAGAAATAAATAACTAAATTTAGAAATGCGGTAGTGCTGTTGTTGCAAGCAAGAAATTCAACTATTTGAAGGTATTTTAAATCCTTGATGTTAGAACTGACTTTAGTGGCTCCATCTTTTAAATGGTTGAGTACTTGGAACGCTCTATTCCAAGGGTTCCGGATTCTATCCCCGGCTCATACATTTTTCACCCTTTTGGTTCCACGCTTTGTTAGCAAGTGATAAATCACATAATAAATATTCAATAATTTCAAGCGTAATTTTACTGTTGAAAATTAATTGGAAAATAAATTAAAAATAGTAAATGTGTTCACCGATGCTGGGTTTATTTGTGTCTGATGTTACTCCTCAGGATTGTGAGGTCATGAGGACTATTCCATCTTGTGCTGCAGTTGCAAACTTACCAACATATAGAAGGGGGAAATGCCAAGCTGGGCATCGGCCACGTAGCAGAGCACTTGGAACGTTCTATTCCAAGGGTACCGGATTCGATCCTTACAAGGAAGGTCTCCATACGGGCATACTCAGAAAAATCTGAAAAAATTACGGAATGCTCTTCTCATATAGTTATATATGTTTATAAAAAAAATTCGGCGGAATCTCCTTATAACGTCCGTAAATAAATAATAAAAAATTCGTTTATTTGGCGATTTATATCCGGTTGGCGAAAAAACGAAATTTTGAAAAATACGCTTTTACGCTTCGAATACTTTTTAAAGAAAAAACTTTCTATGTTCAATTTATTTAAATAAGTTTGGTTTAAGTAATTTTAGTTTTGCATTTTTACTTTACTTTAAGTGTAATTTTGTCATATACGTTTATATGTACTTATAACAAAATGAAATTAATATATTTTATCATTTAAAACACAATTTAAATTGATTAAAATTGTTCCAAATTGAAAAATGCACTGTTAAAAATCTGCTGCATTTTGTTGCAACGCACTCCCTTGCTTGTATAGAAAGCGGTTACTTGGCCGTGAAATGGAGCTTTCTCATTGGTTGGAATAGAGATATTATATACAAGCGATGGAGTGCGTTGCAACAAAATGCAGCAGATTTTTAACAGTGTATGATACGGTCAATTCACTCTGCTGTGGAGCGTTCTCATTGGTCAGAAGAGAGATATTCTATCAAAGTAGTGGAGTGACGTTGCAGTAAATGCTGCAGATTTTTAACAGTGAAGTCAATTAAAATCAATTTTCAGATTCGTTAAAATCGTCTGCTTTTGGCGAAGGAATGCACTGCTCGCCAAATCCCGCGTCGCTTTCAGCTTTTCACGCCAATTATTCCAAACTATTTTATTTTTTTACATATCTAATAATGTAATTCCGCCGCTAATTTTCACTGATCCTTTATTACCTACATGAGTAGTTTAATTCGTATTTTTTTCAAAAAATTCTGAGTATGCCCCCAATGGAGACCTTCCTTGTTAGACATTTTTCACTCTGTTGGTTCTACGCTTAGTTAGCAAGTAATAAATCAATATCAACTGAATATTCAATAATTTCAAGCGTAATTTATCCACTGAAAATAAATTGGAAAATTAACTAAAAATTGTAAATAATAAGGTTCTTTCCCCCTTTAAAAATGTGCCACGGTATCTAATTTTTCAACATTAGTATGCTTTGTAATAAAGTCTGAAGAAATGATGAGAGAAACGTTTACAAAAATGTGCTAATTAAAATTTTTGGTACAAAAACTCATAGTATTATGAATCGCTTTGAAGTGATAATTAAGCTAGATTTAAAGTTTGTTCATCTGACCATATTAATATTAATAAAATTCAACAGCGATAATAGCGATAATAATCAAAAGCACATCAATATCGTGTTTTAAGTAATTAAGTACGCTAAATACAACTTCATAAAAAGATTTTTACATTAATGCATATTCTTTGATTTCAGCAATGCAATGTGATTATTTTTTCTACATTTTATAATATGAGGTGAACAAAAGCATATGAACAAAATAAAAATCTAATCTTACAATAAGAAGAAATAATAAACTTTTGCTTCTACCAAAACATCTCACTCGTAAATTGTTTTTCTTGTAAACACAAATTTACTTTATGGGCCCCCCTAGGTCATAACTTAAAGGTCCTGGGAAACTTTTCCGATGCCTTAGTAGAAGTTGCACAACGCTACTCTGTTCTAAAATATTAACCCTACCTAATCTCAGAATAAACATGTGCGGTAAATCCGTATGATGAAAGGATTATTAAAAGAAAAGAAAAAGAAAGAGCTCATCCTGATGTGTTTCTTGGCTCAGAAAAACATACGAGAATCTAGTTACTTTACTTAATCGTATTCAATTTTTCATGTTGAAGAACTCAAACGCTGTAAATGGAGTAAAAATAGCAACGAAAACATGTCGGCTGTTCTACTCACATATTAACGGCGGAATTTCTGTAAATGTGCTAGATATTTTGTGTGAACTTTTTGTACTGCATTGATAGCGTTTTTCATTAGAATGGTAACTACATAGTTCATTATACTAGAAAACCGCTTATAAGTTTTGCAATAGCCTCTTCGTTCACCTGACAGTAACACGAAAAATTGATGCTGCATAATCAACAATTTTTCGTGAAGTAATATGAAGTATATAAAAAGATTTTAGCATGTTTTTTTAGAGAAAATGGCAATTATAAAATGATACTTACTTTAGCGAGACCTTGCGTAGGTTTTTTCTGCCCTTAACTAAAGTTAAACCTTTTCAAATTAAATAAAATTATAATTTGTTCTGAAATAGAAGCTGGAAAGATTTCTATAGAATATGATGGCACACAACATAACCATATTTTTTCCTCTGAACAGGAAGTAAAATTTTTTAATACATCATCGTAAACGAATTGTTTTACTTTTAATTACAAGACAGTGAAAGAAAGAGCAAATTCATTTCTTTTATATTCCATTAAGAATAGATTTATTGCACATTTATTCCTCTTTCACTTTAATTTGAATCAGACGGGGTTTTTCAGAAATAATGCAATTAAACTTTTCTTTCAAAAAATTATGATTCATGTGTTAAAAGAAATTATGTGTTAAAAGAAAAAAATTGCAACTTTTAAAATTGTATGAAATAAAAATAGTATAGGGATGATTAACTTACTTTTTATTAAATGATTTTTAACTTTTAAATATTAAACCTTGAACAAAGTTATGAACAACTAAGGATGGTTGACCCACTTTTTACGAAGTGATTTTTCATTTTTAGATGCATTCGTAATATGTAAATACGTAGCACCTATAGTTGTCGTTCAGTCCGTCCGTCTGTCCGCATATAACAACGCAAAAACTACTCAACCGAATCGTTTGAAATTTAAAATACATTATTACGTAATTTTGTCTAATCATTTCAAATTTTATGAAAATTGGATGCATAGATCAATTACAGGGACAATGAAAAGGATTCCGTTACATTACGGTCAATTGGGAAAAAAGTTTTAAATGCTTTTTAATGCGTTTGAAATTTGAAACGTATAATTATTACATAATTTTGTCGAGTCATTTCAAATTTTATGAAATTCCAATGCATAGATCAATTACAGGGACAATCAAAAGTATTCCGCTACATTACGGTCAATGGAGAAAAAAAATTCAAATGCATTTTAATGGTGTTACGCTCATTCGAACATAATAAAATTGACATGAACCTATGAAGTATATATATATACTAAAATATACATTCTGTACAATCTGTGATGCAAAGAATATTTATTATTAAATTACGGGGCCACACAAAAGTATCCCACTACATAATGCTTTACGGGGAAACATTGTTTGGGACGTGTTTTAATTATATTAAACTATTTCTCATTTTATGAATATGATATACGTTGCTGAAATACAATAAAAATTACTTCCTGTATCACAGGAACACAAAGATTTCGACAACTTTACTGTATCCGAAGTGCTGTCTACTATATCAGCAAGATCTAAATATTTTTAAAACTTCGTTATCGTACGAACGCACCTCATTTTCTACGCTTCACGTGCAATTTTCAACTTGTTTAAAGGAAACAGAACCTAGAATGAGCCTAGAACAAAATTTTATATATTAATTTATTCGTTATACAGTCAGCCATCAGGATAAAATTGCGACATAAGTGTAACGTATAAAAAAATTGAAAAAAGATTATGAAAAATAATTATGAAAATTTAATTATGAAAAATAATAGGTCAAAGCTCCGAACATATGGGAGACATGACCCACTGTATTTTATAATGAAATATTGGCAATAAACAAATGTAAAAGTAAAATAAGTTTAAAAATGCAGAATATCTTTATTCTATAAGGTTTAAACAAATAAGTTTTTTAAATACTGTTGAATTACAAGTTTTAAACAAATAAAATATGTTTAAAAAACTTAGAATACCTTTAACTTTTAACTGATGTTACTAGTCTCACAAATCGCTGTTTTTTTTTTTTTTTTTTTTATAGTTACAATTTAACTTATAACTTTCAATTTAACTACAAATACTACAGAAATTTTGTTTCGTTTGAAACTTTATTACTATCACAAGAAACTTTTGAATAGGAGAATTTTAATTATAACACTCCTGTCCAAAAAAAAAAAAAAAAAAAAAAATAGTTTATCACAAAAACACAATCCTATAAGTTAATCTCGTCTTTTATTCTTCTTTCGATGGAGCGGTCGGACAGACCGCTTCACAGTAGTTCTGTACCATAGTTTCTGTCACATCAGTTAAATATTAATTTTAAAACCTTTTTGTATCACTCTCATAGTTTTATAGAATAAATTTGCATTCTTTTACAAATATAAACACGAACACTTTATTACATATTGAGTATAATAAAGAGATTTCCAAAACCACTTAAGGGAGCTTTGACCAATGTCAACCCTCCCTCACATTAGCTGGGTCAAGCCTCCCTACACAACCATTTTGTAATGAATAGCACGTACTAGTTATTTTAAACCTTAATTACTGTGCAAACTTCATGGCTAGAATTAAAGTTTAATATTTCTGCATTAATTAAAACCCACTTACTTGAATTTCTATGACAAATTTTATCTGAGTCAGCTTTAACGTTGAAACTCTTCAACTTATTCTGTCTATACCTGTTTCAATTATCTTCATGAAACGAAGGTTGTTGTTTGATCATTCAACTAGATTTGGTTGCCACCTAGCAATAAAACTCTAAAATACATTAAATATGAAAATAGACAGGTGGGTCAAACCTCCCGTATAGTCAACCATACCTAGTCTCCCCTATCCATATACTCCAAAAATTTATTACATGGTTCTATTCAGCAATAGCGAAATCAATATATAAAGAATACAAATTTATGTTAAATTGTCATGTAAACAAATGAAAAATGCGAAAATTCCATAAAAAGTATGAATCAATAAAGATGTTTCCAATTTATTATATTTGAACTTATTCCTATTTATAGTATCTTTATATATCAAAGTAATTTGCAAAAGAAACTTTTACATTGGTTTTTAATAAAATCAATTAACAACTATTTGCTTGTACATAAAAAAAACTTCGTAATAATATTCGTATCGTTTCAAACTGGTGCGTTCATTCATAAAATGCTCTTCCCAACTAATATAAGAAATACCGTTCCTAGGCTATATAATAATCAATAAGAAGATAAATAAGAAATTTACAGGTTCGCTTTTTAAGATAAGTAATCGTCTATATTATATTTAAGCAAACTAACAATCCAGTACTTTTCGCCTCATGCAGATTGTATTAAACCAATAAATGTAATTGCTGAACGCTTGCTTGTACAAACAGCCAAATCAATAGATGCTTTCTATGCGTGAAGAATGCTGATTCAGAAGGAAAAATGGATTTATCGTATCATCTTTGCAGATTATACATTGATCTAAAGCCATTCAAAATCATTTCAGTGAGATACTCTCTGCAATAAATTGCATTAAGAAGATTAAAGGTGTGTATTTCGCGTTGTAGTAGTTTTTGAATACAAGATACAGCTTACATTTAGTTTCTTCTCACAAGGAAGGTCTCCATTGGGGGCATACGCAGAATCTTTTGAAAAAAATACGTATTAAACTACTCATGTAGGTAATAAAAGATCTGTGAAAATTAGCGGCGGAATTACATTATTAAATATGTAAAAAAATAAAATAGTTTGGAATAATTGGCGTGAAAAGCTGAAAGCGACGCGGGATTTGGCGAGCAATGCATTTCTTCGCCAAAAGCAGACGATTTTAACGAATCTGAAAATTGATTTTAATTGACTTCACTTTTTAAAATCTGCAGCATTTACTGCAACGTCACTCCACTACTTTTATAGAATATCTCTCTTCTGACCAATGAGAATGCTCCATAGCACGGTCAATTGACCGCGTCATACACTGCTAAAAATCTGCTGCATTTTGTTGCAACGCACTCCACCGCTTGTATATAATATCTCTATTCCAACCAATGAGAAAGCTCCATTTCACGGCCAAGTAACCGTGCTGCAACAAAATGCAGCAGATTTTTAACAGTGTATTTTTCAATTTGGAACAATTTTAATCAATTTAAATTGTGTTTTAAATGATAAAATATATTAATTTCATTTTGTTAAAAGTACATATAAACGAATATGACAAAATTACACTTAAAGTAAAGTAAAAATGCAAAACTAAAATTACTTAAACTAAACTTATTTAAATAAATTGAACATAGAAAGTTTTTTCTTTAAAAAGTATTCGAAGCGTAAAAGCGTATTTTTCAAAATTTCGTTTTTTCGCCAACCGGAGATAAATCGCCAAATAAACGAAATTTTTATTATTTTTTTACGGACGTAATAAGGAAATTCCGCCGAAATTTTTTTTATAAACATATATAACTGTATGAGAAGAACATTCTGTAATTTTTTCAGATTTTTCTGAGTATGCCCGTATGGAGACCTTCCTTGTCAGTAAGAAATTCCTCCAATTTCTCGAAGTATAGTTATGTTGCAGTGCCTGCTAATATTAGAAACAAATAGTATTTTCCAAATATTGATCCAATATCAGATTTAGTTTCTTCATACATTTTAATATACAGAGAGTCCTAAAATGAACTAGACTGTGACAGATAGTGGCACGAGAGTAACGAAAGGTCAAAAATGTCCTTCTTTACTACAATACTTTGACTTAGTTCCAAACATCAGCGTTAGATGGCTCTGATATATCTCAAACTATAATTATGCTAAAAATAACCTTGCAATTTCAAAACGCTTTTTTTTTTCATGTCAAAAGCTAAGCAGAATAAACGGTGAATACTTGATTAAAAAATAATTGTTTCTTTACGAGATATCATTCTTAGGTACGTTGAAAGAAATTTCGCCTAAGGCACTGTAATAACTACAGCTGCCACTGTTCAAAATATTTAATATACTGAAAATGTTGAATATGTGTTATTAATACTACATAAATGTTAGAACTTTCTTGTTGATATTTCATGTTCAGTACAAAATGAAAGCTTCAAATTTCCGGAGGAACAAGAATAAAAGTCTGTTAAATTAATTTTTTGAAAAAAAAAACGCTCATTCTAAAGATGGTGGGTAGATAAGCATTGATATTTCACTCCGTCAATAGTGTCAAGATAATTTTTTCCCTAAAATGTTTTGATTTTTAAAATATTATTTAAGATGTATATTTACTGCCTCTTTGGTTGACTTTTATTTGAAGATTATTTAAATGCGTTAGAAAGATTAGAAACACAGGTTTATTTTGTAAATTTATATATATTTAAATTATACTAGTTTTTTTTTATGAAGCATTCATAACACCATGCGGATTTTACTTATGCATTGTATGGTCATTAATCACCGGACTATTTCAATTTTGGAAATTTTGTAGAATATTTAAAAATATACTTGTCGGATTCTTTCTGAAACTTCAAAATTATGAATAATACGTTTGATTTCATATTTATCACCAACGATTTCATCAGTAATAGATGAACAAGGGAGGCACCAAAAAATCAAAGAAAAATAATAATATTTGGGGTCACCCTGTACATTAAAATGCAGCAATGATTTATCGCTACAGAGTGAAGATATGTAGAAAATGTATAACATGTTTACAGATTTTGTAAGAATAAAACGCATATTCATGGAGATATAGCGATTTTTTTTTAAGTTAACAAAATTCTTGGCTTACTATTTTAGCTTATATTATGTAGAATTTTCAATGAAATTTAACGCCAGTTTCAGAAAAATTAGCAAAATATAGTAGAAGCAATATAATGTAATTTAAACAAAAATATATTGAATATTTTATGAAATATGAACAGTTGTATGAAATAATTTTGATGTGACAATGTGAAACTTAATAAAAGTTACTTTATATCTATCTGCGCTTTAAAAAATGTCATACGAATATTACGATTGAATTAACTGCTACGAGTATGATCCTCCAAATCATTGTCGAACTAACTTGTTTTCAATGCAAGAGAGTTATTTAAGTCATGCATATTAAAATTTTCATAACTCTGTCAATTTTAGGTTATATGGACGTGACTTTTTTTTTTGTCTTGTTATTATAAGAAGAAAAAATTACTAAATATAACTTATAGAACCAAAGGATTGTATAAAAAATTAAATTTCATAATTTTTTAAGAAATGATTTTAATAACCCAAATCGCTTTTGAAATATTTCTTTACCTCATTTAAAACATTTTTGCAATTGGAAATATATATATGTGACTAAAGGTTTAGAAATTAGCCTATGCCCGCCGTTACGAGTGGACACACTGTACAATGTGTTAAGGTAATTTTTTTTTATAATTTGTGAAATTAATCTATATTTACTGGTACTAAAATCGTTCAAGCTTTAATTCTGGACATGTTTGCATTTATTTGTTTTGTGTTTATGTTATATACTTTTTGAGCATTTTTTTAATTAACTCTATCATTGTTTGTTTCGTTAAAACTGTTAACAATATGCAAATAATTTTAAATGAAATATATTAAACATGTCTATTAAAATAAGTATTTTATTTCCAGGGAGACGACGATGATGATGATGACGACGATGAAAATTTAAGGCTCGAAGATTTTTCTAAAGAAATTTATATGGTATTAATTGCGAATGTATATTTTTATATATTTCATTCAATCAATATTTGCCTTCTCAGCGCCTACATGCATTCACTAAGCTGTAGGTGTGACTAGAAAGGAAACATTGTTTAAATTAATATAATTTAACAGAAATAATGAAGTTTTAAAACATGGGGGTTTGATTAATAATCTCAAGGATTGCATTAATATAAGTACTAAGTTTTTTATACCATGTTGAGAAAATCATCTTTTTGTAGCATTTTTAAAAAAGTTACTGAGAAAATAATATTAAAATTTTGTATTTCTACTGGAAAGTCAGAGGATTAGTAAGAGAAAGATTTTTCTCCATCTGTTTTTTTTTTTTTTTTTTTTTTTTTTTTTTTTCGTGATGACTAAGTACATGATTAGCGCCCGTAGAGATACGAAAATTTGGATGCTGGTAGACGAAAATGGGTATATATGTACCTTGGATTCAGATTTTTAATTTTATTTATTTTTTTAATTCGCCGTGATATTAATTAAAAATCCAATAAACATCTCGAAATGACAAGATTACATGGTGTTGCGGATTGAGCCAGCACCTTTCTCTGTTTTCTCGGATCTTCAAGTAGACGAAAGGAAAACATTCCTTTTTTCTGCATTTTGAAATCGCGATAACCGAGTCTTTTGTGAAGCTTTAAAAAATGAAAGTAGAAAAAAATCACTTAGTTTCTCAGTTTCAACGGCACCTTTTCTTAAAAAAAAAATTTTTTTTAGTCCAGCTTAAAAAGACAAAAAAAACACTTACCTTCCTAGCCTAAACGGCATATTTTCTTTTAAAAAATATTACTATTTACTAATTGAAAAGGGAAAAAACCTGGAGCTTTATTGCTGGTACGTTTTAAAATTTTTCTTTTTATCTTTATTTTAATAAACTGCCGCATCTGCTTCTCCGACGGAAATACAAAAAACGAAAAATATTCACTTTTTGGGGAGATACTTTTCACGTTTTAATGGTGTATTTTTAAAAAATATTGCTTATATTTACTATTTCAAAATATTTTTTTTTCGAAGTTTGATTCCATGTTTGTTTTTTTATTTATTTTTTTTTTTTTTAATTACTTTCCCGTTTTGCATTTTTTTCTGCATTTGGAAAATGCCATCCTCGTTCTGCGATCAAGTAAAATTAAGTATACCGTTCAAAAATGGTGATACACAAAAATAAACACTTCTACGCAGCAGCACCTTGTATTTGCAATAATAATAAGTAATTACTTTTATTTTTATCGATGCAAATGTGAAAGATACTAAAATAGCATTTTGTTTATAATACTAAAAGAGGTGCTTTTTATTGAATTATATTAATTTCCACAAATACATTTCAATACATATACAATTGAATAAAAATTTTTTTTCTTCAAACCAGATTATAAAAACGAACACGTAAATATTAAACCGTGTTCTATTTTCTGTTCCTTATCAAAACGAAACAGACGAAATAATACGTAGAAGATTTTTCGGCGTTCTCGTATTTTGTTGCATTTTCTTCTTTGGTTTTAATCTGTCGATTGTAAAAGAGAAAAAAAAGGGGGTAACCCTAGCTGCTGCCATATTTTTTTTCTTTTTTAGTTTTTCCAACCAGAAGTTTTTCTCAGATAATATTAAAAAACTATTTTATATAAAAATATGAAAATTGATAGCTTTATAGAGAAATGTTCAATAAACACGTTGCTTTATACAGTTTTTAAATCCATGAATTATTTAAAAAATTATATCATGCTAAAGTCAGTCAAAATAGTTCTGTGAAAATTTTTTATCGAAACAAATTCTATGGATAATTATACGATATAAACATATTTTCTATGGACATACTTGAAGACCTTTCGGTTTGCAGCGTGCAATTAATTTTTGACAAAATTTTCTAGCATTTATTTTAAATTTTAATTTAAATTTTCATTATTTAAATAGAAATTTATTTAATAATTTTAAAATGTCGCCTGTTTAAATTGGTGCCAAATTATAAAACAGCAAAAAGTATAGTATTTCCTTTCCATAGAAAAAAATGTATCTACACGTGACTATAAAAAGTAGACGGAAACTTTAAAATAAGTTGTAAAATTTAAATGTTAAAAGAAGGAAATAGGGCTAAATATCGCATAGAAAATGTATTTACACATTAATATTAAAAAAAGGAAACATTAACTTAAAATAATTAAATTCTTTACAATATATTTCTTAAATACTCTATTATAATAAAATTTTCTTAAATACTCTCATTTCTTAAATATGCTAAATGCATTCAACGATGAAAATTGCGACATATAGTCAAATGTTTTCAAACGAATTTCTTACGGCCAATCTTCATGTGACGTCATAGTAGGAAATCACACACCGCCCCTTCAATACAGGTCAGAGAAATAACACAACAAGTGAGAAAGTGTGATTGCAGATCGTACAGAGGGTTTCGTTGAATATTTCTTTCAAAATAGCTTATTCTTTAATCATTAAATCCTAATTGTTAATTTATAATTATTAAATTCTTACATAAATAGTAGCATCAATAAATTTAATTTAAAAATAATTTTTAAAGGAAGTTATTTATTTTAATCACATTTAAAATGTTTAAATCTAATTATTTAAATAAAATCCAAAATTCTAATTTTTTTTAAATCCGAAACTTAAAAAAAAAATAGCGGAGATATAAATAAAATTTTAAATTTCTAAAAGCAAAAAAAAAGTGTTTTAAATTAAATTTAAAATACTGAATCATTAATAAATTTTAAACTTTTTAAAATAGAGAGAAAACTGAATTCCAAAAAATATTGTGAATGTCAGACGAACAAAATCCTAATAATATAAACCCTTAAATTGACCAAAAATATGAAATTTCTTCTTATTAAATCCATCTTAATGTAAAAATTTCAAGTTCGAGCATCGGAGTCTAACTAAAAACCTTCTCTTTACTAGCGAGATGCTTTACCTCCAAGCTATGATGTCTGCACGAAAAACGTTAAAATTAAGATTCGCTTTTAAAATTTAAACCGCAAAAATGAACGTATGACTCTGAAAAACAAAAATTTAATTTAAATCATAGACTTTTTCAAAATTTTATGATTTGTCGTGTAACACGAGGTAGTCAGCTGTAAGTGCACAAAAATTAGAAGTCTCTGACTCATGCACTGAGAAAAAAAATATACCTCCTTCAATTAGAATGAATAGTTAGTCACTTTCTGAATACCTAAACTAGAACTATAGATGAAGAATCTATGCGAATAGGTTAGACAACTAAGCTGAATAGATGAAATAACATACCGTTTCTAGTCTCTCGTTTTCTTGGTGACAAAACGATATTGAATCATTTCACTAACGAGAAATACTCGCTTAATTTCGGGAATGGTTTCATAAACTAGAATTATAGTTTTTAAATCAAACCTCTTGTGTTCGCATTTATTTGTAGAGATTTTTAAATAAATTGGACAACGAGATTATGGGAAAATGCTTCGGAATTCTAGTAGGAGACTCTAGAATTCTAAAGCTAAGTGAGTTAGAATTTATAAGGATGACATGGAACTATTTTTTCTAAAGCCACAATTTAGATTCTAGATGCCAGAACTATATTTTTCTCTCAGTGTGCAATTTTTTGTATGCGGACTTTGTGGCAGATAATGGACAGAAACGAATAGGGTTTCACCAGATGGACGAAACCCTAAAAAATAATACTGTCAACGGTGTTTTTTTTTTTTTTTTTTTTTTTTTTTAAGCTATTGCATAGCTTTTATCGCGGGCTTTGAGCGCGGCGACCGAATGTAGAATTTCCGTAACGAGAAAAATTGAGCGTAACGAAAAACAACAATTCCGTAACGAAAAAAACCTAACACTCGGCTAACCATTGTTTCAGTTCGGCAGACTTCGGCATGGTATCCTTCGTCAGACTTCGGCAGACATTGACGCGGTATTTTTCAGATATTTAGAGGATATCAAATCTCAAACTTATATTTCTTATTTCAGTTACTATAAATCTATAGTTTCAATAATAAAAATTCCTGGTAGAATGTGTATATAAAAGAATCGTCTTAAGATAAAATAAGGTAGGATAATGTATCTTTTGGTGATTGGAGACCCGCCCAATGGTGAGGATCGAAAAATTTAAAATGCTTTTAACTCGCGATCTAATTTTCGTAGCGCGGCCAAATTTTGTTTGGTAATTTATTATGAGACTGTGTTATTTTTTGGTGACAGGAGACCCCCACGGTGAGGATCGAAAAAGTTAAAATGTTTATAACTCGCTATCAACTTTCGTAGTTCGGCCAAATTTTGTTTGGTAATTTGTTATGAGACAGTTTTAATTTTTGGTGACAAGAGACCCCCCCCCCCCACGGTGAGGGTCGAAAAAGTTAAAATGCTTATAACTCGCGATCTAATTTTCGTAGCGCGGCCAAATTTTGTTTGGTAATTCATTATGAGAGAGTGTTAATATTTGGTGACAGGAGACCCCCACGGTGTGGGTCGAAAATTTTAAAATGCTTATAACTCGCGATCGATTTTCGTAGCGCGGCCAAATTTTGTTTGGTTAATTTATTATGAGACAGTGTTAATTTTTGGTGACAGGAGATCCCCCATGGCGAGGGTCGAAAAATTTAAAATGCTTATAACTCGCGATCTAATTTTCGTAGTGCGGCCAAATTTTGTTTGGTAATTTATTATGCGACAGTGTTACTTTTGATGACAGGAGACCCCCAACGGTGAGGGTAAAAAAATTTAAAATGCTTAACTCTCGATCTAATTTTCGTAGCGCGGCCAAATTTTGTTTGGTAATTTATTATGAGACAGTGTTACTTCTGGTGACAGGAGATCCCCCATGGTGAGGGTCGAAAAATTTAAAATGCTTATAACTCGCGATCTAATTTTCGTAGTGCGACCAAATTTTGCTTGGTAATTTATTATGAGACAGTGTTAATTTTTGGTGACAGGAGATCCCCCCCCCCCATGGTGAGGATCGAAAAATTTAAAATGCTTATAACTCGCGATCTAATTTTCGTAGCGCGGCCAAATTTTGTTTGGTGATTTATTATGAAACAGTGTTAATTTTTGGTGACAGGAGACCCCCCACGGTGAAGGTCGAAAAAGTTAAAATGCTTATAACTCGCGATCTAATTTTCGTAGCGCGGCCAAATTTTGTTTGGTAATTTATTATGAGACAGTGTTAATTTTTGGTGACAGGAGATCCCCCATGGTGAGGGTCGAAAAATTTAAAGTGCTTATAACTCGCGATCTAATTTTCGTAGCAGGCCAAATTTTGTTTGGTGATTTGTTATGAAACAGTGTTAATTTTTGGTGACAGGAGACCCCCACGGTGAGGGTCGAAAAATTTAAAATGCTTATAACACGCGATCTAACTTTCGTAGCGCGGCCATATTTTGTTTGGTAATTTATTATGAGACAGCTTTAATTTTTGGTGACAGGAGACCCCCCAAGGTGAGGGTCGAAAAATTTAAAATGTTTATAACTCGCGATCTAATTTTCGTAGTGCGGTTAAATTTTGTTTGGTAATTTATTATGAGACAGTGTTAATTTTTGGTGACAGGAGACCCCCGACGGTGAGGTTCGGAAAATTCAAAATGCTTATAATTCGCGATCTTATAATTTTCGTAGCGCGGCCAAATTTTGTTTGGTAATTTATTAAGGTATTGCATAGCTTTTATCGCGAGCTTGGAGCGCGGCGAAAGAATCTAGAAATTCCGTAACGAGAAAAAAACCTAATACTCCGGCTAACGTCGCTTCAGTTTGGCAGACTTCGGCAGACATTGACGCGGTATTTTTCAGATTTTTTGAGAATATCACGTCTCAAACTTATGTTTTTTATTTCAGCTACCATAAACGTATAGTTTGAATGATAAAAATTCCTGATTAACCTACATGTATTGTAAAATAATAAAAATATTTTAAACTATATTAACTTCTCCTTTATTCAATAAAAGAAAAAAAATTTGATATCGGTCATCACGCTTAAAAAGTGTAACTTGAATTAATATCAAAGACAAAAAAACTGCATAAATAAAAAATAAGTAAAGAATTATAATTGCATAAGTTGAAAAAAATGCTATGCAATAGCTTTACCGCGGCAGTCCCCGAGTGCCACACGTATTTTTTTTTTAACTTTTTTTTTTGAGTGTTTGTGTGCGGTTTTTTGAATTTGCATGCAAATTATTTTTATGTTTTTTCCGCTATATATATTTCTGAGATTATCTAAGTCAAATAAAACGTTTGGAAAATACTGGTGTATAAATTCAGGGTGTCTTGTACATGCTTAAACGTCCTTTTTGTGCCAGCTTTCAGGCGTAGTATTCAGGTTGTAGAAAATTCAGATGGTAGAAAATTTGCGCATCTAGCAAGTTTGTTTGTGTATTTTATCACTTCATGCAGAATAAACAGTGATAACTGCATGCGTAAAATATGTATATTTGTTTTGAACGAATTATTATTCGATAAATATATACTTGAAAAATCGTAAGTAGTTACTAATTTTTAAAATACGTATATTTTAGAAATAATATGAAAATATGCATGAAGGTGCATTAAACTATAGAAAAAAATTCATGCGTAAGTTATACCTGTTCCTGAAAATATCTAAATATCGATCTAAAGATTAAAAAATCAAACATCCTAAACACGGTGCTTTTCAATATTACGCCTTTAAATGTTATTCCAAAGCGGAAGAATATTTGTAACCTCGAATCCAAAGGAAGAATGATTGTCCATAGGGCTGTTACAAAATTATGAGAGGCACGACATTTTTCATTTAACCATTTTGTACAAGCTAATTTTCGAATGTCTAATGGATCATACTTATCAATCCCAAAAACAGCTGTTAGGTGTTGTAAAGGCGCTGGATGAGGCCTTCGAAACCGAAAAACTTCCCAATCAAGTCAAAAAGTATGACGACCCGATTACAGAAGATTGAAGCCATTCTTGACAACATCATTAGTCGTCAAAATCAGGTAATATTTTTATAACGGGGTACATTAGCATGTTTTTTGAACCCGTGGGGCCTGAAAGACGGTTATTCAACTTAAGGTGCTATTACACGTGCGCTGCTGCAGGCGTCAAATGGCAGGCGTCTCCATGTTATCCTATGGGACCAGAGGAGTCGCTTGGTTAGCGCGCGATTCTCTTGTGTCGGAGCGTCTTTGACGCCTGGAACGAAGCGACTCGCCAGTAAGAGCCAATCAAATGCTTGGAAATCCAAATGATGGTAAAGACTCTTCTCGAGCAGCCAATGAAATGCTTAGAAAACGAAAAAACGCAGGCGATTTTTGTCGCTTGCAATTTTTACTTGTAATAGCACTTTTAGATTGTAGTGGTAGAGACAAGAGACTCCTAGTTCTTTAAAAGAATATTAGCAAGCCCGCTGAGGTTCTAGGCTCAGCCCCTTCCAAGACTTTCAAGGAAATCTATCCTGGGCTCGCACCAAGTTCAGAATAACCAAAAAATATTAAAATGAACTTCTGAATATATTTTTTTAAATAGTAAATATCCATATCTTTTTTAATTAAATATACCGTTGATAGCAGAAAATTATCTTCTACCTATGAGATGGTTTTTCTCAGTTTCTTTTCTTTTCTTTTTATTTATTTATTTATTTATTTGTATATTATTTTATTTATTTTTTGTATTTCTATTTGGGTTACAGTATTTTCCATAATAGTAGTGTAAACATTTTATCTTGTACCAATCCTGGTAACCATGAGAAATGTAAATAAGTGCTTGATTAAAAATTAAGGAAATTAGACTTGATGAAAGGGAAATAAGGATTTCGACGAACATCTCAATGTTCCCGCTCAAACAAATTAACAAGAATATATACATATAAACATTAAAAATTTTCTGGCAGCTAGAGATTTTGATTAAATTTTACTTATATATTTTGACTTGTCAATTGAATCTCAAGGATTCATTTATGAGTTGTCGTCAAATAATACATAGATAACACCAAATAGATTTTTACTAGCACTTACTAGCAAAGTGGAATACATACCCAGTGAAGGTATATACATTTGAAACATCGAAACCTATAACTCCTACGTTTTGAAAAAATTAGAAGAAACGTAGCGTTAACGAAACCACATTTATGTGTAAAATTTGCATCCTTATCATCTACAAGGTACAATTAAACTTACAGGACTCAGTGTGTTTTATTGCGAGATCTAATTAAGAGACTGGAGCAAAAATTTTCAGGATGATTAAACAAGACGTTTTGCGAAGGATTAGGCAAAGCATAGTTCTTAAAGTCGCCGCTAGATGGATATGTGATGCTCTCTAATAGAAAAGAGAATATAAAAATACATAATAAGTATTGAAACAATATTACCTTTATTTAGCACATTCAATTCAGGTGCATTACTGCTGCCGTTTTTGTGGCTACATGTTGTATCTGTATCATATACAGGGTGATTATAAAAAAAACTATCCCGACATTTGGACTCCTAATTATCATACCATTCACAGAAACTGAATGAAATTTTGGGAAAAGGAATTTTGAAGTATGCGCTCAAGAATGATGTGGAAAAAACAGTGTCACTCAAACAGTTACGGTTACAGTGAGAAAATTTCGAAAAAATCAAATGGCAACACCTAGTTTTTTGTATTGGAATATGATCTCCATTGTGAAAACCCCCATATAGCGTTGGAACGGCAACTGCAGCATGAAAATCAGCGGCGGTAGATAGGGTATAAGTGAAGATAACCGATAAGGACAGAGAAACAGAATAAAATAAAGCATTTTATTGTGTTTCATAAATTTTCCACATGGCCTCCTTCACACACGATGAGACTTTGCATGCGGCAGATGGTGGATAGCACTACAGTACGTACCATGGCAATAGGAATCTCTTGAATCGCAGTTCTGACGGCATCATTCAAATCAGATGCAGTTTGAGGACACAACTGATACACTTTCGATTTCAAATATACCCACAGCCAGAAATCCATTGGTGTTAGATCAGGAGACCTTGGTGGCAACGGAAACGGGAAATGACCGGAGATAACTCTGTCACCAAACTGTTGTCTTAAGACACTTTTGAAAGAAGACTCGACATGTGGAGGAGCACCATCTTGTATCCACGTAACTTCAGATATAGCATTTTGCCGTGGCAATGCGGGAATCGCGTAAGAAGTTAACATGTCCGGATTGCGATCACTCGTTACTGTACACGTTTGCAGATTATCAGCAATAACCTCTTCAAAAAGGGAAGGGCCGAGGATGAACGTACTCGTTATACCATACCACACGGTCAATTTTTCCTCGTGTAATGGACGATCATGTAGATTATTCTCTGCCCAGTGCACAAAATTTTTTGAATTCACGTTACCAGTTAACGAAAAATGCGCCTCATCTATGCACAGGATGCGTAAAGGCCAGATGCTATGTTCATCGTAACGGATAAGGAATTGATTTGCAAAATCCAGCCGTAGTTGATAGTCTCCTGCTTCCAACATCTGGACACGCTGGAATCGATACGGAAGCATGTTTAGAACACAGCGCAGAATCTTGCGTACAGATGAATTCGGCATATTCAGAACACGCGAAACCCCACGTGCAGTAGCGGAACGAACTGTGCTTATCGTTTGATGAACATCTGCAACAGCTTCCACAGGAACGGGAGGTCGTCCAGACCGAGGTCGATCGCGTGTGCAACCAGTTTTTTCAAATTTATGAATGTCCCGTACAGTTTTGACAGTGCACGGGCCTCGCCGTAATCCATGGTTGCGGCGGTAAACACGCAATGTCTATGCGGCATTTTGTCCATTCAAGTAATAAATCTTTACGATTTCCCCACTTCTTTCCCTGAAAGCGGGATCTTGTTTGAAATGGCAGAAGACAACATACGCAGCTCGCATTTCGCAGTGCCTTTTCTTTCACTTAGCGTAACGGCGTCAATCATGACTGTGTCTTACGTAAACTCGAAATTTGCGTTTCTTGGTTTCTTCTTCTCGTTTTGTGGAAAACAAATAAGGCTGGGATATCAGCCGAAGAAACGGTGTGACGTGTGACGTAAATGAAACGAACATTAATGTTCTGGTGCACGGCAAAGTCCTTTTTATTTTCCCTTGCCTAGTTCCGGTGATTTTCATGCTACAGTTGCCATTCCAACGCTATTTAGGGTTTTTTACAATAAAGATCACATTTAATAGAAAAAACTGGGTGTTGCCATTCGATTTTTTCGAAATTTTCTCACTGTAACCGTAACTGCTTGAGTGACACTGATGTTTTCCATATCATTCTTGAGCGCATACTTAAAAGTACCTTTTGCCAAAATTTCAGTCAGATTCTATGAATGGTATAATAGTTAGGGGCCCAAACGTCGTTATAGTTTTTTATAATCACCCTGTGCTCGCTGCTATACTCGCAAAACCATGTTTGGATAGGCTCTATCTTGCATGAAAATGATTTTCTGGAACGAAAAAGTTTTTAACAAGTGGCGATGTTTCTCCCTGGTAACAGAACACGAGGGATACCGTCGTTGCAGCAACAGAGGAAGCTTTTATTTATTAGCATTTATGGTACCAACTGTTTTCCCGATCTAGTGGGATTTCTTTATTCACATATTTCATATTCATAGCATAAATTTTAAATAGAAACTTTTGCTTTTTTTAATAATAGACATTTTTTATTAATAAATCGAAATATACTATTTAGATTTTCTGGTATGAATTCTGATTCTCTGAATTATGCAATTTCTGGAACGCATTCTATCAGTAACATTAGAGAGTTAAACAAAAAATGATGAATTTAGCAATAATTTCATTTAGCTACTTAACCCTTGGCACTCCGTTGTCTCCGCTGCGGAGACATCATCTTTCCTTCCAAATTTTTTTTTTTTTTTTTGACACCAGTAATAAAGGAAAATAAAATTTCCCTTAATTTAATCAGAGAATTTTTGAAATTGTCTATTTCAAGGAAAGTTCTTTTAAAAAAGTGGTGCCAATCGAATAAAATTTGTGTAAGAGGCACCGGAGTCCGAAGGATTAATACATAAGTGAACCTTTGATGTAAAAAAATAACGTAACATCATGTATTATAAATTGTACTAATTATTTCGCTTTGCTCCAATGTTACAGAAATGTAGCTCTCTTTTATTTAACATATAAAAAACAGGGTTTTTAAAGTAATGTGGAGATTACGTAAGGTATAAAACGATTAAAAAAAAAATATGAAATTGCTTACCTCATTTCTTGTACAATCACAGATTTATTTATAAACGCTTTAAATTAAAATACCTCCTTTTCTTATATTTAACCCTACAATGTATAATTTACCCATAGCAAACTTTACATTTCACGTTATATATTTTTAAGCTACATACACATAAACCACAACGCACACACATCAAAGTGACACACTTTAGTTTTCTAATAAATTATGGATACAATTTGGCATGGGATTTTTTAAATATTTTTCGTATGCAATATACAGTTAATAAATTTTTTTTTGAAGTAAGAAAAGGAACGGGAAATAAAAATCATACATATTAGAATTAAAGAAATATCAGCACACTAGTATAGTATTCTATTATTTTAATCACAATATTAATATTATATTTTCTTCTGTCTTATAGCTACGGCAACGTCGGAATGCTTCACAAACACAAGACGGAAAAATAGATAACGAAAAAAGGCAAAATAATCACGATTCTACGAAAGAATGGAGTTTCATCGGCAGCCGTTTAATTCTTCCACGTAATTCAGTTCCTAATTGTGAGACTTCCTCATCTATTCCTAATAACGACGATAAAGTTACCGAAAAATGTGCTAGCACAAGTACTACAAGTTTGGCAGATGTTAGTCCTGGAAATAAAACAAATCAAGAGCCTTTGGATACAGGACAAAAGAAAATCCAAGATGATTCCAAGTAAGCAAAAAATTTTAAATTATTTGAATTTCGAAAATGGTAGTAAGAAGATGAGGAGCGTAATAAGATTAGCAATGGTAATAAAAGAAATGGACAAAATTTAGAAACAAGCAGGAACATTGAATAATGCTGCTAATTGGTTGATGAAATATACGAAACAACCCTTTAAGACCGAAACTGAATTTTGGTAATCCTGTTTTCTTTCGAAAACTAAAATGTTCAAAACAGTTTTAAAGTGATTAATACATACATAAATATACATAATAATTAACAATACGTGTTTATTAAATATATATAATTATGAATTAATTATATGCGTGGCCCAATCTGACTTTCCATGCCAAGTTTTTTTTTATTTTCAAATAAAATGTAATTAATTCATCAAAGGCCTGGAATAATTTTCCAATTACATGATTTTCATCGAATTAAAATATGTTTTAGAAATATATACCTCGATTTATCATTTAAAATGATTTTCATATGAAACCATCTGTTATACTAGAACTCTCTCAAAGAGTATTTGCAATATTTCTGCGATTACAATCTAAACGTTTTCAATTACTTTTAAGTCTGCAGCATTTAATGATCCCGTTAAAAGCATCTTCAAAGTTTAGTCATATATGCATTGCTTACTTTATAATTTGCACTTCCGTTTTGGGTCAGTCATGAATGATAATTAATCAGTGAAATTCATAGCAAAAAATAAAGAGAGTCTCATTTGAAACGATACAGCTGAAATCAATTGGTAATATCGAAATTTTCCGAAGAAAGAAATGAGATTTTTAGAATACAGATAGTTTCATTCGAGATTCTGTTGAACTACTCTTCAGCAGTACTTTTGCTGAAATCGAAGCTGAATTTTAGGTCTATCTCTGATGAAAGATACAGAAAAATGCAACTGAGTTCTGATTCTTTAAACTATACAAAACTTTCTGCACAGTCACTTATACAGGGTGAGTCATAAATATCGAAACAATAGGCTATCTCCTTAAATATTGCCTCTAGACCCATACTTCCAATTGCAAAAACTCATAAAAAAAGGTGAAATTTCTGATAATATAAGTTGCAACTCCATGGGGGGTCTCTTTGAAAAAATACGAAAATTAAATTTTTATACTGCCCCCGTAGAGCAAAATTCCTAATTAGGAAATTATTCTTTATCCATTCCTAATTTGAACAAAAAAATTTTTATCTCCGTATCTGAAAACCTGACAAAGATATTAAAATCCAAAATTCTCAAAAATTCGTGACTTACACCACTTTACCATGCCTGTAAACAATGTGTTGTTCATCAATTTTCAAAGCAAATAAGGGATCGTTAACAAATTGTCCGTTATTATATGTCGGTTTAAGACCGTGCCTGTTATTTGGACATAATAAAGCAGCGTATTGATTTAAATCAAAACTTGTTCTCTAAACATGTTGATCATTAGCACTGGAGGTCTGAATAGATCAAAATATATAGGTCCGGTCCTAAACCGACCCATAGGGAAAAAAGTTCTGCCCGGCATGAAATAATGTTGAAATCATAATCCGGACCAGCCTGGAAAAAGCTTAAATCATAGCCGGCTCAGCCGTGAATTTCTACATAGTTTTTTACTTAATATAGAACTTCGATTTTTATATTTATACTTTTTTATTATTAAAGAAGCGCCAAAGGCTGTGGTATATTCATTTTATCAATGAAACTCTGTTTATACGTAAATGTTTCACTTATATTTTATTATCGCTAATCCACATCCCGTGCGTTGGAGACTTTGAAAAATGTTATAGAGTAAAACCTTTTAAGAAGGATCACATAAGAAAGAAAACATACGTAATAGACAAATGCCATTCCTAGGAGGGTTAAATGGAGTTTATTTTTTTTCTCAGGTATTATTGTATTTATTTTGCATGGATCAACATATTTTCTGTTTAAGACAGAATTCCGTTTTAGGCAGATTTTTTTCTCTGATTTTATTTTGTTTAATTTTTTAGCCTTTAAATATACTATTCTTAAAAAATCAATTTTAAAGATTTTTTTTTTTTGGTAAAATAAAAGCGATATTAAAATTTATGTAGTTTTTGTAAAAATATTGATTGAACCAAATTTTACTTATTTTATGCACGTATTAGGTCAGTCAGAGACTTTGATTTTAATACGGATTGTTCGAGACCGGAATTTAAAATTTCGTCCAGTGCAGACCTAAGTATTTCCGGTATAAAAAAATACGTTAGGCCCGGGTAGGCGAGTCTTCAGAAAAAATTAACGTCTCGGTCCTGATTTGACCTGAACTCAGAATACAGATTTTTTAACAGCCTCTCTAAAACGACAAAAAGCTTGAAGTTGTGAGAGCTAAATTTGTAAAAAGACTTAATCTGCATCTTAGGAAAGCATTCTTTTCAATAACTGATGGGCAGTAAAACAGTACATTTCGTTTTTCTGTATAATGACTATTTCTTGTCTTTAAAATATTAAAAGTTAAGAATTGTTAAAGAAAAAAAGTACAAACTTGAAACATGTCATTTTAAATTATTTTACATTAGTTGTGTTTAAAAAAAATGAAAAAATATTTACTTTTGAAAATATGATTTTTTAAAAGTTATTACTTTTTAAATAAATATTTTTAATAGTTTTAAGATAAATATTGAAAAACAAAAACCCCGAAACAAAACTAAAATCCGATTTTCATTTTTAATTAAATAGAAAGAAATTGAAATTCGATAAATAATGTTTGGAGTTATAACGATTTTTAACTATCCCATTTAAACCGGTACTAACCACATAAATTTTTATAATTTTTATGATAAATTTTAGGATGTGATTTTCTTAGCAAATTATATGGCTAACCATCACAAAAAAGAAAAAAAAATCTAACTCAAAAGATAGATTTTTTACGCGTTTCCTACAATTGTTAAAGCAACATTGTCTTTCGAATTGCGCGTATTTCAATTTGTGTCTAATCCCTTAAAACCTGATGAATTATTCAAACGGTTATAACTCCGCAAATTTTGAAGATATGAAGATGCAACTTTTTCTGTATTATTCAGGACTGGATAAGGAAAGTTTTCCTAATTGGAATTTTTATCCTACGGGGGCCGTATAAAAAGTTAATTTTCGTATTTTTTAAAATAGACCCCCCATGGAGTTGCAACTTATCTTATCACAAATTTCACCTTTTTTTATGAATTTTTGCAATTGGAAGTATGGGTCTAGGGGCAATATTTAAGGAGATAGCCTATTGTTTCGATATTTATGACTCACCCTGTATATATTATAAAAGTCTAAGCATTTGCATTTTTAAAAATATTTAAAAGTTAATTCTTTTTTTGCTACGGTCTTTAAACTTGAATTAATAATTTGAGATCGTAAAAAATTTAATCAGGTATAGCAACGAAAATTATTATATTTTATGTATGATCACTATATTGGAAAAGAAAATACAGGAATGTTCCTAAAAATTTATGGGGAAATGTTTGCCCGAAAATCCTTTCCTTGAACATTCTGTTTTTTATTGTTCTGAAACATTCCTGACGCAATTGAGAACAACAAAGTGTGAATCAAAATTTCTAAAAGCTTCTGGCATTTTCAAAAAACATTCCTGTGAAAACATTGCGCATATAGCTGCCAATCATTTCTCCAAGAACGTTCCTAGATTTTTGTTTATTATTGTTTTTATTTGATTTTTAATTTTTTACAGGTACATTATAAAAAAGGATTTCCTAATATTGCCACTAAAAGATGGCAATATGTAGTTATTGTTTGGTGATATTGTATTATATAGTTTTAAACATTATGTCTTATTAATGATGGTTTATATCTGCAGTATTTCTTGTATATGGGTGATTCTACGATAAGAGGTAATTTGTACGGCAATCCTTTTAAAACAGATTTTTTATTCTATATGTTGCTATTTTTTGCAATGAATCACATTATCTTAATATACTTTACTAAGTAACATCACGATTGAATGCCTAATTTAAACACATTTTTCTGAAATTTCTTACAAAGTCTAAAAAGTCCCCTCCCCTGGCATGTCCCCTTGCCGGTTTCAATTTAACTTTCAAACAATACATATATTTTTTCCGCCAGATGCTTAGCTAAAGTATGTTTAATTGGAATTTAAGTAATTATACTTACGTATTATAAAATAAAAAATAAAATAATTTTGTTAATTTCAAATAATTTTTAAAATTAACTTTTGTCCCGCTTTTTTTGTGTCTCTCCCCTGTCAAATTTCGTTCCGCTGAAACAAATATAAATTCAAGGATGGCTATATTGGAAGTAGTGCTTAAGGACATCTATTGGCTTGAAGTTAGCAATACTAAACGCACAAGCCATTTAAGCGTCGCCATTTTTAGTTGTTGCGACGCGACCGTGTTTTGTAGTGGTTTAGCACGGTGACCGTGTATCTCCCCTGGTAAGTCATAAAACTTATAATATTCATTTAATTCAATTGCATTTACTGCCCTAATTAAACAATACAGTAATACTTAAAGTGAAATACACAATTAACCGAAAAACTAATTCAGTCAGTTAAAAAGTTTGAATTTACCTGAAAATGTCTCTCTTCTGCCGTATTTCCCCTGGCACGATAACTGCCAGGGGAGTGAGTCACTGACCTGAAAAAGTTATAAAATATGTATAAAGTGACTTGCCTTTATATGAAAAAGTAAATAAACGGGACAAAAATCATAATTTAAAGGTTTTTGATCAAACTTTTCTTTTTGGCCGAATTCTAAATGTTTTTGAACCTCTTATCGTAGAATCACCCATATAAGTTCATAAAAGTAGTCTACAAAATAAATAAAATGAGAATTTGATCGATGATCATCTTACATTTTAATTAATGTTGTAACTTCGTATTTAAAAGCTGCTATGACGAAATTTATGGACCAAAATAAAACAGAAATTAACTTCCTGTGACACCTTAATGGTGTTTCTTTACAATTTAAAGCTTTTTTTACAAATTTGAATGAACAAGCATACGTATAGAGAGTAATACAACTTTAAAAGTACATATTGACGTTCATTATGCATCAATTAATAAGCCTCTATATGTGCACCATTAATATTCACCATGCCCATTCAGGCAATCATCATCCTCGACGATTTTTCTGCTGCTCTTTTTCGTCCACTTCTTGTTTTATCCAATGCGAATTGGTCGCCTTGAGTTTCTTGTGCCATTCTCGAAAGGATTCACTTGGACACAAGAAATCCATGAAGATCGGTTTCAGTGTTGGATAAAGCAATAAGTGGACGAGAAAGTGTAACAGAGCAAAACTTAGACGATTACCGCCTTGGCGTGTTTCATGCAACGAATGACACACACATGTACATATGTTCATAAAAAGGGAAACTGAACTTCGTAAATGAATGCACTTAACCATGGGTAAATCATTAGATCAACAGAAGTGAGAGACATGCACAAAAAAATAAAGAGACACAGAAAGATGTACAAAAGAAAACTATTTATACAGTAAAGTATTGCGAGCCCGACGGGCAGACTTCTGAACGGCGAAACATAATGTCGATGAGACAATGGTCACTTGGAGTAGTCTTTGCCCAGTCGTGTCCACTGCAAAATGAAGTTTCTCTACGATATCTTCCAGCACTGCAGTGATGTTCGGTGCGACACACGTATGATGTTGTTCCACGTGCATTTCCGTCGGAGGATATGGGATGAGGCCTGCAGCCGAAGTAACGCCGAGTACATTGTTAAGAGTTTGCCATGCGACTGACCGGATATTGTCTTCATGAAATAATGCACGAAGAAGAGCCTGCACTAATGAACGAACTACAGCAAAAACAATTGGTTGACATACCGTTCCGCTGACAAATTTTTGGCAATGGTTACCAGTTACGATGTACCAGCTGTCCGAACATGATGTTTTTCAAGCCAGTAGGAGAGGTAGGACGCTCGATGATATAACTTTCCAAGTGGAATCCTCGTATATTCATCACACCCTCTTATACAGGAGATTGCTGGAGAGGGGTGCCCAGGTCCGTGCGCATTATAAAATAAAAACTCCAACATGATTTTAAGAAAACATGAAGAATTTATTTAACAAGTTGAAGAGGCCAAAATGTACCGCGGGGTAAGAATATGGGAGATGCACAGCATTTTCCCGAGGGTACGAGGAGCGCACCGAAAGCGCAGAGAGCATTCTGCTGAGCGTTTCATCGTCTGGTGACACGGCAGGAGTGACGGTTACAAAAGTATATGTTGCTTGACTCTTGGCGAGAGTCCAGAATTCATTATGCATAGCGGTTACAAATATTATGGAATAGACAAAATTACAGAGATTCACTGGCGCTAAAGTCTATGTGATACAGTTAAGTTGCTTACATAGTAACAGAATAAAGGGTTGGAATAAAATTGAATTCCTGCGATTAAGGAGTGTAAGTTATAGCTCTACACTTGTGCTTTTAGACAATGTTAAGAGTCCTAACTGCTGAATGAGTCACAAAGTCTGGGAATTTTAATAATAGTTGACCGCGGGACGATCAAAGCTAAAAAAAAAAGAATGTGAGTCTTAGACCACAGCTGCACTATCTCACGAGAAAGGCATCAAAAATGTGCATTCGCTAGCCTGATTTATTTGTTTCATTACTGCAGACAATATTTATTGCAACACAGTTAAGAATTATTGATACTCTTTTCTCTAAGTGAAAATTAACAACAAAGAGATGATTGAGAACGAAATAATATATTTGATTATAACATAAGAGGATTTTTTTAAAGTCTTAATTTAATTTAATAACATGCGAGGGGGGGAATGAATAAGCATAGAAGTACCACTTTAAAGGTAAAGTTGTATTAAATAAAAGGATTTATTCGAGGGGGTAGGTGGTAATCTCAAGTTAAAATTACAAAGTATCAATTTAATTGTTCGTTTTTTAAGGGGGGGGGGGCAGGATAATATGTGGCAAGAAAAACGTCAAACCTCCCAAGATTATCCATAATCAATAGCTCATTTCATCTATGAACAATACTTGATGCCATTCGTCTATCCAGTTGTGAGTGCGATGATACCGAACCAGGAGTGCAGCCCCATGTCTATAGTGCTTAACATATGTGTTTCTTATACGTTAATATTATAAATATTGCTGAATTGTTTGTACATTATTTACATTAAAAACAATATTCTTATTTTATCTTTAAGAAAGTGAAAATGCGTAAATCTTAAAAGATTATTCTAAAGATTCTTTAATGCGTTAAATTTTATAAATTAACTAGCTGACCCGCCCGGCGTTGCCCGGGTCCGTTATAATAATGTTAAACGAACTTGAAATTTTTATGATTTTATCTTCAACTCAAAATATGTGTTAATACACTGTTAAGAATTTGACCCTTTTGCTGCATCGTCACTCCACCGCTTTTATAGAAAATGATTACTTCAGCCTATTTTGGAGCATTGTCATAGGTCAAAAGAGATATATTCTATAAAAGCGGGGGAGTGATGATACAGCAAAAGGGTCAAATTTTTTACAGTGTACATTATATTAAATACGTGCCCCCTGACTGTGTCAAAAATTGGTTTTTAAAAAAAACTAATATTTAGCTGCAAAAATACCTAAAATGACTGCAATGGGAAACGCAGGAGGGAATATGTGTCCAACGATTTCGTGTTGATATTTATCCTTAAAATTACTGTTAAGTGACTTAACTAAATACTTTTTTCACATAGATATCCCAAGTGAAATATTTTGAATTTCAAACTAATTATATATCACTCTTAAATCTGACTATACCGCGAATGAAATCGATTCTCGATGATTCGCTAAAAGGTTAGTATATAATACTATAAATTCAGAGCCATTTTACAAAAATAGGTGTATATTTTTTATCAAACATGCGTAATGTTCATTCTATGAACAAAATCCTAACCGTAACCTAATTGTATCGGAATCATAACTTGTCTGTAACTTAGCTGTATCTTAACAGTAACCTAACTGCAAGTTAAATATAACATAAATGTAACTTGGCCGTCACCTAATCATAACCTACCCATAATCTAACCACAACCTAACCGCAACTTAACCTTAACCTAACTGTAACTTAACCTTGACCTAACTGTAACCTAACCGGAAAATAAAATAACAAAAGGGTCACCGGAACGTAATTGCAACCTAACTGTTATCTAACCGTAACCAAGTTCTAATTTAACATTTACTATAAACGAAATATTTTAACCATCTCGCGCTAAGTACTTAGTTTCACTTTCCACCGCTACGGAGCGCATTATGTTTTGTAGAACATCCGAATTTTAGGTTCGGATTGGATTCAAGTTCATGGAAATTATTTTGTCTTCTTCGGATACAGTTATGGTTGTTTGGAATATTTGTGTTCAGTTTAGATTCGGTTCAATTCAGATTTCGTGGGGTTTTTTTTTCCCTTCAAATGGGATTTTTAAGTTCGGGTCGGGTTGTACTTATATGAAAATTATTTTACCTAGTTCCAATGAGGTTATACTTCACTGAAATATTTTTGTTAGGTTCAGATTAAGTTTGGTTCAAATTTCGGGATTTTTTTTTTCTTTTTTTTACAAATTTTTTGGTTTGGAATGGGGATTATGTCCATGGAAATTATATTGTCTTGTTCGTATTTGGTTATAGTTATTTGGACTATTTTCGTCGGATTCAGATTTGGTTCGATTCAGATTTTAGGTATTTTTTTAAATTGATTTTTAAGGTTCTGGTTGGATTCATGTCCAGGGAAATTATTTTGTCTTGCTCGGATCGGGTTTTGGTTCTTTGGAATATTTTTTTCGGGTTCAGATGTCGTTCAATTCAGATTTCGGCTTTTTAATGGAATTTTTAGGTTCAGGTTGGGTTGCGCATCAACGGAAATTATTCTGCATTGTTCGAATAAGGATATGCTTCTCTGGAATATTTTTGTCAGATTCAGATTTAGTTCATTTTTTAGGTTCGGTTTGGGTTCATGTTCATGGAAATTTTTTTGTCTTGTTCAGGTCCGGGTATGGTTCTGTGGAATATTTTTGTCGATTCAAATTTCAGGTATTTTTTTCAAATGGAATTTTTGGTTCCGATCGGTTTCATGTCCACGAAAATTATTTTCTCTTATTCGAATCCGGTTATGGTTCTTTCGAATATTTTGATCGGATTCAGATGTAGTTTGCATAAAACTTCAGGCTTTTTTTTTCAAATGGAATTTTTTAGGTTCGAGTCAGGTTTATGTTCATGGAAGTTTTTTTGTCTTGCTCTTATCAGGTTATAGTTCTTTGGAATATTTTTATCGATTTCAGGTTTCGTTCTGGTCATTTTTTGGGTTATTTCAGAGAAAAATTTTAGGTTCGGGTCGGGTTGCATATACACGAACATTATTTTTCTTTGATCGAATTGGGGTATGCTTCATTTGAATATTTTTGTGGGATTCAGATTTGATTCGGGTCAAATATCAAATCCATAGTTTTTTTTTCAAATGGAATTTTTAGGTTCGGGTCGCATTTATGCTCATGAAATTTTTGTCTTGCTTGGATCGGAGCATAGTCTGTTTTTTTCTGGTTGGGATCGGGTTATGTGTTAATACGCCTAAACATTATGTTTTGCTACTATTCTTTTAGTGACTATTTTTTATATATAATTTATTTTGCTATTTGATAATTTATTACTGTGTATGAATCGTCTGCCTATTCGAACAATTGTACGTCAAAGAGCCATTTCATTTTTGTTTTAAAAACAAATTAAAGTCTTAATAAAATTTTAACTTAAATAAATGCATTCAAATTTAATCAATGATTTAAAAAAACTGCTAAAAAGCCTCATATATACACATACATATATTAACTGCAACTTAGCCAACCACAAATACATTCTAATGTACGAAGTACCAACGATCTGACGTAATAGCTATGTCCAAAAATCCTAAGTTAAACTGACATTTTGCCAGTCTATGAATTTTAAAGGTCTTTGGGAAAAAAACAGTCACTTTTGAAATGTCAAAATCTCAAATTGGTTTCTTTTATAGAGTAAAAAGAAATTAATAGAGTGGAGGTATTATCTCTGGAGATGATGCTTAAGATGTAACCCTACATTAAGTCCAATTAAGTACCAACAAAAGCACCTGCTTTGACACGCCTATCAATTGGCGAAATTTTAAAATGAAGGGCCAAAATCACAGTCAAGTGAAATCCAGCCACCCCATTGGTCGTGTGGTAAGGGTGAAAATCACGAACTTGTTTCTCCATTTGAAAAAGGTGAGGGGGAAAGTATTTTTTAAGCGATTGTTACCGCCTGTTCTTATTTAAGATAAACCATCGAAATTAACTCAATTAAGATATTTTGATGCCATTTTATAAAATGAGAGTGAAAAATTTAGTTTATAAATGAAAAGAGATAAGATTTACTTCAAAACTGCCGCTAGGATTTTTTCTCGGAAAAAGGAGTATGACAACATTTACCCAACTGCTAAGAGATTGTTCCCTGAAAAGGACGCGGCTCAATGACCAATGAGGTGTTTGGATTTCACCGGACTGTGATTTTGGCCCTCCATTTTAAAATTTCGCTATCAATTGAAACAGGTTTAAACCTGCATTTTTTTTCTCTCGTTTTTAAAAAAAGAACTAATTTATCGCTTCACCGGTAAAAATTTATTAATTATTTTATCATATGTGTTTTAAATATCAATATAGAAAATTATTTCAACGTTTTGCTTGAAAATATAACATTATTTTGTTAGTACATTAAAATCGTCTGCAGTCAGAAATTTATATTTTAGATTAATATTTATTACTTAAGTTTTCATACATGATTTTAAAAGAATGTTTTCATCATTATATTTTAAATATTTATTTACATGCAATTATTAAGTCATAAACATTTTTCATCTACGTTATAAAGTATTGAAAATTACATTAATGAAGGAAACTTTTAGTTATACAATTTTTAATTCGTATCAAATGTTTTCAATATCTTATTTAATTTTAATTTGATATTTAATTATTGCTAATTTTCCAATTTCCTTCATTTTAAAAGCGAATATTTATTCTAATAAATAATAATAGAACGAAGACCATTTTAAAAATTTGCTATTTCCTCTTGAAATATGCTTCAACTGTAATTCATTTCTTTCAATTCGTCTTATAATACAAAATCTCTTCCACGTCCTTTTGTTTGCCACATTAAATTTGAGCGATAAATGGTTTCATATCGCAAACCTTTTTTGAGCTTACTTCACCTCCACTTATCTTATTCCTCCATGGGTTTCTTTAATTCTGTCTCAGCTTTCTTATTACTTCTGCGAAAATTTTTACACAACCAACCAACCGTAAACAAATGAAAGAGAAAAAAATTTGGAAAAAGATGATTTTTTATGAGAGTGACCTCTTGATTTTAATTAATTACTCAGTTAATAATTGGAATTTTGAAATTCTGAAGCTCAGGTGCATCAGGAGAGATATTGGGCTACTCTCAAAAAAATTTTGAGCTTTGTACGTGCTGTAGATTTTGCTAGCCATCGCAGACACACACACAGACACACACACACAGACAGAGCGTTTTGTTCTTTTATTAGTATAGATAAAACATCGGCTATAAAAATTTTCCTACCAAATGGGATTATTTATGAAATTTTCTGGAATTTATAGTGTGCAATATTTTGTATATTTTTAATTACAACATTGCTTTTTACATATAACATTCAAAACGAAAATTTTACCTTGTTTTTCGTTGCACTTAAATCGTTCACTCGCCATGTACGAAAAAAAAAAAAAAAAAAAAGAAAAAGAAAAGAAATATCCATGCATGAACATAGAATAAATAAAAAATATATAAAAAAGAATATCTATTGTATGTTCTTGTGTAAGATTTAATTGAAAACGTAAACATGCAACATTATAAAAAGATAGATCGCAATAAGGTAAAAACTCAATAATAAAAATGGGGAGTTTATTTCCCATTGTCACTAAAGGCTCTGCAAGCCAATCGCGGTTGGTTGGTTGGCAAGTACTGAGACGTGTGCTATTACCCGTAAGGCCAATCGCGGTACTATTATACTCTATGGTAGTGTCCCATGTTGTATGTTAATCTATGGTCTGACCAGCTCAAGAAGAAAAAACAGTTCTAATCCAGGAGCACACCGTCAGCTTCGCATCTTGCGAGATTATAGGCAGTGAGCTTTGCGCCAAAGTCAAGCAAAATGCGATATAAATTGAAAAGTGCTGAAAGAACACAGTTATGCGATAACTACACAGTATGTAACGTCAATTTTTTTTACGAAAAGTAGTTTGTCTAATTTCACACTAATTGAAAGGGGGTGATTTGCCCTCCTACCAACTTAAATGAGATACTCACGAGATGTGGTGAAAATGAGGATCATTTGCAGTCAAACAGTGCTGAATTAGACGATCCACGTTTCGAAATCTTGATAATATTACGCACTTGCACCTAATCAAGTAATGTGCCCTGTTAGTACTTTTCACGATTGATCGCATTTTATGCACAACTCCGATTCCCTATACAAAATTTGTTTTTACAGTGTGTTTTACCACCTCTTAACGTTTGTAAACGTTACACTAAAACATCCTGTATGTGTGCTATATATAGATAGATAAATAAATATATGCGTATGAATGTCAAATATAGACAAAATTCTCCTGTTAGCTCGACTGTCCTACTATTCCTATCTTTTTATGTGTATAAGTCATGACGTATAAGCACCAATTCAAACTCTGCGTAACCTGTGCAAATGCTTACGGGTTTGTCAAACTGTTTTAACAGCTTCCCTGATTTGCCCGTACATCATATGGGAAAGGCGTTTTTACCAATCATCATTTTCCCGAACTACGTACGGACTTCCATATTCCGATCATAATTTATTATTCTCACAAGTAAATTTTTATTGTAAATTTTGCGCTATTTAATCAGAGCATTTTTCTAATTCAATTACGAATTTCTGTTTTGAAAAACCTGAGTTAAAAGATTAAAAATTCTGTAAAAGACAGGAAAAAAAATCGGCATTATTTGAAAGTTTTTTCAAAAATATCGATCACTTAATGGTTAAAACAAAGTTATCTTCGATATTTTTACTATAGCTTGTTGCGTCACAGGTAACAAAATGTATAAAATATTTGTAACGTTCTTTTTTGTAAGAAAAATATTATTTTCTCATCCATTATCTTAATTTTTCAATCACATGTACTGATTACAGTTTCTTTACCAAAGGTAAATTTAATTTTCTCCTGTCAAAGTCTTACTAATACTGTTTTAAAAAAAGTATAATTATATTAAACATTATAACATAAACTGAGTCATGAATCAAAACGAAATACAAATTTTACAAATATTAAGCTGAATAAATACAAGTAGAAAATAATAAAATACAAGTAGATCAGCAAATGATTAATTAAAATTATTTTCATCCAATGAATTTATGATTAAATTACAAATGAATACGAACTTGGTTAGGGTTAATTGGGGTGATTGTGTACAAATTGTGCTAGTTTCAACTACGGACAACTTTATGGAATCTTTAATTCCTGACAAGCCATGTAATACCCTATAAAGTTTATGGTTCAGTCCTATACTTCAACTACAATAAGTTATTAGTGTTGTGAAGATGTAATTAAGTACCGAATCACTTTTTCCCATTTATCCCATAAATTTTCATAATTACCACCAGAAATTTTGTGGTAATAGTGAACATAAATATTTTGTGTCGGTATAGTACGGGGTGTTTCTAAATGAATATTGGGATTTTAGCACTTGGTAGTATTTACTACATAAAATTTAAAATTATGATTATAATTAATACATAAAATGATAGAACAATTTTAAACAGCTTTACCTACAAACTTAGAAGTGTTTAATGTGAGCACCATTCGTCACACTGTACACATTAAGTCGATAGCTCAGTTCTTCCCAAACGTTGATTAGTAAAATTTCAGTTCAGACGCTCACCCGATGCCATGTGATTTCTACATGTGAAGGCTCATAAAAGATCGTGTGTATGCGCCTTCTCTACCAGCAGATCATTGCAGCTGTTGCATCAATGACCAAACAAACACTAATCCGCATTTGAGAAGAACTGGGCTATCGACTTGATGTGTGTCGTGTAACGAAAAGTGCCCACGTTGAACACTTCTAAACTTGTAGGTAAAACTGTTTGAGTTGCTCTTTCATTTTATGTATTAATTATAATTTTATGTTTTATGTAATAAATATTACCAAGCGTTAAAACTCCGATATTCATTTAAAAAGACCCCGTATACTATAAAAATATCAGCTTCATAATCAACTTCTGTTCGAAAACAAGTTCGAGCCTGTGGCTATAGGATCTATGAAGCATCAAGTCCTACAGTACCCAGCCCTGTTTACTTGACCCTCAGCCACGAGGTGCTATACAGCATATGTCCCGGCCAGGTTGTCTGCCTATCGCAAGACCTTCGTTTTTTCGCCTCCCAAGCAAGTTTGATACTCATTTTACCGACCCCATAGGGAGGAAAGTGTTAGTTAATCTTGCCCAGATGGATATCTCGCTACTTTTGTATCACAAATAGGTGTGTTGACCACTATAATACTGGGCATCCAATTAGATTGATAAAACTTTCAATTTTGAATAAAAGTCTACGGAAACCTATATTTTCAGCTTTACAAACCGTTGTGACTTCATATGAGAATTAATACGAGCTAATATGGAAAAAATCTGTTTATAATTACCACCATATCATAAAAAGTGTGGGATAATTATGAATATGTTTCTATGGGTCCTTAAAATCCTGTTGGAACAAAAACTTATTAATATTCTTGCACATAATTATAATTTAACAATTATTGATTAAAAAGAACTATTTACCTTGTTTTATCTGATAGAAACTAGCAATATTCCAGGCCCTATAAAACTGTTTGTCACTTTGAACTGTTAAGGCATTTGGTAAGAGCAAGTAAGGATGCAGGCAACAAAAGAAACTCAACATTCTGCAACGGGGATGTAAATATTTCTCTTTTACTTTACTTTAGTATCTTCTGCTCACATAAGAAATAGTAGTGTTTTTCGTATTTACTCATTTTTATACCACCAATTGAGCCTATATATTACGATTATTTGTCAATTTATTTTTATATATTTTAAAATCATATTTTTTATTACTTTAAAACTTTATTTATTTATTTATTTGTTTTTCAGATGTATATCTCGGGTTCAGTCGGACACCAGTTTAGACAAAGAGATGGCTGCTCTAAACAAGGAAATGCAAAGTATACAAATAGAATGTGAATCATTAGTGAGTCGCCACATAAGAGAACAATGGTTCAGATGCCGCGCCGGTCATCAGTATGTAGCATTTGGTGATATGAGGACTACAACAATGGAACATGTAGGTTCCATGACTGTTCCAAACTGTGTAAACAACGAAACCAAGCAAACAACTCCCACTGCGGACCCAGTTTTACCTACGCTTCCAACAGATAAAAACTTATTAAAACATAAAAAAGAAAGTGTGGCTCAATGGGTTAAAAGTGTAGCATTTGAAAGTAAAACAAGGCCAAAAAAGCATGGCCTTGACACAACTATTCTTTCAAATTTTACAGGGGAAAGCTCAGGTCGAGGTGCCCCTTTAACACTTGAGCTTGCTCCGATTCCTGATTATAACTCTAAATCTGTTGAGTACCATGAAAGCTTTAAATCTTTTAATAGTCCCCCTACACTTGTTGACAAAAGTACCCAGTTATGTGAAAGTGATGTTGCTAGTGTTGTTAGTTGTGATACTTGTCGCTATTGTCAAGTGCTTGTTCACCAAAAATCTCTCTCCAGGACTTCAGAACAGAGTAGTCGTTATCTTCCAAATTTTGATTACAGTAATCCACAACCGCAGCAACAAATTCAGTGGTACGGTGCCTCAAGACCAATGAACAGGACGACTAGTAGTGATCCTTTTGTTGTTGAACCTAATAAATTGCCTGTGAAACCGGCCAGTGTTGCAGGAAGAGATTTCATAGATCGCCAAGTTGAGCGTAATAAAAATTATGTTACATTTTATCCGTGTGCCACAATGTATACAAATCAAGAAAACTTGCAGCATACAATATGGCTGCAACAACAGCTATTTCGACAAGCTTTGGCTCAAAAACATTACAAAAAAGCAAGTACTATACCTACATGTGCTCCACTCAATATTAAACAATGGAGTCCGAAATACCCTCCATCTTCATCTTTGGATAACCTGCCTCCTGAAAAAAATACTGCTCATCCACCATTTCTGCAACCTACATCTTTACATACAGCACAACCACAACTTGGTTCTATAAAAAGTCCAGGTAAATACACTTCGTGATCGAAAAAATACTTGAATATTTTAATATTTTCAGACAATAGTGACAAAGTAAATCTTAAATTACATAGCTGAGAGAATATGTAGTGAAAATAATACACTCCGTGTAATTAATTGTAAAATTTTATAATATATTTATTTCTTCATTTTATCTATTATACATTTGATTATACAATATGTTCAATAAATGATAATAATTTACTTTCAGAGCTTTGAAAGGGCATGAATTCCACTCATGTCATTTAGGATTTTATAAACATTATCACAATTTTGCTCAAAATGTATTCTATGTATAATCACACATTCGTGTTAGGTACATAAATAATTGGCATTAAATACCTGAGTGTTTTTTAAGATTTCTGTTTTATATTTTTAGTTGATATATTGTTTCATATAAATAAAAAACATTTTAGATCTTTTTAGGCATATATATAATCGAAAAATCTTTCAAATAGTGTATTTTTTACATTTTACGAAAAATGTTTTAGTCATACCCTAAAATAAATTCATAAATCTGATAAAGCATAATCTCTAGAATCCTGTGGTGATTCCAAGGTATCTCTTCTTCAATGCCATAAAAAATTATTATCAAATTCTTCTACAGTTGGAGCTTTCAACATAGATACCACTTCAGTGGAAAATTGTTTTAAGTTTTTAATTTTATTTTTAGATTACTTGTTATTTGTGGATAGTTACAGATTGGAAATAAATTAAAAACATCTTCGTTTGACTTGATCCTACTGCACTTCATGGAGTTGTGTTCTCTATATCTTAAAAAAAAAAAAAAAAAAAAAAAAAAGTTGTTACGTGTCTCTTTCGCCTTTTCACTTAATTGGCCGGTAAGAACTAATGCTTCTGATATAATTTCAAGACCATATACACTACATGGCCATTGATGACCGTCCACTTGCGATTTTAGACATTTTGTTAAATATCTAGAAAAATACTCGAGGAATTATCCCGAAATGCTTAGTGTATAAATATAATAGTACAAGTCATGCATTTCCGTGAAGATTTTTCCCGAAACTCCAATAAGGGACCGTCAACAAATCAAAAAAGAATGAATATCTTTTGGATAACCCTGTCAAAACTAATGTAGCAAAAGCGTTCAAACTGTAGGTTATGATTAAGTGGCATTAATCATATTTTTATGTTAATAAACTGTGTTCATTTTTATGTCGTTAGCATGTAAACTCGTAGAAAAATTAAGGTTTTTATAAAATCAGTCCCAAATTTTCCCAACATTTTTGCTTATAATTTGCAGAGTTCTTAATATAAAATAATGTTCTTTTCTGAAAATATGACAAACAACATTGCACATAGTACCATGTAATCAGAATAAAAAAATAATAATAATCGTATGAAAAATGAGTAGGTTTACTAAATAATTTTTTACTGCGAATGCGTCAATGATATCAAAATTTCATTTGTATATTATGTTAGCCAAATGTATAGAGCAACTTTTGAAAAAAGTTGCAAAATCGTAGCTTGAAAATTCTGAAAATAATCGTCAATAGAATAAGTTAAAAAATCCGATGTTTCCAAAATGAAGCAAAAAACAAGAGGGGTTGTATCCATATATTTCTTCATTAGTGTCAATATAGAATACACAATATGGGACATACATTTGGATAAAATCCCTCATTTTTTTGCTTCATTTTGGGAACAACAGATTTTTTGCTTATTCTATAGACGATTACTTTATATCATTCTCAAGCTATGATTTCAGACTTTTACAAAAGTTACTCTATACATTTAGCTAACACATTATGCAAATGAAATTATGATATCGTTGACGCATGCGCAGTGAAAAATTATTTAGTAAACTTACTCATTTATCATACAATTTTTATTATTTTTCAATTCTGATTACAGGATATTGTGTGCAATACTATTTGTCTTATGTTCAGAAAAGAATGTTACTTTATATTTAGAACTCTGCAAATTATAAGCTAAAAACTTGGCAAAATTCGGGACCATTTTTATAAAAACCTTAATTTCTCTACGAGTATACATGCTGTTCGCATAAAAATGATGGTTGGTTGGTTGTATAGATTTTATTGGCACAAGGTCCCTTTAGGGACATGCTGCGCCAAGAACAAGGTAAAGAGGAAAAAAAAATAAATGTAAACTTTAAAGGATGCAAAATGTAAAAGTCAATTTAAAAAACTAACATAGGCATAGTAAAAAGGTAAAAGCGGAATAATGATATATAAAATTGAAGTACAATAACTAGTCAATAAGATAAAATAAAAAGCTTAAAAAAATAGTTAAAATCATACAAACAGTAAAGTAGTGATACATAACAAGAATTAGTAAAATTGTAAAAACAATGATACTTTTGACAATATTTAAAAACTCAAATTAAAATGGTAAGTGGTAAGATCAATTAGGTGTATATTCCTCAAGAACAGTGTTTCCTTCGTCTTCACTTGAGTCATATGACTCTTCCATAACCTCTTCCACATAATTTTTTAGCCTTTTGGGATCTTTCAAGTAAGCAAGAGATGGGTCATGATTTGATTTCCGTTGTTTTTTTGTGACTGTTTGCCTTTGGTGAGAACCTCGAATAGTCTTATTTTCAGATGTCTTTTGATTTTGTTTCACGGCTTGAGCAGAATTGGTCTTATGGTGGTTAGAAGTAGAAAGATTAACGGTTTTTTTATTGGGTGTAACTGCTTTAGGCTTTTGACTAGTATTAGGTTCTTGGCGATTTGATGCAGAGAGATTATGATTTCTTTTAGATGTAGATGCATTAGTTCTTGTCTGGGGTTCAGTGGATTTTTTCGGTTTTTGTGGCTGAATAGGTTGATAGACTATTGTAACAGGCTCTGAAGCCGGTAACCAACGCTCTAATTTAGGGCTACCAGAACATTTAGTAGAGCAACTGACATCTCGTGTTTCTTTCTTTGGGGTACTAGGTGGATTAGGTGATTCTGTCTGGGTACTTATATGTCTTACAGATTTTGATTGCTGCTTGAGTAAACTAGAATAAGAAAGACCTATAGATGGTGTTCTGGTTTCAACAAGTTTTCGAGCTTCTGGATATGAAAGATTTTGACTAGTTTTTACTGCAAGAATTTCTTTTTCACGGTTCCAAATTGGACAGGAGCGAGAGTATGACGTATGATTACCTTTGCAATTTGCACAGCGTTCTGGTTTTTCACACGATTTACCATCATGGCCGACTTCTGCACAGCGAGGACAGGTAACATTGCCACGACAGTTAATGTTAGTATGACCAAAACGCTGGCATTTGAAACATCGTAAAGGGTTAGGGATATAAGGCCGGACTGGACAGCTTAGGTATCCAGCTTTAATTCTAGATGGTAAATTATGGCTATTGAAAGTTAGTATTATGTGTTTTGTCCGAATAACTTGTCCATTCTTTCGGATAGTAATGCGGCGTGCATCTATTATATTTTGTTCTTTTAAATTTGAGAGAAGCTCTTCTTTTGAGGAGTATAAAAGATCTGGTTCAGATATTACACCGCGACAAGTATTTAGAGTTTGATGAGCTTTAACAGAAACAGCAAAAGAGCCTATTGTAGTGCAATTGACCAGAAGCTGTGACTGACTGGCTGAAGAAACCTCAACCAATAAATCCCCAGAGTGCAGTTTTTTAAGAGTGTGACCATCGCCAAAAACAGACTGGAATGTTTTTGCGATAAGAAAAGGTGAGGTTCTCTTGAAAGAACTATCTGAGAGGCTATCGGTGCGTTTAATTACAAAGAAACGTGTAAATGATGAATTCTGCAGAATTTGTTGCTCTCCACATGGGAGAGAATTATTTGAATTAGAGATCTTTCCATCCATAGTAGGAGAAAAAATAATTCGGACCCCGGCCGCACCACCCACTACCGAGCCCAACAAGGGGATGCACATTCGTGCACCAGTGCTAACCAGGGCCTATACGGTCACAAGACAATCCTATGTCAGTCTCCACCCTTAACGAGATGACTAGTAATTGCTCGCTCGCTTGATCCCTAAAGCAAAGAGACCAAAGTCAGCTGACCAGCCGATTGATGCATACGGGACCAATATGCACCTCCCGTCTACCTGAAGCAGAGGCCAAAGTAGTGTGTTGGCTTCCCTCAACTACCAGGATCCCCCTTTCCAGGGACACGGGTCGCCACGCACGGCCAACACGTGGGTGGTTTACAATTCTCGATGAATCGATATGCAGGATGACATCGGTTCATACAGAATTGCCCTCACCTCCGAAGAGGAAACCACAATGAGAGTGAAACAAAGAGGAAAGGAAGACCAGAGGAGTAAGAGGAAAAGGAAAGGAGAAAGATCACTCAGGTGCCCCGGGGTTGTGAAGCCCGTGAATACCTAAAGAAGGTATCCCCCTGGGGGGCGCATAAAAATGAACACAGTTTATTAACATAAACCACTTAATCATAACCTACAGTTTAAGGACTTTTGCTACATTAGTTTTGACAGGGTTATCCAAAAGATCTTCGTTCTTTTTTAATTTGTTACGGAGTTTAGGGAAAAAACCTTCACGGAAATGTATGACTTGTACTATTATATTTATACACTTAGAGTTTGAGGATAATTCATCATGTATTTTTCTAGATATTTAACAAAATGTCTAAAATCGCAAGTGGACGGTCATCAATGGCCATATAGTGTATAAGGTATCTGTAAACAATTGTCATATTCCATTATAGATACATTTCAACAAAGTATCTTGCGGTAGGAGTGAAAACTCTGAATTTTTCAACGTCGATTTTCTACCCATTGGCAACAAGTATCATGATTATGTGTAATGTTTTTACAAGTTCAAAATCAAGCTTCCTGATTTCTGAAAATTGAAAATAAAAATTGGAGAAAATACACTTCTTATGATGTAAGTGTGCACTAAGAAGGAATTTTTGAAATTTTTAGCCATTCAGGAGGGCAAACGGGGGAGAGGGGGCAGTCAAAAATTCTGGAACATTTTCCTAAATCTCAGCAGCCGTTTAAGATAGCAGCGTGAAATTCCAGAAAATAAATCTTCTAAAAAATAATTAAACACATATTTCAGCGATTTTAAAAATTGCCCCCAGAGTGGTTTAAAAGGGCAGTCGAAAGATTTAGACCATTTGGAACATCTCAACAGTCGTTTTAGGTAGAAGCGTAAAACGACAGAAAATATATATATTAAAAAAATAATTAAAGGCGTGTTTGAGCAACTTTAAAATATCCTTCCCCGAAAGATTTAAAATCGGGGTCAAACTATTTCAAATTTTTTGGACCTGTCATGTGACATATCATCGGAAAGCCCTGGGACCATTAATATTATGATCTTTTCTTCCCGCACCCCAATTTCCCCGCTCCACTCCGGCGGGCAGTTTTCTAAATTTTTTGAAGTTATAGCTTTTTATCATTATAGAACGGATTTTTTTTACGGAGCTCTCTGATAAATATTATTTATAAAATATAACATTTTCAAAGAAAGGGGAAGGTTTTATACTGAGAAGGCTTAATAGTTGAAGATCTGGGAGCAATTTTCTTAATTTGGCCTACACGCCTTATGTGATATATCATTGAAAAGTTCTGTGGCCATTATTTCAAATTACACACCTCCAGCGCCTCCGCCTCCTAATTTGCTCCTGCGATGAGCACTTTTCTAAGTTTAACCGACAGCCTTCATCTGATATATTTATAAAGAACCCTGTGTTCTCTCATTGCTGTTATGCAATTTCCATGACCTTCCCTCCCAATCCCAATATGCCCCTTTCGGGAGGTTGCAGTTTTCATATTCCATCAGGAGGTTTTTTAATAATGGGAAAATTATCGAACTAATCTTAATGACGTAGAAAAATCAATAAAAAAATTTTGAAACGTTTATTTTCTGTTTTTGCTACCAGGTGTGCCTTTAATTTTTTTTTTTTTTTTGAGAGGGGGGGGGGCATATTGCTGCTAATTGTCGAAAAATTCTAATTTTTGATATTTATATTTCCTTATCTTTTTACACTTAATCGCGCCTTTTCAACTTTTTGCAACCAAGGGGTACCGTCACACGACTTTTCGACTATTGTGGCTCCCTTTTAGCCTTTCTTCGATCTTTCTTTTTCATTCCAACCGTTTTTAACTTCCGTGTATTTACTAAAATCCTGTGCATGTAGAAACAGTTATTTTAATGATCGATTGTAGGACATCTTGATTGTAGATTCTCGGAAATAATCGATGGCTGTATCGGATGTATTTTTTGTGACGATGCTTTTTTTCGATTGGTAAATTTCCGAGAATTACTATCCATATACTGGCATCAATTTTAGGTAGAAGCTGAAATTCAAGATCACAAACTTATTAAAAAATATTAACTATTTATTTCAGCGATTTTAGAAATTCTCCCCTTCAAAAGGATTAACAAGAGGTTTGAAAATTTAGGCTATTCCGCCATACCTCATCATCAGATTAGATAGAGATATGAATCTGAAGTTACCTAATCTGCTATAACAAATTTAAACACACATTTTATCTATTTTAGATATACTCACCTAAGCGAGTTTACTGGAATGGACGCACGCTTAGGATGTTTTGCCATATCTGTGGAAGCAGGTTTAGGTAGAAGCGGGAAATTCAAGATAAAACACCTATTTAATAATCGTCCACTTTAAACAGGATAATGTAAGATTATACGAATAAGACAATAATTATAGATATTTGATTAAATATTAAGTTTTTTAAATAATCTTCATTAGATGTATTTCGTTAGATTCAAGATTCCTTTAGAGAAACAGACCAGCGTAGCGGGCGAAGGCTGCTAGTAACGTATAAAAATTGTAGCATAACTCGCTTCCTGGAATCAAAATATGCGAATCCAAAATTACAGCTGATTTTGCAAAGTAGTTTTTGAGTTATTCTTAAAAAACTACTTGCATTGCAATGTGTTTTGAAACTAACATAAAATTAATATTAGGAGCTCCAAAATTTAACTCTTTATAATTTCTAAATAACTTTACGGAATGACTTCCCGTTTGCTATCCCAAGATAAAAATTACTGAGGTATGGAAATGTGATATCAAAATTTGGCATTCATATTAAAAATTACAAAGTTTCTTATAGTTTCAGTATGAAACAAATCCATAAGCTTTTTTATTTGACATAAATTGAAAAGGCCATAATTATCAATCGAATGGATATTTTCGTTTTCTTTACGGCAATTTCAGAATAAAATGCCTCAGGGTTGGTTTACATCTCTACATTTTTTACACCGATTGTATATTTATTGATTTGTAATTTTTTAAATTCTTAAACTTTCAATAAAAATATTGGAAAACATATTTTGTAAATAAATAAACAAATGAAAAAGATGGAAAACTAAAGAATTGTTTTTTCCTAATTTAACATTGTTACTTGGATTTTAGAACTAGAAAAGTAGAACATTTACTTCGCTGCGCTAAAAACTGATGATTTTACTTGATTGGATATTTACACTAGTGTACAAAATTAAAAGCATTTTCATATTCGGATACAGATTTTAATAAAATATGGTATTAACATAGATTAATTTAATGCAAATAAAACAGCCATTCAACAGTTATAATGCGCACGCATGATCGGTCAAAACACTTATCAGTGTCAGAAGGTATGAAATAAAGCCTTATTGAACCAAAAAATCCCTGTCGGGTTGACCTATAGGTGGAGGTACATTTCAAAGAGTGCTCATTTCAACAACAAAAATTAAAATATGATTAGAGATAAACCCAGTTTAACAATTTTATTGGCCGCTTTTGAAAAAAATTTATTGCATTTTTCTGTAAGAACTGGTTTTATCAGAATCATCTTAAGCGAAATTCGGCTCAAATGCCCATTTTGACAACATATTTTAAAATATATTCTGACTTTATTAAAAAATCGACCAATACGTACATTATATAGTTCCTAAATAACAAAAGACTGTCAAATGAATGCGTTACAGAGCAAAATTGAATTTAAAAATGAGTCTCAAAATAACCAATATGTTATTTGAATACATCCTCAATTCTTTAATCTTGACCACTTCAGGACATTTTGTGCGAAGTGTCCAATTTGACAGCTTTAAAAAATATATATTTAGCCTTTATCAAAAGACTGAACAATGTGGCACATTATACAGTTCCTAAATAACAGAACCTTTTAAATCAGATGCCTTTGAAAGCAAAACTGAATTTAAAAATGAGTCAGAAAAACGCAATTTTGTCATTTGAATACCTCAATTTTTCAATCGCAATCCCCTCGGGATATTCTAGTCGAAGTACCCATTTTGTCAGCCTTTTTTGAAATATGTTCTGCCTTTATCAAAATACTGGCCAATGCGTTACATTATATAGTTCCTAAATAAGAGGATCTGCCATTTGGATGCGTTTAAAGTCAAAAATGAATTTCAAAATGAGTCAGAATATAAGCAGTTTGGATTTGAGGTTTTTTCTCCAACTGCTATTTTTGTTTAATTTATTTTTGCTATAAGAATTGGTCCTATGAAAAACTTGTTAGTATAAAAGTTGTAGATATTATTGAGAAGATGTAAAATTAATTTAATTAGATTTGATAGCTTAAGAATCGACTAAGTTAGGGATTTTTTTCTTTTTCCATCCCCCGTTTTCTTTTCGTTTTTAATGTTTTTCATCGGTAAAAGTTGGTCCTATCAAAAACTTGTAAATACAAAAATTTTAGATAATTTAAAAAATATATATATAAAATTTAGTTTGATATCTTGAGAATTGACAAAGTTATGAATTTTTTTTCTCCCAAAATCTATCGCCCCTTGAGCCCATTTTTAACTTAATTTATCCATTTTTAATTTTTAACTAACTGTATCCGTCAAAAATGAATATTGGGCACCAAGATCACATACCAGTTATAGAGCGTTGGTCAAACATATATAAAAATGTGGGCCTATCTACTAGGATACCTACGTAGACCATCAAACCTCCGCTGCCATAGTGGTTTCTTTTTCAGAAATTAGACAGCTGGTAACGGATCCCTGGTTTACGTCAAATATTAGTATTTAGGCTTAACTGTGACTCATCAATGAATAGTATGGTCCTTATTGATCCCTGATCCAACTTTAATCATCTCTATATCATATTAAACGGGTTCACCTCTGTACAGAAGTGAGCAGGACACATGCATCAGGTCTGATCCCAAAGAACCCTCTGTCATGTAGCCTTCTGCAAACAGTAATACTTAAAATTCGGCTTCTTGCGACCGCATAAAGGTCATGATATAAGCGCTGCGGAGCTCTTGTACTTCTGTTTACTCTCGCTGCAATGGACAAATTACGATCATCGTTGACCATCATGGCTCTTGAATAATCTTTCCCAAGCTTTCTCTCCTGCAACCGAGCAAAACGCGAAAATTGCAACGCTCGCTTATAAAGCTGGTTCCTCTGCCCACTCCGTCCATATACGTGTATACGCTTACTCATTCGACACTAAAAACTTGTATCTTCGTTTCGAAGCATTAATTTTACATTTCGTTCAATATTTTTTCTGAAATTTGACAAAATAAGCAAATTTTCTTAATTTTGTACACCAATGTAATTTCTGAACATTCATTACTTTAAAATGCGTATTCATTGCATGTGTTTATTTTATTTACATATGAAGCTAATGTCTTTATTATTTTCCTTTTTAGTGATAACTCCAACAGAAGAGCCAAGTGATGAAACAAAAATGGAATGGAAAGTAAAAAGACGGCCGGATGGAACGAGGTACATCACCAGACGACCAGTCCGTAATAAAATATTAAAAGAAAGAGCATTAAAAATAATGGAAGAACGTTGTGGTATAACGACAGATGATGACGCAGCCAGTGAACTTAAAATTGGCAAGTACTGGACAAGAGAAGAGCGTAAACGTCATTTGGAACGAGCGAGAGACAGGAAACAACGAAAAGAAATTCTTATGAGATCTACGAAATTATGTGAAGCAGTAGATAAAAACGAGGAAGAAGATGATTCCAGTCAAGGAAAAAGGGATGTTTTTGCAAATACAGTACTATCAAAAAAGAAATCAGCATGTTATTCCAGCGGTCGAAGAAAACTTAGAATTCCATCAACTCCGTCATCTACAGTTTTAGATGATTTTCCTATCGCAGGTCCTAGTGCAACCTTTGGAATATTATCAGTAACTACTGTTTAGTTCAAGCGGCTAACCCCTGTATACTTCAAAATTTAAACCATTTCTTTCAAACCCTGTCATATCAAAATACATAAATGTTTTGGTTATTATGATTGCTACATTCGTTCATTTTAACAAATCGGTTTCAAACCTATAGGCTGCTAACAACGATTTTTGACAGGGCATCCTGGTAACAGGTAAAGCGATCCAACGAAACACGGGTTTCTTGAATCATATCACCTTTCTTATTACATTAAAACTATGTTACATTTCCTAGTCGCCAGATTTAGTTTCAAAAGCACATCCCGTCCTCGCTAAAGAATAATCTTGCAAATTATCAACTGTGCAAGATTTTTTCTTACGTCCAAGTTAAACATGCCACATCTTGTCCGTCAATACCAATGAATACAATTCAATGAAAAAAAGAAAAAGTGTAAAATATAATACTAAGGAATTAAAAATATTTCTTTAAGAAAATAAAATATATACGAAACTATAAAATTAAACCTCCGATAAAAACTATGAAATTATATTGTGACAAAATACAAACTGTTTTACAGTATAATTGTTAAATTGATTTCAGTATCTCATTGACAATCACAATCTTTTCAAAAATAGCTCAACAATAACTCATATTTTTAATCCTAATTTTACACTGATATAGAATCTTTTAAGAATCTGGTGAAATATTGAAAATATGGAAAGATCCGCAAAGTGTAAAACACAAGTTTTTTCTTTAGAATTTTCGAATACGTATTATATTAGCAAATGACATAAAGGACTGCATCTCTCCTTTAGAGATAAATAGTGCATAAGAAAAAGGTTTTCATTTCAGATGATTTATTTACAGAATAGCTGTTACTAAAAGGTTTTTTTTCTTTAGTTTTGTGATTTTCAATTTTATTTAAAGAAAACATAATTAACTCCTTCCAGTTAAAAAGTTTAAATGCTTACAAAATCACATAATTATTAGAAACAATAGCAGGCAATTCTATCTGGAATTAAGTAGAATAATCTTGTTTAGTCTTTTACATGAATGCATTATCATTTTACGTTTTTTATTTGCTTTTATTATCTCTGTTCTTGTTAGATTCTTCTTTTGTATGTATATTGTATTTTACTCCCATTCTCAATCTTTTGGGGTGCTGTTTTGTTGTCTGTATTGAATGTAAGATTCTTTTTATATATGTTTATATATTAGTCATGGTTATTCTGTTTTTCATCATCAGACATTTTATATTTTCTTTAAAAAAAAATAATGTTGTAAGTCAATGACACTATGCTACTCTATCATTTTATTTCATTTAAACCATCCAGTTTTGAAACTTATTTATTAACGGTGAAAAATATCCAAATAAATACTAGGTGCTAATGTTTAAAAACTAATTAAAAAGAATTAAAAGAATTATCTTAAAACTTAATTTTCCTACATCCCTTATACATACACATTTCAGTTAGTAAAACATACTACTACTACTACTACTAATAATAATTTTTAAAAGGCCTGTAATTTTGAGAATTCTCAAAGGTACTATATTTTGTTAGCAGAAAAATATGTGATATTTTAATTTGCCTTCTATAGGCATTGTTTTTTCAAATTGTAAATTTTCAAGCAAAAATAATCAACTTAATCTATAATCAGTGCTTATTTTTTATAAGTATGCCGATTGGAACATTATCAAAATGTAACACCTAAATTTTTAAACACTTACTAATTTACCCTTATAAATATTTACTATACACTTATTTCAAATTTATTGTTTCATTACCAAAAACGTTTCCCTGACTTTTCCAAGCTTTATTTCCTGCAACAAAAGTTTTAATATGCAAATAGGTTAAATTACAAATCTTGATTATTATTTTGATAAAATGGTATCATACCCGCCCTAAATATTATGTAATAATAAAATTAATTTATAATCGCAAAATGTAACTCAAAAATACATTATTTTTAAGAACTTTTATATCATGTAACGTTATAATCTAATTCATTTTTATTTTTTACCTGACCAATAGATGGCAGAACTGGTACTTTTATTAAGCATCTGTTTACATACCGCTTTTATTGAGTTTTAAATATGTCAGAAGTAATTCAAATACTAATATTGATTCTATCCTTCGATATAGCAGCTAATCGTAGAGGTTGCTTGTACTTAAAATTTTGGCTTTGTAAATAGTGAGAGTATGATTCAAAACTGGACGCTGATTGAGAGAGCTATGTTGCTACTTGTTTCGAATTGTTTATCATGGCTGGGGTGATTTGAGAATGTACTTTATTATCTGAAAATAAATTACTTTTTTTATAATTACATATTTTTCATAAATAATGCTAAAGAAAAATTAAATAAGCATACAATAATAAATATATATTGTTTGCATACTAAGAAATTAAAACATATTTTTGCTCGACAACGTAAGACAGATCATGCGCATATTTAAAAGAAGGCTATTAGATTCAACGAATTTTTGCATCATTTACTTTAGTACATTTAATTAAATGTGAAATTCGAGTGCCTAACGTTTTCACATTTCAATACTTTACCTGAATAATTTCCAAATCCATATATTTCTGCATATACAACAATTCAAAAGCAAAGTGTCAAAATTGTAAACATTATTTTCATTTAATTTATTTTTTTCATAAAATATATAACATAATGGAGATAATTGTAAAATGCATAATATTTCTCAAAAACAAAATTAATTTCAATATAAATAAACCATAAATCTTTTATTTATTTTAAAACAATGTCAAAGTATACATAAAATCGTTAAGCAAAGTATTTTTGCTAAAAGAGTAATAAGTAAAAGAGCCCAATACTTATTTTAAAATATATATAATATGCAAGATACTTTTTCAGGGAATGTGTAAAATATGTTTAAGATTTTATTAAATTTATGCGCACTTATGTTTAATCCCACAGATGAAGCAATGTTTCCTATCCTTGTTAATATATTTTTCAGGAATTAAGTGAAGATACACTTCAAAACTTCGGTTTGTGAGAGGGAACCAATTTGTGTTCATGTACCTAAATTTTTATTACAGACACATTTGGTATATCAAAGAACGAGCATTTTGCAATCAAATTTTTTAATGACTGTTACTGTTTTTTGCAATGTTTTCCAACAAAGATGTAGATGTTGTTGTTTTCTGTAACATTATGTATATATATTCTGTACATTCGAGCAATGCATTGTTCAAGAATTATATGCCTAATACACGCATTACATGAGCACTATGCAGTATTGAGAGGAAACATCAAGAAAACTCTGCAACAGTTAAAAACCATGTATAATTCTTTACAGATTTTAATACTGTTAAAAAGCTTCTTGTACTTACCAGAAGTTAGATTGCTGTTGCGTTATGTAGTTTAACTGTACCAATGATGTTAAAGTATTCCATTTATTTTTTGAAAGGAATGTATTGTGTTCTTATATAATTGATTACTCCAAATTCAAATCCTGTTCTGGTTTTTCTGTACGAATTAAAAATGAAAAACGTTATTTGTAATTCCTGTTTCCATTGTCAAGAAAGCGTAGTTTTTATCTTAATGTGTTATATAGCTCTATATATTTGTTAATATACCGTATGATTGGTGTACAAAATCAGATTGCTGTTTTTAAAAATCTCAGTACTGAGTCAGTAAAACATGAAGTGTTTTAAAGTGGTCTCTCTTTTGTTTTTCATTTCTTTATAGCATAACGTAACATTCATATAAAAAATGTCACAAAAGTGTATCGCTTTGAAGAAAAGGATTTTTAAAAGGATTTTTAAAATAGATTATATGATTTATCGTGAAATAAATCTGTAAAATGATAGTAATGATTTGAAAAATAAAATATTTTTTATAAGAAATATTTTAAAAGCGATTTGGGTCAATAAAGTAATTTCTTAAAAAATTAAGATTTATACGGTCCCCCGGTCCTAAAAGTTATATTTAGTAATTTTTTCCTATCACACTAACAAGTAAGACAAAAAACGTTCCGCACTAAAACTGCCCTATAACACTAAAATTGACCGAATTATGAAACTTTAAAAATGTATTACTTATACCACTTTCCTGTAATGAAAACATATGAGTTCGACCATAATTTGAGATATAATATACCAAGTGGTTACACTATTCGAAGAAAAATTCACGTGTATCTGCGCTTTGAAAAAAGTCGTACAAATATTACGATTTAATAAACTTTTGTTATGTTTCAGAATATTAATTGTATTTTAGCATATGTATTATTTTGTAAGGATTTGTGAGTGTTTCTTTTCGTGATTTCTTTTAACAAAAATTATTTTTTATAAAGTTTCAATTAACTGCAACGATCGGATGTACCGTAAAATGGGGTGAATCGGAACACTTTTCAACTTTAACGTTAAAAAAAAGCAACAACTGATTTTTTATTTTTTTTTATTTTTCAACTAGAAACTTCGGTCTTGTTTTGTTCTTTACTTTTTAAGTAAAAACGAAACCTTTTTACTATTTATATATGTATTGTTTATTTTTTTAATGGTGTTCCGATTCACCCCGCAGATAGGGGTGAATCGGAACAAATGTCATAATCTTTATTTATTCTGATTCAAACTTTAATAAGGTTAATAAAAACTGGTAATAATGATAAGGGAGGAACAGGAACACGTAGTTACTGTGAAATCAAGCCTTTATTTTATATACAAGTACAGATATGCCTTTTTAAAAATTAGAAAACAACTTTGAAATAAAGAAAAATTAAAATTTATTTTAAGATATTATATTCGAATTGCAAAAGTAGATTTTAATACAAATTCAGCCCTGTTCTGTGTTATCCTTTACTAGTAGTCATTTTTGTAAGTGAATCTATTGAGCAGTCCCAATCGCTGCATGTATTAATACGATCTACTAATACACCCTCATCCCCAGCCATTAGTACTGTTTGCATCTCTCTCTTTTTTAGCTCACAGGCTATCATAGCCTGAGAGCTTATGTGCCCGTCCGTTCTGTATGTTCATTCGTGCGTAACGCGATAACTCATGATAAAAATATCGGATCAACCTGAAATTTTGTATATAGGTATATCCTGATAAGACTCTTCCCTGATTAGTTTTTGAAGTTGATACGATATGTATAAGAGGGGGAACGGGGGGTCATGCCCCGCCCCTTAATTGATATAAACGGGATTTTCATGCAGAATTAACAGTTTTCGTTCAAAATTTAGATATAGAATCATTCTGATGAGGCGATTCCGTGACTGTTATTAGGTGTTCATTGAATAAGTATAAACAGGGGGGATGGGGGGCTCATGCCCCTTCCCTTAATTTATATAAACGGGATTTTCATGCAGAATTAACGGTTTTCGTTCAAAATTTAGATATAGAATCATTCTGATGAGGAGAGTCCGTGGCTGTTATTAGGTGTTCATTGAATAAGTATAAACAGGGGGAACGGGGGTTCTAATGCCCCTCCCCTTAACTTGTATAAATGGATTTTTCAAGCAGAATTGTTAGATTTCGTTCAAATCTCTGAATAGTTTTGGAAATTTAATGGTTAAGTATAAAAAAGGGGATTAACTCCTCTTAAAATATATAAATGATAAATGGGTTTTTATTAAGAATTAACCGACTTGCTCTGAATTTTGGATATATTTTTTTTATATGATAAAGCATGTCCTTGATAGTTTAGGAGGTTCAATGATTAAGTATAAAAAGGGAGAAAGGGGGGAATTTTTCCCCCTCCTTAATTTTATTTTCCGAACGGAATTAACCCTTGAAAATAAAAGGCTGCAATGTACAATTAGTATGCGTAGCCTGTGAGCTCAATGCCATCAGTTTAACTGGGCAATATTCTTTTTATTATTTGGTTTTTGGTTTTTCGTTTTGAGATGTTTGTGTATTGTTGTGGATGTAAGAGAATAATTCTGTGCAGTTTTTCTAATTAATTTGCAATTTTTAAATTAATTTATTGTGTATTCCATGTCTGTTGGATTGGACGTTGACTTTTTTGTTTAACTAAGTAATTTCTTGGTACCTTTAAACCCTTCAAGTAATTATAACAAACAGAATATTGTTACAATACGTATTCATACATATGTTTTACATATTACATGAAACTATTACTGTATAGAAAAATAAACCATGAGAGAAAACGTGTTCCGATTCACCCCGTAAATCTTAAACCAATGATGTTACAAGCCATTTTTCATTTTTTCATTATGTAGTTTAGAAATAAGTAAAATTTAATACAGCATATCTTTTACAGATCTATCATTAATGAAAAATTTCCTCTCTTAGGTTTAGAATACGAAAAATACCGTAGTTACATACAAAGTTTTGAAGATGTTGAAAAAATAGTGTTTTGGGGGGATCCTATTGAAGTTTTTTTATATACCCTAGGGGTGCCAGTATGTCAAAACTAAATTTCCTACCTCTTAATGTCAGTCTTCTTATAAAAAAATTGGCAACTAAAAATATCATCATATACAGGGTGAGTCATAAATATCGAAACAGTAGGCTATCGCCTTAAATATTGCCCTTAGACCCATACTTCCAATTAAAAAAATTCATAAAAAAATGTGAAATTTTTGATAAGATAAATTGCGACTCCATGGGGGGTCTAGTTGAAAAGTTACGAAAATTAAATTTTTATACGGCCCCCGTAGGACAAACATTCCAATTAGGAAAACTTTCCTTATTCAATCCTGAATAAGACACAAAAAATTGCATCTTCATATCTCCAAAATTCCCAAAGTTATAGCCGTTTAAAAAATTCATCAGGTTTTAAGGGATTAGACACACATTGAAATGCGCGCAATTCAAAAAACAATGTTACTTTAACAGTTCTAGAAAACGCGTAAAAAATCTATTTCTTGAGTTAGAATTTTGATTTTTTTTTTCTTTTTTTGTGATGCACTGCCTTATAATTTGCTAAGAAAATCACATTCTAAAATTTCTCATACAATTTATAATAGTTTCATGTGGTCAGTACTGGTTTAAATAAGACAATCAAAAATCGTTATAACTCGTAACATTATTTATCGGATTTCAATTTCTTTCCATTTAATTAAAGATGAAAATCTGATTTTAGTTTTGTTCCAAGGTTTTTTTTATATTAATTTTAAAACTATTAAAAATGTTTATTGAAAAAATAATATAACTTTTAAAAAAATCATATTTTCAAAAGCAAAAATTTTTTCAAAAGTAAATTTTTTTTCATATTTGCCAAAACAAAACTAATGTAAATAAATAAAAAAAAAATAAAAAATAAAAAATTACGTGTTTCAAGTTCCTTTTTCTTTTAAAAATTCTTAACATTTAATAATTTAAAGACAATAAATAGAGGATAAAATATTCATTATGCAGAAAAACGAAGTATATTGTTCAAATGTCCGTCAGTTATTTTTAAAAATGCTTTTTCTAAGATGCAGATTAAGTCTTTTTTTTTTCTTTTTAAATTTACCTCTGACAATTTCAGGCTTTTTACTGTCCTCCAGAGGATGTTAAAAAATCTGCATTCTGGGCGCAGGTAAGGCCATGACCGAGATGTTACCTTTTTCTGAAGACGCGCCAGGCCGGGCATAGCGTTCTTTTCATAAAGGATAGGTCTTCCTTCAACTTAGGTGCACTCTGGATGAAATTTTCAAGCCCGGTCTCGACAAAACCCGTATTAAAATCACTGTCTCTGACTGACGTAATACGTGCATAAAATAAATAAAATTCGGCTCAATCGAATTTTTTACAAAAAACATACAGATTTTAAAATCTTTATTTTACAAAAACTTTAAAATTCGTTTTTTAAAAATAGATTATTCAAAAGATGGATTAAAAAAATGGATACTATAAAACAGAGGAGAACTTTTTTAAAACTTTTCACATGTGATTTTTGTGTACTTTTCAGCACTGAATCTGAAAATGACCTTCATTTTTAGGCCATCACGTCAGAATTTCTTTGTAAATCGTAAATGTCAAAGTTAAAATGTAGCGAAAATTTAATGCTATAAAAAAGATACAAAACTTTATTTATTTTATTTTGTTTTATTCAATAATTTATTCACTTATTTTTTTTGGGGGGGGGGCTTATACTGGTATTTTCACAGATGAATATCTGAGGGGTCCCATGAGGTGGAAAAGGATGGTCAATTTGAACTTTGAAATGTAAATTTTAAATTTAGGTAAATAAAAATGTAGGTCGTTTTCGGTTTTAGTGGTACAAGACACATATAAAATAATTATCAAATGTTAAGAAAAAATCTATTTTATAATATCAAATTTTCCCTTTTTGAATCGCTTTTTTTAAAAATCGTACGTGGTAGTAAAAAATGGATATCAATTTTGGATTCAGCAGTAAAAAAACCATAAGATTCAATTATTCAAATCTAGAAAAGAACATGATGTAACCAGGCTAGTGTAATCTAATAAAATTCTAAAATATGTATCATTATGTAAGCAGTTAATTTTCATCATTTGAGTTAACAAAAATTCTGTTTTTTTTTTTTTTTTTTTTTTTTTCTTTTTTCTTTATATGGTTATCACAAATTCTATATTTTGCATTCATATGTCAGAATGATTAAGGATTTCAAATTTACATTGCAATGTTAATTTTACTTTCATTTATTTTTTAATAAATCTGGCGAAATTATATTTTTACTAATTTTATGAATAACCCCTAATTAGCAGCCAAAAAAAAAAAAAAAAAAAAAAAAAGCTCAAATTTTAAATAGCTATTACTCGGTCAATTTTAATCGTAGAATAACGGGAAGGTTTTTTTTTCTTACTTGTCCGTGAAACAGGAAAATATTACTAATCATAACTTTAAGGATCTAGGGCCGTATAAAAAATTGAAATTCGTAATTTTTAAGCAATTTTTTATTGGCCCAAATCACTTTTAAAATATTTACCTTATTTAAAACGTTTTTGTGATTAGAACTGTATGTCTATGACTAACGGTTTAGGAATTAGCCATTGGCCATCGTTGAGAGTTCACTGTAAAAAAAAAAAAAATCATGAGGTTACTAAAAATCTTTTAGTAAATTTGTATTCCACAGAATTTTTTAGTAACCATTCCAAACTTTTTTTTTTTTTTTTTTTTTTTTTTTTTTTTTTTTTTTGGCAAATGAAACAAATCTTTCTTTTGTAAACTGAACAAAAGAATTTTTTGTATAACTAACTTAAAACTTTTTAGTATGAGCCAGCCAGCAAATTTTAGTAACAGCTCCAAAATTATCTTTAGTAGCCATTACTCACGGATTCTTAGTAGCTAGTCCAAACGCAATTTTTGCATCGGTAGATTTTCGGCAACGCCTGAATAGATGGCAGCATCAAACATTGCTTGCGTACAACCTGCGTAATTTTGATTTCATAACCCCTTTACTCAACGAATACTTACACTGCATACACTCGGTACGTCTTTGGTGGTGTCAAGCATCGAACCCGAGGCCTTTCAGTCTGGAGCTCTGTGCTATGACCACTAGGCTATCACGGCCACGCCAAACGAGTTTTAGTAATAGCTATTAAAACCATAAAACTGTTAACTCTATTCATTGCTAGCTTTTTTCTAGTAACTCTTACAGATTTTCTTTAACTGAGTAAGATTACAAAAAAAATTTTAGTAATTACAAGGACCACTAAAATTTTTTTAGTAGATCGACCCTTTTTTTACAGTGTGGACACCCTGTATAATAATTATAAAGATGAAATAAGTGAGATATTTATCAAGTAACTTATAAATTTTGCAAAAAATGTATATCAAAATTTCTTCAGTATATATTTTCTATGCTTCATTAACTAATTAGAATTTAAAGAAAAATACTGATACAGTATTACGGGTAAGTTTGAACATTCTTGCAGTTTGAGACAACACACCGTGACACGTTTTGACGATCTAGGTGCACAGAACTCTTTCGCTAAATTTTAATAGGTTTCTGTTTGTTTTTTGGATGTATCTCTAATAAAATACTCAAACAGTATAACTATTTAATAAAGATGTCTCAAATAAAAATAATAATGCATTACAAATAATTCGCTAAGCATATTTATTTCATTATTAAGTAATAAAAGAATTTAATGCACTCGTATAAGTTAACATTCTTTTTATATTGCCTACTCAGAATTGCATAGAAATTTTTGTATTCATCCTGAGAGAAATTTTTTTTTTAATCATATTTTAAATAACTTAATAATACTTTTATGTTTTGTGTGATAAAAAGTACAAAAACTATCTGTAAAAAATAAAAAAGCTATCCAAATTATTTTCAGCTGAAAAAAAGCCGTTGTGTAAATCAATAACCTATATAAAGTTTATTCAGTCTGAAGTAAAATTTCTGCTCATGGGCGATAATGTATCCGATGTATTTATGGGACTCTGTAAATTAAAATATGTATTTGCTACACACGTTATTTACAATTTAAAAATGCTATTATGCGTCTCAATAACCTATAATTTTGTTGACATTTAATTAAAATGTCTGCTTATAAGCAGCAATCTTTACGAAATCATTTCAGCGGCAGTGTAAAAAATGCATACTTATTACGTTCATCAAATTGTGGAATAATTGAATTGTCATTGAAAAAACAAACGCAGACAAAGTTTCACGCATAAGTTCTCTCTCTCTCACCCTTCATTTCATCATCCATGAGATAGTTGTGTAGTGTATATGGAGCGTAGCGCCAGCCATGTATACTAGCATGATCTTTACACGCATGAGTTTCGCTATAATCGCAGGATCGTCAAGATGCTTGAAATTCAATTCTGTCCAGAATTTATAAATCATTCAATTTCTGTATCTTGTATGTCGCCACTCTCATATCGAGGCTCCCTGTGCTAAGGCTGTAAAAGTGCTATTACATGTAAAATTTTCAAACGGCAAAATCGAATGTGTTTTTTCATTTTCTGAGTATTTCACTGGCTGTGCGAGAAAAAAAAATTCCATCATCCGAATACAAGAATTTAATTAATTATTACTTTCGACCCCCATGGCTTCAGGCGTCAAAGACACTCCTACACAAAAGAGTTGCTTGCTTTGCGAGAGACACCCCCCCCCCCTGGAGCCATACACTGTTAAAAATTTGAAACTTTTTCTGCATCGTCACTCCACTGCTTTTATAGAATATCTCTATTTTGACCAATGAGAATGCTCCATATTACAGTGAAGCACGAGCCGTTAATTCCCAAATTGTCTCAGCCGAGCTCAGCAATCTGATTGACTAAAACTGGAGGAAGTGACGTAGATTCGAACCGGTGCTAAAAAAATTTTTAGAACAACCGGAACCAATGCAGGAATCTGTTCAATGAGGTTTATGCCATTCAGAGGTTTTACTATATTTGAATAGTAAAGGATACAGATTTGTTCATTTTTCTGTAAAAAACATAAAAGTTTGGACTGAATGAATTTGGGAATTGATTCTCCGTCAGTGAAGCAATCGTTTTCTATAACAGCAATGGAGTGACAATGCATCAAAAGTTTCAAATATTTAACAGCGTACACTATAAAAATTTTCATCCTTTTGCTGCATCACCACTCCCCCTCGTTTATAAAATGTCTCCCTTTTGATCCATGAGAATGCTCCATAATTGGCTGAAGTAATCGCTTTCTATAAAAGCGATGAAGTGACGATGCAACAAAAGAGTCAATTTTTTTACAGTGTACACTGTTAAAAATCTGCTGCATTTTGCTGCAACGCACTCCCCTGCTTGTATAGAAAACGGTTACTTGGCCGTGAAATGGCGCTTTCTCATTGGTTGGAATAGAGATATTATATACAAGTGGTGGAGGGCGTTGCAGCAAAATGCAGCAGATTTTTAACAGTGTAGGATAACATGGAGATGTCTAGAATTTTAAGCGACTTTGACCCCTCGTGTAATAGTACAATGTTAAAAATTTGACCCTTTTGCTGCATAGTCACTCCACCACTTGTATAGAATATCTCTATTTTGGCCAATGATAATGCTCCATAATACAGTGAAGTAGCGCATTTTTTTTTTCCGAGCACCTTCGTTGTTCCAAGCCCAAGCTCGCACTCTGACTGGTTGTTGCTCTCGGCACTGCTTTCATGTAACTTGGCGATAATCATACTTGGCGTAGCGATAGATGCTTCCGTCGAGAGTTTGATTTCCTTCCGAACCGAGTACAAAGTAACTTTTCTCTTGCAGCATTGTATTGGATAGAACGTGTCTTACTGAAACCTTTACTCTTTAAAAGTTTTTACACACAAGAGCATAAGACCACGAGGATAAGAATGAAGTAAGAATAAGAATGAGTAGGTTAGGTTTTAGGTTTACTCGTTCCCTTACGAGCGAAGTATTTTTTTCGCCAAGTATGGTTATCACCAAGTTACGTGAAAACAGTGCCGAGAACAACAACTAATCAGAGTGCGAGCTTGGGCTCGGAACGACAAAGGTGCACGGAAAAAAAATTTCGCAGTGAAGTAATCGTTTTCTATATAAGCGGTGGAGTGACGTTGGAGCAAAACGATAAAATTTTTAACAGTGTACTCTGTTAAAAATTTGACCTATTTGCTGCAGCGTCATTCCACAGCTTTTTTAGAATAACTCTTTTATGACCAATGAGAATGCTTCATAACACTGTAAAGTAACAGATTTCTATAAAAGCGGTGGATTGACGCTAGAGCAAATGGGTCAAATTTTTAACAGTGTACTTTAGTGTCATTCGAAAAGAGCGTCACACTGTTGAAAATTTGAAACTTTTGCTCCATCGTCACTCCACAATTTTTATAGCATATCTCTATTTTGACCAATGAGAATGCTCCATAATTCAGGGAAGTAATCTTTTTCTACAAAAGCGGTGGAGTGACGATGCAGCAAAAATTTCCAATTTTTAACAATGTAGTTTTTGGATGAGTAATCTAAATCTGATAAATGAAGACAGTGTTTCTACACATATCTATGCACACAAAGACACTTTATTGTCCACAGGCACATAGAAACACATTTATGCGGAGTGATATATGGTGTCAAAAATTTAGCCCATTTGCTGCAGCGGGGCCCCACCAGTGGCCGAGAGGTTCAGACCTCTCAACTGGTAGACGGCAGGTGCTGGGTTCGAACCCAATCGCGGCTGTCGGCCTAACCGTTCGGAGTTTTCGTGGTTTTCTTCGAACCTTGCGTAAATACGGGTTAGGTTCCCTTAGGAAGACCCCCACGAAGGGCATTCCCCCCCTGGTCCTATATCCCTAGCGCAGATAATCGGACGTCAAAAATCAACCAACCAACCAACCAACCATTTGCTGCAGCGTTACTCAACAGCTTTTATAGAATATCTCTTTTATGATCAATGAGAATGATCCATAACACATTAAAGTAACCATTTTCTATAAAAGCGGTGGAGTGACGCTGCAGCAAATGGGTCAATTTTTTAACACTGTAACTAATGAAGGCACTGTGCGGGGCTCTGATGCATTACAACACCTGCACTGTTAAAAATTTCACCCTTTTGCTATATCTTCACTCCACACTGTTAAAAACTTGATTCTTTTGCTACTTCGTCATTCCACCGCTTATATGGAAAACAAATACTTCAGCGTATTATAGAGCATTCTCATGAGTCTAAATAGAGATATTCTATGAAAGCAGAGGAGTGACGATACAGCAAAAGGGTCAAATTTTTAACAGTGTGTGCACTGTAAAAAAATGACTCTTTTGCTGCATCCTCACTCCACCGCTTTTATAGAAAACGATTACTTCACCCAATTATGGAGCATTCTCATGGGTCAAAAGAGAGGTATTCTATGAAAAAGGGGGAGTGACGATGCACCAAAAGGGTCAAATGTTTTGCAGTGTAGCGCTAAAAAATGGAGGATATTCCAAATCTGCGTTCGAGGCTATAAAAGGTCACGTGGTACCGGTAATTTACCCAAAGAACTTCTTACTGATAAGCAGGGAGGATGCTACTGCTTTCCCTATGAACTGTTTCATTGGCTGGTGGGGATTTCTCTTCTTTACGCTAGAAGCTTTTGCCTTGACCACGGGATCAAAACGTAAATGGAATATCCTCCATTGTGTGTGATAAATGAACATCAATGCGAATAACAAGATGCCGGTCGCAGCGACATCTGCTAACTCTAAACTCTTTTCAATGTAAACATTGTTGAGAGTTGAATTCAGAAAAAGTTACAGCTCAAATTTGAATACATAATATTTAAATTTTATTTAAATCAAATAACACATTTTAAAACAATTATTAAATAAAATAGATAATTTCATCTGAATTTTTTTTATCTATTTATTGAACAATATACATCCAACTTATTTCCTCGACGTGAAAGCCTGCTTTAAGTCGTCATCAATATACAGGGACGAGATACACTATAAAAAATTTTACTCTTTTGCTGCATCGTCATCCCCCCCCCTTTTATAGAATATCTCTCTTTTGACCCATGAGAATGCTCCATGATAGGCTGAAGTAATCATTTTCTATAAAAGCGGTGGAGTGATGATGCAGCAAAAAAATAATAAACTTTTCAGTGTAGCTCAAGGACATTTTACAACACAATTGATTTGCAACTGTGAGCTCCACACATAATCCAAGAGCCGACCACATGAAACCGCTCCATAATTGGCTGAAGTAATAGTTTTTATATTGGGTTGGGAAAAAAGTAATTTCGTTTCTTCCCAATAGATGGCTTTAAAGTCGTATATCTCGAGTAATACTTACTCAATTAAGCCATACGATACAGCGTTTGAAAGGTAACAGTCTTTAAAAAATTCCAGAGATAAAACTATTGTCATCTGTTTAGACAGTCAAAAGTTATTGCGTTTTAAAAATGGAGATTAAAAATGGAGAAGATCATTTTCCACACATTTTTCTTTTTTACTTCCGAAAAGAGAAAAATGCGGCGCAAGCTCATCGAAAATTGTATAGTGGTTAGGGTGATCAGTTGCTTAAGTAAACGCCAATGTCAAAATTGGTTTGCTCATTTTCGTTCCGGAAATTTCGATGTTGAAGATGAATCTTGCCCTGGCCGGCCAATCGTTGAAAAAGTCGATGAATTTTTAAAATAATCGAGGTAGACCGACATATTTCTTCCCGCGACATTGCTACGGAATTAAACATCGACTATAAAAAAGTTTTGAACCATTTACATAAGAATGGATACCAAAAAATCCTCGACACTTGGGTTTCCCATGAACTTATAGTGAAAAATTTAATGGACAGAGTTTCCATTTGTGAATCGCTACTGAGACGGAACGAAATCGAGCGATTTTTGAAACTAATGATTACAGATGATGAAAAGTGGATCACGTACGACAACAATGTGTGAAAAAGATTGTGGTCGAAGCCCGGAGAAGCTTTACAAACGGTGGCAAAGACCGGATTGACGCCAAGTAAGATGATACTAAGGGTTTGGTGGGATTGGAAAGGAATTGTCCATCATGAGCTGCTCAAACCTGACCAAACCATTAATTCAACTATCTACTGTGAACAACTAATGTGATTGAAGTAGGCGATTAAAAAAAACCCGGCCAGAACTGATCAATAGGAAATGTATTGTATTTCATCACGGCAATGCTAAACCACACACATCGTTAGTAACTCGGCAAAAATTGAGAGAGCTTGACTGGGAGGTTTTAATGTACCCACCGTATAGTCTGGACCTAGGCCCGCCCGAATGTCATTTGTTCTGCTCTCTGCAGAACTCTATTAATGGTGTTAAGCTGGCTTCAAAAGAGGTTTGTCAAAATCACCTTGTTCAGTTTTTAGCCCAGAAATCTCAGAAGTTCTACAGTGATGGAATTATGGTTTTACCAGAAAAATGGCAAAAGGTCATCGAACAAAACGGAACATTTATTATTGATTAGTTTTTTAATTTATATAAATAAATTCACTTTGAAAAATACGAAAAAAGTGAAATTACTTTTTCCCCAACCCAATATAAGCGGTGGAGTGACGATGCAGCAAAAGAGTCAAATTTTTTACAGTGTAGTGGTTAACTCGTAGGATTAGCATTGTGTTTTTCTGCACCCAGTTTTTCATGTTTTCATACTTTTGATTGTACGGCAAACACAATGCTACGCCTACGAGTCAACCACTAGTGGTATTAATTTTTGGCTTATGCACAACTTTGCTTCCGGCAGACATGGATCATTAAATTCCTTTATTGCTATTGTTCCATAAAATAATGGATTTTTCTTGTGCTCGATGACTTAAGATTATGTGCGGTCGGCTCTTGGACTAACAAGGGATGCGTGCAATGGAGCCATTGAGAATCGAGCCCAAGCAGCTTCTTACGCTCTCATGCGATTAGCGGCGTGGTGTCTTAACCACTCGGCCTCGCCCCCCCCCCCCTTCCCAGCTAAAAAATATTAAAAGATAAAAATATACATTTAACTTTTAGAAAACATTTAATTCTTATACTTTTTTTAATACAAAAACATAGAGACTTCCTGTAAGGATGTGAAAAACCTTAAAATATTTAAGTATAGGTCAGTTAAAAATATTTCTATTGGTATGCATATCGAGATCTAATTATGTTCTTGTCCACGTGTAAATAACAAAATGTACAAGTTTCAATGTAGTCTATTTACAGAAGGATTCGAAAAATGTCGATTTCAGGTTAGGAATAATCTGAAATGATTTTATATATTTTTTAATATAATTTCAATTTTAATTAAATAGAAATGTAAGCTAATTAATATCTAAAATGATTAAAGTCTTATATAGGCCAAAATTTCAAAGGATTTTTTTAAATACAATAAATCCAATTTATATTCATACTGAACTTTACAATTGCTTAAGAAATTTAAAAGCTGGTAAACTGATGTTTCTTTTCAAACTTTGTAATATCGAAAAATAATTTTTTCTAACACATTGAAATTCGCAGCATATAATCTTGATCGTTTCACCTATGTTCATTACATGCTCCAAATTTATAAAATAATTATTATAAGTGAAAAGGAATGGGGCACTTTTTACCAAAATAAAAAAATCAACCTTAACAGAAAAAAAAAATCGATTTGTAAAATACAAAATGAAACACTTTCCAATGTCATTGAACAATACAGGAAGACGATTTTCAAAAACAATTTTAGAATTAAAGAAATTGTATATCACAAAATGTGTTAAATAACTCCCTATTAACTTGGGTATGGGACAGGTATAAACCAATGCATGATAAGACTCAAGTAGTATAGTGTCGACTGTATATACCATCTACCGGGTGTCCAAAAAATGACTAATGGATTTTAAAACTCAATAACTTGCAAACGGTGACAGCCATTAAAAAAATTTTTGCAGGAGGGTTATGTATAAGGTCAGGAGTTTATTTACCGTGATTATTGATTTTAGTACGGATTTCAAACGATAGACGGCGCTAACGGTGATTGGCGCTCAGGCGACGCCGAAAAGACATCACTCAGCATTGATGTAAAGGAAGGAGATTAAGGCTGTCGAGTGCGTCTCATTCGCTTGTACAATCTTGATCTCAGGCTCCGATTCTGAACTCACTCGTTATGATTTCAATGGAATGCGTTGTTGCCATGGAAATAACAGATTCTTCGATAGTGGAATACACCGTTCAGAAGTGAGCAGTATTCGAGTTTGCAGGAGATTTCGCATTTATGCACTGTAAAAAATTTGACCCTTTTGCTGCATCGCCACTCCCCCGCTTTTATAGAATATCTCTCTTTGACCCATGAGAATGCTCCATGATAGGCTGAAGTAATCGTTTTTTATAAAAGCAGTGGAATGATGATGCAGCAAAAGGGTGAAATTTTTTACAGTAAGAAATTTTATTTTCGCGGATTGAATTACTTTTTATGGCATGATTTAAAGAATACTTTATGCATCGTATTTTAAAACTAAATAAAGAGTTTTTCTTTTTCTTTTTCTTTTTCTTCTTTTAATTTTATAATTTTTGTTATATTCTAAGAAATTTTAGATCTTTTAACTAAATTTTTGAAAATTTTATCCAAACTAAAATTTTGGAAATTTTAACTCAATTTCTAAATTGGTTTAATAAAATTTCCATAAATACTCATAAAACGTAAAATGGCCTTCAAACTCGAATTCAGCTTGTTATATTCATGCCCAATTCCGAACACTGTATTTTTCTGTGGAAGAATTTGTTATTTCCATGGCAACAACACATTCTATTGAAATCATTTGGAATGAGTTCGGAATCGAGCCCTAAGAGCAAGATTGTAGACCGTAAAAAATTTGACCCATTTGCTGCAGCGTCACTCCACAGCTTTTATAGAATATGTCTTTTATGACCAATGAGAATGCTCCATAATACAAAAAAGTAACCGTTTTCTATAAAAGCGGTGGAGTGACGCTGCAGCAAATAAGTCAATTTTTTACAGTGTAGCAAGATATCTTCACCTACACTGTTAAAAATTTGAAACTTTTACTGCATCGCCACTCCACTGCTATTATAGAACATATATCTATTTTGAACAATGGAGGATATTCCATTTACGTTTTGATCACGTGGTCAAGGCAAAAGCTGCTAGCATAAAGAAGAGAAAGCTTCGTTAGATGCAATGTAAATCCCCACCAGCCAATGAAAAAGTTCATAGGGAAAGCAGTAGCTGTCTCTCTGCTTATCAGTTAGAAGTTCTTTGGGTAAATTACCGGTACCACGTGACCTTTTATAGCCTCGAACGCAAATTTGAAATATCCTCCATCATGAGAATGCTCCATAATGGACGATATTCCAAATCTGCGTTCTAGGCTGTAAAAGGTCACGTGGTACCGATAATTTACCCAAAGAACTTCTAACTGATAAGCAGCGAGGCTGCTACTGCTTTCCCTATTAACTGTTTCATTGGTTGATAAGGATTTACATTGCGTCTAAGGAAGTTTTCTCTTCTTTACCCTAGAAGTTTTTCCTTCACCACGTGATCATAGAGTAAATGGAATATCCTCCATACAGTGAAGTAATCGGTTTCTATGAAAGCAGAGGTGGGGCCTCCGTGGCTGAGTGGTTAAGACATCACGCCGCTAATCGTGAGGTTGTGAGTTCGAATCCCACTGGCTCCATTGCACACACACTTTGTGCGGAGCTCCTGGTTGTACTTCTCGTGTGTTGTAATATTTCCTTGTGTGCTATCTCGTCCCTGTATAATGACGATGGCTTATAAGCAGGCTTCATGTCGAGCACACAAGTCAGATGTATGTTGTTCAATAAACAAACAAACAAACAAAGCGGAGGTGTGACGATGCAGCAAAGGTTTCAGATTTTTAACAATGTAGTTTTAAAATACGATGCATAAAATATTCTTTAAATCATGCCATAAAACGCAATTTAATCCGGGGAAATAAAATTTATAAATGTAAAATCTCCTTTATACTCGAATACTGCTTGTGAAATTTATGCCCACTTCTGAACGCTGTCTTCCACAATCGAAGAATCTGTTATTGCCATGGAAACAACGCATTCCATTGAAATCATATCGAATCAGTTCAGAATCGGAGCCTGAGAGCCAGATTGTACTGGCGAATGAGATGCACTCCATATCCTTAATCTCCTTCCTTTGCATCAATGCTGAGTGTCATCAGTTTCGGCGCCGCCTGAGCGCCAATCGCCGTCAGCGCCGTCTATTGTTTGAAATTCAAACTAAAATCAAGAATCACGGTAAAAAAAACTCCTGACCTTATACATAACCCTCCTGCAATTTTTTTTCACCGTTTGCAAGTTATTGAATTTTAAAATCCATCAGTCATTTTTGGGACACCCGGTAACAAAGATTTTAGGTTGAGAATATCTGTAATACAAAATTACAGAGTATTCATCACAGGAAGGAAAATTCAAGATTGTCAGTCAAAGATGGCATTAAAAAATCTTCAGTTCAATTTATTTATATTTTAAATTAAGTGAATGGGTGATTCTACGATAAGACGTTTCAAATACATAGAGGATACGGCCAAAAAGAAAAGTTTGAGTTTTATCAAAAACCTTTAAATTATAATTTTTGTCCCGTTTACTTACCTTTTCATATAAGGACAAGTCACTTTATACATATTTTATAACTTTTTCTAGTCCGCGACTCTTTTCCCCTGGCAGTTATCTTGACAGGGGAAGTACGGCAGGGGAGAGACATTTTCATGATAAATTCAATTTTTTTATAACTGACTGAATTAGTTTTTGGGTTAATTGTGTATTTCACTTTAATTATTACTGTATTGTGTAATTAGGGCAGTAAATGCAATTGAATTAAATGAATATTATAAATTTTATGACTTACCAGGGGAGATACACGATCACCTTGCGAAACCATTACACCGCACGGTCGCGTCGCAACAACTAAAAATGGCGACGCTTAAATGGCTTGCGCGTTTAGTATTGCTAACTTCAAGCCGATAGATGTCCTTAAGCGCTACTTCCAATGTAGCCATCTTTGAATTTATATTTGTTTCAGCGGAACGAAATTTGACAGGATAGATACACCAAAAGAGCGGGACAAAAGTTAATTTTAAAAATTATTTGAAATTAACAAAATTATTTTATTTTTTATTTTATAATACGTAAGTTCAATTACTTAAGTTCCAATTAAACATACTTTAGCTAAGCATCTGATGGAAAAAATACATGTATTGTTTGAAAGTTAAATTGAAACCAGCAAGGGGGCATGCCAGGGTAGACTTTTTTAGACTTTGTAAGAAATTTCAGAAAAATGTGTTTTAATTAGGCATTCAATCGTGATGTTTTTTAATAAAGTATATTAAGATGATGCGATTCATTGCAAAAAATAGCAACATATAAATTAAAAAATCTGTTTTAAACGGATTGCCGTACAAATTACCTCTTATCGTAGAATCACCCGAATATATCTTCAATGTTATAATTAATATACTACCCTCTAAAAATATTAGCATATTAGCAATTTACACTCATCTTTTTTAAAAAGAAGGAATTACTTGTATCTGAAACAAATTCCCTTTTGATTCTTGAAGTGCGTGATTTTTTATATGCATTTGCAAGGCATTAAGAGATCAGCTACTATTTTCAACTGAAGATCGGGATACCATTGCTTCCTCAAATGTGTGTTTGATGAAATGTTTGGTTGGTTTATTGTATAGGTGTAATGTTGCAAAATCCCTTTAGGGACATGCTGCGCCAAGATGAAATGTATGGAATGATATGTATCGAAAACAATCTACTGTCCCATTCCATCCCACTCTCCTCTATATAATCCAAAGAAGATCTGTTTAAGGGTGATTTTACAATAAGAGGTTTCAAATACATAGAGGATACAGCCAAAAAGAAAAGTTTGAGTTTTATTAAAAACCTTTAAATTATTATTTTTGTCCCGTTTATTTAGCTTTTCATATAAGGGCAAGTCACTTTCTGCATATTTTATAACTTTTTCTGGTCCGTGACTCTCTCCCCTGGCAGTTATTTTGACAGGGGAAATACGGCAGAGGAGAGACATTTTCATGATAAATTCAAATTTTTTAACTGACTGAATTAGTTTTTGGATTAATTGTATATTTCACTTTAATTATTACTGTATTGTTTAAATAGGGCAGTAAATGCAATTGAATTAAACGAATATTATAAGTTTTATGACTTACCAGGGGAGATACACGATCACCTTGCAAAACCACTTTACTGCACGGTCGCGTCGCAACAACTAAAAATGGCGATGCTTAAAAGTCTTGCGCGTGTAGTATTGCTAACTTCAAGCCGATAGATGTCCTTTAGCGCTACTTCCAATATAACCATCCTTGAATTTATATTTGTTTTAGCGGAACGAAATTTGACAGGGTTGATACACAAAAAAAAGCGGGACAAAAGTTAATTAAAAAATTTATTTGAAATTAACAAAATTATTTTATTTTTTATTTTATAATACGTAAGTATAATTACTTAAATTCCAATTAAACATATAATCTAGTTAAGCATCTGATGGAAAAAATACCATGTATTGTTTGAAAGTTAAAATGAAACCAGCAAGGGGACATGTTAGGGTAGAGACTTTTTTAGACTTTGTAAGAAATTTCAGAAATATGGGTTTTAATTGGGCATTCAATCGTGATGTTATTTAATAAAGTAAATTAAGATGATGCGATTCATTGCAAAAAATAGCAAGATATAGAATAAAAAATCTGTTTTAAACGGATTGCCGTACAAATTAACTCTTATCGTAGAATCACCCTTAAAAGAATACTGTATGCAATCCAGAATAGAATATTTAAAAAATAATCCGGATTTTTTCTCAATAATTTGTTTTCGTTATATTTTAAGGTACATGCTTTCCTTTTGACGAATAAGACTTTTCTCATCTAAACTTTACACTAAAAAAGAAATCTATGCTTTGAGTTATTATTTAAGGATAGGATAGTCTTAATACTTTGTTTATTAATAAAATTTTTAATTTTATGGCTTCTTCTTTGAATTAAAATATTCTAAATCTTTCGTATAGTCTAACAAGGAAAGGGCCAACCTTGATAATTACAGATTTTGATTATTTTAATACATGTTGTAGGGCAGAGAACCCTTAGCCTTAAGTTCAATGGATTTTATACAACGCTCCTTGATTTTTAAAAATAATGGGTGGGGGGGATTTAATATGATGACGCATCTTAAATACTTACTTTGAAAAGCACCAGTATGCTTTATCGTAGCTCATTCGGTATAACGATCGCACATTCTATTAGGCTCGGGTTCGATACCATGAATCACTGCATTATTTTCCCTCGCGTTTTGTTTTATAAATTCACTTGTAATCATAATTTAATAATATCAATTAAAAATATCAATATCGTACCTTAACTAAAATGTAAGACAATTTAAACATCAATTTAGCATTTTTCAATTTTAAACCATTATTTCTTATCATTTAATGCGATATTTTTTTAATTCCATCTGTTATTGAATAATAAAAATTCCAAACTTGTTACAAAATCTGGCGCCATCTTTTTATAGTAGAATAAAACATATTCAAATAAAATTTTAAAAAGAAGTCGGAGGAAGATAAATGTTAAGCAAAATAAAAAAGCAGCAAAACTTAAGCAAAGTAATTCAAGGAGCAAACATAGATTTCAGGAAATTTAAAAATCTTTGATAGGCAAAAAATAGATTGTAATTTAATTCTTATACTAATTTTTAATATAATTATGTTTACCACTTTAAAAACAGAGTATTTTTATTATCGTATTGTTAAAGAAATAATAAAGTATGTTTCTTTAAAATCACGAATTGACACAATTGTTCAATATCATTTCATTGATAAAGAATGTATGAGTTACATTTAAAAAATAATTTTAAAAAAATTAACAGTTTTGGATCTATGTATAATGTTTTATAGAATATTTAGTTACAAAATAAAGTAAATATAGGTTAAAATTAGAAATGATACATAATATTATAATTTTTAATTGACAATGAGATCATTATATTATAATATCAAGCATATTTATTTATGCGATAAACAATGAGAAAAACAAATGTAGCGCGTACCGATATCGAACCCGGGCCCACTGGACAACGCTATATTAAATGAGATACGATCAAGCATACCCATTCTTTTCAAAGCAGATATTCAATTTGTGTCGTAATATTGGACCCCCCCCCCCTGGTTCCTCAAGAACTAAGGAGCGTTGTATAAAATTTAAAGAACCTGAGGCTAAGGGGGTCTCTGCCCTACAACATATATTAAAATAATTAAAATCAGTGATTATCAAGGTTGGCCCTCTCCTTGTTAGTGTCGAAGATCATTAGTGTGCATTCTCTGTTAATGATGTTTTTCATTATTATCGTATCAGATAGGAAAGGATCATTTTATTTTATATCTTGATTCGGGGATTATTAAATCGAAAAATATCATTCAACAAACACATTATATTAAATTTATATCGAAGATTATAATATTTATGTATAATATAATATATATTATATTATATTATGTAAATATTTCGTTCATTTCGGGATAAGGTACTTCAAGTTGAAGACTAACGAAAATGGTTTTTACGGACTCAGATCGGGTTGTGGGGCAATGAGTATAAATCTGATTTTTATTCGCGAAAGCGATTTCTGACGAGAAACAACCCATGTAAGCATGAAATAAACAGATATAAAAAATCAATAATAAACTTCAATGCAATTGTGGAAGAATAATCTGTAATCGTATTTGCAATATAAATTTTAATTCTCTGAGCTAGACTATCTATATTGAATATATACCAACATTTATTTATTTCAATGTGAAAAAAAAAATCTGAATTTTCTTTTTTAAAAATGGCGATGGGGGAAGTTGGCTTCTCTGGAAAGCTGGTATTTACAAAAATCCAAACCAATCTCAAACCGCAGTTAAAAAATTAATAAAAAAATAATATAATTTAATTTAATATAAAGTTCGATCTATATTTCTATTTTCCTTATACATTATTGTTTGAAAAATCTTTAAGCATTATTGTATACACTATCAGAAACATGGGCGTATTTGCCAAATTGCAATGCCAGTCAGTTACCATATGAATTCAATTTTTATTTGAGCTGAGCAACTTGATCAAAAAATCACACGAAACGCGAAATAACTCCAAAAATTGCTGAGTGAATTTTGAATGAACTTTATTGAACTGAGAGAAAAAATAATTATATTGAGCTAAAAGATTGAAACCGGATTCTTTATATTCATGTAAAAAATATAAAAAATCGGAATGAAACAAAAAAAAGGCTAAAATTATTATGAAACTAGCGAGCTACGCCCACTAGCTGGGCCACTTTTTCCAAACGAACCTCGATATTAAGCAGTATATAATAAGCAAAAAAATTCATTTAATAAGCAAGTCTTGGTGTTCGAATCCTCAAGCACAAAAAAAAGTAAATTAAAGAGCTATGGTTGTTATGCGCCCATTATCCCGTTAAAAATATGTGACTTCGCACAGTGGGCGCTACGCGCCCACCGTGCGAAGCCGGCCCACCGGCCTACCACCCACCGGCGCTACGCGCCATGGTCGCCATCGTCCCGTTAAAAATATTTGGTTTTGCACGGTTGGCGCTGCACGCCCATAAGAGATTTTCTCGTGTTTTTTGGTTCATCAGAAGCAGACTTTTACGCAGATTTTGAATATGTAATCAATTTTTTTCTACTTTAAAAACTGTCTGCATGATGGTTTGAGAAAAAACGCGCAAAAAAAAGTTTTCGCTATTAAAAACTGCAAAAGACTACTATTAAAAAGAAATAAGTAATTTCATTAATATCACAAACAACATAACTAACAAATAATTTTGGCAGCTCGTTTTCCGTTTGTACTAACAGAAATTAGTATTAATCGCGTAAATCTTAGATTACACAATATTCGTGTATGCTACCAAAAAGAAAAAGTATGAAAATAAACCGTGTTTAACATTTTTTACCAATTAATTAGTTCTTTTTCAAAGAACCGAACCGAAAGAAAAAGTCGTTTTCCCGGGAGAAAAAAAGAGGTTTTCGGCTGCTTCTTCTTTTAGCCAAAGGGGAAAAGTTCAGGTTCTTCACCGCAAGGTGGCGCAGTGTTCTGCCTCAGAGCTCCGTTTGAGCTCTGTTTGAGAAATTAGACGTTTTCCGTTCCGATTCCCGACTGGTTTTTAATTCATAACTTTTTTAATTTTGGTCCCACGGTCTCGAAAATGCCCGAAATGACTTTCCCGGAATTTTTCGAATCGAAAGACACCTCTCGCGACTTCCAACTCGCCCGCGTTGCAAACTGTAATCGGCTTCAAGCAGACAGACAGACAGAGGCGCACGGATTTTATTAGTATAGACTAGCGAGCTACGCCCGCTAGCTGGGCCACTTTTTCCAAACGAACCTCGGTATTAAGCAGTATATAATAAGCAAAAAAATTCATTTAATAAGCAAGTCTTGGTGTTCGAATCCTCAAGCACAAAAAAAAGTTAATTAAAGAGCTATGGACCCGTTAAAAATATGTGATTTCGCACTGTTGGCCACGTGCACTTGAAAAAAAAAGATTGTGGATCGGCGCTATGGTCGCTTCGCGCCCATAGTCCCGTTAAAAATATTTGGTTTTGCACGGTGGGTACTACGCGCCCATAAGACATTTTTTCGTATTTTTTAATTCATCAGAAGCAGATTTTTACGCAGATTCTGAATATGTAATCAGTTTTTTTCTACTTTAAAAACTGTCTGCATGATGGTTTAAGAAAAAAATGCGCAAAAAAAAAAAGTTTCGATAGTCCTGTTTTATTTCTAAGTTCAATATTTTAGCGTAAACTACGGTAAATATTCTACGGCAAGTCAAAAAAATTGATGCGAGAAAAAACGCAATTAGCGCCGGTAGAAATGGAGGTTTTCGGCTGTTTCTTCTTTTAGCCAAAGGGGAAAAATTCATTCCTTCACCGCAAGGTGGCGCAGTGTTCTGCTTCGGAGCTCCGTTTGGGAATTGAGATATTTTACGTTCCGATTCCCAAGGGGTTTTTAATTCATAACTTTTTAATTTTAGTCCCACGGTCTCGAAAATGCCCGAAATGACTTCCCCGGAATTTTTCCAATCGAAAGACACCTCTCGCGACTTCCAACTCGCCCGCGTTGCGAACTGTAATCGGCTTCAAGCAGACAGACAGACAGACAGAGGCGCACGGATTTTATTAGTATAGACTAGCGAGCTACGCCCGCTAGCTGGGACACTTTTTCCAAACGAACCTCGGTATTAAGCAGTATATAATAAGCAAAAAAATTCATTAAATAAGCAAGTCTTGGTGTTCAAATCCTCAAGCACAAAAAAAGTAAATTAAAGAGCCATGGTCCCATTAAAAATATGTGATTTCGCACTGTGGGCCACGTCCACTTGAAAATAAAAAGATTGTGGATCGGAACTATGGTCGCTTCGCGCCCATAGTCCCGTTTAAAATATTTGGTTTTGCACGGTGGGCACTACGCGCCCATAAGACATTTTTTCGTATTTTTTAGTTCATCAGAATGAGATTTTTACGCAGATTCTGAATATGTAATCAGTTTTTTTCTACTTTAAAAACTGTCTGCATGATGGTTTAAGAAAAAACGCGCAAAAAAAAACGCAATTAGCGCCGGTAGAAAAAGCGGTTTTCGGCTGTTTCTTCTTTTAGCCAAAGGGGAAAAGTTCAGGTTCTTCACAGCAAGGTAGCGCAGTGTTCTGCCTCGGAGCTCCGTTTGAGCGCCGTTTGGGATTTGAGACATTTTTCGTTCCGATTCCCAAGGGGTTTTTAATTCATAACTTTTTTAATTTTGGTCCCACGGTCTCGAAAATGCCCGAAATGACTTCCCCGGAATATTTCCAATCGAAAGACACCTCTCGCGACTTCCAACTCGCCCGCGTTGCGAACTGTAATCGGCTTCAAGCAGACAGACAGACAGACAGAGGCGCACGGATTTTATTAGTATAGACTAGCGAGCTACGCCCGCTAGCTGGGCCAGTTTTTCCAAGCGAACCTCGATATTAAGCAATATATAATAAACAAAAAAATTCATTTAATAAGCAAGTCTTGGTGTTCGAACCCTCAAGCACAAAAAAAGTAAATTAAAGAGCTATGGTTGTTATGCGCCCATTATCCCGTTAAAAATATGTGATTTCGCACAGTGGGCTCTACGCTCCATGGTCGCCATCGTCCCATTAAAAATATTTGGTTTTGTACGGTTGGCTCTGCGCGCCCATAAGACATTTTCTCGTATTTTTTGGTTCATCAGAAGCAGACTTTTACGCAGATTCTGAATATGTAATCAGTTTTTTTCTACTTTAAAAACTGTCTGCATGATGGTTTAAGAAAAAACGCGCAAAAAAGGGAGAAAAAGAGGTTTTCGACTGCTTCTTCTTTTAGCCAAAGGGGAAAAGTTCAGGATCTTCACCGCAAGGTGGCGCAGTGTTCTGCCTCAGAGCTCCGTTTGAGCGCCGTTTGGGATTTGAGACATTTTTCGTTCCGATTCCCAAGGGGTTTTTAATTCATAACTTTTGTAATTTTGGTCCCACGGTCTCGGAAATGCCCGAAATGACTTCCCCGGAATTTTTCCAATCGAAAGACACCTCTCGCGACTTCCAACTCGCCCGCGAACTGTAATCGGCTTTAAGCAGACAGAGGCGCACGGATTTTATTAGTATAGACTATCGCTTAAATACTAAAAATCTTAGCGAATAAAATTCATCTATTAAAGGTAAACGATTAAATAAGGATTTCTTTTATGAATTATGAAAAATCGCCATTAAACGCAAAAATATTCTCTAAATTTCGTTGAAGATACAAAAATTAAACAGAATGAAATGGAGTATAGTGGGCTAAAATACTGAAACGGAAGTTCTTTCATTTAAAGGTGTAGTAAAGATTTTTTTTTTTTTTTTTTTTTTTTTTTTTTTTTTTTTTATATTAATGTACAACATCTTAAGATTATTCTGTGAAAATTTGAAAGCAATTGAAGTAAAACTGACGGAGATATACACTTGTAAATCTCCGCCCTCCGATTTCACACTGAGGAATGTAGCCGCAACAATCAGCTACCAAGTAGCTGCTACTGCTTGACCAGGTTTCAAAGGCCTGTCCTGGCATACTGCCAAAATAATGGACCTTTCCGAAGGTACACGTACACGTGTGCCGTAATTTTGTGTTGTGATTTTGAGTTTTTTAAGCGCAAAATGACAAAAAAAGTTACCCGAGAAGATCGGAAAAATACCGGTTCAAAGTTAAATAAACCTAGAAAACTTGTACCACCACATAAACGCAAGAAAGACAATGTCGAAGCTAACAGTGCATCAGCAAAAAAAATAATAAAAAGAATATTGCCCAGTTAAACTGATGGCATTGAGCTCACAGGCTACACATACTAATTGTACATTACAGCCTTGTATTTTCGTTAATTCCGTTCGGAAAAAAAAATTAAGAAGGGGAAACAGCTCTCCCCTTTCTCCTTTTTTATACTTAGTCATTGAACCTCCTAAACTATCAAGTACATGCTTTATCATATTAAAAAACCTATATCCAAAATTCAAAGCAAATCGGATAATTCTTAATAAAAACCCATTTAGCATTTATATAATTTAAGAGGAGTTATTCTCCTCTTTTATACTTAACCATTAAACTTCCAAAACTATTCAGAGATTTGAACGAAATCTGACAAATCTGATTGAAAAATCCATTTATACAAGTTAAGGGGAGGGGCATTAGAACCCCCGTTCCCCCCTGTTTATACTTATTCAATGAACATCTAATAACAGCCACGGACTCGCCTCATCAGAATGATTCCATATCTAAATTTTGAACGAAAACTGTTAATTCTGCATGAAAATCCCGTTTATATCAATTAAGGGGGGGGGCATGAGCCCCCCGTTTCCCCTGTTTATACTTATTCAATGAACACCTAATGACAGTCACGGAATCGCCTCATCAGAATGATCCTATATCTAAATTTTGAACGAAAACTGTTAATTCTGCATGAAAATCCCGTTTATATCAATTAAGGGGGGGGGGGCATGAGCCCCCCGTTCCCCCTGTTTATACTTATTCAATGAACACCTAATGACAGTCACGGAATCGCCTCATCAGAATGATCCTATATCTAAATTTTGAACGAAAACTGTTAATTCTGCATGAAAATCTCGTTTATATCAATTAAGGGGGGGGGGGCATGAGCCCCCCGTTCCCCCTGTTTATACTTATTCAATGAACACATAATGACAGTCACGGAATTGCCTCATCAGAATGATCCTATACCTAAATTTTGAACGAAAACTGTTAATTCTGCATGAAAATCCCGTTTATATCAATTAAGGGGAGGGGCATGAGCCCCCCGTTCCCCCTCTTATACATATCGAATGAACTCCAAAAACTAATCAGGGAAGTGCCTTATCAGGATATACCTATATACAAAATTTCAAGTGGATCCGATATTTTTATCATGAGTTATCGCGTTACGCACGAACATACGAACGTACATACAGAACGGACGGGCACATAAGCTCTCAGGCTATGATAGCCTGTGAGCTAAAAATGAACACTTCTACAGATGTGCCGGAGAATTTCGAAAAACATTATCGGATCATGGATTTTGTGTTTGTTTTTTCAATTATTTCTACTTTAGTTAAGTGTGTGAAGTGCAATGGAAAAATTTGTTTTCATTCGTGCAGAAAAGAAGGCCTTGGATTCAATATCAAAGTTACGTGTGAAAAATGTAAAGAAGCTCGTTTTGTTCCGTCTGCTGAAAGAATTCAATCTGGTGTGTACGAAATTAATTATAGATTTACTTTTGTGATGCGAATCTTAGGATTAGGATTAGCTGGCTGTGAAAAGTTTTGTGCCCTGATGGATTTGTCAAGTACTTTTTTGTCAAAACCAACGTATAGCTTATATATTAAGAAAATGTGCTCCAGTATAGCAGATGTCTCAAGTAGATTTTTTTCTTCTGCTGTAAATGAAGAAAAAGAAGCAACATTTGAAGCACATAAGATCGAAAATACATCGGAGTTGACTGTATCAGGAGACGGAACCTGGAAAAAACGAGGATTCTCTTCGTTATATGGCGTGGCTTCCTTGATCGGGCATTATACTGGAAAAGTATTAGACATTTGTGTCAAAAGCCTTTATTGTCATGAGTGTAAAATTTGGGAAAACAAGCTTGATTCTGTGCAATATGAAGAGTGGCATAAAGCTCATGTAAATGAAGGCAAATGCCATGCTAATCATATTGGACCATCTGGGAACATGGAAGTCGATGCGATCAAAATCATGTTTCAACGTTCAATGGACAACGGAGTAAAGTATCGCAATTACATCGGAGACGGAGACTCAAAAACTTACACCGGTGTTTTAAATTCAAAGCCTTACGGTGAAAATTTTATAATAAATAAAAAAGAATGTGTCGGACACGTTCAGAAGCGAATGGGTACACGTCTGAGAGAGTTAGTGAAAAAAAGTGTTGTTGATCATAAAACTGCGGCTGGAAAAATAGTGAAAAGAAAAAGTCTTTCTGGCAAAGGTAACCTTACAGCTAAAATGATTGACAAATTAACTGTATATTACGGTCTGGCTATTCGACGCAATCACGATTCAGTCGAAAAAATGAGAAATGCCATTTAGTCAACTTATTTTCACTACAGCTCCACAGACGATAATCCGCAACACCAAAAATGTCCGAGCGGTGCTGATTCATGGTGTGAATGGCAGAAGGCTGCAGCTACAGAAGATCTGGAGTCATTCAAACACAGTTACACCGCACTTCCGAGTAATGTGCTAGAAGCCATCAAACCTATTTATGAGGATTTAAGCAAAGATGCACTTCTGGAACGATGTGTTGGAGGTTTCACTCAGAACAATAATGAAAGCCTTAATCAACTTATTTGAAAAATTACTCCAAAAACAGTGAATGGCACCTCCAACGTCGTTGAAATTGCAGCTAATGTTGCAGCGTGTACATTTAATGAAGGCTGTTTTTCTCTGCTGTCATTTTTGCAAGAAATGGGCATAAAAACTGGAACAAGTTCTCATGAATGGGCGCGAACAACAGATAGTCTTCGAGTATGTAAAGCGGAGCGAGAGGCTGCAAAAGAGAGCAAAGAAAGCAGGATTCGTCGTAAGACAAGAGCAACAAGATGCTCTGGACATCATCTCCGACAGCTTTTCGCTTTATGGGCCTGGTATTGATGATTCTGTGTAAGTATATGAAAAAAGCAGTAATTTACAAATATCTATTTCGACAAAAACGTCTGTGAAACTTTAAACGTGTTTTTCTAACACTTCGCTTTTTCGAAGCCGGTGAACTCTGTAGCTCAAAATCTACTGAAACGATCTTTTTAAAATTTTACACACTCTTTCTTTATATAAATTACGAGATAACGCTGTCGAGTTTTTTTTTTTTTTTTTTTTTTTTTTTTTTATTTTAACTTACTTTCAAAAAACAAAATATGAGATTTTTTTTGATGAAAAATCAGTATTTTGACTTCCGAGACTTGTAAAAAATTGAAAAATCAATTTAAAAAAAAAACTCGACTGTGTTCCCTGAGGCAACTTATCAACTAATTAAATCAATTTGGTTTTTTAATTTCAGTTGATCCAGTCATGAATTATGCGGTTCACCGCGAATCAACTTTTTTTTGGGGACGTCTTCGAAGATTCGCTGTCATCGGCTCATTTTTTAATATTTCTTAATGAAAATTTCACAGAATACTCTTTAAATGACATATAATTATACTACAACTATACAAATAAATAAATATTAATTGTATCCTTACAAAAAATGATAGAAAATATGCTTTTTTTCCCCTCGAATTAACCTTACTACCCCCTTAACGCGAAAAATCGAAAACAATTCTGAAACAGTGGAAAATAAAATTTGCTACATTACGATTAAAGTTTGAAAACGAATTCTTTTTAAAAGTGTAAAAAAAAAATTCGCCTCGGGCTGCGAAATGAACTTTAAGTCTTGCATTAAAAAATTTGTATAAAATTCAAAAACTTAGCGTACAAATTCCGAATAAACTTTATTGAAAAGAGAACATAGTTTGTTATATCGGATTTAATATTTTGAAACAGGATAATTTTTTCTACTACAGAAAAATTGTCGAGAAATTCCAACATACAGCAAAAAACAGCCTTATTTTTTATGGAATAATGCCCCTCGAAAAACATATTAAAGGAGAGATTATCGCTCCCATTTTCCCCCTTTACAGTCAATCATTGAACCCCCAAAACTAATCAGGGATTAGTTCCTCGGTATCACAATGAACTTATATACAAATTTCGAAGAAAATCGGATAATTCTGCAGGAAAAACCTATTTACCTAAATTAAGAATGGTAGGCATGATCCCCCGGTCCAGCGGTCATGCATATCCGGGATATTACAAAATGGTTGTTTTTGAGCACTGGACTACTGTTGAATGACAGCCGAAATGTGCTCTTCCGGATTAAGATACGTCTAATTAGGCGAGCAGGACGTTAATTGGAATTTAGTATTATGTTTCTAGAACCAATTGAGAACAATTCGAGTCATGTGACATGGAGCGTTGTTTTGCACGAAAATTCCATTTCCATTTCGGATGACAGGTACCATGTCATGGTGCAAATGATTCGCAATGATGTTCAGATAGTCTGGGCCGTTCATGGTCTGTTCTACAACAATCACAGGTCTCAGGGATGCCCATATGAGAACGCTCCCCAAAGCAAGGGGTCTCAAAAGTCTTACTTCTTACCTGACGATGCAATTTAGTAGCATGTCATATTTGATTATCTTTTCCTCAGTTCTTATACAGTGCGTGTCAAAAATTTAAGCGCAATAGCAATTTCAAAATAAAACTTTAAATATTAACTTTATTTCAATATCTGTGTTGTATATGTTAATAATATATATTTTAACATCATATTCATTGAAATTAACTTTCAAATTTTATTTCAAACCATGGAGTTTAAGAATAGAACAAAAATAACTGTGTCAAAAGTTTAAGCACAAAATCGTTTTTATGCAAATTTTACATTCTAACGTAAGCAGTTGCGCGCGTAAACAATTTCTGGGTGCATAAGAAGTAGTCAGTTGTTGTTTTTGAGTTAGTACAAAATGCCTGAGTCGAAAGAATTATCAGAGGAGAAGGTGATAAAAATCTGGAATATGAGAGCAAAATGTAAGTCTGTTTCTGAAATTGCAAGTGCATTAAAAAGATCAAAACGAGGTATTTATTAAATTTTGACTCGTGGTACTGATTTTAAAAGAAAATTTCGTTCAGGAAGGCCGCGAGTGACTAGTTTGCGCAAAGATAGCCTCATCAAAAATTTGGCTTCAACTGGTAATTACTACCTTTCGCAAATAAAACATGCAGTCGGAGGACAAATATCTAAAAACACTGTTCATAGAACAGTTTTGGAATTCAAATACATCAAATACCGTAAAATGGTTCGATTACCATGTCTGAAACGACACCATAAAGAAGCTAGATTACAATGAGTCAAAGAGCATATGCCATTTGGTGAAAAGGGGCTGAATGTCACATTCAGTGATGAAAAAAAATGGAACCTCGATGGCCCTGATGGGTTTAAGTACTATTGGCATGATCTCCGCAAAGAACCTAGGAGTGTATTTAGCCGACAACACAATGGTGTTTCTGTAATGGTATGGGGGGCTATTTCTTTCAATGGTCAGACATCTCTAGCGTTCATCAGCGGTCGTTAAAAGTCTGAAAACTACCAAGAAACACTTGTCAATCATTTTCTTCCTGTTGCCGAGGTTTTTTTTTTTTTTTGGGGGGGGGAGATAATGGTTATTTCAACATGATAATGCTTCGATCCATACTTCAAGCTCAACTTCATCGTGGCTTAAGTCGAAAAAACTGTCTTTTTTGAAATGGTGGGCAATTAGTCCTGATTTAAACCCTATAGAAAATATGTGGGGTATTCTCATAAAGTTTATCGAAATGGAAAGCAGTATTCTTCGGTTAAGGATTTGAAAGATGCCATTGAGAACGCTTGGTTTAAAATTGAACCAGAAACAATGCAGAATCTCATTTTATCGATGGAGGGCCGTATATTTAAAGTAATTCAGCAGAAAAAAGCTATAATCAAGTATTATTATTTTTTAATTATTGTTCTGTTAAAGACAAAAATCTACTGTACTTAAACGTTTGACACACTCATTTTTGTTGTTTTGATAAATTTTATAGTATAAATCTGTTAACTATCTTTTTAAAACTACAATTTGTAGGTTATGTGAAAAGGAAAGTAACTTTCACTCGTTAATAAAATTTTATTTTGAAATTTTCTGTTGTGCTTAAACTTTTGACACGCACTGTAAAACGTAAATGCATAATTAAAAATTTTAATATAAACAATTTAATATCGCTTCTATTTAAAATATTTTTTAAATACTCTATTATTGGTATTTTATTTTACTTTTTATATTTAATTTTGGTAAAAAAATAAAAAAATATTTTTTGACTTTCATCCGCGGCGTACAAGGTTGTAGAAAAACTATCGATTCAAGCGCTCCCAAAAGTACTGATAATGATGTAAAACTAATGTATCTCAAACGTATACTTCATTTGAAAGAAATTTATTTGTTTATTTACTAGTTTATAACCCCCGTCAGAAATGAGGGAATGTTGATCTGCGTTTTATTTTCATATGACTCCATACAAATGAAGATTATGTCACAAACCGTTTGTATTGTAGAAAATTTCATTTTTAACACTTTCCAACAAAGTTGAAAAGTGTTTATGCTTTCAGTTTATCGGCCCTTCTGGCCGTCGGTCCGCGTTCTAACTCTCGTAAATAAACTCAGATTTCCATAAAATTTTTAGATGTTATTGACATTTACCTTAGCACGAACCCTACTAAAAATGAAGTTCTATGAATAATAAAATAAATAATAACTTCATATAAAAATGAAGTCAAAAGTTTCCCGTTACATTACGGCCTATGAGAAAAAATCTTTCAAATGAAATTTACGGGTGTTACACCAATCAAACATATTCAAATTTATATGCATTTTCGAGGTGCACTAAAGAATGCATTTTGTAAAATATGCAGTGAAAATGACAGTTATTATTCATTTAAGGGTGATACAAAAGAATTCCATTACACAATAATAAAAGGGGAAATTGTTTTCGATATATTTTAATTATGTTAAACGATTTTATGTATAATGAAATTAATATACGCCTGAGGCTTAATAGTTCAAGCATAATATGAATATTTCAAATAGTATATTCTATCCAAATTACTGTATACTATCGATAATGGCTGATGGATAAATGAAATGCATTCTTAATTATGATATGCACTTTTAAGTTTCACTAAATGCATGCATATTATATGGTGCGTATAAATGCTATAGTTGATATACACGATTGCACAAAAGAGCTCGTAAAGGTTACTGAATCTGATCGTAATTTACTTAAAGGTAGTTTTTAAATAAGTTATGCATTTTTACTTTGAACTGCTTTCAGTTTACTGAGAAATGCTTGTAGAATATAGATAAAGTGATATCCATGTTCACGCGAAGAATTGGATACATGGTCACCAATGGCTGATAATTTCTGGAAATGTGATTTAAGTAGTTTTAAAAATGCTTTTATTTGAACTAAATTTTAGCAAAATACAGGCGTGTAATAAAGGTACTAAGTAAACTACAGGACTAAACAAAAGCATTCAAGTATGTTTCCATCTTTTAATATAAATTGCTGAAAGAGAAATTTCAACCAGCTAGGCGTTTTCTTACTAAACTAAATTTTAACATTAGATAGTCCATATATTAACCGACAGATCAAATTCAGGGCTGTTCGAAAGTACTGGAATACATATTTGGCTATGGACAGTGACACCTTATTTCCCGAAATAACGAAGTTTTGTTAAAAATTATAGGAAGTGTGCGAAAGGATTTCATAATCTATGTTCAACGCATGATTTTTCTTACTTGTTAAAATAACAAATGAGTTCTATAAATACAAATGATGAGGATATATTTTTAATCATGTTCAACAAATATATTAGCTTACTTCTTGCATGGAGATTATCGTGCACTTGAAATTTAATCGCATTGTGAGTAAAATTTTTATTTCTTACAAAATGTAATTAAAATGTAAGGCACATATAGCATCATATATTAATGCAGATAAATTTTCAATTTTTAACGTAGTAACATTCGCGCATAACTGTTGAGTAAAAATAAAATTTTAATTTAATAAGATAATGTGAAAAACTGTTGCCAGTTATACAATTGCAATTTCGCAATTAAATTACATCTAAAAAAAGAAAAGAAAAAATATTTTTACTTATAATGCAAACAAAATTTTTAAAAAATAAGCGGATAAATGTTAAGCTAATATTAATTAATATACTAAATTAATATTCTTATAAACTTTTTTTCCTATTAAACGAAATAATAAAAATATTTAACCGAAGCTCTAGCTAAATATCTTTAAAATTTCATTAGGCATAAATAAAATTAATTATTATTATTATTATTATTATTATTATTATTATTATTATTATTATTATTATTATTATTATTTCTTTAGAATATTAATAAATAGTACAGTCGAACCACCTTATTACGACACTCCCAGGACCAGAAAAAAGTGTCGTCATAAGCGGAGTGTTGCAGTAAGTGGAGTTAGAGAAAAATATGTATGTAAAAAAGCTGTATTTTTCATTAATTTGAGATAATTTTAAATTCAGAACTGGTCTTGTATTTTTAAGTAATAAAGCATCATTCTGTGCCAAAAAAGGCACCCTTTTGGCGATGAAATCTTGAAGAAGAATGCTTCAAGAATCGGCTGATGGAACAAAGGGATTCGTTGAGAGGCAGGGTAAGAAATAATTCTGGCCATGGAGAAATTGTAAGAATGACTGGAAGTCTAACAGTGAGAAGCAATCGAGGATTTAAAGATTGCAAGAACAAGGAATAAAATAAACAAAAAAACTCGGTGGCGTGCTTGTTTTATTCCTTGCTTTTGCAATTTAAATTATATTGTCCAAACCATGAGAACGTTAAATTACAGATTTGGCGAGCATAAGAATTATAATGGAAATAAAAATCTCTAAATCGCCGATTGCTTCTCACTATTGGGCTTACAATCATTTTTTTTCAATTTCACCATGGCCAGAATTATTTCTTAACATACCTCTCCCTCTCTCTTAAACGTTCATGAAGCTTATTTTATTTATAAAAATTGTTATCTTGTCAAGGATCTCTCATCATCTCCCTCTCCCTTTCTCCTATGTGGAAATTACTTTTATAATGCTTTTTCCTCATCTCTTGTCTATTTTCATTTTATTATAAAAAAAATAGAAAAAAGGGAAAAAATTATTTTGTTTTACTCGTTTTTATTTTATTTTATTTTATTTTATTTATATTTACTAAGTTATATTTTTTATTTATTAATCTATTTTATTTTTTATTTTTATTTTCTAAATTTTATTTATTTATCTATTTATCTATATTTATTTGTTTACATTATTTCCTCTTTTCCACCTTTTTCTCTTCTGTCATTCTGATATCATTATTGTCTTGCGCAAGTGCTCTTTCAATTAGCGGCCACTGTCGTACTCTTTGCAATCTCTACCCTCTACCTTTCTCTTTATCTTTGACACTGTCCCCTTTCGAACACGTATCTACTTCAGCTGATGTTGAGCAGTTAGTGTTCTAGGTTGAAACGCGTCCTGCATTGTTTTTATTTTATGGTAAATTGTACAAAGTGTATTACTTTAATTATGACATATCACCAGTTTATTCGATGTTTTTTCGCTAAAATATTATTTATTTCATTCCTCTCATCTAATTTCCGAAATTTATTTTTTCCAAAAAATTCTAAATGTCCCTAAATTGTTACACTAACTTTTGATATTCGTGTTTCTTTTAGAGAAAACAATTCTCAAACTTTATTCTAATATTTTTCTACACCATTATTATTATAAAGTTTTTATATTGCGTGGATTTTCTATTATATCATCTTTCCATGTTGAATTAGCTGTGATTTGTCGTCAAAGAAAGATATTTAAATATTAAAAAAATATATATAATAATAAAGATACCTTTAGAATAAAAAAAGGAGGTTATTATATTTTGAGTTTCATAATGTCTTAATGAGCTTCTGGCGTGCACCTCATCTAATTCTTTTTTTTTTTTCTTCTATCTTTACAAGAAAAAAAAATATTGGGTTCCTGAAAATTTTCGAAATATGGTTTTTGACGGATTTACACGTTTTAATTGCACAAGGTACCCGAAAAACATGATTTTACAAAATCTCTGTCTGTGAGTCTGTCGCTCTGTCAGTCTGTCTGTTTGTATGTGACAAAAAAATTGAGGCAGCTCTATCTCAAGAATTAATGCACGGAATTTCACAAAACTTTCGGTTCTGTTAGAACTTAATATAAATTAGATCTGATTATTTTTTGGTGTATATCGCGCAACAAGCAATGGTACTATGCTGCATTATTCACAATTTCCACAATAGCCATATCTCAAGAACTAGAACATACATTTTCATAAAATTTGAGATTTGGTTATAACTTGATATAGCATGGTCCTGATTACGTTTTGACGCAAATCGCTCAAGAGGTAGCGCTGCCATGGTGTATTATTCGTGATTATCGCAATAGCTCTTTCTAAAGAAAGAATGCCGGAATTTCACAAAACTTTAGATTCTATGAGACCTTGATATAAATTAAATTTGATTAGTTTTTGGTGTATATCGCTCAAAAGATGGAGCTGCTATGCTGCATTATTTACAATTTCCACAATAACCATATCTCATGAACAAATGCGTGAATTTTCATAAAACTTCATATTTAGTTAGTACTTATATCAGATGGTGCTGATTAAGTTTTGGTAAAAATCGCTCAACAAATGGCGCTGCCATGGTGTTTTGATTTCGGCATTTAACAATTGGGCATAAATATCTGTCTGAATGCACTAATTAAAAAAAATTACAATAAAAGACGGGATAAAATGATCTAGTTCATAAATATTTAAATCACATAGATAATTCAAATTGTTTTGGTTCATCTGCATTTATTTATGATAATCAGATGTCGTCTACTATTTATTTATTTATATATATATTTTTTTTTAATATACTCGGTGCAATATGTTATCTATCGCCGACCTCGACTTTTAATTTCTCAACCGTTGGTCATAGACATATATTTTCAATTGCAAAAAATGTTTCAAATGAAGCATACACTGGTGTCCAAAAGTTAAGCATAATTGGTAATTAAGTAAGTAATGAAAGAAATATAAATCGAAATGTGGTGAAACTCCAGGTGTGTAAACAAAATAGTACGCGTCATATATTTTCGCGAAGAGTTTTCCCCGAAAATGAACAAGGGACCATCAACAAATTGAAAAAGAACGAAGATCTTTCGTATAACCCTGTTAAAACTAATGTAGCAAAAGCGTTCAAACTGCACATTATGATTAAGTGGCTTATTGTAATGTATGGTGTTTATTTTTATAAGGATAGCATGTATACGGTAGAGAAATAGATACCGCGTAGAGAAATTAAGGTTTTATAAAAACAGTCCTAAATTTTTTGCTTATAATTTGCAGAGTTCTTAATATAAAATAATGTTATTTTCTGAAAATATGCCAACATCATTGTACACAATACCCTGTCATCAGAATTTTGAAATAATAAAAATTGTATGAAAAATGAGTAGGTTTAGTAAATAATTTTTCATTGCGCATGCGTCAACGATATCAAAATTTCATTAGCATATTGTGTTAGCTAAATGTATAGAGCAAATTCTGTAAAAGTTTCAAAAACATAGCTTGAAAATTCTGAAAATGGTCGCTTATAGAATCAATTCAAAATCATTATTCCTAAAAGGAAGCAAAAAAATCAGGGGTTTTATCCGAATATTATTTGTACGTGTAATATTGTGTAGGCACTAAACAATGGAATATGGATACAGCCCCTCATCTTTTTGCTTCATTTAGGGAATAAAGGATTTTGATCTCTTTCTATCAACGATAATTTTCAGAATTTTTAAGCTATGTTTTTGAGACTTTCACAAAAGTTGCTCTACACATTTAACTAACATAATATGCAAATAAAATTTTAATAGCGTTCACACATGCGCAGTAAAAAATTATTTAGTAAACTTGCTCATTTGTCAAACAATTTTTATTATTTTTAAATTCTGATGACAGGGTTTTGTGTACAATGATGCTTGTCATATTTTCAGAAAATAACATTATTTTATATTAAGAACTCTGCAAATTATAAGCAAAAAACTCAGGACTGTTTTTATAAAAACCTTAATTTCTCTACGAGTATACATGCTATCCTTATAAAAAATAAACACAATACATTACAATAAGCCACTTAATCATAATATGCAGTTTGAACGCTTTTGCTACATTAGTTTTGACAGGGTTATCCAAAAGATCTTCGTTCTTTTCCAATTTGTTGACGGTCCCCCTGTTCGATTTCGAGGAAAACTCTCTAACGTACTATTTTGTTTAAACACCTGGAGTTTCACCACATTTCGATTTATATTTCTTTCATTACTTACTTAATTACCAATTATGCTTAACTTATGGACACCAGTGTATATTCATGTTGAGGTGTTATTTAAAGTAAAAAATCAGTTTTATAAAAATTACAAAATCTAACTTTTTATACGGTCCCCCAATCCCTATAGTTATATTTAGTAAAAGTTTAGACATATAATAAGAAATTTAGCACAAAAAGTTTGACTTCTGCACGACCAAAATTGATAGAATTATTAAATTTTAAAGTTAGAGATTTTTGCGCATGATTTTTACTTTCATTCGGAGATCAGTTTTAAAAATTAAAGTAATTCGAGATCAAAATAATGGTGCAATGTCCCTTTTTTACAGCGAAACCAGCTTTAACCGGTATCGCTCATATCAATGGTTATCATATCTTAATACTAAAAACCATAGAGTAAAAAGAAAGAATAGAGTGGAAGTATAGTTTCTGGGGGTGACGCCAAAAATATAACCCTAAAATCCGCTATATTAAGCACAAACATAACCACGTCCTTTTGCAACAAAGAAAAAACTTTTAATGATACAGTTTTTAATTTATAATACAATGAAATTTTATATTAGAATGCTTAAATCGTTTTCATTTAGAGAAAAAATGTACGGTTGATATCAAAAATTCGATCCCTGTTCCACGTGATAGTTTTGTTTGGACCTAATGAGGAGATTTAAGTTTGTGTGATAACACACATCACAATACAAGCCTATTTTAGGGCATACTGTACCTCCATCTACCTTTTTCTTCCATAAGTAAGAGCAAACACACGCAATTTTATTAAAATCTGTAATGGTAGCTTACATATGGATATTTTACGGCCTGATTTAATGTGGAATGCCTCTAAAATCAAAACATGACTGAAGTCTTGCTTCAGGCCTGTTTTGAAGCCTGACTCAAAAAGGTTTGAAGGCCTGACTCAAAAAGGCTCATGGTTTTGCTTGGTTTTTACGATAATAAACAATACCTACTTTGACTTATGATTGTTATTTGACCCCCTTGAAGTTAAATGAAATTTTCAGATGAAATAACTCTCTTTGGCGATAACCTGATATGGCGATACCGGAGAAAGATGATTTTACCGTTAAAAAAGGGACATTGCACCCTAATTTCGATCTCAAACTACTTTAATTAATTTTTTGACTGAACCTCGAATGAAGGATAAAATCTTGTGCAAAATTCTCAAACATTGAAATTTAATAACTCTGTCAATTTTTATCATACTGAAGTCAAATTTTTTGTTATATCTCTTAGGATATTTATAAACTTTTACTGTATATAACTATAGGACCGGGAAACCGTATAAAAAAGTTAGATTTTGTTATTTTTATAAAATTGATTTTTTACTATAAACATCACCTCAACATGAATATTTACCTAATTTGAAACATTTTTTCAATTGGAACGATATGCCTGTGACCAAAGGTTAAGAAGTTAGAGGTCGTTTATACATAACATATTGTACCCTGTATACATCTGACTTGTTCACTTGACATCAGTAGCTTCTATGACTTCTACTTTTATGTAGGTAATTTATGTATTGAAAAACATCCATCTGACATGAAGCCTGCTTATAAGTCATCGACAATATACGAGGACGAGACAGCACAATAAAATTTTACAATACAGGAGAGATACAACCGTGAGCTCCTCACAAAGAGTTCGTGCAATGAAGTCAGTGGGAATCGAACCCAAACAAACTGCTACTCTCGCAAGCGATTAGCGGCACTGTGTCTTAACCAATCGGCCACGGAGGCTACTTTATGAAAGTTTATTCACTGAAAAAAATGAAGTCTCAAAAATGTGTAAATGGATGAACTCATATCGAAATGAGTATGTTTGGATAAAAAATGATCACATTGCTTTTTTCATTTTGAAACGCGAAATTTTTTTTCCGAGCACCTTCGTCGTTACAATCCCAAGCTCGTACTCTGATTGGTTGTTGCTCTCGGCACTGTTTTCACGTAACTTGGCGATAACCATACTTGGCGAAAAATACTTCGCTCGTAAGTGAACGAGTAAACCTAAAACCTAACCTACTCATTCTTATAGTCTAAGAGCTAGCAACGTCAAAAACACGTCATTTTATTAAGGCTCATTTTTTATATGTTCTTCCCTTTTATGGTAGAATACGTTTGCGGGCGGTCTGGCAGTCAGGAGACGTTGCGTTTATCTGTGGCAGAAAGGGTTGTGCAGTCCAAAAAACTTCAAAATCACGTCATTTTATCAAGGCTCATTTTTTATATGTTTTTCCCTTTTATGATAGAATACGTTTGTAAGCGGTCTGGCAGTTGGGAGACGTTGCGTTTACCTGTGACAGAAGGGGTTGTGCAGGTCAAAAAACTTCAAAATAGTGTCATTTTATCAAGGCTCCGTTTTTATATGTTTTTCCCTTTTATGATAGAATACGTTTGCAAGCAGTCTGGCAGTCGGGAGACGTTGCGTTAACCTGTAGGAGAAGGGATTATGCAGGCCTAGAAACTTTAATTACGCCATTTTATCAGATTTTTGTTTGTAACATTTGTCTATACTAATTATTTGTGATATTAATCAATTATTGCTAGACGGTACCAATGTCACTAAGAGTCTAGCAGATAAATATTTATAGATAACATATTACTCTTTGGATAACAGACAACCTGTAATTCATTTGCCAGACACAAATTCGCTTGAAAAGTTAATGCCAGACGGCTCTAAATATGGCATCGAAAGTGCCTGTTCCAAGAGTGGTTTATAATTTAAAAATTATAAGACCTTTTTCCGTCATTTTATCAAGCTTAAAAATTACAAGATACTACTATTTGGATAACAGACAACCTATAAATAATTTGCCAGACACAAATTCGGTTGCAAAGTTATTGCCAGACGACTTTAAATATGGCAACGAAAGTGCCTGTTCCAAGAGTGGTTTATAATAAAAAGTTTATAAAACCTCTTTATGTCATTTTATCAAGCTTAAAAATGACAGATACTACTCTTTGGATAGCAGACAACCTATGTATAATTAATTTTCCAGACACAAATTCGGTTGAAAAGATTTTGCCAGACGGCTTTAAATTTGGCAACGAAAGTGCCTGTTCTAAGAGTGGTTTATAGTTTAAAAAATATAAGACGTCTTTACGTCATTTTATCAAGCTTAAAAATTACAAGATATTACTCTTTGGGTAGCAGGCAACCTATAACAAATTTGCCAGACACAAAATCGGTTGCAAAGTTATTGCCAGACGGCTTTAAATATGACAACGTAAGGGCCTGTTCCTAGAGTGGTTTATAATTTAAAAATTATAAGACATCTTTACGTCATTTTATCAAGTTTAAAAATTACAAGATACTACTACTCTTTGAATAACAGACAACGTATAATTAATTTGCCAGACACAAACTCGGTTGCAAAGTTATTGCCAGACGGATTAAATATGGTAACTAAAGTGTCTGTTCCTAGAGTGGTTTATAATTTAAAAATTATACGACATCTTTACGTCATTTTATCAAGCTTAAAAATTACAAGATATTACTCTTTGGATAGCAGGCAATTTATAATTAATTTTCCAGACACAAATTCGGTTGCAAAGTTTTTGCCAGACGGCTTTAAATATGGCAACGAAAGTGCCTGTTCCAAGAGTGGTTTATAATAAAAAGTTTATAAAACCTCTTTATGTCATTTTATCAAGCTTAAAAATGACAGATACTACTCTTTGGATAGCAGACAACCTATGTATAATTAATTTTCCAGACACAAATTCGGTTGCAAAGATTTTGCCAGACGGCTTTAAATTTGGCAACGAAAGTGCCTGTTCTAAGAGTGGTTTATAGTTTAAAAAATATAAGACGTCTTTACGTCATTTTATCAAGCTTAAAAATTACAAGATATTACTCTTTGGGTAGCAGGCAACCTATAACAAATTTGCCAGACACAAAATCGGTTGCAAAGTTATTGCCAGACGGCTTTAAATATGACAACGTAAGGGCCTGTTCCTAGAGTGGTTTATAATTTAAAAATTATACGACATCTTTACGTCATTTTATCAAGCTTAAAAATTACAAGATATTACTCTTTGGATAGCAGGCAATTTATAATTAATTTTCCAGACACAAATTCGGTTGCAAAGTTTTTGCCAGACGGCTTTAAATATGGCAACGAAAGTGCCTGTTCCAAGAGTAGTTTATAATATAAAATTTATAAAACCTCTTTACGTCATTTTATCAAGCTTAAAAATTACAAGATATTACTCTTTGGATAGCAGACAACCTATAATTAATTTGCCAGGCACAAATTCGGTTGCAAAGTTATAAAGCATAAATTATGAACCACTCTTGGAACAGGCACTTTTGTTCCCATATTTAAAGCCGTCTGGCAATAACTTTGCAACCGAATTTGTGTCAGGCAAATTAATTATAGTTTGTCTGCTATCCAAAGAGTAATATCTTGTAATTTTTAAGCTTGATAAAATGACGTAAAGAGGTCTTATAATTTTTTAATTATACACCACTCTTGGAACAGGCACTTTTGTTGCCATATATAAAGCCGTCTGGCAATAACTTTGCAACCGATTTTGTGTCTGGCAAATTAATTATAGGTTTTCTGCTACCCAAAGAGTAATATCTTGTAATTTTCAAGTTTGATAAAATGACGTAAAGAGGTCTTATAATTTTTAAACTATAAACCACTTTTGTAATAGGCATTTTCGTTGTCATGTTTAAAGCCGTCTGGGAAAAACTTTGCAAATGAATTTGTGTCTGGCAAATTAATTATAGGTTCTCTGCTATCCAAAGAGTAATATGTTATCTATAAATATTGATATGCCAGAGTCTTAGTGACCTTGGTACCGTCTAGCAATAATGGACCAATATCACAAATAATTAGTATAAACAAATGCTACAAACAAAAATCTGCTAAAAGGGCGTAATTAAAGTTTTTGGGCCTGCATAATCCCTTCTCTCACAGATAAACGCAACGTCTCTCGACTGCCAGACCGTCCGCAAACGTACTACACCATAAATGGAAGAACATATAAAAAAAAATGAGCTTTGATAAAATGACGTAATTTTGAAGTTTTTTGAGCTTCATAACCCCTTCTCCCGCAGGTAAACGCAACGTCTCCCGACAGGCAGACCGCTTGCAAACGTACTACACTATAAAAGGGAAAAATATACTAAAAAAATTAGCCTTGATAAAATGACGTGATTTTGAAGTTTTTGGACCTGCACAACCCCTTCTTCTACAGGTAAACGCAACGTCTCCCGATTGCCACCGCTTGCAGACGTATTCTAACATAAAAGGGAAAAACATATTAAAAAATGAGCTTGATAAAATCAGGTGACGAAAACGTTGCTAGCTCTTAGACTATTATTCTTTCTTCATTCTTATCCTCGTGATCTTGTGCTCTTGTGTGTAAAAACTTTTAAAGAGCACAGCTTTCAGTAAGACACGTTCCATCCAATCCAATGCTGCAAGAGAAAAGTTACTTTATACTCGGTTCGGAAGGAAATCAAACTCTCGACGGAAGCATCTGTCGCTACACCAAGTATGATTATCGCCAAGTTACATGAAAACAGTGCCGAGAGCAACAACCAATCAGAGTGCGAGCTTGGGCTTGGAACGACGAAGGTGCTCGGAAAAAAAATTACACTTTTGAAACATCATATGTTAACAAATCCAAATAAACGATAATTCTGTACCCTACATTGGTTTATTTCGTTCATGGCGGCATAAAAGATGCTTATTAATGTAAATATTAAATTAAGCGTAGTATTATTAAATAAATTAAAAATGCTTGCAAATACCGTAATTTCGGGTGTATAAGCCGCGGGTCAAACAATTCTTTTTTGACCCAGAATTTTTTAAGAAATAAGTGTAACTACATAGATCGCCGTAAATATTTTTTTTCAATCACTAAATAAGATTTCTGGGTCCAAAAAGAATTGTTTGATCCGCGGCTTATACACCCGAAATTACGGTAATGTTTTTGTCATAAACAAATTTTTTCGAGTATTTTGCTAATAATTTTGCTATTTTTCTTGATAAATAATCAATTAAACGTTTATAATAATTTTGAGCAAGAAATAAACTGCCAGTATATTTATACTTTAATTTGTAAGTTCAAGGGGCATTTCATATCGATTTATGTTTAAACACAACCATAGAATCAAAAATGAACTATTCTGAGTATGTCAAGTACCTAAAATTGAGTACTTTTTACTCAATTTTGAGGATTCACTTTTTTTAGTGTTGATTATTGATTTTTATTTATTGAACACATAGATATGACTTGTGTGCTTGACATGAAAATCCGCTTATAAGTCAAGGTCAACTTACAAGAACGAGATAGCACAAATAAATTTAAAGCTTTAGATAATTACATCCGGGAGCTCCACAAAGAATGTGCAACGGAGCCAGCGGGAATCGAACCCACAGACCTTTTTCACTCTCAAGCGATTAACGGCATGGTGTCTTAACTACTCGACCACGAAGTCCCCTTGTTTATTAAACGCAAAAATCCGACGTGTATGCTTGAAATCCAATGCCCGCTTATAAGCCATCGTCGATAAATCAGGACGGGATAAACAAAAGGAAATAGTCAATACCGGAAGATTACATGTAGCAACGCCACAAACTTTATTGAAATCTGTTAGTTTCAGGGTCGTACTGGCCCACCGGGCAACGAGGCAAATGCCCGGTGCGCCCCCTCGTCACTTTTTTTTTTTTTTTTTTTTTTTTTTTTTTAATGGGAGTATTTTAAGTTATGCATTCTGAAAGGCATAAAATTTTTCAAATATTTTCATTTGGCAAATTAAAAGTAATGATGACATATTTAACATATTCTATCAAACATTTATTGCCATAGGTGGCTGCGCTGTAGTCTTATATTTATTCTGCTTTTTTGTAGAAATACAAACGATGGGAAAAAGAGGTGTAATGCCAATTCAAGCGAAAAGATTTTCATTTTAATTGGTCACATTGTCAGAGGCGCTCTTGTTCAGATTTTTTCAGCGCATTTTTAAAAATAACTAATATTGTGTTTTTGTAATCATGCTTTTTTCAGCACCTTTTAAAAAATAATATCGTGTTTTTGGAAGTGTGGCGCCCTTGGTCAGATTTTTTTTCAGCGCCTCTACAAAAATAATTTTTAAAAAACTAATATCGGTTTTTGTAATCATGGCGCCCATGATCAGGTTTTTTCCAGTGTTTCTGTAAAAATAACTTTGAAAAAACTAATATCGAGTTTTTATAATCATAGCGCTCTTGGTCAATTTTCTTTCAGTCTCTACGTCAAAGAAGCAACTTTAAAAAAACTAATATCGTCTTTTTGCAATCATGAGCTCCTTATCAGATTTTTTTTCAGCGCCTTTGTAAGAATAAATTTAAAAATAATATTGTGTTTTTGTAATCATGGTGCCTTTCTTCAGTTTTTTTTCAGCACTTCTTGTAAGAATAATTTTTAAAAAACTAATATCGTGTTTTGGGAAACATGGCACCCTTAGTCAGATTTTTTTTTCAACACCTGTATAAAAAATTCTAAATAAAACTAATATCATGTTTTGTAATCATGGCGCCCTTGTTTAGATCTTTTCCAGAGCTCTTTAAAACTAACTTTCAAAAAACTAATATCATGTTCTTGGAATCGTTACGCCCCAGGTCAGACTTTTTTCGGCGCTTCTACAAAAATAACTTTTAAAAAACTAATATCGGTTTTTATAATTATGGCGCCCTTGGTCAGCTTTCTTCAGCGCCTCTTGTAGAAATAACTTTTAAAAACTAATATCGTATTTTGGGAAATATGGCGCCCTTAGTCAGATTTTTTTTCAACACCTCTGTAAAAAACCCTGAAAATAACTAATATCATTTTAATGTAGTCATGGCGCCTTGTTTAGATCTTTTTCGGCGCCTCTTTAAATATAACTTTCAAAAAACTAATACCGTGTTTTTGGAATCGTGGCGCCAAATAAGTTTTACAAAATACACAAAAATAAGTTTTAAAAAACTAATATCGGATTTTGTAATTATGGGCCCTTGGTCAGCTTTTTTCAGCGCCTCTTGTAACAACATCTTTCAAAAAACTAATATCGTGTTTTGGGAAACACGGCGCCCTTGGTCTGACTTTATCAACACCTCTGTAAAAAAAAAAAAAAAAAAAAAAAAAAAAAAAAGATACGTTTTTGTAATCTTGGCGCCCTTGGTTAGATCTTTTTCGGGCCTTTTTAAATATAACTTTCAATAATAATAATAATAATAATAATAATACGTTTTTTGGAATCGTGGCGCACTTGGACAGATTTTTTTCGGCGCCTCTACAAAAATAACTTTTAAAAAACTAATTTCGGTTTTTGTAATTACTGCGCCCTTGTTAGATTTTTTTCAGCGCCTCTTGTAAAAATAACTTTCAAAAAATTAATATCGTGTTTTTTGAAACATGGTGCCCTTGGTTTGATTTTATCAACACCGCTGTAAAATAATAATAATAATAATAATAACTTATATTATGTTTTTGTAATCATGGCGCCCTTGTTTAGATCTTTTTCGGCGCCTCTTTAAATATAACTTTCAAAAAACTAATATCGTGTTTTTGGTATCGTGGCGCCCTTGGACAGATTTTTTTCGGCGCTACTTTTAAAAAACTAATATCGGTTTTTATAATTATCTTGGCCCTTGGTCAACTTTTTTCAGCACCAGTTGTAAAAATAACTTTTAAAAACTAATATCGTATTTTGGGAAACATGGCGCCCTTAGTCAGATTTTTTTCTCTGTAAAAAAACCTGTTTACACCTCTGTAAAGAAAACCTAAAAAAAACTAATATCATTTTAATGTAATCAGGGCGCCCTTGTTTAGATCTTTTTGGCGCCTCTTTAATTATAACTTTAAAAAAACTAATACCGTGTTTTTGGAATCGTGGCGCCCCAGGACAGATATTTTCGGCGCCTGTACAAAAATAACTAATATCAATTTTTGTAATTATGGCGCCCTTCATCAGCTTTTTTCAGCACCTCTTGTAAAAATAACTTTCAAAATATTAATACCGTGTGTTTGTTATCATGGCGCCCATGGTCAGATTTTTTTTCAGTGTTTCTTTAAAAATAACTTTCAAGAAACAAATATCATGTTTTTATAATCACAACGCCCTTGGTCGGATTTTTTTTCCGTGTAATTCAATAATTTTTAGCATAACAAATGACAATATCTAATAAGTTTTTTTATATTAGACCTGATCTGCTTAACCTCTTTAAACTTCAAACACCACCGCAAGTTACAAAATGAAAAATACACATGTAATTAATATAAATATATAAACCCCTGAAAATCAACGTCGTTAAGAAAAGCGCAGAAGTGTTTGTATTCAGTTTTCAAAGCTGTTAGTCAATAACGTGGGAGTTCCCAAGAAGACTAATTGTCATTTCAGGGGAGTTTCAAGTTAACTAGATACGAGCTTTGCAGGTACCCAGTGTGACTGTAATAATTAATACCGGGTGTGATATTTTTTTATTGATTATACCGTATTCTGAGATTTCTGGATCTCTATATCTTTCTGGAGAAAATAGAAGCAAATCTATTGCTTGGCCAGCCTTTGTAAATATAATTTTGCTCATTTGAAATACTACCAAAACACATGATGTCCGAGGGAAAAAAGTAGCGAAATCAGTCATCTATTATCCACTCCACAGAAACTAGAAATATATGTGTTTCTAATTTTCAACCGATCCAGTTACAAAGAACAATTCCGCCTTTACATTATTTGCCTGTGTCCTGAGTTATTTAGATATTTAGTTGTAATCTTAAATATTTTTCTTTTAATAAGCTCGTGCTTCGTACTTTTTTGAAATAGTGTACAGTACTCTAAAAATTTCATCACCAATGATGTTGCATGCACTTTGAATAGCAAGAGCTATGATTTGCCCATGGAAAAAAAATATACGTAAGATTACTTATTATTACTTTTTTATTATTAATAATTGTACCACTTTCACAAGAGTATTAATATATATATATATGTATATTTAAACTATTTAAAAAGCAGGATTTAAATCAAGACTTCTATATGATATCATTTTATTGTTTAAAAAAAAAAAACTTTTTTCTTTTTAATAATTTAGATAAATCGACATTATTCTTGCCCCGAACAAAAATAACTTTTCTCAAATTTTTACACCATACTTAGTATTTGTATTTTTGAGAATGTATTATATGAAATATTATTGAGTTGAATTAAATGATATTTTGCACTTTTGAGTTTGATACAAATAATTTTTTTATTGTTTTATTTTAATATTTATTTTAATCTTATTTTAATATTTATTTGGAAACAATTGTATGGTGATTGTTATTCGGATATTCGGGATATTGTTTGAATTTCCTAAGTAACACACAATTAAAATCAAATTTTACTTCTTATTAGTTAAATAATTTTTAATAAATATTAATCCATTAATATTCATAATATTTTAAAGTCAGCTGTAGGAGATGAGTGCAAGAGGATATTACTGACCAGAAAATTTTCAACGAAAGATTTTATTTCTTGAGATTTGTACTGCGAAAAAAAAAAATCTATTCAGAGCACTTCTAAAACAAAGTAATTTTCCTTTTTAAAAATTTAATTGTTTAACAAAAAAAAAAAAAAAAAAAAAAAAAACTTTTTAAGTCACATTATTATTTTGTCAATTTTTTGTAAGATAAAGAAATTTTTTTTCTAATTTGAAATTAATTTATATGTTATATGTTAAAAAAAAACCTTTTTTAAAATAATTCTTGTAAAATAGATGCCATTCTTGCCATGATTTGGAATATTTTTATACCAAAATTAGTATTTGTATCCTAGAGATTGTATTATATAAAATATTATTGAATTGTAAAAAATAATGTTTTGAACTTTGAGTTTTCAGTCAATGAAATTATTTTAATTTGTTTTATTTTTTTTTTTTTTTATTTATTTTTTTTTTTTACTTGGAAATATTTGTGTAGAGACTGAAATTCAGATATTCGGGATTAAGGTTGAATTAAATAAGTAAATGTAACATATATAGTCATATATAATCAAATTTTAATTCTTATGAATTAAAAAAATTTCAGTAAATATTAATCCATTTCATATTCATAATATTCCATATTTCTTGTGATTTTCACTGTGAAAAAATTTCTATAAGACGCTTTTAATGCACAATATTTCCTTTTATTAAATTTTAATTTTTTACAAAAAAAGAAAAAAAATTGTTATTTTATTAATCGATTTCATAATAGGGAAAAATGTTTTTATAGGTATATATATATAGTCTAAATTTAATTTGAAACTAATTTACGTATTATTGAAGAAAAGAAGAAAAAACAAAGACCCCTCTTAAAAAAATAAATAAGTCACGTAAAAAAACTTAATTCCTATTACAGTTTGCAAAATTTTTACATCATAATTAGTACTTGTATACTAGAGATTGTATTATATAAAATATTATTGAATTGTATAAAAATTTTTGACTTTTGTGTTTTGAGCCAATGAAATTGTTTTAATTCGTTTTATTTTTATTTTTTATTTCGAAATAATTTTATGGATGCTTTTATTCAGATATTCGAGATAAAGTTTGAATTATATAAGTAAATGTAATATAGTTAAAAGCAAATTTTACTTCTTATTAGTTAAATAATGTTCAATAAATATTAATCCATTCCATATTAATAGTATTTCATATTTCTTGAGATTTGTACTGTACTTTTTAGGGCATCACAGATACATTTATTTAATATGAAATTCTTCTTCACATATACTAACTGATGTAATACGGTTGAAGGGAATTAACACGGTGCTTAAATTTCGCAAATGTTTTTACAGTGATGCCGCTTGACTTGAAAAATCCTGGGTCCCTGGGACTCAGAACTTCTAAAATTTTGGATTCCTTTTTTTTCCCTTTTTTACAAAAGCGGGTCCCCACTACTAATAAGTCATGTTTTTCGATGCAAAACTTGTTCACTTGCAAAAGAAAAATGAAATGTAATAATTATTTTAATAATAATAAATAATTAATTAAAACCAATATTAAGTTTTTAAAATTATTAAGAGAAATTTTCTTTATTTTTTAAAAAATAAATGTGCAAAATGTATATTTAATTATAAAATAATGCTTATTTGTGTGTAGACGATAACAAGAGTCACTATTGTTAGCATTTCTTTTGAAAAGGGGCAAGACAAATTTATTGAAGAAAACATTTTTTCTAGTGAGAAAAAAAAAAAGAAAAACTTGAGTAAAGAAGGGGTATTTTTCATTTAATGAATGGGTGCTTTCAGGAGTTAAATTTGCTCAGAAACACTTGGAGCAGTGAAAAACGGATTATGAACCAGGAAAATCCGTTTTTGAAGCAGCAAAAAAAACAATTTTGAAGCAAGAAAATTAGTTTTTGGAACAGGAAAATTCACTTCCGGCATTAACTTCCTTTTTTTCCATGCTCTTATGACGAAATTTGTGTTTTTTCACGATCTTTTGACGAAAGTTACTGTTTTTTCGAGATTTTTTGACGAAATTTGCATTTTTTCGTGAATTTTTTGACAAAATTTCCGTTTTATCGCGATTTTTAGACGAAATTTGTCATTTCTTCGGATTCTTTAGAGGAAATCTGCCAGTTTTTCGAGATTTTGTGACGAAATTTTCGTCTTTCTCTAATTTTTTGACAAAATCTGCGGTCTTTTCGCTAATTATTTGACAATTTGCCGTTTTTTCGCGTATTTTTGACAAAATTTGACGTTTTTCGCGATTTTTTTTTATGAAATTTGACGTTTAATCATGATTTTTTGCCAAAAATTGGCGCTTTACGTGAAGTCTTTGTCAAAACTTGCCTTTTTTCGCGATTTTAGATAAAATCTGTCGTTTTTTTCACGATCTTTTGAGGAAATCTGCCGTTTTTTCGAGATTTTGTGACGAAATTAGAGATTTTTTCGCGAATCTTTTGACGAAATTTGCCAGAAAATAATCGTTATTTCGCGATTTTTTTAACGAAAGTCGCCTTTTTTGCGACCTTTTGACAAAATTTGGACGTGTAAGAGTTATTTTTCTGCGTCCCGTCGCCGATTTTTTGCGTATTTTATGCGTTATAGCGCGTCCGCGGCATCCCTGTCGAAAATAGAGGCATATATTTTTTAAAAATTGCGGTGGAAACAAACCCTCTAAATTTGCTTGTCTTATATCAAGTTTTTTTTTAAAAGTGCAATGTTTTGCGGAGAACTATTTTCGTGTATAATACATTTCTATAATTATATAATATTCTTTTGGCTGACATATATACTTAAGGTATAAAGTTTTTACAACAATGTACTCATATATTATGTAATGTAGCATGTGTGAGTGTGCATATATATACAGTCGAGTCTCTCCATACATCGAATTTCTCTATATAACGAATTTTTAGTAGGAACGGTCCCCTTTTCGCAATATTACATTAAAAACAGTCTCTATATAACGAAATATCTATCTCCATATAACGAATTTTTTTCATAAATTGGTCTTAATTTATTCAGTTTTAAAAAAACTTCGAAATCATATAGAATCAATTTTCCATCACTTATTTTTGATTTATCGTTCAATGCTGAGTTTTTTTTTTTTTTTTTAATATAAATATTACTTCTCTCCTTGTTCTTTAAATCCAACGAGTTCATCCCACCTCCCACACACCTTTCAACATCCTTCTCAAAACAAAGTCAATAGGATTGTTACACATATAAGAGAGGAATCAGTGAGAGGCACATAAGAGAGGCCTTCAAATGGAGGAAAATGTTAACTATAATTTTTCATTCCTTGCTAAAATTTGAGAATTTTTTAAGAGCGTAACAATTTTAAAATCAAAACAACAAAAGATTACATATTTCTTCCTCTGAAATTAATGCAAGTCTTCCTTATTTGATTTTCATTAAGCTTTCAAATAAATGTCTGTTCTCTTTTTTGAAACTGCTTAAATAATTAAGAAATAAAATGTTAGGTTAATATATACTTTTAAACATTTCAAATTCTTAATTAAAAAGATCAAAAATAGTATTTGTTCAAAATTTACACATTAAATACGATTTTTAATATCATTCTCTATACATCGAATTTCTCTATATAACGAATTTTTTATTGGAACGATGGATTTCGTTACATAGAGACTCGACTGTATATATATATATATATATATATATATATATATATATATATAAGGATTTACGCCCTTTTGTAAGGCAATCGGCGCCCTTGTTACCCATTTTGCCACCGCCCTCTCTGTTATGCCAGTACGACCCTGGTTAGTTTTATTCCCGTGCACCATTGATTCATAGGAAAGATGAACCTGCAAACTCGTTTTAACCCTTTTTACAGAGGGAATATTTTGGCACTTAAACTGTATGTAATATTAATTTTTTTTCTGAAACTCAGTTCAGTCACGTCTGTTATCATAATGGTCTTTTGTGTATTTTATTCATTCTGTATTCTAATTTTACCGTTTCGGGTTATTATGATTTATATATCCGTTTTAGTAATGTATAAGTTGGTCGTAGTTATTAAAAAAAATCTATATTGTTGTACAAAACAATGCATAATAAAATAAAGTGTATTTTTATTCGTCGTATTAGTAGTATTAGTAGTTTATATCAGTGTACAGTATCGTCGTATTAGTAGTTTTAAAATAATTTTTATTCGAATGGGTAAATATTTTGTATTAATTTGATGATTTTATGTTGATACTCCAAACAGTTAGGCCGACGCGCGCGAACACATCTCATTACAAATATTAGTTTAAAAGAGTACCCAAAGTGGGGGTCTTTCTGAAATATCCTTATTGACGCAAGGTTTTCCAAGGTTAAAGGAAAATGACAGACTCCAAACAGTAAAAACCAACGAGCGCGATTAAATGTTAGTACGTAAAATTACATTTTAAAACATTCTTTCATTTAAATTTTAAAGTTATTTTTTAATTATTTTACAAATTCATTTGCATATTATGTTTCACTAAAAATATCGCTCGAAATAATGTATGTGAATGTGTGCAATACGGGAATTAAGTGATCTGCCTCCCCGTGGCGATTCCTGGGTAAAAGTTTTGACCCTAGGTCACTTTCAGCTAAAGATCACACCTATCGGCAAAAAAAATACATACATACATTCAACATGCACATACATACAACACACACATACATACACACACATACATACAACATACACATACATACATACAACACACACACAAATACATACATACAACACACTCATATACATACACACACATGCATGCATACAACACACATACATACATACAACACACTCATATACATACACACACATGCATGCATACAACACACATACATACGTACATACATACAACACACGCACATGCATACAACACAAAAACATATATACAACACACGCACATACATACAACACATATATACAACATACGCACACATACAACACACACATACATACATACAACACATATATGCATATATACAACACATGCACATACATACAAGACATACAAAATAATAATAATAATCAATTCAATTAAATTTTCACCAAGGTTCGAAGGAAACCACATATTCCAAACCGTTAGGGCGACGAGTGCGATTCAATGCTAGCACGTAAAATCCCATTTTGAAACATATTTTTTCATTCAAATTTTAAAGTTATTTTTTAATTATTTTAAAATATCAAGCGTATAACATAGTTGACTAAAACTAACACTCGAAATAATTTTAAAGTTACTTCATTCAATAAATATTTAAAATTGTTATTCCCAAATTCCCATTACAAGCATGTGTTATTTATGATAATGGATAGATATAAAAGTGGTGGAAGTCATTCTAAGAAATTCTAAACCAATATTCACACATGATTTGAAGAAAACTATAAACTCCGAACGGTTAGATCGACGAGCGCACGTCAATTTCATTGCAAAAAAATTAAAGTCCCCCTATTAAACATTAATATCCGCTTAAAACTCCAAAAAATGAAAAAATAATTCAATCTTAACAAAATTACTCCAAAAAATAATAATAATAATAATAATAATTCACCATGAATGAACCCTTCTTAATTAGTTCTTTATTAAAATAGCAACCCCCGAAAAAAAAAATATATTCTTCTTATATGATTAGTCTAAAATAATAATTTTCCCCAAAATATCCGCTTAACTCATCATGTAAGAGTACAGTGGAAAAAAAAAAAAAAAAAAAATCAAACTCCCCAAAATTTCTGCTTAAAATCAAAAAATAAACTCTTAAATTACACCAAACTGAAAATTTTTAAGTTGCCACATTAAAATTAAAAACCACTCGTACAATAGTACAGAAAAAAAAATATTCTATGCCATCCAAAATATCCGCTTAACCCCTTATTTAAAACACGGTGAAAAAAAAAATCAATCTACCCAAAATTTCCGCTTAAAATAAAAAAAATAAATCCAAAAACTAAAGTCCACCGAAAATTTTAAAGTCCCCGCATTAAAATTAAAAATAAAATAATAATAAATAAATCCTAAAACTAAAGTGCACCGAAAATTTTAAAGTCCCCGCATTAAAATTAAAAAAAATAATAATAAATAAATCCTAAAACTAAAGTGCACCGAAAATTTTAAAGTCCCCGCATTAAAATTAAAAAAAAACACCCTCGTACTATAGTATGCCGAAAAAAATTCTAACTCCCTAAAATTCCCGCTTAAAATTAAAAAATAAATCCTAAAACTTAAGTGCACCGAAAATTTTAAAGTACCCGCATTAAAATTTAAAAAACATCATCGTACTATAGTACGCCGAAAAAAATTCTAACTCCCTAAAATTCCCACTTAAAATAAAAAATAAAATCTTATCTAAAACATACTCATCCTCTAAGATGACGTCATCTTAACCTTGCGTGACGCCCGATGACCTTCACCCCACCCCCCTCTTACAGCTCGAACGCCCGATGACCTTCAAGCAGCATGCAGAGGTCAACGCCCGACGCCCGGTGGCATGGAACTGTCATTACTATACTACTCTCTATTAACCAATGACAATCCTCCATAACACAGCGAAATAACTGTTTTCTATAAAATCAGTTTATATTCGCTGCAGCAAATGGTGCAGATTTTGAACAGTGTCCGTATACGGTCATCATTTGGCAATAAATAGCGGTTAGTTTAACACTTCCAACTGTCAGAAATCGGATAACGCCTCGCTGCTCTTAACGCGTCGAAATTTGCAATATGAACGCCATCCCGTCCTCACACTCACTGCCACATCGATTGGAGGGAGCTTTTTATAAGAGCCTCTGCTTTCTCGCGCGCATGCTCCGATCCACGTCAGAGACTCCAATCGCATGCTTACAAGGAGAGGACACGAGGCTTATGTCACAGAATTCAATGACCCTTTGTGCGTTGATAGTGTATAGTCAATAGATAAACATATCACAAGGATAAAGTGCAATATTCAGGGGGACCGTAAAAAATGGGCGCCAAAGTCACCCAGTATTGAGTCTTTAGTATAAAATCAGATAAATTACGCTAGATTGCAAATGGCCGGGTAGCCCAGTTGCAGCGCGCCAGGCCTTTAAATTTTCTCTTTCTGGATCACCGTGAAGTCGATTCCAAGTCTAGGTATTTTTTTTTTTCTCCAAAGAAAATAATTATTATTATTTTGGAACCACTATTCAAAAATATATATCCAATAAAGATCCAGTAAATATAAATAAGAATATGCTTCTACGCATAATCACACATACTTATTTATTTACGGAAAGAGAGAATTTTATTACAACGTTATTGATAAAATGAAAAGTAAAAAATGAAAAAAAAAATCTTATGCGGTATATTCGTATTTCTTTTGCATTCAACATTTTTGCATTTTGTGAATTTCATATTTAGTTTAATTTACAATTATTTATATTTATTTTACATGTACTTATTTACATTTATATTACAATTATTTACATTTATATTTATGTATTTAAAAAGTAAGTGTGTGTTATTAAAATTGAGATTTTAATTGCACACAGGAACCGGGTTATGCCATACTCATTCGTTCTGCAGCAGATGGCTGCTATAAATTCAACAAAAAAGGATAAACGTACTCAACCCACCCTGTTTTTTTTCTACAGTGTACTTGTATTGCTTAAAAACCTGCAAATCTACGTAATAAAAGGTCCCTGATAAGATTTTTAACGGAAACAGTTATTCTAATTCCAGACATGAGATCCTATAACAAAAAAAATAATTATATTTTCAAAATGAAAAATATATATTTATAAAACATTTTAAATTGATAAGTGTTAGACAACAAAAAAATAAAATGACATATTTTAATTTTATGTAGCGTTTTTAAATTTACTTTACTGAGAAGAACAGAGATCTATTCATCGAAAAATATATAAATAAATGTGAATTAAAAAAAAAAAAATTCGACTGAATAATTCAGATTTTTTTTACTTTTTTTTTACTATATCCATAAAACTGCAATCTCTCTGTAAAAAAAATAAGTTTATATACGTGTGTGTGGGTGCAAAAGAGTATTTTTAACTATATTTTCTAACATTTAAACAATTGGACATATATTTTTGAATAGTGGTTCCAAAATAATAATCATTACTTTGTTTGGAGAAAAAAAATACCTAGGCTTGGAATCGAACTCACGGAGATCCAGACAAAAGAAAATTTAAAGGTCTGGCGCGCTGCCATCTGGGCTATCTGGCCACACTCAATTTTTGTGTAATTCATTTGATTATATACTGAAAAATTAAAAACGTGTGACTTTGGGGCGAATTCCCGCAATAGCCAAAATAGATACGTCATAAGTGTGAGAATGCTGTGTCAGAGTGTGAGAATTTAGGAGTAATTAGGAATGATTAATGATGTATACTGATAACGGTATGTACGGTAACGTAAAAGCGGAAGTGTGAAATGCGAAAAAACAGACCATTATATACTCCATTTTTTGACTGCGTTTAAAGATTTTTACTTTCGGAACACATGTCATTTTCTACCTTGAAAAAACATTAAGGGTTCCCTGATAGAAACGTTTCTACACGATGGAAAATAACTTGATATACGACCCCTGACCTTGGTGCCCGATAGTGCATGCCATGTGAATATTTTTTCTTATCTTGCTTTAAAAGTTGTTTAGAACACAGATCTAAGGATAAATATATGTATGTTTTTTAGTATATCACTGTGTTATATTCGTTGCATACATCTGTAGGATAATGAAATGGAATGCAATATATTATTTTTATATAAAATAATACTTAGAAACAAAATATTAATTATTTTAAAGTAGATGAAAGAGATTTTTTAAACAGTCTTATTTTTCTTATTATTGGAGAGCCAAGCAATAGAACTGCAACAATATTAAAATTTAAGTCTTGAAGTTTTTAATTTATTTTGCTATTCTAATTTTCAACTGCGTTTCTCAAAAATACTTTTAGAATATTTTTAATTCTACGGAGAGACAAGTAAAGAAAAAGTAAATCATACTATCCGACAAATATGAATAAATATCATTATTTTTTGTTTAATTATGTCTATTTAACGGTTTTTAATTTACACTTTCCGAAAAAAGTATAATGCGAAGCAGGGTAATATGATTTAGTTCTACATTTAAAAAAAGTTTTATCAAAAAGCTGATATATTTTCATATTATTAATCTATTTGAAATAATATCTTCCGAATTTGTTTAAAATGCAAGTAAATGTAGAACTGGAAATATCATATAATGTAAATAACTTGAATTTTTAAGCATGGATTGAACATGTGTACAAGACACATATTAAAGTTTTTGAACAGTAGTTTTTAATGAAAAGTAGGTCAGCCACCTATAGAACATGACGACAATCGCATGGTCGAATTCGATTAAGGCAGCACTAGAAAAGTATTTTTCTTTGCTAGACTATGTCTAGTTGTAAAAGACATTTTCTCATTAACTTTTAATTATATAACCGTGTTAACTGGAGACACAACCATATTCAAAATATTTTTGTAATCGAATAGTTGTTTCCGGTAAGTGATTAACAACTGGAATTATAAGAATTATTCTCTCAGGAAAATGATTTTTTTCCTCCTTTCTTGCGCTTTCGTATCTGGAAATTAGGTTCAAAATGCCAAATTTGACTGGGTGTTTGTTTCCAAAAAAGAAAAAACAGTTCGATTGGATCATTTCTGAATAAGGTCATCTGCTAATTTGATGCGTTTATGAACAAAAATGAATTTAAAAATGGGTCATAAACTAGCCAATTTGCATTTGAGAAAATCCTTAAACAAGAAATAAACAAACATTAGTTTGACAATAATGTCAAGCTCTCCAAACTTTTATCCAAATTCATCTCTATAAATGGTGCCTACATGTCTCAATTTTCTATAATTGCACCAAAATCACTTAACTTGCAAGGTGTGTTTTTCATTTTATTTATATTGTAAATTCCAAATATTATTAGTTTATAATAAGAAATCGAATAAAATAAAAATTTCCGGAGAACAAAATTAAGGATGTACAATGATGGCTTGTTTGTATAATTTATAGATTTGTCTACTGATCTCAAAATCCCATTTTTCTAAAATCAGTTTATTCATTGTCTGGTTTTCTCAACTTTACAATCAATTGGAATATTAATTAATTTTTGAAGTGAAATTTTTATATTAAAAAGAAAGAAAGAAAAAAATTGCATATGGAAATACAATAACTTTCTGTAATGCGAACTCTGCGTTCATCCTCAAAAAGATTTTCATGCTCTGTGAATTTATAGACATAAGAATAAAAATTGAATTGTCTAAAGTAAAATATTGTCTACTGTTAAAAAAAAAAAAAAAAAAAAAAAAAAAAAAAAAAAAAAAAAAAAAAAAAATCAGTTTTTGATCGATTTTGCCTTAGGCAAAGTTTATTTTATTTAAAATCAAAAGTTAAAGTTTAGATAAATAAAAAAGCCACCTTAAGAAGTAAATATGTCAGAAATTATGAATAAATTCCACATGAATTATCAAGACCCTCACTCATGCCTCCCCCCCCCCCCCCCATAAAAAAAAAGTTTGAGAATGCTGTTGTACTTAAAAAAAAATTGCCAAATATTTTTAAAACTTTAATAAAAGTTATAACACACATTCAATTTCCGATAGACCTGGCAAAATTTCCAAATATAATTTCATTTGACAATTTAAATTCCTCCCCCCCCCCCACCCAACCAATGTAAAGTCTCAGCGATGATCCTGCATATTCCTATGAACCAAAATCCTCTAATAATAATAAAATAACTTTAATAGTATCATATTTCTCTCATATTTCATTTAAAATATTATTTTGTGTATTTAAGTCAATTATAGATCAAGTGGGATTTACTTTATTTAAATTTTTTAATTCTAAAGATTTACATTTTACTGTACAGATGTACATTTTGCTTTCTTATTTTGATAAATATATTTTCGTTTACCTCTGTTACATAAATATTTCAAACACAATTCCGCAATTAGTTTCTGGTCTATTCCTGAATTGTTCAAATATTTTCATAAGATGAATAAAGAGTCGAACAGCATATTAATGTTGTTGTAAAGGTTGCGCATGTTGTTTATAATTCATTGCTACATGAATATAAGTTTTAAGCTATTTTCAAGCTTCAAAAATTATCTAAATCATCAAATTTTCTATAAAGTGCTGTATAATTAAAGAAAAATAGAAAAAATAATATTAAAATCTTAAATTTTTTTTAAATTAATTATTTTTTAAAATTAATAAATTTTAATTTTAAATTTTATTAATTTAAAATAAATTGTATTAACTTTGAATAAATTTTATTATTTATTAATTTTAAAAAATTATAAATTAATAATTTTTAATTAAAAAAAAATTTCTGGTTTATTTGCAAGTGCAATAGATATTTAAGAAAATAGTGTCAAAATGGGCGTTTTAACCGAATTTCTGTAAGAAAGGAGAATACTCACTCAAACAGGGTTGGAAAACGTATTTATCACGTGATCAAAATAGCTTGTAACTTAACAAGTCATTTATTCATTAAAAAATGGCGATACAGATCGATTACGATTCGCTTCCATAGTCAGGCCTCCAGGTTTTATGTATATTTCCGCGAAAAAAAAATAATTTGTAAATGAGGTGTGAGGAATTTGCTTCACTATATTCGGTTTAGTATAATTTGGTAGCAATTGAGTGATGCAAATCCTTTTCCATGTTAAATCTCTTTATTCAAGGTATAGATAAAATAATACAGTTCGTAGAACTCTGGGTTCTATATGAAAAATTTCCACACGCCTTTTACAGCGAGCTCCATCATCGAGAATCATCTCCAACTTCTCTCTCATCCCCATCAGGAGAGCAACTCTCCTTCTGGCCCCTCCCAGATCAAAGTTATTGGTTCAGCTGGGATACGCCTTGGCGACAGATTGCCATCGTCCGTCTGGGAATAGTGAAACTATTTCCTCCGACTCTTGGCCCTCAGGGAGGTCCTGCGATTAATCAATGGTAGCCGTAACTAATATGCTAATGTCACATGAAAAAGGCCGCGCTAGACTTACTGTCGACAGGAAGAAAAGGACCTTAATCCTTTTTTGTGCTTCCCCCATCACCAGACTTCGATGTACCAATCCATTGTCTAGCTTTAATTAGCCAAATTAGATTCTTACAGCAGTTAAATCCTTACAGAGGATACAGGTCGATTCCGATTCGTTTCTATAGTCAGACCTTCCAGTTTTATGTATATTTCCGCTAAAAAAATAATTTGCAAATATGTTTAACCGTTTTGCGAATCCTTGTTCAATAAAGCAGTTGAAAACAAATAGCCTTTAAATCCTGTTCAGAAACTCTTCCAATAAAAAGTTATGCATCGTCTATTTTTCTCAGGTGCATATAGTAAAGTTCTTGCACTGCTAAATTTTGAAATTTTCGCTGCATTGTCAAACCATCGCTTTTATAAAAAACAATGACTTCTTTTTTATGGAGCATTATCATAGGTCAAAATACAGATATTCTATAAAAACGGTGGAGTAACGGTGCAGCAAAAGTTACAACTTTTTAACTATGTGTTTGCATCATATATAGTATTTATGGTTTGAATTATTTTACTAATTATCTACACGTGGGATATGGGCCCTAAAGGGGTGGGATGCCCTCCGTGGGGGCCTTTCGAAGGAAACCCAACCCGTATTTACGGAAGGAAATCCAAGGTTCGAAGAAAAAACACGGAAAACTCCGAACGGTTAGGCCGACGGTCGCGATTGGGTCGAACCCAGCACCTGCCATCTACCAGTTGAGAGGTCAGAACTTCTCTACCACTGGTGGGGCCAATAGTATTTATGACAGTATTCAGTATAGTTTAAATCACGAATGCATCAGTACTAAGTAACGATTTCAAGTAACATTTACGTTTGTTTCCTATTCTAAACTAGGATGTAAAAAATCATGATATTTTTAAAAATCAGACTTCTTCTTTATTTAGCTCCGATTTTTTTTTTTTTATCGATTTAAACAGGATTTTTATAATTTTTTCGTCAGCGCTCAAATAATGAATAGTCACCAATAGTTTTGAGTTTCCAAAACAATTAAACCTCAAATTGCAAACACGATCTGTGCTTTTCGGTAAAATCATGATTTAATCGTTGATTTCATAATCAAAACTGTGTAATTTCCGACATATTCTTAAATCCATTTCTGGTTGTCAATGAATGAGAATGGTAAGTACTTTTACACATCAGAAGCCATTAAATCGAATGTTTTTAATTTTCCGATAAAGGCTTGAGATTTTTCTGGAAAAGCGAACAAAGCTTATATTTTGAATGGAATTTCGGGGCGCGACAACCTGGTTAACGTCGCAATTAGATAAAAGCCGAATATCACTCTAGATACAATTCATTTATCCAAAGAGGAGAAATCCTATTTCATTACAGATACTTTATTTGCCATGTCTTTCACTGTTATGCTCTTTGTGTCTAAAAATACACGAAAATTTGTAGAGAGAAATTTTTATTTTTCAATTATTTTTCTTTTTCTTATATTTCTTTAATTTTTTTTTAATTTTTTAATTTTAATTTTAATTTTAATTTAATTTTTTTTAGTACAGAAAACATTTAGACTTTACCAAAATTCGAAACTTTATTAAAAATGATGTGAAATCTGACGACATAAAAGATTTAAATAATATTTTCTTCAATAAATTTTTCTTTTCGAATTCATATCATAACCGTTATTTTAAGCTACTGAATGTTTATTAAAAATGTGCTTATTTCTAAAAATGGTGATATAAAATTGATAAATGGGACAGATTTTTAATGTTTTCATTATTTGTTAAGGTTCTTCGTTCGTTTTCCTTTATCGGGTTGATTGTCCATTTTTCCACATTTTGGAATCATTTTCTTCTTAAAAAGTGACATAAATAATCGAGCATATTCCAATGCAATTTTTATTTTAAAAAATTCAAATTAAATCCATAATAAAGTTTAATATGATCTTTTAATTAATCGTCTCTCTTTCTCTTTCTCCGTTTTTAGATAGATTCCGTATAAAATATTTCCTATTGCGATCGTTCCTATGTTGGAATTTGAGAAATTTTTTTGCAGATCTACACCGATCATGACCCCTAGACCCCAAAACTACCATTAGTAAAAACGTTTATCTGTCTGTCTATCTATCTATTTATAAATACATATAACTTTTTCCCAAACTGATACAATAAAATCACGGTCACGTTAAGGGAGTAGAAATAGCGAAGGGTTTTGTGAAAATAATAATAATAATAATAATAATTTCTTAGTTAAAATAGGTATCGAATCAATTTTAAGTTTATATTACTTCTAAAAAATGGGCCAAATGTTTATGCATGACAGATTTTTGATAAAATTAAAGATGGGCTCAAGGAGCGAAAAAAAAAAAAAGAATTTTTGGGAATTAAAAGCTCATAAACTTGTCAATTCTCAAGATATCAAATTAAACTAATTTTGTTTATAAATACTCTTAATATCGTCTAAAACTTTTGTATTAACAAGTTTTTGATTGGAGTAACTCTTGTAACTCTTATTGAAAAAGGAAAAATTAAAAACGAAAACAAAAAAGGGTGAGGGTATTAAAGAAAAAAAATCAATAACATCTCAATTCTTAAGATATGAAATCCGAATAAGTTTATTATACATCTTCTTAATAGTATCTACAACTTTTATACTGACAAGTTTTTGGTAGGATCAATTCTTATAGCAAAAATAAATTAAACAATAATAGGAGTTGAAGTTGAAAATCTTAAATTCAAACTTCTTATATTATGACTTATTTCAAAATTCATTTTTTGATTTTAAACGCATCCAAATACAGATTCTCTTATTTGGGAACTACATAATGTGACCTAATTGCCAGATTTTTAATAAAGAGGAATATATTTCGAAAAATGCTGTCAAAATGTCATTTTGAACAGATGTTCTAAAGTGATCATGATTGAAAATTGAAGTATTCAAATAATAAATTGCTGTTTTTTTTTTTTTTTTTTTTTTTTTTTTTTTTTTTTTTTCCAGACGCATTTTTTAATCCATTTTTGTCCTCAAAGGCATCCAATTGACAGGTTCTCTTTTTTAGGAACTGTACAATGTGCCGTATTGGTCAGTTTTTTGATAAAGGCAGAATGTATTTTCCTAGACCTAGACCCCAAAACTACCATCAGTAAAAATGTATATATGTGTGTGTGTGTGTGTGTGTGTGTGTGCAAGTAAGTAAATCTATCGTAAGTAAATATAATTTATTTTTATAAAAGGATGACAAATACTTTATAAACAAATTATATTCATTAGAAATTTAAAATAACAAGCTACCATGACAATATTATATTAATCAACTAATGAAGAATTAACAGTATATTTTAAAATCTTTAATAAACTACATTATCAATACGGATAATTTAACATGATAACTAACTTGTTAAATTATAAATATATTGATTTATTCATAAAGTCAGAATGCATTTAAAAAATACTGTCAAACTGGGCATTTTGAGCTGAATTTCCCCTAAGATGATTCTGATAAAACCTGCTCTTATGAAAAATAAAATTAAAAATTCTTCAAAAGCGACCAAATAGAATTGTTAAACTGGGTTTATCTGTAATCACATTTTATTTTATTTTATTTTTATTTATTTTATTTTATTTTATTTTATTTATTTATTTATTTATTTATTTTATTTTATTTTTTGAAGAAACGAACACTTCTCTTCGAAATCAACCTCCGCCTGTAGGCCAAGCAGACAGGGATTTTTTCTCTTTCCTGCAATATTCGGATCGAAATGACAACTTCTACGGCATTTTCGGGAAAAATTTTGCTTGTAGCAAAAAACAGAACACCAGTACACATTTCAAGAACATAGTTTTTTAGCAATTACTATAAGCTTGCTTATTTCACACTTTTCCGAAAAAGAGAAGGAAGAATAGAAAGGGGAAGGGGGGGGGGGAGTATTGATTCGAAAGTAAAACTTTCACAGACTTTAACAATTTATACTCCGACTGTACTTTAAACTACTATTAAAATAACATGTTATAAAATTAATTTAATAAATCGATTAGTAATGATACAGTTTAGGAAGAGTTATAGAAACTTTACTTTATCTTGATCCAAATGCATTATTGGTTGTTCAAAACAAAAATATTTTTAAAAGAATGATTTCTAAATAAAAGCATAAGGTACAATGCAATATTTTACCTTCATTCAATCTTAAAATATGTATCACATGACATTTTAAAAGCTCTCTCTCTTTTTTTTTTTACTTGAAATGCAAGTAAAATAATAAAATAAATTGTACGAGAATTTAAAATATACATTTTATTTAAAAATTCTTAGTACTTTCGTAAACGAAAATATTTAACTGCCGTATTATAAACTTTAATATGTCACTTTGTTCAAGTTTTCAGGATTTATTTTCAGGATAGTACACATAACCATACACTAAAGATAATGTATGATAGGCTATCACTGAATAGTATTTGATTATTTTTACACATGATTTCTATGGATTCTCTGATAGTGATATATACAGGGTACCCAGCAAAACATGACTGGCGAATTCCCTGACTTTCCCTGACCAAATCTCAAAAAGTTTCTGATCATATTGGCAAATAGAAAATTTTTTTACTTATTTTTGCAATTTGTTAAAGTTAGTAAATTTTTTCAGCAATCATACTTCAAATTTGATTTTTCACCCCAGTTGTTTGATGAGTTTCGAGATTTCTTCCTGTTACTATTTGATGAATGTCGTGTCATTTTTCATTTATCTCATCCCCACCCCCCCAAGATTTTTCCATGACTTTTTAGAAAATATTTGTAATTTCCCTGATTTTTTCTGTATATTTTGAAATTTTCCTGATTTTCCAAGACTACTTTAAATTCCATGACTTCCCAGTTTTCCCTGACTTTCCATGATGCTGGGAACCCTGGTGAGTAATTGGATATTGGGTGCATAATTTTTGCATTATCAAAATCTATTGTGATATTCTGATTAAACATAAACGTGAGAGAGATATGGATTGGCAATAAAATTTTATACCTGCTTTATGTTCTTTATGAATAGCTGCTATATGAATCCTTTTTCTTTCTTTTTTTTTTTTTTTTTTTTTTTTTTTTTTTTGTCATTACTACGTTTTCTATTATTCTACTGCTTTCAGTTCTAAAAGGAATCTCATAAAGACCAGTTAATTCATCTTTCGGTGTTTGATCTATTTTCGTACAAATTAACTTTTTTAATTTTCTTGATGAACAGGCTATTAAATTTATATTATGTTTCGATAGAGCCTATCATAAATTCTGGTAGAGACCAGAAAAATAGTTATAACTTTTATATATCATTTCTTTATGATTTATTTCCCTGATATTTTTATAAAAACTGAATTCATAGGTAAGTTTATTAACGAGATTTGTTGAAAAAACGTTTTCTTTACCAATATCTCGAATGATTGGATTATAAAGCTTTTAGAAATGTTTACCTGAACATACTTTAAAAGCTAGTGAAATAAAACGATCAGATCAAATAATATGATTCCATGGTAGTATTATTGTTCATAACTATTTTTATCTAAAATTGTAGCATGCAAATTTTACATTAGGTTAGTATTAGACTTTTTAGGTTAGTATGTTCAGATTGTTTTTAAAACATAAATCATGATATTTGCAGGCATAACCAGAAACGGATTATTCCTTAAGCTGAATAGGGTGAAGCCTAGGGGTCCGAACGAAAAAGGGCCCCAGTACTAAGATTATATTTCGGGTTTTCTCTTCGTATTGTACTAATATTTAATGATTGAAAGGAATGAGGCATTAAAGAAGAATGAATTGAAATATTCTTTATTGTACATGTTTATAGATTTTTGAAAGATATTAAAACGTAGATTGTATTCTGAATGCTATTTATAATTTTAATTTATTCTGATTCCACCAAAAAAACTTTTTTGACATGCATTTATTAAGAGCATGCAAGATTTTTTAAGCAACTCTAGGAAAAACATATTTTAAAGACTTTTTAAAGTTTGAATGAAACGTTTTGTCTATTTTCACCCTTTAGTCTTTAGCTCACAAACTATCTAAACCTGAGAGCTAGTGTGCCAGTACCAGTGATTAAGTACCAGTGTGAATGTTTAACATTAACATCATGACTTTCTAAAACTCAATTTTTTTTTCTTGCTAAATACTATTTAAGTAATAATGAAAAAAACCCGGTTTAAACCAAAAAAACCTGGTTTAAGCCAACAAAAACCTGGATTTCCGTTTTTTTTTTTTTTTTTTTTTTTTTTTTTTTTTTTCAAAAAAACCGGTTTTCATACAAACCCTGATTAAAACCTTACTTGTAATTTTTTTTGTTTGTTAAAGAGAATACTTATTACACCTAATAATTTCTGATTTTCAAATGATGGGGAGGGGGGGGGGGTTTAAAGAGTTCTTTTAAGAAAATCATATTTGCAAAAACTGAATCTTTTTTTTTTATGTTTTAACTCTCTTTCTCTAAAAGAAATTTGGTTAAAATAAAACAATTATAAAACAGAGCGGTGGGATTTTGTGCATATCCTTGATGAAGCTAGTAGTTTTTTTCATCTATATTAAAGAGCCTAAACACTATTTCGAACATGTCTAAAAATTTTACGCATGTATAACAAGAAACATCATGCATTAAGTATAGATTATGAAACATTTTCTAACATTTCCTAAAATCTTTAACAAAACTTCGTTATTTAGAGAAATAAAATGCTACTGTCGATAGCCAAACATGTATTCCAATATTTTTTGAACAACCCTGTATTTGATCTGTCGGTTGGCATTTATACTATTTAATGGAACATTTAGTTTAGTAAAAAAATGCCTAACTGGTTGAAATTTCTTCTTCTACTTTATTCTAATAGATGGGAACACTCTTGAATACTTTTCTACAGCCCTGTAGTTTACCTAGTATCTTTATTACACGCCAGTATTTTGCTAAAATCTAGTTCTAACAAAAACACTCTTAAAATAACTTAAATCACATTTCCAGAAATTATCATTCTTGGGTGGCCACGTAGATAATTCTTTGCGTGACCCTGTATATCATTTTATCTATATTCTACAAGTATTTCTTATTAAACTGGGAGGAGTTCAACGCAAAAATGCATATATTATTTAATAAATGCACTTCGTCCATCCACCAGCTATCATCAATAATATACAGCACTTCGGATAGAATATACGATTTGAAATATTTTGTGTGTCCTTGTAAATATTATGCACTTCATATTATACGTGAAATATTAAGTCTCAGCGGCGTTTATCATTTGTATGATACTTGAAATCGTTTAAAATAATTAAAATGCGTCGCAAACAATTCCCACCACTCTCATTTATTATTCTATAATGGAATTATTTTGACTGAGTAATGTAATGACCAGTAAATGAATAGTAACTATTATTTTCGCAGCATATTTTACAGAATGCTATTTTAGTGCACTCTACTAATCCATATAAATTTGAGTATGTTTGACAGGGTGTAATACCTTTAAAATTCATTTGAAATGATTTTTCCCCCATAGACCGTAATGTATCGAAAAACTTTTGACTATCCCTGTAAATAAATTAATCATAGTAGACACTTTATTCACTATAGGGTTCGTGCTAGGGTAAACATCAATAACGTATGAAAATTTCATAGCAATCCGAGTATATTTAATTAATAAAAATAGCTATGTTAAAGTGGGAAGAAATTTAACCTATTCACCGTTTTTATTGTCCAAATTACTATTGTCCAGCATTATTTTTTTTTCAAAAACAGCTTTAAAGATGTATTTTGATTCAAACTGCTTATTTTTCGATTCATTTTTAAATTCATTTTTGCTCTCATATGCATCAAACTGACAAATTGTCTTATTTAGAACGTACACAAGCTGCCGTAATTGTCGATACTTTGATAAATGCAGAAAATATTGCAAAAGAAATCAATCAAAAACGGCATTTTGAACCAATTTTTCCGAAGCGTGAGATCTGTGAACAAAAAAATGGGTCATATTGAGAAGATAATTGTTTATGAAAGAATTTCTAATGAATTTAGCGTAAAATGACACCACACGGCACCTTATACATCGTTCAAAAATACTCTCAGCAAGTTTCATGTTTCTACTTTTAAAAATATGTCTGAAATTGTTTTGGAAAATTTCGAGCTGTTGAAGGTGGAAAAGCGTTTTTTTAGAATACACCCTTAAAATAATTTAAATCAAAATGTTGCAGAATAATAATTTAGTATATGAAATATTTTTTCAACACTTTCATTTTTAAATTCTATGCAAAAATTCTTTTTAGTTTAAGTTTGAACTAACTTCAAATAATGATGCTTAGTTAAAAGTTTTTATTTTCTTTTTCTTTTTTGTATTGGCGCATTGTTGCATAGTTTATTTAAAGAAACATTGTAACATTAGTTACTCCAAAAATAAAGGAGCCTACTTTCTAGAACAGGTGTTGCAGGTGGTTTCCAGGTGTCACTTCCAGACGCAAGTCATACTTAAGGGACTAACCATTAAATAAATAAAATAACGTTCAAAGGGAAATGTATAGCTTTCGAAAAAGCAATCAATCAGACGAAAGAAAATCATTTCCGCTGATAAAAGGGAAAAAGCGAACGCAACAAAATGGCGGTAGTTTTACTTTTTTTCAAAAACCCAAAAAGGAGCAAGAAGGGGTTTCCCCCTAATTTGTACCTAATTTGTTAACCTGCCAAAGGTGTTGTCACATCAAATTGAAATTAATGTATTTTGGCTCTCAAGCCACTGAATCGACTTTGGAGCCCATTCCTTACGGTCCCCCTGAATATTGCACTTTATCCTTGTAATATATTTCTCTATTGACTATACTGTATCCAAGCACAAAGGGTCGCTGAATTCTGTGACACAAGCCTCATGTTCTCTCCTTGTTAGTATTTGTTTGTTTTTTTGCATTTATGTCGACCAATTATCTAAACTATGGGATATAGGCCCTATGGGGTGGGATGCTCTCCGTGGGGGTCTTTCTAAGGGAACCTAACCCGTATTTACGAAATGTTCGAAGAAAACCACGGAAAACTCCGAACGGTTAGGCCGACGGTCGCGACTGGGTTCGAAACCAGCACCTACCGTCTACCAGTTCGGAGGTCAGAATCTCGCGGCCACTGGTGGGGCTTAGATATTTTGTTATGTTCTCCCATTACAACACAGGCAAATATGTTAACGGTTACATTGTGACGTTTCGTACCATTTAATATGAACACGTCTTGTACTATAGCGTCTAATAGGAATAATGTTGTTAAACGGCTAATCAACAGTGTTAGAAATCTGCAGTCGTAGCTCCATAGTCACTCCACCGCTTCTATAGACAGGCGACTGAACCCTGGCCGTCAACATAACGCAAGTCTCTTCTGATTGGACCGTAAGATAGTAAATTTCTATCAAAAAATCTAATAATTGTAGCTCAATGAGCACGCTCTGAAAAGAATTTTATCACGGCGCTTCGTACTCAGTGAGCATGCGTTGAAAAGGGTCTTTCTAGAGTATAAGGTTGCAAACAACTATCACGTGTATTAGTTTGTTGTTATATTTTTCATAAATTTGTCCATTTGTCCTTCCATGTCAAACATGGAATATTAATTTCAGTAGGAAATACGTTCCAATGTTGCAAGAGAGCAAAGTTATTTTTCTACAGCGCATGCTCATTCAGCTAGACTTGTTTAGATTTTTTTTATAGAGAAAAGGTCAGTTTTACGGGCCAATCAAAGAAGACTTGCGTTATGTGGACGGGCAGGGTCTAGTCGCCTGTGCTTCTATAGGATATCCCTACTTTGAGCAGCGAAAATGCTCTATGTATATACACTGTTAAAAAATTGACCCATTTGCTGCAGCGTCACTCCACCGCTTTTATAGAAAACGGTTACTTTAATGTGTTATGGATCATTCTCATTGGTCATAAAAGAGATATTCTATAAAAGCTGTTGAGTAACGCTGCAGCAAATGGGCTAAATTTTTAACAGTGTACTAATAAAAATCTGCAGCATTTGCTGCATACTCACTCAGCCTCTTGTACGGAAAACGGTTACTTAAGTATTATAATACTTACGCAGTCTCATTGGTCAGAATAGAATTATTCTATAGAAGAGGTGGAGTGAATATGCACCAAATGCTGCAGATTTTTAACAGTGTAGTAAAGTAATCGTTTTATATAAAAGCGGTGGAGTGACGATGCAGCTACAGCTGCATATTTTTAACAGTGCCGTAATGCTTTAAATAGTTACTAAAGAGTGTTTCCGGTAGATGTTGAACGATGTCGAATGATAAATATCAAATGCAGTGACATCTGCTGTCTGTTCATGACTACACTGTTAAAAATCTGCTGCATTTTGCTGCAACGCACTCCACCGCTTGTACATATTATCTCTATTCCAACCAATGAGAAAGCTCCATTTCACGGCCAAGTAACCGTTTTCTATACAAGCAGGGGAGTGCGTTGCAGCAAAATGCAGCAAATTTTTATCAGTGTAGACAATTTATGCGAAAAAAAAATTCCAAGCACCTTAGTCGTTCCAAGCCCAAGCTCGCACTCTGATTGGTTGTTGCTCTCGGCACTGTTTTCACGTAACTTGGCGATAACCATACTTGGCAAAAATACTTCGCTCGTAAGTGAACGAGTAAACCTAAAACCTAACCTACTCATTCTTATTCTTACTTCATTCTTATCTTCGTGATCTTGTGCTCTTGTGTGTAAAAACTTTTAAAGAGTACAGCTTTCAGTAAGACACGTTCCATCCAATCCAATGCTGCGAGAGAAAAGTTACTTTGTACTCGGTTCGGAAGGAAATCAAACTCCTCGACGGAAGCATCTATCGCTACGCCAAGTATGATTATCGCCAAGTTACAAGAAAACAGTGCCAAGAGCAACAACCAATCAGAGTGCGAGCTTGGGCTTGGAACGACGAAGGTGCTTGGGAAAAAAATTACGCACAATTTATCAATACGATCATGGGCAGGATCTTGATAGATTTTGTGTTGTTAGCGAAACGAGATTGGCCAATCAAAATCCTACATTTTTGCGAACTTTTCGCAGTCTTAAGTAAGATAATTTTCTAACTGGGCAATCGCGTTTCGCTAATATCACAAAATCTATCTGTATTCCGACTCAAAAAAGTCTTTGAGCTACCAAATGTCACTATGATCGATATTTATCGTTTAGCATGGTTGGACATTTCAAATTTTCAGTATTTTTTGGATAACGTAATTTTTTTTTTCCAACCACCTTCGTCGTTCCAAGGCCAAGCTCGCACTCTGATTGGTTGTTGCTCTCGGCACTGTTTTCACGTAGCTTGGCGATAATCATACTTGGCGTAGCGATAGACGCTTCCGTCGAGTTTGATTTCCTTCCGAATCGAGTACGAAGTAAACCGAGTACAAAGTAAAAAGTTGTGTGTAAGAACTTTTAAAGATTACAGCTTTCAGTAAGACACGTTCCATCCAATCCAATGCTGCAAGAGAAAAGTTACTTTATACTCTCTTCGGAAGGAAATCAAACTCCTCGACGGAAGCATCTATCGCTACGCCAAGTAGGATTATCGCCAAGTTACATGAAAACAGTGCCGAGAGCAACAACCAATCAGAGTGCGAGCTTGGGCTTGGAACGACGAAGGTGCTCGGAAAAAAAATTACGCTTTTGGATAGTCGGTACACTGTTAAAAATCTGCAGCATTTGATTCATGCGATATTTGAATTTCCATAAGACTTTTAGCATTAGTGCGAAATCCTGCAATTTCACTGGCTATTGGTGAACTGAAAATCTTTTCCTGACAGGAAAAAGTCTATTTTACAAATAACAGTACTGCTACTCATTTCATGAATGGAGGAAATTCCGAATCTGCGTTCGAGGCTATAAAAGGTCACGTGGTACCGGTAATTTACCCGAAGAACTTCTTGCTGATAAGCAGGGAGGCTGCTACTGCTTTCCCTATGAACTGTTTCATTGGCTGGTGGGGATTTCTTTCTTTACGCTACACTGTTAAAAATCTGCTGCATTTTGCTGCAAACGCACTCCCCTGCTTGTATAGAAAACGGTTACTTGGCCGTGAAATGGCGCTTTCTCATTGGTTGGAATAGAGATATTATATACAAGTGGTGGAGGGCGTTGCAGCAAAATGCAGCAGATTTTTAACAGTGTAGAAGCTTTTGCCTTGACCACGTGATCAAAACGTAAATGGAATATCCTCCATTGTATTTATTGATAATAATAATTTGATAAGCGTCCTAGCTGCATTTTTAAGCGTATATATTTCTTATATTTAAAATAAAAGAATCATAAAGAATAAATTATAAACATTTTTAAGATCAAGGATAATTTTAAAATTAAAAGAAACTTTAATATATTAATTCTGCTAATTTTATATTTATCTGTTTCTAGAGTTGTAACAAAAAATATTTTTAATATAAATTAAGAAAATATATTTATTACATTTTAATTATTAGAGAAACTTATTTATTAAGAAAATATCGTATAAGTCACATGAATTTTAAAACAGGATTTTATTAACTATATTATATTTAAAATAAAAGAATTACAAAATAACTTATTTTAAATTAATAAATATTTTTATGTTTCAATAATAATAATAATACCTTTAATATATTAGTTCTGATAACTTTGCATTTAGTTTGGTTTGATTTGGTTTGAATGGACAGTGCTTTGAGGCCTATAGCCACAACGGCTGTCGCCTCGATTGATCCAGAATACACAGAAACAAATACAATACAGAACACTTTATTATTACAGAAAGCGAAATTCTAAAATGGAGAGCCAAAATCACGGTCGAGTGAAATCCAGCCACCTCATTGGCCGTGTGTTAAGGGGGAAAATCACAAACTTGTTTCTCCATTTGAAAAAGAGTGAGGGGTAAAGTAATTTTGAAGCGATTGTTACAGTCTGTTCTTATTTACGATAAACCATCGAAATTAACTCAAGATATTTTGATGACATTTTATAAAATGAGAATGAAAAATTTAGATGATAAATGAAAACAGATAAGATTTGCTTCAAAATTGCCGCTACGATTTTTTCTCGGAAAAAGGAGTAAGGCGGCATTTCCCCTACTGCTAAGAGATTGTTGTCTGAAAAGGACGTTTTTTAATGACCAATGAGATGTTTGGATTTCACCGGACTGTGATTTTGGCCCTCCATTTTAGAATTTCGCTTACAGAAAATCCATTACATACATTTATTACACATCAAAGGGACAACACAGACACCCATGCCGCTAGCCGGACTCGAACCGGGAACCAGCGGTGTGGGAGCAGCTGCCGCTACCAACCACGCCACTGGGTCGGCCTTTGCATTTATGTGTTTCCAAAGTTCCAACAACAACAACAAAAAAATACGTTTAATGAGAGATTAGGAGATTCATTATTGCATTTTAATAGATATTTATTACAAAAATAATATTTACTATTAAAAAATTAATTTAAGGAATATACTAATTTAACTACTATTTTAATTACATATTTAAAAAACCTAATTTACAATAAAATAATTACAAAAGCACTGATAATAAAGATCGACTGATCTTTATTAACTGGTTTAATAAAGGTCAAATCAAAACTCTAAAAAGAGGACAGAGCACGCAAATTTAGGTTCACAAATGCAAAACCTCTCAGCAAGTCGCAGTCTTAACCACTGAACTAGATCATTCATATGTTTTCTTTTCTTCACCAAAATACATTGTGCAGATTTTCTCCTTTCAGAAAAAGAAGTTCGGTTCACCGGTAGTGCGATAGCCAATGAAATTGCAGGATTTTGCACTAATGCTAAAAGTCTTATAGAAAGTCAAATTTCGCGACTTGACCAAAGGTCAGTTTCAACCACATTATCACCTGCACCCCCATCCCAAGTTTTATTATAGACTCTAGCGATAGTCCTAACTACCGTGCAGGCACTCTCGTTAACAAGATTAGTCGACATCGATGGTATTTTATTTTCCCAGTGTGCTTTGCGTTAGACAACTGTTGTTGCGATAGTAAAATGAAGTTTAGGTTGTTTATTTCGATGGAATTTCTTTCCATTTTAAGTAATTAGACAGATTATGTTTAGTTATTAAAAGAACTTTTTTGGTAGAATGATTGTGATAAAGAAATAAAATATCAAAATAATAGATATTAAAAAAGTAATAAAATATCAAAATTACAGGTTAAAAAAATATGTTTGACAAAAAAAATATGTATTTATAAATGACACATGTTTAAAAAAAATAAAATAAAGACAAACATTACAAAAAAATTCTACTAAGAAACGACAATTAATTATAAGAAAATAAACCGTTAAGAAAGTAATCAGAATAGATGATCCGCATCTCTATTCCCGCGTTTGACGTTCATGCTGCGTCATTTCTTACCTAGAGCTGTTTAAGCTCTGGTTTCGAGAATAGTCTGCACGGTAGTTAGGACTGCCGCTAGAGTCTTGTAAGTTTTATCCAACTAACCATAATCGACAATCTATAGTCTGTATTTTGATCCAACCAATCACAGGCGGCCAAATTTGGGAGATAAACAAAAAACACAACTGGTTACTCAGGTGAATGCTAGGGGGTGATTTCAGCTGAAACTGGTCTATACCGCTAATCGATTGAGAATGTGGATGGGCTGCGAGTTCAACTCTGACTCCGTTGCACACTGTTTCTGGAACTCCCGCATGTAATTATCGGGTGTTGTAAATTTCTTTGTGCTATCTCGTCCTTGTATATTGACGAAGACTTATAAGAGGGCTCCTGATATCAAGCACGCAAATAAGATGTATATGTTCAATAAATAAATAAACCAATATAAAATGTCAGCGTGGTCTGGATATCAAAACGACTTCTGATTTGAATCGAGTAAGCTCATAAAAAACTGTAACATTTGCTGCAGCATCATTCAACAGCTA